>OW121858.1:16613658-17863658 GCA_933228895.1 Platycnemis pennipes | reverse complement strand
CATCTTGATTGCAGATAGCTCCGCCGTGTACACACTGCAGAGTGGGCTAAGTTTTGCTTTGAGCGCTCCGTGATGAGACGAAACGACAGCGCAGGCACCGCCCCCTCCGACATATGGAATGACGAGACGAAGAGAAGCCACCCCACCCCCGGGGCCAAGGCGACGCCCGCCCCCCGACCGCCAGAGAGGAGGCCAGCCGCAAGGAGCCCGGACGGACCCCACCCCTGGAGCGACCCGAGGACTTCACCAGGTAGCGGAAGGACGTATTCACCACCCAAACGCCCTCACCTCCGCGCCCCACCCCCACCGCGCGGAGAGGACGCCACGCTGGTAAAAGGAGAGAGGGGAGAGCAGAGAGGGGAGAGCAGAGAGGGGAGAGCAACGAGGGACGCGCGGCCACCGAGTGGAGAGGGCTATGCGGTCATCGCGGACGTGGAAGGCAGCCGGAGGAGCTTGCTCATCGACACCGGCGCCACCTCGTCCCTCGTCAGAGAAGAAGTTGTCCGCCCCCACCGACCCCTCCTTCCCCCAACTACACGATTATGTGGCGTCACTGGACATCCCCTCACCCTTCTAGGTCCCGTCACCCTTCCCATACGAGAAGGTAAACGAACCTTCACGCACGATTTTCAGGTTGTAGGAACAGACTTTAAATTACCCACCGATGGTATTATAGGATTAGACCTCCTTCGGACATTGGGAGCGAGGTTGGACTTAAAATCCGAAACGATGCAAGTAGGTAGAGAGTACCTCCGCCTGGAAAACGTGACCTATGAGGAAAGAGCGGGAGTATGTGAGCGCAGGAGGAAAGATAGGGAGAGGGGTAAGAGGAGAGCAACGTGCAAGGGAGAAGAGAAAGAGGAGGAGAAGAGAGGTCTGGGGGTGAAAGGAGAAAACCGAGGAGGGGGAGAGGATAGAGGATAGAGGAGTAGGGGAAAGAGAGAAGGGCCCCGAAAGGGAAAGGCGAGAGAGAACTGAGAGACAAGGAGGAGTCGTAAGATTGAAAGAGAGAGTTGCGCTTCCCCCGCAAGGCGAAATAGTCACAAGAGGCGTTCTCCCGGAGACCACAGACGTAACGGAGACATGGCTGATGGAGCCCGCGGAAATCCCTATTCATGGGATTATGGTAGGGAGAGGGATCGTGCGCCGCATGGAAGGCAAGCACATCCCTGTAAAACTAATAAATGTCTCGGGAGAGAGGCTGGAGATTCCCACGAACACCGTGATTGGAACAATCTCACGGGACTTCAATATACGGAATTCCTCGCCCAAAGGTGACGGGAGGAGGCCGGTGGAGCTCTCGGTGGAGCTGGAGAGACGGTGTGGCGCCTTGCCAGCGGAGGAAGGTAGGAAATTACGCGCGCTGCTATTGAATTATAGTGATATTTTCTATAGAGACGGGACACCATTGGGGAAAACTTCGCGCGTCCGTCATGAAATCTATACGGGCAACCACCCGCCTATCCATCGGCCACCCTATAGGATTCCACAAGTGCCCAAAGTGCGGATGAAGACCAGAAGTTAGGCCATCGTACGAGCCGTTATTTAGTGTTCCCCCGCCGTAGTGAAAAAAGAGTCCCGGATGAGCCAATCCTAATGTTCCACCTGGCCCCCTTCACATCATGCCACCTTTTCCTCCCCTCAATTTGCACCAATGGAATTCCACGTTAAACCCCATTGCACTTTGACCTTCCAGAATGTACCCCCTCCTTACCCCAGAGAATACCGCCCCTCTCACGCCCTCTGTTCCAGTCGAGACGGCAAAGAGACGATATCGAGGCGAGGTGAGAGAAGAGTTAGGTTTTTGTCGATTCTCCTTTTTGCGCCATGGACTTTTGGTGCAAGTTATTAGTTTTCCCGAAATTGTGAAGAGTATTTGAATTTTGTTGGTTTGTACCTTGTCTTTTGTTGTTTAAATACAGTTTAATTAGTTATATTGTCATACTTTTGTGGTTTTTTCTATTTCTGACCTCATCTTGCTCACCCGTCTTGGAAAGAATATTTGTCCTTTGGACAAGCGTTTCTCGTGAACTGCTGTTCTTCTTTCGAGAAACGCTGCATTTGGTAGCAGAGCGTGGTTATCATACTGGAGAATATTAACGAAAAAAATACAATCACTTTAAGTGCTGATCTAAAAAATGAAAACGTTTCTCTATTTTCTACATCAAGGAATATATCATTAATCTTAGCAGAGAGTGGAGCTAAAGTGGATGTAGAGTGTGTGACAAATGACACAATTAACCAAGTAGGTACAATGCTTGAAAATCAAGGTCAGTATGAAATACTGCCAGATCATGTTACCAGTTACTCTAGAACGCAGCTGCAAAACCATTCTTTCGACGTTGTGATGGATGCGGTGGAAAAAAGTGGGCGATGGCAAGAGATTGAAAGTGCGTTATTAGCTTCAAATGGTAATATTGCACAGTGCTTCCAAGAATTGTATGTTCTGAGGGATCGAGTCCAAAAACATGATGCTGAATTAGCTGCACATGATGAAAAGTTTAAAGAGATTGAAAGAAAGTTGATTGGTATGGCAGACAGGGGGATGGAATTGAACTCAACCATTGATCTTGATTCCGTTATTGACTTAGTAGCTGAAAAACTTTCAAGCCAAATTACTGGTGTCAACACGTACACTCCAGATCAATTGCAGGAATTGCATGAAATTCGTGAATCAGAAGAGATTCCTTTGTTATTGAGGAAAAATGTTCGAGGTGTCAATGAGGAGTCACTAGCCGTGGGTATGTCATTTGGATGTTTTGGAATCATTGAGAAGGTGATGCACGGCGTCGCTTTCATTAGAGAAACAATGCAGAGTTACACGTCGAAAAGGATGGTATCAAAAGTAGGAGGAAAAGTAGTTGGCTGGTTGCTTTATAAAACTCATAAAGGTAGTTTTGATACATGTGCAGTTATTCAAAAAATGTATAAAAGGTGTTTCCAGATCATTGTGCACTGTGATGGATACTTTGCTGTAAGTGCAAATATCGTTAGAGAAGTTTTCCCTGGATTCCGGTACTTGAGTGTACATACGAGTCAAGGCTTTGTTGAGAGATCTAATTATCATGTGGAGTGCTGTGTAACTCGTTCAATGAGAGAGTTTATTGGGCACAATTGGATGGAAGTTTTAGATCACATTTGTGGGGTTTACACACCATGCGTTCAACTAGATCCTATCAAAAGTATAGCTCTAGATCTTATGAGTTTCTGGAATAATTCTACATTCACACTGAAAATGTCTAACCAATTCGTGGATGGATTTGTTTGTTCCAATTTGGGCGAAGTGTTAAAAATTGTATCTGAAAAATGCTTCTTCGGTTTCAGTGGCTTGTGTGAAGCTATTATGCGAATGAATGCTGTTAATGATCATGTATTGATGAAAAAATTCTAGAAGTTGTTTTGCGTACAAACTTTGGCGATGAAGAGGTCAAATCTTACGCAAGGATGTTTTCAAATTGGAAGATTTATTCCGCAAATTTCATGGATCCTGAAGTAGCAAGAACATGGGCTGTGAAGAAGTCAAGGGAAAATACAAAAACAATTTTCTCAGTGAAAACAATTATGCGAGTTGAGCATGAAGGAAGTTGGTTGTACGCTTGTCCTGGATGTGGGTACTTGTATTGGAATAAAGTAAGTCAGTTGATTTGTTCTCATATCGATCACACAAAAAATTCATTTTTGATGGGGGAAACAGTTGATGGTGATAAGAGCGTATTTGGACTTCTGTAGGAAGTACTGTGGGCACGTGGAAGGGGTGATGACCGTGTGCGAGGCCATCTGGAGGACCGTTACGGGACGTGACATCAGGGTGGTCTTTGGGGCGAAAGAATGGCTGTGGGGCAACGGGGTGCCGAGCGGCTGGAGGTGGACTGCCCTCATAGACACAGACTTAAACTGGACGAGCTGTGAAATAATCGTAGACGCCCTGAAGAAGGGGGGGGACGTAGCAAACGTTGAACCATTGTTCAAGGTGTTTCAAGGCGACGACGTGCTCCTCGGTTTAGAGCGCGCTCGGCCGGCAGCGGCGATAGTGTCGTTGTACGGGGCCTGGGGGTATCGAGTTCATCCCCAGAAGACCTATGTGAGCCGCACCCGTTCCGAGTTCCTGAGGAGGAGTTTTGAAGGGGCGGGGATAACCGGCTATCTGGCCCGTACGCTGTTGGCAATCCGCTTCCGGAATCCTATTTTGGAGTCCCCGGTACACCCTGGGAGCCGTGTGTACTCCAGGCTGACGCTCTGGAGTCTTGCCCATTTGAGGGGCACGAGTGGCATCGGGGCAGGGGAGGGCTTCCTCAGCGACATGGCTGAGACGGGACTTGACGTGGGCCGCTGTGCTGCATTCGCTTTGACGCCAAACGCGGTAGGTGGGGGGGGTTTGGACCCAGCGAGCAGCATGGCGATCCCCCTGTGTAAGGTGAGGGAGAGAGGCTGGTGGGTACCTGTCATCACGAAGGAGAAGAAGGATGTCGTGGTGTCGCTGGGGAGGTGGGCAGACAGGATGCGCTATCATGGTGTAGAATTGACCGAGCAGGGGTCGGAGGACTTCCATCGCGTGCTAGCCTCCACCTGGGGGGTTCGCGAGACGTATCGGGGCGGCGGACAGGCGTCGAGATGAGGTCCAGGCTGCGCGGGCGCCCGAAAGGCAAAAGGCCACGAACTGGCACTGCCCCCGCTATT
Organism: Platycnemis pennipes; assembly: GCA_933228895.1. Taxonomy (NCBI): domain Eukaryota; kingdom Metazoa; phylum Arthropoda; class Insecta; order Odonata; family Platycnemididae; genus Platycnemis; species Platycnemis pennipes. The sequence goes on along the minus strand of OW121858.1, from coordinate 17,858,981 downwards.
TATACTGCCCGAGCCCAGCTCCTTCGGCTCGCAGTGGCATCAGACTGTGTCCCTGTGACCTATCCCTCCAGTGCCCCACTCCACTCTCCAGTGTCGGGGGGTATCCGGCGGCCCTGGTCTTTCACCGAAACATTCCCAGTCGGCTGGCTCTCCCGGGTTAGCGGACGTGCCCACGGAACACTTTCCAGGATCACTTCACCAAGTATCCGGAAGCAATAGCCCTCCCCGATCAGAAGGCGGAAACCGTGGCCAAGGCTTTTGAAGAAACGATTGTAGCTCGCCATGGAATCCCGCAACAGCTGTTAACGGATCGAGGAGCTAATTTCACGTCACAGCTCATGCGCGAGGTATGCAAATTATTAGGAATACGGAAGTTACAGACTACAGCTTATCATCCAGCTGGTAACGGTTTGATCGAGCGCAGCCATAGGACCCTCTACGATGTTCTGTCCCATTTTGTTGATAAATATCATCGGGATTGGGATAATTGGTTGTGCTTCGCAATGTTGGCATATAGAAGTTCGCCACATTCTGTTACAAAGGAAACTCCTTATTTCCTAATGCATGGACGTCAAATTGAGTTTCCCTTTGACGATATCACCTCGCCACAAGCGGTGCGTTACGATGTAGACAGTAACTATGCCGCCGAGCTTCAAGCACGATTAAAAGTCGCATTTCAAGTCGTGACTGAACGTTTGCGTGTAGGACAGGAAGCCATGGCGAGGGAATATAACAAACGCGCCAGTGAAGTGTCATTTCGAGAAGGGGATCAAGTGTATTTGAGAAGGGAAGTCATTCGGCCACGGAAATCCAAGAAATTGGAAAAACGCTGGGAAGGGCCATACAGAATTAAGGAACAGACGGGCCCCGTTAATTACCGCATTCAGAGCACGCGGAATCACAGGGACATTCAGGTAGTGCATGTGAACCGTTTAAAAGAGTGTCGTGTGAGTGAGCAACAGGACCCCTCCCCGCCCCTCCTCCCGTTCCAGAAAGTGAAAGGTGTCCCGAGGAAGGGCCGCAACGCTTCCCTTCCCCTCCCCCCACCATTGGCCCTCCACAGTGAAGTGTTGGAACACCCATCACCCCCCACCATACGCCCCCCTATGCCCCTTCCCCAGATTTGCAGATACAATCTCCGGAGTCGCGGACCCGTCGATCTGGAGGGAAGCCGATAAGGGAGGCTTGGTTGATGTGATAATGTGTGAAGTACTTTAATGCAGCTGATCATGTGAGCATGACATTGTTTCGTCTTCTCGAGAGTTATACGCGAGTTCAATTAAATCAAGAGATGATTTCATTACTTTCAAGAATTATTAGTTCACATGAAGAGTGTATAGACAACTCGGAGTAGTAAATATTTAGATAAGGTTGTTAAAATTAAGGGGTTTTCAGTCGCTATCCGAGAAGGAGGTTGGAGGCATCGAAGGCGACGCGTAGGAATAAGTGTGTTTGGGTTATTTGGGATTAGTGGTATAGGTTATATTTCTGCCCTGTGTTTTCATTGCGATATTAATCCTTATGTACCTTTGTCTGATTGCTTGTCTTTTACATCTCATTTAAGTTCCTTCCAGACCCACTGTCGGGGACAGTAAATAATTGAATTAACACAACCCCCCCCCTTCCTCTATATTTAAGCGATACTTTCGCCGTACCCCGCCGCCACCAGCATGATGTCACCATTCACCGTAGCCGTACTAATGCTCTGCACTATGTGCCCCGATCCTGGCACAATGACGGAAGACTCCGAATTTGTGGGGAAAGGGGTGGCATTTTTAGACGAGGGCAAATTCCTCCTAGCAGGGGAAAGTTGGGCGTTCGTCGTCGACCTAGACCAATACATACGAATAACCGGGCATGTTTTGACGAAAATTGAGTACCTCCTGACGGACAGCCGGAAACAGGCTGATGACAAGAATTTGAACATTACCGGTCTCACGGACGACTTTCGGAAGGTAGTGCTCACAATTGTGTCAACGGAAGGTAAGAATTTGGAGAAAGAGGTATCGACTCTGTTGATGAAATTGTGGAAATTCGAAACGTCCCTGGAGAGGCAAAAGCGGGGCCTCCTTAACATCGGGGGCGAGGCCCTTAAATTTCTGTTCGGGACCCTAACCGATTCGGATCTAGAGGCCCTTAATCATGAGATGGACCAAATCCGGGGGGGCAAACCAAAAAACGGTACACTTATTAAAGTTGCAGGCGACTTTAATAAATTCCACGTACTCGCTAGCGAGGAGGAGCGAACTGATCGTTGCTAAGGTCAGTAACGTTACTGCCCGTCTGGCAGCAGAAATTGCCCTCATGGATAAAGAACTCGGCGAGAACATGCGAGTTCTTTCACATAGAGTCACCACTACTCTCTCCATCTCCTCCGGATTTCGGCAACTGGAGACGCTATTGGCTGAAATTAGGGTGGATTTGGCCCAATTCCGAATGGCAGAATGCCTGGGAAGGAGCAATCCATCAACGGTTAAGCCCCTTCTTTATCCCCCCTTCAGAGCTTCACTCTGTACTCAAGCAGGTGCAACAAAATTTAACTCCCGGAACGCGTTTTCCCATTTCCCTAACGGCGGCCAACATGTACGCATATTACGCTTTGGCGAGGGTATCCTATGCTATCAGAAGCAATAAGATACGCCTCATAATCGAAATACCCCTCCAGTCAGGCAATCAATACTTCTCCCTATACCGAGTGGTGGCATTGCCCGTATTTAGAAAAGAGCTTAATGGGTCGTCATACCACCGGAGGCGACGGGACGCCAATAAACGGAAGAAGGGATCACTCCGGACCAACAGACATGCGTCCTGTCCCTCGCCTCCCTAACCCTGGCCGCCTGTGGGACAATAGGAGAGCAGTGTAAGTGCCCTTCCCTGTGAACTTGCCCAATTGTGAGACGTAAACACTTTTGTCGTTCGTGTGAATGCTTACTGGACATGACAAAAGACAGTGAACATTTTTCCTTTTTTTTCTTATTCAGGAGATTGATGTGACAATTGTGAGGTGGCAGCCATTAGGAAAAGAGGTCACAAAGGAGCTTCAACAGGAATCACGGAGGGAAAAAACGAAAAAAATTTTGGAAGACGATTCCATGGGAGAAGACTCGTCTTTCGAGTCATGGAGTGATTTCGGCAGTGGAGAGGAGTTTGACGACTGGGAGTCCGAAGAAGCAATAACTCCAGGTAGAGGCCCAACCCCTGCTCCCAGCCTCTCAGAGGAGAATCCCCCACCCTCGTCCCCTATTCCTTCCACTTCCCAAACACCCACCCCACCGTCCTCTTCCCACCCTCCCTCCCCAGACACCCCTAGCTTGGTCTGAGGGTGCTTGCCTGCCTGCAGCCCTTCCCTGTCGGGGAAAGGAAGCTCTTCTAACGGCACCCAGTGGAAATAATCCCATTGACAATTTCCGCTTGCTTTTCACTGAGAAATTCTTTCAATTAGTAATTCAGAGGACGGACGCCTACGTGGAAAATATTTTCCTAAATCAGGTGGGGCTTCAACCTCAAAGAGTTACCAATTACAGCGAATTGACCCGGAACGAATTCAAAGGGTTTTTGGGATTAATGTTCCATATGGGTACCGTTAGGACCAACAGGACAAGAGACTATTGGAACAGGAATGCCAAATTTGATTAGCATGTTTTTCAGCGCAGGATGGCGAGAGATAGGTTCCTCGCCATCATGCAGTGATGCAAATGCTGGTGACCCTGCTCCAATAGATCCCTTGTTCAGAATTAGGCCCCTTCTTGACCTTTTTCATAGTACTTCCGAAAAAACAACTGCAGACAGAGTTATGTATTGATGAATCTATGGTATTGTGGAGGGGTCGCTTGGGGTTCAGGACATTCATCAAAGGAAAGAGGCATAAGTTCGGAGTCAAACTATTCATGCTTACCGAACCCAATGGGTATGCCCTGAATTTCATTGTGTATACGGGCAAATAGGACCTCGAGTTGGGCATGCAAGGTTGTCCACAAACTTATGGTAGGAAGACAACGAATGGGGTATTCCTTGTTTATGGATACCATTACAATGACGTCAATTTATCCCGTGAACTACTCAGCAATGAGTGTTATTGCAGTGGATCGCTGCGTAGAGACCGTAAAGGGAACCCACCGCAGGTGATCCGTGCTAAACTGAAACGAGGTGAGATCACTTGTATGGGTACCGACTCAGGAATAAATGTCATGAAATGGTAAGACAAACGGGATGTCCTCTTACTTAGCATTGAATTCGGCAACGACTTGGTCAATGTTACCACATCCAGGGGCAACATAATCCAAAAGCCCAAGGCAGTTGCCGAATACAACAGATGCACGGGGGGTGTTGACCGTGTCGACCAACTCATGGCATACTATCCCTGTGATCACAAAACTTTAAAATCGTTCGGGAGATTAGAGATGAACGTGAATGATATAATATTTCTGAATTCCTATCTCCTGTACCACAAGTTCAGCTCGCAGAAACTGAGCCTGTACTCATACAGGTTGTCCATCATAGATGCCCTTGCCAAAGGCCAAACGAGAGAGTTTTCCAGTTTCACGGTGCCCTTGCATGACATTCCTAGATTCCCATTTTCCGAAGTGTTGCGAAATTAGATTTTCAGAATAGGAAATTTGATTGTGGTGGTAGTCCCGATGGACATCTTCCTGCTACTCATAAAGAAATAGATAATGTGAAAGTGTATAATAGGTTACCTCGTTAAGTGTTATTACGTATTTATCCAGGATGTAAAAGGGCTACTCATGTTATTGATAAGAAAAATAATTTAAAACAATATATGTGTGATCAAGGTAGTGCCAGGATTATTCCCGAACAATACTTTAGTGTTGCGAGGGGATTCTTCTGACTACGATTATCCATATTAGGATCTAAATATTTCGGAAAATATGCCTTGGATTTCCGTTATTTGTCAAAGTTGGTTTGGGCATGTTCCGTCGGCCGGTCAAAGAGGAAAGCACCCTCGCATGGAAGAATGGGAGAGGGGAAGTTCGTCCTTGTCCTATACCTCGGCCCTGTCGGTCAAGTGCCTTTCCCGCACCCCGGCGATAGCAGGGCCCGACCTCCCCCCTTCACGGCTGTCGGCCAGCGAATATTTGATACAGAGAGTTCCATCGGGAAGTTTTGGATACTTCATAGGTAGCCACAGTTGGACACTGGACCAACGGACACGAAAACAGACGATTGCGGTGATTCTGTGCGTGTGAAATATCGGAAATTAACCCCTACAAAAACAACGCTAAGGTACATTCCTCGACGTCAGGAAAGGACCCATTGACGTCAATGAATAATATGTTGGATTGTAAGCAGAGCAAGTTGCAATGCCATATCTTCGTATGCGTGGTGAGAAGTCTCCTACCTTAGGCAGAACTAATAATATGTCAGCCATGTTAACGAAGATGAATTATAGAAGACTTGATTATATAAAATTTGAACCGTGGAATAAAAGCAAATGAGCAATGGAATAGCTATTGAATTGTTTTTCAAATTTTAGAACGTGAGGCAGGAATGATGTCGCTGGTCGAGAACGGGGTCGTCAACGTAAGTCATTGGTAACGCTGTTGCCAGTGCATTTGAAAGTGCAATTAAGTGATGTTTTAGACTTCAAATTTGAGAGACAGGCTCCAATTATACCCTTGAAGCACACAGTTTGCTGCTATTTTCAATTTAGGAAGTTGGATAAGGACCTGTAGATTTTCGCGAGTATATTACGTATTTCATATGTGGTGGGTTTTTTTTAATATTAAGAAGAGCGCATTCCATCCAGTCTTTTCGGCAAATCAGGAGATGGATCAAAACGCCGAGGAGCAAAGTCGTGGAAAAGGTAAACGTCGTCTACTCCAATTCAACCCATTACCTCAAGGTGTTAAGGAACAAATATACAGGATTAGACTGTTTGACCCGCAACGTTTATCTGGATTTGTACATGCAAACCCACGAGCATGTCGTAGATGGCCAACGTTCATTAATGACGTCATGTATTGTCGTCGATTTTCGGCCAAGATACTTAGTGAACTTGCCATATTTGACATGTGCAACCATTTGCCAGTGGACATAGTGTTTGCTGCAATGTTTATTCATCGTAGTGTAAGTATTAACATGATTTTGTTGTGTAGTGTTTTTGTCATGGTAGATATTAGGTTAGAACATATCAGGTATTGTATTCATTGTGACTTGAGGATGAGGAGTATTTGGGATTACAATAGGCGACGATTCACATTGTTTTGGAGTCGGGGGTATCCGCCCCGCCATTCGCTGGGCCGGAAACGGCTTCCCGGAATGTGGTGATAGTGGTTATCAGTCAACCGCCAGCCCTTCGTTGGGTGGGGCTCGGTAGGGAAGTGGTGGTGGGGCATCCGGACGCGCCCTAGAATAACATTATAAATTGGAATCGCTTGCGAATAATAGTCGCCCTCCATCTCGAGAATGGGGTCGCCAACGTAAGTCATTGGTAACGCTGATGCCAATGCATTTGAAAGTGGAATTAAGTGACGTTTTAGACTTCAAATATGAGTGATAGGCTGCAATTATGCCATTGAAGGACAGTTTGCTGCTCTTTTCAATTTGGAAGTTGAATATGGACCTATAGGTTTTTAAAGAGTATATAGCGTATTTAATATGTATAAAGAGGGTTTTTTGACTTAAAGACGAGTGCAGAGGTGGTAACACTTAAATTGGAATCGCTTGCGAATAATAGTCGTCCCTCCATCTCAACATTTATTCCAACGTTTCTGAATTACTACAAAGTAATCCACTATATGAATGATTTAATGATAGAAAACGTCAACGTTGAAGCAATGGGAAAAGTGTGGCACCCATAATCAGGAATCGACTTTGGTTTCTTATCATATTACCAGACTCTTAGGAGCGTTTTTTGAATGATGCTCCATATGGGTACCGTTAGAACCAACATAGTAAGGGACTAATGTGAACAGGAGTGTTTATTTTGATTTGCATTCTTTCCACTGCAGGATACAGGAGATAGATTTCTCCACGTTGTGCAAAGACTCCTATGCCAATTGGGCAATGGATAATTGATGCCAAGGACTCAGAACTCAATTTATTGAACATCGTACAAATAAGGAGAGTTGCAGACAAAAATGGGTTATTCATAGAGTAGAGAAATGGAGGTATGTCTTTTATTTCTTCTCTTGACCAGGCAGCATTAAGTGGCAGGTAACTGATTCATCCAGTTTTGATGGGGACCTCTTATAAGCCTACCAACTACCACCTAATGGCGAGACAGACGGAAAGAGCGAGAGGGTGAGAACGTGGGTCTGAGTTAGCCACGCCCCTCACAAGAAAGAGGGGAGAGCGTGCAATGGCCCCCCAAGAGCTCCGCCCGCGTCTCGGTGGCAAACGGTTCACTCCCAGGAAGGCCTGCCCCCACCTCTCCAAAGGAAGCCCCAGAGCCCCACTAAGGGAGTCACTGGGGGTCAGATAGGGGACAGTTGGATGCATCAGTTCCCTGCCACTTCGAGCTGTGCAAGGGTTCTAAATGAGACTACCACTAGAAAAAGTGACTCTGACTAAAGACAGAAAATATGATACCAGATTCAGATACATTAAGAGAGAGGATACTATAGCAGATGAGAAACTATGATAGCCCAATGACATTAGAAACCATTTCAAGTGCTTATTACTCCACTCCATTACTACTACAGCTTCAATAGATATGTTTCACAATTTTAGCATCAATGTCCACAAAAAACCATTTCCTAATTAATGCCTTTGAAGATCTTCAGGTATGGACAAATTGAACAATTATTATTTAGTATTCAGGCATTGAATTGCTGCATTCTCTTAATACTATAGCCCTATCCCACATGATCAACCTTTTCCCAGGTTGTACACACAAGGGCCAGTGATGATTTTATTGTATTCATACTGAGTAGAACAACACGTAAATCATTTCAAATCCAATAGTATCTGACTACCCACAATGACAATCATTTTACACTGATTTTCCGGCAATAACTATTCCTCTCTCAGAGGTTACAATTGTGTTGCAAAAAGAAATTCCAACCACATTTAAACAATTATTACAATTTAAAATCTGGCACCAAAATGTATGTGCATACATATACACCAGAATCACAACTATACTGGTAAAGGAGCTCAGAAATGGTGGCTGCTGTGACAAACTGCTGCTGTGACAAACTACTTCTGCGTCAAGAGAATATTGACCAAATCTTATGGCAGCCATGTTACCATGATTCATACAAATGAATCAGTCAACAGTATTTCTTGGGGTTACTTATGACCCTTATGAATGAGGCACCAACAGTATCATGGCATTCTTAGAAGACCACCATGGCATGTGTTAAGCCACTGGTGACAACAATTTTTCCCAAATTGGTAAAAATCAGGATGTGAAGCATTCCATAAGTTCTAACAAAAGTAATGCTGTGTTTTGCACACACTTGCGAATGATACATGATGATTCGGCACTGACAACATGCCACTGATTTGAAGAAGAGGCGTTGCCTTCATAGACATCTTGAAATGCGGATCTCCACCCAATTGGTTTGCATACAGGAATAGCTGCCATACCACTGCGCTCCAGTCAACGGCTTGTGGTTCTAAGCTTGGGGTAGAGATGTCTCCTCTGTGGGTTGCTGCTTTTACAGTCATGGCGTAGAATTCAGACTGCTCCTGAAATAAGAAGAATGATTCAGTGAATGAGAACACAATATTGCCATCACATGATATCTGCCACGTAGGATGCCTTCATCAAATCAATTCATGAACCTCAAGAATAGAGATTCTTATTTGATCATCACATTGTATAATTTGTCAGACTAATGGACATTTCTCAGAACAGTTTACACATACGGCAAATGTGTTTTGGTTGCTTGGCGTAAAGTCAGCAATATCAGACAAAAATCAAATATTTCAGGCCTCACAAAGATATATTCAGCTACAAACCTGAGCTTTACTGATACCTAGTACATTGATGATTCACTGACATATTTATACTGGATTACAAAAAGAACTTTCAGCGAACTAGGTTACAATAGAATGTAAAATTACACACTGATAAATAGAAGGGGAAACAACTACAATTTGGCAATGCAGAAGTACCAAGGTAAGAAGGTTAGAGGGCACAACTGGAAATACTTCATAGCAATTCATTGCAAAGGTACATATATACATTGCCCAATATTGTTGCCAATGTGGATAATAATGAAAATTCTATGACAAAGATTTCTGAACAGTCCTGCCTAAATATCCCCACAATTCTATATTGTGTCAAAACTTCGTAGGAAATTGCAAGGTGGTCCAGGGAAAGGAACTGGCCTCCATACCATGAACGTGTGAATTTCACACGCCTATGGCTTTGTACAGGGTGAGCTCTGCCCTTGCCTACCAAAACCAACCACCAGGTTGAACACTGATTGCAAATGAACAATGAGCTAGGGAACCATAAAATTCAAAGTGTCTAAACGAACAGAAAAATTGACGGAGGTTGATGAATTTACTTAACAATTGAACAAACATTGTACCATTTCAATATTTTTCAGCAAACAGAAACTGCTAGTAAGGCAATAGACCTGGAAGTGAATAGACCAAAATGAAGCTGGAATTGAAATTAGATGAGGAACTTATATTAATCTTGGAACTGGTGATGGAAGTGGTATTGAAACTGGAACATATAAGGGAACTGGAACTGATAAGGAAACTGGAACAGATAAGGGAACTGGAATCGATAATGGAACTGGAACTGATATGGCAACTGGAATCTCAACTGCGGACCTGAGAACTGAAACTTGAATTGGGAACTTGAATGTGGAACCCCTTTCGCTCATGAAGACAATTCATGAGAAGAGTCCACGAAAAGATTGCTCGCCGATATTGGGACACAGAACGCAAAATAACGAATCTGTTTGAACCTTTTGAAAAGATTGTTAAAACACTTTTTTTCAACTGGTTGGTTTTGGGTAGGTAAGGGTAGAGCTCACCCCTTATTAACAAATTAGAGACGGGACATTTTTTTCGTGTCTTTCCCAAGTGGTCATGCATTTTTTTAACTTTTTTCACCCAGCTATTAAACAATTTCCACCTCATCAACTTTATAAGACATTTGGCTTGAAGATTCAGAATCTGTGAAATAAAGCATGAGCTTCATGGTTAATTAATAATTTCCAAGGCATGCACAAAATTATTTTTCCTAACTACATCTGCAATACAGTTGCAAAATACGTGTAAACAAGAGTATACTCGTGACCCATACTTAACAGATGGCATGCAAAACACCAGTAAACTCGTGACCGGTCTGAAATGCATTAAAACTAGGGATGGGTCGGTTCCACTTTTTTTCGGTTCCGGTTCGGTTCTTAACTTCAGTTCTCGGTTCCGGTTCTTAATTTACCACTTACTTTGCATTGCTCAATGGTAAGATAAGGTAATCAATAATCATTTCCAGAGACTGAATTAGAATAATTCGCGACTTTGAAGCATCTAAGTACACTATTTCACCAGGTTTTAATGTGAAGCCTCCACTTTCGGATTGTGAGTAGGTTTCAAACTGGTTCTCGCGCCAATTATTTCGGTACTGATTATTTTTGGCCTCGGTTCCGGTTCTAAGCTCAAGAACCGGTGGAACCGAGAACCGAACCAACCCATCCCTAATTAAAACCATTGGCGTGTGGAATGCACGAAGCCTTACAAATATCAGGTTTTTATTCATTATGTATCTGTACAATATATTCCTATTCGTTTGTGACGTGGGAAGAGCATGACCATCGCAGGAGGCCGAACAAACAATCTAGAGAAGGCTGCTCAACGTAAGTAAACAAATCATGAAACACTACATTGTTTGTGTTTCTCGCTGATTTTTGGGACGATTCAAAGAATATACTAGCTGTCTCAATTAAAAATATTTATCGGGTGTACTATGCAATGTAAATCAAATAGGCACACCACAGTACAGACACGTTTAAACTCACTTTAACACATTTGGTCACTCATTCCATATGAACCACTTCAATGTGTTGAAGACAACACCACAAATGCATTCTCATTGGCAAGCAACAGTGATACACTGTCCACATCAACAGTGTGACTGATGAGAAATAATTTACGGAAAAAATTCAAATTGAAATTGCAAATGGGTGACCACGGAAAATTATTTTCTCCTCAGGGGTGAAACTCGGCAAGTGAACTATTCGCATATCAAACAGTGTAAACCAAACATAAACCGAAGCTGTGTGATCCGATCCCTGCTAATCAATAATAATATACAGTAAACATACAAGTAAGAAGCATAGAAAACAGTAAGTAGAAAGCTGTTTTAAATTTATCCTATTCACACTATTCCTGATGGTAGTTTACCCTGTTAACAGAGCCTCGCTAAATCCGTACCACAAAATTAGGCATGGCCTAATTTATCATACCTCTATGCAACAAAAAAGTAAAATAGTTAGTCATGGAAGTTGGCTAGTCATTCCACTAGACAAAGCTAATGTGACATTGAGACACCCAGGAAACCTAGAATCACAGAGATAAGAATTTTAAGTATTCCCATTTTAGTTTACTTTTCCAGTTTGGACTCCTTATATGATCTGTTTTCTTGACCCCTTATTATGACGTACATATTTCATAATGGTCAGGAGTTGAGGTCAATTACAATTAAAATGCCAAAACTTTTGCCTACATTTCCCAAATTTACGCAATCACCTTCGTGGCTTCAATGATGAAAAACTGTTTACAATCCATTTTTTAAACAGTGTGGTTTAAAAAATACAATAAACAATCATTAACCCTCTTAGTGCATCAGGCCGATACATCGGCTTATGAATCTCAGGTTAAGTGCGGTGGGCCAATATATTGCTCAACTTTAAGACAAAAAATTAATAAAATTTATTTTTTAGTCACTGTATAAAACAATTGCATCATTATTAGTAAGTTCCACTTGAGCACTTAAAAAAAACTGCATTTGGATATTTATAAGAATAGCTTCATAATGTTTTTTTTTCCTAAGGTGCAACATTTTATTAAATAATCTTCCGCATTTCTCACTAGTACCCCAGAACAAAGATCAGCACTACGAGGTTATATAATATATGGTTAATATACAAGTAAGAAGCATAGAAAACAGGAAGTAGAAAGCTGTTTTAAATTTTAATTGTGTTTAAAAAAGACAAAATATGTGAAGACATCTTCAAGTTTACATTAGCTGCAACTTTCTTGATATTATATTTACATTTGTAATTTTGTTTTCTTGTTAATTCAATGTAGTACATTTGTTTCGTTTATTGAATTATAATAAATTATGGTTAAATATGATACATTCACTGATATTGGGACTGGTAGTGATACACTGGAATTGAAAGGGGAACTGCAGGCCTATTCGCTCTTACTTTAACTGCCACATATAATAGAAATAAATAATTCTCGGGTTTCGAGCCACGTAAGATTTTGGGTTGCTGACTTTTCGACGGAACACTCCTCCATCGTCCTCAGAGCATTGCTCTGTTCTGAGTCTTCCATCGAAACGTCAGCACCCCAAAATCTTACTCTGCTCAAAACCCAAGAATTATTTATTAACGTCATTTGCCGAGAAAGAACGAAATCCTATACATACAATAGAAGTCCCCTTTCCGCAGTAAGGCTGCGAACACCAGGAACATGGTGCTGGCTCCTGAATTCACTAAGTAATTCAAGAAATTACGTCCACGGAGGTGTGGGAACCTCAGAGGGAAACTGAGGATTGCTGAAGACTTCAATGACGCAAGACCTCCGAGGCAATGAGACAGTTTCGGAACAATGTTGTTCTCCAAGCTGACTGAAATTGGACAGTCAAATAGAAGGCTAGTTCAGTAGTTATTGTTAGTGATAATAATTGGTGCATTGTTGACTATTGAATTAATATCATCCTCCATATTGCTTAATATTGCTATTTATTGAAACTATGCTTTGTAATGGGAAAATAAAAAAATGACCTCTACACGACCAAGTGTTGAAATCATTCCTAAAACAGAAAAGTTAGCAGTCTTTTGCATCACCAATGCAACTAAAACACATTGCCATTGTTGTAAATGTTATAAGCAAAGAATTTAATTAACACCTGCAATGGGTAGCAGAATAATTGTGCTCAAAATTTTCTTGTAAGAGTTTTTGACAAGGTAAATGTCCGTAGCTTACAAAAGTAATGGGTGTATGCACCTCAAAGTAAAGATATTACTTCCAAGTTATTTAGTTTGTACCTGTACATGGTACTTTTAAGTTATTTATGTTTATTAGTGTTAACTTGAGTGACATTGCTGGAGTAATTGGATGTTATTGAATGTAAACAGCCAAAAACAATATCCCATGGTACACGGAGGACTTTTGAGAATTCATTGTAGAAGCTTTCCTTTAATTTTAATGTGGTTTTAGGAGATGAACTACTTTACTAGTGAAAAGTTTTATCAAAAATTTCTAGTAAATATTTTCCCATTACGTACAGAGCATTAGTTTTAAATTTTAAAATGCAAGTCATCCGATTCATAGTTATGTACCTATATTCATTTTAGATCAATATCGTAATATGGCAGGTATTTCTCATCCCAGAGTTCCACACTAGGCAAAAGGAGAAGATGATCAATTTTAAGTTGAGAATCGTTTGTCAACCAATAGAATTATAGCAAATAAAACTACAAAGCTACGTATGTGGATACATTTAGCTAATACGCTGACAGCATGCGTAACTGAAGGAATTAAAACACCTGAGAGGTGAGTTAAGGTAATCAATATGTGCCATGGCTTTTTTTGTAATGAGAACAATCATTCATACATGAAGAGTAATTACAATTATTATTTATATTCCAATTCCTCATAGTTTTGGCAAAATTGGCACGGATAACGTAAAAAGATGGCAGGGAATATAAAGACTCATACCCAAGATACATGTGGAGGGTATTCCCTGAAGTCCTCAATAATGTCCACGTAAGTAGAAATCCGCCTAAGTCGAAACACAACAACTTACCAATTAAATTTTGAACCATTAGCGGTGCCGCTTTTACTGTGGTTGGTGGCAACCGGTGACGTATGTTGAAAACACTGTCTTTCAAGAGGACGTTAAGATAATATAATGAGACAATTCTGAGAGTAATACAAATCCAATCTTTAGTTCATTGGATATTTAAATCAGAAAGGAGTATAATTATTCAAAACATGTTTTATCTGCGATGGACAACAAACGTCATCTATGGAGAAGAATTTTCCTACGCATCGACTTATGCAGGAAGGTCAAACTACGAGGAAAAAAGATGTTGATGCCATGCAAAGCCAGTGACAGGCTAGTTTTCGACAGCTAGTTTAACGTCAAACACATCAATATTTATGGAGCCGGCCAGGCTTGTTTCGTGTTTAGGGCGCGACAGGACGAATAGCCGATGTACGCTCCTCATACCGAGGACTGCCAGACACATCACTGCTTATGGTGCCATAGTTATGTCCAGTCTGTTTTCTCACATCTACTGGTATGAATGTCTCAATTGCGGTTGCTGTGTGGCAATGTTTGACATACATTTATTAATATATATGTTATCTCGTATGATGGGAAGCATTATTGTTCGTAAAGTCCACAGACTTAAAGACTTAAAAGTAAAAATAAGGGTTAAAGTTGTAGTGGTGTTGTCAGAGGCCTAGGAAGGCTTCAGCAATGAAGACGAATAGGAAAAAATTTAATCACATTTGATTTTTTTACCATTATGATCAAATCATCACCTATCAAACTATATAATGACTTTAACTAGAGTGATCATTCTAAACGCCTGTAGCTTGCCATCAACTCTTGTGCGCTTGACAATGAGTCGTGGGTCACCACCCAGTTGGTCAGTCACGGCAACAGAAATGTGGATTCAGTGTTAAGAATATTAGCATGAAATACTTCCTAATTTGAAAAAAGTGCTATTTGCAATTAATCTTCAAAAGCGTGCCTATATATACACAAGTATATACCTGATCATTTTCATTGATTTCCAGATTGAGTAACGGACACTTCTTAACCGCTACAATGAACTCCTCTCTGTCCACTTTCCTCGCAGCAATTTTGCTCTAGACAAGATGCGGGACACAGGAAACGCTGCACGCAGTGAACTGAATTATATTCGCAGGGATACCGAGTGCCACTGGGCCGGATTCACATCGGATAGCACGTAGTGGTATCCTGCTGAGTGATTTTGTCCCATGTGAATTTCAGCCCATGCCAATGACCTTAACACTTGCCTAACTGAACATTCGCGTAACTTCGGATCCATGTAACTTGGATCCGCGTAAGTCGATGACTTACTGTATTTACGTTAAAAATTGTCACATACATTAAAAATATTACACTAAACGTTCAAAGAAGTTAATACGTAATATAATGTGTCAACTTGCTTTCTGTATTCCAGTGTTTCTTCCGATTTTTGCTCTTGTCTTTTTTCTCTCGGTTTATTCAATTCAAAAGGCCTGTTGTATTCCAGTTCACTTAATTGAAAGTTGATCCAGAAATTGGTTACGTTATTTTTCTTTTAACGCTTTGCACTTGGATTTTTCACCCTCTATACCAGTAGTCCACTCTGAATTTAATTTTAAATGCCACTGGATTTCGCATGACACCCAAGTGAAAAAGGTTAAACTGATTTCATTACATTTAAAGCAGAAAATAGGTAATGATGAGTATGTTGAATGCTATTATGCCTGTTAAACACTGTTCATAGAGTAGCGTCAATGATATCTTTAATATATTTTGAATGATGGGGTGTTTTTGAGATAAATATCCACTGACCAACTGTATCCACATGAACTAATGTGGATACAGTACGGTACGTGACCACAATAGTAGAAGGTGAACTTATACGTTAGTTAGCTCCTTTCAAGGGGAATGTATCCACTTGGCTGGTTTATTCAGACTTGGATAGCACACTAGGCACAGGTTTAACTTAGCCCACAGTGGCTGTCACTTTCAGCTGACTTCTGGGTAACCTCCTTCACTGAGAAGTGCAACGCATATAGATGCACTTTTCATGTCCTGATCCTTACCAAAAAAATAACTGAACACAACAGATTCAAGTGGCTTTGATGCACTTTTCACTCCAATGATGCAGCACTACTTCTTCAGGGTGGAGCTATTTAAGGTCTTAAAATATTTACAAGGTCCCTAACAATCAGCACTGGCAGACAGTACACATCCTGGAACAACTCTTTTGTGACCAAAAGTGAGTCAGACTTATCTTTCAGTTCCTTTTATCTAAATCAGTGCCTCATTAATTAATCCCTTCTTGAACTATTCTGTGTCTACAACCCATTTACCTTGAATAATACTAAAAGTCGGTTAGTTAGTAGTTAAAGTAAATTAGTGTATCCAACGACGAATCTTTCCATGCTTACCATAATAGGGTTCCAAGACACTCAATTAGGAACATGAAAACTGTAATTGGAACTGGAATTGGTAAGGGAACTCGGAACTCATTTGGGGACCTAGTAACTGATATTGGAATTGGAACTGATATTGGAACTGGAACTGATAAAGGAACTGAAACTGATATTGGAACTGGAACTGATATTGGAACGGGAACTGATAAAGGAACTGAAACTGATATTGGAAGTGGAACTTTTAGGGGAACTTTTAAGGGAACTGTTACGCTGGAACTGATAAGGGAACTGGATACTCAATTCGGGACCTGGGAACTGATGTAGGATCAGGAATTCGAATGTGTCCAGATTGGCTCATTAAAATACATTTGAACAAAATCCACAAAAATACTGTTTATATCAGTCCATAATTCATTCTCGATATACCATATAGTAACAATGCAAATAAGAAGCAAAGAAAAAACGGAAACAATATCTGGTTCAAATTTATCCTATTTAACATTCATCATTCATGCCAACTCATACTCTTATAAATAAAATCAGCTCCGATGCCTCCTAAAATAAATCGCAACCTCCTTTGGATGGAACCAGCTAGATGGGAACCAGGGCGCAACAATCCATGCTGCAAGAGAAGAGGTATGAAGGAATTGTCTCTCACCGATTAGAAGCAGAACTTCAGCTGCTCTTATGTCACGCCACATCCGGTAGATGGCAGCAAGCATCCTCTTAGGGTAGAGCGAGCAGCATCCCGTCGTCATGGACAGCAACATCTGCACAGTTCACGGTCAGCCCATTGCCACGGCAACCCCAGCTGCCTGCCTACACCACCCCTGGACCTTCCAAATCTCCCAGTGGAGGGCGACAATATCCTCTGGAGACAAAGTCAGCGATAGCACAGAGTTGAGACTCCATTGGCTGCCCTCGGAAGACTTTGTGAACCCTCCACCATGATGGAAAAACCACATCTCTCAAACAGACAGCCATCTCTGCTGCTAACGGGACTGCAATCATCACAACCCCTCACCCTTCACAGGAAACCTGAAAACAATAAGGAATGATTTAAGTGAACAGCAATCAGAAGCAGCAGCATCACCCGAGATTTAGTTATCTAACGTTGCCATTAGAGCTCATATGTGATCAATCAACCCTTGTAGTTCCATGGGCCGAAATACGTCCACTTATGCTCCATGGACGACAAGTGCCACAGGCTGTGATTCCTGCTCTAGAGTATACTCAGAAATGAAATATTCATAACTAATATTGATGTACGATTTTCTTTGCATTCATAAGCAACTATTTCCATGCCAATAAATACATAACTGTGCAAAAATAACAGGAAATTGAATCTGATATCTACTATATAACATTTTCCCGAGTATTATATATTCTGCCGCATTCAATATGGCTAAAATTCTAGTGAATATTCTTGCCCAAGAATCTAAATACGGCTGTGAGAGGGATAGTTTAATCACCTACAAGATGGGCAGATGAATTTAACAATCACGGCGATATCAACTACAGACCACCGATGGCTACTGGCAGAGATAGATGGAATGAAGTGAAACAGGGCTCAATATGTTGGTGCAATACGCAATGTTGTGTTGAGACAAGGATGGAGAAAGAGCAAGGGCAGGAAAGGAATGCAGTTCCAGGAGTACTAATGCATCCACGTCCACTGCTTGGCCACATTTGGTGTAGTGCATAACAAGTGCAAACATAACAGTGCATAACTGAGATACATTGATTATGGGAAGTAACTAATGCATAAGAGCCAAAGAGATCGGGAGATAGGACAAATGACGTCCCTAGAAAAACGAAATAACGATGAGAAATTTCTTTCTCTTATCCCATACATAAATTCAATCTCTCACATTGTCCATCTAAGATATTTAATACTGTTACTAATTACTTCAGGTACTCTGTTACGCCAACTTTGATTGCAAGAATTTACACAGGCTTTCTTCCTGCACTACTCCGCAAAAATAAAATTGTCTCAACCATTAAAATTCATGACCATTTTCATGTATAAATAATTCACTATTAAGCAAACAATAAATACACTTATGCCACTATCTTTCAATCAATAACAGAATGAAATATATAAGCGTCTATAGAAATATTTAGAACTTCAGCCGCTAAGAACCGGTTTCAATACGAAAAGAAGTAAAGTTCAACATTATTTAATTACTTTCACACGCCCAAATTGCAGTTTATGGCCATTAAATTAATCGCGCAACAGAGCACGAACGTTAATTGTTCGTCAGGCACGAATAAACTCATTAAAATGAGAGTAATGTGCCCTACTTGTTTCACACCCACAACAACGCCACTGACACCAGATCTTATTACATGGATTCCACATCTACGTAACGAATATTATAATGTTAAATAATGAAACTGGTTGAACTATTAAAGGAATTGGATCCAAAATTATAAAACAGCGATGACAGCAAACGGAAAACATGTTTAATGAATTTAACGATTATAAGTTGGTACGACTGTTGCCCCCACCAACGACGACGCGGTGAATTTCGGAAGATGCAGCTGTCATTGTCAATCGGAATCCATAGCGCATCACCAAAACCTCTAATTACAGCTTCCATTTCCCTCTTTGGAAACCCGAATGCAGAAATGTATAAATTTGTCGAAATATC
Source organism: Platycnemis pennipes (assembly GCA_933228895.1). Classification (NCBI taxonomy): domain Eukaryota; kingdom Metazoa; phylum Arthropoda; class Insecta; order Odonata; family Platycnemididae; genus Platycnemis; species Platycnemis pennipes. The sequence goes on along the minus strand of OW121858.1, from coordinate 17,839,983 downwards.
ACACCGGGCAAAAGCATTTTCAGTTACCAAAATTAAAAACGTCGAGTAATATAAGCAAAATATACATGACCACGCCAAAAGTATGCCCTACCGACTCTAAAACAGAAATAATTCGTACCTAACAGCTCATCGCCAACATAGGAAATAAAAATATTGTCCTATTTTCGATATTTCAGCACCATAAACAAACTAACCCGTAATCTTTCATCGCATAGACCCTAACGGCAATGGCGTCTGCCATAGGCGTCACTTGAATGCAAGATAGGAATGAGTACCTTTATACAAGATGCACACTGCAGGCCACTCGGCGTGTATGCCTCCGGAAAGTCGAAATCACGTAGAACTTGTACGGTCAATAGAATGTAGATCATACAAGTTTCTTGCGTTTTAGAGGCTAACGTCCAAATCAGACAGCATCATCCCGCAATCTTATCACAGCCGGCTGCCGTTCCACTGGAAGACAAATGAAAAACGTAATGCCACTGACGAAAAGGAGTCGGTCTTAAATCATCAGTCGGTCATGAGTGATCGAATCATAACCTTGTTCTCTCCGAAGAGACGGCGCATGACTCTTCCAGACCCAAAAACGCAATATACTTGTGCGGAAATGACAATTATATGTATTTGAACCAATGATTTCTGTATTCCAATCCCTCACTAAATGGCACCCAAGATTTTCATTAAACATGTTTAATTTTAAATCATCTCGATTATTGGAAAAACCCCACACGAACCACTTTATTTGGCATAACACTAAGAGAACGCCGTAAGAACTGATCAACTTTACCTTTTCCCCAGGCATTTCAGAAATTCAGCACTTTCCAACGAAGTGAGTTTTACGAAAGATCCAACGGTTCCAACCCACGAAAATGACAATAGTTCGTTAGCCATCCATCGGCGATGAAGGTATACCTACCGCTTACCTTCGTGGTGTAACACCAAATAAGATCGCTCACGTGATCCTGCACCAACGTATATAGAAATGGGTGCCTCGATGCACCATCATGCAAAATGCCCGAGAAGGGTCGTTCCAGAATGAATCGTGCTAGAATGTTCCGGAACGATTCGATCCAAAAGAACGGGTCCGCTTGAGGAATGCGTCGGAGCCACGGTCGTAGAGACTGCGAGCTAAATTTTCATTCCTCCAGATGACTCAAGTCGAGGAACTAAATAACGTCAGGAACAGCAAATGTAATGAAAAGACCAGGAGGACCCATAGATTTTAAATATGAAATATGGGCCTATTTAAGATGTATGGGAGGACCCACGAAAGGAACAACGAGATGAACGGAAGGACCGAACCGAATCAACTAGTTCCCAGCGGAACTACGAACGACTGTCGGCGCAGGAATGGAGTGTTTGCATTAGTGAGGAATACCGATTGTTTCTCTTGTATTCGGTAAATATTATCTTCAGAAATCGGCATATCCGTTACCAGCTGAATCTGTTGCTTAATTTGTTCAATAATTAAGATTTATTACGCATTGTTTTAGCATCGATATTATGCAGGCGAAAACGTCCAGTCATTGGCTCTTCCCCGCGTGACGTCAATCCCCTTACAGTTGAAGCTGAGCCCAGCTGAGCCGTAGTGGAACCGGCCGAACGGACTAGTAGTGGTGTTGGCGAATAAAAGTAATTCTTAATTTTTACCTTGCGATAGGGTATGGTGGAAAGAACGTATTTGCAATGGAACCAGGGTTTAATAAGGCATGTTACAATAATCTCCCGACGGTTGATGCCTTCCCAGACAGCACACTGGTGACTGTATACATATACTGTGTGTATACCAAGTGTATACTGTTTCCTTGAGAATCTGTATACATGTTTTAGATGTATACCAAGTGTATACTGTTTCCTTGAGAATCTGTATACATGTTTTAGATGCTTAGTATACATAATCAGTACACAGAAACGTATAGGTAAACAGTATCTAAAAGGTATACATAAGGCTTTAGTAAACAAGTGTATACTGTATACAGGAAAATCAACGTGCTTTACATACGTTCTCTTTGTATTTTAAATCCAATATTTACGACACAGAATATTAATAATTATTTAAGTTAACCAATATATTGGTTAACTTAAATCTATAGGTCTATTAATATTTTACGGTAAAAATTAGGTTAACATATATAGCTGGACAGGCTCTGCCTGAACGACACCCTTAAAGCACGACAATGTACGGCATTATCTATGAAATTTGATTTACCTCCTGCCATACGAACTCCAATATTTTACTCTCTCCCTGTTGAAAATGCTATGTTGATACAATATGCAGTTCCCCGTTAGGGGATTAAATGCAATTCCCTGTAGGGAAACGAAATTCCCCACAGGGATTTAAAATTCCCCGCTGCAAAAGGAATTTCCCTGCAAGGAATTCCTAGAATTCCTTGCAGGGAAATTCTATTCACTGCAGGAAAAGTATATTTAATTCCCTTGAGTATACTTATAGGAACTCAGGAAAGACAAGCCGATTTCAAATTATTTTACTGCTTTTCAGTAAACGTGATTTGATTATCTATTGAAACTGATTTCCATTATTTTAACATAAAATAAGATTCTAGGATCAAAACGTGCATGTCGTAAACAATTGCACTTTAATTTTCAATGATGAAATTCAAAGTACATGCATTCAAACACAGCTACAGTTTAGAAAACTTATTTTTTTAGTTAGAGCACTATCATCAATGATAAATCACAACTTTGGCGCACACAAACAACTTTAACCAGAATATTCATTTTAAATAGTTCGCGGCTCTGAAAAGTATTGACTATATCGATATAATCGAACCACTAATCGAATTCTACATTCAAAATGGCGGGTGTGATTTGTGATGTCGTCCATGGTTGTGAAAAGGGAGTGTGTAAATATTAATATTGTATTCCTGGTTGTGAATAATCCTGTGTATAATAATCTTTGGTGAATAATATGATCTTGTAAAGTCAGCTCGGAGGCAAGCAACCGGAATGAAACTGATCTCGGAGCATAGTGTTTTTATGAAGTTCGTCACCATAGAAGCTTACTTTAAAACTGGGTTGACGATTAAGGTACGCGGAGTCAAGTTTTGTCTTTACAAAGCGAGACTTCTGAAGATAATTCACGAATTTGTTGCCAATGTTTTTGTTTTCATATGCCTTCCTTACAGTCTTGATTTAATTCTTAGCATAAGAAGTTACAGAATTTATTTATTTTTACAGGCGTGTTATATCATTAACGCATTGGGACATTAGGAATGAGCTAATTGAAGATTCGGTCGCCATTCAACTTTGCGATTAGTGTGGAAATGTTTTGTGTAGTTGTGTACTCCTCAGTGCAGTGATGACTTTCGATGAGATTTCAAAGAACTCCCTGTTCAAAAACCTACTTTTAATTTTGAGTGGACCATTGTTCTTTTGAGAGACCCCTGGTTACTGAATACCCAGATAAACTTTGGCTAAACTGTTGGATAATGCCTGAAATGTGGAATCGTATTTAAAATGTGTGCTCCATAGGCAAGTAATACTGTAATTGAAATTTGAAGTAGTGCCAATAAATGTTTAAATATACTGCTGTTTTTGTTTAAAGTTGTGCATGGTGCTTTCGTGTTATTCCTGGAAGTTATATTATTACGATCATTGTTTGTAGCCGTCACTTTCTGGAAGAGCATTCCGTCAGCTGTTCTATACTATCTGAGGTTGTGTTAAAATATTTATAGTAATGGTGGCTTAGAGAAAGGAGAAGGTAATTAGTACAGGGAATTTCCGCATTGGCATATTTCAACCAATGCTATGCCTAATGGCAACCAAAGCAATGCCCGGTTGGCTTCAGGCAGTATCTCCAAGCTGGCACTAATACATACTGGCACCAAGAGAAAGTTGTTAGTTTTAACTTTGGTGATTTAATAATTTCAGTTTTAATACAGCAATTAATGTTAACTACTGCATTTAGGGTCAAATCAAAAAGAGTATACTGTGTGTATTCTTGTTGTATACTGTATATGTAGGTATACATCTTGTATACTGTATATGTATACTGTATATGCATTGTAGGAGGACATTTGCTGCATTTGCTACATCTGGTAGATGGGGCGTAGCAGGGTTTTATACGTATACAGTATATGTGTATCATCTACCGTATACACATGTTATACACTAATTATACATATATTTAGAGTATACAGTAGCATGTGTGCTGTCTGGGTTGATGATCGGAAATTTTCTTAGTGGACATGCGGACTACGTTGGACCGGAGCAGCGAGGGGTGAAACTGTCTCGGTGAGTTGCCTTAAAAGTTTGTCATTATTTTATGTTTGCATTTAGTGAATTATCATTGTTGTTAACGACGCTTGACCGTGTGGTGACTTTGATCTCGACTCAAATAATGAACTGGATTTCTGGCCTGCGGTACAAACGTGGGTGGTGTACGAATTAATTTGTTTAAGGTGATTCCCTGGTTAAATATTTGGCGGAGCGTGTTATCTTGTAAATTAATGTTGCAACACTAGACTGATCTTACATGTACTGATCATAAGTTTCAGCATTAATAACATTGTAAAATTTGTTGTCTGTTAGCTAATTAAGTGGCATGTGTTCAATAAGTACAATTCCATTGTTATTTTAATCTACCTTATAACCGGGAACCTGAACCTAGCTACACATTTTCATTTAAACAGTAACGTTTTGCTTTGAGTATGAAGTGGAAGTACCTTACCTTGGCTTTGTTAGGCGAAAGTAATTGTAGGTACTCTATTGGTTTCTCTGCGGATTTCTTATCGTCGTGTTTACGCATTAAGTGAAATTATTTATGGGATCACTGTAATGTATCTGTAAAATAGCAATTTAATATGTAAATAAAATCTTCTGGTTATTATTAAAAATCGTTGATGATAATGTTGTTTCATGCGATTTCCTGTCTATTTTAGGTCTTGATGAGGAAGCTCTATTGATGAGGAAGATCTATTTTAGCTGTTGATGAGGAAGAAGAAGTGCCTATTTGCTGTGGCTGATCCTCAATTTGAGAGCAATAAAATAATTACCACATGTGTTATTGAATTCAATGATGAATTTTCAAAAAAAATTGTGAAAGATACAAAAGAATTTTGGTGTAATACAATTTTTTCTAAGCTTGATGAAAATAATAACCAAATTGAATTAATTCCTCTTTTCATTCCACAAGTTTCACTTCTATTCCCATTATAGTTTCTTATGTATGTATTGTCAAAGGAAAAAAGAGTGAACTTTCACATGTTGATGTCTGCCAATGCAATGAGGAATCAAGGATGTTACTTGGGTCTAGTCATTACACCAGTCACATAATCGGATACTCAGGTGTGTGTGATTTTTTGAGCCAATATCACTCTTTTAAACCTTGAGCACACTACTTTACTATGATCCTAAACGGCCCTGATACTTGGGGGTATGATTAATTGCATTGCTTTCATGGAAAGCACAACATATGCCCCAAAAAATTGCACTTAAGTGTTGATAGAACCCGGTCGCAATTTGGCTCAGAATTTTAGAATCGGTTTTAATGTTATATATTATCGGGTTTGGGTGCTAATTTCTACCATATAATGAAATTATAATTCCTTGCGTCTCATTATTTTATGTGCCTTCATTTTATTTTTTGTTTCAGCATTCCTTTGGTAGGGTAAGGGTGTCAGCTTCTAATAACTCAACCGTCATGAAGCTGACATTATTTAACATTTTTAAACAGTGAGTTGATTGTTGGTAGAAGTACTATTTTACAGAGTAGAACCTTTAAAGCAATATGCCTTCTGGGTAATGCATGATATTCATATTACAAACTACAGATGGGGCTCTTCAGCAACAGTACTGTTTTATGGTTGAAATTGCTTATATTCCCAGTAAGGGCCACCTCCAAGTGTTTCAATTCAATATTTGCATAGCTGATATAGGAAAGGTTACTAGTAATTTTTTGTTCTTACATTACTGCTTCACTTTGAGCATCTTCATGATAGTAGCCAAGAAAAATAATTTTTTTGAAAAAAATTAATTCTTTTGAAATTTAAATTTATCCAGGTCTTCATATCTTACATGGTACAAGGATGTGACATTACCTTTCAAAATGCAACAGGATAAAATTGGAGGTAGAGTCAGGGTGTATAAGAGTTGCAATCACGTCATTGTGGGACATTCTGGCTGCAGCAAGTACAGCAACATTTAAGAACTTTGTAAACAGGAGACTTGACTTCCTTTTATTTTTTGCTAGGTTGTTACACATTGCAAGGTCAGTTGTTAGCACTTTATAAAAGGGGTAAACCATTTCGGGTAACTGCAGTGATGACATGATATGACAGGAGTAAATAATTCTAATAATTACATAATACCGCAGGCCAGTTTACTTCATTGAGGTAGTTATTTAAGCCATGGAAGTCACAGTTTTTATAGTCAAATATAAATTCATCTTTCTTGATACTATCTACTTTCTTGAGTATGTGTATCACTAGTTCAATGGGCGGATGATAAGAATCACATATTGTTAAAGGGTCATCAGCCATAGAGCATATAACATTTGTTGAGTAAGGAAATACAAGGTCCAACAATTTATTATATTTATTTTCTATAGTATTGATTTGAACTAGACCCAGGAATGAATAATTGTCAACTACAATTTTTGCTTTAGGTGAGAGATCACAGTCAATAGGGACTACCTCGTTTTCAGATGGAATATTCCAATCTATGGAAGGTAAATTGTAGTCTCCTAACATTAGAATTTCATCCTAGTCTTTAGTTAGCAAATTTTCAACATCAATGCAATGACTATCATAAAATGCAACTGAAGAATTGGGCGGGAAATATACAGATCCAATTAAAAATTTTAAGCCAGCAGAAAAGATACTTACAAACACTTGTTCAACATTATTATTGGGCAAAATTAGTTCGTAACAATTAAACGAAGATTTTACCACGATTAAAACGCCACCACCTCGTCTTTTCTTGGAATGTGTGGAGTCACGATCTCTTCTGAATATGTGATAGTTCGGCCATATGTATGGTGAAAGTCGGAGGTGGGGGGGAACGGGGTCGGAGTGCGGGGAAAAAAGAGGATATGACCACGGATTGGCCAGTCGGGTGAGCGTGGTGATGCATTAGGGTGTTTTCAGGGGTGGCGGAGGTCAGGTCTGGTGGAAGTCGGGGTGAGGGAGGAATGGAGTCGCAGAGAGGGTGGGAAAGGGAAAGTGACCGAGGATTGACTTATATCACCACCCTCACCCGACCTGTCAATCCTCGGTCACTTTCCCTTTCCCACCCTCACTGCGACTCCATTCCTCCCTCACCCCGACTTCCACCAGACCTGACCTCCGCCACCCCTGAAAAGTGTGAGTGAGTTGATACAGATAACGGCATTGTCATCATGTCTCTCCTTGCTGCAATTAGCCATTTCCTCCTCAAGACTGGGTTGTCCGGAACGTTCACGAAAGTCTTCTCCGGCATTGACACACGGGTATTTGTGCACTTTGGAACGAAACAGTATTCTCTCCATCGCTTTTTGGCAGGGATTTCCTTGCTCGACGTTTGTCCCTCCGTGGGAAACAAGTTCAAAGGCGAGAACTCGAAGAATGAACTCCCCAGGATACAAAAGCAAAAAAACTTACTATCCCGCGGCTACTCTTACACTGCGCCATGAAATAGCTAGACGAGTGCGAGGGGGATGACGTCACAGCCCCGGGGAACATGGTGGACAGTGTTTCAGCGCAACATTAATTTTTCAGATTTAATATAATGATTACCTGATTAAAATTTATCTCACGAATCTAAAACTTGGAATTATGCTTAATTGATACGTATGCATTTTTTTAACGCCGCTTCCCAAAAATCTGCAAATACTCCATTATGTGCACTCTGTTTTGAATACGAGCAACAGCTTCATCTCCAGAAAAGCTAATCACACCTTAATTCTCTTTATGTCAGTCCGCATGAATGGACGGTAAACTTGAATCTATAGAACGAATTTCCATATTGTTTACAACTGACACCCACTCCTATGACGTCACAAGAATGATCCGACGAGAATTCGTAGCGCGGAGAAATGCGAGATGTATTTTGAATATGTTGATTCATTTAACGTGGTAAATCGATCTGGTGTTAATTCCACTAATAATATTCCATCGCTTACCAGTTATACACTTACCACCCTCATTCTCAATTTGAATAAAACAACCTAAAGTCGATTATAATTGAGGTGTTTTTGGAATACAACTTTTGCTGCATTTTGTAACATATTGCCATTTTATTGCATCAGTTTTATATTTACAATAATTGTTCAAAATAATGTTGCTAATTTCCCAAATTTATTTTTATCATCAGCATTGCAAATGACACTCAAATACAAACCGCTCTGACACAAACACATACGGCACACAGCTCTTTTCCTCCCCATCTGACATACGTAAGAATACTTTCCACTCACCTTTTAATATTTAAAAAGCACCCAATAGAGTGAATAATTTTATTTTACGACAATTACGAAACTAATAATTTACTTAAGGAGACCATTAAAATTGGTTTTGATTCACCTAAATTTTGCAGACTATTTTTCCATCTCGAACTCGTTCAAATAAAATGTGTAAGGTACCTACGTACCTAATAGAATATACTTTATTCATACAAATGCTTGGATAGATAACTTTCTCGCATGGGCAGCTTTCGCCGACATTTTTTCCGGCTTCATCTATAAAACTAGCGCTTAATTAAATTTCATCAGTTCACTGACATGTTTATACCGAAAACCGGAACAAGCGTAGAACATGAAAATGGTCGTCAGTCAAAGTTACCTGTTCAATTAAGTCGGAAACTTCATTTAGTTCTAAGCATGTAGCACTGCATAATAATAACGCTACTGAGGTTTTCTTCATCTTCAATTCAAAATGTTCTCGGCAGCCTTAAACCACCAACACATTATAAATTTTAAAAAATATAAAAATTCAGTAGATTTCAACGACTATGTCACCATTGTCAAAGATAAGTTATCTTTGTCCTACCATTGGCAACGATTCTATAGTCGTCGAAAGCGAACAGATTTTATTAAATTACTGCGGTATCTTACAAGGCGTTTTTCATTGTTTTTCTCAAAGGTTCACCGAAATTCATCAATTTTATAAAGAAATTTGATCAATTAATGGACGAACGTGAGAGATATGAAGGTGCTATAAAGTGCATTAATCTGGTTACAAGAATTGCGTATAGGTTGAGGAGTAATTGAAATGAAAAACTTGAAGTTAGAAAATATTGCAGCTTCAGAGAGGTGGAAGATTTCGTAAAAACCATTTTTGCAGGTAGACTGTCTCTACCGAGACCTAATTCACTTCGGCTAGTCGCCAAAATGACATTTTTAGTCACCGTTGAAATTGACATCCGTTACATTATTTCCAAGTGTAATTTGACATATCCCATCATGCCCCTGGATACATTTCAATCTTCATCGCTATGGGTATGAAGTAGTTCCTGATTCATCCTCCTTGATGCGGACCTATTAATACTTACCCCCCCTGCCTACTACTCGACCCTGTAACATAACAATTGAGTCGCCGAGATCAACAATGCAAGGTGTAATAATGGAAGTAAACAAGCGTTGGTAATTAAGGAACAATAGGAGAGAGCGAGAATCGGGAGGTTGTGTGTTGGACGCGGTGGTGTGGAGATGCAAAAGTGACGCGTGCTTAAGAAGGGAAATTATTTGTGAGCTAGTTGGTGTCTCTGTGGGTGAATTAAGTATTCGTGAGGGAAGAGAGATTATTGGTGTTGCTGTGTTGTGACTGATTTGATTTAAGAAGTGGCTCGAAAGAAAAGAAAGTGTACAAGTGTTAAGAGCGAGCCTGAAGAGAAGTGTATGTTGTTTGCTTGTGTTTGATTAATTTTAAAGCGCATTTCGTGAGGGCATGTTTTATGTAATAAACGTGTGTGATTTATAACGCATAAAGGGAAAAATTAACCGACGATCCCTAACGAGAAGCGATGCCTCGAGGACCATCATTATAACGGACCATAATCATAAGGGACCTTGATGATAAGGGATCTCATGAGAGAATCCAGTTCTTACGCGACATCACGAATGTCTGGAATCGTTGGCGGATCAATATTGTGCAACTGCGACATTATAACTCAAAACACAGAACTTTGTAAAATTCCACTTGTTTTTTTATCGGCCTCAACCGATTACGAAGTTACACTTACCTCATTTCCTCTGCTATATCTCTTGGAAATGATCTCTTGGTCGTACCCGGCAGAGGCCAATAAAGAAACAAATGGACTTCTACAAAGTGCTGTGTTTTTATTTAATTACGCGAAAATTACTTAAGCATGACGTCCGACTAGAAAATTCGTATCCAGCAGGAAAACCGTAGGTAGGATAAAGAACGATAGTGAAAGGATATTTAATTATTTCGTAGCAATGAACACTTTAAGAGAAATTGTTAAGAAATGCAGAGTAGAAATGTAGTCCTGAATTTGACTCTCGTAATCTAATACTCTATAATTACAATTTCAAAGTGTACTCACCTGAGATTCACGTTGATCGTCTGAATTGGTTCTGTAGGAGAGGAAAGTCAAGTTGGTGAAACGGTCAGAGTACTGGCCTCTCACCGGAGGAGCCCGGATTCGATTCCAGGCGGGGGAAGATATTTTTCACTGGTAAACCGTCCCCTACGTCAGTGTTTTGTTCAGAGAATTTGGGCACAGTACTCCGTCCGTAGATGGGACATAAAGCCATTTCCTAAAGTGCAGGCTAAAACAGGCGCCGGGTTTCCCTCCACCATTCCCGTCCATATCCAGGAATATAATTTTATAAAAATGCATGATGAACTTAAGGTTTACCACTCTGATTATACTTGAGCATTTGTATGAGTTCCAATGGAAATAAATGGGTGAATCATGAATATAAATGAAATAATTTTTGAAAAAATTCATTCATTGAAACCTCATTCATTGCTTGCCTTCGTGTTTCATTTCATCTGGGGGCTCTATAGCAGAGACAGATGCGATAAACTCAAGTGAAAACAATTAATGATTTTTACCAAGCGGTAAAGCATCAAAACCGTCCGTTTCTACCACGTGACTCCTTCGTTACGTATTCCAGATGATCCCGACGGTTTCAAACACATCCCCATCATGGGAGTTGTGAACGAAACCGTCGGGATTATCTCGAACGGGTAACCAAGAACTCACGCGGTACAAACACATGGAATGTTACACAAATATGGTATATTTTTGGATCGCCCATAACAGTCTTTTCCACAATTTTTACACGAGTTTTATCTCATCAGGGGACTCTATGCATATCATGCATAGGGAAAACTCGAGTGAAAACATTAAATGTTATGGAAACGAAAGATTCAGAAACAGATAAATTTGCAAACACTGATGTCCGAGGTACGGGTAATATGTAAGCATAGCTTCTTCTCGTTATACATGCTGTTGCAAAGCTCGAACTGGTAACCAAGTGCCTCAGTCCCACCAAATCCACAGCCACAGCTAAAGCCAAATCAGTGTACCATTCCTTCCCCCTTAAAGAGAAAAGTGCTTTGAGAAATACCGTTCGTATCATTTTGTTTTCGCCGTTTTCCCTACTTTCCCAATCTCTGTACATGTGTGAGCGTGCGTTAACGACGCTTAAGCAGAGACTATATAGAGTAGGAAAACCAGTGTTAAGAAAGTGATTTAACGTGGAAATAGCCTGCTGAGTACTACGTGTTTCACTAAATTCTTTACGATTTAAAATGGTATAAGTCGACATTATAATTACAATCTTTAAGAATGGTAATAACTACGTTTCCTTGAGAAAGGATGAAGATAACACATCTCGCCGCATTCCATTACGAAAGAAACTCCTTATTTCCTCACGCATGGACGCCATATTGAGTTGCCGTTTGATGATATTACCTCGCCACAATCGGTACTCTACGATACAGATTGTAACTACGTCGCAGAGCTTCAAGCGCGACAGAGAATCGCGTTTCAAAATGGTAACTGAGCTGTTGCGTGTGGGACAGGAAGCTACGGTGAGGGAAATACAACTAACGCACCAGTGTGAAGTGTTGTTTCGAACGGGAGATAAAGTGTATTTGCGGAAAGAGGTCACCAGGCCCAGGGGAAATCGAAGAAGTAGTAGTAGTTTTGGATGTTTATTGGGTGCATCGACACTTCATTTTGCACCACCCACAATCTAATTTATACTGTCCTACGTTTAATGTCAGTAAAAGTGCAATGCTATATCATTAAGGCCGCTTTACACGATACAATTTTTTGCACAATTTCTTGTACAAACTCTTGTATAGACTGAACGAAATTGTATGTTTGTCTGAATGGAATTAGAACACGTTCTATTTCCCGTTCAGTCATTCAGACAATCGCACAAGTTTTCGTACAATTTGCCGCTTTACACGGTACAATTTCCTCATGCAAGAGTTTGTACAAAAAATTGTATCGTGTAAAGCGGCCTTTATACTTACATGAATTAAAGCACTAAATTTGTACATAGACAGTGGTAACTTAGATTTTATTAAAAATGCCAGTTGCTTTCATATAAGATGTGACTCGGGATAGGCATTCGGAGTCATTAACTAGGATTTGCTCTAATCTGATGCCTAGCCGCTCGCGTGCATCCCGGGGCTTGTCATCTACATCTACACGATACCCTGCAAGCCACCGCGAGGGTGTGTGGCAGGGGGTGAAGATCACCAAACATGCACTACCGACATGTAAACATTCAACTATAGGGTCTCATGCAACTAGATTGCTAGCATCTATAGTATTTAAGGGATATAGTCGCACTATATCCAAGACTAAGGCATCTAAGTCGCACTATATTCAAGGGATATAGGATTGTCGCACTCTGTCAGGACGTGTCGGACGCTAAGAGGACAGTCGCCGTCATCACACCGCGGGTGGGTTCTCCTCGGGAACTCGAAGAAATTAGAGAAACATTGGGAAGGGCCGTGCGAAATTAAAGCTCGGACTGACCCGTTAACTTTCGGATCCGACGCTAGTGGTGTAGCAGGGACACTCAGGCAGTGCATGTGAACCGTTCCCGCCAGTGCAAAATTGGGTCTGTGGGACCCATGTGTAAGTATTTCTTTGAATTGTCAACAGACGGCAGGAGAATCATCCGCGTGACGTTCAGTACCTCCCTAATTGCGCCTGCGCAGTCGACTTGCAATTTTTCAAGGAAGTGGCTGTGTTCATTTGTGTTCTGTGAATGCTGTTTTTGTCTCCTGGTCTGGATACTCCCTACATACCCCTTAGAGGGGTTGAGAAGGGGAGGGGGCACTCAGTACTACGTCACTCAGTACCACTGAGTGATTTCCCACATTTTCAAAACGATTGGACCAACGGTTTTGGCGCTATGGGCCATTTTTCCAAAATTTTCGGGAATTTTCTTCCATAACTCCATAATTTGAAGACATAAAAATATCGTTTAAATTATAAAGTTTGTCATCTCTTGAATATGCACGATTAGATTCAATCAAATTGACGAAAAGTTAACTGGTTTAGGTCCTATGCGTCAAACACCCGATATTCTTTGGACATTTTCTTCAATAACTTCTTTAGTTGAAGAGATAGGAATATGGTTTGAATTTAAAAGTGATCCATTACTTAACCATTATCTTTTAATGTAAAAACATTGACATTAGGTCCTAAGGTATCATCAAAGTACATATATGCCCAAAAACATACAAGGATGGGTGAAAACGACTACAGGTTTGGTAATCATCGATTGCTTGTAAACCATCCCACACATTATTTTCTCGAACAAAAAACTTAAACTGAACACAAGCGAGAATTTTCTGGAATTTGAAGAGATAGGAATACGGTTTGAAATTAAAATTTGCTTAGTTCATTCCTGTGTAATCACTGCCTTGTAGTCTGAGAACAAAGGTTAGTAATAGTAGAAATGAAACCAACATTAGAAGCTAATATGTTCTTTATTATAAAAATAAGAGTTTTTTTTTTCAAATACAGTTCTCCCCCCCCCATCTACCCTGATTAAATTCTTAAATATCACCCCCCCTAACTTGAAATGATTAGGGAGGAAGATTTTCCTTCTCCCTCCGTTGAAAAGGATGATCGCCACCAGAGCGACCCCAAATCTGGTCTTCACCTCCTCCAAATTCTCAATCAGATACATAACAGATCAGATACAGATTCTTAACCCCCTCCTCCATTTCCTCCTTCTTCAGGAACTCTCGCTCCCTCTGCTGATTTATCAGCAAACACTTGACATGAGCCATCTAAAAGAAAAGAGAAACAAATATATCAATATCAAATAGAATCATTGGTCAGCTAACTAGAGTCCTAAGGTATTTTATCATACCATTAATGTTAGAAAGATCGGAACTGCCAAAGCCTCTTGAACCTCAACTAGTTGGTGAACAGTGATAATCGACTGCTACAAAGTTGACGTTTGTAACAATATGTTCAAATATAATTTGGCACATCCAATCACCCCTGTTTACCATAAAATCTTCATTGCCATGATTATAGAGGAGTACTTTGATTTCTCCTCGTAAATCTGGATCTATCAACCCAGCCCCTCCAACTCGATCCCAAACTTAACAGATATTCCAGAGCGAGAAGCAAGCCTACCGTAAAAACCATCACGGATCTCAAGAGAGAACCCTGTCCTTACTTAACATCGTCCCCGCTTTGGGATTATATCCTGCTGGATAGCAGTAATATCATATCCGGCCGGACAGTCATAACTAAAATGGGGGACGATAGCGGATGGGTGTAATTTCTTGATATCAATGAACATTTTACGGGAGTAATGCCAAAGGAAAACAGAAGAAATGAGAATTTAGTCCATGTTAGTTATAATATTGACGATAATATTCAATACAATAAGCAATGAATGTTAACCGAAAAGTATACTCACTTGATGGAGGAAAGAGAGCTGATGGCGAAAGTGGAAAGAGCTGGCGGTGGATAGAGCTGGCGACGGGTAGAGCTGGCGACGGGTAGAGCTGGCGACGGGTAGAGCTGGCGACGGGTAGAGCTGGCGACGGGTAGAGCTGGCGACGGGTAGAGCTGGCGACGGGTAGAGCTGGCGACGGGTAGAGCTGGCGACGGGTAGAGCTGGCGACGGGTAGAGCTGGCGACGGGTAGAGCTGGCGACGGGTAGAGCTGGCGACGGGTAGAGCTGGCGACGGGTAGAGCTGGCGACGGGTAGAGCTGGCGACGGGTAGAGCTGGCGACGGGTAGAGCTGGCGACGGGTAGAGCTGGCGACGGGTAGAGCTGGCGACGGGTTGAGCTGGCGACGGGTAGAGCTGGCGGTGGCTAGAGCTGGCGGTGGATAGGGCTGGCGATGGGTAGAGCTGGTGATGGGTAGAGCTGGCGGTGGATAGAGCTGGCGATGGAGATAGCTGGCGACGGTGATGGAGAGACCTGACGACGGCGGTGACAGCGATGGAGAACGGTTGCGACTACCCTGGCAGTGGTAAGAGACTGGCCCGCTGTCAAGACCGACTATATGTACTGACCAAGGCGATACTTCCACCCCAGTAAAGTGAAAGATCACTAAAAATGGGAGAAGGAGCCTCTTACTGAACTCGAGTGTAAGGAATGAGGTCCCATACCCATCTCAAGTGAGGCAGAAGTTCAATTACTCATTGTCAGATTCTAAATATGTATCGGATGAGTTAATTGACTTGATAAGCCTTCATTGGCGGTCGCGAAGACACTCCTTGCCAGGATTTAGGTATCTTCTCCTTCGACGAGTATTAAAAGATGTAAATGGATTATAACAAGAATAATCATCGGAGGATATATCGTATGAGGAGCTTCCGTGACCACCAAACTCGTGAGAGCAGTCCCTCTTCTCTTTTATGGTGAAAAGAGGAGTTCGAATACAATTGGAGCACCAAAACTTTTTTTGCTGAGCCAACTCTGCAGCACCCTCACTGCACGTAACAATGTGATCACGATAAAGATACACGCTGCATTGTCTGTATGGTCGCATACTCAGCACACAAATTTGGCCAAAATAGGGGGAATGAATGCTTGTATCGTAGGAGTATGCGAGGATTAAAAAATTAAGCGATCCTACATTATTTTCCAGGCCCGGCATTACATCGAGTGCATTGAACACTTGATGTACCATTGGGAGAAGTGACGTATCAAAATACAAACCATCTATCGGGTCTGACAACTACTCCCAATATACAACACAGTCCGGGGTTAATGCTTTCGACCAGGGTCTCCATAAGGTAAATCTCGTCAACTCGATAAAGTATATAAGATCTATCTGAAGAGTTAGGCTAAGTTAAACGCATCTGTTTTTTGAATCAAACATAACACCAGGATTCTTAGACAAAGATGGTACAGGGAAGGAATCCCAACTTTGGGAAAACGGTTCAAAGTTTGAATAGGAGTTGATGAAGTACGAATTTCTTCAAACTGCTTGCGATTCAAACGTATACAGGACATGTAGGTATACCCTACATGGTAAACCCTCTCGGGAATTATAAACTGCAACTGAGGGGGGGTACTGAAATTTCCAAGGTTTATTTTTTGTCAACCATCTTACTGGAGTAGTTCCAACAAGCTTACATGTTTGAGGCACAGTAATGGGGCAAGGGTGGTGTGGATTGCATTAGTCAATAAGTTTTCTTCACTTCACAACTTTGATACCTGGAGTAGTTCCAACAATGTTTCGCGTTTGAAAAAGAGGTATAGTGCAAGGACGGTGAGGATATTATCAGCCCATAAGCAATGACAACGGCAGCAGGTTTTTCTAGTACTCCCGACCAATCTGAACGATGATACTGATCTCTTTTATATTAATAATGAGCTTTCACCACATTATTGCTGGATAAAGAATTTTAAAAAATGACAGGCTCACAAATTACGAAACGTGGACATCAAATATACGCATGAAATCGTTGCTATAAGTGAAGAAACGGATCTCAATGAAAACAGTCGTTCAGTTGATTTGATCTATTACTTTGTCCATTAGGATGTATTCAACCATACCAAACAGAAAACAAATGCTAGGCAAAACGTAAATCTTAAAATGAGAATGAACGAGATCTCACGAAATAGAGGACTTGCTCAGTGGAAAACTGTCACCACAGTGATGTTAGAAAATTTATGGCTATTACTTTACACATGAATAGTAGTGAAAGGCCGATCATTGGAGCAAAAAACAGTGATTCCTTGCAACTTTTGTCCAAACTTGAGGAGTAGAAATAGACTTGTCAATACTAGCCAACTATCATCTCAATGAAGTAAAGGCTCATGAAGTGAAAAGGCGAATCTGGTTTTGATCCCTAACACAAAGTCCGGCCAATGTTTGAAACCATTTATCGACGATTTAAACTGGCATATTATCTCTCAACAGATATCACAATTGAAGAGGTCATGTGTGCATTTAGAGGAAGACTTACCTTCAAAGAGTATATGCGACAAAAACCAAGCAGATATGGTATAAAACTCTATATGTTGTCAGAATCTGATCCTGGTTACATATGGATTTTCTCATATTTTTTGGGAAAGAGAACATCGTCAAAGATATTGTTATCAGGATATTTTATCTGAGAAGGGCCATGCAGTGTTTACAGACAGGTACTCTACCATACCTGTCTTTGTCACAGAATTGGAGTTATTACAAACAGGATTAGTGAGAACTGTGCAAAGGAACCGACGAGAAATGCCATTGCCACTTTGAAATCCTCAACTGCAACGAGGAAATATGACATTTCGCCGCAAAGGTAATGGCTCTGGCTCTCTGCTGGAAATATAAGAGGGATGTGTACTTTCTTAGCACATGTCATACAGCAGAGATGATCGTATTCACTGACCGGAGAGGTAGGGAGGGAGCACAAAACCCGCAGTTGTTGCAAATTACAACAAGAAAAAAATTGGTGTTGACTTCTCCGATCAGAGAATATCCTACGGGGTATTTGAACAACGTGATGGCGCAAGTTGGCGTTTCACATTCTCCTGATGTGTGTATGAAAGGCATGACTCATGCACAACAAATTAACAGGATAAAAAGTCTCAATGACAGAATTCCTACAAGATCTGTCCAGTGACTTGGCAGTATTTGAGGAAGATCCGGATGAATTACCCAGTACAAGTGGAGGACAAATGTCAAGATTATCGGCTGTACACTTTCTTGAAAGAATTTCATTTCCACATGGACAGAGGAACGCTCAAAAAAGTGTAAAGTGTGAGCTGATAGAGGAAAGAAGGAGAGGAAAACCCATCTGGAAGGACACTTCACTTCGGTGTACTGTGCGTAAAGTGGGATTTTGCGTTCCATGTTTTCATGCATAACATGCGAAGAAAAATTACAGAACCTTATTGTCTAATATAGGTTTCTCCAATAATAATTGCGGTAGACATTTTATATAAAATCATCCACGTCGATTAGAACAGAAAATTTTATAATACATATGGTAATTGCCATGCAGTTGTTTCAAGTTTTTTATTATGTGTAAACAAGAGGTACTAATTGTCATGAGACATTTAAATGATAACATTTTTTTCAAAATATGAGAAATTGAAGAGTAAAGATTATACATTTAAAAAACAAATTTTGTATCGTATTTTATTTCCCCTATGTTATAGTAAAAAAATGTCTGAATTTATCAAATATGACTGGTTTTTCTGGAAAGGTATCTTAATTAGTGGCCGGCACACAAAGTGTTAAAGGTTGTAGGGGAAACAGGTCACCTTTCCCTTTAGAGGTTCTAGCGCAAGGGGGTATATGCACCTCACCAAATGTGCTATCTTCATCCTGTCTCAAGGAGGCACAGTTATTACTATTGTAAGATTGTTATCATGATGTCGGTCATTTTAAATCACAGTCAATTTAGCGAAATACGGCAGCAGGTCACGTTAAATCATTTTAGAGGTTTTCCTACTCTATAAAGCCTTTGTTTAAGCGTTGTAACATCGTACATAGTGAGAAAAACCAATGCTTACATAATACCCATACCCCGGACTAAAGCAACAAGTATTGTGTATTTCATGGATAATTCGAGAAATAGACTATGGATGACGTTGTTGAAATCTTTACGAATGATCAAAGTAAATAATGACTGCTGGTGGTTCGTTCCATTATTGCTGACAATTTTGGAAAGCATAATTTGCTGCGAATTATGGAGTCAAATTGCTCGATGAAATAGTGCAGCTGTTCGGAATCAATTTTTTTGGTCCGTATCTTCAGATGGAAGAATTAAAGAAAGCTCTTCGGGAGGCGACTGCAGAGTTGCGTATCACCGGAGGGAGGAATTGAAGCCATTAACGTCATATCTAGTAGTGCGGCTGCACAAACCAGCCACCGATTACGGGGACAGCGTTGCGGCGGATATTAAAAGGGAGGAGTGTACGACTTTAGGGCGGGCTTACCTCCCTTAATCGTATAATATTTTCGCTTCCTTCAAGGAGGGTCAATTTTTGCAGCTGGCGGCGCTCTCACGCTTCCTTTAAGGAGGACCATTTTTTTCCACCGAGTCACTCGGCAGCTGTCGCCACACTCACGCTTCTTTTAACGGAGGGGGAATATGAGCAGCTGCTAGTACACGTGACCAATTCAAAAATGTATTTTAACCCCAGTCGCTACACCATCGGCTCAGTCGTGACACAACGTGAGTGAGAGAGAGAAATGTGGCCATGGAATCCATCCGTGCTAACTTGGAAGAATTCAACTGCCACCGCTGGGTGGATGAAAGTGCATTGGAGGAGAATACTAAATATGCACTTTTGAAATTGGAGTATATAAACACCAAGATAGGACGTGCTCCGGTGGCTAATGTGGCTGATAAAACTGGGACAGTCTTGGGAAGGTTATTCCTGCCGCGGAGATATCACCGAGCCATCAATGCTAAGCAAGCGGACTCCTACAATGCGGAGGTAGGCGGAGAGAGACTACACCTGGAGAAACTCCACTGTGGAACCCTGCTGCTGTCATAAATGTGTTTGTGACAATATGGATCGAATAGCGGATGTTGGAATAGCTATTGTGTCATTATTTTGTGAATTCATACAGTTTTTAGAAGGCATCATTTGTATTATTTCCTTGGCATATGTGGGAATTGAAATAACAAATGTAATTAACAATGACAATTATAATAATCAAACTATTGCCAATATTACCAATGCATTGTAAGCATCTATATATAAATTGCAATGGGATATAAAGAAATAAAAATATGTATACACATCCAAGGTGATGTGTTTTCTTTCACGAATCCTCTCCATCCCAATGCGAAAAAATACCAACTCCACGCGCATTCGTTCCGCGCATTGTTCTCCTCCCCCCACCCACGCATGCTCGCCGCGGAGACATCCAAGGGGGAGATAGTCACACCGGAAGGAAAGAGCCATCTCCTCACGACGGCGATGGAAAGACCGCGGTCATCCGCCAGCGAAAAGAGGTAGTGTGTGTGAGAGACTTGTCTCCCCGCCAGCTACCAGTAGCCATGTCCCTATTCATTTACTCCGTTTGATTACAATTACGTGCACATCACCTCTCTCATTAATTCTCCAACACAGCCGCCATCTTGATTCTAATTGCGTACAGCAACATTCATATGTTTTCCCAACCGCGCTCGCACCACGTCACTCTCCACCGCACAGCGACTCTCATTTGTTCACCCTCCCACCCCACGTAACACAGCGACATTGTCAAGACGGTAGCAACACTCGTGACGTCACTGCACTGTCACAGTTGGCAACCCTGCGTGGCGTTATTCACTTGTCTTCCCGACGTTATCAAATGCGACACTCACTTGTCACACGCCATATATGGGCATCGCGATCGCTTTTTGTCCTGACGTCAGCAACTGCGACAGTCACTTGTCCGGCCATATATGGGCATCGTGATCGTCTTTTGGGTCGCGCGATCGTCATTTGTCCATACGGCATCAACTGCGACAGTCATTTATCACACCATATATGGGCATTTCGTGCGGCTTTTGTGTCGGTATATCGAAAAAAAAACGGACAAATACAAGATGGCGGCTGTGCTGGAACCCCCTTTACACCCCTACCCATAACATCGTGTATATTTATAAAAACCGATGCTTACAAGTTACCCAGACCCCGGACTAAAGCCATAAGTATTGTGTATTTCGTGGAGAATTCGAGAAATAGACTATGGATGTCGTTGTTGAAATCTTTACGAATGATCAAAGTAAATATTGGTTGCTGGTGGTTCGTTCCATTATTGCTGACAATTTTGGAAAGCATAATTTGCTGCTAATTATGCAGTAAAATTAATCGATGAAATAGTGCAACTGTTCGGAATCAATTTTTTGATCCGTATTTTCAGACGGAAGCATTAAAGGAAGCTCAGCGGGAGGCGAATGACTGTAGAGTTACGTATCGCCGGAGGGAGGAATTGAAGCCATTAACGGCTGCACCTACTAGCCACCAAATACGGGGACAGCGTCACGGCGGATATTAAAAGGGACGATTGGACGACTTTAGGGAGTGTTTACCTCCCTAAATCCTATAATACTTTCACATTAGATGAGATCACTCTTTAGAACAATGCCAATGAAGAAATTTTCATTGTAATGTGGGACGGTAAAAACGTCTTCCTAAATGAAAAATAAAATAAAATTTAAAGTAATTTTGAAGAAATA
The DNA here is from genome assembly GCA_933228895.1 of Platycnemis pennipes. Lineage (NCBI taxonomy): Eukaryota > Metazoa > Arthropoda > Insecta > Odonata > Platycnemididae > Platycnemis > Platycnemis pennipes. Next base: position 17,818,392 of record OW121858.1, on the reverse strand, counting down.
TCTTTGGATGTATCGTTCGTAGTGACTGACGCGGTTGGTCCTCTTACTAACCGCAATCAAAAAATGTTTGGTAGTTCCTATCCCCCTTCGACCCCTCACGTAAATTGGTATGAGATGGAGCAATCATTACGATCTGGTTAGTATGCATAAGTTACGTTTTTTTCGTACACCTAATTCATTATACCCAATGGAGTATTTATTCGAGTTTTTTTTTCTCTTTCATTATGACTTTGGGCACCACTATCACTGACACCATCAACATCCCCGATACCTCCATCAACACCTCCGTCACCCCCTCTACCACCTCCAACTGCGTTCACGAGAAGTTGCTGCGAATGCAGAAGAGCTCCTTTTTAAAAATGGGGACGTTACGATGGAGCTGACCAACACCCGATACGGGAAGGTTATTGTTGCCTCCATTGAATACGGCGGCGATGGTAGAAACTTATATCTTCCACGGTATTTAACGCTGTGTATTGAAGAGATAATTATGTGTATCAGAGGACTAGATCACGATAAATGCTACGTTGAAAAGAGAAATAAATTGATTCGAATGGTGTAATTTGTAACCACATAGGCACGCCCTACTTGTCGGGGACGTTTGTGCTGGTAGCCGCCACTGCAGGGGGCGGGATATTCTTCCGGAGGCGGTATCTGCAAGGGGAAACCTGTACCCCACCCCCTTCGTACCAGAAGAGATGGGGAGATGCTGAACCTCCCGGCGTAGACGAAAAGAAGGGGCACTAAAGGGGGAGGGGAGGAAGTTAATAAAATAGACATGGAGGCACAAGCTGATATTAAGAGAGTTTTTCTCTCTTCCATCTCCCTTCACTCTCTCCCTCTCGTCTTTCCGTGCCCTTCAATCTACTTGTGATCCTATCCTCCCCACTGTCGATATCGTGCTTCGCTCCACTCCTTCCCACCTTGACTACCCACCCCTCCCTTCTTTCGGGTACCCCTCCCTCAACCCGCCATCCCCTCCTTTGAGATTGCACCACTTGTGCCGACGGATGGGTGTGGACTCTGAAGATGGTCCTATGGATAAGGGTGGAGTGCCTCCGACGAGAGATGGCTATAGGAAGGTGCGTCTCCAACATGGGATATGCCGGGGACCTGCAGGACGTGTTCTCGTACCCCGGCAGAGAGGGAGACCTGTGGGGATGCCATGTGGTACGCGACGGCGAAAGAGGCGAGGGACTCCTTTCTGTTCGGGACCATTCCGGAGGAGCAAACGCCCAGACTACAGTAACAGGACAGGCGCGATAGGAGGATGTGAGGCGGGACTCAGGCAATGGGACCGCAGGAGAGACTAGAACACCGGGGCTGTTGAACTATCACTTTCACTGCTTATTTTTTATTTTGTTTTTTTGTTGCGATTGAAATGACAAATAAACTTCTGGAACAGGAGTGAGAAGGTTTTTCTTGTGTTGACAAAAACGACATTTCTGTATTTTGTGTAATATTAGAACAGCATGATCAAAAAAAGAGAAAAGGAAGAATAAAATGACGAAGGGTATGAAAAGTGTGTTCAATCTTTTGTTTTACATATAGAATGAATCCCTCAGATAATATTCCATCTATCGATGCTGGACCATCTACGGTTAACGCTGAACAGTATATTAAATAACATCTCGAAGAACAAGGGGAATGCACCTGCATCAAGAAAGAACAACTGGCGGTGGGAGAGAGATACGTGATTAATTCTCTGGAGATGGTGATCACAAGGTATGGGGAATTTTGGTTGGAATTTTCGATGTGAATGGGAGGAAAAGGAAAATATTACTCCCAAAATATTTAAATCTAACTCCTTAAGAAGTATTGCATTACAATTATTTTAATACAAAATTTTCCGTTTTAAAGAGATATCAAGGAGGTTATTTTCCCCTCCGATGAATACTGTGGTGTTAACAGAAAAATATATTGACTCGTCCATTTTCAACTGGACAATTTTTGAGGCTCCTCTGTCGAAACTCCCCTTTTATGGCGGAGTTTGAGACAAGAAAAGAACCTGCCCTTGCCAGATTCGCCAGCATTTAGCTCTTTAGAGAAACTGGGTAACGAAATCTTAAATGGTGTCACCGGTAAGAAAATATCTGGGTGTGGTGAAGAGGTTGAGAAAAACCAGGTCACCTTTCCCTTTAGAGGTTTTAGCGGGAGGGGGTTATATATACACATACCCGAATGTGCTATGTTCATCCTTTCTCAAGGAAGCAGAGTTATTACTATTGCAATCATAATGTCGATCATTTTGAATCGCAAGCAATTTAGCGAAATACGTGGTCGGGAGGATAGATATACTCAGCAGTCTATTACTGGCTTCCCCACTCTCTATAGCCTTTGTTTAAACATTGTAGCATCGCGTTTAGTTAGAAAAACTGATGTCTTGTATAAGCACAACTATTGTTAACTTCATGGAGAAATCGAGAACTATACTATGGATGACGTTTTTGAAATCTTTAACGAGCGAGCAAACTAGAAAGTGGAGGCTGGTGGTTCGTTCCATTATTGCCAAAAATTTTGGTGTGTGATTACCACCAATAGCATATCAGCTGCTTCTAGATGGAGCTCTATTTTGTCCGCGATCTAGAAAACTGCATACGACATTTTCATGTCGATATATATAGGTTTATCTTTGATCACAACGATTCTGTTTTTCTGCGATAAGTGCGCATTTAATATCCGACCATACAAATTGTGGATGGTTATTTAGAACATCGTAACTGTAAATTATATCTCGATAATATGATCGAGGTAATAGGAAATAAAAAGTTTTGGCGCAGCAATTGCATTTGCACCCGACTTTTCGAGATGGATAACAACCTCCCAGCCCACCCATTATCTTCATTTCAAAACGCGAGACGTGCATCCCCTAACTACAGAACAATAAATATTACTTATACCTCTTTTTTACACGCCTTTTATACACAAGGAAGAAAAAACTTACAACCTAGGGAGCTTCGTAATCGTGTGTTATCACAAGTGCTTGATAGCATACGTTTTCAATACACAGACTGACTCTCGGAATTAGCTTTAGAGGATTATTTTTTTCCTCCCTCCCTCCTTTTCTAATGAGGTGAGCTTTCACTTTGATGCGGAGGTATGACTCGCTACGGGTTTATAAAGGGGGTTCCGCGCTAAGGTGTTCACTCACTTCAGCGACTCCGATCTATCTATCTGTGTACCACGCCGTCCTCATCACCGACTACTGCACTGTCTCCATCACTTATTCCTGCACTGTCCACTCCTGCACCGCAGCGAATGTCCGTCTCCGTCTCCAGTATCTTCTTCGACACCAGCCGCCCTTTTACTAGTATCAACTCTTTCTGATAAGCCATTCATTTTCCTTTTTGGTTGTAACTATCGTTAATGACTATGACTCCTCTCTTTCTCTTTTAAATGAAACTGCTTACTGCAGAATGATTGTTCCAATGAAGAAATTACAACCTTTCGATATTTTACCCGAAAGATGTTATGATCATTCAGCCGGGTACGATATGCGCGTTCTCGAACGGTATATGGTACCGAAGCGAGGACGTCGTCGCGAAAGAACCTGGATTTCTACGGAAATCCCTCTGCGGGCACCGTGTGTGCGTCAGATGGAACGATAATTGATACGATATTTTCATTTTAGGATGGAGAGTCTGTATAAAAAATTATCGCTAGCCAATGCGAACAAAGGTTCAGCACCCTTATAGGTTATTAAAAGTTGTCCTTGTGAATGCGAGCAGCCCTCCTTACCTCCGAAAAGAGGAATTGGAGGTAGGCCACCCTTACAGGGTGATAAAAATAGAACTCATAAACTCGAAATATGGGGAGACCCTGGTGGGCTCATTTCACCACCAGGGTGAAAATCTGAGGAAATTATTCCTCCCGAAAAGATATACGACATTATTCACCAACCAAACCGAATTGGAGAATTATAACTCGGCCCTTGCGGAGCAGCAGTTTAGGTTGCTCTGGGATGGGCGAAGGCTGGAGATGATTGGAAAATGAAGGTAATTATTAATTACTTTTTCCTTGAATTAATTACGCTTAGTATGAATTATTTTTTTGTATATATGCATATTTACAACATTCCTTTTTCCTTCAAGCTCCACATGTCCCGCCCGCCTCGTGCCGCCCCCCCGGAAGGAAGGAAGAAAAAAATGTATAAAAAAACGAAGGAGAAAAAATGTAGAGAAAGAGAAAATAAAAAGCAAAAAAAGGTTATTGAGTGTTTCCTTTCTTTGCTTATAACAAAAAAAAGTCCCGTTCCTAGCCGCGGCAGAGTTTACATTGCATTGCACAGTGAAACATGCAGAGGGCCAGTTGTGTGCACTGTAAGCAATCATCCGAGTCAGAGGATGACCTATGGGTTCACTGGTATGTAAATATATCATTGTATTCATTGCTTACTTTTCTTCTTGGTTATAAATTATCGATGATTTATATATTTTTATCTATTCACACATCAGCTGCACACATTGCGGTCATTACAGCAGACCTGCGCAATGCAATTGCGATAATTGTTTTACGGTGAAAGGGTAAGTGTGGAATTTATTATAAAATCTTAAATGATTGTTTCTTAGTATATATTTGCTTTTTTGATTTATATCATTCGTAATAATCACGATATCCGTATAGCTACAAGTAATATCCAAAATTTCTCTTTTAAGACATTCCAATCGAGTAACCTTTAATGGTTTTGAGATCTTATTAGAGTAGAAAGGATATGTACCAGCTATGCCATCCGCTACGCGGCGCTGCAATCGCGTGCTTAATTAAAACAAAAGACGAACGAAATGCGTTCGTTTTGGCGGGAATTTGAAATTTATTTTTTTCACTCCCCCTCCCCTCAGCAACAGTCTTTGGTGTCTTTATAGTATTCTATCATTCGTTTTCTCAGCCATGTTTCGTTGATTTTAGTACGACTCTTCGTGCCGGAAATTTCTCTCTCGCGAACGAACGACAACACGTTCGCTCTGTTCATGCTTCTGGTTTGTGAGTGAACACGGGGTGGGGAGCACGGAAAAAAAATTATCGCTCTCCCTTATCATCATCCTTCCCCTCTTTCATTTCGAAACCCCCACCACTCGCGCTCGCGGAAACATTCATTCTCACGATGGAAACGGAAGAGCTGAGATACCATCCACTGAGCTTAAAGATATTGGCTGCGGTATGCATAAATCTTAAGATGATAAAAGCAAGGAAGGAGATGGTGAGAACGAATGATGGGGGGTGGCTATGTCGACGACCAAAAGACATATATAGGGATTTAGACACGTTAATACAGAGGTGTCTAATTAACTATCTTTATATATTCCGATTAGCCACCCATTATTTCTTTTTCCAGACGACAAATTCACCATTTCATCCACTGCAGCTCCGAGTTCTTTACGGTTATCCTCCCAATACGATTTTCTGGAGAATGATCGACTCCTTAGAATTCACGATTTACAAGACGATGAACAACTTCACTCAAACATCCGACGATTTTAACCCACATCATTATAAACCGAAATATTTCTTTCAAAACGGCGTTTATTCCGGTTACGAGAAAGAGAAGTTCATGTACTTATGTGACGAATACGAGAAATCGATCACGAATGAAACGAAAGAAAGAAGTTTATGTAATAAAGAGACACAAACCAAAAATTAAAAAACGAAATAAACACCGAAATAAAATCAAAATAAAACCGAAATATAAACGAAGCATGGCCTTTTCCAAGGCCTTTTTTTTCTAACCAATTGGCGTATGCTTGTCTCTCTCTTTCCCGCGAGCAAGCAGAAAGCATTCCGCTGATTATTCAACGGCTTAACTGGCGTCTTATCGCACACGAGTCGCTCTAGAGAAACTCGGCTCGCCCTCGACCTATCGCACGCACACGCGCTCCACCTGTTGAGCAATAAGCAGCGCACATACAAGATGGTGTCATCCTGCGAGCTTCCAAGTTGAGCAATAAGCTCGTGCGGTTGCAACAAATCGAGGGTGCATAAAGGGAGTTGTCGTGAACTGTCATTCGTTGAACGACACGAGGCATTTTTTGTAATGCCTCCACGGCAACTAGCACACTTTCTCAGCGTCGCATGTCATGAATATGAGAGCGAGGAAGAAGAAGAGGATAGCGAATATGACGACGCAGAATACACGGTGTCATTAAATTTACGTGTCCCACCAAATGAACCGCCATTATCAACCCAACAGATGACTGACACACTGAATGCATTAATTACGTTGGAAACAAAATGGGAAAATTACGAATTAATTGGTGGTGGTCGAACTTGGACGATTCGGTGGAAGGTGACCGGTTTTAATGTAGCCGAGGAGATGATGTATGCTGCGATAACGATTTTCGGGTTTGGTCAATCATGCATTACCAGAGGTGATAATTTCACACACTCTATTGCGTAGATTGAATCGAATTAAAAAAAACCCACATTAAATCAACCGAAAATAACCGAAAAAAAACATTAAACCAGCCGAAAAAAATCCTTCCGAAAAACCTAATCAACCCACACGGTCTTATTTAAAGACCAAATAAGGAAACCATTAAGAAATAATGGAAAGCGAGGCAGTATGGAAAGTTTTCCAAAAATAATAAATATGTAATGTGTTAAAAAAATATCTCCGAGTCGCTCTAGAAACGCGCACTCGCTTCGCTTCACTGACGTCTTATCGCACATATGTCGCTCTCGAGGCTCGCCCCGACTTATCGCGCGCACACGCGCTCCACCTGTTGAGCGATAAGCAGCGCACATGCAAATGGTGTCAGCCTGCGTGCTTCCCAGTTGAGCGATAAGCAGCGCACATGCAAGATGGTGCCAGCGTGCCCGCTTCCCAGTTGAGCGATAAGCTGCGCGCGCGTGTACGATATGATCGTGTGTGTGCAGCAAAATTGAGGGTACTTAAAGAGAGTTGTCGTGAACTGTCATTCATTCGCCAGCAGTTAACGAAGTAAGTACTATTATGTACGTGGGTGACAATATTTCCGTATTGACCCATTATTTTCTTGAATTGATACGATATTTTCATTTTCAGATGGAGAGTCTATACAAGAGATTGCAGACTGTGAACGCGAGCAGCCCTCCATTCCTCCGAAAGGAGGAATTGGAGGTAGGACACTCGTATAGAGTTGTTAAATTGGAGAAAATAAACACGAAATACGGGGAGACCCTGGTGGGGACAATTTACCACCAGGGAGAGAGAAAGATTTTTCTCCCAAAGCGATATACGGCTATTTTTACTGAAAATGTCAACCTCATGAACTACAACAAGGCCCCGGTGGAGCAGCTGTTCAAGCTGATCTGGGATGGGCAAAGGCTGGAGATGATTGGAAAATAAAGGTAATTATTAATTACATTATTCTTGAATTAAATACACTTAGTTTTGAATTATTTATTCGTATATATGCATATTTAAAATATTCCTTTTTTTCTTTCTTTCTTTCAAGCTCCACATCTCCAGCCCGCTCGGTGCCAACCAGCCAGCCCGTCCCAGCCCTTCTCCTCAATATGCAGACGGAAATAAAATAAAAACACGGAAAAGGGTATTGTGTGTGTTTCCTTTCTATGTTTATACCCAAAAAAGTCCCGTTCCTGAGCCGCGGCGCGGAGTTTGCAGAAAGAAGCCCAAAATAAAGGTTGGTGGTTAATTTAAATAACGTTAGGAGATAAGTGTGTGTTATGACAAGTTGTGCTAGGCGAAAAGGCGTGTAGTTTAGTGTGGTTAGTTTCTTAATGCGGACATTTAGGGAAAATCGTTTGTCTCTCGCGGGAAAACAGTGCTTATGTTCAGTTTATGTTTTAAAACGGCGTGGCGGTCTTTTTCACTGTTGAACGTGATGGTATGTTTTTTCACAATTCTTAAATGCGCGTATTTAGGTCGGGAAAAAATAGGAGTGTGTTTCTGTTCTCAATCAAAGCTGGGCAGGAAAAGCATGTGTCAAGGGAAAAAAATATATTGAAAAGACGATAATTTTTGGCGGGAAAAAAGCGCAGTGTGAATGTATATAAGTCCTCGTTTCCTTTCGCGCGCCTCAGTTTCCATTGAGTGTTCACATTGAGCGGTACCTTGTCTGCGTGTGTGTGTAAAATGGTTCCCACCCATTCAACCATTGATTTTCCGCGATGAGTGATACCGAAAAAACATTGTGTGATGTGTGTCATACCTATTACCGATATAGAATCAGTCACGAATCGAGCAACGTTCACCGCCGACATTTACTAAATCAGCAGGGAGGTGTGATTCGACCGATAGTGGAACTCGAGTCTGCAATCCGAAACAGATTACGTACTTTTTGGGTAAGTGGTTACGAGGAATCGAGCGATGTTGTGTTATTTTTAGGCAGCATAAAACCTTTACTCTCCGCAAAAATCAGTGAACAGTTAGAAAACACAGCATTGAAAGTTAATTTGATTTGGAAATGTAGGTTTGCGAAAGGTGAGGATTCGGATGAACGTTGCTTCAAGACGAAAAACGAGCGTGTGTTGCAAGCCGATGACGTTGACGAAATTTTAGATACGTTTTTCGGAAAACGTTTGAGATAAAAATCGGAACATCAAGCGAAAGGTTCGGGATGGGTTTTGGCGATGATTGAAGGCTTAGAACTCCGAATAACAAGTACCGACCTTTAAGGGGTTCCACATTTGTTGAACTTCCGCCGAAAATTAAGAACAGAAAAGCCGTAATTAATGTCAAAATACCGACTCTTTTTGTTTTAAGTACGCGATTTGGGCAAATAATATTAGAAATAATCCTCAGAGAGTCACAAGTTACAATAATACCCAATTTTGAAATGGTTACAATTGGGACTGCATTGATTATCCTGTGGAAATTGCCAAATTTTCCAAATTCTAAAGAGTTAATAACATTTCGACAAATGTTTTCGGCTTAGACGGCTTGGAGGCTTAGAACTCCGAATTAAAAAGTACCGACAGTAGAAAGGAAATCTCCCTCCTGCCCCACGCCAAACTCTCCCACTACGCGGCACCACAACCGCGTGATTTTGAAAGAAATGACAAATGAATGTTTTCGCGCGTTTGAATTTGGCGGGAACTTTGGATTTTTTAATTTTTTTCCCAGGCCCCTCCCCTCCTCCCTCAATAGTTATTGATTTTCGATCGATATTAGATATCGATACTACGTCACTCACCCGTTCCCTCTGTGGGCGCCGTGTGCGCGTCAGATGGGAGTACATAAAGGGAGTTGTCGCGAACTGTCATTCGTTCGCCGGCAGATAACGACGTACGTACTATTATGTGCTTGGCTGACAATATTTCCGTATTGAACCATTATTTTCTTGATTTGATACGATATTGTCATTTTCAGATCGAGAGTGTTTACAAGAAATTGTACGTCGTCAATGCGAGCAGCCTTCCATTCCTCGAAAGGAGGAATTGGAGGTAGGGCACCCTTATAGGGTGTTAAAAATTGAACCCATTAACTCCAAATATGGGGAGACCCTGGTGGGGACAATTCACCACCAAAGAGAAAACTTCAGGATGATTTTCCTCCCAAAGAGATACGTGGGAATATTTCAAAACGATCAAGATGTAACTAAATATAACACGGCCCCTGCGGAGCAGCAGTTCAGGCTGATCTGGGATGGGCGAAGGCTGGAGGTGATTGGAAAATGAAGGTAATTATTAACTTCATTTTTCTTGAATTAATTACTCTTAGTTTTGAATTATTTATTTGTGTATATACCTAGGGATAGCTAGATGTAGATATACACGCTCTGTTCGCTGGACTAGTCGCTCATCACCACAGCAGTCATAGTAGCAACACGTCTAGACCAAATCACCGTCGACGTCGTTACCACCTTCATCGACGCCATCACCACCAACCATCTTCGCCGACGCCAGAGCTATCACCACTCATCACCATCACAACCGATCACCTTCGCCAACTCATCCATCTACCATCATCAGCTTCCGGTATCAAGCATAAGTCTCCCTCTCTTCAAGTGAGTATACTTAACTCAACGAACAATGTCCCCATTTTATTATTATGCAATGACATTTGCACTTAACTCCTAGGGAGATCTAATGTTTTTATCCTTTTACAAGTTAACGTTACAGAATGTTCATTTTTTCGGCCTTGGTTTGTTTATACATATTGAAAATATTCCTATGTTTGTTACAGATGGCTGGGTTCAAGGACAGGTTGCTCTCAGTTCAGCGGGAGTCTCAGTTCCTCCGAAAGGAGAAGCTGGAAGAGGGGGAGAGATATTTGATGGAGAAGATGGAATGTGCAAATACCCGATTCGGCCCGGCATCATTGGCGGAGATAATTTTCTTGGGGTTACGGAGGATGTCATTTTTACCGAATTACCTCCAAGCAAGTGTGAAAGAAGTCGAAGAATATAACGCCGACAGCTGGAACAAAGGGCTGTATGTAAAAAAAAATATAAAGCTACCTATTTATTGAGTAGGAAATGTTCGTTTTTATTTCTCAAATCCCTACATCCTGTGATATAAGATATCCAACATCCTCAATATCTTGTTTGCGGTCTCAACATCCTGTCTGAGGTTTAGATGAGATATCCAGCATCAGTTTACATCAACATCCTGTTTGCGGACTGAATAAAAGGCTGAAATAGGTCCTAGAAAGCTTCATTTTTGAATCTTTTTTTTTACGATGGAGGATGTTCTCTGTGAAACGTGTTGGGTGCACTATAACCCCAGAGATTTGGCTGCCCACGAGATGTCGGAGGTACATCGCCGTCACCCTCTATGAGACGACCATCCCCCTAGTGTTTAAGATCCCCTACCAGCCGGGAAGGGATCTAAATCTAATGTACCAATATCTGGAAGTAACCTGCAATGTATCTTGTAGAGAATCCCGAGCAATTTTGCGCAGGCCTATATCAAACTGGAATTGGGATAATTGGGAGGTTACTTTTGGGGAATCCCACTTGTCCAAAGATGGGACCGCCTTCGCAACGTCATTTGCCCTGCCGGAGAGACGCAACGGGAAGGATGGTCATCACAGAACAGGAAGCGGAAACAATGGAGCAAGACATAAGGGACTTAGGAGGAAAATGGGACATAGAAATAGCCCCGCTTATAGCCAGACCGTTACGACAAGAAAGCACGGAGAGCGAAGGAGTCAGACTGGGACTACTAGAAGCTCTGACCCTTATCCGGAACCAAGCAGACATCCTCCGGTCTTGTCAAAACAGACGGCTGGACCCTATGATGATAGACGTCAACAGTTTCAGAGAAAAGTAACAGTGACGAGTCAGAAAGTACGAATGGATTGGTACGAATTAGCTGTAAAACACCTATCTAGGTATTACGTACTAAGTATACTGGATTGTCTATAATCATCGAATCACCTTTACCAAATCCTGTTAATTCCTTTGAAAAGGAAAACTTATATACCCGCTTTGCAAACCTTTCTTCCAATGCCTTTTGCCAGGGAAGGGCCAACCTGTGGGATAAAGATGCAGACGACGGACTTCGCAATCCTAGCGGAACCCAGGCGGATACAGATGAAGGTACTGGACTGTGACCCACGAAAGGACGAGCTGTGGGAGAAGCGCTGGCTACAGTCCGCTGTGCAGAGGCCATGGTGAGGGGTGGATCGGCAGCTCAGTTCACATCAGTCTGCCCAATAGACTGTGTGGCATCCAGTGACATGATGGTCGTGACTAAGATCAGCACAACCACCTATGTCATCAACAACCCCCCCACCAACGCCAAAGTGCAGTGTGAATGGGCGAAGAATCGCTCAAATTGGACTGTGCAGAACGTTGGCGCCTTCAGAGTGGATCTCCCCTGTGACTGCGTACTACAGTTAGGTGACGCCGAGTTCAGACCCCAGTACCCTTGTCTGTCCAGATCAGAAGACGTAATTATCCACAGAGTTATCCCCGCTCCCTGGGCCACAATACCTTCCCTTACCCTACCCCCGTACGATTCCTTGAACTTTGCAACATGTGAAGAACTGAGTGACTGTTTAAAGAGTTCTTGGAACCCGTCAACCCCAGTAACGTCAATGTATCCAAATGTAGCCTTATGCAGCTTAATTTTATCCAGTGTCTCATTGATAGGAACGATACACCTGTAGTGAGCGCAACTTATTTTGAATTTATTTTGACATTTGCGCTCGCTAGGCAGGCGGAAAAGGTCGGGGGTGAGACAAGGACGGCTTGGAGGTGTTTTTCGCGCGTCCACGGGAATATTTTCGACGCTGGGTTGTGTCCGGGACTGTTTCGGCTTCCGGGAATTCCGGAGCTAAGTTTGGATGTTTTTACACGAAGAGAGCGGGGGGTGTCTCTCTATATATTCCCGAGATATTAGGACCCCGCTCTCTCCCGTTTCGCAAAAGTCAGACCGTGACGCTGCCCGTGAGCGCACCGAGGCTCTCAGCCACGAATCCAAAAGTTCGATCCCAGTCGGAAAGACTGTTTGCCCTTCAGGCACTAACAAACTCTTGCCGATTCCAGTGGCACGCGCGACCGAAGTGAACAGTGAATAATCGACGGTCCGACCGCCCGCTCGCACCTCCAGCCGTCCTCGCCTAGGAGACCATCGCCGCCCGTCCACCATCGCCGCCCGACCTCTTCCCGCCAGCTACTTCGAGCGACTCCGGCAAAAAGGTAAAGTGTTCTTTCCCTTTTTTCCGTAAATACATCCGGCGTCTATTGTCTGATTCCTGACTCCAAGGGCAAGAACCCTGTCAGTTCGGGTTTCGGGTCCCTACAGAAATGGGTGGGGATCGCGGCACCCGACAAATGGTGGCAGCGATTGGGATTGATTAGCTCGTGATTAGTGGGATCTATTGTTGATGGGATTAACGGATTCATTATTGATGGGATAAACTGCTTGGGATCAATGGGAGTAACGGCTCGTGACTTTCACAAGCTCGTAACGAGTAATGGGACGAGGAAATCTAAACACGAGAGATGAAGTAGGGAGGAATATCATTCCCAGTACTGGTATTATCCAATTGTGTATGGGTAATGAGTAAAGTAGCCTGTGATGGGAATAAGTTCTTTTTTTTGGGAATCCTCTCGCGTGAGAAGTAATCTCCTTATGTCGGTATGAACCAAGGGAGTTCAAGTTTGATGGGTTTAATTTTTAAGGGTCACGGGTCGTTCGTTACTCATCTCTCATTAATTCGAGACATTATTGCAGTGGATGGTAGACCACGAATCACGGGTTGCCTAGGTACTGTGAGATTCCCTTGAGGATACCTCACAGGTGTCAGAATCAGATGGTTCATGCAGGGTGTGTTATGTCGCTCGATTCGGGCATTCCATTGTCATGTGCGTAGGGATATATTTTTTTAGGTAGACGTTCTGTGTATAAGCTTTGTTGGTACTTTTGACCATACGGTGTGGCATACGTGGTAGATATTTAGTAAATGTGAAATGTGTCAACCGGGTCTGGCCGTTAGTCGTGTTTTCTCTTTCAGGAAATAAGGTAGTAGTTGCTAAATTTAGAGCTCAAAATGCCTGACCCGGCGAGTGTACCTTTAGCGGTGGCCCCGCCGAATGTAACGGGATTTATGTATGCAATTGATAACTTCTCGGGAGGAGACGATGACTGTAGTGTCGAGGATTTTTTGGATTCAGTAGACACTGCGGCCACGTTGGGCCAGTGGAGCGATTCACATCGCGTTATGGTTCTGAAATTAAAAGTACGGGGACCGGCCAGGCAGTTCGCGAGCACTCTGCCGCAGGAAGGCGTGGACAATTGGGCAGGAGTGAGAAAGGCCTTTTGCGAGCGTTTCTCTAAACGCGAGACTCCCGGCGTGAAGTTACGCAAACTCTTAGAATGTAGGCAGGGCCCGCGGGAATCGGTGAGAGAGTATTTAGAGAGGATAAGGGCACTTGGAGAATCCCCTCAGGAAAACATAACGGATCCTCAAGAGAGGAGATGGAGGGCAGAGGCGAGGGATGAAATGGTGTTACAGCAATTCTTGCAGGGATTGAGGGAAGGAATCCGTAGATTTGTAATGATACGGGAACCCGCGACCCTTCAGGAAGCGGAACGGCTCGCTAAAATGGAAGAGCAGAACGACCATCAGAGTCGTTATAAATTATGTATGGTGGCAGGCCCCACACCCGAGGAAACGGAGCAACCAAGGCGCTCCCCGCGGAAGGTAGAATTCGCCCCCTCTTCTCCCCCGAGGTTCTATTCATGTCAACGATTAGGACATACAGCGAGAGAGTGTGGCAGTCGCCAGGTACGATGTTTTAGGTGCAATCAGAATGGACATTTAATGAGGGATTGCCACGAACGCTTGCCCCCGCGGCGGTATTCCCGACCACCTCCCCCACCCCCTCGGAGGAATGACCCACCTAGCCGGAGAGAAGCAACGCCGCCCCGAGGAACCCGAGGATGGTCACCCGCCACCCATCCACCCAGGGACGTGCCTCGAGGAACCAGACCTCCCCACCCACCTGGAGGAGGAGGAAGCAGCCCGGTGGCCGCCGGGAGAGCCTACCACCCAAACGCCCACCCCTCCGCCCGCTCCCCTCACCGGGCGGAGAGGACGCTGCCATGGTAGGAGTTCAAGGGAAAGCAGCGAGGGACAAGCGGCCGATGAGTGGAGTGGGATACGCCGTCACCGCGGAGGTGGAAGGCCGCCGGCGGAATCTGCTCATCGACACCGGAGCCACCCTGTCACTCATCAGAGAGGAAGTTGCCCGCCCTCATCGACCCCTCCTTCCTCCGACCACCAAATTATGTGGCGTCACCGGTCACCCCCTGCCTCTTTTAGGTTCGATCTCCCTTCCGATACGACTAGGCAGAAAAATCATCACGCACGAATTCCAAGTGGTAGGACAAAATTTTAATTTGCCTGTTGAAGGTTTGTTCGGCTTAGATATCCTCAGGAGGATAGGAGCAAGATTGGATTTCGATTCGGAAACTATAAATGTGGGCGAAGGAGTCTTCCCCCTGAAGCCCATATTGTACGAGGATAGGACGGGAATCTGCCAAAGGCGGCGAAGGAAAAGGAGACGAAGAAAAAGGAGGGCGAAGTCGCCCTCCACCAAAAAGGATGTAGGAAAAGGAGAGCAAGACACCGGCCCGCCGACACTCCCAAAGGAGAGGACCGATAAAGATGGAATAGTCAGGTTAGGGGAAAGGATTACTCTTCCGCCACGGAGCGAGATTGTCACGAGAGGCACCCTCCCCCGGAATGCTGACCTGTCCGGAGCGTGGCTGATGGAACCCGCGGAATTGGCTGTCCATGGAGTGATGGTGGGAAGAGGGATAGTGGACCCGAAAGACGGAAGTCACATCCCGATCAAGTTGATGAATGTTTCCGGAGAAGAACTGGAGATACCCATCAACGCGGTAATCGGGACAGTCACGCGGGATTTCAGGGAACAAACCGCCAGCTCCACAGGGTACGAAAGGCGCGGCAAGGAAATTCCAATGGAATTAAAAAAGGAATGTGACGCCTTACCAATGGAAGAGGGTAGAAAGTGGCGCGCGCTATTGTTAGAATATCTTGATGTCTTTCATAGCGAAGGAACTCCCCTGGGGAAAACCGCGCGGGTCCGACATAGAATTAATACGGGGAATCACCCTCCCATAAGCCGCCCACAGTACAGAGTTACGTTTTCCCAGAGGGAAACGATGAGGAAACACCTGGACGATATGCTGGAGCAGGGAATCATCTGCGAGTCCACGTCGCCATGGAGCGCACCCGTTATTTTGGTGGAGAAGTCGGAGAATGGGGAGCGAAAGCTTCGTTTTTGCACCGACTTCCGAGCGCTGAATAAAATCACGAGCCGCGATGAGTATCCGTTGCCTAACATTCAGGATACTCTCGACCAACTTGGCGGAGCAAGATTTTTTTCGACGCTTGACCTTGCGAGCGGATTTTGGCAGATTGAAATGGACCCAAGGGACCGAGAGAAGAGTGCATTCTCCGCCCTAGGGGGGCACTGGGAGTACCTCCGTCTCCCTTTCGGCATGGCTAATAGCCCGAGGACTTTTCAACGATTACTCAACGCTGTCCTATCTGGGCTGAACGGTAACAAATGTTTGGTCTACCTGGATGACATTATCGTTTTCGGACGAAATGTCGAGGAGCACCTCGCCCGATTGAAGGAAGTATTTCAACGATTACGAGAATCCGGTCTCACATTAAAATCATCGAAATGTAAATTCCTCCAGCAGGCAGTTAAGTACTTGGCCCATTTTATCTCGTCGAGAGGAGTGGCACCCGACCCAGAAAAGGATTTCCCCGCCCCGCATAACCTGAGGACCCTTCGAGGATTTTTGGGCCTGGTAGGCTACTATCGCCGTTTTATCCCACAATTTGCACAAATCGCGAAGCATTTAACGGAGCTCACGAAAAAGGGAGTGAAATTCGAGTGGACACAGGATACCGCCACCGCCTTCGCGACGTTAAGGAATTTCCTCTGCCACGAACCGATATTACGATATCCGGAATTTACTCGCTCCTTTATTTTACATACGGATGCGTCCGGAGAGGCATTGGGAGCGATGTTGTCGCAGCAGGATGCAAACGGCGAATATGTTGTTGCCTACGCCAGCCGCCAATTTAATACGGCCGAGCGGAATTATAGCGCGGTGGAAAGGGAATGTCTGGCAGTGGTTTGGGCCATCAAGCACTTCAGGTGCTATTTATATGGCAGACCATTCAAGGTGGTAACCGACTGTCGAGCGCTGCAGTGGATGTACTCGTTGAAGGCCGGAGGGTCATCAAGATTGATAAGGTGGAGCCTTCTTTTGAGCGAGTACGAGTTTGAAACACAGCACCGACCCGGGAAAACGCATCAAAATGCAGACGCATTATCCCGCACGCCGGTGGCAACTCTGCAGCCACCTTTCGAGCCCGTGTGGGATCGCCAGCTCATTAAAGAGGAGCAGGACAGCGATCCGTGGTGCAAGACTGCGAGACGGAGGGATGGAAAAGACGAAGAGTCGGAAGGAGAAGAAAAACAAAAGGATAAGGGAAATTTATACGAGGATTCGGAAGGAAGGCGTCCCCGTGAAACAGCTACAGGGGATGCTGGAGGAGGCCGAAGCCTTGGAGGAGGCGACGTGGGTTGTACCACACCACCATCTTCCGTACCTGGGAGGGGCCATCGTAGCGTGCCTGGCAGTCATACTACCAGGTGCATGGGCGTGCCATCGTTACCGGAAGAGGAGGGAGACGTCCCGACCTCGACCGGAACCGACCGCACCGGAGGAGATCGAGATGCTACGTGTACCCACGTAGGAGAGACCGACACAGACGGGAAATTCAAAGACGGGGGAGGAAATAATTTTAGCCAACTAAAACCTAAAAGCTAATTAATTCTCTCTCGCTTTCCCGTCGACCTCCGAACACCACCTTACACCCACATCCCTCACCCCCCCCTCCGAACCCTATTAATCTCGGATCCACACACTCCCGAATGTACCCCCCCTCCCCCCCTTAACTTCTTTACACCCCCTCCATCGGGTACGGACGCACGGATCTCTTGCAGATGTTCACCAGCTCGTGGGTCAGGGTGGACGGCCTGACGGCAGAGATCCGGCGACAGTGGCGGCGTGATGTCGAGGTGGCGGGCTACGTAACAGAGGAACAATGGATATTCCAACCCGCCACGAGGACCTTCACAGGGTACCTGCGCTTCCGCAACGCCGAGGAGGCCGCAGTGGCTTGCCTTTTCGGCAGCATAACAGAGGAGTGGGCGCCGCGGCTGACGGTGCGGCCCTGGAGGGAGGACCTGGTGCCGCGCCGACGCTTCGCGTAAAGAGGACGTCGTCGCCACCAAACTCTATACTCTCCAATTTTGTTGTCATTGTCGTTATTTACATATTTTCATATTTTGGGCATTATTTGAGGGCAAATAAAAAAAGGAAAAATAATTGCAAAACAGGGTGTAGCTAAATCTTTCTTTCTCCTTGTGTGCCATGAACACCCTACCGTGATGTACCTGTGTCCCGTGGTGAGCGAATAAAGAGATTGCATGCCGCCACGGATCACAGCATGTTGGATATGCATGCCACAATACAGTAGTGTAGTGAGTATATAGGGTGATGGAGCAATATCATTTGCTGGGCGCCCGTTTTTCTTTCCCTTCTCTTTCACATGTTTACGTAACCACCGGCCGACCCATTGCATGTAATCGATATTGTATTTTATCTTTGTCTTCTTGCACTGTTTAATTTCAATAAATGGGAATGGCCCTTTGCCTGACCAACGGCAGTCGCTCGGAACACATTCCAACAGGGAATGGAAATATGAGCGGTCCCGATTAGAGACCGCTCAATTTCGCCACAGGAGGGAGTAATGTAGTGAGCGCAACGTATTTTGAATTTATTTTGACATTTGCGCTCGCTAGGCAGGCGGAAAAGGTCGGGGGTGAGACAAGGACGGCTTGGAGGTGTTTTTCGCGCGTCCACGGGAATATTTTCGACGCTGGGTTGTGTCCGGGACTGTTTCGGCTTCCGGGAATTCCGGAGCTAAGTTTGGATGTTTTTACACGAAGAGAGCGGGGGGTGTCTCTCTATATATTCCCGAGATATTAGGACCCCGCTCTCTCCCGTTTCGCAAAAGTCAGACCGTGACGCTGCCCGTGAGCGCACCGAGGCTCTCAGCCACGAATCCAAAAGTTCGATCCCAGTCGGAAAGACTGTTTGCCCTTCAGGCACTAACAAACTCTTGCCGATTCCAGTGGCACGCGCGACCGAAGTGAACAGTGAATAATCGACGGTCCGACCGCCCGCTCGCACCTCCAGCCGTCCTCGCCTAGGAGACCATCGCCGCCCGTCCACCATCGCCGCCCGACCTCTTCCCGCCAGCTACTTCGAGCGACTCCGGCAAAAAGGTAAAGTGTTCTTTCCCTTTTTTCCGTAAATGCATCCGGCGTCTATTGTCTGATTCCTGACCCCAAGGGCAAGAACCCTGTCAGTTCGGGTTTCGGGTCCCTACAGAAATGGGTGGGGATCGCGGCACCCGACACACCTTATGTACAAGGCGTTGATGAAACAGAAAGTTAGAACGGACCCTCTTATAACATCTACGCCGAAAGGACAAAATGTGTGCACCTCATTTAAAAGACCCCAGTGCCCACGAACAGTAGCTCCGAAACCGCCATCGATAGAGACATTACCATGAAGACGCCCGCCTACTGTGACGCCAAGACCAGTGTATAGTGAAATCGAAGAACCTCAATATTTGCCGATGAAGCTGTTTGGTTAGGAAATAGATTTTTGTAGTGTTTTACCGATGAAGCCATGATGTTAGGGAATAGATTACCATCATGTTAAGGAATAGATTTTTGTAGTGTTGCAATTCCTTTTTGCCAATGAAAGCGTATGTTAAGGAATAGATTTTTTGGTAATGTTGTAATTCCTTGTGTAAGTAATGGACAGTAGGAACAAGTTTATTGAGTTATTGACAACGTATTGAATTATGTAAGTTAATTGAATTTATTGACAATGTTTAAATTGTGTTTAGTGACAGTGTTTGAACTGTGACGATTTTGTGAATGTTTACGGATAGCGTTTTTGCATTATGAAAGTTGATTGATGGCGTTGGAACGTTGAATTACGCTTGAAATGTATACGAGTCTCTCAAACTCTCTGGGGATACTTCGCCCGGGAGGTCGAAGTTTAAGGAGGGAGTGATGTTGTGTCCACGGGCTGTCAGACGCAGTTTACCTGCACGCGGGCACGAGTGCGCGCGATCTCAGTTCGCCTGCACCCGCGAGTGCAGACGAACGTCGAAGGACACCGGAGCGCACGAGGCACCTCAAAGTCACCTTCTCGCGATCTCTTGAACACTTGGGCGGAAGCGGCAATCTCGCTATCGCGAAGGCCTTGCGTCAAAGCTCGGCGATATGTGTCGTGGGATGTTTATTTAGAACAACGCAACTGTAAATTATATCTCGATAATATGATCGAGGTAATAGGAAATAAAAAGTTTTGGTGCTCCAATTGTAATTGCACTTCACTTTTCGAGATGGATAACAACCTCCCAGCCCACCCTTCATCTTCATTTAAAAACGCGAGACGTGCATCCCCTAACTACAGAACAATAAATATTACTTATACCTCTTTTTCACACGCCTTTAATACACACCGAAGAAAAAACTTGCAACCTAGGGAGCTTCGTAAACGTGTCTTATCGCAAGTGCTTGATAACATACGTTTCCAATACACAGACTGATTTTCGGCATTAGCTTTGGAGGATTTTTTTTCCTACCTCCCTCCTTTTCTGTCATGATGTGAGTTTTCACTTTGCTGTGGAGGTATGACTCGCTGCGGGTATATAAAGGGGGTTTCGCGCTAAGGTGGTTACTCACTTCAGCGACTCTTGCATCACAGTGAATTTCGACTCTTGCATCACAGTGAATTTCGACTCTTGCATCACAGAGAATTTCGACTCCTGCACCACAGTGAATTTCGACTCCTGAGCCTATCTACATCGTCGTCTCCGACTCCTGCACCATCGACTTCGACTCCTGCACTGATTCCTGCACCATGTACATCACCGTCTCCGACTCCTTCACCATCGACTTCGATTACTGCACTGATTCCTGCACCATCAACACCTGAACTATCTAAATCGCCGTCTCCGACTCCTGCACCATCGACTCCTGCACCGCAGTGAATTTCGACTCCAGTATCTTCTTAGACACCAGCCTACCTTTTACGTAAGTATCAACTCGTTCTAATAATCCATCCATTTTCCACCTATCTTTTTTTATGATTATCGTTAACGATTATGACTCCTCTCTCTTTCTCATTTTATGAAACTGCTTACTGCAGAATGATTGTTCCAATGAAGAAGTTACACCCTTCCGCTATTGTACCCGTAAGATGTAATGACCACTCAGCCGGGTACGATATGCATGCTCTCGAACGGGATATGGTACCTAAGCGAGGACGTCGTCTCGTAAGAACCGGGATTTCTATGGAAATCTTAAATGGTTATTACGGGAGGCTTGCTTCTCGTTCAGGCCATTCCCTCAAGTTCGGAATCGAGACGGGCGCGGGCGTAATCGATAGCAATTTTAGAGGAGAAATTCGAGTTCTCCTTTATAATCATAGCGATTATGATTTCCATGTGATGAAGGGGGATAGGATATGCCAAATAATTTTTGAGCAGATCGCTATTAATGTTAAATTTTTAGTGACTGACGCGGTTGGTCCCGTTACTAACCGCGGTCTAAAAGGGTTTGGTAGTTCCAATCCCCCTTCGGCCCCTCTCGTAAATTGGTATGAGATGGAACAATCATTTGGACCTGGTTAGTACACTGCTTTTTTCCCCCATACATCTAATTCATCTTACTTATGTGTGTATTTATTAAGTTCTTTTTTCTCTTTTAGGATGACTTCAACGACGAACAACATTGGAGACACCCCCATCAACACCCCGTCTACTTCCTCCGTTACCCCCTCCACCTCCGTTCGCGAGAAGTTGACGCGAATGCAGAGGGAGTCCTCCTTTTTGAAAAAGGAGGACTTGGAGGAGGGTGTGAAATACAAAGTGGAAAAAATGGAGCAGACAACCACTAGATACGGGGAAGTTATTGTCGACTCCGTAAGATTTGGGGGGGAACTAAGAAATATTTATCTCCCCCGAGTGTTTAAACTCTCTGTGGGGGGGATAGAGGAATACAATAGGGGGGATATAAAATGTATGCTGATAAAATTAAAAAACTATCTGGAGTTAATGTAAATATCTGTTTTTCTTCTCTATACCTACCCTCATCCTCTAAGTAAGAACGTTTACATTAGATTTCTGCTATTGCACAGTTGCTCACAGTTATATACCGTACATTTAAAAATTTAAACGAGGTTTGTATCTTTTCAAATAACGAAGTTATTGAGGGTTTCACATATCATAAGAAATTCTATGATTTTTACAGCATCAACTAGCAGTTCTGTATTGAATTTCTCCTATTAAGTAGTTGCGTACGGTTGTATCATACATTTTAGAATTTGAACGGGCTTCGTATCTCTTCAAATAACGAAGTTATTGAGGGTTTCACATATCATAGGAAATTGCTATGATTTTTATACCATCAACTAGCAGTTCAGTATTGAATTTTTCCTATTGGGTAGTTGCGCACGGTTGTACGATACATTTTAGAATTTGAACGGGCTTCGGATCTCTTCAAATAACGAAGTTATTGAGAATTTTCAATATCACATGGGAAAAAAATTTAAGGAAAGAAAAACTTTTTAATATTAAAAAAAACCTATTTTTTATATTATTCCCATTGTTTTACCCATTTCTAGGCACAGCTCGCGTTTCATACAATTATTTGCTTATAGTATAACCTTATGGTTATTGATTAGTGAACTTTGTATTAGAAATATGGTAATATAATTGTTTTTTTAATTGACTCATTATAGTGAGGTTCTGACGATCAACCTGTGTTATTTCCTGAATATAGGCTTTGATTAGATCATTCACTGTTTATCCACTTATCAACTGTCGGCTTCAGTCAATATTACCTAGTAAGTTACTTCCCGGAGTTCAATTGGAATTCAACGAGTATGCTTTTAATTAGACCTTGATTGATTCCAAGAGTAATGTTTAGATACAATATTCCCAAAGAGTTCAATTGAATCTCGACGGGTATGCTTTTAATTAGACATTGATTGATTTCAAGAGTGATTCTCTGAGATAACATTTTCTAGTAAGTTTCTTCCCAGAGTTTAATTGGTATGCTTTTAATTAGACATTGATTGATTCCAAGAGTCGTGTTTCCTTTTGAAGAGTCTCGTGCTGGTGAGCTTATGTTATTTCCTGTTATAGGCTTTGAATAGCTCATTCACTGTTTATCCACTCATCAACTGACGGCTTCAGGGAGCCAGCTGTAGGGCTCTTCATTAATCTGATATGGCTTGTGTTTATTAAAACAATATCCCCGAACGGCGGAATCGGATCTCAGCGACTATGCTTTTAATTAAACATTGATTGCTCTCAAGAGAGACGCTCTGTGAAAATATTTGTTACTAATACAATCCACGGAGAGGTCAAATCGGATCTCAACGGGTATACTTCATCAGCATTCAGCATTTCCCTCCGAGGTCTATTACAGCTGAGTCGGCTTCTGCTGTGTGATGCATATTTCACAGAAATTCGATGTCCTTATATACCGAGCGAGACACCTTCCCACCATCGGTTAGGGTGGATGTTGACACTCTCCCTTTCCAAACTGGGTTCAATACACCTGGATGTTTCCTGGTTGGAGCGGGGGCCTCGGCGCGAGGAGGTCACGCGTGACCTGCTTTCTTCGGAGTCAACGAACGAGGGCCACACATGGTGGGGGTAGGCGGAGGTTGCGAGGCCTCTTTTCTTCAGAGTCAACGAGCGAGCGGGGCAAAGGTGGTCGGGTAGCCAAACCGCTTTCACTCGCATCTAACTCTGGTAATGTTTTTTATGGTTAGGATTTGTTTACCTTTCATCTCCGGCTAAGTGATTTGCTCTCACGTTAAATTTGTGTCAAGGACAGGTGTCAGTTCGTTTATTAGGTAATTTTACAGTGATAGATTAGTATATTTTCAAGGGTGACCTTGCGCCAGAACGCCCAAATGATTACTACTAAAGAGAACTTCACGTACTTTTGTGAAGAATACGAGAAATCGATCATGAATGAAACGAAAGAAAGAAAAAGTTTATGTAATAAAGAGACCAAAACCAAAATAAAAAAAAACCGAAATAAACACCGAAATATAACCGAAGTATTGCCTTTTCAAAGGCCTTTTTTTCTAACCAATTGGAGTCTGTTTGTCTCTCTCTATCTCCTGCGAGCAAGCAGAAAGCATTCCGCTGATTATTCGGCGACACGAGTGATTGCCATGGCTTGAAATAGCTCCACAGCAACGAGCACACTTTCTTGACGTTGCAAGTCTTGTCCGAAAAGTTGCCGATGAATATGACTTCGAAGAAGAAGAGGAAACCGAATATGAAGAAGAGGAAAGCGAATACGAAGAAGAGGAAAGCGAATATGAAGAAGAGGAAAGCGAATATGAAGAAGAGGAAAGCGAATATGAAGAAGAGGAAAGCGAATATGACGACGCGGAATACGTGGTGTCATTAAATTTACGTGTCCCACCAAATGAACCGCCATTATCAACCCAACAGATGACTGACACAATGAATGTATTAATTACGTCGGAAACAAAATGGGAAAATTACGAATTAATTGGTGGTAGTCGAACTTGGACGATTCGGTGGAAGGTGACAGGTTTTAATGTAGCCAGGGGATAATGTATGTTCGCCAACGATTTTCGGGTTAGGTCAATCATGCATTACCAGAGGTGAAGATATCACACGCTCTATTGCGTATATTGAATCGAATTAAAAAAAACCCTCATTAAATCAACCGAAAACACCCGAAAAAAACATTAAACCCGCCGAAAAATATCCTTTCGAAAAACCTAATCAACCCACACGGTCTTATTTAAAGACCAAATAAGCAAACCATTAAGAAATAATGGAAAGCGAGGCAGTATTGAAAGTTTTCCAAAAAATAATAAATATGTAATGTGTTAGAAAATATCTGCGAGTCGCTCTAGAAACGCGCACTCGCTTCGCTTCGCTGGCGTCTTATCGCACTCGAGTCGCTCTAGAGAAACTCGGCTCGCCCCCGACTTATCGCACGCACACGCGCGCTCCACCTGTCGAGCGATAAGCAGCGCACATGCAAGATGGTGTCATCCTGCGAGCTTCCCAGTTGAACGATAAGCAGCGCACATGCAAGATGGTGCCCGCTTCCCAGTTGAGCGATAAGCTGCGCGCGCGTGTACGATATGATCGTGCGGGTGCAGCAAATCGAGGGTACATAAAGGGAGTTGTCGTGAACTGTCATTCGTTCGCCGGCAGTTAACGACGTAAGTACTATTATGTGCGTGGGTGACAATATTTCCGTAATGAACCATTATTTTCTTGAATTGATACGATATTTTCATTTTCAGATGGAGAGTCTATACAAAAAGTTAGAATCGGTGAATGCGAGCAGCCCTCCATTCCTCCGAAAGGAGGAATTGGAGGTGAGGCACCATTATAGGATTCAGAAGATTGAAAGGATTAATACGAAATATGGTGAGACCCTGGTGGGTACTATATACCACCAGGGTGAGAGGAAATTGTTTTTACCCAAAAGATACACCAGCATATTTAACCAGACAGCTGACGTGTTAAATTATAACAAGGCCCCTGCGGAGCAGCAGTTCAAGATGCTCTGGGATGGGCAAAGGCTGGAGATGATTGGAAAATAAAGGTATTTATTAATTACATTATTCTTGAATTAAATACACTTAGTTTTGAATTATTTATTCGTATATATATGCATATTTATAATATTCCTTTTCTTTCTTTCTTTCAAGCTCCACATCTCCAGCCAGCCCGCCTCGTGCCAGTCCAGGAATGAACAAAAAAAAAATGTAGACGGAAAGAAAATTAAAAATTGAAAAGGGTATTGAGTGTTTCCTTTCTATGTTTATTCCCAAAAAAAAGTCCCGTTCCTGTGATGCAGCGCGGAGTTTGCAGAAAGAAGTCCAAAATAAAGGTTGGTGGTTAATTTAAATAACGTTAGGAAAATAAGTGTGTGTTATGACAAGTTGTGCTAGGCGAAAAGGCGTGTCGTTTACTGTGGTTAGTTTCTTAACGCGGTCATTTAGGGAAAATCGTTCGTCTCGTAGGAAAACAGTGCTTATGTTCAGTTTATGTTTTAAAACGGTGTGGCGGTCTTTTTCACTGTTGAAAGTGATGGTATGTTTTTTCACAATTCTTAAATGCGCGTATTTAGGTCGGGAAAAAATAGGAGTGTGTTTCTGTTCTCAATCAAAGTTGGGCAGGAAAAGCATGTGTGTCAAGGGAAAAAAAATATACAGAAAAGACGATAATTTTTGGCGGGAGAAAAAGCACAGTGTGAGTGTATATAAGTCCTCGTTTCCTTTCGCGCGCCTCAGTTTCCATTGAGTGTTCACATTGGGCGGTATCTTGTGTGTGCGTGTGTGTGTGTAAAATGGTTCCCACCCATTCAACCATTGATTTTCCGCGATGAGTGATCCTGAGGAAACATTGTGTGATGTGTGTCATACCTATTACCGACATAGAATCAGTCACGAATCGACCAACGTTCACCGCCGACATTTACTAAATCAGCAGGGAGGTGTGATTCGACCGATAGTGGAACTCGAGTCTGCAATCCGAAACAGATTACGTACCTTTTGGGTAAGTGGTTACGAGGAATCGAGCGATGTTGTGTTATTTTTAGGCAGCATAAAACCTTTAGTCTTTGCATAAATCAGTGAACAGTTAGAAAACACGGCATTGAAAGTTAATTTGATTTTAAATTGTAGGTTTGTGAAAGGTGAGGAATCGGATGAACGTTGCTTCAAGACGAAAAACGAGCGTGTGTTGCAAGCCGATGACGTTGACGAAATTTTAGATACGTTTTTCGGAAAACTTTTGAGATAAAAATCGGAACATCAAGCGAAAGGTTCGGGATGGGTTTTGGCGATGATTGAAGGCTTAGAACTCCGAATTAACAAGTACCGACCTTTAAGGGGATCCACATTTATTGAACTTCCGCCGAAAATTAAGAACAGAAAAGCCGTAATTTATGTCGAAAATACAGACTATTTTTGTTTCAAGCACGTGATTTGGGCAAAGAATATTAGCATTCATCCTCAGACAGTCACAAGTTACAATAATACCCAATTTCGAAATGGTTACGATTGGGACTGCATTGATTATCCCGTGGAAATTGCCAAAATTTCAAAATTCGAAAGAGTTAATAACATTTCGATAAATGTTTTCGACTTGGACGAGAAGGCAAATGTGTATCCCTTGAAGGCAGTTGAACGAGAGCAGGAAGATCATCGCGATTTACTATTCCTGACGACATCCGAAAAGAGTCACTATTGTTGGATAAAGAATATCAACAAGCTAGTACGAAGTCAGATGACCAAAGATCATGGTGCAAAGGTTTGCAAACGTTGTTTCAAAACTTGTTATTCGATGGAATCTTTGAAAACCATAAGATAGATTGTAATAGAAATTCTCCGTCAAAGATAATTCTTCCTACCGATGACGAAGCCTATTTAAATTTCAAAAACTTTTCACACGCGGCTAGGATACCCTTTTCCTCGTTTCCGACTTCGAGTGTGTACTGACCAAGGTTTCGAGTTGCACACCTGAGACAGATCATTCGTACACCAAAGTGAGACAGCAACACGAAGTGATGTCGTTTTGTTTGTTGCTAGTGTCGGAGACGGGCCAGTATTACGAGCCAATCTTAACCGTGGGAAAGACGCTGTTCAAGTTTTCTTAGAAAAACTTAAGGAGATGGCGCTTTTCGTCCGAGGTGTGTACAAAAACATAATACCGATGGAGGAATTGAGCAAGGAGGCGATTGCCGCTTTCGAAACAGCAACCCTTCGCCATATTTGCGGTCGTGAACTTGGTGAAGAACGGGTGCGTGACCACAATCATCTCACGGGCAAATTTCGCGGTGCGGCTCATTCACATTGTAATTTAAATTTTAGGGTACCGACTTTTCTTCCGGTTTTCATCCACAACCTCTCCAATTACGACGCACACCTAATCGTACCTCATTTGGGATGTGACGATGCCAAGATTACTTGCATACCGAACACGGAGGAATTGTTTTTCGTTTTCCAAATACGTGGATTCGTATTTCTCCTACCGATTTATCGATAGCTTCCGATTTCTTGGTTCTTCAGTATCAAAATTGGTCGACGCTACACCACTCGAAAAGTTTCATCGTACAGCCCACATCTTTGGTGAAAAAACCGAGCTTGTCAAACGAAAGAGGGTATTTCCGTACGAATATGTCGACTTGGGATAAACTAGATGACTAATCGATACCACCGGATACAGTATTTTATAGCTCACTGACATAAGGCGATGTAAGTGACGCCAATAATGACTTTGATAAAAAAGTGTGGGACGAATTTCAGTGCAAGTCTCTAGGTGAATATTCCGATCTATATCTAATAACCGATGTTCTCCTATTGGCTGATGTTTTCGAAAATTTCAGAAACGTTAACATGACGACTTATGGATTGGACCCAGCATGGTATTATACTATGCCGGGGCAGTCGTTCGATGCCATGTTAAATATACCGATATTAGGATTGAATTATTAACCGAGTACGATATGGTACTGATGATGGAAAAAGGGATACGAGGCGGGATTAGTCAGTGCTGCAAACGATATGCCGACGCCAACTACGTACGCAGATGTAACTACGATTCCCAATGACTCACCCAAAGGTTATGTTTTGTAAGTAGACCTTGAATATCCCAAGGAACTCCACTACTTGCACAGTGACACTCCGTAGTAGTGTAGATACCTTTGTGCTAGGGCATTCGCTACGCGGCGCTGCAATCGCGTGCTTAATTAAAACAAAAGAGGAATGAAATGCGTTCGTTTTGGCGGGAATTTGAAATTTATATTTCGCTCCCCCTCCCCTCCACCCCCGAATATGAAGAAGAGGAAAGCGGAAAGCGAATATGAAGAAGAGGAAAGCGAATATGACGACGCAGAATACACGGTGTCATTAAATTTACGTGTCCCACCAAATGAACCGCCATTATCAACCCAACAGATGACTGACACACTGAATGCATTAATTACGTTGGAAACAAAATGGGAAAATTACGAATTAATTGGTGGTGGTCGAACTTGGACGATTCGGTGGAAGGTGACCGGTTTTAATGTAGCCGAGGAGATGATGTATGCTGCGCCAACGAATTTCGGGTTTGGTCAATCATGCATTACCAGAGGTGATGATTTCACACACTCTATTGCGTAGATTGAATCGAATTAAAAAAAACCCCCATTAAATCAACCGAAAATAACCGAAAAAAAACATTAACACCAGCCGAAAAAAATCCTTCCGAAAAACCTAATCAACCCACACGGTCTTATTTAAAGACCAAATAAGCAAACCATTAAGATAATGGAAAGCGAGGCAGTATGGAAAGTTTTCCAAAAATAATAAATATGTAATGTGTTAAAAAAATATCTCCGAGTCGCTCTAGAAACGCGCACTCACTTCGCTTCACTGAAGTCTTATCGCACACGTGTCGCTCTCGAGGCTCGCCCCGACTTATCGCGCGCACACGCGCTCCACCTGTTGAGCGATAAGCAGCGCACATGCAAATGGTGTCATCCTGCGTGCTTCCCAGTTGAGCGATAAGCAGCGCACATGCAAGATGGTGCCAGCGTGCCCGCTTCCCAGTTGAGCGATAAGCTGCGCGCGCGTGTACGATATGATCGTGTGTGTGCAGCAAAATTGAGGGTACTTAAAGAGAGTTGTCGTGAACTGTCATTCATTCGCCAGCAGTTAACGAAGTAAGTACTATTATGTACGTGGGTGACAATATTTCCGTATTGACCCATTATTTTCTTGAATTGATACGATATTTTCATTTTCAGATGGAGAGTCTATAAAAGAGATTGCAGACTGTGAACGCGAGCAGCCCTCCATTCCTCCGAAAGGAGGAATTGGAGGTAGGACACTCGTATAGAGTTGTTAAATTGGAGAAAATAAACACGAAATACGGGGAGATCCTGGTGGGGTCAATTTACCACCAGGGAGAGAGAAAGATTTTTCTCCCAAAGCGATATACGGCTATTTTTACTGAAAATGTCGACCTCATGAACTACAACAAGGCCCCGGTGGAGCAGCTGTTCAAGCTGATCTGGGATGGGCAAAGGCTGGAGATGATTGGAAAATAAAGGTAATTATTAATTACATTATTCTTGAATTAAATACACTTAGTTTTGAATTATTAATTCGTATATATGCATATTTAAAATATTCCTTTTTTTCTTTCTTTCTTTCAAGCTCCACATCTCCAGCCCGCTCCGTGCCAACCAGCCAGCCCGCTCCGTGCCAACCAGCCAGCCCGCTCCCTGCCAACCAGCCAGCCCGTCCCAGCCCTTCTCAATATGTAGACGGAAAGAAAATAAAAACACGGAAAAGGGTATTGTGTGTTTCCTTTCTATGTTTATACCCAAAAAAGTCTCGTTCCTGAGATGCAGCGCGGAGTTTGCAGAAAGAAGTCCAAAAAAATAAAGGTTGGTGGTTAATTTAAATAACGTTAGGAAAATAAGTGTGTTATGACAAGTTGTGCTAGGCGAAAAGGCGTGTCGTTTAGTGTGGTTAGTTTCTTAATGCGGTCATTTAGGGAACATCGTTTGTCTCTCGCGGGAAAACAGTGCTTATGTTCAGTTTATGTTTTAAAACGGCGTGGCGGTCTTTTTCACTGTTGAACGTGATGGTATGTTTTTTCACAATTCTTAAATGCGCGTATTTAGGTCGGGAAAAAATAGGAGTGTGTTTCTGTTCTCAATCAAAGTTGGGCAGGAAAAGCATATGTGTCAAGGGAAAATATATATAGAAAAGACGATAATTTTTTGGCGGGAGAAAAAGCACAGTGTGAGTGTATATAAGTCCTCGTTTCCTTTCGCGCGCCTCAGTTTCCATTGAGTGTTCACATTGAGCGGTACCTTGTCTGCGTGTGTGTGTAAAATGGTTCCCACCCATTCAACCATTGATTTTCCGCGATGAGTGATACTGAGGAAACATTGTGTGATGTGTGTCACACCTACTACCGACATAGAATCAGTCACGAATCGAGCAACGTTCACCGCCGACATTTATTTAATCAGCAGGGAGGTGTGATTCGACCGATAGTGGAACTCGAGTCTGCAATCCGAAACAGATTACGTACTTTTTGGGTAAGTGGTTACGAGGAATCGAGCGATGTTGTGTTATTTTTAAGCAGCATAAAACCTTCTCTCTCCGCAAAAATCAGTGAACAGTTAGAAAACACGGCATTGAAAGTTAATTTGATTTTGAAATGTAGGTTTGCGAAAGGTGAGGAATCGGATGAACGTTGTTTCAAGACGAAAAACGAGCGTGTGTTGCAAGCCGATGACGTTGACGAAATTTTAGTTACATTTTTCGGAAAATTTTGAGAGAAAAATCGGAACATCAAGCGAAAGGTTCGGGATGGGTTTTGGTGATGATTGAAGGCTTAGAACTCCGAATTAACAAGTACCGACCTTTAAGGGGATCCACATTTATTGAACTTCCACCGAAAATTAAGAACAGAAAAGCCGTAATTAATGTCAAAAATACACTCTTTTTGTTTCAAGTACGCGATTTGGGCAAAGAATATTAGAAATGATCCAAAGAGAGTCACAAGTTACAATAATGCCCAATTTCGAAATGGTTACGATTGGGACTGCATTGATTATCCTGTGGAAATTGCCAAAATTTCAAAATTCGAAAGAGTTAATAACATTTCGATAAATGTTTTCGGCTTGGACGAGAAGGCAAATGTGTATTCCTTGAAGGTAGTTGAACGAGAGCAGGAAGATCATCGCGATTTACTATTCCTGACGACATCCGAAAAGAGTCACTATTGTTGGATAAAGAATTTCAACAAGCTAGTACGAAGTCAGATGACCAAAGATCATGGTGCAAAGGTTTGCAAACGTTGTTTCAAAACTTCTTATTCGATGGAATCTTTCGAAAACCATAAGATAGATTGTAATCGAAATTCTCCGTCAAAGATAATTCTTCCTACCGATGACGAAGCCTATTTAAAATTCAAAAACTTTTCACACACGGCTAGGATACCCTTTTCCTCGTTTCCGACTTCGAGTGTGTACTGACCAAGGTTTCGAGTTGCACACCTGAGACAGATCATTCGTACACCAAAGTGAGACAGCAACACGAAGTGATGTCGTTTTGTTTGTTGCTAGTGTCGGAGACGGGCCAGCATTTCGAGCCAATCTTGTACCGTGGGAAAGACGTGGTTCAAGTTTTCTTAGAAAAACTTAAGGAGATGGCGCTTTTCGTCCGACGTGTGTACAAAAACATAATACCGATGGAGGAATTGAGCAAGGAGGCGATTGCCGTTTTCGAAACAGCAACCCTTTGCCATATTTGCGGTCGTGAACTTGGTGAAGAACGGGTGCGTGACCACAATCATATCACGGGTAAATTTCGCGGTGCGGCTCATTCACATTGTAATTTAAATTTTAGAGTACCGACTTTTCTTCCGGTTTTCATCCACAACCTCTCCAATTACGACGCACACCTAATCGTACCTTATTTGGGGTGCGACGATGCCAGGATTACTTGCATACCGAACACGGAGGAGAAATACATTTCGTTTTCCAAATACGTGGATGCGTATTTCTCCTACCGATTTATCGATAGCTTCCGATTTCTTGGTTCTTCACTATCAAAATTGGTCGACGCTACACCACTCGAAAAGTTTCATCGTACAGCGCACATCTTTGGTGAAAAAACCGAGCTTGTCAAACGAAAGGGGGTATTTCCGTACGAATATGTCGACTCTTGGGATAAACTAGATGATGAATCGTTACCACCGAAAACGGAATTTTATAGCTCACTGACAGAAAGCGATGTAAGTGACGCAGATTATGACTTTGCTAAAAAAGTGTGGGACGAATTTCAGTGCAAGTCTCTCGGTGAATATTCCGATTTATATTTAATAACCGATGTTCTCCTATTGGCTGATGTTTTCGAAAATTTCAGAAACGTTAGCATGTCGACTTATGGATTGGACCCAGCATGGTATTATACTATGCCTGGGCTGTCGTTCCATGCCATGTTGAAATATACCGATGTTACGATTGAATTATTAACCGATTACGATATGGTACTGATGATGGAAAAAGGGATACGGGGCGGAATTAGTCAGTGTTGCAAACGATATGCCGAAGCCAACAATAAATACACTGATCAGTTTGACCCATCCCAAAAGTCGACATATTTAATTTACTTGGACGCAAATAATCTTTATGGTTATGCCTTATCGCAGCCTCTTCCAAAGTCAGGATTTCGATGGGTTGATTGTGATCTAGATGTAAGCACGATTCCCGATGACTCGCCCAAAGGTTATGTTTTAGAAGTCGACCTCGAATATCCCAAGGAACTCCACGACTTACACAGCGACTTGTCGTTTTGTGCCGAGAGTAAAACACCTCCGAATGGAAAGCATAAAAAGTTACTGACGACGCTGGACGATAAAGAAAAATACGTCATTCATTACAGGGCTCTTAAACAAGCATTATCCTCCGGCTTGAAATTGAAAAAGATTCATCGAGTCATTGAATTTGATCAGTCACCGTGGATGAAACCGTTTATCGAAGTCAATTCACGTCAAGTCACGGAGTCAGGAGTCGAGGTCCGTGGAACAATGAACTGCGCCAGAACTCTGCTTCTCAATCTGGATAACCTTGAGTTGGTTGGAGTCGGGAGTCGAGGTCCGTGGAACAATGAACTGCGCCAGAACTCTGCTTCTCAATCTGGATAACCTTGAGTTGGGTGGAGTCGGGAGTCGAGGTCGGCGGAACAATGAACTGCGTCAGAACTCTGCTTCTCAATCTGGATAACCTTTAGTTGGGTGGAGTCAGGAGTCGAGGTCGGCGGAACAATGAACTGCGTCAGAACTCTGCTTCTCAATCTGGATAACCTTTAGTTGGGTGGAGTCAGGAGTCGAGGTCGGCGGAACAATGAACTGCGCCAGAACTCTGCTTCTCAATCTGGATAACCTTTAGTTGGGTGGAGTCAGGAGTCGAGGTCGGCGGAACAATGAACTGCGTCAGAACTCTGCTTCTCAATCTGGATAACCTTTAGTTGGGTGGAGTCAGGAGTCGAGGTCGGCGGAACAATGAACTGCGCCAGAACTCTGCTTCTCAATCTGGATAACCTTTAGTTGGGTGGAGTCAGGAGTCGAGGTCGGCGGAACAATGAACTGCGTCAGAACTCTGCTTCTCAATCTGGATAACCTTTAGTTGGGTGGAGTCAGGAGTCGAGGTCGGCGGAACAATGAACTGCGCCAGAACTCTGCTTCTCAATCTGGATAACCTTGAGTTGGGTGGAGTCGGGAGTCGAGGTCGGCGGAACAATGAACTGCGTCAGAACTCTGCTTATCAATCTGGATAACCTTGAGTTGGGTGGAGTCAGGAGTCGAGGTCGGCGGAACAATGAACTGCGCCAGAACTCTGCTTCTCAATCTGGATAACCTTTAGTTGGGTGGAGTCAGGAGTCGAGGTCGGCGGAACAATGAACTGCGTCAGAACTCTGCTTCTCAATCTGGATAACCTTTAGTTGGGTGGAGTCAGGAGTCGAGGTCGGCGGAACAATGAACTGCGTCAGAACTCTGCTTCTCAATCTGGATAACCTTTAGTTGGGTGGAGTCAGGAGTCGAGGTCGGCGGAACAATGAACTGCGCCAGAACTCTGCTTCTCAATCTGGATAACCTTTAGTTGGGTGGAGTCAGGAGTCGAGGTCGGCGGAACAATGAACTGCGTCAGAACTCTGCTTCTCAATCTGGATAACCTTTAGTTGGGTGGAGTCAGGAGTCGAGGTCGGCGGAACAATGAACTGCGCCAGAACTCTGCTTCTCAATCTGGATAACCTTGAGTTGGTTGGAGTCGGGAGTCGAGGTCCGTGGATTGGAATTCTGAGATTTTTATTTTATATGCTTCGTGCTGCTTCGTGTATTGAGGATTTTTTGTTCCTATATTGTGTTTGCTTCAAACAGGTTCAAACCTGCTTCAATTCTTGAGGTAAATCTTAGTATAAATAGACCGAAGGAGGAGTTACCACTTCACTCTCTGACCAGTGTTAGCTCCAACGTGCTCATCACTACAACCAGTGCTCCAACGTGCTCATCACTACAACCAGTGCTCCAGCGTGCTTGAAATCTTGAACTCTGTTAGCTGTCAGCTCTACCTCACCAAAGTCACCGCAGTTGTCACCGCATCACTCTCCACCGCTTCAACCTCTCCAACCTCTCAGCTCGTGCCTATTAAATATCCAGATCTACCTCACCAAAGTTGAAAGTAAGTACTCATTGCATAGCGATGCAGATTTTAATATATACAGAGGTGATCGAATATGGCAGATTATATTTAAAAAGATTGCCACAGATATTAATTTTGTTGTTACCGATAATGCCAGTTCACAGACGAGGTGAATCGGTTTTTTTTGGTACCTTCAGCCACCAATATTAAAGATATTCCATTTTGGTATGGAATATTCTTATAGGTATGGAATATTCTTATAGCTATGAATATCAAGTAATATTTTTATATTATCACTATTGTATGCATTCTAAGTTACCATTTGTTACAGATGGCAGCTTTAAAGTCGCGTTTCCTTAACGTGCAGGAGGAGACGACTTATTTAAGGAAGGACGAGCTGGATGAGGGAGTTGAGTACATGGTGGAGCGTATGAGGGAGCAGAACACCAAGTATGGAAAATACTTGGTGGCTGAAATTATCTTCGGGGGGAGGCGCAGGAGCATATTTTTGCCTAAAAAGTTCCAGGCCACCCCCGAAGAACTACAAAAATTCAATGAAAACAGTTGGGGGGAGACCCTATGTATTCTAAAGAAAAATAACATGATTGTGTTAAAATAAAATTATTGTTTCATTTATTTCTCTACATCCATAAAGGACAGAGATATAAAAAATAAGTTTTTTTTAAATAAAAATAGTATTTTCCCAAAAGAAAAATATAAAAAATAATTTTTTTTTCAAAAAAAAGTTTTTTTTTTCCTCAAAATAAAATTTTGCGATATACGGCTATTTTTACTGAAAATGTCGACCTCATGAACTACATCAAGGCCCCAACGGAGCAGCTGTTCAGGCTGCTCTGGGATGGGCAAAGGCTGGAGATGATTGGAAAATAAAGGTAATTATTAATTACATTATTCTTGAATTAAATACACTTAATTTTGAATTATTTATTCGTATATACATGCATATTTATAATATTCCTTTTTTTTCTTTCTTTCAAGCTCCACATCTCCAGCCCGCCCCGTACCAACCAGCCCGCCCCGTACCAACCAGCCAGCCAGCTCCGTGCCAACCAGCCAGCCCGTCCCAGCCCATCTCAATATGTAGCAGAAATAAAATAAAAACACGGAAAAGGGTATTGAGTGTTTCCTTTCTATGTTTATACCCAAAAAAGTCTCGTTCCTGAGATGCAGCGCGGAGTTTGCAGAAAGAAGTCCAAAAATAAAGGTTGGTGGTTAATTTAAATAACGTTAGGAAAACAAGGTGCTGTGTACCAGGCGCTTCTGGAATTGTTCCCAGTGGGAATGCAGTCAGATTGCTTTCCACTTCTGACTCCATCACTCCAAGGAACACGGAACAAATAGTCGACGCGTATACCTGACCAACTCCAACTTTCACCAGTGGCTTGGTCCATTTGCGTATTTTAGGTGTGCTAGATGGAGGAAAACATAATATAGCAACGTCTAATCACGTGGTACACATCTAAGTAAAATGGAACGGTTTTAAAGCCAATGAATGAAGCGCTCTTCTCCTAAATTCGTATTCGTCCATACAGGGATTAGTACGCGTTCTCTTGCAATCTTCTCGTCGCAATATGTCGGGCTTCGCGTATTTAAACCGATTGCAGTTTGGTGAGGTAAACACTTCTTCAAGAATCATTCGTAAAATTATTTATTTCCCTGGAGTTAGTTTTCCATCTCTGTGCCACCTTTGCCTTGCAATCGTCTCAGCATTCTTGGATAAAAAAACGATCGTATACAAGCTATCTTTACCACGCTCAATCTACACAGATTTAGTTTACTATATTGAATGTAATAGGAGCGTCCAGTGGAGATTGTGGCTAAGGGCTCTATCCGATTCCGCGCTTACACGATGTGAATTGGAGGTTAATGTAACTAGTATTGATTTTCATACACGTCTTTCTCGCTGTGCATATCAACTTTTCCTCGATAGACCTTTGGATTTCATATCGGAGTTGGGGGATTTTATTAGGAATACGATTCACATGGTCATTATTTTCTACACTTATGATCCAATACAGACCTTTCATTGTTATAATCATATATACGCTCTCTTTGCTAGACTGCGATCGCAGCAGCAGTCCGAGCAAAACATCTCTCACCTCAGGCACCACCAGAATTTAACACCAAATAGGGAAGTATTTGGTGGCAGAGATCATCTTCGGGGGTAGGCGTGGGAGCATGTTCCTACCGAAGATGTCCCAAGCCAACCCCGACGAAATTAAAAATTTTTAAAAATTATTGGTTTCATTTATTCATATGAGGAGGGAGTATTGGTGCTCCAACTGCATTAGGACACCTCTGTTTACTCTAATGTACAAGTTTGACTGCTCTTATAGGTTTCGTGAGCGTGGTGATTCGACAGATGAAACACCCTCGGAGGTTGAATACTACTCGTACAATTTCTCTTTTAAATCACATCGGAGGAAAAGACACTGTTCGCGCTTCTTGCCTCGCACGAGTTTTAGCTACGGCAATTGTCGCTGGTGGCGCGGAGGAGGCGGGCTTCGCCCCCGATCGAGAAGTCCTCGACGAGAGTCAGCTGAGAGAGTCACCTGCGAGGAGTCAGCTGAGAGAAATCCTAGAAGAGAGACAGCAGACAGAAGTGGAGAGAGGACACTTGACCGTTACTCGTTCCTGCTATTTGTTGGCTGCTATTGTTTCCGATGATAGCTATCCTGTAATACTGCTGCCAATAAACCAGAAGTCTAAAATCACGTCTTTTTCTTTAATATTTCAGTATGTTTATTCCCCTACAGGCACCTCACCCCCACTAGAGACCACTGTCGAGCCCGGCGGAGAAGACGTCTCAACTCCACTTCCTCCTCAGATTCCCAGTCCGGAAGCCATTGATATTCCCCTCATCCAATTTCCTTCCCTGCACTCCGAGTTATCCTCACCCTTTCACTTTACCGTCCAGTGCACTCGATATATTATCACTCGTTTAATTCCTTCACACACTATTCGTTCTGTAATATTGATATATTGTGTAAGTATATATTTCTTTCGTATACATTTATCAATTGTAAATTTCTAGAAGTATGTTCTTTAATGATTTTTTAAAGCTCAGATAGTAATTGTTTTAGGTATTGACCATTATATGATTTAAATATATATATTTTGACTGCGGGGTTAGATGTGAGAAGGGACTGTTTCGTCTTATTCTCGCCCAAATAAAGACCTTTTATTATTGTTATTATACGCTCTCTTTGCAAGACTGCGATCGCAGCAGCAGTCTGAGCAAAACATCTCTCACTCAGGCACCACCAGCGATGTGGCGAAAAAAGGGAAAAAGAAGTCTTCTTTCGACTTTCAAGCTCTTCTTTACAGGAAAGATGATACGGAAAAACATACATTGCTCGAGTAGAGGCCATGGAGGATCTGGTGCGGACTAAACCATAATTTATGTGATCATAGTAAGAGAGTAAATGGAGATCTACATAATGAATGATTGAGACAGTGGGGAAATGGAGGTATGTCTTTTATTTCTTCTTTTAACCATTTCGCTAAAAATGGCAGGGAACTGATTTATCCAGTTTTGATGGGGACCTCGCAGAAGCCTACCAACTACCACCTATGGCGAGACAGACGGAAAGAGCGAGAGGGTGAGAACGTGGGTCTGAGTTAGCCACGCCCCTCACAAGAAAGAGGGGAGAGCGTGCAATGGCCCCCCAAGAGCTCCGCCCGCGTCTCGGTGGCAAGCGGTTCACTCCCAGCAAGGCCTGCCCCCACCTCTCCAAAGGAAGCACTCCCAGCCACAGAGCCCCAACAAGGGGACACGTTCACTGGGGATTATACGGGATAGTGTGTGATGCATCAGTTCCCTGCCACTTCCAGCTGTGTAAGGATTCTAAATAAGACTACCACCAGAAACACTAGCTCTAAATAAATATGAAACCAGATCTTAAATGAAGATGGCCAAACAGCAACAGAAACCTTCTGTTGTACTCATGACTTCACTCCATCACAAATTCTGCCTTAATACAGTTTTTCCAGTTCCTGTACCAAGCAGCTCAACCCAACCTTACGTTTAATGTTCTAAGATATCTTCAAGTACAGCATTCTTTACATACCACTACCTTATTCCAAATGTTCAACTACCTTTTCCGAGGTTCTTAATACATGGTACAATGCTGATGTTATTGTGATAAGTAGAATAGCATGGGAATCGT
This sequence comes from Platycnemis pennipes, assembly GCA_933228895.1. NCBI lineage: Eukaryota > Metazoa > Arthropoda > Insecta > Odonata > Platycnemididae > Platycnemis > Platycnemis pennipes. Next base: position 17,779,388 of record OW121858.1, on the reverse strand, counting down.
TTCAAATATTGAATCAGATACCATCTTGGAAATTATTATAGCCCATTGACATTAGAAATCATATGAAGTATTGATGACTCCACTCCATTGTATATTAATCTCTGGGTGTGGTGAAAAGTTTGAGGTAAAAACAGTTCACCTTTCCCTTTAGAGGTTTTAGCGGAAGGGGTATATATACACCTGACTAAATGTGCTACGTTCATCCTTTCTCAAAAAAGCCATTATAATGTCGATCATTTTGAATCGCAGGAAATTTGGCGAAATACGTGGTCAGGAGTATAGAAATACTCAGCAGTCTATAACTGGCTTCCCCACTCTCGATAGCCTCTGTTTAAACGTTGTAGCATCATGTTTAGTTAGAAAAACTGATGTCTACACGTTATCTATACCTACTACTATAAGCACAAGTATTGTTCACTTCATGGAGAAATCGAGAACTTTACTATGGATGACGTTTTTTAAATCTTTAACGAGCGAGCAAAGTAGAAACTGGAGGCTGGTGGTTCGTTCCATTATTGCCAACAATGTCGGTGTGCGATTCCCACCAATAGCATATCAGTGTTTCTAGATGAGGCTCTCTATTTTGTACGCGATCTAGAAAACTGTATAGCACATTTCCATGTTTAAATATATAGGTTTACCTTCGATCACAACGATTCTCTGTTTTTCTGCGATAAGTGCGCATTTAATATCCGGCAATATAAGTCGTGGGATGTTTATTTAGAACAACGCAACTGTAAATTATATCTCGATAATATGATCGAGGTAATAGGAAATAAAAAGTTTTGGTGCTCCAATTGTAATTGCACTTCACTTTTCGAGATGGATAACAACCTCCCAGCCCACCCTTCATCTTCATTTAAAAACGCGAGACGTGCATCCCCTAACTACAGAACAATAAATATTACTTATACCTCTTTTTCACACGCCTTTAATACACACCGAAGAAAAAACTTGCAACCTAGGGAGCTTCGAAAACGTCTTATCGCAAGTGCTTGATAGCATACGTTTCCAATACACAGACTGATTTTCGGCATTAGCTTTGGAGGATTTTTTTTCCTACCTCCCTCCTTTTCTGTCATGATGTGAGTTTTCACTTTGCTGTGGAGGTATGACTCGCTGCGGGTATATAAAGGGGGTTTCGCGCTAAGGTGGTTACTCACTTCAGCGACTCTTGCATCACAGTGAATTTCGACTCCTGCACCACAGTGAATTTCGACTCCTGAGCCTATCTACATCGTCGTCTCCGACTCCTGCACCATCGACTTCGACTCCTGCACTGATTCCTGCAACATGTACATCACCGTCTCCGACTCCTTCACCATCGACTTCGATTACTGCACTGATTCCTGCACCATCAACACCTGAACTATCTAAATCGCCGTCTCCGACTCCTGCACCATCGACTCCTGCACCGCAGTGAATTTCGACTCCAGTATCTTCTTAGACACCAGCCTACCTTTTACGTAAGTATCAACTCGTTCTAATAATCCATCCATTTTCCACCTATCTTTTTTTATGATTATCGTTAACGATTTGACTCCTCTCTCTTTCTCATTTTATGAAACTGCTTACTGCAGAATGATTGTTCCAATGAAGAAGTTACACCCTTCCGCTATTGTACCCGTAAGATGTTATGACCACTCAGCCGGGTACGATATGCACGTTCTCGAACGGGATATGGTACCTAAGCGAGGACGTCGTCTCGTAAGAACCGGGATTTCTATGGAAATCTTAAATGGTTATTACGGGAGGCTTGCTTCTCGTTCAGGCCATTCCCTCAAGTTCGGAATCGAACGGGCGCGGGCGTAATCGATAGCGATTTTACAGGGGAAATTCGAGTTCTCCTTTATAATCATAGCGATTATGATTTCCATGTGATGAAGGGGGATAGGATATGCCAAATAATTTTTGAGCAGATCGCTATAGATGTCAAATTTTTAGTGACTGACGCGGTTGGTCCCGTTACTGACCGCGGTCTAAAAGGGTTTGGTAGTTCCAATCCCCCTTCGGCCCCTCTCGTAAATTGGTATGAGATGGAACAATCATTTGGACCTGGTTAGTACACTGCTTTTTTCCCCCATACATCTAATTCATCTTACTTATGTGTGTATTTATTAAGTTCTTTTTTCTCTTTTAGGATGACTTCAACGACGAACAACATTGGAGACATCCCCATCAACACCCCCTCCACCTCCTCCCCCTCCGTTCGCGAGAAGTTGATGCGAATGCAGAGGGAGTCCTCCTTTTTGAAAAAGGAGGACTTGGAGGAGGGTGTGAAATACAAAGTGGAAAAAATGGAGCTGACCACCACTAGGTACGGGGAGGTTATTGTCGCCTCCGTAAAATTTGGGGGGGAAATAAGAAATATCTATCTCCCCCGAGTGTTTAAACTCTCTGTGGGGGAGATAGAAGAATATAATGGGGGGAATTCGAAATGTACATTAATAAAAATAAAAAACTATCTGGAGTTAATGTAAATATCTGTTTTTCTTTTCTATACCTACCCTCATCCTCTAAGTAAGAACGTTTACATTAGATTTCTGCTATTGCACAGTTGCTCACAGTTATATACCGTACATTTTAAAATTTAAACGAGCTTTGTATCTTTTCAAATAACGAAGTTATTGAGGGTTTCACATATCATAAGAAATTCTATGATTTTTACAGCATCAACTAGCAGTTCTGTATTGAATTTCTCCTATTAAGTAGTTGCGTACGGTTGTATCATACATTTTAGAATTGGAACGGGCTTCGTATCTCTTCAAATAACGACGTTATTGAGGGTTTCACATATCATAGGAAATTGCTATGATTTTTATACCATCAACTAGCAGTTCAGTATTGAATTTTTCCTATTGGGTAGTTGCGCACGGTTGTACGACACATTTTAGAATTTGAACGGGCTTCGGATCTCTTCAAATAACGAAGTTATTGAGAATTTTCAATACCACATGGGAAAAAAATTTAAGGAAAAAAAAACTTTTTAATATTTAAAAAAAACCTATTTTTTATATTATTCCATTTCCGATGTTATCTATGATTGATAGGTTTTACACATTTCTAGGCACAGCTCGCGTTTCATACAATTATTTTCTTATAGTATAACCTTATGGTTATCGACTACTCAACTTTATATCAGAAATACGGTAATATAATTGTTTTTAAATAAACTCATTACAGTCGGGTATACATTTCAGTAAGAGGTCTACACATAGAGCCTGTGTTATTTTCTGCTATGGACTTTGATTAGATCATTCATCTATAACTCAATACTAATCAATTGATGGCTCCAATGAACGAGATTTAATTAATTACCAACAGCATGTCTTCTAACATCACAGTATACTATTGGGTGCGAGGTATATATATCATGAGGAGGACCATCTACGGTCAACGCTGCTAACAATATGTAAAAAACTTCTAGGGGAACAAGCGGAGTACACCTCCATCAAGAAAGAACTACTGGCGGAGGGAGAGAGATACGCGATCAATACTTTGGAGATAGTCTTCACATCGTATGGGGAATGTTTGGCAGGAAATCTCGATGTGAATGGGAGGAAGAGGAAAATATTACTCCCAAAATATTTAAATCTAACTCCTTAAGAATTGTTGCATTACAATTATTTTAATACTAAATTTTCCTTTTATAGAGATATCAAGGAGGTTATTGTCACCTCCATTGAATACTGAGGGCTTAACAGAAAAATAAATTGACCGCGCCATTTTCAACTGTCCAATTACGGCATATTAATGTATAACTATCGCGAAGATACATTCTGTAAGGTAAATAATAAAGGCTGGCATAATTATGTATTTAATTGTTTTACTTTTTATTATTTCCACATCTCCCATACCTTCAGGTGCAATTTGAAATATGAGCAAGAATTTCTTTAATTTCCTATTGTGGAGCATGTTCATAACTCCACAGTGAAAATATTTTTATTTTTCATTTATAGTCATAACTAGCAATTCAAAAAGTGCGCACATTAATGCTATGCATTTTAGATTTTTGAACCATCCTCGTACCCCTTTAGGTAACGAAGTTATTGCGAATTTTACGTCTCAGGAAGAAAAATATTTTTATACTATTAAAAAACACTATTTATACTAAATTATAATTTATTTTCTGAAATTATCGATGATTGACGCGTTCTGTTTATTCCTATTCATGGCATGTGCCATATACTATTTTTTCAATAGTATGACCGTATGGTTAAAAAACTCAGTTTTTATTAATTTTCTTAAGGTATCGATGATTGATTGGTGTTGTTCATCATTATACTATTGCTGTGTCCACGGGGATTCCAACGCGGGTTGCCTGCACGCGGGAGATCGCGCGAACTCAGAACGAGTGCACGCGAACTAGTTCGCCTGCACCCAAGAGTGCAGACGAACGTCGAAGGACACCGAGCGCGCGACGCAGCTCAAAGTCACCTTCTCGCGTCCTCTTGAACACTTGCGCGGAAGCGGCTATCTCGCTATCGCGAAGCCCTTGCGTCAAACGAAGGCAGAGCGGACGGTGCGGCTTCCGGCGAGATTGCTCGCGACACCCGGACGAGTGAGAAACAGGATGCGCTCCGCGTATAAAAGGGAGAGCATTCTGCCCCACAATTGTCAGTCTTTGGCCCAACGTCGGAAACACCCTGAGGAGCACTAGCCTCCTCGGTAGCTCTATAGAGAGAGAGAGAGACTCGGTCTATGTATAACAGAGGTAATAAGTAGTTAGAGTAGTTAGAATAGAAGAAATTAGGTGACAGTTAGAGAGGATTAGACAGGAATTAGAAGCCGAAGAGAGATTAGAGAACGCGGACGAACCAGGGAACATGGCATCCCCGAGTAGTGAAGTCCGGTCGGAAACTCCGGCAAGTTCCGATGCGCCTAGCGCGGACGGCAATAGGACGATCGAGATGTGCAGGCAGGAGAGGAACACTCTGCAACCTGACGCCCTCAAAGTTTAGAGGCCTCGAAGGAGAAGACCCGTGTCATTACATTAGCCACTTTAACATAACAGCTATTGCTAATGGATGGGAAGACAGCACAAAGGTTAGACTATTCCCTTGCTTTATGGAAGGAACGGCAGCGCGTTGGCTACAAGCGCTAGAAGGTTACGACACCGAGACTGGCGTAGTTCACGGGGAATGGGAAGATTTAATAAGAGCGTTCAAAGCAGCGTTTAAAGGCACCTTTTCAGATGAGTTAAAGGCGAAAAGGCTAAGAGAACGTAAGCAAGGCCCATTTGAATCAACAGAGGGATACTTTTACGACACAAAAGCACTGCGCAAGGAGGTGGATCCGATTATGACCGAACGTGAGATAGTACGAAACTTCATAAAAGGTCTTAGGCCCCAGTTGCTTATGAACATAGTACCCAGGGAGCCCCGCACAACAGACGCCCTCTTAAGTTATATTAGGCTGGAAGAAGAGGTCTTCCGAGAGAGTCCTCCAACTACAAGAGAATTGTATTTCAAATTTTCTGATGAAAAGAATAGGGGGCAAATTTCAATTATTCCCAATTACGGCATTCGAGTTCAGCCCAACTATAGCAGAAACTGTTCATCCGAGACGTATTTGTCTTAATCTTGTGTTGAGTATCCAAGCAAATTAATCCTCTGAACTATACTTTTTCACTTGATACAGAAGTTAATATTCCCTTTAGCCGAAAATACGTCAGCAAAAATTACAATGAATCTCTCTCGGCCTCCTGTTGAATGTGAGGTATGATAAGGGTCAGTTTTTGGGCGAAGTTCTATATTGAAAAGATGGTTAGGAACATTGCCATCCGTATGACTGAGCACCGGAAATGTTGGGAGAAGGGGATTCATTTTCCCTCGTGTCCCAACACCTTTTGGACCAGCACACGACTGCCTGTTTGACACGGAGGGACTCAACGTGGTAAGGCCGGAGAATGGACGCTCTGGAACAATTTGAAATCGTTCAGCAAGGGGAGGAGTCTCTCATGAATGATCAGAAGTTCCAATGTCACCCGTAGCCTTTCCATTCCCTAAACCACGTATTCACTCGCCACCAATGTGTCCCCCAACTTACAAATCCCTCACACGCCTAGTTGTGTACATATACCGCTCTCTTGACCAAATATTCTTTGTACCTAATGATGGCTTAGCACCTGACACATATCTGTCCACCATTCAAAATGTGGAATAAGTGCCATCTCTTGTGTTTTTTCAGTATGATATCATCCTCCTACGTCTCGCCGGACACAGCTATGTAAATATCACACAATCAGAAGTACCTAATGATTTCACATAGTACTCATACTCATAATGAATTTTAATTTGGATTATTCACCACGCGACAGTCAACTACCTTCTGCTTTAAAGTAGTCAGATGAAAATGAAATTCTTTACAATGTAAAGGTAGGTTATCAGTCGCTTTCTGTCAAGACCATTCATCACTAGCCCTTAGCGATTTTTTCATCACTAGCCATTAGCGATTCTTCAACTGTCAAGAGTAAACTGGTGCATCAGGCTTTATATATCAAATATTATGGTAACAGTAATCTGGATATGCCTAGATCCGGTGGATGTTCATACAGGCTGTGAATAGCAGAGTAGAAAATACTCGAAATATCTTCATCGGATCTTTAAACATTTCTGTGATGGAGCCATTGAAATAGAATACCAAGGATTAACCATATTTTATGTGATCATAGTAACAGAATAGATGGAGATCTACATAATGAATAATTGAGACCGAGGTGAAATGGAGGTATCTTCTGTTTCTTCTTGAAACCATTTTGCTTAAAATGGCAGGGAAGTAATTCATCCAGTTTTGATGGGGACCTCGTAGAAGCCTACCAACTACCACCTAATGCCGAGACAGACGGAAAGAGCGAGAGGGTGAGAACGTGGGTCTGAGTTAGCCACGCCCCTCACAAGAAAGAGGGGAGAGCGTGCAATGGCCCCCCAAGAGCTCCGCCCGCGTCTCGGTGGCAAGCGGTTCACTCCCAGGAAGGCCTGCCTCCACCTCTCCAAAGGAAGCCCCCCCAGCCACAGAGCCCCTTTACGAGGGGACACGTCCACAATGGATTTATACTTCAGCCACAAACATTAAGAATATTCCATATTGATATGGAATACTCTTATAGCTATGGATATCAAGTAATATTTTTATATTATCACTATTGTATGCATTCTAAATTACCATTTGTTACAGATGGCAGCTTTAAAGTCACGTTTCCTTAACGTGCAGGAGGAGACGACTTATTTAAGGAAGGACGAGCTGGATGAGGGAGTTGAGTACTAGGTGGAGCGAATGAGGGAGCAGAACACCAAGTATGGAAAATACTTGGTGGCTGAAATTATCTTCGGGGGGAGGCGCAGGAGCATATTTTTGCCTAAAAAGTTCCACGCCACCCCCGAAGAAGTACATAAATTTAATGAAAACAGTTGGGGGGAGACACTATGTATTATAAAGAAAAATAACAATATTGTGTTAAAATAAAATTAATGTTTCATTTATTCCTCTTCATCCATAAACGACAGAGATATAAAAAATAAGTTTTTTTAAACAAAAATAGTTTTTTCCCAAAAGAAAAATATAAAAAAAGTTTTTTTTAAAAAGAAAAATATAAAAAAAAGTTTTTTTTTTCAAAATAAAATTTTTTTATATTTTAGTTTTGGTACAATAAAATGTTTGCGGATAGTTTACTATTAGTCAAATAGGTAAGGGTCTTTGTACGTGGTCTTAAGGTAATATCATCTATAATGCTATCGTTAGATTCATAAGGTTCTCTTATAGAAATACTATAATTTTAAAACCTTAAACACCTAATGCTAAGAATCTGTGTTTGCTTGAAGATACTTAAGTTACTATTGACAGTTATAAAAAATCCGGAAGCTCAGGGTAAACGGATATAGTCACCTGGTTTCAGCATTCTCACGTTCGAATATCTCTTGAAGTAGCCTACACGGTGTTTTAGATGGACCGTTGACTGAGAAATAGTTTCTCAGTCGCTGGTACTAAATGGCTGGAGGATCGGCCTTATATACCCATCGAGGGCCTTGAAAATCCGAGAAGTTGAATATAGAATCTTCAGTTGTTTGAGAATTATATAACCTCTGGTTCCTCCTCTAACATTTTGGGCGACACTATTTTATTGATGGAAACAGCAATGTGGAAACAAGGTTTCGTAAGAGGGGGCGGAGAAGTGCCTTTACTGTCTAGGGTGAATCTAGGTTGAGGCTCTCCCAGGATCGTCATCGAGTGTAGGTCAAGGTTAGCCCTGTATCGACATTTTGCCTCTACTCATGACTTGCATTGTAACCTGCCAAAACTTCCTCCCAGTATTTATTCTTAATCTTTCATTATACGACACGCACTTTATTGTGACCAGGTTTATGACGACTTAAAGATATTCGTGGTTTAAAACCGAAGAAAGACATCACATTTGGCAAGAAATAGATAAAAATTTTAGAACTCGATTCATTTAGATTCATTCCTTCTTCATTGGCTTCTTTCTTTTCTAACTGAAAAGTGTTCAAATATACTAGTGGAATATTCTGTGAACAGAAAACTGTAGTTAGACGGAAGAGAGTATGCCCCCACGACTACAAAGATTCAATGGAGAAACTTGAATTGCATTGACTTCCAGACAAGTAGCAGTTTTATAACGGATTATCAAACACATTTTATATTTGGAATATCCACAAGGACTTAATGTACGGAATGCTTTCCGATATCAAACACTATGAGACTACGTTTTCTTTACTAGAGACTTCGTCTTCTTTATATATATATATATATAGAATGAACCCCAAAGATAATATTCCATCAAGCGATGCTGGACCATCTACGGTCAACGCTGCTAACAATATATTAAAAAACTTCTTGAGCAACAAGCGGAGTACAACTCCATCAAGAAAGAACAACTGGCAGAGGGAGAGAGATACGTGATCAATTCTGACATTAGGACAATAGGTTGACATTTGGTGACGAGTGGCTGACAATATTTCCGTACTGAAGCATTATTTTCTTGAATTTATACGATATTTTTATTTTCAGATGGAGAGTCATTACCGAAAATTAACAGTAGTAAATGCGAGCAGCCCTCCATTCCTCCGAAAGGAGGAATTGGAGGTGGGTCACCCGTACAGGGTGATGAAAATGGAAAAAATAAACACCAAGTATGGGGAGACCCTGTTGGGATCCATTCACCACCAGCGTGAAAATTTGAGAAAGGTTTTGCTCCCAAAGAGATACGTGGGAATATTTAAAAACCATAGCCTTTGTTTAAATGTTGTTTAGTAAGAAAAACTGATGTCTACACATTATCTATACCCACTACTATAAGCACAAGTATTGTTTACTTCATTGAGAAATCGAGAACTATACTATGGATGACGTTTTTGAAATCTTTAACGGGCGAGCAAGGTAGAAAGTAAAGGCTGGTGTTTCATTCCATTATTACGAATAATTTCTGTGTGCGATTCCCACCAATAGCATATCAGTTGTTTCTAGATGAAGCTCTCTATTTTGTCCGCATCTAGAAAACTTTATAGGACATTTTCATGTCAAAATATATAGGTTTACCTTTGATCACAACCTTTCTCTGTTTTTCTGCGATAAGTGCGCATTTAATATCCCGCCATACAAGTCGTGGGTAGTTTATTTAGAACATCGCAACTGTAAATTATATCTCGATAATATGATCGAGGTAATAGAAAATAAAAAGTTTTGGTGCGCCAATTGTATTCGCACCCCAATTTACGAGATGGATAACAACCTACCAGCCCACCCTTTATCTTCATTTCAAAACGCGAGACGTCCTAACTATAGAACAATAAATATTACTTATACCTCTTTTTCGCACGCCTTTAATACACACCGAAGAAAAAAAATTACAACCTAGGGAGCTTCATAAACGTGTGTTATCGCAAGTGCTTGATAGCATACGTTTCCAATACACGGACTGATTCTCGGGATTAGCTTTGGAGGATTATTTTCTTTGTTATAACTATCGTTAACGACTATGACTCCTCTCTTTCTCGTTTTATGAAACTGCTTACTGCAGAATGATTGTTCCAATGAAGAAGTTACACCCTTCCGCTATTGTACCCGTAAGATGTTATGACCATTCAGCCGGGTACGATATGCACGCTCTCGAACGGGATATGGTACCTAAGCGAGGACGTCGTCTCGTAAAAACCGGGATTTCTATGGAAATCCCAAATGGTTATTATGGGAGACTTGCTTCTCGTTCAGGTCATTCCCTCAAGTTCTGGATCGAGACGGGCACGGGCGTAATCGATAGCGATTTTACAGGGGAAATGAGAGTTCTCCTTGAGGCATTGAGGAAAATCCGGAGCTAGTGATTGTGAAGACTATTATGGATTCAATACAAAGTTCGGGAACAACTCCTTAAAGATATCGAGGTACAACCCATAAACAACATAAGTCAACCACTTTTGCACTGCTTCGATACTACCTTACAGATGTCGTTGCAACTGGAAGTGTGCGAAAAGCACAAAAACCATGTGACAAGCTTTGTGAAACTGGACGGAATTACCATGGAAACTTGCTCCTCGTCGTTCACCACGGTGAACACATAAACATCGTCCATGATCGTCTCTATTTTGGCAACTATTGCAAATTCAGATTCATCATCTACATCAAAGAGACACAAGATGCCGAAATTAGACTTCGAAGACCTATTAGAAAATGTCAGACAATCAGCAGAGTTGAAAGAGATTGGGACAGTAAAATGCAGTATTTCGTATGAATTGACAAATGGCTTAAAATTGTTAAAGTGGGAGGAACCAGCAATTTCTCTCTCGCGAAAGAACCTCAACACGTTCGTTCTGTTCATGCGTCTGGTTTGCGACTGGAATAAGGCACGGAAAAAAATGGTCGCTCTCCCACATCATCCTTCGATTCGAAATCCCTCCACCACTGTTCGTGCGTGCGCGCTCGCAGAAACATTCATTCCCGCAATAGAATCGTAAGAGTTGAGATACCATCCACTGAGATTAAAGATATTGGCTGCGGTCTGCATAAATCGTGAGATGATAAAAGCAAGGAAGGAGATGGTGAGAAGTGATGGGGGGTGGCTATTTCGACGACCAAAAGACATATATAGGGATTTGGACACATTAATACCGAGGTGTCTAATTAACTATCTTTATATATTCCGATTAGCCACACATCATTTCTTTTTCCAGACGACTAATTCACCATTTCATCCACTGCAGCTGCGAGTTCTTTACGGTTATCCTCCCAATACGATTTTCTGGAGAATGATCGACTCCTTAGAATTCACGATTCACAAGACGGTGGACACATTCACTCAAACATCCGAGGATTTTAACCCAAGTCATTGTAAACCGAAATATTTCTTTCGAGACGGCGTTTATCCTGGTTACGAGAAAGAGAAGTTCATGTACTTGTGTGACGAATACGAGAAATCGATCACGAATGAAACGAAAGAAGTTTATGTAATAAAGAGACACAAACTAAAAACTAAAATAAAAACGAAATAAACACCGCAATAAAATCGAAATAAAACCGAAATATAAGCGATGTATGGCCTTTACCAAGGCCTTTCTTTCTAAACAATTGGCGTCTGCTTGTCTCTCTCTCTCTCTCTCCCGCGAGCAAGCAAAAAGCAATCCCCTGATTATTCAGCGACACGAATCATTCTTGCAATGGCTCCTCGGCAACTAGCACACTTTCTCGACGTCGGAAGTCTTGTGCGAGAAGCTGACGATGAATATGAGAGCGAGGAAGAAGAAGAAGAGGAAGGCGAATATGACGACGCAGAATACACGGTGTCATTAAATCCTCGTGTCCCACCAAATGAACCGCCATTATCAACCCAACAGATGACTGACACACTGAATGCATTAATTACGTTGGAAACAAAATGGGAAAATTACGAATTAATTGGTGGGGGTGGTGGAAGGTGACCGGTTTTAATGTAGCCGAGGAGCTGTTGTATGCTGCGCCAACGATTTCGGGTTTGGACAATTATGCATTACCAGAGGTGAAGATATCACACACTCTATTGCGTAGAATGAATCGAATTAAAAAAAACCACATTAAATCAACCGAAAATAACCGAAAAAAAAACATTAAACCAGCCGAAAAAATCCTTCCGAAAAAACCTTATCAACCCACACGGTCTTATTTAAAGACTAAATATGCAAACCATTAAGAAATAATGGAAAGCGAGGCAGTATGGAAAGTTATCTAAAATAATATATATGTAATGTGTTAAAAAATATTTCAGAGTCGCTCTAAAAACGCGCACTCGCTTCGCTTAACTGGCGTCTTATCGCACACGAGTCGCTCTAGAGAAACTCGGCTCGCCCTCGACCTATCCCACGCACACGCGCTCCACCTGTTGAGCAATAAGTAGCGCACATGCAAGATGGTGTCATCCTGCGAGCTTCCAAGTTGAGCAATAAGCAGCGCGTGCGTGTATGATATGATCGTGCGGTTGCAACAAATCGAGGGTACATAAATAGAGTTGTCGTGAACTGTCATTCGTTCGCAGGCAGTTAACGACGTAAGTACTATTATGTACGTGGGTGACAATATTTCCGTATTGACCCATTATTTTCTTGAATTGATACGATATTTTCATTTTCAGATGGAGAGTCTATACAAGAGATTGCAGACTGTGAACGCGAGCAGCCCTCCATTCCTCCGAAAGGAGGAATTGGAGGTAGGACACTCGTATAGAGTTGTTAAATTGGAGAAAATAAACACGAAATACGGGGAGACCCTGGTGGGGTCAATTTACCACCAGGGAGAGAGAAAGATTTTTCTCCCAAAGCGATATACGGCTATTTTTACTGAAAATGTCGACCTCATGAACTACAACAAGGCCCCGGTGGAGCAGCTGTTCAAGCTGATCTGGGATGGGCAAAGGCTGAAGATGATTGGAAAATAAAGGTAATTATTAATTACATTATTATTGAATTAAATACACTTAGTTTTGAATTATTTATTCGTATATATGCATATTTAAAATATTCCTTTTTTTCTTTCTTTCTTTCAAGCTCCACATCTCCAGCCCGCTCCGTGCCAACCAGCCAGCCCGCTCCGTGCCAACCAGCCAGCCCGTCCCAGCCCTTCTCAATATGTAGACGGAAAAAAAATAAAAACACGGAAAAGGGTATTGTGTGTTTCCTTTCTATGTTTATACCCAAAAAAGTCTCGTTCCTGAGATGCAGTGCGGAGTTTGCAGAAAGAAGTCCAAAAAAATAAAGGTTGGTGGTTAATTTAAATAACGTTAGGAAAATAAGTGTGTTATGACAAGTTGTGCTAGGCGAAAAGGCGTGTCGTTTAGTGTGGTTAGTTTCTTAATGCGGTCATTTAGGGAACATCGTTTGTCTCTCGCGGGAAAACAGTGCTTATGTTCAGTTTATGTTTTAAAACGGCGTGGCGGTCTTTTTCACTGTTGAAAGTGATGGTATGTTTTTTCACAATTCTTAAATGCGCGTATTTAGGTCGGGAAAAAATAGGAGTGTGTTTCTGTTCTCAATCAAAGTTGGGAAGAAAAAGCATATGTGTCAAGGGAAAAAAATATACAGAAAAGACGATAATTTTTGGCGGGAGAAAAAGCACAGTGTGAGTGTATATAAGTCCTCGTTTCCTTTCGCGCGCCTCAGTTTCCATTGAGTGTTCACATTGGGCGGTACCTTGGGTGTGCGTGTGTGTGTGTAAAATGGTTCCAACCCATTCAACCATTGATTTTCCGCGATGAGTGATACTGAGGAAACATTGTGTGATGTGTGCCACACCTACTACCGACATAGAATCAGCCACGAATCGAGCAACGTTCACCGCCGACATTTACTAAATCAGCAGGGAGGTGTGATTCGACCGATAGTGGAACTCGAGTCTGCAATCCGAAACAGATTACGTACTTTTTGGGTAAGTGGTTACGAAGAATCGAGCGATGTTGTGTTATTTTCAGGCAGCATAAAACCTTTACTTTCCACAAAAATCAGTGAACAGTAAGAAAACACGGCGTTGAAAGTTAACTTGATTTTGAAATGTAGGTTTGCGAAAGGTGAGGAATCGGATGAACGTTGCTTCAAGACGAAAAACGAGCGTGTGTTGCAAGCCGATGACGTTGACGAAATTTTAGATACGTTTTTCGGAAAACTTTTGAGAGAAAAATCGGAACATCAAGCGAAAGGTTCGGGATGGGTTTTGGCGATGATTGAAGGCTTAGAACTCCGAATTAACAAGTACCGACCTTTTAGGATATCCACATTTATTGAACTTCCGCCAAAAATTAATAACAGAAAAGCCGTAATTAATATCGAAAATACAGACTTTTTGTTTCAAGTACACGATTTGGGCAAAGAATATTCGAAATTATCCAAAGAGAGTCACAAGTTACAATAATGCCCAATTTCGAAATGGTTACGATTGGGAATGCATTGATTATCCTGTGGAAATTGCCAAAATTTCAAAATTCGAAAGAGTTAATAACATTTCGATAAATGTTTTCGGCTTGGACGAGAAGGCAAATGTGTATCCCTTGAAGGTAGTTGAACGAGAGCAGGAAGATCATCGCGATTTACTATTCCTGACGACAACCGAAAAGAGTCACTATTGTTGGATAAAGAATTTCAACAAGCTTTTTAATTAACCTCAAGTTATAAACAAGCTACCTTTTTAATTAACCTCAATTTAAGTTTGAGCTTAATATCGCTTAGATCGAGGTATTGATCTCCATTCACCTCAATCAAGAAAGAACAACTGGCGGAGGGAGAGAGATAAGTGATCAATACTTTGGAGATAGTCTTCACAACGAATGGGGAATGTTTGGCAGGAAATCTCGATGTGAATGGGAGGAAGAGGAAAATATTACTCCCAAAATATTTAAATCTAACTCCTCAAGAAGTATTGCATTACAATTATTTTAATACAAAATTTTCCGTGTATAAGAGATAGCAAGGAGGTTTTATCTCCTCCATTGAATACTGAGGGGTTAACAGAAACATATATTGACTGCGCCATTTTAAACTGTCCAATTACCGCATATTAATGTATAACTATAATCGCGAAGATACTTTCTGTATAGTAAACACCAAAAGATTGGCAGAATTATGTATTTATTTGTATTACTTTTTATTATTTCCACATCTCCCATACCTTCAGGTGGACTTTGAAATATGAGCAAGAATTTCTTTAATTTCCTTTTGTGGAGCATATTCATAACTCCAGAAGGAAAATATTTTTATATTTCATTTATAGCCATAACTAGCAAATCAATAAGTGCGCACATTAATGCTATGTATTTTAGAATTTGAACCATCTTCGTACCCCTACAGGTAACGAAGTTATTGCGAATTTTACGTCTCAGGAAGAAAAATATTTTTATACTATTAAAAAACACTATTTATACTAAATTATAATTTATTTTCTGAAATTATCGATGATTGACGCGTTCCGTTTATTTCTATTCATGGCATGTGCCATATACTATTTTTTTATTGTATGTTAAAAAACTTTATTAATTTTCTGAAGGTATCGACCATTGATAGGTATTGATTATTTCTAGTCATAGCATCCGTTATATACTATTATTTTTATAGTAGGACCTTATGGTTATCGTTTAACTTTTATTTAAAATAATATTTTTCATATTTTTCAAATAAACTCATTTTAGAGGGATATATAATGTTTTTGATTTATTGGTAAGACGAAACATTGAATCGAAGGAAAGAGGGGAAGTATGATGTGGGAGGGCGACAATTTTTTCCGTGCCCTAATTCCAGTCGCGTGAACAGAACGAACGTGTTGTCGTTCGTTCGCGAGAGAGAAATTGCTGGTACGAAGAGTCGTACTAAAATCAACGAAACATGGCTGAGAAAACGAATGATAGAAATCGTTAAAGACACCGAATCCTGTTGCATTCAACACCACTTCGTCAAAGAAGTTTATATCGATACTATAAGTGTATGCGAAAAACCTAGTGAATTAGCAAATTATTCATCTTTATATCTCAAGCCAGAATTCAGTGGTCATTTCGAGTCGGAAGCCGGTGAGACGTAAGCCGACGTAAGTACTATTATGTACGTGGGTGACAATATTTCCGTATTGAACCATAATTTTCTTGAATTGATACGATATTTTCATTTTCAGATGGAGAGTCTGTACAAGAGGTTGAGTGCGGTAAATGCGAGCAGCCCTCCATTCCTCCGAAAAGAGGAATTGGAGGTGGGACACCATTATAGGATTCAGAAGATTGAAAGGATTAATACGAAATATGGTGAGACCCTGGTGGGTACTATATACCACCAGGGTGAGAGGAAATTGTTTTTACCCAAAAGATACACAAGCATATTTAACCAGACAGCTGACGTGTTAAAATATAACAAGGCCCCTGCGGAGCAGCAGTTCAAGATGCTCTGGGATGGGCAAAGGCTGGAGATGATTGGAAAATAAAGGTAATTATTAATTACATTATTCTTGAATTAAATACACCTAGTTTTGAATTATTTATTCGTATATATATGCATATTTACGAATTTTTATTATATTATATATTTAATTTATATTACGAATATTTATTTAATTGATACGATATTTTCATTTTCAGATGGAGAGTTTGTACAAAAGACTACAATCGGTGAATGCGAGCAGCCCTCCATTCCTCCGAAAGGAGGAATTGGAGGTGGGGCACCCATACAGGATTCAGAAGATCGAAAAAATAAATACGAAATTTGGTGAGACCCTGGTGGGTACCATCCACCACCAGGGTGAGAGGAAGATTTTTCTTCCCAAGAGATACACATCCATTTTTAGCGAAAATGTCGACTTATTGAACTACAACAAGGCCCCGGTGGAGCAGCTGTTCAAGTCGATCTGGGATGGGCAAAGGCTGGAGATGATTGGAAAATAAAGGTAATTATTAATTACATTATTCTTGATTTAAATACACCTAGTTTTGAATTATTTATTCGTATATATATGCATATTTACAATATTCCTTTTTTTCTTTATTTCAAGCTCCACGTAAGCAGACATAAGTACTATTATGTACGTGGGTGACAATATTTCCGTATTGAACCATTATTTTCTTGAATTGATACGATATTTTCATTTTCAGATGGAGAGTTTGTACAAAAGACTACAATCGGTGAATGCGAGCAGCCCTCCATTCCTCCGAAAGGAGGAATTGGAGGTGGGGCACCCATACAGGATTCAGAAGATCGAAAAAATAAATACGAAATTTGGTGAGACCCTGGTGGGTACCATCCACCACCAGGGTGAGAGGAAGATTTTTCTTCCCAAGAGATACACATCCATTTTTAGCGAAAATGTCGACTTATTGAACTACAACAAGGCCCCGGTGGAGCAGCTGTTCAAGTCGATCTGGGATGGGCAAAGGCTGGAGATGATTGGAAAATAAAGGTAATTATTAATTACATTATTCTTGATTTAAATACACCTAGTTTTGAATTATTTATTCGTATATATATGCATATTTACAATATTCCTTTTTTTCTTTATTTCAAGCTCCACGTAAGCAGACATAAGTACTATTATGTACGTGGGTGACAATATTTCCGTATTGAACCATTATTTTCTTGAATTGATACGATATTTTCATTTTCAGATGGAGAGTTTGTACAAAAGACTACAATCGGTGAATGCGAGCAGCCCTCCATTCCTCCGAAAGGAGGAATTGGAGGTGGGGCACCCATACAGGATTCAGAAGATCGAAAAAATAAATACGAAATTTGGTGAGACCCTGGTGGGTACCATCCACCACCAGGGTGAGAGGAAGATTTTTCTTCCCAAGAGATACACATCCATTTTTAGCGAAAATGTCGACTTATTGAACTACAACAAGGCCCCGGTGGAGCAGCTGTTCAAGTCGATCTGGGATGGGCAAAGGCTGGAGATGATTGGAAAATAAAGGTAATTATTAATTACATTATTCTTGATTTAAATACACCTAGTTTTGAATTATTTATTCGTATATATATGCATATTTACAATATTCCTTTTTTTCTTTATTTCAAGCTCCACGTAAGCAGACATAAGTACTATTATGTACGTGGGTGACAATATTTCCGTATTGAACCATTATTTTCTTGAATTGATACGATATTTTCATTTTCAGATGGAGAGTTTGTACAAAAGACTACAATCGGTGAATGCGAGCAGCCCTCCATTCCTCCGAAAGGAGGAATTGGAGGTGGGGCACCCATACAGGATTCAGAAGATCGAAAAAATAAATACGAAATTTGGTGAGACCCTGGTGGGTACCATCCACCACCAGGGTGAGAGGAAGATTTTTCTTCCCAAGAGATACACATCCATTTTTAGCGAAAATGTCGACTTATTGAACTACAACAAGGCCCCGGTGGAGCAGCTGTTCAAGTCGATCTGGGATGGGCAAAGGCTGGAGATGATTGGAAAATAAAGGTAATTATTAATTACATTATTCTTGAATTAAATACACTTAGTTTTGAATTATTTATTCGTATATATATGCATATTTACAATATTCCTTTTTTTCTTTATTTCAAGCTCCACGTAAGCAGACATAAGTACTATTATGTACGTGGGTGACAATATTTCCGTATTGAACCATTATTTTCTTGAATTGATACGATATTTTCATTTTCAGATGGAGAGTTTGTACAAAAGACTACAATCGGTGAATGCGAGCAGCCCTCCATTCCTCCGAAAGGAGGAATTGGAGGTGGGGCACCCATACAGGATTCAGAAGATCGAAAAAATAAATACGAAATTTGGTGAGACCCTGGTGGGTACCATCCACCACCAGGGTGAGAGGAAGATTTTTCTTCCCAAGAGATACACATCCATTTTTAGCGAAAATTTCGACTTATTGAACTACAACAAGGCCCCGGTGGAGCAGCTGTTCAAGTCGATCTGGGATGGGCAAAGGCTGGAGATGATTGGAAAATAAAGGTAATTATTAATTACATTATTCTTGAATTAAATACACTTAGTTTTGAATTATTTATTCGTATATATATGCATATTTACAATATTCCTTTTTTTCTTTATTTCAAGCTCCACGTAAGCAGACATAAGTACTATTATGTACGTGGGTGACAATATTTCCGTATTGAACCATTATTTTCTTGAATTGATACGATATTTTCATTTTCAGATGGAGAGTTTGTACAAAAGACTACAATCGGTGAATGCGAGCAGCCCTCCATTCCTCCGAAAGGAGGAATTGGAGGTGGGGCACCCATACAGGATTCAGAAGATCGAAAAAATAAATACGAAATTTGGTGAGACCCTGGTGGGTACCATCCACCACCAGGGTGAGAGGAAGATTTTTCTTCCCAAGAGATACACATCCATTTTTAGCGAAAATGTCGACTTATTGAACTACAACAAGGCCCCGGTGGAGCAGCTGTTCAAGTCGATCTGGGATGGGCAAAGGCTGGAGATGATTGGAAAATAAAGGTAATTATTAATTACATTATTCTTGATTTAAATACACCTAGTTTTGAATTATTTATTCGTATATATATGCATATTTACAATATTCCTTTTTTTCTTTATTTCAAGCTCCACGTAAGCAGACATAAGTACTATTATGTACGTGGGTGACAATATTTCCGTATTGAACCATTATTTTCTTGAATTGATACGATATTTTCATTTTCAGATGGAGAGTTTGTACAAAAGACTACAATCGGTGAATGCGAGCAGCCCTCCATTCCTCCGAAAGGAGGAATTGGAGGTGGGGCACCCATACAGGATTCAGAAGATCGAAAAAATAAATACGAAATTTGGTGAGACCCTGGTGGGTACCATCCACCACCAGGGTGAGAGGAAGATTTTTCTTCCCAAGAGATACACATCCATTTTTAGCGAAAATGTCGACTTATTGAACTACAACAAGGCCCCGGTGGAGCAGCTGTTCAAGTCGATCTGGGATGGGCAAAGGCTGGAGATGATTGGAAAATAAAGGTAATTATTAATTACATTATTCTTGATTTAAATACACCTAGTTTTGAATTATTTATTCGTATATATATGCATATTTACAATATTCCTTTTTTTCTTTATTTCAAGCTCCACGTAAGCAGACATAAGTACTATTATGTACGTGGGTGACAATATTTCCGTATTGAACCATTATTTTCTTGAATTGATACGATATTTTCATTTTCAGATGGAGAGTTTGTACAAAAGACTACAATCGGTAAATGCGAGCAGCCCTCCATTCCTCCGAAAGGAGGAATTGGAGGTGGGGCACCCATACAGGATTCAGAAGATCGAAAAAATAAATACGAAATTTGGTGAGACCCTGGTGGGTACCATCCACCACCAGGGTGAGAGGAAGATTTTTCTTCCCAAGAGATACACATCCATTTTTAGCGAAAATGTCGACTTATTGAACTACAACAAGGCCCCGGTGGAGCAGCTGTTCAAGTCGATCTGGGATGGGCAAAGGCTGGAGATGATTGGAAAATAAAGGTAATTATTAATTACATTATTCTTGATTTAAATACACCTAGTTTTGAATTATTTATTCGTATATATATGCATATTTACAATATTCCTTTTTTTCTTTATTTCAAGCTCCACGTAAGCAGACATAAGTACTATTATGTACGTGGGTGACAATATTTCCGTATTGAACCATTATTTTCTTGAATTGATACGATATTTTCATTTTCAGATGGAGAGTTTGTACAAAAGACTACAATCGGTGAATGCGAGCAGCCCTCCATTCCTCCGAAAGGAGGAATTGGAGGTGGGGCACCCATACAGGATTCAGAAGATCGAAAAAATAAATACGAAATTTGGTGAGACCCTGGTGGGTACCATCCACCACCAGGGTGAGAGGAAGATTTTTCTTCCCAAGAGATACACATCCATTTTTAGCGAAAATTTCGACTTATTGAACTACAACAAGGCCCCGGTGGAGCAGCTGTTCAAGTCGATCTGGGATGGGCAAAGGCTGGAGATGATTGGAAAATAAAGGTAATTATTAATTACATTATTCTTGAATTAAATACACTTAGTTTTGAATTATTTATTCGTATATATATGCATATTTACAATATTCCTTTTTTTCTTTATTTCAAGCTCCACGTAAGCAGACATAAGTACTATTATGTACGTGGGTGACAATATTTCCGTATTGAACCATTATTTTCTTGAATTGATACGATATTTTCATTTTCAGATGGAGAGTTTGTACAAAAGACTACAATCGGTGAATGCGAGCAGCCCTCCATTCCTCCGAAAGGAGGAATTGGAGGTGGGGCACCCATACAGGATTCAGAAGATCGAAAAAATAAATACGAAATTTGGTGAGACCCTGGTGGGTACCATCCACCACCAGGGTGAGAGGAAGATTTTTCTTCCCAAGAGATACACATCCATTTTTAGCGAAAATGTCGACTTATTGAACTACAACAAGGCCCCGGTGGAGCAGCTGTTCAAGTCGATCTGGGATGGGCAAAGGCTGGAGATGATTGGAAAATAAAGGTAATTATTAATTACATTATTCTTGATTTAAATACACCTAGTTTTGAATTATTTATTCGTATATATATGCATATTTACAATATTCCTTTTTTTCTTTATTTCAAGCTCCACGTAAGCAGACATAAGTACTATTATGTACGTGGGTGACAATATTTCCGTATTGAACCATTATTTTCTTGAATTGATACGATATTTTCATTTTCAGATGGAGAGTTTGTACAAAAGACTACAATCGGTGAATGCGAGCAGCCCTCCATTCCTCCGAAAGGAGGAATTGGAGGTGGGGCACCCATACAGGATTCAGAAGATCGAAAAAATAAATACGAAATTTGGTGAGACCCTGGTGGGTACCATCCACCACCAGGGTGAGAGGAAGATTTTTCTTCCCAAGAGATACACATCCATTTTTAGCGAAAATGTCGACTTATTGAACTACAACAAGGCCCCGGTGGAGCAGCTGTTCAAGTCGATCTGGGATGGGCAAAGGCTGGAGATGATTGGAAAATAAAGGTAATTATTAATTACATTATTCTTGAATTAAATACACTTAGTTTTGAATTATTTATTCGTATATATATGCATATTTACAATATTCCTTTTTTTCTTTATTTCAAGCTCCACGTAAGCAGACATAAGTACTATTATGTACGTGGGTGACAATATTTCCGTATTGAACCATTATTTTCTTGAATTGATACGATATTTTCATTTTCAGATGGAGAGTTTGTACAAAAGACTACAATCGGTGAATGCGAGCAGCCCTCCATTCCTCCGAAAGGAGGAATTGGAGGTGGGGCACCCATACAGGATTCAGAAGATCGAAAAAATAAATACGAAATTTGGTGAGACCCTGGTGGGTACCATCCACCACCAGGGTGAGAGGAAGATTTTTCTTCCCAAGAGATACACATCCATTTTTAGCGAAAATGTCGACTTATTGAACTACAACAAGGCCCCGGTGGAGCAGCTGTTCAAGTCGATCTGGGATGGGCAAAGGCTGGAGATGATTGGAAAATAAAGGTAATTATTAATTACATTATTCTTGATTTAAATACACCTAGTTTTGAATTATTTATTCGTATATATATGCATATTTACAATATTCCTTTTTTTCTTTATTTCAAGCTCCACGTAAGCAGACATAAGTACTATTATGTACGTGGGTGACAATATTTCCGTATTGAACCATTATTTTCTTGAATTGATACGATATTTTCATTTTCAGATGGAGAGTCTGTACAAAAGACTACAATCGGTGAATGCGAGCAGCCCTCCATTCCTCCGAAAGGAGGAATTGGAGGTGGGGCACCCATACAGGATTCAGAAGATCGAAAAAATAAATACGAAATTTGGTGAGACCCTGGTGGGTACCATCCACCACCAGGGTGAGAGGAAGATTTTTCTTCCCAAGAGATACACATCCATTTTTAGCGAAAATGTCGACTTATTGAACTACAACAAGGCCCCGGTGGAGCAGCTGTTCAAGTCGATCTGGGATGGGCAAAGGCTGGAGATGATTGGAAAATAAAGGTAATTATTAATTACATTATTCTTGAATTAAATACACTTAGTTTTGAATTATTTATTCGTATATATATGCATATTTAAAATATTCCTTTTTCTTTCAAGCTCCACATGTCCCGCCCGCCTCGTGCCGCCCCCAGGAAGGAAGGAAGAAATATTTTTAAAAATGTAGAGAGAAATAAAATGGAAAAGGTTATCGAGTGTTTCCTTTCTTTGTTTATAACCAAAAAAAGTCCCGTTCCCGAACCGAGGCGGAGATTGCAGAAAGAAGTCATAAACAAAGGTTGGTGGTTAATTTAAATAATATTAGGAAAGTATGTGTAGGACAAAAAAAGGGCTTGCGTTAATTGTGTGTTATGACGAGTTGTGCTAGGCGAAAAGGCGAGTCGTTTAGTGTTGAGAGTGTGCCCACGTTTTCGACTATTCTTAATGTGGTTATTCATTGTGCAGCGTCAAAATTTGTTTGGAGGTGATGAAAGTGGGGTGCAAGGAGTGTCTACTCCTCTTCCCCCTTATGATAATCGAGGCGTTTCTTTGGAATAGGACCTGCGAATACTAGCACCCTTGTAATAATTCGTGAATATGCTCCCGTAATCTTCACTTGTTGCAGGCAATAGTTCAAGATTTAGAAGCTATCGGGCAGAAAGAAGGAGCGACCGAAAGGGAGCTCGGTGCTTACCCTGAAGTTCCTTCGAACAGTTACACCATATATGTGACTGTGTGTGTGTGACCTTTAGCAATTAAAAGAAACTACTATTGAGATTCGTGTTTCTCTTTTTTATTTCTCGACTCCTCCGTTTAAGCCGCCACCCGTCGGAGAACCCCAAGGACTTAAGACCAGCTCCCTATTCCGCTGAACAGCCATACGGAGGGGTAATTGGTTACAGCTACCAAACCCGGCAGTTTCAGCTGGGCAGAGTTCATATATAATTATGTATTCAGTGTAATCCATATATCTCATACAGTGGCTGATAAATATTACACAAAATATTGTATTTCAAATTTTCTGATGAAAAGAATAGGGGGCAAATTTCAATTATTCCCAATTACGGCATTCGAGTTCAGCCCAACTATAGCAGAAACAGTTCGTCCTAGACAATTTTTTTATTCTTGTGTTGAGCATCCAGGCAAATTACATCTCTGAACTATACTATTTCACTAGATATGGAAGTTAATATTCCCTTTAGCCGAAAATACGTCAGCAAAAATTACAATGAACTTCCCTCGGCCTCCTGTTGAATGTGAGGTATCATAAGGGGCAGTTTTTGCGCGAAGTGCTATATTGGAAAGATGGTTAGGAACATTGCCATCCGTATGACTGAGCACCGGAAATGTTGGGAAAAGGGGATTCATTTTCCCTCGTGGCCCAACACCTTTTGGACCAGCACACGACTGCCTGTTTGACCCGGAGGGACTCAACGTGGTAAGGCCGGAGAATGGACGCTCTGGAACAATTTGAAATCGTTCAGCAAGGGGAGGAGTCCCTCATGAATGATCAGCAGTTCCAATGTCACTCCTAGCCATTCCGCTAAACCACGTATTTACTCGCCACTACTATGTCCCCCACCCAACACCTCTTCGTTTTGCATGTATATATACCGCTCTCTTGACCGAATATTCTTTGCACCTGATGTCTTCGCATCTGAAACGTATAGGTCATCCATTAAAACTGTGGAATAAGTGCTATCTCTTGTGTTTTTCATAATGATACCATCCCACTACGTCCTTCCGGACACAGTTATGTAAATATCACACAATCAGAAGTACCTAATGATTTCACATAGTTCTCATACCCACAATTAATTTAAATTTGGATTATTGACCATGGGACAGTAAACAACTTTTTAATTTTAAAGAGTCTGATGAAAATGAAATCCTTAACAAGGTAAAGGTATGTTATCACTCTGTTTCTGTCAAGACCATTCATCACTAGCCCTTTACGATGCTTCAACTGCCAGCATCAACTAGTGCATCAGGCTTTGGATACAATATATTATTCTGGTTAGAGTAATCCGGTTTTGCTTAGTTCAAGTGGAGAGTCATACAGGCTGTGAATAGCAGAGTAGAAGGCACACAACATACCCCCATCGGATCTTTCAACATTTCTGTGATTGAGCCACTAAAATTTAATACCAAGGGCTAAAACATTTTATGTGATCATAGTAAGAGAGTAGCTGGAGATCTACATAATGAATAATTTAGACAGTGGGGAAATGGAAAAATATCTTTCATTTCTTCTTTTAACCATTTTGCTTAAAATGGCAGGGAACTGATTCATCCAGTTTTGATGGGGACCTCTTATAAGCCTACCAACTACCACCTAATGGCGAGACAGACGGAAAGAGCGAGAGGGTGAGAACGTGGGTCTGAGTTAGCCACGCCCCTCACAAGAAAGAGGGGAGAGCGTGCAATGGCCCCCCAAGAGCTCCGCCCGCGTCTCGGTGGCAAGCGGTTCACTCCCAGGAAAGCCTGCCCCCACCTCTCCAAAGGAAGCCCCAGAGACCCACTAAGGGACAATCACCAGGGATACGGGGGACAGTTGGATGCATCAGTTCCCTGCCACTTTGAGCTGTGCAAGGGTTCTACATGACACTATCACCAGAAATATTGGCTCTGAATAAATATGAAACCAGATCTGAAATGAAGATGGTCCAATGACATTAGAAACCATTTGATGTACTCATGACTTCACTCCATCACAAATTCTGCCTTAATACACATTTTCCAGTTCCTGTACCAAGCAGCTCAACCCAACCTTACGTTTAATACTCTTAAGATATCTTCAAGTACAGCATTCTTTACATACCACTACCTTATTCCCAATGTCCAACTTCCTTTTCCAAGGTTCTGAATACAATCGCCAATGCTGATGTTATAACCTTGACCCTGAGTAAAATAGAATGGAAACGATTTCAAATACCTAATCAGATCAGAAATTATATAGAAACCACATGAGACCACCACATTCAAATTATCATTACAATTTACAATCTGGGACAACACTTGTGTGTGCATATAAACACCAGAATCACAACTATTCTGGTCAGATAACTGAGAAATGATGTCTGCTATGCGGCTAAAACTACTTCTGTATCAAGAGACAATATGCCAAAACCTTCTGGCAGCTACATTACCACCATTCATACAAATGAATCAGGCAACAGTATTCAGAGGGGTTACTTATCACGCCAATAAGACGATGGCAAAATGGTGCTCCAATGACATTAGAAACAATCTGAAGTGCTCATGACTCCACTCCATTACAGATACCATTTCAATAGACATTTTTTCACATTTTTTGTACCAAGCAGCTCAACCCAACTTTACATTTAATATCCATTAGATATATTCAAGTATGGCATTGCTGCTTCCTCATCATATGATTACCGTATCCCATATGTTTAACTTCCTTTTCCATGGTCCTTAATACATGGTCCAATGCTCATGTTATTGTGTTATGTAGAAAAGCATGGGAATCAGTTCAAATACTGAATCAGATACCCTATCGGGAATTATTATAGGCCATTGACGTTAGAAACCATCTGAAGTACTGATGACTCCACTATATGGCTTCAATCTAATTACCTAATGCCAACATGGCCAAATTCTTTTTCAAAGGTTCTTAATGTAAGGGCCAACAGTGATTTGTTGTGTTGACCACAAGTAGAATAGCATGGGAATCATTTCAAATGCAAAATCATTTGATTAAAGTTACATATGATCTTTGGACAATTTCCACGTAAGAAACATTCCTCTCTCAGAAGATGCAACTGTGTTTACAGAAAGGAAATTCAATCCACCACATCACAATTATCATTACAATTTGCTATCGGGCACTAACTATTTGCATACATCACCACTTCATGACTATACTTGACTATAGCACTCAGAATTGATGGCTGTTATGCACCAAAACTGGTTCTGCAACAGAGACAATATGCTCAAATAAGGATCTTATCGCAGTTCAGTTACAATGATGCATTTACATGAATCGACGAACAGTATTTAGGGGTGGTGACTCATCACTGCCAAGCCAATTCTGACATTTTTTCCATATCAGAAACATGAGAACATCAGGCATGCCACGAGTCTCTACCAAGGTATGTATATTATGTTGGCACACCCTTGGAAGCAATGCTTGACAACTAGGCACAGCCAATAGTGACACATGCAACAGATTTGGAGAAAGGAGACAACTTCAGAGACTTCTTTTTAAAATGGGGATCTTTGCTCTTCTGGTTTTGGCACAGGAGCGCTTGAGATGTTGACGAGTTTCGGTATGCCCCATACCACCGCCATGCTGATATTGGATTGCGGTTTAAAGTTGGGGCAGATACCTCTCCTCCGTTCTTTGCAGACATTGTAATCACGGTGTTGAATTCAGAATATTCCTGAAATGAAAGAGAAGATTCACTGAATCAGCACAAGGGATTGTCATCACATTACACCTGAAATGCAGTGTGCCATCATGAAATCAATACATGAACTTCAGGAATCAAGATTCTCATACATTCATCAATGCGTTGTAAACCTGCAGTCGGTTGGCATTACACCTGGTTAAACAATAGGCAGTGCACCTGGCTGAAAGAATAGACAAGAACATGGGCGAGCCGAGTGTGGTTGATTACGTGGGTTACGAAAACTGACAGAGTCAGACTGAGAATGAGAGAGTGCTGACGTATCTGGTAGATCAGGAATCAAAGGTGAAGATGAGGAAAAGAGGTTGGTGGTGTGTAGATGGTAGGGTGCAGGCATGCAGACAGTACAAGTGCAGATGAGAAGGCGCAGAGGGAAATCTGTGATACGTGAAGGAGAACTCCAGCCCGGCTTCACGCAAGGAGGTCTCCAGAGGCCGACCAGAACATCCACACCGATAATACCAGATCATGATGCAAGTGCAAAAGGAACAGGGAAATTTTACATCAAATTTAAAAGAACTTACGTCCACTTGTGGGGGAGCATGGCGGCCTAGTGGGTAGAGCATTTGGCTACTGATCGAGGGGTCCTGGGTTCAAATCTGGGTGAAGCCTCTGGATGACCCTGAACGAGAAAATCCTCGGAGTGTGAAGGGGCCCAGGGAAAGGAACTGGCCCCCCCTGTACCCTGAATGTGTGAAATTCACACGTCTGTGGCTTCGTTCGGGGTGAGCTAAACCCTCATCTATCCAAACCACCTTCGGGTTAATCACCGAGTGACTCTTGTTTAACTATCCAGGAATACTTCAATTCATTAACATATATATTTTACGCAAATACTGTAAATTGGGCCCAATCATTTCTTTGGAATGAATTAAAATTATATCTATGCATGAATAAGATAAGAAGTAATTTTTTTTAAACTGAAATGTCTTGCCTATGATTTGTGTGTATTTGGCATAGTTGAAAGATTGTGTTGAAGGTAAGAATAACTAAGGTAACAGGCAGCAGGGTTACAATGTACATAATAACAATGTGACAGGACACCATAGTGACATTTTGCTGAGAAATCTCTATGTACAGGTGCCGTTAAATATGGAGGTAGGCGATGACCCATGAATATTAACGATTTCAGGCCTCTCTTGGAGGTTACATGGATGCAGATATGAATTTTATCGATGCCTAAATACGTTGAATGCCATAATCAGGGTTCATATTAAACTTTCCATTTTCTTCAATTTCCCTGACTTTTCCCTAATTTAAAGTCCCAATTTTTGAAATTTCCCAGACCTTTTATCATGGCAAAGCAGTCGTCTATAGGGATTTTATGGAAAAATGCAACAAGGTGTATTGTGAAACAAAATTTACTTTATGCGGGAGGTAACATATTCCCGTCAAAATTCAAAAACGAAACAATGGACGAGCAGACCAAGCAGCCAAGTCAGCGCTACCCCATGCCACCCAGCCAGGACGCCAACAAAATGCGCACCTCGCCGCTCTAACGTTAATGGATATTATAGTGGAACTGGAACCGAAAGGACAGGGGAACATAAAATAACTGTCAATGGAACTGGAACATAAAGTAACTGTTAATGAAACCGATAACGGAACTGGAACATAAATTAACTGTTAATGGAACCGATAATGGAACTGGAACATAAGTAGCTGTTAATGGAACCGGTAATGGAACTAGAACATAAATTAACTGTTAATGGAACTGGACCATAAAGTAAATGTTAATGGAACCGATAATGGAACTAGGACATAAAGTAACTGTTAATGGAACCGATAATGGAACTAGAACATAAAGTAACTGTTAATGGAACTGGACCATAAAGTAACTGTTAATGGAACCGATAATGGAACTGGACCATAAAGTACAATTTCTTGTACAAACTCTTGTAAGAGGAAATTGCACCGTGTAAAGCATCAAATTGTACAAATGCTTGCGCGATTGTCTGAATGACTGAACAGGAATTAGAACAGCTTTTAATTCCATTCAGACAAACATACAACTTCGTTCAGTTTATACAAGCATTTGTACAAGGAATTGTACAAAAAATTAGGAACTCGAAATGGAATTGAAACCTCATTTGGAACTGATAGTGTAAGTAACTTTTTTCATCATCATAAATCAGCAATCCTGCGATTGGTTTGACACAGCTCTCTACTGAATTCTTCAATCGGTTAATCTCTTCATATTTACTTGTTTCTTCCCTTTCACAGCCTTCATCACTTGTTATTTATACATCTCACATGAGGCCTTCCATCCACGACATGTACTCAAATACTGCGGGAAATACCCAGGAACTTCTAGAAAAACATCATAATTCCCATTCCCAAAAAGAAGAGAGCGGAGAAATGTGAAAATTTTAGGACTATAAGCCTGACGACACATGCATCGAAGATATTGACAAGGATAATCTACAGAAGAATAGAACGAAAAGGTGAGGAGTTCCTGTATGAAGATCAATTTGAATTCAGGAAAAGTAAGGGTACAAGAGAAGCAATACTGGCCCTTAGACTGCTCATGGAGAAGAACAAACTGACCTTCATTGCATTCATGGATTTAGAGAAGGCTTTTGACAACGTGTATTGTAATTTAATCCTTGGAATTCTGAAGGGAATTGGAGTGTCATACAATGACCGAAGAATTATCCACAGTTTGTATAAAAACCAAGTAGCGGTGATAAAATCTGGACCTAGCTGTGAAGACGCAAGAATAAGGAAAGGAGTGAGACAAGGCTGTGCACTGTCTCCCGTAATTTTTAATGTTTACATCGAGAGAGCCATCAATGAAGTCGAGGAGACATCCACGGAGAAAAAATCAGTATGCTACGATTTTCTGATGACATAGTTCTCATAGCAGAGACAGAGAAGGAGCTGAATAACAACCATGGAAAGGGCAATGGCCATACATCAGCTGAAGATAAAAAAGAAGAAAACTAAGATATTGGTGTGCAGCAAAAGAGAAGAGGCCAAAACCAACGTTAAACTAGGAAAACAGAAACTGGAAGAGGTGAAAGAGTTCTGTTACCTGGGAAGCAGAGTAACCAACGATGGACGAATCAAGAAAGAAATAGTTGAAGGTAGAATAGCCCAGGCAAAGAGGGCATTCTATCAAAAGAAGAATCTACTTGCAGCTGGAAATACAAGCTTGGAAGTAAGGAAGCAATTCATCAAAACGAATATCTGGAGCATGTTTCTTTATGGCAGTGAGGCATGGACGATGACAACAGCGGAGAAGAAAAGGGTGGAAGCATTCGAAATATGGTGCTATCGAAGAATGATGAACATAAAACGGATCGACCGAGTGACAAATGAAGAAGTGCTAAGAGGAGTGGGAGAAAAGAGAAGTCTGCTGAAAACTATAAAAAGAAGACGGGACATCTTAATCGGCCACATACTAAGACACGATGGCCTGATGAAGACAATCGTCGAAGGAAAAGTGAACGGGGAGAATGGAAAAGGCAGGCCTCATATGAGTTATTTAAAACAGGTCGTAAAGGACATGAAAGACAGGAGGTACATTATGATGAAGGGGTTGGCCGATAGAAGAATCGAGTGGAGGGCTGCATCAAACCAATCCTAGGATTGTTGATCCTTGATGATGATGATGTGGCCTTCCCCACATTAGATATGTGGAAATTATGTGGTTGGCAATTGTTGACGTTTCTGTACACATTCCACATTTTAAAATTTTTAACAAATGAATTGCATTATTTATATAACTACTCCAAACTTTACCGCGAGCAAACAACTTCATCCACACGAATATCGCCTGTAAGCAAGTCCGTACCTATGTTCCTCCACCCAAGATCCCTTTATCTCAAATCAGGTGCAATGTCTCCTATAGGATACTGATCCACAGTATGCTGTTCTTTGTAAACATCTTTGAAGGAAACCAGTGAGATGAGAACAAGGGCACAACAACCAATGAATAAAAGAGCGATTCTCCTTTTCACTAGTTAAGTCCCACCTTGAGGATGCAGCCAGTGTGTATGGGATCCGGATGAATTAGGTTTGATCAGAGAAATAGGCAGTGTGCAGCGTAGAGCAGCTAGGTTCAATAAAAGGTGTTACGATAGGTTTAGTAGTGTAACAGAATTAATACAAGAATTAGGGTGGAAATCATATCAGAGCTTAGGTTAATGTACAGATTAAATTTCTTACAGGAATTTCAACGAGATAGCTTTACTGAAGATGTTAGGCATATATTAAAAACACCAGCATATTATGCTAGATTCAACCAGAGAAATAAGATTAGAGAGATAGTTTGTCGTACTGATAGATTCGAAATTTCATTTTTCCCCCGTACTACAAGAGAACAGAATAGGTAGCATAGCGAAGGGATAGGTAGGGGAAATATTTTAGAGTATTCTGTCATGCAAGACCCATGTATTAACAACTAATCCCTTAAATACTAGTTGCCTAAGACCCTATAGTAGCATGATTGCATGTTTATAGTGCATGCTTGGTCATCTTCACCCCCTGCCATGCACCCTCGCGGTGGCTTGCAGGGTATCATGTACATCATGTAGATGTAGATGAATGCTGCAAGAGAAGAGGTATGAAGGCATTGTTGCTCACCGATTAGATTAGGTTCTACATGTCCCGCTACCACCTGTAGATGGCAGCAAGCATCCTATTATGGTACAGCGAGCAGCATTTCGTCGTCATGGACAGCAACATCTCCATAGTTCACGGTCAGCCCGTTGCCACACCACAGCTGCCTGCCTACCCCACCCCTGGACCTTCTATCTCTCCCAGCGGTGGGCGACAATGTCCTCTGGAGACAATGCCAGCGACAGAACAGAGTCGGGGCTCAATGAACTTCCTTTGGGAGACTCGGTGATGCCTCGACCACGCTGGCAAAACCACATATGTCATGCAGACTGCCATCTCTCCTGCTAATGGGACTGCACTTGTCAGAACTACTGACCCCTCACAGCTCAGACAACTGAAAAACAATAAGGAATGATTTTAATGAACAGCTATCAGAAGCAACAGCACCATCGAAGATTAATCTAATGCTGCTATTCATGTGATCAATTCATCCTTCAAGTACCATGGGCCTAAATACACCCACTTTGGCTTCTTTTGAAATCTTTCTGCGTTCCACTCTATGCTGAATGGATGGCTAGATCTATTCAGCACAGTATGGATTCTATTCGGCACAGCATATGGATCTATTCAGCACAGCATCTATCTGTCTAATTTTGAAAAAGAGCTTAACACCATAAAGCAAATTGCATCAGACAAACTGTTACCCTGCTTACGTGGATGACATGTTCCAGAGTATTGCATTATCTGCAGTGTTCCAACTTGTAAAATTCTATTGGATATTCTTGTCAAGGTAGCTAAGTAGTGTTCCTCTAAGAGGATTAATTTAACTGCCAACAAGATGTGCAAATTATTTTCACAATCAAGTTAACATCAACTACATAGCTACTAAAAACAATCCTCCTACTTGGAGGCAGCGATGTGCAAATCGTGACTGCAGTTTCTTTTTCAAGCGACTTGCAAAATGGTGGCTTTCGATTTGTGCTGGCGTCATCACTTTCTACAAGTTTCTCCCTCAGAAACTGACCTCCAAGACCTACAAACTATGACAAACCACTAAAGACGCGAATTAAATTAAGATTCTGGAGAAGCAATCGGAAGCTCGTTAGCAATATGTTCAAACGGCTGCTATTCCCAGCCTTAGCAGAAAACGAAAAAGAGGTTAAAGTTTAACCACTCCTCATTAAACTTATGGTCCCATTAAAACCAATAGTGACCAATATTCACAAATACGCCAAGAAACCAGAATGTGAGATACGACCTAAATACAATTGGCCATTGATCAACCTGTTACACGGTACGGAATCTATCACTAACACTCCATCGAAATAGTTCATACCTAATATATCATTGTTACTACTGGAAAGCAAATGACATGATCCCGTTCCGTATTGTTGAACGGTCGTGGGCAGACATGACTCGCACTCTTGTACGTGGCGCTCGAAATGGCGGAAGAAATCAATGACTTACCTTTTCTTTAGATGCCGACTAATACCAGCTTCCGATGAGTGGAAATCACAAAGAAAATGCCTCATTAGCCAGAACGACTGGCATTGGTTCTACTGCCTTTTCGTGGCCTGACACCAACTCAGACACCTCCGTCGTAATGTCCGCCACGATTCACAATGCACTGAACGCGTAGTGTGCATCGACTTATCACAAAGGAGCCGCTCGTGGGTGATCGGATCACGAGACCCGGTTATCGTAAAATGAATGGATGAGTTGATGAACTGGATTTTATAAGTGAACGACCTCTTTCTGGATTATCAAAACTGGTTCAAAGAAATGAGAACTTATATTTGCCAACCACTGCTATTTTGACAGGAATCTGTTCTCGTGAGGAAAGCACTAGCCCACGACACATCGCTGGAGTCTGCTGTGAGTGATCGAATCATATAGACCCAGTTCTCGTAAAAGAGACGTTGACTGTGGAACTGAGTCGTGTACGAACGAATAGCTCTTCCAGATTATATGACTCGGAAAACATATGGACACGATATAGCCTACTGATTTAAACAAACATAATGCTTTGGATTAATGATTTAAAGGTTCAGAGCCCGCAAAGTGTCTGTCCGTATAATATTCTCGGCAAAGACGAATTTTTTTTCGGTTGAAATCTGACTTATTTCCATATTCCTCGCCAAATATATATGTTTGTTCATTTGCGTTCCTCTTGTGTTTTAATTAATACCCATTGCATGAGTGAATACGCCTCTTGGTGGTTTTTCACGTCTGGATTTAAAAAATAATGAGCTACACACAGCTCATGAAATACAAAATTTCTACAGGAATTTTACTCGATTTAAATTTTTAACATCTTATTTTCACATTCCACATACACCTTAGCACATGATACAGCATATCGTGAAAAAATACATAATTCAGACAGATATAATATTTTCATCCGGAATATCTGTGACCGACTGTGCCTATTAAAAAAATCAAAAAGAGCTCATAATTTTAATTATTACATTGGAAACCTTTGCTTGCACCTTATCTCTGCAATTTAAATAAATTTAAAATTCTTATTATAATATTATAAAAATACAAATTATTACGGCAACAAATTGTGTAAATCGACTGATGTACGCATAATACAATTGTACCTAGCTAATAAAGATTGTCCCATTGATCGTGTGTCATTTTTGGACTGTGATTTTGGACATTTTTCAAGCCACATGGAGTTTTAATGATTTCATTACAGTGCGGAATTTTATTGTACATCCATCTGGGTTCCTTGTCCATCCTCCATGGTTCATACCTAACTCAAGTGTTATTCTTAAACTAAATAACAACCCTAAAACCTCTACCACAGCAGTACCGGCATGAGTGTTTCAAGACAGCCATGACCCCAAAAATGACCTCTTATCTTAAGCCTGAATCACACGATCATTTTTTACGTCCCTTTTCAGGGATAGCTTAAATGATAGCTCAATTGATAGCTTAAAAATGATCGTCTGACTTGATCACTTCACGGATAGCGGCAATGATAGGGATCGCTATCCCTTTTTTCGTCATTTGAGCACGTCCTTTTTTCCGTCCCTCGGCCTGTCATTTAGCCAATCACAGCGCTTGTTCTGAAAGTATCGTTTAGCTGCAGCCAAAATCTGTCGACGACGGTGTAAATAATCCATAGTTACGAAGTTGTTTACCTTACAGAAATGATATGAGAAGGGACGGCAAAAATGATCGTGTGAGCGGCGAAATGATAGCTTGAGCTATCATTTTTGCGGTCCCTGAAAGCTATAGCTTAAATGATCCCTTTAAAGGGGCGAGAAAAATGATCGTGTGATTCGGGCTTTATCAATGGAACCCCCCCACCCCGATCCCAACGCTCCTACCCAACCCATTTATCACCTGTCGTTAAAATCCAATTTTTCACCCTCACATAATTATTCTCAAGCGATAGGCGTACATGGAACCCAAGCTAACCTAACAATGGTAATGAAGTGATACAACAATTCCTAACGCAATAACCCAACCCATTTATCACCTGTCTTTAAAATCCAAATTTTCACCCTCACATAATGGGGAATATGCATGAAATTTGTTTCTCGAAGATTAATGATGTACTCGATGCGAAATTTTCTCACCAATTTAAATATATATAAGCCAAATTTTTCTACGCCCACCACAAAGATTATTAAATGAATTTAAAATGTTCCCGGAAATTGACGAAAGTCACGTGACCTAAAACGCCTTCTGACGTCACTGCACGGTATAGGTTCCATATTGCTACGGAGATAGACATTTATTTTTAACAGAAAACGAAGTGAATATATTGTTTTGAGGTTATTAGCCGTTTCTCGAACGAAACGATGACTGAAAAAATACTTAAAAAAGCACATTCCGACAATTCCGTTTGGTTGACTCCCTTATGGCGGTGCTCTTCTTAAAAAAACAGCGATTGAATAGGCGTAGTAGAAATTCTTGGGCACTAAACAGGCATTATATAATTAATGGACGATTTGCTCGTTACAATCCATACTACGTAAATAAAAATTTGAAATACAATCGTTTATTGCATTAAACAAATGAGATAAATACATACGTTATCGCCAAGTATTTATTTAACAACTTACCCCCACGCATAGCAACAGATAAACAACGCCCATAGTGATACCGTGCCGCGACGTCATGCGATGACGTCGTGTTTTTAAGCTGCCGAAAAAGTACTATTTTCAAAGAGTAGTATCTTAGTAAAACAACTTAATTCTTCAGTGAAATTTTCGCCAAGCACATTTTAGCTAATAAACTTCACATTCAAAGAGTTTTGAAAATAGAGCATGTTCCCCATTATTCTCCAGCGATAGGCGTACATTAGGGCGGATCGGAAAAATCGATTTTTCGCGGAGAAACTTGGCCCTCTGGAAAAAGTTGTCAAAGTGACTCAAAATGAGGCCTGAAAAATTTGAGACCTCTAGGTCAACCCTAGACCCTCGCGCCGTGACCATTTATGGGGAGGGGGGTTGAAAATGGAAAAAGTAATGTTTTTATAGCGGTTTCCCATGTATTTTGCCGAGTTGCGGCCCTTTAGGGCAAAAATTTCGTCCGTTTGCACGTATCTGCAGCCGTTAAGCCACAAATTGTCTATTTTGAGTGCGCGGCCGCGCGTAATTATGCACCACCCACGCAGCGTCGCGGCGCAACGGTCAGAAGGCCGCTCGCGCGCCTCCTGCCGGCTCGCGCCTTCTGCCCGGTCGCCGCGAACGCAGCAAAACTCATCACGGATGCGTCTTCCGTCGTTGGTCTCATTAATATTAGATAATTAAACAATTTCCAGGGAATAACAATTACGGAAGAACTGTATGAAAGTAATATAACACACCGTCATCATTCGGGGAGTAAAGAAACACTCCCCGAGTTTAGCCTAATTTTACTATTATTTTTCAGTATGGAGAAAGAATACAAAAATAATTAAAGTAGTTATTAGAGCTCACCACGTTGAGGTACCTGCACTATGAACTCCCCCGCCCACACTCCCACTCATAAAATAGAGGAACGCATTTCCTTTATCAGATTATATGCTCTCGAAAAAATAAGAAAGTGGTCATTTTGTATTACCAGTCGGTTTATCTGTGTGCAAGTATTCGTCTTTATACTTTATTTTCATTGAACACTAAAGGTCATTATCGATTTTTTTTATTTTTGAAGTCAAGCAGATAAATGTAAAACTTACTCACTATGTCACAGCATGAACTGAGACTAAGTTTTGAAGATTGGCATTTTGGTTCTGCTTTCTAGAATTTTCAGTGTTTCTTATTGTCTCTCGTTGTTGCGGATGTCAATGAAGCTTGGGTTACCTCTTTTACAAATAGGTATTTCAAGAGCGCAAGCTTTTGTGTGACAAGGACAATTGCGTTCCACAGTTGAGCATTACTGAAGTAATTCTAGAATTTCTTCAGTCGTGAGATGTGATAGAGCACGAGTCGGTGTTCTCGTCTCATTTTATCAGCAGCTTGTAGTCTTCTGCATCAAATTTAAAATCTGTTAACTCAAAATTTCACGATTTTCGTCGCACGCGTTATTCTTCATGCCTCCAAGATTATTTTCCACGCATCTTTCACACTTCCTCTCCATTGTCAGCAATTATTGGGAGGAGTAAATTTTCTGAGTGCCCGAAAAAACAGTTTCTCTGAATAACAGGATCAGTGACTCTTTTAAGATCTGCTGGTAGATATCTTGATCAATTTAATAATTTCCATAAATTTACAGCACCCTCGTGTATGCAATGGTTTTTTTCACTGAAAACCAGACAGGTGCGTATACTTTTTGAATGACACTAGCTTTTATAAATTAGCGCATGAATTTTCTTTGGACACGTATAGCCTCAGTTGTCGGCTGGCCGTAGTGAGCTAACGAGAATGAGCCACATTTTTTGGAGTTTATCTGGCCAAATTTTCCGAGCGAAAACCTTTGGACACAGCATTAGAAATTCCCCGAAGATACTGCTGGTCACTGCTCAGCACTCTCAAGTCTTCTTCGTGGGACAATTTTGTTGGAACTGGTTCGAATCGTATGATATCAAGAGTGTGGCAGTCTTGAAGGGTGGAGACAATAGGTCTTGCAAACAAATTTGGACCCTTAGTTTGCCCGTTTAATCTTTCTACCAACCCCCGCAGTGTTAAGTCAATCAAGTGTAATTGGCAAATAGACCCTTGTAAGTGACGTCGGAGTTTTGCTTCCAGCAAACGGATGATGCTTCCTTCCTGACCTGTATTCACTTGGGTGCCATCGCATCCAATCACTTTTAAATTTGATAGTTCAATTATTTCTTT
Source organism: Platycnemis pennipes (assembly GCA_933228895.1). Classification (NCBI taxonomy): domain Eukaryota; kingdom Metazoa; phylum Arthropoda; class Insecta; order Odonata; family Platycnemididae; genus Platycnemis; species Platycnemis pennipes. The sequence goes on along the minus strand of OW121858.1, from coordinate 17,741,131 downwards.
CGCAAAAAAATCAAGGTATGCAGTTGTGATTTTTCTTGCAGATCCTCCTGTGGGGGAGACAAAACAGAAAAATTGTGAGCCTGGCTCTTCAACAAACAAGACATGTCCCTCCCTAACCTTTGATTGATACGTCCTCTTGCCTATTTTCTCCAGTATAATTGTTTCATCCTTTCTGCTGTCCAAATACAGACCTTCAATTGCATTTTTTGATTTATCTGTCTTTGCTTTTACTGAATCTAGCATCTTCTTTTTCTGTCTTCGTAAGTAATGCCGGTCCACTACATTTCACCTTTCTTCCGGAGTTTTGAGCTTTGCGTCGGATACAGTTGCACTGACGATCATTGCTGCTGCTCTGAGGGACATGTCACCGGTACTTGCACATACCTCCGCCACAGTTGGCAATTGAAGACGTCTTTGCCCCGAAGGAGGTCCAGGTTGATTTTCATTCCTGATCGTATGAAGAACTTTGAGGTCTAAGTCGGTTGGTTCCTCGTCGGTTGATTTTTCTCGAGATGTAGCAGAAAATAATTCTTGATGCTCACTTTTTACCTCTTCAAGAATTAAAGATTTTGAGTCGACGCTCTCCGACGATCCTCTCCTGAGGTTTTTCTTTAATCGTCGAGTTTCTGAGGCATCCAATCAACCGGATACCATCTTTCGTTTTGTCCTTTGATCCCTCAAAAATGCCGCTTCATTTGGGAGAACGTTATCCTCTTTCTAAATTTACACTCGCTAGTTCTTAGGCTCTGACACGCACAAATATCACATAGATTCTGGGAATCATTTAAAAATATATTAATTTTTTGTCGATTTCGCACCTTTCATAAACTTGTTTGCATTTTTTCTTAAGCCGTAGTACGTCGTATGGTACCGTATAATCATTTTAATCACACCACGCTCCGGAATAATTGGAATAGAGGTGTGTCTCCAAAGTGCGGACACTTTGGCCACCAGACTACTTGATAAGCCGTAGGCTCCCTTCCTGCGCTTTCATATCTCAATGCGTCGCGAACATAAAAAAAATATTTTACCACTTCTTTAAAAGTCGGTAACGTCAATTCGCTAATGTCGACGAGACAGGAAAAAAAGTTATAGTGTGTAGGGTTATATTACTTTCATACAATTCTTCCGTAATTGTTATTCCCTGGAAATTGTTTAATTATCTAATATTAATGAGACCAACGACGGAAGACGCATCCGTGATGAGTTTTGCTGCGTTCGCGGCGACCGGGCAGAAGGCGCGAGCCGGCAGGAGGCGCGCGAGCGGCCTTCTGACCGTTGCGCCGCGACGCTGCGTGGGTGGTGCATAATTACGCGCGGCCGCGCACTCAAAATAGACAATTTGTGGCTTAACGGCTGCAGATACGTGCAAACGGACGAAATTTTTGCCCTAAAGGGCCGCAACTCGGCAAAATACATGGGAAACCGCTATAAAAACATTACTTTTTCCATTTTCAACCCCCCTCCCCATAAATGGTCACGGCGCGAGGGTCTAGGGTTGACCTAGAGGTCTCAAATTTTTCAGGCCTCATTTTGAGTCACTTTGACAACTTTTTCCAGAGGGCCAAGTTTCTCCGCGAAAAATCGATTTTTCCGATCCGCCCTAGCGTACATGGAACCCGAGATAACCAAACAATAGTAATACAATTCATATATAACAATACATCTTACCTTCAACAAGTCGTTTTCTTCTGCGATCGCGCCTCGATTCACAGACACGTTAAAATTAACGCTCCGTCTGCGAACTTCACACACATCATCACGCGTTCTCGCTTACGAAAGCAAGTCTCCGCCCGGATATTCTCCCCACGCGGCGTCGACACGACGAGTCACCGGATATACCCCCACCTCCAGCCCAATCGCTACCCGACCGCTTCCCATTTTCTCCTCTGCCTTCGCGCAAGCGATATCACTCCCCCACTGCGTTCGTACGCTGTATAATCTCCTCTGCCTCACAACACGTCGCTGAATATACTTTCAACTAAGGCGATCACTCTCCTATGTTCTCCGTATAAAGAAAAAACCAATAAATTTCCTAATCTCCTCCGTCTCACAACACGCTGTTGGATATGCCTCCAACTAAGGTCACTACTCTCACATGTTCTCTGTCCAGAGAGAAAAGAAATAAATTTCCTATACTCTCACCAAGCTTAGACGCTGGTCGCGCGGTGATTTGAATAAATGGCGTCGCATTGAAAGCATCACATCCTGAACATCGGTCCATTGGATCTCAACAGATCATTTGCTCTGTCACTAAGCATAATGGGGAACTAAAGAATCCAGATGAAATTAACGAGGAACATGCATGAAAATTAATGTATTTTGGAGAACTAATGTGCTCTGAGGTACTCTTTAGGAAAATTCAATGGAGAGTAGGAATTCTAAATCAAAAACTTTACTATACGATGAAAAGCTAAATATCATCATCCAAGGAAGTAATTACAATTATAGATAGTGATAGAATTAGATAATATGGATTAATTGTTCCATTTCCCACGGTTTGCATAGGTTTCAATGTGTGCCCAAAATCTACTTTGTTTTCCATTCATCTATCGGCACCACCTCCACGATACTTCTCATGTCAAATGGAGTAAATTCTAGCACCTTATACGCATGATGTCTATGCTCAGCCTTTCTTGTCCTCACCTACACTATACAAGCATAACTCGCAATCTCGTACGTGGCAATCGACAATGGCTGTAAAAATGAATGACTTACCTTTTATTTAGATAGTTCGGCACCGACTACAAGCTTCCGTAAAGTAGAAATAACAAAGAAAAGGCCTGTGCAATCGCCAGAAAGACCCGCAATCTGTGTCCTGTGTCTTCGTGGCCAATTCAGACGGATCACCGTCGCATTGGCCGCCTCGATGCACAATGCACTGAAGGTGACGTGTAGCTCAACTTATCACAAAAGAGCCGCTCGTGGGTGATCGGATCACGAGACCCGGTCATCGTGTAAGGAAGGAATGACTTGATGAACCGGACCTTGTTGGTGAACGACCTCTTCTTTATCTCTCTTTCCGAATTAACAACACCGAACGGAGTTTCGATTTCATTATTTTGAATCCCTTTTCTATGAAGAGTTATTGGAAGCAATTAATTTAGAGTTAAAATTCAATTACCTACGTTCGTTCGTTCGAGCGTTTTCCCAGAATAGCTATTTTTAAAAAAATACACATTAAATTCTTTATGGCTACGTCCCATCCGACGGGCGCAGTACTGAACCTATAATAAACCATTTTAGACTCAAATGTGGGCCGGTTAGCCGCTGAAAAATAATCATTCACTTTCGGGAACCGAACCCGGGCCCTCGCGATGGGAGGACAGTACTTTAAACACCACACCAACCCGATCCCCTGAAAATTATTTTGCCCTCGGCATAAAAAAATCTAAAAATAGATTTTAAAGTTACATTTACAAAGCTAGAAAGCCATTTTTTATCGCAAAAGGTCCTCTTTATAGAGTAATTAAATATCAAGTAAACTCCATAATCTTCCCCACGGCACTCTTTGAATTATTACACCAAATAAACACAGAAAACAATAAATTACCGGAAAATATAAAAAACACTACCTCAATCAATGCATTCAAAAACCTACTATTTAACTATGTAAAAGAAAATGAAAGCATATAATAGGAATCAGACATAAGTCACCATAATGCATGATACATTGTATAATTAATTAAATACTGAAAATGGAAATTGATTTTAATAACCAAAAATTTAAAAAAAATATTGTTAATCACTTGTACTTCTAGTATGGATGTTATTTTGTGATTTGAAATGTTTATGTTTAAGGTATGATTGTAATAAAATCTAAGGTATGTAATAAGTTGAGATAGCAAGAATGTTGTAATATGTTAAGGTATCGTAAGATCCGTTGTACTTACATCCTGTTTTGTTTTGTCTATAAATTAGGCAAATCAGCTCAAGATTAAAACTCTCCTTGCATGAGCCTTGTATATTAATTTGTAACATATAAAACTGAAACAACTATTTTTTATTTAAGTATTTTAAATATTGTGCATTATATTTTTTTCGTTGCAAGAAAATATTGTTATGATGTAAATTACTGCCCCATAGGAGCAATCGCTCCTAGGTCAATAAATGGTTTTTTCTAATCTATGTAACGACAGGCGCCTAGTGGTCACAAATTTCAACGTCCTATCCGACGGACGGAGTACTGAACCAAAAATACCCTACACTAGACACTCAAACCGGTTTGCTTCTGAAAATATTCGGTACTGCCCGGAATCGAACCCGGGAAAGCACCTTCCATTTTCTCTACGGAGCACCACCGAACTCCTTGTCGTCAGAATCCCGGCGAAGAAGCAGGGATGCGACATTACCCCAACATTTCCTTTTCGGATGCAGAGTAATTGGTAGTAGTAGATTTGGTTATTACGGGTGCGTCGACGTCTAGGGTCATTTCGCACCACTACTGCTAGTTATTTGCTCCTTTGGTCAGTTGTGCTCAGTGGGTATCCCTTTTCCATGGTAATATTGCTACACGCATATATACCTACACTTAACAAGGTGCTTTGCGTCCACAGTGGATTATTAACTATAAGGAATTTATTAGGTTGGATTCTTTTAGAAAATTCAACAATTTGTCTATTTTCTCAGGGTCATCGCCCAAAATCTCTTCTAGTTGCCCAGTTATATTATATCGTTCGCGTACTGCCTGATACCTTGCACATTCCTCCAGGAGATGCCTTACCGTCAGTGGAGAATCACAGTCGTCACAACGCGGTGGTACTTTTCCTTCCGTGAAGAGGAATGAGTGGGTGAGGGCACAGTGTCCTATCCTCATGCGCGTGATTGCGACTTCCTCCCTCCGACAGTTCCTGACGGAGGTGGACCAAGCAAATGTATCCGGTTTAATGAGCCGGAGTTTGTTGGAATTGTTGGATCTCCAGGTTTCTCTCCACTTTTCTAAGACTATTTTTTTAAGCTTCGACTTTATATCCTCTACGGGAACCAGCGCTGAGGCGCTCTGGGTGTCCATGAGCGATTCTTTCGCCGCTGCGTCGGCCTTCTCATTGCCCAGTATTCCCACGTGCCCCGGGATCCATATAAATGATACTGTCACGCCCTCCTTACTTAGGGACGCCAAGGAGGTTTGGATATCCTGGACAAGAGGGTGTTCAGTAAATAGGTCCGAGATTGAGTTCAAGGCGCTTAAGGAGTCAGAACACACTAGATAACGAGCGTTACGACGTTTAATGTGGCTTAAGGCCATATTTATGGCAAAAAGTTCAGCAGTGTAAATACTGCAGAGCGGGTCAAGTTTCGCTTTCAGAACTCCGTGGTAGGAGGACACGATTGCGCAGCCACAGGATGTTCCAGACTTCGACCCGTCCGTATATACGTGGGTGAAGCCGGAATACTTCCCCAATTCTTCTTTAAAGAGTCGTTGGTATTCTGCAGACGTAGTGGCAGATTTTCGGCATTTAAGTAAACGATAATTAATATCTGGGCGAGGTATCGTCCATGGAGGGTGCTTATGATACCCAGTCGAGTATATGTCGGGCAAAGTAAAACGAACCTCTTGGATAAAATTACTGAAACGCACACCAAAAGGCTTTGTTGCCCTTGGCCTTCGATTAAAAATTTCTAAAAAACGAGGGTTAAAAATATAGTTAAAACAAGGATGTCTTTTCATCGATAAAATCTTTGCGGCGTAGTTACACATCAGTGTATCACGGCGAGTCGCTAAAGGCGGTTCCCCGGCATCCGAGTAGATGCTCAAGACGGGAGAGGTTCTAAATGCGCCAGTAGCCAGCCGAAGTCCTGAGTTATGGATCGTGGATAGGGGTCTTAAATAAGACTCACGTCCTGCTGCGTAGACTACTGAACCGTAGTCAAGCCTACTACGCACGAGCGACCTGTACAGTAAAAGCAATGTCGTGCGATCAGCGCCCCACGTCGAGTGACTTAAAAAACGTAAAATATTTAAGATTTTAAAACAGGTTTCCTTTAAAGATTTAATGTGCTCTTGCCAATTAAGACGATAGTCAAAAATCATGCCTAGGAAGCGAATAGACTCCACGTAGGCTAACTCTTTGCATCCAAGCCTTAACGTGGGTGGGATGTGAAACCCTCTAAGTCGATGGAAATGAACGCACTTTGTCTTCTCCGAAGAGAAACGAAATCCGTTGCTTCGTGACCACTTGTCCAGTTTGTTAAGACAGAGCTGGGTGTGTCTTGTAGCACAGGAAAGTTTGGACGATCGGCTAAATATAGCTAGGTCGTCAACAAACAAGGATCCCTTAACCGGCTCTTTTATACAGTCAGTTATGTCGTTGATTGCAATAGCAAAGAGCGTCACACTTAGTACAGAGCCTTGAGGCACGCCATTTTCCTGGCTAAAAAATTTTGACAGGGTGCTACCAATCTTAATTTTAAAAACACGAGCTGTTAAAAAGTTTTTAATAAAAGTGGGCAAGTTACCCCTAAAGCCCCAATCGTGCAGCGATTTTAGAATCTTCCACCGCCACACTCGGTCGTAGGCTTTCTCCAGGTCAAAGAAGACCCCAACGACGTGTTGGCGGAGTAGAAAAGCTTCCTGTATGAATGTGTCCAGCGATACTAGGTGGTCAGTTGTGGACCTTCCCCGCCGAAAGCCACACTGTATATCAGAAAAAAGGCCTCGCCGTTCCAAACACCAGACAAGTCGGCGATTTACCATTCTTTCCATGATCTTACATAGGCAGCTGGTTAAGGAGATAGGTCGATAATGATTCGGCTCAGCTCTATCCTTTCCCACTTTAGGAATGGGAACGACCACGGATTCTCTCCAGGAATCTGGAAATCTTCCCTCGAACCAAAGTTGGTTAAGGGTCCGAAGCATTTCCCTAAACCCTGACTCTGGAAGATTCCGGAGAAAGGAATTATGGATGTCGTCCATTCCAGGAGAACTGTCTCGAGAGTCATTTATCGACGACCTGAGTTCCCATAGGCTAAAAGGAGCATTATAATCAGCAGGCTCGCTTGTTTCCTTAAAGTCGAGATGAGACGACTCATGTCGGTCCTTCATCGCAATGAATGGAGCGTCGTAGGAATCGCTACTGGAGGTTTTAGCGAGCTCTAGGCCGAATATCTCGCATAAATTGTGGGGTGATGTTATTACATCCCCATTAACCTTAAGATAGGAGACACTATGGGAGTGCGGCGTGCCCGAGATAGCTTTCACCTTTTTCCATACTTGAGCTATAGGTGTTCGATTATTGATACTGGACGCGTAATCCATCCAAGAAGTTTTCTTCGCCTTCTTTACAACCTGCCGGGCTTTGGCTCTCAGCTGCCGGAAGGAGGACAGATTTGTGGCCGTTGGGTACTTGTTAAAAATACGCAACGCCTTTTTTCGTTTTTTAATTGCCTCTGCGCACTCAGCGTTCCACCATGGAACTGGTTTACGGGAGGTAATACCGGTTAACTTCGGTACGCTTAATCTCGCAGCTGCAGTTATAGAAGCAGTGAGGTTTTCCACGTTGCGAACTGCATTTACCTTTTCGTCGTAATTGAAACTAAAATTTGACTTAAAAGCACTCCAGTTCGCCTTTCGGATATTCCAGCTATCCCGGTGAATACCATCTCCGTTATTGGGTTGCTCCATTTGGATAAAAATAGGAAAGTGGTCGCTCCCGCATAGATCTCCATGTACGGACATGTTGATTTTAGTCATTAAGCTACTTGAGCACATGCATAGGTCAATGGTGGAGAATTCACCAGTAAAGCTGTTAAAATGGGTTTTCTCCCCAGAGTTCAATAAATAAAGGTTAAAATCTTCAATAAAACTGGTTAAAATCCGCCCCCTCCTGTTGCTCTGTATTCGAGTACTTCCCCATAAGGGGTCGTGAGCATTAAAATCACCCAACAACACATAAGGTCTAGGCAGTTGATCAACTAGAGTTTGCAAGTTGTGCCGAGTAACAGGAGCTCCCTCTGGTAGGTAAACGTTACACAACGTTAGTTTTGCAGGAGTGTGAACAGTTAGAGCCACTGCCTGGAATGGCGTGTTTAGCGGCAGTCGAGAGGTGTAAAGGGTCTCTCGAATCATTATTGCGACTCCCCCTCTGGCTCTTAGACCAGTGGTGTCGTCGTATCTAAAAACGGAATACCCTCTTATGTTACCTTGGTCGGTTGTTTTAAAATGAGTCTCTTGTAAACATACACAGGATGGGTTAAAATCACGCAATAAAATGGCCAGCTCCTCCTTGTGCCTATAAAAACCATTACAGTTCCACTGTAAAATATTCATGACTAGAGTTAAGTAGTCCGCCCGTGCAGGAGGACTAGCGCTTAATTCGGGGCTTATTTTTTTCTTTCTTTCTGGCTAAAAGTAGTTCAGCCTCTGATGGACTGTCTTCGTCTTCCATAGATTCTAGCGGGGAGTTATTAACCTGTCTCCTGGGTTCGGGGGAGGGTGTCTTTCCCCTGCTCACCGCTGAGTCTTTTGTGGTGGGTTTCAAAGGGTTCTTGGGGAAACCCGGAGTTTTAACGTCCTTCGGTAGAGAAGGCGTGTTTTTGGCCTTAGATGTAGTGGCAGTGTTTTCATTTCGATTCTTTTTGTTGTTTCCCAATAAGGTCTCGTCTGTTTGAGTCTCAATAGTAGTCTTGCGAACTGGAGTGCTCGACACGAGGGCAAAAGATCGTGAGAAGGTAGGGGCAACCAATGACCTGTACTTCTTGCGTGCTTCTAAGTAAGGGATCTTCTCAATTGTCTTTATCTCCATCACCTTACGTTCTTCATGGAGCTTAGGACATTTGCGGGAAAACACAGGATGTTCACCCTCACAGTTCACACACTTTGGTCCGGAGGTGCATTCTTCGTCATGTTTTCCCTTGCCGCAGGATGGACAGGTGTCTATGCCCTCACATCTTGTTGCGATGTGTCCAAATCGCTGACATTTAAAGCATCGCATAGGATTCGGGATAAAAGGCCGCACAGGTACAGATTCATACCCGATGAACACCTTGTCAGGGAGCACGTCGCAAGCGAAGGTAAGAATGACAGATGTTGTGTCAATATACTCACCATTGCGCTTCGTCTTCAATCGGCGACAGTCAGTCACTCCTTGAGAGGCCATTTCTCTCTTAATTTCCTCCACCTCTACGTAGAGGAGGTCATAGTGACTGATGACTCCCTGACAAGAGTTCAGTGTACGATGGACTTCGACTTTAACCGGGATGTCGTGGAGTCTATCCATAAGAAGGAGTTTCTCACTTTGCGCTATCGATGCCGTTTCTATTAAGAGACTACCATCCCTTAGTTTTTTGGCTGATATGAGTTCGCCAGGAATCGAGCTCGAGAGTACCCTCCTAATGAGAAAAGGAGAGACCTTTTTAAGAGTCTCACCTTCTTTACAACATTTCATAACTAAGTACCTCTTAGACCTAGAAAAAACTTTATCTCCCCCGCCAGTATCCTGGCGGGATCTTTTGGATGGTGGAAGAGTTTCTTCAGCCATACCATTGAGATCTTCATCCCCCGGGCTCCCCACCCACCACGGAGCCACACATTCGGGACGCCGCACCGCAAACCGGTGCGGTCGCCAGGGCTACCCGAGGGGATATAGCACCCTAGAGGTGGTTGTCTGTTTCGGGTTAGATCTTCGATGCACGGGCCCACCAAACCCGTACATCTCCGACCGCCCTACGCAGACCCCCACCTCCCTGGCACTCGCCACCGTTAAGCTTACGCCACGGAAGCCGATTGACCGGGAGTGGCTAGCTCCCGGCCGCCCGTTTGTAGCGAATCCGGGGCCAAAGAGGGGTATTGGCCCGTAGTCCATACCGGGCATCCGACACCCAGCTGGGAACCACGGACCTCACCCTCCAGGATCCCCTTCTCCTCCTTACGGGTCTCCGCACACGGCAAACATGCGGGTGGATCGCAGGCCAGGTGGTATGGCCGCACACAGACAGTTGACCCACAACACTGTCCGGGCTCAACCCTTGTTGGCTCTGGGTTTGTTTTCGGGGTTGTCTCCCCGCCCTTTTAGTCGCCTCTTACGACAAGCAGGGATACTGCGGGAGTATTCTCAATCCCCCTACCCGCAGGGGGGCAGAGTAATTACCTTCCGCTTTATTCAGAGAGCGACTTGCATAGGCCACGGGGAGATCTTGCCTCGTGATAAGATCGCTCCCGACGAGTGATTACTCGCATCTCTGGTTGGTGCAAATGGACGGGAAAAAGCCTGGGTGTTGCAGGAGTGGTTTGGATGTCACGTGGTCTTTTAGGGCAGGGGTTCCCAAAGTTTCTTGTACTACTTCCCCCACCTGTTAAATGGAAACCCTCCACGCCCCCCTTCACAGTAAATTTTGTGGGCATGTGAAAAAAACAACTATTACATTGAAAACAAAACAAGTATTTTTACTATCACAAAATACAACATTATAAGTTTCAATTTAAAGAAATACTGTTGTGAGAAAAACATCGACAAAAAGCTATATATTTTTGCTATAAAAGAGTTTTACACAAGTGGATTGTTAAGTTTTCTAAACATGAAAGTTGATTTTAAAAATCTACAACATAAAATTAGTTAAATGTATGGATTTCATTTACTTAGAGATTTTTATTTTTAACTGGTGTCGCGCTCACGCCCCCCCTGACATGTCTTCACGTCCCCCAGTTTGGGAACCCCTGCTTTAGGGTTTGAAAGGCTTCCTCCTGCTCACCCGTTCATTCGTACGAAACATTTTCCTTCAGAAGGTAATGCAGAGGTTTAAGCAATAGACCCGAGCCTTGGTATTAAGCGTCTGCAGTAGTACCCGGCCAATCCTAGGAATTCTTTTAATATTTTCACCTCATCAGGACGAGAAAAGTTCTTCACCTTCTCCACTGTTGTTGGATTTGGTCTCAGTCCGTCTTCGGAAATAACGTGTCCAAGGCAGTTGACCCGGCGGCGAAGAAATTCGCACCTGTCAGGCTGTGGTTACAGGTTAAATTCTCTTAGCCTTTGAAAAACTTCTTTCAGCCGTTGGTTGGGCGTGCTTAAAATGTCTCCAAGTAGTCAAGGAAGACCTAACTAGACAAAACTTGCAGTCCGCTCAAAACAGTATTCATAAGGAAGTAGTGAAAAGTAGCAGGAGCTACAATGAGCCCCATAGGTCTTTTACTGACATTCAAAGTGACAGTTGCTGGCACTGAATGCTGTCGCATGTTGGTCCTCAGGGTTTGATAGAACCCATTAGCAAGGTCCAGAGTAGTAAATTAAATATCATGCCTTACCGAGTTGATCCAATATTTCGCTTAAGTTAGGCAATGGGTTAGGATCTCCCACGGGTATTTCATTCAATTTCCACAATCCGTCATTTTCTGACGCCAGATGAATCAGCCTTTTCGGGTATCACGATAATGGGCGAATTCCATTCACTTTTGCTGGGCGTGATTATCCCATCTTCTACATCTTTTGTGTTTGCCTAGCTACTTCGTCTTTCTGTGACTCGTGTATTCGATAAGGACGAGTATTGATTGCACCTTTCACGTTTTCATTGGGTACTGGAATTTTATGACTCGCGGCCGTCTTACAGGTCAGCTTACCTCCAGGTAAATAAAACACATCGGCGAATTCCTTACACAGTTTAGTACGTTCTTCCTTTTCCATCACATTAAGATGTTCTTGGCGATTTGGCTTTCTTAGAAATCGCTAACGCCAAAAATGAGCCATAATGGATTCTACTGCTCTTTCCACGATCCCTTCACCGAATACCAAAAGGGTAAAGTTACCCTTCATCCACTAATTGTCGTATAAAATAAACAAATCCATCCCTACTAATAAGTTCCAAGTTCCAAGTGTGTTTTTATAACCCTATGACACTCGACAAATTGTTGTTCAACTCGAAAGACAGATAACCTAACTGTAATAAAATTGGAGTGTACCTATCTGTTAAATTGTAATACCCCTGGCTGCAATTGTTTTCATGTCGGACAAACTGGTCGAAAAGTAAGCATACGTAAAGCCGAACATTTTAATGCTTTTGTAAATGGCAATAACAAGTCTGTGTTTGCCACGCATTCAATTGAAAATGATCACTCTTCAGATTTTAACCCTAAAGTTTTTCATGTTTGTGAGAAGGGGAGGAGACTTGATTTTATGGATAACTTTGAAATTGTTTCATGTTTTAATGTATATAAGAATGATGTTTTAAATGACCAATTCCCATACAACCTCTCCCCATTCTACTCAGTGCCGGTCCCACCAACACCACCCCCATACTCAAATAAGCTGCTCTTGACCCATCGCCACCAGTCGTTTTCTCACCTTCCTTTCATGACCGCCTCAATCTCCTTACCCCCTCTCTTTTCACTGGTGTGAGACTGTATGTGTATATATACGTCGCCTTGCCCGTCTTTTACTTGTTCAACCCCTGATGATGACCTGAGAAGACTGAAACCGGTCGGTGAATAATTTCAGTGGAATTAAACTAGGGAGGCAAAAACTGGAAGAAATGAAAGAGTTCTGCTACCTAGTGAGCCGAGTACCAGCGATGGACGAAGCAAGAAAGAAATAGTCAGTAGAATAGCTCAGGCAGAGAGGGCATTCTTTCAAAAGAAGAACTTACTTACATCTGAAAATACAAGCGTAGAAGTAAGGAAACAATTCATGAGGACGTACAATTGGAGTATGTTTCTTTACGGCAATAATGCATGGACGATGACAGCAGCGGAGAAGAAAAGGGTGGAACCATTCAAAATGTGGTGCTACAGAAGAATGATGAAGATTAAATGGATCGACCGAGTGACAAACGAAGAAGTCCTCTAAGAAGAGTGGGAGAAAAGAGAAGCCTGCTGAAAACTGTGAGTAGAAGACAGGATAACTTAATCGGCCATATCTTACGACACGATGGCCTGATGAAGACAATCGTTGAAGAACAAATGGATGGGAAGAATGGCAAAGGAAGGCATCATGCGAGATATATGGAAGAAATGATGAAGGATGTGAAAGAGAAGAAATACGTAAATATGAAGAGATTACAGCCGATAGAAGAACTCAGGGGAGAGCTGCGTCAAACCAATCTGAGGATTGATGACTAATGATGATGATGATGACAACTAAGTTAATTATTTTCATCATGAATCCATTCCACAAGGTCAACTCGGTAACCATCGATTTCTTGCTTTCTTAGGGCCTCCTTTCTTTCCATGCACACTTCTGCTGCGCACTGAGGCGAGTGTTCCTCAAATTCGACTCTTTCTAACTCCACGGGGGTAAAAGAAGGGTAGTAGCCTCCATGGTGGGTAGGTACCCTCCGTCAACCCACGCTCTACACTTCGTAGAAGGTAAGGGAAGGTAAAAACAAACTCCTCCCGGGTGGGTTGACGGAGAGTAAAAGCTTCCCTTAACCTCCAGCCGAAGAGTAAGCGACGGAGTTCCCAGCGAGGGTAGTGGAAGGGTAGTGCTACCCATCACCTTTACCCTCCCACGGAGGGTAAGCGACAGAGTTCCCATTTCCCATTCCTTTGTCTCGTCAGTTATGCCCATGATACTAGTGATGAATTCTTGAAGCATATGCATCGTATTACATTGGGCGGATGGGCCAATTGGAAACGGACCAACGTCCGTTTCTTACCGTAGTACAGTGGTGTACGCTGACTGCCGTTAACGGGGCTATTAGCGACAATGAGCAAAATGAACAGGTGCTAGCACAAGGATTACAGAAATTAAAGGGTTGTATAAACGATACGACGGGAGATTTAATCAACATAACCATATTCCATTAACCCTCACCGGAAACGAGCACGTTTTCCAGTTAACGAAGTCGCTAGCGGAGGTTAGGCACCAATACGAATCATAATATCAATGCTATACTAAATGCACAGAAAGGCGTGCTTCAATCGCAAATCATAATTCCCGAAGAAATAATAGGTATCTTCAATAATGAATCAGTAAATATACCTAAAGAGTTCTCCCTACCTTTTCCCATAGTGAGGCTTACACAAATGTGCTTTTGAAAGTGTTGTCATTAGATGTGTTCGTCAGTGAATATGTACTGGGATATGTAATCTACTTACCCTTGAGTACTTCAATGAACTTAAATGCATATCACATTATACCATTACCAATTATTATTCATGGTTTATCTAAATACTCCGTATTTATTCAGCCTGAAAGTGATTATATATTTGTGGACGTGCAGAAACGTTATTATGTCAAATTCACCAAAGAGAAATTTGAGAACTGTAAACTATTATCCACTTCCTGGAGATTGTGCAAACAATATCTTCACATATTCCAATTCCATCCCTTCCAATTGTGTATGCAAGTTGATGCTATTACAGAATGTTATCTGGACGCCTATAGGTCCTAATGAATGGTTAACCATGATTAAATGATAAAAATATACTCCCCGTGGTGGGTAGGCCTAGCCTCCAGCAAGGGTAGACGGAGCGTATTTTAGATTATCAGAGGGTAGCCCCTTCCATCCGTGGAGGGTAGACGAAGGGTAGGGCTACCCTCAGTGGAGTTACCCTCAATGAAGGGTAGGGCTACCCTCAATGGAGGTTAGTGCTACCCTTCCCTTATCCCCCACCGGAGAAGGCTGAAACCGGTCGGTGAATAATTTCAGCGGAATTAAACTAGGGAAGCAAAAACTGGAAGAGGTGAAAGAGTTCTGCTACCTAGTGAGTCGAGTAACCAGCGATGGACGAAGCAAGAAAGAAATAGTCAGTAAAATAGCTCAGGCAGAGAGGGCATTCTTTCAAAAGAAGAACCTACTTACATCTGAAAATACAAGCGTAGAAGTAAGGAAACAATTCATCAGGACGTACATCTGGAGCATGTTTCTTTACGGCAGTAAAGTGAAAGTATATATTGCATAACTATATGCTGCCTATGAAATTATTGTGTAGGTATTTAACATATTGTTATTCATAAGTATATTATAAGTAACTGTTGTTTTATATTCATTGCAAATTGCATATTTGTATACTGTACATTGCAAATTGTTATATCTGTCAATACCACCCTGAACTCAAATCCTTGCTTACAATCTATTTTAAGTAATATACTTTTAGATGTATTTAGTTTATTTTGCAAATCGTGTTACACCTGAATTCCTTTGTCATCTAATCTGTATTGTATTGTATTAAGTTTTTTCTGCTCAAAAGGAGAGCTACCCTAGAGCAATAAATTTCATTATTATTATTATTATCCTACTCATCTTCCGTAGAATGGCTTTTCCCGAAGATTTTAACCACATTATTAAAACTTTTTATACAGATATAACCTCGTGCATAAAATATCGTCGTCTTTAGTCAACATCATTCGTAGTGAAAAATTCCGTCCGCCAAGGCTGCCCCCTATCGTTGCTCCTATTTGCTTTTGCCATGGACCCAATGTTTAGATCATTAGAAAAGGCCGGCGTGGGATTCCCCTGTCATGGTTCTCCCTGTTCAGCAGTACTTTACGCCGATGACATCACTCTTCGTGGGCCATCCATCGCAGCTAGCGGCCGCCAGGGACGTCATTATGGCGTACGAACTCGGCGGCGTCTCTGAATGAGAGAAAGTCAAAACTCCTCCTCCTCAAGGGTGAGCTGCCCACTAATGTTGCGGGCAAGGTCTTGGCTACGCCCCCGTCAAGATAGTGGGTCCCTGGTGGGACACATCGCTCGAAAAGTCCCTGGACCGAAACTGGGCAGAGGTTGACGGCCACGTGCAGTGGTGCGGGGGAAAATACACTCTCCCGTCGCTGCCGCTCACGGCCCGGGTCCGCCTCCTTGAACAGATCGTCCTGCCCAAGCTTTGGTACGTAGCCCACATCCGGCCCCTCCCACCCCGTATCGATGCGGGGATAATAAAAACCACAAACGATATATGATCTGGAATGGGAATGTCAGGAAGGCGCCCCGGGAACAGCTTTACCGACCGCCCGTACGGGGTTGTAAAAACCTAACATCGACGGCACTTAAAGCGAATGTTACACTGACAATACTATATGTAAAGATATTAAGCGGCGAGGATGTGCGTCGGAAGGCCCTTCTAAAAGGATGCTTGGGGCCACGCCGATAATAACGTAGTCTTCAGGCGAACAACGCCTCAGATACTTAAAACTAGAGCTTCTGCTCCCAAACGAGCGATTTGTGGTAATAAAATCATTTGCAGACGGGTCATCGCGCACCGCACCCAGGGTACTGCGTCGTTCTCGTGGCGCAATGGGGCGGCGTGCAACACGGAGAGACATGGAGTCTTGTTCTCCATAATAGCAGATCTGCCCCCACAGAAGAGGCCAAATATCGCTTGAATCTCGTTGCCCCCAGCGCAAAAAGGTCGACACAGTTGTGCATCAAATTCTTGGCTGCGAGGAGAAAGTACGAGCGTGGGAGGCCCTGAAAAAAATCTATAAAACCTGGGATTCCTTCGGTGGGGGTTCTATTGAGGATGAATCGCTGTTGAAACTTAAGTTCCGATTATTCCCAAATTTCAAAAACCAAACACTCGGTTTTAATCTCTAAATTCTTACTCCTGCATAAATACAAAAAACGCGAAGTCAGCAAGGGCATGGTGAACTTTGCGAGGACTGTTAGTCTCCATTGGGGGGCCCAGGACGGTAAGACCTTGGCTGGTGGGAATCTCCGAGAGAGTGGTCCAGGAGGAAGAAGATGAAGCAGCAGTAGCAGAACAATAGGAACATCTCTCTCCTCACCAATACCTCCTCTTCTCAAATACCTGGATGATAGATACGCATGTGTAACGCCCTGTAACTCTAAAGTACATTATCCGAATAAAGCTTGTTTCCACCGTTGTTGCAGTGGTGGGAATCTTCGAGAGAGTGGTGCAGGAGGAAGAAGATAAAGCAGATGAACCACCGTTGGTGCAGTGGTTAGGGACCTAGACTCCAGTGTCGAGGGTCGTAGGCCCCGTCACCGAAATTTTTTTTTGTCTTTATTTCATTTATTTTAATTTTTTCCATTATTTTCTTTTGCAGCAGGTCTCACCAGACGAAGGAACATATTTTAACCGCTATCTTCGGCATATTATATTGACATCTAATTCCCAACGTGGAAGCATGACATACAATACCAACCCTAGGGTGCGCTCACTAATTTATGTGTCCATAGTGATCAACTAGCTATCCGTCATGGTACACAATGATTTCATATGGGTGTATTCACATTAATACTTACGGTCCTAAGGTCCCCTCTGTGTCTACTCCTGACGAATGGACCATGCTGACGTTACCGGTTTTAAACTGCGTAATTTATTATTTTGGAGATCGATCCATCTTTTCTTCCACTACTCGAAAACAGAAGCCCTCAGATGGGACCGAAGGTCTTCGAAAGGTACCAGAGTCGACCTGTAATTATCTTCTTTTAGGGCATCTTTCGCGGTTTCATCGACACATTCATTCCCGACAACTCCCATGTGGGTGGGAACCCAAATAAAGATGATGGTGACCCCCTTCCTTTGAAGGGAGAGCAGCGACTCATGAATCTGCTGACATATTGGGTTCGTAGATTTACAGGAGGAAATAGAGTTTAGGGAACTTAGGGAATCAGTGCAGACTGCGAAGGATCCTCCACTACTATCTATCGCAATCAGAGCAATCTTTACAGCGAACAGCTCCACCGTGGACTGAGTTTAGCCTTTATGGCACCGTGATAAGATGAAACAACAGCACAGGCACAGGCGGTAGGAGACTTCGACCCGTCTGTGAACACGGTGAAAAAATTGAGGTGGTAGCCCAGGAACATAGAGAAGGCACTCGGCAGCAGTGGTGGAAGCCTTTGGACGTTCACTTAGGAGCATCTTGATTATAGGCGTAGGAGTTCGCCATGGTGGGTGGTTAGACGACCCGACAGGGTATAAATCTGGTAGACCAACTCCTCGCTCTAAATTAGTTAGTTGTGATTTGTGAGTCTAAAAAATTAGTTAGTTGTGATTTGAAGCGTAGGGAATGTAGTTATTTTGGATGGCCTTTAGAAGTTCGTATGTGGTGGAATAAATCTATTATAATGTTACACAAAAAAGTTATATCTATGGGGTAGTTCACCTACATTAAGGTAAATCTAGTTATATTGAGCAATTGATTGGCGAGAAAAACATGCCCTTTGTATACTATCCGGATGTTGGAAAATTTGCATATCAAGGATTGTTTCCGAGTATTCATAAAATTGTATTGTTTGAAGAGTTTGATTCAAAATTTCATGTAAAGAGCATGTTAAAGCGTTTGTTAGAAGGAAAAGAGTTTCTTGCCCCCGTCAAATGCGAATCTGATCGTGCTATAATATTTACATGGGCTTGTTATTTTTGTGTCTGATTATAATGATGTAGATGAGGAAGCGATTTGCAATCAGATTACGTTCGTGGAGGCGGACTCGTCGTTTTGGATCAAGGAGAAATGGCTTGTTCCGAAGGAGGAGGTTTCATGTCAGTCGTCTTCGAGCCATGAAGCGGAGACGATATGCCTTTCTTCGGATGAGGAGGAATTCTAAATTACGACGAAATATATCTTATTTGAGCCCTAAGAAGGTTGCAGTTGTATCTAATATGATGCATGATTATTTTCAATCAAATTATTACTTTTATCTTCATGGCAAAGTTTGGCAAGTCGACCAGACTCGTATTGGTTGGAGTGGAATGTTGCCCGATCCTTCTCATATGTTGAAAGCTATGTGCGAAAATTATTCAAAATTTATGGTGAAACGTATTCATGTTTATATTAAACAGTTAAGCCGTTCTGTTGAAGAGTTTGATTTTTATGGAGAAGGTTCTGATATTACTTGTGGAAATTATGTGGAGAACTTGCTTCTGGTGCGGCCGTTCCGGTACCTGATATCAAAAACCCAATTCAACTCACGGAGAAAGACGCGCGCCCAGTTTTTACAAAATATGTTAGCCGTGATAATACTTGTG
This sequence comes from Platycnemis pennipes, assembly GCA_933228895.1. Taxonomy (NCBI): domain Eukaryota; kingdom Metazoa; phylum Arthropoda; class Insecta; order Odonata; family Platycnemididae; genus Platycnemis; species Platycnemis pennipes. The sequence continues at coordinate 17,722,266 of OW121858.1, read as the reverse complement.
AGGATTATATTAATAATACAGTTCCAATTATATTAACAGTTGCAAATACTTCTGGACTTGATAATGTTCGTACTTCTGAAAGCATTAGTCATAAATTATTTATTTACCCAGAGTGTAAGCAATACATGAAAACCTTAAGATTATCTTCTATCTGGTGATTAAAAAAATTATAGTAATGTTAATAAGTGGTTATTTGATTCTGGATCAAAACGAAGTGTTCCTGCGTTTTTTATATCTTGTATAGCACCTGATGATGTTGATGCATTGAATGCTTCAAATTTCTTGAAAGCCTCTGTTAAATATGAAATATCTGTAAAACTTGATCTTGTATTTGCTGGAAGAAGTGTTGAAATACATTTTTGAAAGGATTTATTCTTTTATTTCAAGACATGTCAATATCCAATTTGACTCCTGTTCCAACTGGGGCTGCTGAATCTGAACCAATTGGTATGAGAGGATTTCTGGACTTTGCATCAATGTCAGAAAGTGTATTGTCATTAGCTGAAAGGGTGCTAGGCTTGAAGCCTTATGTTGTTGCACGTCTTATGAACATTCATAATGAATCGTTTCTGAGGCTACTCAGATCAAGAAGTGGAGTAGAAGTTGGGTTATGGCCATCGTATACCCATGAACTTTTTTGCTGTCGGGAATTTTCATTAATTTGGGCTGAAAAGTATTTGTTATTTCGTAAAGGAAATGGTATATCTATGAACTTAATGATGGCCTATCTTCTAAGGTATAGAAAACATTATATTTCAATTACTCGAATGATGCATTATATTATATATATTGATATTCATTTACCAAAACGGAAGTATTGGTTTTATTATGACTCAAGGAAAAGAGGAATGGTAAATGGAAAAAATAGAAAACGAGTGAACTGGTATCCATCCAGACGTTATATTTCAAGAATGGTGTTCAATGGTGATGATGTAACATGTCCGGATGAAGAGTAGGGAGTAGGGACCCGTACGCGTATACTAGAATAACCTATACGCGTACGGGATAGCAGAATTTTCTCATGTTTCAGAGACTAAGTCCCGAGGTCAAAGTTCAACATCAGGGCAAAGTTCAACATCTACTGATAAGCAGTGCAGTCGGACAAGGAGATACGCAGCCGGCGTCACGTTGCAGCCCAGACATGTTTCTTTTGTGACGCTAAGTGACGTCAATGACCTTGAGCGGTCGGATATAAAAGACTTGTTTCTAGATGATTTAGTCAGTTACTGTATTGCCAGTGAAGTCAGTAGAACATCTGAACGTGTCGAATGTCACATTCACGCTTTCCTTAAGTTTAGAGACAACATATGTTTGACTGAGTTACGTTCAGTACTTGACAGTTGTTTCCCCGGAATCCATCTGGACGTACAAGCTTGTCGTTCTGAACGTAGCTGTCTTAAATATATAAGCAAGGAGGACCATTTCCTACTAACAAACATCTCGCCAAGTAAGTTAAATATTAATTATAGACTTTATCATTGGGCAAATAGTGTTAGTGAGTTTAGTTTTATGGATCCATTTGTTGTTGAACATAAAAATATTTATGAGTTTGTAAAAAGTTATTTTGAGGAATGTCAGTCTAAAAAATTAGGTAGTTGTGACTTGAAACGTAGAAAATGTAGTTATTTTTAGATAAAAAAACAGTTAAAACGCACATTACCAGGTCGTGTGGCATTTTTCTTTCGGTTAACAACATCTAAAAACCGGGGTTTAAAAACAAGGTAAAACATGGGTACGTCTTCGTAGCTAAAACCTTGGAAGCGTAATTGCACATTAGCAGGTTCCTTCGGTAGCACAAAGGTGGTTCCCCTGAATCAGAGTAGATACTCAGGATTGGGCCGGTCCGAAATGCCCCCGTACATAGTTGTGAACCGGTATTCTGTAATACGGTCAGTGGACGAACGTACGACTCTCGACCGGAAGAGTACACGAAGGAACCATGGTCAAGTATCGACCTTACTAAAACACAATACAATAACATTAGAGAAGAGGGATCAGCTCCCTATCTCGAGTGACTTCGGTACTTTAAAATGCGTCATGCCTTGTGACATTTCATTTTCAAAAACTCTATGGGATAACGCCAGTTGAGGCGGTAGTCAAACGTCAGGCCTAAAAAACGAATAGAGGCGACAAATGGAAGGTTTGTACCGCCCAAGCGTAACGCTGGGTGATGTGATGTCCCCTATACCGGCGGACATGAACCCATTTGCTTTTCTCAGAGGAGAACTTAAACCCATTATCTTGAGCCCACTTATACAATTTGTTCAGAGTGACTTGGAGAAGACTGGCCACGGTAGCAAGTTGGGATGACCTGCAAAAATCGCTAAGTCATCCATAAACAATGACACTTTTACCGGTGGTAATATGCAATTAGCGATATCGTTAATCGCTATTGTGAACAGCGTGGCACTAGAACAGAACCCTGAGGGACATTCATTCTCTGGGCTGTAGAACTGCGAAACTGCGATATGTGCGTAGAGTGAAGACATTTCCCACAAAGCTCCTTCGTCGGATTCATCAGTAATTTCTCAATCGATATTGAAGTGTCAATAGATCCACTTGCTGAACTTGATTTACCGTCTGAGACTAATGATACCAGTACTATTCAGTTCGCGGATGACCTCGTTCAAACGATTTTATTCATCTAGAAGATCAACACCCATATAGTACCGACCATTTCCTTGCAAGAAGTCGCTCGTTATATTAAGCTTTTGTCCCCCCTTCGTGATAATGTTCATATCCTTGTTCCTTGTTCATGTCCTTGTTGTGATAATGTTCATGTCCTTGTTGTGATAATGTTCATATCCTGTTCGTGTTTTGGAAAACACGTAGCGGAAGATTCCGCCAAACCTGCATCTAGTCCCACAGAAGTGCACCCAATCCAAATTTTCAAGGCTCCCCAAGCGATTAATCAAAACTCGACTGCCGTGACTCTAAGTGAGACGCCCTTACTCCCGTTGCTATCTGACTGTGTCTACTGGAATGAGTGCTACGAAAAGGAATACGTACATGGACATAAGTGTTTGTGTCAATTAAATATAATATATTTGTTTCGGACCAGCTGAGGACGGAACGGCTGGAGACGGGTACTGCTGGGGGCGGGCTCTCTATGATACGAATTGAATCATCGATGTTGCACAGGATGCGCAATGGGATAGTTATGAACTAGGGTTATCGTAACGATGAGGATTTGAGCAGTTCCATGGTCTTCAAAGGAAGTTACTTGAATGGGTTTGTTTTGGGTAGTTGCTACGTTCAATTTCCTTATATAGGTGAACTATCGTTCGTACGTATATCAGTCGCTCACCATGTCTAAGAGTGTGCAGGACGCTGTTGCTGCTGCTGGTTATTGGGTCTCCAAAACGTTCGTTGCCGTAACATTTATAAGTGCCTACCTGGAAGAAGTCAAGTCCATCAAATTAATATTACATCCTTCGGCGTACTTCATGAGTAACGGGGAAGAGGTGGAACTCCACCTTAATTCTAATTTGGACACAATATTGGACAAGTTGGAATTGAAGGATTTTTTCGAAGAGGCACATGACAAGCTTACAGATAACGAGGTTTTCTCGCAGAAGATGGAGTCGGGCCTTACTTGGTGGTTCACAATGGCACCATCGCAGGCGAACAATTCGCCGCTACCCACGACGCGGAACACACGGAACGCTGAATACTTCTCCCGGAACCCTGGCGCGAAGAGGACTAGGATGAAAAACACTTTTTACTGTTGTATGGCGTTGGCGCACACGTGGGACACGTCCCTGAATAACCGGCAGCAGATGAGGCAGATCTAAAAGTGGCTCGAGGAAAACCCTGTAGTGAATGTGAACAATATGCAGTTATCCTAACTACCCGCATAGCATGTAGGTACTGGTAAAATTAATATACAAGTGTTTCACGAAAGGGGGAACGTAATATACGATGTTTCTTTGACACCTTCTGACAAGATAATACGACTATTTTATAAAAATAAGAAAATTTCCTTCTCTACCAAGCTAGATTCATTTTTAAGGGACAAAACCAAGGGTACCGCTACGAAAATCTGCGATGGCTGCAAAAGATATCACACCCAGGGGAAATGAGACCTGCACGTGAAATGTGTGACTGAACCGCAAATTGGACAGGGAAGCAAACCGAAATGTAAGCACTTCCTTGTGATTTACTCAGACTTTGAGGCCTATGTCGATGAGGGTGTGTGAGCATCACCTCTCGGGTTACTGCTGATATGCCGTCAGTCGAGGAAAGATAATTAAAAAGGCCCTCCAAACCGTGGATGATCAGCCCGAGCTCGCTGAACATTTCGTGCACTCGGTGGCTGCATGGGAGAAGCAGTGGTCTCTTACACCAGGGGTCGAAACCAAACAATGCATGACATGCGGGAACGAAATTTTAAATAGGGACTTAGTGTTTCACGGGAGACGTAATTTTATCGATGGGCCTATGGGATCGTATCACAAGAGGTGTTGGCATTATTACGAATACGCAGCCGTGATCTTATTTCATATTTTCCGCGGATACGATAGTCATTTAATACTACGGGAAATCATTCGCGAATTCGGCACTCGGGTGCAATGTAACGCGAAGTCGTTTGGGAAAATAGATGTGATTGCCGTTTTGACTGATGAAACGAGGTTCAGAATAATGGATAGTTATAACTTTTTGTCCTCCTCCCTGGATGCTCTCCCTCATACGATCGACATGCTTAACTTTCTGCCGGAACAATATCAACGCAAAGCCCCTTTCCCATTTGAATGGTTCGACGCGATTGATAAACTTCGACGCGATTGATAAACTACGTCACACGCTCCCGGCTGACGACTGCGCATGGTATAGTCGGGTCACGGGTGTTCAGCAAGATAAGGCCATCGCCTTCATTGTATTCCATAAAGAATGCCTGCTGACCTTCAAGGACTATCACAACTTATACCTCGATCTGGATGTCGCCTTGTTGACGGAAGTACTTGAGTCTTTTCGAGACGCATCCTTCGTCACATATAGTTGTGACTCAGTTTATTTCCAGGGGATTCAGTCGTAGTAGTAGTAGTATTTTGTTTTAAGGGTGCGTCGACATCAAAGGTCATTTTGCACCACTACTAAATTGGTTGGAAACATATTTACTTCGACACCTATTAACGGTTACATACACGAAAATAGATGGACTTTTTATTGAAAACAATTATATGAAAGCAGTGAATATTAAATATTATATTCTATTTAAGATACCAATTTCTTTTAAAAACTTTATAATTTTGTTGACATTCGCCACTTCGTCGCCTAATACCTCTCTTAGGTCTCCAAGGATTCAGTCATTCACGTGGCATTGTAGCCTAGTATCTAACCCATCCGGTTTTAAAGTTATAACAGATACCGAATAATACGTGTTGGTAAAGGAGATTATCAGAGGAGGAGTCGCCCAATTCGTAAACAGACATGCCAATGTGGAGGGACGTTCGGATGAACACATACTGTTCATGGATATTAACGGGTTATATTCTAGTGCGATGTGTGACAAGTTGTGAATAGAGCACGTAGAACCACTGAACGAGTTACCGATCGCTTGGCTGCGATGGCCAAAGAATAGCGATCGTTGCTTTTTGGCCCTGGTGGACCTCAATTATCCCTCCAGGCTTTACCATGATCATCATGAATATCCCCTGGCCCCGCAGAAGTACAACAAGAGACTCAGTACCACGTTTCTCGATAAGGACAATTACTTAGTGCACAGCACGTAAAAAAAAGTTCCTGCCCCTCCAGAACGTCTATAAAGTACATTATACTAACGTCGTAACTGTCCTCCATATCTATTTCATACGTCTGGTCCTGCTCCATCTCGATCACTATATTTAGTTCTTGTTCCTGTTCCTCGAGAACCAGCAGAGGTCCATCACCTTCACTCTCCTCCTGGTCCACAAGTAAACTTTTCATGTCTAAAGGAATTCCACCTTGATCGAGCGGAGCCATGCCGTGGAATATGGCGATGCACGCATGCACACACACACTGGGAGAGACTGGGGAAAGTGATGATCTAGACGACGCGATGATGAGGTTTATGACGAATGGTGGGTGGGAGAGGTGCAAGGGGAAGGGAAGGCATGAAGCTCCTCCTACTTTGGAACTCATTTCGTAACACGACTGGCGACTGTGTGCGGGTGGGATAGGGCAAAGCGGGAGGAGTGAAGCATGTATATAACTCCCGATGCCCGTAACGCGACCGGCGACTGTGAGCGGGTGAAGTAAGTGACGCAAGAGAATCCACGTGAGCCGCGACCGCTAGTGTTATTTTCCCCACTGTGCCCTTCTCCTTTCGAGCAATGCGAACTCTTCAAGTGTTGTGCCTACAAACGTTGCGAAATTGGAACAGTGATCCGCTACGACGTGATGAATTATACCGTGTAGCTGCCATGCTAAGGAATACTTCCCACATTTATACGAGTGTTTGATGAAAATGAGAAACTATCATTCGAGTTGTAATAAAAGTGCTGTGTTAGAGTTCGCTTATTTAATGCAGCGTGGAAAAATACACTCGAGGGTATTATTTCGAAAACGATTTAATTTCAGTGAATATTTCAATCTAAAAGATCTTGATCACATAGACTTGGCGGTCATCGCAGGAATTCGAGGAAAGTTTCCATACCATTTCAAACTGAAATAATTGCAACATCGAAAACCAAACGGGGAACGAGAGAACATGTATAACGTTTGTTTTGGAGAAATACTAGAAAAAAATAAAACTCGCAGTGAATTCGAGGAAAGATCGAAATCATTATTTTACGAAACAATATCGCAGCACGGATACAACTGATCCTATTATTGATATTAAAAGTGTAAATAGTTGGTGTTGTAAATGCTATACGATGTCATTATTCTCAGTTCATCAATTGGAGTGTTGTGATTCGAGCTGTGAAACGAAACCGTTACGATGTGATCGAAGGTGTATTAAAAGCTATCACATTAACTTTTAATTATAAGTATTATTTTAAATGGAAAACTGAAAATAGTCAGGGAACTAGATACGATTGTCTATCAAAAATAACATAAGGGAATAAAATGATTTGAAAAATGCATGGATTTTATTCTCATTTCACCCAATAGAGTCCTATTCTAAGAAGAGGAGGGGCAGGGGGAAAATAAAAAATAAAACAACAAATGACAAACGAAAAGGAAATGCGCATGCGCGAAAGGAAAAAAAAAAACAAAATTGCGGATGGCGGGAAATTTGAAAATTGTGACAAAACACAAAAGTACACTACTATACTGGTGTAACCCTGGAGCTGCTGACAGATTATGACATGATGTTAATGGCAGAGAGAGGCATTCGTGGCGGAATAACTCGTGATGTTCCGTTGATGTTCAAAAGCAAATAACAGATATTTAGATGATTACGATGAAACCTTATGCCTGCTAAGCTTGAGCTTGCCAACAGACGGACGCTGACTCTGCTCGCCGCGGTGAACCGTCGCTTACGCCACCTCCACCCGACGTGGGTGCCAATTACGGTTCTCTGTCGTACGGAGAAGGCGTACCATACGCCTTGGAAACGAAATCCTTATCGTACGATATCTGAAATGCTATTACGTTTCCAGTTAGCTACCGCACAATACCTCAACGTTCGATAGTAACCTTGATATCGTACGATATCCCTTGTTTTGGCGACATATGCTATTACGGTTCGCAGTATCAGCCGGTAGCTATGGATGTATCGTCTGTTATCATATGGAAGACTTTGATCTCGCTGTAGCCCGTATCGTGAGTCTCACTTCCCATTTCCAATGGAATAATTTTCAGGTATGTTTACACTACTAGTTGAGATTTTGGGTTTAATGACAAATATAAATGTGCAGCACGCGCTAGGGAGTGAAAAATGTGCAAAATTAAGTGATTTTATTAAATAATAGCGTTTATCAATTTCCGGGCTAGCGATTGATGCATACTTTTGATTTATACTCGCACCAATTTATAATATAAGCAATATCCAAGGTTTGAGATTTTCTTGGTATAGAACAAAAAGTAAGTTTTCTTCATGTTATGAAGTAATCATGTGGTATTGTACGTTTAATTCACTTTTATAATTTTATTTCTTCAGCATGAAGCCCGTGCATTTGTAGTATTTGTGCGTTTATAGTCTAGGATCCACTGCATAATCTCAATCATGAAAACAGTTAATTATGAATGAAATACAATTCCTTAATTAGAGGTTAATTCTACTGTATATCTTTGCTTTAATTCCTTTACATGCAGATTGTGCTTGCTGCGTGCGTTGGAGTACGGTATGCGATGAGTTTACTTATACATTATTAATATTTAACTGAATGGGAGAGGCTACTTAGTCACTCCGCCTTTATAATATGATATTAATAACTTTTGAGCAGTGGAAAGTGTTCTATTGATACGTAATATTGTGATTTATAAACTTATGTCTTGTTTACATTTTCATTCGTTGATTTCAGCATTTTATTTTTCATCATTTATTCCCAACACAATTCTATTATTGTTATAGATACGATTAGTGGATAGACGACATGGTAGCTCAACTGGTAGAGCAACAGGCCGGAAATTATGGGGTCCGGGTTCGAGTCCCGGTCAAGGTGAATGCTTTTTTTTAATGGGGCTGCACATCTTAGCCCTGGGAAAGCGTGCAAATGGAAGTGACATTTCCAAAGTTTGGAAATTTGACACTTCCAGCCTAAACCCTGACCCGACCACATGGACGGACGACTTCAAAATGCGGATCACACGTGTCGCGATGGTGGCTGGAGCTGTTTATCTCTTGGGATACAGCGCTGCAGTCGTCATGATTGCCGGTGTATTTCCTGTGTATCATTTGTGTAAAGACTCCTTTCCAAGATGTCCCAGGAAGCTGGAACCGTACGTCAACAAGCTGACAACACAAGGGGTATTGAACAGTTTATTAAAATGTGTTCCATGCAAATTGGTGTACTGTTGCAAGCGGAAAGGGTGTTGGGTTTGTCTACGTCGGCGGTGGCGAGATTCCTTGCAATGCCGAGGGAAGTCTTATTACGCTTACTGTCGCCCAGATCCCACTCTAACATGTATCTGTGGCCATTGTACACACAGGAAATCCTTTTGTGCCGACCACTCTCCTTACGATGTGTTGATAAAGCGCTTTTATTCTCTCATGGTAACGGAATTGCCTTTAACTTAATTATTGCTTATTTAATTGCATTCCGTCAAGAACTCTGGGATATTAAAAGGTTTATAGTTTTATGTATAAGTTTAAAGTCACATTTACAGAACAGGAGGCATTGGTTTTATTATAATTTAAGATTGCGGCAAATAGTTAATGGTGTATCTGGTCGCCGCATATGGATGCGGCGGCGTAACTATCGAGCACGTGTTCATTGGGCGGGTTCTGATAACATAGCTTGTGACAATGACCTTGAGTAGGACTTATAAAATTCTCAACAGACGCGTATACTAGAATAACCTATACGCGTCCGGGATAACATCCTCTTTTCAGATTCTAAGTCCAGAGGTCAGCGAGGTCAAACGATAAGAGCTTCGTCGCGGAGGAAGCCGGGTCATCAATTTTTCCTGACCTAGACCGATAGAGAGGTTCGATTGCAGCGTCAAGATGTATTGGACGTGTTCATACTTGATTTGATCAGTTACTGCATTGCATTGGAGCAGAGTAGAATCTCAGAGACTGCCTCCTGTCATATACATTGTTACCTTCATTTTAAAGAGGCACAACATCCACAAGATTTGCGTGTGGTTTTGGAAGTGTGTTTCCCGCAAGTGAACATTGATATACAACCTTGTCGTTCGAAGAAATCTTGTTTAAAGTATATATCTAAAGAAGATAGGTTTCTTCTAAGTAACATTTCTCCAAGTAAGTTAAATTTAAATTATAGACTTTGGGATTAGGTTAATAATGTTGAAGCGTTTTCTTTTCTTGATCCGTTCGTTGTGGAACATAAGAACCAGTATAAATTTCTCAAATCTTATTACGATGAGTTTAAGGCTTTTCAGGTTATTAATGCTAATTTATCGCGTGTTGATGTTAGTTTCTTTGGTTGGCCAATGGAAGTAGCATTGTGGTGGAATGATAGTATTGATAACGTACAGCATAAAAAGAAGCAGTTTTATATACATGGGTCTAGTAATGTAGGTAAATTACGTATATTGAAAGTTTAATTGGTGCAAAAAATATGAAATATGTTTATTTTCCTGATTTTGGTACATTTGCGTATCAAGGACTTTTTTGTAATTACCATAAGATTATTCTTTTCGAGGAATTTGATTTGAAATTTCATGTTCAATCTTTTTTAAAGCGTTTGCTAGAAGGTAAAGAGTTTATGGCTACCGTTAAGTGTGAGTCTGGTCGTTTGGTAAAATTTACAGGTCTTGTGATATTTGTTTCAAATTTCAATAATGTAGAGGATGAGGCGCTTCGCAATCGGTTACTCTTCGTGGAAGCGGAGGTTCCGTACTGGACGTTGGAAAAAGCCGTTGGAGGAGATATGTAGTTCGTCGTCGGATGAGGAGATCACTGAGTTTTGGGATAGTGAACTATCAAAAAAATTAGCGCTGTGGGTAGCGTGTTCGCTTTCTGATCCCAAGATCGCCTGATCGCGCTTCCTCGAAGACTATTTATTTGCCTTTACCATTTCTCAGTTTTTCTTCGCTGAGCGGTTGTTCAGTTGCAGTTGCTCATTACTGAGCTAAAGATATTTATTTACACGTCCTATTCGTAAGTTTTGCTCTGAAATCTTATTCTCGGGATTGATATTTGGACAATGGGGACACACAGCAACATTTCACGGTTCTTTGAGATATGTTTTCAACGACGAATGATTTTATGTTTATTGACGACAGTAATCTACCGGCATTTCAATTCTAATGATATCTTCAAATATACTTCCAGAGGACATCCCTGTGACAAGTACTTTCATCGCCAGCTCTAGTCCATAGAAGTCTAAAAAGGCGAGATATCTTGGTATCCTCCTGCCTTTGCCCTTGAGCACGCCCTTAATGTAAAATACAGCTGTAGAAGTATATAGAGTATCATGGAAAGATATAGTTGCAAAGTATAACGTTAAATGATCACCCTTTTCATGAATCTTGAGGTTAAATGAAATGAAAGCAAAAAGTATTAATTAAAAAAGTCTATATTCAATGCTAATTGCTTTTGAAGTAGCTAAAATTAAATGCATCTGCAATTGTATCATCATGCGTTGTGCTTCACAATATGATAATAAATAGCCACTTGGCAAGTATGGAACCAGAAGATGGTAATGCACAAGATCAGCTATTTCTGGAGAATAAAAGTTTAAATATTATGAGGGTACAAGGGTGTTAGGTGACATTAGGTATAGGGTGGCATTAAAATTCATTTTCAATGCAGTATTAAAATTCATTTTCAAACAGTGCTGATTTCTAAGACCATATAAAATAGCAGAAATTTTCTGCTACCCTGAGTACATTCATCTAGGGAGATATATGACATTTTAAGGGCCTTTGTAATACCTTTTATCCCTGACAATGAATAAAAAGTAGTTTTTACTCATCCACTATATTTTTTATGTTTCAGCCATCTAAAATTAATTGGACATTGGCCTGTTTGCATACTTAACATATATTTGTGTCAAACGGTCAGATACAAAATCAGTTGAGTTGGAAAATGATCCGCCATAATATTCAAATATTTCGTTAATGCTCGTTGAGCACGACAGCGATATTTGGACATTCCGGCTATGGTGATCCACATAAAAATATTGAAACAAATTTATGATGATATACAGCAAAATGTAAATAAAATATTATTGTTATGAAATGGAAGAAAAGTGCAAGAGTATGACGAATAAATTATTGTGCCTTTCAATTTGGAATACGAGTTCTTATATCAACAATAGCTTTCCCATAATCCCTTTAATTTAGTATTTTCAGTACACTACATTAGTGAAATTAAACTTTCACTTTGCGATTTCATCACACACCTCTTGATACCTTATTAGATATATTATTTTACCTATTATTGCGACGGAAAAAGTTAAAAACATAATTATTATCAATTATGAAATAATAATAAATGATTAAAGGACCACGTGAAATTTCTGAACATGAATTTAACAAAGAACCCGTCACATCAAGTGACCTGGAAGTATATCGCCTCCGCCGACAATCCCGCCGACCGTCCTTCGCAGACCATCCTATCTCACTATGCCCGCTCGGCGTCCGTTTCGTCGGACGTTCCCATAGTTCTTTCAACCATTTGGTTTTGCGACGAGTCTTTGATTAGAAAGTAGGGCAAAACCCAGCAATATAATGTATTTAGACCCATATAATTTGTATGGATGGGCATTATCTCAGCCGCTTCCAACAGGTGGTTTTAAGTGGCTGACCACAGCCGAAATAGAAGCATTTAATTGGAATATACCTGATGATAATCCTAAAGGTTATATTTTGGATTTCAATTATCCTGAAATTTTTCATAAATCACACTCCGACCAACCACAATGCGCAGAAAATTAAATTCCACCAGGTGGTAAATATAAAAAACTGCTAACAACACTGGAATCTAAATAAAATTATGCTATTCATTACAGAAATTTGAAGTAGGCACTTTCATTATGATTAAAGCTTCAAACAATTAAGCGTGTCATGGAGTTCAATCAGTCCCCAGACAATTGGAAATAATTGACCAGACTGCCGTAGAAATTTTCCTTAGGATTCTGTAGAAAATGAACAGTCACAAGAGCAGCATACTCCACGAAATGCGTATCTCTCGTGTGTTATGGCGACTAGGTTTTTACAGATGAATTTCTAGATGTTTTTTTGACCAATAGTAATTTCTATGAGGTGCAAGATAATCCAAATAAACCTTTAAATGTGGATAAGAAGGAATTAGAGCAATGGTTCCGGCTTATGCATATATTTCGCAATTAGTAAATTGCCCAATACTCGCATTCATTGGTCCGTTCAATTGGGTGCTCTCAGAGATATTGTACCTGATGTAATGAGTGACAATAGATTTGGGAACATCAAATCTAAACTGCATTTGGTGGACAATAAAACCATTGAAAGCAATAAAAATGATAAACTCTTCATAGTTGGGCCAATAATAGGAATCTGAGGAAAAAGTTTCAGCAAATTCCTAGGATACAATATTTGCGTAAAGATGAACAGATTTTGCCGTTCTAAGGCCACAGTGATATAAAGCAGTATGTACCTAGTAAGCCACATAAGTGGGGGTATAATTTATTCGTGCTGGCGGACAGCAGGGGCATGACATATGACTTTATCCCATACACAGGAAAGATAGAACCTGTGAACGATCCTTCTGTACCTGATCTCAAAGCCAGTTCAAATAATGTTTTACATTTAGCACGAGCGATTCTCTCTCATCAGAATCATCTAACCTAATTTGATAACTAGTTCACCTCCTCGCCACTTTCGCTTCATCTTTCTGATTGAGGAATTTGGTGTTGTGGAACAGTGCGTGTACCACGTTTACGAGACATTTCAATGGGCAAGATGCCCGAAAAAGAACTAATAAAAAGGCCGGGGTTCCTCTGAAGAAATAAATACTGTAGTGGACAAACATGATATAACTTATGTAATATGGAACGACAACAGAATAGTAAATATTATGTCAACACTTGATAATGCAAATCCTTTGTCATTAGTGCCAAGATTTGACCAAAAACAAAAGTGCAAGGTGGAAGTTGAATGCCCAAGTATTATAAAAATTTGAAACAGCCAAATGGGAGGCGTTGCCTTAGCTGATTGCCTAATAGCACTTTACCTCATAAACATTAGATCAAAAAATATTATCACCGTACAATCTTTCATATGATTGATATGGTCATTGTCAATTGCTGGCTGCTATATAGTCGAGATGCGGGCAATCTGAAGTTACCAAATCTGAAATCCTTGTACTAGCACAATTCAAAATTCGGCTGGCATTGGCACTGATGAAAGAAGGAAAACTGTAGGAAATTTAAGAGGGCGACCATCAATGGCTGGAACCTCAAATGAAAATAAGTGCAAAAAGGGAAGACCACGTCAAGTAATACCAGAGAAAAGTATTAGACTTGTTAATTATGGTTATTTACCAACGACGCTGGACCAATAAACAAGTAGCCATTACGAGTACCACATTCCTTAAGACCTATATTGAACAACGTAATCAGTGAGATACTGAAATAGGGCATAAGCTCTCATTCGACAAGCCCCTGGTCTGCGTTAATTATTTTGTTGAGAAAGAAATCAGGTGATAGAGCCCCCATAGAATGCAGACCCTGCATTGACTACCAAGCATTGAATAGTGTGACGAAGAAGAAAGTAATTGCCCTGCCCAAATTGGACGAGGTTTTCGATCAGTTGAGTGGACCTAGGTTTTTTCTACACTAGATCTGTGTAGAGGGTTTTGGCAAGTCGAAATTGACGAAAAAGTCAGGAAAAACCGTATTCTTTACAGCTGAGGACATTTTGAGTGTAACAGACAGAGCTTCGGCTTGGTGAACGTCCCATCGGCAATCGTGCGTCTCATGACGAAGGTAATGAGCGGCGTAATTAACCACGGCTGCATCTGCTATATGGATGACAACCTTTGATACGATACTACTTGGGAAGAACATATAACTGGTCTTCGGGAATTATTCCTTAGGCTGAGGAGCGCCAGCTTAAGGCTGAGGCCGTAGAAATGCAAATTCTTCAGGGGACAAGTACAATTTCTAGGCCATGTAGTCTCAACATACGGTATACGCCCTGACGAACAATGGTTCATGCGATAGCAAGGTGCACGCCGCCCTCGAACGTGCCAACACTTCAGTCTTTCCTCGGGCTCGTGCGATATTAAGGAATATTTACCGGACTTCGGTAAACTATCTTGCCCGCTCACTCTGTTGCTTAAAAAGGGATCTGAACTCTTATGTGGCCCAGAGCAAGAGCAAGCTTTTGAGCAATAACGTACTTGTTTAATAACCCAGCCAGTTCTAAAATTTCCTGATTTCCCTAGACTCTTTCTGCTCACGACTGACGTTTCTCAGCATTCTATTGGAGGCATTTTGTCCTAGGAATACCAAAATGGCAACCAACTTGTCTAGCAGACAGCTGCGAAAGGCCATTCAATCGTTTCCTGCCACTGAACTAGAATGCTTAATAGTTGTCGAGATGGTTAAGAAATTTAGAGTTCACCTCCTCGGTCTCCATTTAGTCTTGTGTACAGATCACAAGCCATTAAAAGGTATTATGACCTTGAGGGAGCCGAAGCCAAAAATGGCGAGATGGATAATGGTATTGACAGTATTCCTTTGATTTTAGGCATCGACCAGAAAAGGAAATAGTACACGTTGACGCCCTATCTAGATTAGACCCTTTAGTTAACTCGATACACGACGACAATGTAAAATACGTACTCGTGCGGGATAAGAAAAAAATCACGATAGCTCAGTCGCACTGTGAAGAACTAAAGCCAGTACATGATCTGGCATCCGAGCACGATCCCTACCCCTTCTAGACGAAGATCACGTTCTATATAATGTACACGCTGGGACCCCATACCTGAAATTCACCATACGTGCACCGAAGGACATGTGGTATACAACATATTCTGGAACGATGCCACAATAATCCCCTAGCCGGCCACCTGGGTTTCGATAAAACAGGCCTCGTGGAGAGCTATTTCAACTGGGAAGGTTATTACACGGATACACGCGAATACGTACAAATTAGTCTTGAATGTAAAAGAAATAAATGAGGAAGGCCCAAGATTCCGTTACAACCGGTGAAAGAGGCCTCGTATCCGCTAGAAAAACTAGCGCTGGACATTGTGGAGCCAATGAGTAGATCTTTCAGGGGGAGCCGGGTCATCCTGACATGTCAGGACTACTTCACTTCCTACCCGGAGGCTGTGGCTATACCGCACCAAACTGCAGTGACCGTCGCTAAGGCCTTTGTAGAAAACATTATTTGCCGTCACGACACTACAAAATATCTCTTGACTGACCGAGGTGCCAACTTTAAGTCAGATCTAATGCGACGTCTCTTTACAACACTGAAAATAACTTCAATATTCACCTCCCCATATTACCTGGCCGCTAACGGGCGCCTTGAGGGCGCACCAAACGTTCGCAGCCGTTATCTCTCATTACATATACCAAGAACATGATGACTGGGACGACCAATTGCCTTTTAGCATTATTGGCCTATCGCAATAGCATACACCGTACAATTGGCTACTTTCCGGATTACCTGATGCACGGAAGAGAACTTTGTATGCCTTGGGACACAGTGCTAGCCCCGCAGCCCGTATCGTATTCAGAAGACCCGATTTAGGAATACTAGCTCCAGCGCTGAATGAAAACGGCGCACGAGCAGACCTCAGAGTATAAAAAACACAATATAGAGACGGGGCACCGTCAGTACTACAAGGGTTTGACCCTACCTTCGCTAGCTATCGGCCAGTTAATATTATTGAGGAATAGGCATTTGGCACCTGGCCAAACTACGAAGTTCAAAGTTCGTTGAGTTGGGCCATGCGAAATCACAAAGGCAAGAAGTGCAGTCACTTTTGACATCCGACACACGGAAAATGGCAGGGGCTTTGTTGCCCATTTACGTGATCTCTTGCCTTTGCCACCAGACCAGAACCCCACCTCCCGAATTTCCCCCGTCTTCCAGACGATGTTTTTAAATGTATACCATCGCCTACAGCAGATACGTGTCCAGCATCAGCCGTAACACAGGGTAGTAGTAGCTCGAGCCCACCGGTTGCAGCTCCTACTACCGGCATCAACTACACCAGCGGCCAGGCACCGTTATCATCTTAGGACGCTACCTGGAAGATGGATCTGCCCTCTGTAAAGGCCGTCCTGAATCCACCTCCCAGGTCCAAGAAGAGAAAGCAGCTGATGGCCCTTTTCGGCTGGGACTTATCGGATCTGGAGGAGTTCCGGACTACAATCTCCACTAGCAAAGGCACACCCGCCTCTGTGCAGCTCACCTCTACACCCGACTGTCCACTTAGTAATGGGGAAGTACCATCGAATAACCGACCACCGATTTTTGGCATACTTATTGTGCCTGGAGGAGTTGCGGCCTACAATCTCCAGTAGCCAAGGCACACCCGCCTTTAGGCAACTCACCTCTACACCCGGCTTTCAACTTAGTAACGGAGGAGTACCAACGCACGACCGACCACGCACGCCCGGACGGGAACTGGAGGTGATCGGGTCAGGGAAAAACACGACCTATGACGGGACAGAGGTCGACTTAGGCGAAACACTGGAAATTACTATTTTTCCAAGGGATGGCTCGGCCACCGCCAATACTGAGCCAGGTTCCTTGCTCCCAACCATCTACCCCTACCCTGTTGTCTCAACAATTGCGCCATACCCCCATGCCGAACCTATCGTTCATCGGTCATCCTCCAGCTTTTACCCAACCCCATAGCACACCAGTGACAGCATCAAGGAAAAAGTACAACCAGAGACAAAGGTTATCGACAGCAAAGCAGCGGATTAGGAAAATTAAAGCATGGAACTAGACGCGTCAAATTCCTTCCTGTCTACACCCTTCAACTGGCCATCAACGCTAGATTCCTCGCTCGGCAGAAGTACCATCCGACCCCACACACGGTTCCGGCCTCCCACCATCACTGCCACTTGCGACGAGTGTGAACAACGTATGGTGAAACCATGTACAAGTGATGGTGGAAAATAACTTAAAGGTTATAGGTAATAATGCAATTCCCAAAAGAGACAAAAACATTACTTGGGAAGTTAAGATGCTACATTCAAATTCCTTTCCGTTAGTAGGCAGCCTGTTAGTAAGTGAACTGAGTGAACCTTGTGCTACGTATTGAATCCAGCCTACTTCTAATTTCAAATGCTTCCTTTTGCTTTTATAATGAATGTTTTTATTTTCATTTTCTATTTGCTTTTATTCTTTTTTTCATTTAACCATGGCAGCGTTGGCATCTGGAATATTTTATAATCCTATTTTTTATTTTGTTCTGTTATTCCATTCATTTAATCAAGACCTCATTGGCATGTGGGCACCTCCTCGACCCTCTACTCCCAAACCTCCCCCGGATTTGCTTTGCCAAGGGGTGATGTGGCAGAGGGATTCGCCGTACGTCTAAAATAAAATTCCCACGACCACTTTCATCAGCCTCTACCGCGCTGGTCTCTCCCACGCTTACGGATCACTCGTGCATGTCACAACCAAGCGATGCTCCTTTCCACCGCCTATGTTGGTTCCTTTGGCACTATGAGAAAGGATAGACTGAATATTTTGATCGAATGGGTGGAACGGAGAGAACTCATACTCATTGGAGGAGGCTTAGAGTGTCGGAACAGATGAGGAACGAACTTTTACTTCACCGAATCTCAGATAGGGCTGTTTCAATTGCAAAGAGCTCCGCTGTGTAAGCGCTACAAAGCGGACTAAGCCTTCCCTTCATTACTCCATGAATGGAAGAATATACCGCGAAGGCACAGCCTGACCTGTCCGTAGAACCATCGGTGTAAATAGGCTCGTAGGCCCCGAGCTCGTCAAGCATGTCGTTGAAAAGAACCTGGTATTCCGTGTCCGTGGTGCACCATTTATGACGATTAGCCAGACGAGTCACAGACTCCGGCTTAGGTATTAGCCATGGGGGAGTCTTAGTGAATCCCATATTGTACGTGTCAGTGAAATTACAATTGTCTACCATAAAATCATTAAAACGCACGCTGAGAGGCTTAGTCGCTCTGGTCCGCCGGTTAAAAATGTGTAAGTCTAGGTTTTTAAAATTATTTAGCATTGGCCAGGAGGCTGTTCCAAAAAATATTTATTTTTTAAATTTCAAAAACGTCACTCGGCTTCCGATGATTCTCGAGTGTACAAGGAAAGGAAAAAAAAGATTTTTGAAAAATATTAAAGTCAGGTAGCGATAGGGTCCTAAACACCAACACCCTTACTTTTCCCTAGATATTCATGAAAGCTGTGAATTTCGGGGTAAAGACGCTATGTTCTGGCCCTTGGGCCTTAATGTCGTTGATTTTTGCGTATCTTGCACCATGTAGGCTTCACGGCCTGGAGCCGAGGGTGGCGCCACGCGGCGCGGCTCGACGGGCGCCTGTAGCCGTCCCCCTCCCCTTCTGGAATTCCCCGTTTACACTACTACCTTTTTCGAATGGTAAGGCTTTAGCCAGGTAGCCTTACCATGGTTAAAAATTGGCCGTGTGAACGCAAGTTGACGCTAACCCTGGTAAGTTTACATACCACTGTAGAATCACCATGGTTGGCGACAGTTACTGGTACTTTAAGGCGTGTAATGGAGGAAATAAATTCTCCATTTCAACAGATACTTTTTCATGGACGGCGTGACATTCCCGACGATTTTCAAATTGCAGGACATCCTCCTCAGTTGCATTCTCGGGACCACGACCGAAATCTCGGCGGAAGACTTGAGGAAGAGGTATCATCTCCAGAGGTTGAGGAATATGAAGCGGAGGAGATACAACTTTCGTCGGGCGAAGAGAATGATGAAACTGAAACGTAGTATTAGCTACCTCAAACCAAAGAAGATTGCTATAGTTTCTCATTATATGCATGATATTATTCAAAGAAATTGGTATTATCATCTTGTTGGCTCTGTTTGGAATATTGATCAAGGAAGAATTGGCTGGTCTGGGTTATTTCCTGTTCCTTCACACTTTTTGAAATCTATGTGCGAAAATTATTCAAAATTTATGGTTAAAGAATTGTTGTTTATAATCAGCAGTTAAATCAGTCCGTTGAGGAGTATGACTTCTATGGAGAAAATTCTGATACAATTTGTAAAGACTATGTTGAGAAGCTTGCAACTGGATCCGCTATTCCGATTGTGGATTCTATAAATAAATGAAGTTCCAATTAGTCTTACGGAGAAGGATGCGAAACCGATATTTACAAAATATGTTAGTCGCAGTTACAGTGCTTCAGATTATGTTGAAAATAAGGTACCACCCGTTTTGCCTGTTGGAAATAGTAATGTTCTGGATAATGCTCGAACTATTAGGAAAATAAATCATAAATTGTTATTTTATCCTGGATGTAAAAAATATTTGAATTGTAAAGATTATATTTTGTCTGGTGACTCTACCGTGTATAATGTATATAAATGGTTATTAGATTCTGGTTCTGTTCGATGTCTTCCTGCTTTTTGTTTCTTGTTTTCCTCCTGATGAGGTTGATGCATTGAATGCAAGCAATTTTTTAAGTGTCTATAAGATATAAAATATGTGTTAAAATGGACTTAATATTTGCTGGAAGAGGAGTTGAGATACATTTTTGAAAGGAATTTATGTGTTTTATTAAGGACTTGTATACCCTATCATCCAATCAAGCTGCTGGGACCTCGAGAACAACACCAGAGGGTATGGACCAATTTTTGAACTTGGCTGCGCTACCTGTGAATGTGTTGGTGCAAGCAGAGAAACATCTTGGTTTGCAACCGTCTTCTGTTGCACGTTTGATCTCTATTCCAAAAATTAGTCTATTAAGATTAATATCTTTAAGATGTGGTCTTGAAGTTGGATTATGGCCCCAGTACACACGAACTGTTGTGTTGTAAAGACAGGTTTCAAATGGACTGAAAAAGTATACCTATTTGCAAGAGGAAATGGAATTCCAATGAATATGTTCTTTGCTTATATAATAAGGTACAGGCGAAAGGAGTAATCCATGAATAGATTTGTTTACTTCATGATATCCATTGCACAACATTTGAAAAATAGGCACTATTATAATTTACGAAAAAAATCAATGGTGAATGGTGTTACCAAAAGGAGAGTCAATCACTATCCCACAGTCCGTTATATAAGTAGAATGCAATGGGTTGACGGTCATGTGGTATGTCCTGATGACGTCATGTAGGACTTAGAAAATTTCCGTACGCGTAGGGGAAGGTGGGGTATAGTGTAACATGGGGCACTGTGTAACAATTTGCATTTCGGGCCAAATAATACCTTTGCAATCCTACTTCTAACCTGTTTACGATCATCTTTTGTCATAGTTTCTTCCGGCGTAACCTGAAAGTGTTATCAGAAGTTCTGTGGTTGGTGTGAAGAAAAGATGCTTTTATGATAAGCAAACTAAATTTTTGCACCTTTATTTTGTTTTCATTGTTGTTTCCGGTACAACATAGATGTTTTAATTCTAACCATTTTAAAAATACTCATATATTTTGGGTGCTATTCGAAGCTTACCGAATTCTCAGCTGATAGTAATTTTTATGTAGCTGCCAAAACAAAACAAAATTGTTGTACGGGGCACAGTGTAACAATGTAATATGGGGCACAGTGTAACAGTGTTAAACTGTACCCCAATGTTACTAGTGCCTACAAATAATAGCCATCCACATACACAATGTCATGGAACCAGAACAATGGCAGTGATGGAACCAGAATTTAAAACCTGGATGAGACTAGAACATCTACTGTGAAGACAACAATAAAAGTGCTCACCCAAAAAGGAATTAAGCAATTGAATAAAGTTACTAGTGGGGAGAGAGGTACGCTTGTTACTACAGTATGCATAATAAGTGCATCTGTTACCACTCTTCCCCCAGTAATGATAGTCTCAAGAGTGCATTTCAAGGAGCATATGCTAACAGGTGCTCCTCCAGGCTCATTAGGACTTGCTACATCATCTGGTTGGATGAATAGTGAGATACTCCAATGAGTCATGGAACATTTTGTGAAAAATACACAGTCTTCAAAAGAGAATCCATCACTTCTATTTCTTGAAAACCATAAGAGGCATCTTGCAGTTGAGGCACTGGAAATTGCCAAGGAAAATGGACTAACTATGCTTACAATTCCACCACACTGTAGCCAGAATCACTTGGATGTTAGTGTGTTCAGTTCCTTTCAATTGCACTACAATGCCGATGTTGATTCAAGGATGATGCACCATCAAGGAAATCCTATGACTATTTATGATGTTGCTGGATGGGTTGGCACAAGCTTCATGTGTTCTATGGCCCCTACCAACATCACAGTAGGTTTCAAGAAAACAGGGATTTTTCCTTTTCCCAGGGATGACAGAGGAGTTTTATAGAAGATGATTTTATATGCAGCTCCATGACAGATCGTCATTTGGAAAATGTAGACCGAACTTCTGGTACCAGTAAGGACATACTCTTGTTAAGTCAACCAGAAGAGAATTACTAATTATCCTGTTCCTGAACCTTCAACCTCTAACAGGCCTATGCGAGTTTATACTTCAACCAGAGGAACATCAGCCCAGAATTTAGCTGATCCAGAAACTTTTAGAGGATATCTTAAAGCTGAGGCAAGAAAAAAGAATAAAAGAATAAAAGAGTATAACAGAAGATTATGTCTTGATAGAGTTCCATGGAAAAAAACCAGAGCATAATACTGGTAAAATACTGAAGGATAAAAATGACGAAGGAGACTATGAAGTTACATTTCTGCGCATGAGTACAAAAGACACAAAAGCTTTTGTTTATTCTCAAGTAGCTGATATAGCATCTGCATCAGGAGAAAATGCAAAAATGGTTTTGCCTACACCTATTTCCGTGGTACAAAAAATGACAAAATGCGTGCTTCAAATTTGAAATAAATTTTCAAAACTTTAATGCCAGATCAACTGTGAAAGATCAGTAAATTTTGGCCTGATATTTAATACTATTGCCTTGTCGTTAAGGCTAGTAATGTCAGTTGCTATAAAAGGCAAATAAATTAATGTATACAAAAATAAATGAAAGGATTAATTTATGTTACAGTGTACCCCAAGCTCTGTTACACATTGCCCCACGCTGGGGCACACTGTAACGATTTACCCACTCAGAGAAATGCTATAAATTACCATATTTTACGTACTGCTATGGTGATTTCATGATTATTATAGTGTTTTGTAATGATTATATTGTGTGTACAAATTTAAAAAATCAATATTAATTCTGAATATTTCCCAAAATCGAGAAAAACATTTTTTCTGTTACACTGTGCGCCACCTTCTCCTATACTAGAATAACCTCAACGCGTACGGGATAACCGTCTTTCTTTGCAGTCTCGGCGTCTAAGTCCGGAGGGCAAAGGTCAACTACAGCTGCCGCCGCCAAAGGTCACTCTGTTGATAAGATAGTGCAGCGCCGGCTGAAGCCTGGTCACGTGTTTTTCTTGATCTTAAGTGATCCATCTGGTGTCCTTGAAAGGAGCGATATAAAAGACGCGTTTGAACCTGACTTAGTTAGTTACTGTGTTGCAGCGGAGACTCGTGTTTCATCGCATACTGTTGACTACCATTTACATTGTTATTTGAAGTTCCGGGAACCTGTTCATCTTTGTGAGTTACGAGAAGTATTGGAATCACTGTTTCCAGGAGTTAACCTCGATATTCAGCCTTGTCGAACTGAACGATCGTGTTTGAAATACGTTTCCAAGGAGGATCATTACCTATTGACGAATATTTCCACAAGCAAGTTAAATATTGGAAGATTGCAGCGATGCAGTCCTTGAATGTGGGTCGGTGAAATAGAGAGGTGAATCAGGAAAGAGGTTTCCGAGTGATGGATTTGAAGAGTGCGTACAGGCAACAGTATTCCACACAAAGATCAGATTGATAATTTTGCAATAGAAAGGCATTTACATTCACTGCGAAAGGTTTCAGAAAGGTGATCATGTCCTCTAACATCGGTGGAATAGCATAGGAGTCGATATACTCTACACGCTTATAGTACATCACCCATACTGAAACCCAATGAGTTCCAGACTTATGTGAAGGGTGGAAATTAATTATGTAATACCTAGTTTGGGTCGTTTGAGAAGTTGGTCAAGGGGAAACGCACCTCTAAATATACGTTGTGTGCGTGTATCACGCGATTTAATGTTATCGATACCATTAGTTTGTACGCTGAATTACTACTTAACTCTATCCAAGTCTGCAGCTCTATTAAAATCAATCGTAAATTTTGAATTATATTCGGCATATGTTATGACTGTTGCAGCACTTAGAAGAGGATATTTAAATTTAGCCTCAAATCTCACATTACCTGCAGACGATTTGGACACGTAACTATCATCTCCGCTTTCATCTGGAGTGAGATCCCACGCTAACACAGTATAGCCATGTTTGAAACAATCCAACGTGATTTGATTACCCCAATCACTGTGGTGTGCTCCTAATGCGGAATAAACCTGGCGGTAGGCGCGCGATGCAAAACTATTTCTTTCACTCTCAAAATTATTCTCCATTCCGCCCACCAATTGGGGGAGCTATTAACGTATATACAGCAATAATGCATCGAATAATGCTTCATACTCAAGGGATTTTTCAGGTTCTTACCCTGAAATGCTTCATCGTCCACCATAACCACCAATAAATTGGTGGGAATCTGACCGACTATTAAGTTGTCATTACTGATCATAGTTATGTTGTGGGAAACGGTAAAGGTTTTAACTTCCGTTCGTTTATACGGATATATAGCATCCCTCTTTTTTAACAATTGAGCATGTGATAGTAATACTGAAGGATTGATTTCATAATAAGAAACAAAGAGTGTATCCTGCATAATTTTAAGAATGGATGCGCCAGCCACTGCCTCCTTGATAAAAAAAGAAGGTTTGGCCAACGTTAGAACGAGGTCTACGTCTACACCATTAATAAGATAACGTGATTGATTGAATAAATCAACGTGAAGTTTTCCTTCCAATTCCACCACATTACTATTCGCGAACCACTTTTTTCTCTTCTCAAATCCAGCGTTTCCCTCCGTTTGTTTGTCTAAATCCTTGCCGGTATCCAAAGCCCATCCATCGCACTCAAGGTGGGTGCGCGAAGCATCAGCGCCGTAATTTAGCAAGTTTTCCAAGTACGATCGATAATGGTAATTATCGGAGGAAGTCATTCGGGTCCCATTGAAATAAACCTGACACTGTTCAAACATTGAATGGAGCAGGTTATTAACCACTACAGGCTGATCATTGTCAGATGATTTATAATCTTCACCTCCCGACTTGCATAATTTAACCTTTAGGTTCAAAACTATCCCATTCAAATCCCTGTATCGATCACCGTTATCCTTAATCGTAAATCGCAATTCGGTGGCATTATCGATGGATGCGATCGGTCTATAGGGAACGATTGTACATCCGTTCACGCTCGATTGTAGCCTTGGACGATTAAAGAGGTTTAGAGAATCAGGTACGTACTCCTTCATTTCCATGATGCTTTCACTTTGGTGTCAAATGCTTCAATAAACCCATCGCTACCCACGATGAACTATTTATGTAAATAAATCTCTTATACGTACGCTACGCTTTCTTGGAGACGTCTTTTTTTTGGAGACGTCGAGTTTGCTTTCGTTTTCGCCCACCACCTACTTGCACAGAATTCTTATTCTTTCTGTTTTTATTTTCCTACGGAAGCGACCTATCCTAGCTCGCTTCGGAGCTCGTAAACCTGCTCCATACATCTTAGCCATCTTATCTTCCGCTTTTCTTTTCAAATTATCAATTGCCTCTGATGAACGCGTTTGCAAAATTTCCTTGACCGATTTACCAGCGCCTATATCTGATAGAGCTCGTATACCCGAATCCCGCACCTCACTACCCACTGCCTTTATCCCCTTTGAGGCCAATGGTTTGACGAATTTCCAAAGTCCTCTGAAAAAATTTCCCAATCCTCTACCTCGCTGTCTATAATGACTCGATCGGTACACGGGACCAATTTCGCCACCAATCTGAGAAAAATACCGCAGGTAACGATCTACATCCTTCGACATCCCGTAGATAAATGACACATATTCATCTCAACCGTATATTTATTGCGATCTCTTAATAAAATGCAAGACGATAGATGATGGGTTTATACTATCAGGAAAAGGATATGGCTCTGTATCTCTGTAATTGCCAATTTCCGCTTTTCAGAATTCAGGCTGATGTATGATCTCATCCATGGAGATTGATCAAATTCTAACACTCTGTGCACAGTTTTCAATCGAAGCCCCATGGATAGAGCCTGTTTGAGGTTGCGGTAGTGGATGACGTAACGAATTTTATTTTCTAAAGTTGTAAGCAATTTTGTATGCTTACCTCCCGGTGGCGTTTTTGTCTCAGGACACAAGGGCAGATCTGAATGCAAGTCGTGAAGATCCTGGGGATATTCCAGGTCGACTTCTAGGATGTACCCCTTGTGCCAATCGTCAGGGATAGTAGACACATCCAATGCATCAACCCACCGGAATCCGCCGCTGGGGAGAGAAGCACTGAGTGCCCATCCATATAAATTATTTGCGTCAAAGTAGGCGAGATAACGAGACTCAATTTCTGGGTTGTACTCCATCATGTACTTGTTATTAGCCTCGCTATATCGCTTAACGCACTGACTGATGCCACCCCGTATGCCCCTCTCCATCATGAGGATCATGTCATAATCCGTCATGAGTTCCAGCGTGATACCTGTGTGCTTAAGCATAGCATCAAAGGCTAGCCCTGGTGCGGTAAAATACCATGTAGGGTCTGATCCGTAAGTGTTCATGCAAACGTCACGGAAATTTTCAAAAATATCGGCAAGAATTGTCACGTCAGTCTTGAGATACAGATCTGAGTGTTTCCAAGAGTTTCGCAACCAAATTCAGCCCACACTCTCTTAGCAAATTCATACTCAGAGTCACTGACGGTGTCACCTGTCAAAGAACTGAAGAAACAACGCTTGGGAGGTAAGCCTTTGTCATCAAGTTTGTTCCAGCTGTCAACATACTCATATGGGAAAACACCCTTGCGTGTGATCATATCAGCTTTAGAGCCAAAAATCCGCGTTGTTTCTTTGAACTTATCCTTGGGGATTGTAGATGTCAATTTTGCGATAGATGTGCTCAAGAATCTAAATCTATCCAAAAAACGGAGTGAAAATTTTGAATCGACATACTTTGAAAAAGAAATATATATTTCTTCCGTGTTTGGGATAATGTCAATTTTCAAATTATCATCTCCAAGGTGGGGAACAATCAGATGAGAATCGTAGTAGGAAAGATTATGAATGAAAACTGGAAGAAACTTGGGGACCTGGAAATTTACATTGCATGCTCCATGAGCCGCTCCACGAAATTTCCCTGTCAGATGATCATGGTCTCTAACTCGTTCCTCCCCCAAACTATTCATACATATATGACAGACTGTTGATGTGTTAAATGATTGGATCTCGTCATAAGTCATTGGCGTCATAGGTCTGGTATTCTTATATTTATTCAAAACAAAAGCTGATAATTCCTTCAATTTTAAAAGAAACACTTTCACAGCATCGGCTCCTCGGTAGAGAACAGGTTGGAAGTGTTCCCCAGTTGAGGCTACCAGCATAAGGCAGAATGACATAACCTCATGATTATGCACATTCCTTGTATATGAATGATTTTCGTTGGGGCCACAACTCGATATTTTCGATAGGATGCATTCGAAGTCCGCATACACTATATATGGAACTCTAGTAGTATTAGAAAAATTTTTAAATTTTAACCATTTATCATTTTCGCTTGGGAGGATTATCTTGGTAGTAGTAGTAGTAGTATTGGGTGTTTATTGGGTGCGTCGACGGCTGAGGTCATTTTGCACCACCCACAGTCTAATTTGTACTGTCCTAGGTTTAATGTCAGTAGGAGTGCAATGCTGATATTATTATACTTACATGAATTAAAAGACTATATATCTACACAGACAGTGGTAACTTAGATTTTATTATAAAGGCCAAGTTCTTTCATAAAAGATGTGACTCGGGATAGACATTCGGAGTTATTACCTAAGATATGCTCTAGGCCTCCTCTGATGCCTAGTTGCTCGCGTGCATCCCGATGCTTGTCGCACTCCGTCAGGACGTGTCGAATGCTAAGAAGACAGTCGCAGTCATCACACCGAGGTGGGTTTTTATCTTCTGTGAAGAGGTAAGAGTGGGTTAAGGCGCAATGCCCAATTCTCAGCCGGGTGATGACTACTTCCTCTCTGCGACTGTTCCTGACGGAAGTGGGCCACACTGACGTTACCGGTTTTATGCAACGCAGCTTATTGTCGGTCACATCTGTCCAACATTTGTTCCACTGCTCTAGGGCTACTCTCCGGAGGTGAGCCGGCAAGTCCTGATAAGGTACCAGAGTCGTCGTCTTTTCGCTCATTTGAAGAGCTTCTTTCGCTGCTGCGTCTGCTCTCTCGTTCCCCGCTATTCCCATATGTCCAGGTACCCAGATAAAGATTACTTTGATTCCCTTCTTGTAGAGGGATAGAAGGGTATTGTGTATGTTCTGGACAATAGGATGCATGGGAGAGAATATAGAAATAGATTGCAATGCGCTCATGGAGTCTGTGCAGATGGCAAAGGAATTGGCAGCCTCCCCAATCCCATCAAGAGCCATCTTAATGGCCAGCAGCTCGGCAGTGTATATGCTACACAGCGAGCTGAGCCGAGCCTGGATGACACCATGATGGGACGAGGTAACCGCGCATGAACAACCTACATCCGACTTCGATCCATCCGTGAATACGGGGATGAAGCCGGGGTGGCAAAAGATAAATTCATTATAAAGACACTGGTACTCCTGAGCAGTAGTATAAGCTTTGTGTCGTGAGGCAAGTCTCATATAGATTTCAGGGGGTGGCATTATCCAAGGTGGGTTACTGGAGTACCTGACAGAATAAACGTCTGGGAGCATAAGTCCACTGTCCCGAATAAAATGTTTAAAACGAACGCTGAGCGGCTTGGTGGCTCTTGTCCGTCTGTTAAAAAGTTCTAAAAATCTGGGGTTAAAAATTACATTAAAACAAGGGTGGTTCTTCGATGATAAAACCTTGGCCACATATGAGCACATTAAAATATTTCGGCGGCACGACAACGGCGGCTCCCCGGCCTCAGCGTAGATGCTGAGGACCGGACTGGTCCTGAAGGCGCCAGTGGATATCCGAAGCCCTGCGTTGTGTACTGTTGTCAGAGGCTTCACGTACGAATCCCGGGCAGACGCATAAACGAATGACCCGTAGTCCAGTTTTGATCGCACGAGTGCGCGGTACAAATTAAGCATGGACTTTCGATCAGCACCCCAAGATGAGTGGCTTAAATATTTTAAAATGTTTAAAGTCTGGAGACTTTTTTGCCTTAAAAGGCGAATATGCTCCCGCCAGTTTAGTCGGTAGTCCAGGGTCATTCCGAGGAACCTGACCGACTCGACATATGGGAGGATTCTGCCATCAAGTGAGAGCGCTGGCGGAACGTACTCTCCCCACACCCGGTAAAAATGAATACATTTACACTTCTCTGCTGAAAACTTAAAACCGTTCCTCAAAGACCAATCCTCCAGTCTATTTACAGCTAGCTGGATAACTCTGGTAGCGCTGATAAGTTTGGCTGACCTGCAAAATATTGCAAGGTCGTCCACGAACAGCGATCCCAGAAGAGGAGGTTTGATACATTTTGCGATATCGTTTATGGCGATAGCAAAGAGTGTAACGCTTAGGACCGATCCTTGAGGTACTCCATTTTTCTGGGTGTAAAATTCTGATAGGTGTTTGCCTATCTTTACTCTAAAAACACGATTTGTTAAAAAGTTCTTGATAAATACTGGTAAGTTCCCCCTTAGTCCCCACTCATGCAACGTCATTAAAATCTTCTGCCGCCAGACACGATCGTATGCCTTCTCCATGTCGAAGAAGACACCCACGACGTGTTGGCGTAGAAGAAAGGCCTCCTGGATGAAGTTATCAACTCTGACCAGGTGGTAGTAGTAGTATTTTGTTTTAAGGGTGCGTCGACATCAAAGGTCATTTTGCACCACTACTAAATTGGTTGGAAACATATTTACTTCGACACCTATTAACGGTTACATACACGAAAATAGATGGACTTTTTATTGAAAACAATTATATGAAAGCAGTGAATATTAAATATTATATTCTATTTAAGATACCAATTTCTTTTAAAAACTTTATAATTTTGTTGACATTCGCCACTTCGTCGCCTGATACCTCTCTTAGGTCTCCACGGATATTAAGACTTTCACGTACTGCCCGATACTTAACACACTCCGTAAAGATGTGTTCCACACTGAGGGGGGAGTCGCAGACATCACACCTGGGTTGTGTTTTCTCTTCAGAAAAGAGATAAGAGTGCGTGAGGGCACAATGCCCTATCCTCAGCCGAGTGATGGCGACCTCTTCACCTCGAGACATTCTTCTGGACGTGGGCCACTCCGATGTTACGGGCTTAATCGAGCGGAGTTTATTTCTTGTGATGCTTGCCCATGCATCCCCCCATTCCTTCAGGGCCATTTTCCGTAACGTGTGTCTCATATCGTCAGCGGGCACTAAAACTGAGGTAATAGTAGAAAGACCTAGAGCTTTTTTGGCTTCTAAATCAGCCTTCTCATTACCAGGAATGCCAACATGTCCTGGTATCCATACGAAGGATACACTTACTCCCCGATTTTCAAGGTGAAGTAGTAGCGATTGTATCTCTTGGACTATTGGATGGACTGGGAGGTATTTAGAAATTGAAAGCAGAGCACTTGAAGAATCTGTGCATATAATGAATGAGTCGTTCCGTCGTTTAATATTTTTTAGCGCCACCTTAATAGCCGTTATTTCTGCTGTGAAGATGTTACAGAAAGACATTAATTTTGTTTTTATTACTCCATGATGAGTGGAGACAACTGCGCACGCGCAACCCGAGGTCGATTTCGACCCATCCGTAAAAACGGGGGTTATGCCTGGGTGGTTCGCCAAGACTTCATTAAATAGATTCAGGTACTCTGCTGGAGTGGTGGAGGATTTACGGCATCTATGTAGATGAAATATGATCTTTGGCCGCGGTATTAACCACGGAGGGTGTTTGGATAGCCCCGTAGGGTACACGTCCGGAAAATTAAAATTGTTTACGTTGATAAAATGGCGAAAGCGAATGCTGATAGGCTGCGTTGCCTTTGTCCTTCGATTAAAAGCATCTAAAAATCTAGGGTTAAAAACACTGCCAAAAAATGGATGGTCCCTCTGAGATAAGATTCTCACCACATAATTACACATTAAAATTTTCCGGCGAGTTGTCAGAGGCGGTTCTCCGGCTTCGGCATATATACTAGGTACTGGAGAGGTCCGGAAGGCTCCAGTAGCCAATCGTAATCCACTATTGTGGACCGAAGAGAGAGGTTTTAGGTAGCTATCTCGACTGGAGGAATAGACTGCTGATCCATAGTCAAGTCGTGACCGTATGAGTGATCGGTATAGTGTAAGCAATGTAGTGCGATCAGCACCCCATGTTCTATGACTTAAAAATCGTAGAATGTTTAAAATCTTAAAACATCTGACCAGGTGGTCGACAGTCGAGCGACCACGTCTGAAACCGCATTGGATGGTGGAGAGAAGGTTTCGGCGCTCCAACCACCAAAAGAGACGTTTATTCACCATCCTCTCCATTAGTTTACACAGGCAGCTGGTGAGGGAGATGGGTCTGTAGTTTTTCGGGTCAGCTCTGTCCTTACCCTGTTTTGGAATAGGAACTACGAGAGACTCCCGCCAGGAAGATGGAAAGCTACCCTCACTCCACAGCTGGTTGAGGGAGCGAAGGACGTCCAACAATGCTCTCTCCGGAATATTCCGGAGAAAAGCATTATGGATTTCGTCCATTCCTGCGGCTGTGTCGCGAGAGTCGGCAATAGCAGAACGTAGTTCCCAAAGAGTGAACGGGACATTGTAGTCTGCCACCCTCTGTTTTTCGGAGAAGATAGGCGGATGCGATTCGGCTCGTCTCTTAATAGAAAGGAAGTGATCGGCGTACGAGTCGTCGCTGCATGTGCTGGCGAATAGCTTGCCGAAAACTTCGCCAATACCGGCTTGAGACGTCAAGACATTACCGTCAACATTTAGGAACGAGACGCCAGGCTGATGGTGAACTCCCGAGATACGTTTCACCTTGTTCCACACCTGTGCAACGGGTGTTCTGGAGTTGATGCCAGATGCGTACTCCATCCAGGAGACCTTTTTAGCTTCCCTCACTATCTTTCGAGCTTTCGCTCGAAGGCGTCTAAATGCGGCCAGATTAGACGCTGTTGGGAATTTATTGAATATTCGTAATGCCTTCTTGCGTTGGCGAATAGCGTTAGCACAGTCTTCATTCCACCATGGCACTGCAGGTCTGGGGGTGCTTCGCACTGATCGCGGTACACTGCCATTGGCGGACTCGAGAATACTTCTGGTCAGTTTTTCAATGTTAAAAATCCCGTCGCGGCTTTCGTCAAACGTAAAACTAAAAGTCTTCTTAAAATCTGGCCAATTGGCTCTCCGAATAGTCCAGTTACCCGGGCGAATAAAATCTATGCTAAAATTTTCCTCCCTACTAATTAATAGGGGAAAATGGTCGCTCCCACATAAATCATCGTGTACGGACAATTGAAATTTACTAAGCAAGGTGCTCGATGCAATGCATAAGTCTATTGAGGAGAATTGACCACTAAAGGAGTTAAAACGTGTGTGTTCCCCGTTATTCATTAAAATAAGGTTGAAATCCGTGATAAAATTAGCTACAATACGACCCCTTCGGTCGCTCTGTGCCCTAGAGCTACCCCAAAGGGTATCGTGGGCATTAAAATCACCTACTAAGACGAAAGGCCTCGGTAGTTGACGGACAAGGGCTTCCAGATTAAAACGAGTCACCGGTGCCCCCTCAGGCAAGTATACGTTGCATAACGTCAATGCCTCTGGGGCATGCACCGTCACTGCGACCGCCTGAAAAGGCGTGTTCAGCTGCACTCGGGAGGTGTAAAGGGCCTCCCGAGTGGCAACTGCCACTCCACCCTGGGCACGTTGGCCACTGGTGTCGTCCGATCTAAAAACATTAAAACCTTTTAAAATGCCCTTGTCCGTTGTTTTAAATGAGTTTCTTGCAGGCATATGCAAGACGGGTTAAAATCACGAATTAAAACGATCAACTCCTCCTTACGCCGATAAAAACCATTGCAGTTCCACTGCAAGATAAAAGCCATAAATATATTTTAAAATAAATAAATAAATAAATAAATAAATAAATACGTTCGAATATATAAAAAGGGGGGTCAGCGCCGAATACGGTGCTTTTTCCCCTTTTGTTTCGCAGGGAGGACTTCAATCTCTGAGGGACTGTCGTCCTCCTCCATTGACTCCACCGGGGGAACTAGCTTGGCTAGTCCGGCGGGGCCAGGGGATGGGGTTTTTTCGCGCTGTTTAAGCGCTGCCCCGGTAGTCGATTTCGTCTGGTTCTTCTTAGGAGAACCAGTAGTGTTGGTGGTGGTGGTGTTTTTAGGTGCCGGATTTGGTGCCTTAGCCGGCTTGGCTACTTCTTTTATTTCAACGATATCTCTATTTACACTGAATTCGGTCTGCGTTGCTCGTGATGTCTTTGGTATATTTGGGGACGCAACAGAGGCAAAAGATTTCGAAAAGACGGGTGCTGCCATTGCCCTGTACCTTTTCCTCGCCTCGAAGTATGGGATTTTCTCTATTGTCTTAATTTCCATAACTTTGCGCTCTTCTACCATTTTTGGGCACTTGCGAGAATACGCCGGATGCGTACCCTCGCAGTTCACACAACGTGGTTCCTTGTTGCAGTCCGCACTCTCATGGTCTTCCAGGCCGCAGCGCGGGCAGGTGGCCTTGCCCTCACATCGCGGGGCGATGTGACCGAAGCGCTGGCACTGGAAGCAGCGCATGGGCGCCGGTATGAATGGTCGCACTGGAACCGATTCATAGCCGACGAATACCTTGTCGGGGAGACTATCACGCGCAAATGTTAAAACGACAGAAGTTGAGTTTACGACTTCGCCATTGCGCTTAGTGGTAAGCCGACGAGCATCAGTGACGCCTTGAGATGCCATTTCACTCTTTATCTCGTCGACTTCCACGTACAGTAGGTCGTAATGTGATATTACTCCCCGACAGGTATTAAGAGTACGGTGCAACTCCACTTTTACTGGAATGTCGTGCAGCTTCGTGAGTGACAAGAGTTTCACGCTCTGAACATTATTTGCCGCTTCGATTAACAGGCTTCCGTCACGCAGCTTTTTAGCGGATTTCAGCTCTCCTGGTATTGCAGACGACAGAACTTTACGAATGAGAAAGGGGGACACCCGCTTAAGCGTCTCCCCTTCTTTAACGCACTTCATTATCAAAAACCGCTTGCAAGCGGAAAAACACTTATCTCCCCCGCCCGTATCCCGGCGGGATCTTTTGGAGGGTGGAAGAATTGAATCTGCCATGCCAAATATTACTTCATCCCCCGGGCTCCCCACCCACCATGGAGCCACACATTCCGGACCCCGCACCGCAAACCGGTGCGGTCGCCAGGGCTACCCGAGGGGATATAGCACCCTAGAGGTGGTTGTCTGTTTCGGGTTGGTTCTTTAATGCACGGGCCCACCAAACCCGTACATCTCCGACCGCCCTACGCAGACCCCCACCTCCCTGGCACTCGCCACCGTTAAGCTAAACGCCACGGAAGCCGATTGACCGGGAGTGGCTAGCTCCCGGCCGCCCGTTTACAGCGAATCCGGGGCCGAAGAGGGGTATTGGCCCGTAGTCCATACCGGGCATCCGACACCCGGCTGGGAACGACGGACCTCACCCTCCAGGATCCCCTTCTCCTCCTTACGGGTCTCCGCACACGGCAAACATGCGGGTGGATCGCAGGCCAGGTGGAATGGCCGCACACAGACAGTTGACCCACAAGACTGTCCGGGTTCAACCCATACCGGCTCTGGGTTTGTTTTCGGGGTTGTCTCCCCGCCCTTTTAGTCGCCTCTTACGACAAGCAGGGATACTGCGGGAGTATTCTCAATCCCCCTACCCGCAGGGGGGATATTCTTGGTTGGTAAATTTTTGTTGCAATCTACCTTGTGTTGTATCAATCTGTTTTGCGTCTTAAATGAGAGAAAACAACGTTTGCATACGTGCACTTCCGCACGGTGTTTACTCATTTGCTTATAAACTAATCTATTAAAATTTTTTATGAAACAATAATGGGAATTTCCCCCATCAACAACGTATAAGAGGTCTCGATGATCTTAAAGTTCACTTTCCACAACTTTGAGGGGGTACACATTATTTTTTTCATCAAGTCAGAAAAAGTTGATGGAAATATTATTCATTCTTTCAAATTTTGATATTTGCGAAAGTTCCACGGGATAACTAATACCACCCCAGTCATATCCCCTGTGAAATTCTGGCGTATCATATTTCTGTATTCTTTGAGCATTCCTTTGAATATTTTTAGCCCAGATGGCGTACTTAAAACAATAGATATCACGATTTGCTACATTAATGACGGCCACAGTACGTTTTATATTATCTGGTAGTTCAACAAACGATGTGCCCCTCAAAGGTTCGTAGCGATTAACTCTTAGCTCTAAACCGAGGACCTCACTCAATGCCCATCCGCCCATCCGGAACCCTTTGCCTGGCTTTCGGACTGCTCTTTTAGCAACTTAGCGAACAAAGTTTTAACTAGAGAATGGATATCAGACGCTTGGAACACCCTTTCATTTTTTGTTTTGTACCATCGATCACTCGTTTCATCACCTTTCACATACGTAACATTCACTAGAACATTTATTTTCAGTGCGGTCATGTTTATCTGCTCGCGCACTTTAGTCGTAACTAAATTCAGAACGCTGTCCAAAAAACTAATGAGGTCTGTATGCACTCCCCCACCACTCACCCAGTATGTTTTCTAACGATTCCTCACTGCCGACTCCATCTCAACAGCGGTTGGTTTGGAATTTCCTCCTCCTGTCTGGCGTATGGTATGTCTACGATGCACGTCGGACATTTCATGACCTGCGATAAATCGCCTGCCAAAGTATACAAAGCAGGTGTTGCAAAGGGTCAGCTGCTCCATTTTCAAAAATAAAACTAGTCTCGAACGGTCAGATCTCAAGCGGGTTATGAGATTCTGAGACGCTCTTATAATCGCGCAGAAATGTAGGCTCGCTTTTGAGAGAGGGGGAGCGCATCTAGACTCGCATGCTACATCGCAAGAAAGATCTTGAGCAAAAATGTAGGCTCGCTAAGTAAAAAAGGCATGAATGATTAGACTCGCACATGTATTCTCATCCCCTTCGCGAGCTTGTACGTTCCATCATCCGAAAATATCATTTCACAGTGAAACATGGAGAGAGTCAGTTGTGGACACTGCAAGCAATCCTCGGAGTCAGAGGATGGGACATGGGTTCACTGGTATGTATATATATATCATTGTATTCTTTGGTTATTTTTCGTCTTGGTTATAAATTATAGGTGATTTATGTATTTTTTATCTATTCCGACATCAGGTGTAGGAATTGTGGTCATTACAGTGGACCTGCGCAATGCAATTGCGACAGATGTTTTTACGGTGGAAGGGTATGTTTGGAAATTTTTGTACAATTTTAAATGATTGTTTCTTCGTATATATTGCTTTTTTATTTATATCATTCGTAATAATCACGATATTCGTATAACATCAAGTAATATCTAAAATTTTCACTTTTAAGATATTCCAATCCTGTAACCTTTAATGGTTTTGAGATCTTGATGCGCCTGCGACAGTGGTCCGAAATACGCGCCGTTTCCGGACGCCACGCGGCCGCCGGCCCCTCGCGTCTCCCGCAGGAACTACCCTCCCGCCTAGCAACCGAGCCACGTAGAAGAAGCGCTCCCCTCCCCACGCCAGGCGACGTCACGGGTTTTTCCACCGCCTCGCCCCCGCCTCCGGAGTGCGCCCGGACACCGAGCCACGTGGAAGAAACGCTCCCCTCCCACGCCAGGCGACGTCACGGGTTTTCCCGTCGCCTCGCCCCCGCCTCCGAAGTACGCCAGGGCGCCTTTCACTTTTTCCCCTCCCCCGCGCGCGCTCTCCCTCCCTGCGCTCCGCCAACGCACCCTGATTGGGCCGACCCTGGCCACACCCCCATCTCCGGACGGAATATAAGCCAGGGTCCCGGCCAGGGAAAATCAGAGTCCACCGGGTGGAAGGAACACAGTTCAGGCTCTGCCTTCGAGCTCCCTCCTCCACCACCCAGGGTACGCCGCACGCTACAGTTCGGGCTCCGCCTTTGAGCTAGTGCCGGCGTGCCTATTTCCCGACTGCTCCTCGAGGACTCTCGCATCCATGAGGAAGCGGTCCGATTCGGACCAGTTACCTCGCCGGAACCGCCGCCGAGGCCAGCGCCAACGCCAGATCGCCGCAGAGGAGCGACGACATTGGCGGC
Organism: Platycnemis pennipes; assembly: GCA_933228895.1. Lineage (NCBI taxonomy): Eukaryota > Metazoa > Arthropoda > Insecta > Odonata > Platycnemididae > Platycnemis > Platycnemis pennipes. The sequence continues at coordinate 17,685,065 of OW121858.1, read as the reverse complement.
GCCTCCAGGCGTGGATCAAGGAGGCCGCTTCCTGGGCCATCCCGCTCCTCAGCCCGCTGCCTTCGCCGGAGAAGGGTGCCCCAGCCTCCCCGGCATCGTCCCCGGACGCTGCGTGGCTCGCAAGCCTTGCAGTGGGACCGCCGCTCAGCCCTCTCCGGACGCCGCCGCAGTACCAGCTTCGGCCGCTGGACTCTCCGGTCACCCCCTACTGCCGCCTCTCACCAGGGCCGGTCAATAGGCGCGACCCCCGAGTCTGCCGGTCGCTGTTCGGCCCGGAGACGCCGCAGAAGAGGGCGCAGAACTAAGGCGTACCCCGCTACTTAATTTTTTTGTGGGAGAAAGGCTCTCCTTTCTCCCCTGTATCTCATTTTTCACTAAGGAAAAATAAACTCCGTTCCTTTGGAGCATTTGTTATTTTTTTATTTACTTGGTAGTCCTCGCCACCCTCTCCATCAGAATGAAGCTCCGAGGCCATGGGACAGAGGAGTCTCGGTCGCTTCCCGCCCTCCATGAGGGCGAGTCCGCGACAAGTGGCACCCATACGCGGGGCTACGGCAGCCTTGAAAGCAGCCATGACCCATCAGCTCTACGACTGACACCGGCAGGAGAAGGGAGCGAGGCAACCACGGTAGGACTCCAGGAATCTACTGCAGCAACATCCGCGGCTCTTCCGAGAGAGCCTCAACAACACTCGGTGGCGCCCAACACTATGTCTCGCATCCGGACCAGGGATCAATGCGAGGCACCTGACTGCACCGGCGAGGGACACCATCTGATCTCCTGCTCCAGATGCAGCCGATGGTTCCACCACCTATGCCTAGGTTGGAGGGACGCGAGTCGGGACCTCACAGGCCTCACCTTCGTATGCGAGCGGTGCAACCTGAGATCCGTCCCAACCAGCCTTCCGACAACCACCCCGCCGCCGTCCTACCGCACCCCATGGCCTGAGTTCTTTGGGCGAGACTCTGAAGACCCAGAAGACTTCCTGAGGGAAGTGTTGGTGGCGCTTCGAGAAGACCACGTCCCGCGGTCCTGGTGGGTCCGCCGTGCGGAACTGCAACTACAAGGAGACGCCCGGCAATGGTGGACCCCCTACCGTTAGTTCTCCCTCACCTGGAAGGATTTCGCTCAGCGGTTCCGTGGGAGGTTCGACACTCCAGCCCTGCGAGCCCAGATCCAGGCGAAGTTGTTCGGATGCCACCAGCAGGCGAAGGAGGGGGTAGATCTGTTCATCCTCCGGAAAATCCAGCTCCACCGCCGGCTATTCCCCGGGGAGAACCGAGAGAGTTTCGTCCCTACGCTAACTGAACAACTCCTTCCACGGCTACGTCAGCACCTACGGGCCTGCCCTCCCCGGACCTTCGAGGAGTTGATTCGGCAGGCTAGCGCGGTGGAACACGACCAGATGGGAGATAACACCAGCCAGCGAAACCCCGCACCACCGCCCAAATGCCGGCTATGCCCCGGTTACCATTTCCATCGAGACTGCCCGGAGAATCGGCCGGGAAACGCCAGGGCGGGAAACCCAAAGGCCTCACCAACCCCGCTAAATTAATCATTGGGGCAACTCAACCAGCCGCCCGAGGAGAACCAGTGCCACCCCTGAGGATACGCGTGGGGATCGAAGGGGAGGAAGTCAACGCCCTTATTGAACCCGGAGCTGGAATAAACCTCCTCGCCAGCCGCTGCATCCCAGACGCTCTCTTAGCCAAGGTTACCCCTGACCCCACACTCCTACACACCGTCCGGAGAGGGGACACGTTCCACGCCCAAGGGACCCTGAGTGCAAATCTCACTATACAGCAGCTGCGAGCACCCATCACCCTGGCCATCACGGATGATATCTCCGAAGACATGATCTTGGGGCATCCATGGCTCCGGAGCGTAAACGCCGTCATCGACTACCAACAGCGAACTATCTCCTTGGGGACGGACCAGTGCATCACGGTCACGTGGGCGAAACCCCCACAACCCTCCGAACCCTGGAACCATCCAACTCTGCAGCAACACGGCTTCCCGGAACCATATCGAGCGCGTTTTCACGAGATTCTCCGCGAACTCCAGGCAGTGTTCGCGAGCAATATGACCCCCGGGAGAGCGACCACAGTGACGCACACTATCCGTTTACGAGCCGATCTACCCACCCGACCTCCAGCCTTCAGGTACTCAAGCGAGAAGAGGTCGTCGTCAACAAAAAGGACAATACCCCGAGATTCTGCGTGGATTACCGGCACCTCAAGCGCGTCACCGTAGACGTTGTACAACCCATGCTCAACATCCACGACGCACTCCGGGACCTAGGACCTTCCACAATCTTCACCACCTTGGATCTGAAGTCGGGATACTGGCAGCTCCCGATGGAAGCAGAGTCTCGGCCCCTCACCGCTTTCTGCACCCCGGACGGTGCTACTTATCAGTTCCGAGTCACACCGTTCGGCCTGAAGAATGCACCGAGATCTTTCCAACATCTGATGACGCAAGAAGTCCTGCGGGGGTATATCGGCACTTTCTGCTTGGCCTATCTGGATGACATCATAATATATTCCAGATCCTTCGATGAGCACCTTGGCCACCTCCAACAGGTTTTGGAACGCCTGCGCACTCATCATCTCACCTGCGCTACCGCAAAGTGCCAATTTGGGAAAAACAGTCTGGACTATCTTGGACATCGCATCACCCCGGAGGGGAATCAGCCCCCTCCAGAGAGCATCCAGGCCGTCCTTGACGCCGTCCCGCCCAAGACTCGAAAGCAGGCACGACAACTAATGGGCCTGTGCAATTGGCTCCGAGATTATGTGCCTCGCTTAGCCGAAATCCTCGCCCCAATCACCGCACTCCTCATCCCTACGATCCGCTGGATTTGGGGCCCAGATCAGTAGCAGGCATTCGACCGAATGAAGCAGGCTATCCAGACGATTCGGCCCCTCTCCCGGCCGGACCTAGCAAAACCATTCGTCCTACAGACAGACGCGTCCGGAGTCGGATTGGGGGCGGTACTCTACCAACAGGGGCCGAACCAAGAACGCCGAATCATCGCGTACGCCAGCTCAAAGTTGGGTCCGACGGAGAGGAAGTACCATGGGAATGAGCAAGAATGCCTTGCGGTTGTCTGGGCAGTCAAACGCTACCACCAGTATCTTGCCGATCAACCCTTTCTGCTACGGACCGACAGCCGGGCGTTAACATGGCTCGAGAAGATGAAGGACAGCCGTGCCAAACTGACACGGTGGGCTCTCCTACTGCAGGAGTACGTTTTCGAGGTGGAGCACTGCCCCGGTAGGGACAACGAACTGCCGGACGCCCTCTCGCGGTCACCCACCGCGACGGCGGAGAAACTAACCCCGGACTTGGACCGGATGGTCCCACCACAGATCGCTCAAATCCTGCCTTCACCGGAACTCTATGACCGTACCAAACAGGAACAGCTAACGGACCCCGGGGTCACCCGTACCCGGCAGAAGATCCAGGAACTCCTCGCCCTCACTTCGAGAACCCGGAGACAGGAAGGCTACCTCCAGAGGCACAAGGAAGACGACGGCTACGTGTGGTTCCGCCGCGCGAACGCCCGGCCCTGGAGACTGCTTGTCCCTGCAGTCCTCCGGGAGGAAATTATTCGGCGATACCACGACGGGCCGTTGGAAGGACACCCCGGAGCTAAAGCCACCCTGAACGCCCTCAACCAAGGGTACGACTGGGACACCGCACCCGCCGACGTCCGGAGTTACGTGCGAAGTTGTCTCAAGTGCGCTTGTCGGAAAGGTGGACGCAGAGGCACCACAGCCCCTCTCCGGGCCCACAAACCACAACAGCCATGGGAATCAATTGCCGTAGACCTTATGGGGCCATACCCCCGCTCCGATCGGGGAAAGGTGAGTCTCCAGGTTGTCACCGACCTATTCTCCAGCTGGACGGAAGCTTTTCCGCTGGGGAACGCGGAAGCACCCGGCGTCATCCGCACCATGGAAAACGAAGTGTTTGCTCGCTGGGGTTACCCAGCCCACATACTGTCCGACAATGGCAAACAATTCACTGGCCAGCGATGGTAGGACGCCTGCACCCGCTGGGAGGCGATCCACTGGACCACACCCACCTACCATCCCCAGGCCAACCCAACGGAGAGACGAAACCAAGACCTGAAGCAGGGACTCCGGCTGAGCCTCGAGGAGAACCACCGGGAGTGGGTCAAGCAGGTTCCGGCCATCTTGTTCTCGATGAGACGTCGCCGCAACGCCGCCACTCAGTTCTCCCCCGCAGAGGCCTTGCTCGGGAGAAACCTCCGGGGACCCGGCGAGTGGGCTTTTTGCCACCCCAGGATGAAGCGGAACCTCGAGCACCCTCGACGATGGCGCAAGAGCGCATCGCCCAAATCCGCCGGAACCAAGAGCAATACCAGCAGCGCTACACAAAAGACGGGAACAGCAGCCCCGCCTTCGCGGTGGGAGACGCAGTGCTTGTGCGGACGCACCCACTATCCGACGCCGCACGTAATTTCCATGCTGGATTTGCGCCAAGGTGGGAAGGACCGGGTAAGATCGAGGAAGCCCTCAGCTCTGCGGTGTACTGGGTGCGCTTGTCAAATAGTCAGCGCCGGAAGGTACACGCCCAAGATCTACAACGAGGCCCCCATCCACGCCGCCACCCCCAGGAAGCGGAAACCAAAGGGAGGAACGAGGCGCCTCCCGGGAAAGGACGCTACCCAACCCGGTACTGGAACTCCACCACTCGACGAGAGCGGCAGTGAAGTGTAGTGCGATCAGTGCTATGGACCGACACCAGACGGCCTAGTGAAATGAGAACAGTGCTATGGACCGACCCCATACGGCCTAGTGCAGTGAGACCGCCGGCCCCACGACGGCGCGCATTTTCGGCCAAAGTGGGAGGGGTGGAATGATGCGCCTGCGACAGTGGTCCGAAATACGCGCCGTTTCCGGACGCCGCGCGGCCGCCGGCCCCTCGCGTCTCCCGCAGGAACTACCCTCCCGTCTAGCAACCGAGCCACGTAGAAGAAGCGCTCCCCTCCGCACGCCAGGCGACGTCACGGATTTTTCCACCGCCTCGCCCCCGCCTCCGGAGTGCGCCCGGACACCGAGCCACGTGGAAGAAACGCTCCCCTCCCACGCCAGGCGACGTCACGGGTTTTCCCGTCGCCTCGCCCCCGCCTCCGAAGTACGCCAGGGCGCCTTTCACTTTTTCCCCTCCCCCGCGCGCGCTCTCCCTCCCTGCGCTCCGCCAACGCACCCTGATTGGGCCGACCCTGGCCACACCCCCATCTCCGGACGGAATATAAGCCAGGGTCCCGGCCAGGGAAAATCAGAGTCCACCGGGTGGAAGGAACACAGTTCAGGCTCTGCCTTCGAGCTCCCTCCTCCACCACCCAGGGTACGCCGCACGCTACAGTTCGGGCTCCGCCTTTGAGCTAGTGCCGGCGTACCTATTTCCCGACTGCTCCTCGAGGACTCTCGCATCCATGAGGAAGCGGTCCGATTCGGACCAGTTACCTCGCCGGAACCGCCGCCGAGGCCAGCGCCAACGCCAGATCGTCGCAGAGGAGCGACGACATTGGCGGCGCCTCCAGGCGTGGATCAAGGAGGCCGCTTCCTGGGCCATCCCGCTCCTCAGCCCGCTGCCTTCGCCGGAGAAGGGTGCCCCAGCCTCCCCGGCATCGTCCCCGGACGCTGCGTGGCTCGCAAGCCTTGCAGTGGGACCGCCGCTCAGCCCTCTCCGGACGCCGCCGCAGTACCAGCTTCGGCCGCTGGACTCTCCGGTCACCCCCTACTGCCGCCTCTCACCAGGGCCGGTCAATAGGCGCGACCCCCGAGTCTGCCGGTCGCTGTTCGGCCCGGAGACGCCGCAGAAGAGGGCGCAGAACTAAGGCGTACCCCGCCACTTAATTTTTTTGTGGGAGAAAGGCTCGCCTTTCTCCCCTGTATCTCATTTTTCACTAAGGAAAAATAAACTCCGTTCCTTTGGAGCATTTGTTATTTTTTTATTTACTTGGTAGTCCTCGCCGCCCTCTCCATCAGAATGAAGCTCCGAGGCCATGGGACAGAGGAGTCTCGGTCGCTTCCCGCCCTCCATGAGGGCGAGTCCGCGAAAATCTTATTAGTTATTTTATGAAAAAGCTTTTACTTTGAAATATCCCTCGCATTGATCACATATATTATGCATTTCAAGGAAGTCTGGGTCATTTATTTTTAAAAACGTTGAATATTTCACATATTACTTTTATTCTTTGATTCTCCACCTCAAGCCCTTTAGTTGCATCATAACAGAATGCATAGCAACAGTGTTTCACGCTCTGTGCATAAGCAAACTGCTTCACATGAGAATTCAACACTCTCTTATATCATGTCCAGCACACACACACAGTCCTTCTCGCCGGAGACATCCCAACTACCGCTCCCACTTTTCTTTTTGATGAGGGTCATTTTTTCACTGAACCACTTTGCAGCTGTCACTCCACCTTTTCTTTTTGATGAGAGTCATTTTTTTTCACTGAACCACTTTGCAGCTGTCACTCCACCTTTTATTATTGATGAGGGTCATTTTTTTTCCGCGGAGTCACTTTGCAGCTGTCGCTTCCTCCTTTTATTATTGATAAGGGTCATTTTCACTGAGCCACTTCGCTGCTGTTGCTCCCCCCTTTTATCATTGATAAGGGTCAATTTTTTCACTGAACCACTTCGTAGCTGTCGCTCTATATCACGCGAGGAGGGTGAATGAGCGGCTGCCGCTTCTTCTCTCCCGCATTAACTGCAAATCCTGTTTCCGCTCTCACGCTTCATCTAACGAGAAGCGTAGCTGGCTCTCCCACCCCCCCTTTTCTTTTAAGGAATGAAATTTTTTTCCACCGAGTCACTTCGCAGCTGCCGCACTATCCCACGCCTCTTTAGGGGAGGGTGAATTAGCAGCTGCCGCTTCTTCTTTCCCACGTTCCTTTTAACGAGGGTGTATGAGCAGCTGCAAATCCTGTTTCCGCTCTCACGCTTTATCTAACGAGAAGCGTAGCCGGCTCTCCCACCCCCCTTTTCTTTTAAGGAATGTAAATTTTTTCCACCGAGTCACTTCGCAGCTGCCGCACTATCCCACGCCTCTTTCAAGGAGGGTGAATTAGCAGCTGCCGCTTCTTCTTTCCCACGTTCTTTTTAACGAGGGTGTATGGGCAGCTGCAAATCCTACAGGGTGTATGAACAGCCGGATTCTCACGCTTCTTTCGAGGAGGGTGAATGGGCAGTTGTTAGTACACGTGACCAAGCTTCTCAGCATATAAAAGACCTCGCGATTCTTCCACAAGCATAACACAATGGCATATCAGTGTGTGGAGACGGAGGTATTCGTAGTTATTCCGTAAGGCTGTTGGAGGCAGGCAATTGCGGCGTGTCGGAGCTGTGTACGGAGAGACGTGTTGACGGTGGCTGGCGTGGAGGTCCGTCACTGCTGCGTGGAAACGCGCAGGCAGACGACATTTGTACCAGACTATTGTGAGATATGTCACGATGGCCTACCAATCCGGTTCACCGATTTTGAGACATGTTCCCAATGCCAATTCACCATCAGGGCCGGATGGTTTGTCGATAGACCTCTCCGTCCATTGAGAAGGACGCCGCCACCGTCCAGTCCCACGTCCTGGCAGACTGAATCTAGCAATTCATCTTTACAGTCTCCGTCGCCGCTTCCACTGCGAGACCCTACTCCACCACCGCCGCCGCTGATGATGGTGAAGGGGTCGATGCCGCCTCCATCGCGGGAATCAACTCCACCACCACCGCTGATGGAGTCGGGATGGATGTCGCGGGATTCAACTCCGCTGTCACCGCCGCTGATGATGGTTCCGGGGTCGATGTAGCCTCCACCACGTGAAACTACACCACCGCCGCCGCTGATGATGGTGCCGGGGTCGATGTCACCTCCACCGCCGGAATCAACTCCGCCACCAGCGCTGATTGAGTCGGGATGGATGTCGCGGGATTCAACTCCACCGCCACCGCTGATGATGGTGTCGGGGTCGATGCTGCCTCCACTGCGAGACCTTACTCCACCACCGCCGCCGCTGATGATGGTGACGGGGTCGATGCCGCCTCCATCGCGGGAATCAACTCCACCACCACCGCTGATGGAGTCGGGATGGATGTCGCGGGATTCAACTCCGCTGTCACCGCCGCTGATGATGGTGCCGGGGTCGATGTCGCCTCCACCACCTGAAACTACTCCACCACCGCCGCCGCTTATGATGGTGCCGGGGTCGATGTCACCTCCACCGCGGGAATCAACTCCGCCACCAGCGCTGATTGAGTCGGGATGGATGTCGCGGGATTCAACTCCACCGCCACCGCTGATGATGGTGTCGGGGTCGATGCCGCCTCCACTGCGAGACCCTACTCCACCACCGCCGCCGCTGATGATGGTGACGGGGTCGATGCCGCCTCCATCGCGGGAATCAACTCCACCACCACCGCTGATGGAGTCGGGATGGATGTCGCGGGATTCAACTCCGCTGTCACCGCCGCTGATGATGGTGCCGGGGTCGATGTCGCCTCCACCACGTGAAACTACTCCACCACCGCCGCCGCTGATGATGGTGCCGGGGTCGATGTCACCTCCACCGCGGGAATCAACTCCACCACCATTCATGTCTAGCGCCATGGAGACAGGAGTGGGTTTCCGCCTACCGCCTCCTGTGGATTATAACTTCTTGCATCGACTCTTTGGGATTAAAAGGACTGAGTCCACCGTTTTCCTATGTGACTATATGTGCCTGGGCATGTGTAGCATGTGGAAAGGGATGCTCCATGCGGCATATTTGTCTGTCGCTGCAGGGACTGTGATAACCACAATCCTTGCTTCTTTTAATATCACTGGCACTGATTTGCAACACATCATTGATGTGATTGGATACAGTCATGGTCTAATGAGTGTTATTCATGACTGCAATTTGCTTGTCTGAGCTTGATGGAGCTGAGACGGATGCTTTGGGAATCAACTCCGTCACCGCCGCTGATGATGGTGTCGGGGTCGATGCCGTCTCCACCGCGGGATTCAACTCCACCGCCCCCGCCGCTGATGATGGTGCCGGTGTCGATGCCGTTTCCACCGCGTGAAACTACTCCGCCGCCACAGCCGTTGATGATGGAGTCGTCGGAGATCATCACAATTGAGGACCCGCCGCTGATGATGGTGCCAGGGTCGATGCCGTCTCCACCGCGTGAAACTACTCCGCCGCCACAGCCGTTGATGATGGAGTCGTCGGAGATCATCACAATTGAGGACTCGCAGCCGCCGTCTCCAGAAGTCGTTATATTAGACGATCAAATGATCGAGATATTAAATTCGATGGAGGCTGCGGCGAAAATGGTGGAGGAGGATGATGATAGCGACATAACAATTTTAAATTAAAATATTTAAAAAAAATAGTTTTTGACTTTCTTTGGCTAATTCCTCTGCCTCATCCAACCCTCACTGAACCGTTCGATACCAACCCTAGGAAGATGTTGGAAAGACCGCGGTCATCTAGCAGCAAATAAGAGGTACCGTATCTGTGTGTGAACTGTATTCATTCACTCCGTTTGATTACAATTGCGCTGATATCCCCTCTTATTAAATTCCTAATGATCAGAATCTTCGTTCTCATCATCAGATTTTGTACGCACCCAAAAATAAAAGTAAGCGATTGGAAAACCTCTCTTCCTCCCGTATTTCGTTAATTTGTAGTCGATTCTTGACATATGTGATGGATCTAACTCTTTGCAACAAGGAGAAGGTTCTATATACGGTTTTTCACCATCAGTTAAGTGTGTGTAACAAGGATCTAAGTCTTCTTCGCGCCAGCCTACTTCGTATACTTTTACTTTGATAGACATTCGTTCTCTCGCTCTCTCATCTACCTTGAAAGTGTTAAATATCCTAAGTTTAGGACAAGGCAGACCTGAGAAAATAACATTCTGTCCGTAGAGATTAACTGTGACAAGCTCCGAACATTCAAAATAACAACGTAACTCTTATCAAAGTTCAAATACAGAGTGAGGTCTTTGTCGCAATCACTTTTGAGTAAGATTTTGGGAACTTGTAACTCTCATAACCTTGTATATCATAACATTTCGATCCCACCGGAACAACCTTGAGAACATGCTTCCCACCGAGTTTGGCGGTTGCATTTAGAATAGTCGCCATGTTCACACACTAGTTCCTGCTGTGATGGATGAGTTCTCCGGTTTAAACAAGTTCTTTCAAGGGAAATAAGCGACACTCAGGTACGATTCTTCCGCGGTGAATAGCAGCTCCTGCGGTGTGGTTGAAGATCTGCTAGCGTGTGGATATACAACTTCACTTGAATATATTCAACCGCAAACTGAACGTAATTGCTTACCTCCTTCATATATGAACCAGATCTTACGCGGTGGGTCGCAGGGTGGAGGGGGAAGGGGTTCCCAACCGCGTGCGCGTGCGCGCGCACCACCGCACTCTCATTTGTTTCTTGTATCTATTTGCGCACAGCGACATTCATTCGTTTTCCCAACCGCGTGCGCGCGCAGCAACTCTCATTTGTTCACACACACACTGTCAAGGTGGTAGCGACACTCGTGACGTCAGTTGGCAACCCTGCGTGGCGGCTTTCTTCACTTGTCTTCCCGTGACGTCATCGACAGTCACTTGTCCGCCGCCGCTGACCATATATGGACATCGTGATCGCCTTTTGTCGTGACGTCATCAACTGCGACAGTCACTTGTCCCGCCATATATGGACATAGCGATCGTCTTTTGGGGCGCGCGATCGTCATTTGTCGTGACGTCATCAACTGCGACAGGCACTTGTCCCGCCATACATGGGCATTTCGTGCGGCCTTTGTTTCAATATATCGAAAAAACAAAATGGCGGACAAATCCAAGATGGAGGCTGTGCTGGAACCCCCTTTACACCCCTACTTGTAAGCAATACCTGAAAACTTAAGATTATCTTCTATCTGGTGATACAAAAATTATAGTAATGTTTATAAGTGGTTATTTGATTCTGGATCAAAACGAAGTGTTCCTGCGTTTTATATATTTTGTATACCACCTGATGATGTTGATGCATTGAATGCTTCAAATTTCTTGAAAGCCTCTGTTAAATATGAAATATCTGTAAAACTTGATCTTGTATTTGCTGGAAGAAGTGTTGAAATACATTTTTGAAATTATTTATTCTTTTATTTCAAGACATGTCAATATCCAATTTGACTCCTGTTCCAACTGGGGCTGCTGAACCTGGACCAATTGGTATGAGAGGATTTCTGGACTTTGCATCAATGTCAGAAAGTGTATTGTCATTAGCTGAAAAGGTGCTAGGCTTGAAGCCTTAGGTTGTTGCACGTCTTATGAACATTCCTTATGAATCGTTTCTGAGGCTACTAATATCAAGAAGTGGAGTAGAAGTTGGGTTATGGCCATCGTATACCCATGAACTTTTTGCTGTCGGGAATTTTCATTAATTTCATTTGGGCTGAAAAGTTTTTTTATTTCGTAAAGGAAATGGTATATCTATGAACTTAATGATGGCCTATCTTCTAAGGTATAGAAAACATCATATTTCAATTACTCGAATGATGCATTATATTATACATATATATTGCTATTCATTTACCAAAACGGAAGCATTGGTTTTATTATGACTAAAGGAAAAGAGGAATGGTAAATGGAAAAAAAATAGAAAACGAGTTAATTGGTATCCATCCAGACGTTATATTTCTAGAATGGTGTTCAATGGTGATGATGTAACATTTCCGGATGACGAATAGGGACTTTTTTCACCCGTACGCGTATACTAGAATAACCTATACGCGTAGGGGATAGCAGCATTTTCTCATGTTTCAGAGACTAAGTCCCGAGGTCAAAGTTCAACATCAGGGCAAAGTTCAACATCTACTGATAAGCAGTGCAGTCGGACAAGGAGATACGCAGCCGGCGTCACGTTGCAAGCCCAGACATGTTTCTTTTGTGACGCTAAGTGACGTCAATGACCTTGAGCAGTCGGATGTAAAAGACTTGTTTCTAGATGATTTAGTCATGATTTGCAATTTCCAAAAGAGACAAAAACATTACTTTGGAAGTTAAGATGCTACATTCAAACTCCGTTCCGTTAGTAGGCAGCCTGTTAGTTAGTGAACTGAGTGAACTTTGTGCTACGTATTGAATCCAGCCTACTTCTAATTTCAAATGCTTCCTTTTCTGTAATAATGAACGTTTTTATTTTCATTTTCTATTTGATTTTATTGTTTTTTACATTTAACCATGGCAGCGTTGGCATCTGGAATATTTTATAATCCTATTTTTTATTAATTTGTGTTATTTCATTCATTTAATCAAGGCCTCATTGGCATGTGGGCACCTCCTCGACTCTCTACTCCCAAACCTCCCCCGGATTTGTTTTGTCTAGGGGTATTGTGGCAGAGGGATTCGGCCGTACGTCTAAAATGAAATTCCCACGACCGCTTTCATCAGCCTCTACCGCGCTGGTCTCTCCCACGCTTACGGATCCCTCGTGCATATCACAACCAAGCGATGCGCCTTTCCACCGCCTATGTTGGTTCCTTTGGCACTATGAGAAAGGATAGACTGAATATTTTGATCGAATGGGAGGAACGTAGACAACTCATACGCATTGGAGGAGGCGTAGAGTGTCGGAACAGATGAGGAACGAACTTTTACTTCACCGAATCTCAGACAGGGCTGTTTCAATTGGAAAGAGCTCCGCTGTGTAAGCGCTACACAGTGGACTAAGCTTTCCGTTGATTACTCCTTGAATGGAAAAATATACCGCGAAGGCACAGCCTGAACTCTCCCTAAAACCATCCGTGTAAATAGGCTCGTAGTCCCCGAGCTCGTCAAGCATGTCGTTGAAAAGAAGCTGGTATTCCGTGTCCGTGGTGCACCATTTATGACGATTAGCCAGACGAGTCACAAACTCCGGCTTAGGTATTAGCCATGGGGGAGTCTTAGTGAATACCATATTGTACGTGTCAGTGAAATTACAATTGTCTACTGTCATGTATTAGTTTCATTGTTATTATGCTTATTGTCATGTATTGTTTTAGTAGTTATTATGCTTATCGCATTGTCTGTCTAGTGCGACTTTCAGCACTCTTTGTTGTTGGGCGTCATTCTTGTGAACCCCGAGTCCGAGCAGTTGGCATTAAGCCTTCCGGGATGTCGGACGCATCCCTGGCATACGAGCGAATGTATCGTGAAATCTAGTTAATACAGTTGAGTTAAGTTAAACGCTGTCTGACTTATTTCGCCACTCCACTCAATCCACAACAATTGGCGACGAGGATGGGATTTTTTTTCTTATTTGTTAGAGCCATGACCGACAGGCGATGTAGGTGGGGCTGGCGGCCGATGGGGACCGACAGGGTGCCAGGGGACACGTGGGAGAAGAACTGTGGGTGGCCGTCGGTGCTGCAGCCGATCAGGGCCAGCGGCTCACGCTCACCGATATGGGCATGAGGACGTTGGAGGCGACGACAGATCCGGACGCGAGGTCGGGTCTCGTGAACCGGGGGAGAGGGACGCTAACCTGGCGATGGCTGGCCGGGGTACCTGCCATAACGGCGTTGGGGGCCGAAGTCGCTGAGAAAGGTGTCGTGGACCTCCGCAGGCTCATGCTCAAGGCGGCGCTCTACGAGCTGCAGAGGGAACGGGTCTTCACACACCCGCTGGGCGTGGATTGGGCTTGTACCATAAAGGGGGAGTGGGGACGGGCGAGTGCGGATCGAGAGCGCGAGGATGACTGGCAGTACGAGGGCGTGGTGATAACACCCCGCGTGTTAGCCACGGCGATCTCAGCAGGCTATCTCGTGGTGGGGGACGGACGCTGGCAGCTAGGGGCCGCTGATGTGTGCATCATAGCCCTAGACTGTGCCACGGGAATGGACGAGGTCGCATGGGCCCTTTGGATCGTGTCCCACCTGAGCTACCCGCTCTGTCGGACGAGCGAGTGGTGGGGGGCGGTGGATGCAATGAGTGCGGACATACACCTTGCCGTAGGTGAGCGGACTGCCTCTTTTGTTGACATACACGAACGTGTCAGCAAGATAATACTGGTACCGACGGACCAGAGGGGGACCGGCGTTGATCTGGCGGGGTACTACCTACGGCCCACGGACGCTATAGCAGCCCAGCGGGGGGGGGGCGGGTGTCGACACATACCTGATAGAGAGGAGTCTGGGCATGAACGGGCTGGTCGGTGCCTGCGCTGACCTGATAATCTCGGAGACCAAATGTTTGAAGGGCATCTTCTCCGAGTATGTGAGAGAGAGGATCGTGGGCGACCTGCCCTGGCAGCAGATAATGGTTACAGCCGGGCTTTTGACCGCACGGTGGGCACCCCCACTGGAGGTGAGGCAGCAGGTGCCACTCAGGGTAGAAGGAGGCGTGGAGTGTGAGCCAGCGCGCGTTAACCGCCTGGGGGGCGGGGGAGGCGTGGGGTGGACGGAAGAGGGGTTGACCCGTAAGCACACTTTCGGTTTGCCCCCCGGGCTGGCGAGGTTGTTGGGCGGCGTTGATGTAGACGCGGGCAATATCGAAATCCCTCGGCTACTGTACGGGCACGCGGACGCCGTCAGTTCCATGGACCTGTGCTTCACGGTTCGCGACGTGGCCCGCTCCCACCCTCACTTGTGCCTGGGGGTGTGGTCGAACGACGCAGAGATAGCAGTGGCGACGGGCATATGCCGTGTGGTGATGGACGATGCATCGCAGGGGGAGGACTGGGGGCAGCAGGCACTGCAGCAAAGTGCTGCCTCATTACGGAGGGGGTTGGAGGAGTGGAAGCTTTTCCAAGGGCTGAGAGATGAGCTACTAAGGCCGATGGAGCACGATAACTTCCTACAGTTCGGCCAGCAGCTGTACACGTCGGATGCAGAGGGGGCGTCATTACGGTGGCTCTGCGCGAACGTCGTCGGTTGGCAGGTGGGGTGGGCCGAGAGAGCCCGCAGCATCGGGAGCGCTTGGGGCAGGCGGACAACAACCGCAGGCCGTGCAGGTGAGTGTGAGCGCGGCGCCCCGGCCGAAGGCGGGTTCGAGCCAGGAGGAAGCGGAGGGGCACGCGGACCATCGTGCACCGTCAGACCCGTATTCTCTATACCCGGCCGCCACCTCCCAGTAACAGAAAGATCGCCAGCACGCATGAATGTAGGCACCTCCCTGTTTAAGCAACCCGGTCCGTTTCTTGAAAAAGGTAAAAACCTGGTGTATGCAGGCGGGCTTCCCCCTCAAAAGATCGTCGACCCGGTTGGCCTCCGCGAGAAGGGCCAGCCCGTCGGCCCTCTTTGATACACGAATCATTACGTGCAGGTGCTCCCAAAAGGCGCCTTTACCTATATACGCGCACGCCCAACAACTACATTCTCTATTCCTAAACCTCCGGAGTTTGTCCGAGAAGGGGTTCACTTCTTCGTGGAACCCGTCAAACACCCCGACCTTCCCTTCGCAGGCTACGCAACCCTCCTCGACCACCTCCTCTAACATGGCCAGCTCACTCCTAATATACCGGGACCAGGACCAACACCAATCCCCCTCGAGATCAGTATAGTCTACAGTTCTGACGGTGAATAACCAGTGCCTGCGACAGATTTATCCCCTTCCAACCACTGATGAACTGCTATCAAAGCTAGCTGGTGGAAAACATTTTGCTAAATTTGATTTGTCAGAGGCTTTTCTACAGATTGCAGTGGATGAAGTCACCTCCAGGATCTTAACCTTGAACACGCATAAGGGTCTATACCGTGTGTTAAGGATGCCCCCAGGACTCTCTTCCTCACCAGCCATCTTCCAGTGTACGATGGATACGATCCTGGCAGGATTGGAAGGAGTGGTGGTCTACATGGACGATGTCCTTTGCCAAGCCTCCAATGAAGAAGAGCTTTGGGAGCGCGTGAGTAATGTCCTACAAAAGTTCAGAAAGGCCGGCCTACATCTCAGGTTAGACAAGTGCAATTTTGCAGTGCAAAGACTTGACTTTTTGGGATTTTCTATTTCGGGAGAGGGAATTAGGCCCGCGGGTAATAAGGTTCAATCCCTGTTAAGTGCCCCTTCACCTAAAAGTTTGACGGAACTCCAGGCATATTTGGGTTATATTAATTATTATGACCGTTTCTTCCCTCAAAAAGCAACTTCTTTTGCCCCTTTGTATGACTTGTTGAAGGAGGGAGCCCCATGGAAGTGGACAAAGAAGGAAGAAGCCTGCATTAAGTTGGCGAAGGAGGTAATGGCCTCGGGGGCTGTGCTAATACATTATTCCCCAAAACTCCCAATTACTGTGTCTTGTGATGCGTCACCATATGGAGTGGGAGCGGTAATTTCCCATGTACTTCCTGATGGTTGTGAAAGGCCAATTGCATATGCCTCAAGAACCTTGAAGGGCAGTGAGAGAAACTATTCTCAGATTGATAAAGAGGCCTTAAGTATTATTTTCGCTATGTTAAAGTTTAGGAATTTTCTGGCTGGTCGTCATTTTGAAATCATTACTGACCATAAACCCCTTCTGGGTATTTTTAAGCCGGGTAAAACCCTTTCCGATCGGCCAGGCCACTCAATCCACAACATCTACCATATAATCATTAAAACGCACGCTGAGAGGCTTAGTCGCTCTGGTCCGCCGGTTAAAAATGTGTAAGTCTAGGTTTTTAAAATTATTTAGCATTGGCCAGGAGGCTGTTCCAAAAATATTTATTTTTTAAATTTCAAAAACGTCACTCGGCTTCCGATGATTCTCGAGTGTACAAGGAAAGGCAAAAAAAGATCTTTGAAAAATATTAAAAAGTCAGGAGCAAGAGGGGCCTAAATACCAACACCCTCACTTTTTCGTATATATTCGTGAAAGCTGTGATTTTCGGGGTGAAGACGCTAAGTGCTGGTTCTTGGGCCTTAACTTTGTCGGTTTTTGCGTATCTTGCACCGTTTAGGTTTCACGGCCTGGCGCCGAAGGTGGCGCCACGCGGCGCGGCTCGACGGGCGCCTGTAGCCGTCCCCCTCCCCTTCTGGAATTCCCCGTTTACACTACTAGCTATTTCGAATGGTAAGGCTTCAGCCAGGTAGTCTTACCACGGTTAAAAATTGGCCATGTGAACGCAAGTTGACGCTAACCCTGGTAAGTTTAAATACCACGGTAGAATCATCACGGCTGACGACAGTTACTGGTATTTTAGAGCGTGTTATGGAGGAAATAAATCCTCCATTGCAACAGATACCCTTTCATGGACTGCGTGACATTCGCGACGATTTTCAAATTCCAGGACATACTTCTTTCATCCATCCATCATCCATATGATGACAGTGTATAGTTTATATGTATTTAGGGCCCTTCTCTCTGTAAAAGAAATTTACAAATGTACACATGTCGATCAAATGTGCATAACTACTCCACCAGAGGTAGAGATGACTTGAATGTTGCATTCTGCAGATTGGCAAGGAATTACAAGTCCATCCACAGCATTAAAGTGAGATCGTATAATATGTTGCCTGCCCAGCTGAGAGCTGAGACACTTCCCAATTCAGGAGAAGACTGATCACTTATTTGATGCAGTGTCCTCTATATTCTACTGAGGAATTTTATGAGTGTGATGCAAATTTGACATAAATTTGATATGTGACGACATCTAATATGATTTGTATCATTTTCAAGATGAATAAAATGTATTATTATTATCCTTCATCCTTCTCAGTTGCATTCTCTAGACCACGACCAAACACTCGGCGAAAGAGTTTTGCAGCGATGCAGTCGTTGAATGTGGGTCGGTGAAATAGAGACGTGAATTAGGAAAGAGTGATGGATTTGAAGAGTGCATACAGACAACAGTATTCCCCACAAAGATCAGATTGAAAATTGTGCAATCGAACGGCATTTACATTCACAGCGAAGGGTTTCAGAAAGGTGATAATGTCCTCTACCATCAGTGGAAAAGCATATGAGTCGAAATACTCTACAGGCTGATAGTACATCACCCATACTGAAACCCGACGAGTTCCAGACTTATGTGAAGGGCAGAAATTAATTATGTAATACCTAGTTTTTAGTCATTTGGGAAGTTGGTCAGAAGGAAATACACCTCTAAACATACGTTTAGTGCGGGTATCCCGCGATAGAACTTTATCGATATCATAGTTTGCATGCTGAATTACTACTTAACTATCCAAAGCTGCAGTCTATTAAAATCAATCGTAAATTCTGAATTATATACGGCATAGGTGATGACTGTCACAGCATTTAGAGGGGGATTTTTAAATTTAGCCTCAAATCTTACGTTACCTACAGATGGATTGGACACGTAACTATAATCTACGCTTTGATCTGAATTGAGATCCCACGCTAACACAGTATAGCCATGTTTGAAACAATCCCACGTTATTTGAATTCCCCAATCGCTGTGGTGTGCTCCCAATGCGGAATAGAGCTGGCGGCAGACACGCGATGCAAAACTATTTCTTTCACTCTCAAAATTCATTTCCAATACTCCCACCGGATTAAGGGAGCCATTAACGTATATATGGCAATAACACATCGAAAAGTGCTTTATACTTAAGGGATTTTTCAGGTTCTTAATCTGAAATACATCAGCATCCACCATAACAACCAATAAATTGGTGGGAATCTGACAGACTGTTCTCATTACTGATCATAGTTATGTTGGGGGAAACGGTAAAGGTTTTAACTTCCGTCCGTTTATACGGATATATAGCATCTCTCTTCCTTAACAGTTGAGCATGTGATAGTAAAACTGAAGGATTGATTTCATAATATGGAACGAAGAGTGTAGCCTATATAAGTTTAAGCAAGGATGCGCCAGCCACGTTCTCCTTGACAAAAAAGGTTTGGCGAACGTTAAAACGAGGTCTACTTCCACGCCATTTATAAGATAACGTGATTTATTGAATAAATCAACGTGAAGTTTTCCTTCCAATTCCACCAGATTACTGTCCGCGAACCTCTCTTTTCTCTTATCAAATACAGCGTTGTCCTCCGTTTGTTTGACTTATCCCGACCGGCATCCAACACCCATCCATCGCACTCGAGGTGGGTGCGCGAAGCACCAACGCCGTAATTTAGCAAGTTTTCCAAGTACGATCGATAATGGTAATTATCGGAGGAAGCCATTCGGGTCCCAAAGAAATAAACCTGACACTGTTCAAACATTGAATGCAGCGGGTTATTAGCCACCCCAGGCTGAGTCGAATCGGATGATGAATACTCGGCACCTCCAGACTTGCACAATTTAACCCAATGGTTCAAAACTACACCATTCAAATCCCTGTATCGATAACCGTTATCCTTGATAGTAAATCGCAATTCAGTGGAATTATCGACGGAAGCGATCGGTCTACAGGGAACGATTATACATCCGATCACGCTCGATTGTAGCCTGGGACGATTGAACAGGTTTAAAGAATCTCGTACGTACTCTTCCACCTCCATGATGCTTTCACTTTGGTGTCAAATGCTTCAATAAACCCACCGCCACTGACGATGAACTATTTCTGTAAATATATCTCTTTTCATTTTACGCTTTCTTGGAGATTGTTTTCGTCGAGTTCGCTTTCGTTTTCTCCCACCTGCATACAATTCTTATTCTTATTTGGTTTTATTTTCCTACGGAAGCGACCTATTCTAGCTCGCTTTGCAGCTCGTAAACCTACTCCGGACATCCTAGCCATCTTATCTTCCGCTTTTCTTTTCAAATTATTAATTTCCTCCGATGAACGCGTTTGTAAAATTTCCTTGACCGATTTACCAATGCCCATATCTGATAGAGCTCGTATACCCGTGTCTCTCACCGCTCTACCCACAAACTTTATTCCCTTTGAAGCCAGTGGTTTGACGAATTTTAAAGTCCTCTGAAAAATCCTCTTAAAATATCAGGAAATGGACATGGCTCACCCATTTCATTCATAAGCTAAATTTTCATAGTATCAAAGTCGCTTTTTTCGAGTGTCATATAATAGGGATTGACGGAAATTTGATGATTACCCTTACTGTGTCAGGCATGCCGATGAGTAACCGATAAGTAAGGGAAACCTCCTCCCACACGAATCACTCATCTATATCAGTGACTAAAGCGGTGAATGGCCGGAGATGACTAAGTGAAGTGTGAAGTGTGATTGGGGGACGCACCGGCTGATCAACGGGCGAATCAAAGAGCAGGGTTATCATCAGTCTGGGACTCGGGATCAAGAGAGACGATTGGCCCTCTCTTCTTGTATGTTCGCCGGGCGCACGGTTACCATTCGTGTATTCCTTTAATTAAAACTTTGTTTGTTATTTGGGAGCCGCTCGTCTCATTGGTATATTTCCCATTCCTTTCCCATTCAATTCTCGCGTATCCAAGCATTAATCCGTGAGGCAACCGGTCGACTCATTGGGTTCATTTTATTTAACTGGAATACGACATAAATTTCTGGTGTCAGGTGTGGGGTTAGTCGTGAATCATTTCGGTTGATTGGGTGGGATATATCGTGATTGACTGTCCCTGAGAAAGGAGGAAAAGCTGACGGACCCGGCCACCAGCAGAGTGTAGCCAAGGACCGAGGGAACGCCGAGGGATACCCACCCGAAGTGTGCAGCCGACGAAAGGGAATTGAAAGAGTCGCTGACATTTTAAGTGAACCACACTTGATTCCTTTTCCTTTCCTCTCCTAATGAAACTATTTGGGCAGTTGTGGGTGACAACCTTGTAAGAATGACAGAGGACGAAGAATCAAGTAACCACGGTAAATAATGCGGCATCGCCGAAGCAATGAAAATAATTAGTGAACCTTTTCGTGGCAATAAGAGTAAGCTACGCGAATTTATAGAGAATGTCGACGTCGTTTTTGACCTTGTTGACCCTGCTGTACACGATAGGTTGCTGAAGTTCGTGAAGGCAAGGATTACGGGCGAAGCGCGCTTAAAGATATCAGTAAGGGATAACACACACTTGTAGCCATTAGTTAAGGCAATATTGGAGGAAAATTACACCACGAGGCGTACCATGGATTTTTACGCTTGCACCATGTTCAGCTCAAGGCAGGGCCCTAAAGAGAGTGTTGCTAGTTGGGGGAGCCGAATGGATTCCATGCAATCCGACATCCGCGAGGCCGCTATCATGGTGTCAACGCATGAGGAAATTAGGGGGGCTGTAAATTTGGTCACTTGGCCAAGGCGTTTCATCCAAGGGTTGGCAAACGAACGAATACAGACTATTGTGAGAAGCAAGGGGGAGTCAATTATGTTGCCAACAGCCGTTGAGATAGCGCTGGAAAAGGAGTGCTTTTTTGTCACTCAAGGAGAGGGGGATGCTCAAAAATCCCCTCACGTGTGAAAACTGTGGGAAATCGGGCCACATATCATTAAATTGTTTCCTCAGAATTTCAAGCGAAGTCGAAGAAATAGGGGCCTAAGCCTTAGTCAATCACTTGGCAAAGACGTGTTTTGTGCAAGGATTGGAGAATGACCGAATCCAAACAATTGTACGGAGCAAAGGAGAATTCCTGTTGTTGCCAACAGCAGTGGTAGTAGCGCTGTCCGCGATTGAGATGGGAAAGACGCGAAACGATAGAACCCCACTAAAATGTGACAACTGCGGGAAACTGGGTCATTTAGCTGGCAAATGCTATTAAAAAAGGGCTAGAGGAACCGAAGGGAGTAAGGACATTAAATGGGGTGAAGTGTTTTCACTGTGGGAGCAAGGGCCATATGGCCCGAGACTGCCCGTCTGCAAGGGGATCGAATATCGGTCAAGGACGAGGGTCTCCGAAGATACGACCAGGAGACAGGAAGTGGGAGAGGAAGGGTAATAACCCCCTCCCCCACTTCGCCGAAGTTAAAAGGGTAAACAACGTCCGGAGCGAAGGTACCGACATCCAAACCGTAGGTGTAGGGAATAGTATGAAGAGAAATATAAGGTTTTTAGTGGATACAGGCGCGGATGTGAGCTTGATTAAGTCCTACGCCCTAAAAAGAGGGACGAAATATTCGCCAGAGGAAGATTGCACTTCAAGGTGTGACGGAGGAAATCGTAAAAGCGCTCGGCACGATCGAGTTGACTCTAGAAACGAAAGGCAAGGAAAGAGCGCACAAGTTCCATTTGGTGGTCGAACGTTTCTCCTTTGGTTGCGACGGCATCATCGGGAAGGACTTTTGGAAGTCAACTAGAGCTAAAATCAATTATGAGCATGGAGAAATTGCAATGGAGAACGTGGTGGTTCCATTTGATTTGAAGACAGATACCCCAGAAAAAAAACGAGGTATGGCTTCTGAAACTGCCCGCCAGAAGCGAAACGATTGTAAGGTGTCCGGCGGTTGTCAATGGTGAAGGTATTAATAAAAAGAGGGAAATAAGTACTGGGATATTTGAGGCGGAGTCGTAGAGAAAAAATGGTGTGAAGGGTATTGTCAACACCAACGACGAGGAAAAGATTATTGAATCCCTATTTATACAATTAATGAAAGTAGCAAACGAGGAAATTAAAAGGGAAGGTACCGAACGTAATGTAGAGCAAGAGTTCCGCAGGAAGGAATTGCTTTATTCCTTGTTAAGATTGAGTCACTAAATAGAGAGGAGAGTAGGGAAATTCGAGCTATATAAGATGAGTACAGAGACTTGTTCTATCTACCAGGATACACTCTCTCTTGCACCTCCGCAGCAGAGCACTGCATTCCGACGCCTACGTTGGATCCTACGCAGTCAATTAGAGTGAAGCCGTACCGATGACCTGAAGCGCATAAGGAAGAGGTTCAAACAGAGAAGATGCTTGCGGAAGGAATAAAATCGCCAAGTAGGAGCGGAAGGAATAAAATCGCCAAGTAGGAGCGGATGGAATTCGCCGATTCTCGTGATTCCAAAAAAGGCTGATGCCAGAAAAAATGGCGAATTGTGGTTAACTTCAGAAAATTAAACGATGTGACGTTAGGAGATGCCTTCCCCTTAACCAACATAACAGAGATTTTAGACCAACGGGGAAAGGCGCGGTACTTTTCGACGCTCGACATGGCGAGCGGCTTCCAGCAGATTCCATTGAGTGAAGAAGATAAGGAGAAGACGGCCTTTAGCAATCATCTTGGACATTTCCACTATAAAAGAAAGGCTTTTGGACTCAATGAGCACCGTCTACTTTTCAGAGAGCTGTGAATACTGTACTATCAGGATTACAAAGTATTTAATGCTTTGTGTACCTGTATGACATAGTCGTCCACGGCGAATCGCTCTCGATTCATAATGGTAAGCTGAAAGAGATACTACAGAGACTGAAGGAGTACAATTTGAAATTGCATCCTGATAAGTGTGAATTCCTCAGACGAGAAGTGACCTACATTGGGCACATAATCACGGAATATGGTGTGAAGCATGATCCGAAGAAATTTGAGAAGGTGCAAGACTTCCCGTAACCGAAGAAGACGAAGGCGTTAAAGGGATATTTGGGACTGACAGGGTTTTATAGGAGATTTATTATTATAGGAGAGGAGAGGATTTATTATTATTTATTATAGGAGGTTATTCGTAACGAGAAGTAGTGAAACTCAATCACTTTTTCATCCAGCTCTGAGATTGCTTGATTTTGAACGCAGATTGCCAGTTAGGTTTGCGTCCCCGCTATTCCTTTGTTTTTGGTGTTTCTTTTCCCCACAAGAGGGCGGTGTGTAGCCCGGCCGCACAGAGCGGAGTCACAAGGCATAAGGCCCGTCTGTCTGCCAGCGGCAATGAGGTGGGTCGTATCACCCCCTCAAGTGGGTAATTTGGTACGATATTTCCGTGTGTGGGAGATGAAGTTTTATTAGTGTGAAATCGTGTATTGTGATCGGGAATAAAGTTCATGTGTCAAGAAAGCTGCCGCAGTCTCTCTCTCTTTCCTTTACGGTTCCTCCGGCAGATAATGCCCATCGGCAACATGCCGTCAACACTTGATATGTTATCAATATTTGACGCAATAGGGACTTTGGCAAATGTGTGTTACGTGTCTAAATGAACAGTGATTGTTCGACGCATTGCTACCCAATGCTGATAAATTTAGAACTTGGAGATTAAAATAAAATAAGAGAAACCAATTTTTTTATCCAATACTTCGGTATAATTTTATTCCAGTGAGAAATTTTGAACACAATTTTAATCCCTCTAATAGACTTCGCAGGCTGTGGAATATATATCATTCTAATGTGTATGATTTATATATTCTTTCTCTAATATCATCAAAGCAGAAATCCAAGTAATGTTCAAAAATGTGCAATGAGTGCGCTAGTACTTATAGATTCTTTGAAATTGTATTATAATGTTGAAAGAGAATTTGAAAATGTTGAAAATTTTCGTGCAATGTTTCCTTTTGCACAATGCATGAACTGCACTATAATGTTTGGTTATGTGTTTTGATTTGCCTAAAATATTTTGTACACAATAAATTTATGCTTATAACTTGTGCCACAAATATGAATTATTTTGTAGAGGGTTTATACGCGTTGAAAGTTTAAAAAATAAACGAACTATTATTTTTATTCATTGATTGTCTGCGCCATTCCATGCCCACCCAAGAGGTCGCGCACGGGCTCATTATCCCTTTCTTTATAGTGGCGGATTTCCCCATCGGAAATATTCCTCAAGGCATATCTCCACTTTCAGCGATCTCCCCTAATTCCAAGACTGTCTCATTATCATTCCCTCATCATCCTCACTATCTAAAAGTGATGTGGCGCTGGCTGCTTGATGAGACCCTACATTCGCTCTATTTTGGAATGATAGTTCCATGGCCAGGATGGGGAATAGTTGAAAAGTACGAAGACGTAAGAAAAATCAAGGAGTTGCAAAGGGTTTTTCAAATGAAGAAAGTACAGGATCGACATAAACTTTTTAACAAAGCAGTCAAGGTTCTGATAAATAAAGGTATGGGAACATTTGTTAAATGGGTTATGGCATCAATCGTGTATGGATTATCTGAAGGGGCGAGAATTTCATCAAACAACTAGAAGAAACCGTGAGTAAATTTACTGAAAACCATGATTTGGCGAAGCTCATAGAAGATATACTCAATGCAATATTTCACGAATCCACGGGAAGTGTTGAAAGTATATTGAGAAAAATCATATTAACCTTCTTGTAGTACTCCTATAGACAACCAGTTCATGGGAACATGCAATTCGGCACAACATTGATGCTTGCCGTGGGTGGAGGCAAGCTCAACGTCATCAGCACGGCACGAAACGTTGCTTCTGCAATAGAGCAAGGTGATATCCTACAAACAGCCAGGGAAACAACATCAGGTGCCACCAATATTGTCCGTATTACCACCAAAATTGAATGCCAAGTACTATAACATTTTATCTTATGATGGTATTACTAGGAATGTAGCTCGATAGCTGCACAATGAGTAATTTATTCCGTTAGATAAATGGAGAGGTTTTTTATTTCTTCTCTTAACCAGGCAGAATGAAGTGGCAGGGAACAGATTCATCCAGTTTTGATGGGAACCTCTTATAAGCCAACCAAGTACCACCTAACGGCGAGGCAGACGGAAAGAGCGAGAGGGTGAGAACGTGGGCCGGAGTTAGCCACGCCCCTCATTTGAAAGAGGGGAGAGCGTGCAATGGCCCATCATGAGCTCCGCCCGCGTCTCGGTGGCAAGCGGTTCACTCCCAGGAAGGCCTGCCATTTGACCATAACTATTTGCATGCATCAGCACCATAATCACGAATATACTGGACTATAGCAAGACAGAGTTACATTGATGCAATTGCACGAATCAAGGAACAGTATTTCGGTGCAGGGACTTGTAACTGCCAAGTCACTTCTAACCTCATTTGTTCCCATAACAGAAACATGGCTACCTAGGTAATGCTGTGTTGCATTTGGAAACCTTGCATTTGGTGGATGTCAACGGAATCTATCAAACAGACAGATGGAATCAAATACAGTTCATTTTTCGCTGCAGCCACAGAAGTTCCGAATGGCAGAAGACCGCATGCATGACAATAGAGAAGGTGAACAGGGCACACAAGCGGCGCCAAAGAACATCAGGGTCCCTGCGGGCGAAGCACACAAGTCCGCCTTGACTCATTTTTTTCTCATCATTACCACTATGAGTATGTTGACAGCAGGAGCAAACTTGTGGACAAAAGCTTACATCCCAAGATTTGTTTCTTCAGTTCTCTGACAGGTGACACCGTCAGTGGCTCTGAGTATGAATATGCTAAGAGAGTGTGGTCTGAATTGGGTTGCAAAACTTTTGGCGAAACTCAGATCTTTATGTCAAAACTGACGTGGCAATTCTTTCTGATATTTTTGAAAATTTCCGTGACGTTTGCATGGACACTTACTGTTTATACCCTGCATGGTATTTTACTGCACCAGGACAAGCCTTCGATCCTATGCTTAAGCGCACAGGTGTCACGCTGGAACTCACGACGGATTATGAAATGATACTCATGATGGAGAGGGGCATACGAGGTGGCATCAGCCAGTGCGTCAAACAAAACAGCGAGGCTAATAACCTACGAGAAGCAACTCCTAATGCTCTCGTGATTCCAGCCATTGAGTGCACTGGAGAATCATAGCCATCAAGTGTAGATAGAGGGAGTGAGGTGATTGCCATGATGGCTGCATTATTCGGTTTTGGGGTGGGGGTCATTAGTGACGCAGACGGGGATTTTTTAATTTATTTTGTATTTTTTTTCGCATGGGATTTTATTTATTGCTTTTCATTTGTGAATATCTTTTCTCTTTTTTATTTAATTGTGCGTTTGTGTGGTTTTTTGTTTTGGTGCCATTTATACAATTTTTTTATTAGTTTATGAGTTTTAAAAAGTGTTTGTTTTTCTTTTTTTGTTTTCATTTAGAAGTATCATATTTTATATATTTGTAATATTGTTTTTTATTTAACTCTTTCCGGCACAGTGGTTAGAGATGTTAACCACCATCTTCACGATTTTTTATACTCTGAATCACAGTGGTTAGCGGTGGTAACCACGTCTATATGTGTAGTACACAGTGTCTTTGAGCGCACACAGATACCGCCACTAGCTTGAGGCATATGAATATTGAATCATCATGCTAAATCGATTGTGACTCGCTCTGAAAATGTGATCGCCTACTTATTTTGTTCCAAATGCCTGATTTAAAAGTAAAAGTCGTGTAATTGTTCTGAATGAGAACGAACGTCACTTCAACTACAAATGTAAGTACATTTTATTGAATATTGACAAAGTTTAGTCTTATATTTATGCAAATATGAGGTGGTGACTACTCGTAACCACCATGCAATAACAAACCATCTTTGTCAAGATGACTCATAACCTAACATTTATGTTATTTTTCTTTTAGACGATGGATACTCATCCTAGGAAGAAAGTAGGGAAAGTAGGGTAGGCACCTCAATTTATACGATATAGATGTCATCGTGTACCTAGTGGAGAATATTCCGTCCGACTCTGAGAGCATCATCGATGATTTTGGATTCAGTGACAGCAGTGAGGAAGATGACAATCCCAGCGTAAGCCCACCTATGCAAATAATCGCAAGTAGCCCTATCGATTTCATTTATGGTGCATCGTGTTCTACTGGGATTCAGCCTAAGCCTTCCAGTTTGCCAGGGCCAAGTAGGACTCCAAATCATAGGCCTAGCCCTACTTCAATATATGGCCGAGACCTAGGCCTACACCCTGATCATGACATATCTGCATCGTCACAATCAGAATCTGAAGGGTACGATAGTGGTGACAACATACGTCTGAAACATTTTGCTCCAATTAGGGCTAAGCCTACTATGCCAACAGATGTGCCTAGGTGGGAGAGAACTATGCATGTTGATGAACCAGATCCCTTTCTGGGACAAGGAGGTGTGGCTGATTTTATCAAAGATATGCATGACCTAACCCCTTGTTAGATATTTAAATTGCTATTCACTGATTATCTCCTCAACCACATTGTACTACAAACAAAAATCTATGCTCAGCAAGAAAGGAAACTATACACCCCGACCACAAATGATAAAATGGCCTCATTTATTGGCATAAATTTGTTAATGGGGATTAAAAAAATGCCAAGTTTTAGAAATTATTGGTCGTCAGCTCCAGACCTCCGTGATAATTATGTCGCATCAATCATTCCCCTAAATAGGTTCAACTGGCTCCTTGGCCACCTTCGTCTCAACGACAATAACCTGCAACCAGCTAGGGGAAGTACTGAATTTGATAAATTGTATAAGCTGCGACCATTTCTGAATACGTTGAGTGCAACTTTCAGTAAATGTTTCAAACCCAATTAAGCCGTCGCGATTGATGAATCAATGATTAAATTTAAGGAGAGAAGCAGCCTGAAGCAATATCTACCCAAAAAATCAATAAAACTTGGATATAAGGTTTGGATGTTCTGTGACTCCACGGGATACAACCTGAAATTCGAAATCTACATGGGAAAATCCGACCAGATTGTAGAGTTAAACTTGGGTGGGAAAGTTGTCACAGCAATGTGCAGTGAGCTTATCAATAAAAATCACCGAGTCTACTTTGACAACTATTTTACAAGCTATACTCTTATGTTAAGCCTTCTTGAAAACAAAGTATTTGCCTGTGGAACGGTAAATTCCAATCGTCGAAATCTGCCTACCCTGAAAGAAGATAAGGCTCTGAAGCGTGGTGAGTACGATTGGAATACCTACAATAATGGTACATATTTCAATTGTGAAATGGAAAGATAAGAGGAGTGTACACATTCTCTCAAACTTCCATAACCTCCGGAATGTTGTGTATGTTGTACGAAAGGAAAGGATGGCAGCAAGATAGACGTACCATGCCCACTAGCTCTAAGAGAGTACAATGCCAACATGAACTTTGTGGATAAGTTTGACCAGCTGTTGAAGTATTACTCACTGGATAGAAAGTCAAAAAAATTGTGGCACAGGATATTCTTCCACATGATAGATAGCTGCATTGTCAATGCGTACATCATCTTCCACGAGCTGGTTTTTCCACCCCTTACGATGAAAAACTTTCGACGAAGGGTGATATATGTACTCTTGCCTGTGACATTAGTTCATGGGCCTAAGACTAGAAAGCGAAGTTCAGGTTCAACATCATTAATTGTTCGTCAAAAGCCTCAGGTGCAGGTTGAAATACGCCTTGAGAGTTCAAAGCATCAACCACTACGCTCAAAATCTAAACGCTGCGCAAAATGTAGCACGAAGAAAAAACAGGTTCGAACTGTTTGGATTTATAAAACGTGCGGTGTACCTACCTTTGTGCTTGCAGAAAGGTAGATCCTGCTTTCAAGACTTTCATGCCTAGTTTGTCATGGCCTTCGTTATATGTTTTAACAAGGCCTACTTTGATGTTTTCACTTTGTTTCCTTTCCTTTCTTTGTTAAGGATTCTTACTATGCCGAGGCATAAAAACCCTCAAGACATGAACTGATTACAACTTATATTTTGTACTTGCGTGTGTTCTTGTATGTGTTGCCTACTTGTGATTTTATGTAGGCTGAATTATTGTAATACTAGGCTTACTAGGCCTGTAGCTTCAAACATATAATGTGATTTTCAACATTGTGTAGGCACACCTACCTATATTATTATTTTCTGTCTGCATAATTTGGCACAAGATTGTGTCATTTCTTCTTATTATTACTTCTAGAAAATAATCTAGAAATTACTGATTATTATTTTATGCTTCTGTGGACATAAATAAATGATTTAAAATAAATAATTTTGTTATAATTACTCTCAAAAGCACTACTTTGAACCCTTGATGTGCATAATATGTTTCAAAAGTAGCTATATGATGATGACATTTTTTTCTTTACTTTCTGTTTTATGGTGGTTATTACACGGTGGCCACTAGCACTAACCACCTGTTTACAACAATACCATTGTTGTAAAAAATAAAAAAATGAATTCTATGCCATTCTTGAACCCAAAGCAACGTTATTAGCACCAAAAAGTAGTAAGTTATGGAATTAATATTTCTGTGCCTGAAAGAGTTAACCAATAAATTTAAAATACAAAGGATAAAGAATTCCATTTATTTTATCTCAGATGATCTGAATTCGTATAATCGCATCGTATAATGCTTGCGGAATAAAATTCCGCAAGCATTATACGATGGCATATCAGTGCGCATAGGTCGTGGTCTTCGTGGTAATACCCGAAGGCTTCTGGAGGGAGGCAATTGCGGCGTGCCGGAGCTGTGTCAGTAGAGATCTTTTGACGGTGGTTGGTGTGGAGGTCCTTCACTGCTGCGTGGAAACACGCAGACAGTCGACATTCATCCCTGGATATTGTGACGTATGTCACGATGACCTCCCCATCCGGACCACGGCATTCGAGAACTGCTCTCAATGTCAGCTTACCATCCGGTCCGGATGGTTTGTCAATGGACCTCGCCATCCCTTTTAAGACGACACCACCACCGTCGATTCCATCCTGGCTGGCCTCGGCCTAATCATTATCATCAGCTTCCGATTCGTCATTGCAGTCTCCGCCGCCGCCGCAATCCCCAACTCAATCATCTCCGCTGATGCCGGTTTGGGTTTCGCCTACGCCGCTGCAAGAGCCAACTCCGACGCCGTCCCAGACACAGATGCCGGGTTGGACGTCGCCACAATCGCCAACTCCGACGCCATAGCTGATGTCGGTTTGGGTGCCCCCAGTTATTACGTTAGATGATGACGTAACTTCACCGCCTCCGCCGCCAGAGATCGTCACAATTGACGATTCGCCGCCGTCTCCATGGCATGGCTTCACTTGATCACGGCAGAGTTGCTTTAGATTTGAGATCTTTGCTTGCGGACCAGGAGGATGAAGGTGAAGGACCTCTCCTGGTCCTGGATGAACACCAGCAACTAAATGAAGTGTTCGAGTTGGAGGAGGAGGACATATTTGAGATAGCCGGAGAAGAAGGCTTCAATGCTAGTGTAATGTTTTTCTTGAGCGTGCCGTGGGATATGCCCGCTATGACACGGGAAGAAATTGACTTCCACCTGAATGAGTGTGTCACCGAGAGTGAAAGTGTCGAGGTGTTTGGGAGAGACAGGGAGTGGCAAATTTTGTGGGGGGTAGACAGTGTCGAAAGAGAGAGGGAGGTGATTGCCATGGTGGCTACATTTTTCGGTTTATGGGGTGAGGGTCATTAGTGACGCAGACGGGGATTTTTTAATTTAAATTGTGTTTTTTTCGCATTGGATTTTATTTATTGCTTTTCATTTGTGAATATTTTTTTCTCTTCTTTATTATATTGTTTTTTTATTTTGGTGGTATTTATACCATTTTTATTAGTTTGTGTTATAACACATAAAAGTGTGTTTTTTTCTTTTATTATTTTCAATTAGAAACTATTATTTTCATAATATATGAATATTGTTTTAAAATAAATATAAAATACAAAGGATAAAGAAATTCATTTATTGTATCCCAGATGATCCAAATCCATTTAATCTTCTTTATCCGAGCGGCGGTTTGCTGTCAGACTTCTGTGGCGCCTCCGTCACCGGCGGCCGGCGCGCCACGCTGTCGCAGGAAGCAGAGGCTAATTCCCCGCCAGATGTTCGCCTGCGAGGGACTTTCTCGCCAGGTCGCCGCGGCGAGACAATTCGCCGCCAGGCCGTCGCCGGCGAGACAATTCCTCTCCGTCGCCGCCAGGCCGTCGCCGGCGAGATAATCGCTCTCCGAGTTCGCGCCTGAAGATTCCAGTTCTCGCATAGCGCTCGCTCAGAACACTCGCGTAAGACGGCGCTCCCTGTGCTTTGACCTCGTGCCTTTTTTGGACGCTCAATAAAAGTGTTTTTCCGTATCCCGTGGTGAGAGTCATTTCAGCTGCACCTGGACCTGCACGCTCCCTCTCCCAGCTACCCTACCGAGCGGGAATAGGGAGACCAGCAAACTTCGTTCTCCCGAGTCGAAAGTCGTCTTCTCTAGATGTCACAAGAATAAATCAAGTATCTGCTTGCATGTTCCCAGCTTAGCATACGCGATGACAGCCTTCTCGCTCGCTTTCCCCAGCCCCAGTTGGAGGTCACACGAATGATTCAGCAATTGCACCGCGGGCATGAAGCAAAAGGGATCGGGGGCCAAATTATTAATCAAACTCAATATCCGTCCCAGCTTGGCGCGCATTGAAGCCATTCTCACTCGCTCGCTCTCGTCCCAATCCAGTATTTGCACCGGGTGCGGGGTTATGAAAGATTCTCGCTCTCTCTCTTCCAACCGTCACCTTTGGCGGTCACGGGCAGACGAATAAATTCAGCAAAATGCACGCGTGCATAAGGCAAGTGAGAGGAGGGGAGCTCAATTGTCGTTCTCGCTCGGGACCAGGGGTTGTGAAAGATTCTCGCTCTCTCTTCCAACCGTCCTGGCGGTCAGACGATTAAAGCACCACGTGCATGAAACAATAGGTCAATTTGATGATACGGCTCATCCTCAACCCACACTTGGCGCCAACGTCATTGAAGTTTCATCGCTCTTTCTCCTGTCCTCTTTGGCGGTCGAACGAATTAACTAGCCATCTAATAAAAAGCTAACATTTGCGCATGATGCATGAGGGAACACGGAGGTCAATTTCATGATGAAAAAAATATTCGCGAAGCTTCTAGTATTTTTACCTCATGAGATGCAACACTTCCTTCTCCCGACTCACGCCACTTCCCCTCTCTCTCTTTCAATAAAGTCGCTTCTTCCCTAGTCGCCTGCATCACTTTTCGTCCAGCACCCGGAGCGAACACAGCCAACACAATATATATTTATATAGAATGAATATATTCTTTATATATATAGAATGAATCTCTCAGCTAATATTAATGCTACCTATGTAGAGGGTGCTGGACCATCTACGGTCAACGCTGGTAATAATATCTTAAAAAAACTTCTTGAAGAACAAGCAGCGTACACCTGCATCAAGAAAGAAGTGCTTGTGGAGGGAGAGAGATACGTGGTTAATTCTCTAGAGAAGGTGACCACTAGATATGGAGAATGTTTGGTGGGTAGTTTTAAAATGAATGGGAGGAAAAGAAAAATATTCCTTCCAAAATACCTTATCCTCACTCCTCAAGAAGTTATTAATTACAACCATTCGAACACAAATTTTTCTGTTTACAGAGAAGGTAATCTCATAAAAATCGAATAACTGTTTAAAATGTTTTATACTAAAAGCATGTTGATACTTATGTCTTATGAGAAGGTGACCACAAGATTTGGAGAATGTTTCGTAGGCAGTTTTGATATTAATGGGAGGAAAGGAAAAATATAACTCCCAAAATACCTACATCTCACTACTCAAGAAGTATTTAATTCAAACTATTTGAATTCAAACATCGGACCAGCTGGTCCGATGTCACATGCCTGGCACCACGCCGTCCTTATTGGGCTGATAAAGATGAGAGCCTATTCAAAGATGGTGGCAGGAAACCAGACAGACTTTTTGGCTGGTAGCAGCTCACAAGTGACAAGTATTCCTGTGTTTTCTGGTGTTGTTGAGAAACATCCATTAGAAATTTTTGTGCGGACCATTGCTCGTGAGGATGGAGCCATGATGGTAATGAATAGAAACCCAAACCAATTATCCATATCATTAAGGGAGTTAACTCGAAAGCTTGTTAATTCCATCAAAGAAGGGACTATCATCATGGGTCAAATGAACTGGTATAAAATTGTTAACTCAGCAACAACGATGGAGGAATTTAATGAAAGAGTTGTTGGCAAAGAGAAATTGTTTTTTGGAGACATTAACATGGGAGGTGTCTGACTGAAAGATTGTTAAAAGATGGATTTTTACAAATGATTTATATGGATCTTACAAAATCTGTTAAGTAAGAAAAAATTGCTATAAAAAAAAATACGCGACGTACGAAGCGGAATGCTTGGGCGTCGTGTTTGGAGTTGAGAAATTCGACCAGTACCTCCGTGGTCAGGAATTTGATCTTTTCACTGACAACGAAGCCTCTCCCGGGTTAGCGGACGTGCCGACGGCTCAATATCTAAAGCATCTAGTTGCGTCCCAATGAAAATCATTCATATACGAGGAATGTGCATCATCATGAGGTAATGTCATTTTGCCTTCTGCTTGTAGCTTCAACTGGGGAACACTTTCAGCCTGTTCTCTACCTAGGGGCCAATGCTGTTAAGGTTTCTTTTGAAATTGAACGAAATATCCACTTTTGTTGTGAATAAGTATACCTACACCTATGACTGATGAGGAGAAGCAATCTTTTTACACGGCGACAGTCTGTCATATTTGTAAGAATGATTTGGGGAAGGAACGAGTGAGGGAACAGGACCATGTGACAGGGAAATTTCGCGAAGCAGCTCATGGAGCGTGCAATGTAAATTTTCAAGTCCCCAAGTCTCTTCCAATTTTTATTTGTAATCTTTCATGCTACGATTCACATCTGATTGTTCCCCACCTTGGAGATGATAATTTGAAAATTGAAATCATTCCAAACACAGAAGAAATGTATATTTCCTTTGCAAAATATGTGGATTCATTTTCACTCCGTTTCTTGGACAGCTTTAGATTCTTGAGCACCTCCATTGCAAAATTGACATCTGCAATCCCCAAGGATAAGTTCAAACAAACAACACGCATTTTCGGCTGTAAAGCTGATATGAACACAAGGGTGTTTTCCCCTATGAGTATGTTGACAGCTGGAGCAAACTGGAGGACAAAAGCTTACTTCCCAAGCATTGTTTCTTCAGTTCTCTGACAGGTGACACCATCAGTGACTCTGAGTATGAATATGCTAAGAGAGTGTGGTCTGAATTCTGTTGCAAAACTCTTGGCGATTACTCAGATATTAATCTCAAGGCTGAAGTGACAATTCTTTCTGATATTTTTAAAAATTTCCGTGACGTTTGCATGGACACTTACTGTTTATACCCTGCATGGTATTTTACTGCGCCAGGAATAGCCTCCGATGCTATGCTTAAGCACGCAGGTGTCACGCAGGAACTCATGACGGATTATGACATGATACTCATGATGGAGAGGGGCATACGAGGTGGCATCAGCCAGTACGTCAAGCGATACAGCGAGGCTAATAACCTACGAGAAGCAACTTCCATTGCTCTCGTGATTCCAGCCATTGAGTGCACTGGAGAATCAAAGCCATCCCTCCACGGATAAAAAATTATTCGAAACGAGGAATAGTGAAACTTAGTAGCTTTTTCATCCAGCTCTAAGATTGCTTAGTATGATACAAATATTTGAAGTAATAGGGTCCTTTGCACTTTTGTATTACGTGTTTGAATAAACATTGTTCAAAGCATTGCTACCCAATGTTGATCAATTTGCAACTTGGAGAAGTGTCATTAGACACAAAATATGACAGTTGCACCGCATAAGGAATACCAAATATTTTTCTTCAAATATCTAGTGTTTTACATCTGGTAAATCAGGATATACCAAGCAGAAGTCGATAGAATCTGACAGGCTGTGAATACAGAATGGAGAAGTATGAGCAGAAGCCACCAGCAAATCCTAATCGGATATCCATCATTCCTTTTACGGTGCAATGAAAATTTAATGCCAATGTCTATAACACATTATCTTATGATGGTATTGTTAGGAATGTAGCTCGAGTGCTGCACAATGAGTAATTAAGACAGTTGGGAAATGGGAAGATCTTTTATTTCTTGTCTTGATAAGGCAGCTTAGAGTGGCAGGGAACCGATTCGTCCAGTTTTAATGGGGACCTCTTATAAGCCTACCAACTACCACCTAATGGCGAGACAGACGGAAAGAGCGAGAGGGTGAGTCGCTGGAAACGTTCACATTGGCCGTTTCACTCGCGTCTTATCGCACTAGCTTCCTGCGAGCACTCCCCAGTTGAGCGATAATCGGAGCGCGCGCCGGATGGGCTTTGCCGCGGACAGTCATTGCTCCACCACAAGGTGATAAAAGGGAAAATTTCCTACCGAAGGGAAACTTGGAGATTTTCAAAGGAGAAGATGACATAAAAAGATAATGCTGGGCCGGAAGGCCAGAACTTCCAATTGGTGTGGGATAGGAGGAGGCGCAATGCTAAGAGATATAAGAGATCACATCGATTATTCCCTCGTTGATAGGGAATAATCGATGTGATCAGTTTGTGCAAATGCTAATTGGGTTCGACTGCAAACCTGATGATGTCAACTACTCCATCATCTCTGTTAAAGACGTCCATCAATGTGAGGACATTAAAACACAGGTGGACATCACAAAAGTGCATCTCCAGTTGTTGCAGAAGCGCCGTTATCCTCAATCCAATTTCTACAGTTGTTTTGGCAAAGTGACTACTTTAATCACACATTGTGGAATGCACAGCCATGCGTCGGTGATGGCCGGTGGTCTCTCTCAGCGTATTGTGCAGTTTACCCATGAAGGATGTCTAAAAGTGCACAACACTCAAATAATTTCGATATTTGCCACTCCTATCACCGTAGATGCTATTAACGCCACCATCACAGGATCTTTCGTAGATTATGGCTCAGTATCTGGACACTCATGCTCGGGATCTGCTTTTGTCTACAACATTACACAGCTGCAGTAATGCAGGTATCATATGAACTCTTACTAAGGACGGGTTACGGAACAATCGATAGTGAGACTAACACCTGGGACTTAACAAGGGGAGCGTCTCCCCTTCTTTCACACACTTCATTATCAAGAACCTCTGGCAAGCGGTTATACACGTGTCTCCCCCGCCCGGGTACGGGCGGGATCTTTTGGAAGGTGGAAGATTTGTATCCGCCATGCCAAATATTCCTTCATCCCTCGGGCTCCCCACCCACCATGGAGCCACAGATTCGGGACGCAAAATGAAGATGGAAGAATCACCCATGGCAATTATAGATAAAACTGGATATGTCGTAGATTTTCCTAATACTGAAAACAAGAAAGGAGAGGCGTTCCTGAGTACCATGGAGAAGAAGACAACATAATTGACCATAGTGGACCTGGCCTTCGAGATACCGGATAAAGATTATTACGAAAGAACTGGAGAAATTCGGCAAGATTCTAACTTAACAAAACGACAAATGGAAAGGAGAAGGATACTTGAACGTCCTCAACGGGAACAGAATAGTGAAAATGATACTGAAAGAATAGGTCCCCTCTTATATCTACATCTGCGGATATACGGGTATCGTCTTTTATCCTGGGCAGAGAAAAACTTATGCCATATGCCGCAGCACAGAGCATCTAAGATTTGATTGCCCAATGAAAAGAACACTATACTCCAGAGTTCTAAAAGGAAAGGAAATGGCGACAATTAACGCTGACCAAGATAAAGACAGAAAGGCAGGAACGCACCCAACATCAAAGAAAGGAGTTAGTGATTGGTATTAGAACCAATATCATTAAACATTTTCCTACTTTCTTCTCGGTTGATATTTTATTTCACTCGCACACAAAGCACAGTCATTGTACCTACGAGAGGGACTTGATTAGATGCGACATGCCTCCCCTGGATCAGTACAGAACTCCAATTCTTTCTCCGAGTTTGCTTACAAGTCAGGAAAATGAAGTGGAATAAATCCCTCTGGTTCCGGAAGTAATGGCTGAAGGCGAAGCATGGGGTTTTGAATACACCGTGATGATTTATACAGTAGTGCCTTGGAACATGCCGTTAATCTCGAATGGACAGTTGCAAATTCTGCCATTCTCACGCTTCTTTTAACGAGGGTGTATGGACAGCCGCGAATTCGGAGATTCTCCCGCTTCCTTCAAGGAGGGTGATTGAACAGCTGTTAATCCAAGTGACCAATCTTCTTCGGTATATTAAGGACCTCGCGATTCTTCCGTAAGCATAACACCATGGCATATCAGTGCGTAGAGACGGTGGAATTCGTGGTCATTCCTCAAGGCTTCTGGAGGGAGGCAATTGCGGCGTGCCGGAGCTGTGTACGAAGAGACTTATCGACGGTGGCTGGCGTGGAGGTCCGTCACAGCTGTGTGGAAACACGCAGACAGTCAACATTTGTGCCAGGCTATTGTGACATATCTCACGATAACCTCCCAATCCGGTTCACGGCTTTTGAGAATTGTTCTCAATGCCAATTCACCATCAGGTCCGGATGGTTTGTCAATGGACCTCTCCGTCCATTGAGAACGACGAAGATAGCTTCAATGCTAGTGCAATGTTATTTTGAACGTGCCGTGGGCAAGACTTTGCTTGCGGACCAGGAGAATAAAGGTGATGAAGGGTCTAACCACACCTCTAATATTCAAATAAGAATGGGCTGACGAGAGTGATCATACTAAGAACCGAGAGTGATTATAAAGAAATGTGTAACGAGTCCATTGTGCTACTTCCTAAGCTGGACACGGAGCAGCACCAAAATAATCATAATATTAAATCATTCTGTGTACTTGACTTTAAAGAAATGAAATTTTATATGACATCAGCCGAAGGTAATTTTTCGTTACTATGCATACCCATCTCTGTTATCTCATTGCTACTTCACTTCCTGTCGCAAGCTTACATACTGGAAGACGTGAGTTATGAAATTATAACAGTTGCACTGCATCAGGTGTTATGCCAAATATTTTTCTTTCAATATATTTCTCCTTCTTCAGAATTTCTTAGAAAGGGCAATGAATATTGAATGAAAAGGTCGATAATATATTACATCTGATCATATTATAATTAGGAGTGCAGCTAGATTACTGCACAAAGGGTATTTTAGAGTTGGAATATGGAGATGTCTTTTATTTCTTCTCTTGACCAGACAGCATAAAGTGGCAGGGAGCTGATTCATCCAGTTTTGATGGGGACCTCTTATAATCCTACCAACTACCACCTAATGGCGAGACAGACGGAAAGAGCGAGAGGGTGAGAACGTGGGTCTGAGTTAGCCACGCCCCTCACAAGAAAGAGGGGAGAGCGTGCAATGGCCCCCCAAGAGCTCCGCCCGCGTCTCGGTGGCAAGCGGTTCACTCCCAGGAAGGCCTGCCCCCACCTCTCCAAAGGAAGCCCCAGAGCCCCACTAAGGGACAATCACCAGGGATAAGGGATAGAGTTGGATGCATCAGTTCCCTGCCACTTCGAGCTGTGTAAGGGTTCCACATGACACTATCACCAGAAATACTAGCTGTTGTTAAAGACAGAAAATGTGATACCAGATCAGGAATAATGAAAACCTAACAATAGGACCAATCTGAAGTTCTCATGACTCCAATCCATTACAAATACAGCTTAAGTAAATATTTTTAACAATTTTTGTTTAAACCAGTTTAAACCAACCAATTAACTAATGCCCTTGGATATCTTCAAGCACGGCATTGCCACATTCTCATCAAGCCATTACCTTAACCCACATGATCAACTTTCTTTCCCAAAGTTGTTAAAACAAGGGCAATGCTGATTTTATTGTGTTGACCCCAAGTAGAATAGCATGGGAATCATTTCAAATGCCCAATCTGATTAAGTTTACAGATGATCTTACGACATTTTTCACGTACAAATATTCCTCTCTCTGAGGACTCTATAATGTGTTTACAAAACAATTCAATCAACCACATTCACATTAGCATTACAATTTGCAATCTGGCACTTAACTATTTGCATACATCAGCACCATAATCACGACTATACTGGACTGTAGCAAAGACAATTGATGGCTGTTATGTCACCGTACCTGTTTCTACTACATGTAATATGCTCAAATTATGACCTATTTGCTGTTGAGTTACAATGATGCAATTGCATGAATCAAGGAACAGTATTTACGAGGCAGTGACCTGTATCTGCAAAGTCACTTCTGACATCATTTCCTCCCATATCAGAAACATGAGAACATCAGGCCGCATGTGGCTACATAGGTAATGCTGAGTTGCACTTGGAAGCAACGATTGACAATTAGGCACTGCCAATATGCCACAGATTTGGAGACCTTCTTCATATGGAGATGTTCACTCTTTTGTTTTTGGCACAGGAGCCCTGGGAATGTTGATTAGTTTTGTTACGTCCTGCTTGTGGATTGCAGTTAGAAGCAGAGACCTCTCCTCTGTTGTTTGCTGACATTGTAGTCATGGCGTTGTATTCA
Organism: Platycnemis pennipes; assembly: GCA_933228895.1. NCBI lineage: Eukaryota > Metazoa > Arthropoda > Insecta > Odonata > Platycnemididae > Platycnemis > Platycnemis pennipes. The sequence continues at coordinate 17,645,072 of OW121858.1, read as the reverse complement.
GACAATTCCTGAAATGGGAAAAAAGATTCACTGAATCAGCACAAGACATTGTCATCACGAGATACCTGAAATGTAGGATAAATCATTAACACGTTGGCTTAAAGAGATGGTGATTTGCCAGCTGGCTGAACTTGGACTTCCGTTAGAGAACCAGTGAATAACCGGGTGCCTCAATTAATTTTTTATTACATTCTTTTTATCATTCACAGATTTTTCACATTTAGTACCATTAAAGAATAATAAACATTCTATTAATGCAAAAAAATCCCTGATAAGGGCTGCAAAAGGTTTTTAAACGAATAACAATAAATAAAAATATGACTTCAATAAAAAATAGTGAAATAAGTATCCAAAAAAGGACTAAAAAGTACCAAGACTTGATGAAAGATATGAAAATCTAGTCTCAAGATTCTTACGTGGTCATTGATGTGAATATATTAACAGCCTCACAAGAAGACCCTAGTGGCATTTCTCCCAGAAGTCTACGTGCACGATAAAGGTGCTCTAACCAATTTAGTGCCACCTGATCTGAGTACGACTAGCGAGAAATACAAAGGCTATTTGAATAAATAAATGTTTTTATAATATACATTGTTTCGTTAGAGGAATAAAATACTTGAAATAAAAAATTGTTAAAAATAAATAACAAAGTAGAGTATCAAGCTTTTTGTAAGCATGATTAAGTCATTTTACCAAATTTGTAATAATTATAACAAGTAGAATGTAGACCAACTCAAAAACCGATATATCTGGCCATGTCATTAAGAGGGTTAATTTGGGGTGTATTTTGTCTTGGGAATTAAATCAATTTTCCCAGAGTTATTGGGCTGTAAAAACTAACATAGCAGCATTGCAGTGCAACTCCTAGAGGAGAGATCAGTCAACTCCCGTTGCTTAAATAATGTTGTTGGCAGATTAGTTGAATCTTCATCAACTCGTCTCAAAGAAGTTGATGATCATGTTGAGGCCAAGAAGCCACCTCATTCGTTTATAGTGAACTGTAAATGTATGTATCTCCACGTCCTCCCTCATCCACCTAATGTCATTCATATTACAAGCTGGTCTAATAGTGTGTTTTTGCTCTGACTCCTGATAATACCGTATTTACTCGTGTAAGCCGCGCACCTTTTTTCCCGAAACACCGGTGAAAAAATAGGGGTGCGCGGCTTACACGAATCATCCAGATTTTCGTGTAAACCGTGCACTATTTTCCCTCAAATTCCTGTTGTTTTTTCTCCTAAGTTTCGCATTCTGTAAACATATCGACGTTTATTGGTAAGTATGGTCTAGTAGTAAATCGTACAATGTAAAGTATTCTGAAATTTCGAAGTAATTTGTAATACAAATCCAAAAGTCTGAGCGTACGACGGTACTTGAAAACGCTAGATCCGAAGAACCGCTAGATCCGAAACACCACTTGACAAATTAATAGATTTATCGTGTATAGATCGTACTTAGGACAACACTTTGTAGCACTGATATGTATTTAAATCTACATTGTATCCTGTAAGCTGCCACAAGGGGTCGGCGTCTTTATGTCTTTTCAAAGTCGTAAGCGGAGTTTGTTTCAGTGTCATGTATCTGTAGCAACATTTTTACGCAATAGATAGCTCCTTTTGTGTACACATTAAAGCTAAATTGCAAAGACACGACAAAGAATTTGTTACATAGTGGCAAGAGTCGTATACTGAGAGACTATACCTTCTGACTATCCGTGCGTGAGTGTAGTAAACGAGTTCGAATCGATCATTTAGCATTTTAAAATAATTTGCAATTATCACCCTAAAAATGAATTCTGATGTGAAATTGCGATCGTTTCCCGTGAGCACAAAACAACATATTATAAGCGATGCCGAAAAAGTAGAAAATCGAGCTGCAGGAAGGAAGTATGGTGTATCTGAATCTAGCAGTGACGAAAACTAAAAATGGGAACTATTATGATATGAATATTCATTAGTGATTTACGATTCTATTTCCGCGAATATGTTTTTCTTTAGTTTTATAAGAATTATAATTGTTATTAAATTGAGCTTAGTTGTTTCCGTGTGTTCCCAAGACTTTCCGGTGTTGTTAAATCTTCCAAGTCCACAGCTACTGCGCAGAGAACAGACGAGACCACCACTATGGTACGGATGGCGTTCTGCTTTTATTTGTTGATATGCCAACGGATTTCCGTAACAATAAAGTAATCACGGGTTGAAATTGTACATATTTCTGCAATTATTCCAGTTAAATGTTTATTTTGAAAAGATGCCATTTTTATAGTTGGATGATGTGTCGTATGTAACTGTGATTACTGTGAGATGCTACGAGAAAAAGATGCATAGTAAAAGAGGCCGTGGAGGCCGTGCATCGATGCACGACGCGATGACGATCGTGACGATATTAACACGTAATTAAATCAATTAATGAGAAAGACGTACATGTAATATAGGCACAGCATTTCTCTTAAAGAACGTGCATTCATGTTATGACAAAATGATGCAGATTCAAGAGCAAAAAAAATAATTTTCTGACAAATAATTTTTTTCCTCACGAGTCTTCCCGAAAATAGGGGTGCGCGGGATACACGAGGGCGCGGCTTACACGAGTAAATACGGTAATACTAAAGCCTTGAATCCTTGGTTAATTTTCATTAAAAGTCTGTGTGCAAATGTAAAACTAGTCACATTAATTGGAAGTAACTTGTGACAATGCTCTCCCTTCAGGAAATTACATGAAAAAGCACAAAATATTTCAAATGAGAAATATGCACCGGAATCACGTGAATCCAAATTCACCAACACCACATAAAATAAGGGAAATTACAATGGATGTCATAAATATTTTAACCATACATCACAACATTGAAATTATTTACAAGGTGAGAGGAATTAAGTAACCATTAGTAACATATCAGTGCCAAAACAGCAAACAGAAACTGAAGATCAGGCTGGAATTAAAAATGAAACCATATCCCACAATGTAACTGAAATAATGTGAATATTACGGAACTGGAATAACAATGTGCGTTGGAACTGATAATGGAACTGGATCCACGTAGGGGAACCAATACTGAAAGTGTAGTGGAACAGAAATCAGGAATGGACCCGGAACTGATAATGGGACCTGGAACTGATAATGGGACCTGGAACTGATAATGAGACGAGGAACTCTTTTAGGAAATAGAACGATTTGAAGGAAGGTTTGACTTTGAAGGAACTGAACTGTAACTTATAAAAGGAACTGGAACTTCTTAAAGGAACTGTAACTTCTTAAAAGAACTAAAAATTCTTAAAGGAACTGTAACTTCTTACAGGAACTGTAATTTCTTAAAGGAACTGTAACTTCTTAAAGGAACTGGAACTTCTAAGAGGAATTGGAACTTATGAAAGGAACTGGAACTTATGAAAGGAACTGGAACTTATTAAAGGAACTGGAACTTATGAAAGGAACTGGAACTTATGAAAGGAACTGGAACTTATTAAAGGAACTGGAACCTGTAATGGAATTGAAACTTCAATAGTGGAACTTTGAAAGTTGCTTCGAATGTAAATTATTTGAACTGCAAACTATTAGGCAAATTGTTGGTGTGTCTGTGCAATTTCCGCCATTTTGATGATTTAAAAAAAAGCATTACATTATTTATCTAATTATTTTAAGCATCACCGTGCACAAACAACTTCAGTAAAAGCCTGTATGTCCATCAAGACGGCTAAGCGTGCTTCTCAATTCAGGTGCAATACCTCATACTGTTCACTCTAACCTTCTTTGATTCCAACCTTCTTTGGATGAAACCAGCGAGAAAAAGATCAGAGTGCAACAATCAATCCGACAAAAGAAGATGTATGAAGGCATTGTCACTCACCTATTAAATTAGGTTAACGAGTTGTAATTCACTTGGAAAGAGATGATGGAAGCAGTTGGAAAGAGATAGAAGTTAAGCACATGCCTAAACAGAAAATGCCTGCAGATTTATCAACGAAAGCTGTTCCCAAACCAAAGAATAAGTATTGTACGAGGTATATTATGGAGTTGCCTTAATGAATTATCAGGGTTTATAGGAGTTTATTTTCATTTTCCCTGACTTTTCCAGGATTTCCAAACCATTATTAGTGATTTTCCCTGACTTTTGAGCCCCTTTGAAAACTCCAAGATTTCGGTCATTTATAGAGATAAAGGTTGTAGTGAGGAAGCAAAGAAGTCTAAACTTATCAAAAATTGTAGGTTTATTATCATATTAATCATATGAACTTCCAGTAATAAGAGATCAACAACTTTAAGTCAACAAAATAAAAATTATCATTCCTTACATTGATATGCCTTCAGAAAGGGTTTTAATTGCAGAAAAATATATGCAAAGAAGGCTAACCTGGCTTTTCCTTCAAACCTGATGTCATGTTAAAGTAGCTCTTTGAATCAATCTTCATTTTTTCTTCCTCACATCCTTCTACAAATTTGGCTAAGTGACTTCAAATTTGACTGAGAATAACTTTCTCGTCGCCAGAAGGACAAAGGGAAGCATTCCTGGCGAAATCGCTAGCGAGTGAAAATATGAATGCGCACACCTTTCGCCAATATATTCACCAAATCGTGCAGACAATAGCCAGAAAGAACCAGAATAGGGCTGCCTCCGTAATGAAGACCTGAGACCAGTCGTCCCCTCCCCTTCACTCTCCTCCTCCACTCCTATGTGCAGTTTTTGATCTCTTGGCCTTTTCAGGTGATAAATTTAAACATTTTGTGATTTCTCCCTGACCACACATTAAATTCTGCAACTTTTCCAGGTTTTCCATGACCGTTTTCATTTTCCCTGACTTTTCCAGATTCCTATAAACCCTGATTATATATGCCTATTAGATTAAGTGAGGGTGTTACAGTTGTAATCTAATATTTTATTTTGGGTTGGCAACATATGTTCCTATTTATCTGATTGTAATTATTTATCTGTGTATTGTTGTCATCTTTCTCTCTTTCTCAGTCGTTCCAATAGTGAAATGGAATTTGGATGTGTACTATGTGTTTATGACTTGCTAATAAAATATTCCAGTGTAAAGCCGATATCTTGCGATATTATTTAACCCGTCACACATCAAGACGGCTAAGCTTGCATCTCAAATCAGGTGCAATACACCACATAGTGTTCATTCTTCGGATGAAACCAGTGAGAAAAAGATCAGAGTGAAGCAATCAATGCTGCAAGAGAAGTGTTATGAAGGCATTGTCGCTCACCGATTAGATTAGGTTCTGCATGTCCTGCTACCACCTGCAGATGGCAGCAAGCATCCTCTTAGGGTACAGCAAGCAGCATCCCATCATCATGGACAGCAACGTCTGCACAGTTCACCATCAGCCCATTTCCACGGCAACCACACCACAGCTGCCTGCCTACACCACTCCTGGACCTTCCAAATCTCCCAGCCGAGGGCAATGATGTCCTCCCGAGACAAAGCCAGCGACAGCACAGAGACGAGACTCCATTGGCTGCCGTCGGAAGACTCTGCGATACCACACTGGCAAAACCACACCTCTCAAGTATACTGCCATCTCTCCTGCCAATGGGACTGCACTTGTCAGAACTACTGACCCTTTGCAGCTAAGGCAACTGAAAAACAATAAGGAATGATTTAAGTGACTGCAATCAGAAGCAACAGCATCATTGGATTTCATGACATCAACTTCCATTTGATGTCATACGTGATCAATTCACCCTAAGTACCATGGGCTGAAATACATCCACTTCTGTTCCATGGACCACAAGAGCCACAGGCTGTGATTCTAGCTCTTGAGTATACTCAAAAATTAAATATTTGCAACTAATATTAATGTACGAGTTTCATTGCATTCATAAACAAACATTTCCACGCAAATAAATACATAAATGTGCAAAAATAACAGGAAATTGAATCCATCTACTGCTATCAGAAGTAACAGCGTCACCGAATATTTACCTAATGCTGCTATTAGATATCATACATGATCAATCAACCCTTCAGGTGCCTAAATACGTCCACTTTTGCTCCAAATATGACAAATGCCACAGGCTGTGATTCTAGCTCTTTTGTATTAACAGAAACGAAATATTCATAACTCAAATTAATGTATGATTTTCACCGTTATCAACAACAAAGATTTCCACTCCAATTAAATTATGCTTGAAAATAACAGGAAATTGAATCTGATATATACTAAATAACAATTCCCAAAGTTTTATATTTCCTGCAGTGTTCGATTTTGCTTAAATTCCAGTGGATATTGTTGTCAGTGAAGATAAATTGGTCCCTCTGGGAGAGAAAATTCAAGCATCTAGAAGATGTGCAAATGATTTGTTTACAATCAAGTCAACGTCAAGTTCGAAATGCTACTGGCGGAGATTGAAAAATTAAGTGAAGCTGGGCTCGAATATATTAGTGCTGGATATAATTTTGGGCTCGGACAATGAAGGAGAAAAAGCAATGGTTGGACAAATGTAATTAAGTAAAAATAATTTACGGCCTGCTCAAAAGAAATTAATCATCAATTAACTCATCCAAGGCAAAGTATTAAAACGTAACTATTACACAATTAAACAACATCGCCGGTTGAAGAACCCATTACATGGAGAAAAACATCTTCGGAACGAATATTAACACTCACGGAGCTTATGAATACTGTATAAAAGATCGAGCTCACAAATGAAACTGCGGTACCAATCAAAGGAACTGAATCGTGAACGAAGAGTGTCAACTGCACAAGCACAAAAAGCTGACGCACTAATCAAACATTCTGGAGAAGTAACCGGAAGAATATTACCAATACGTCTGCTTTAAAAAATAATCTAGAATCTAAGCCTCCTTGTAAGGTCATTAAAATGTACTGTCGTTCGAACCACTCCAACACTCAAACCTACGCAACGAATGAAAAAGTGATTAACAAGCTTTACTTACACCATTCCTTATTAAACATATCGCATTATTAAAACCTCGAACAACCCTCATACCCCTACTGGACGGTCATTACCATACATTTAAACTTAATACAAAGGCGTCTTGATTGACCCATTTCCGGAGTACGCCATTGAAAGGAAAATGTGATACATGACCACGTCCTAAATACCGTTAACCATTGCGCAACCAGTAAGATGGTTCAGAATATATTAATAACACTCCAATACAATACTTCATACGTCATTGTTGCTGACGGAAATGAAAATGACTTTCGCCTTATTTTCCATCGTTTAACGGTCGTAGACAAACATAACCATCAAGCAAGCGTACGTGGCAACCAACCATGGCGGAAGAAATGAACGACTTACCTCTTATTAAGATAGTTCGGTCCCGACAAAAAACTTCCGAAGGGTAGAAATCACAACGGAAAGGTCCTTACGATCTACAGAACAACTAACATTGGATGTCCTGAATTTTCGTGGCCTAACACCAATTCAGACGGATACACGGCACCGACCACTCCGACTCCGTGAACTCATCAAATGAGAAACGCCCAAGGCGCTGACTGACTGACCTACCACAAAGCACTGAAGTGAGAGTTGGTCATTGGTGAACGAATCAAACGAACACTTTCTCGAACTGTCGGCGCAGAAATTATGTGCACTCGAGTTTGAATACAAATAACAAATTAACAGCAAGTCCTACAGAAAAACTAATGGCACATTAATTTCCCTTATTTCATTCTGCGTTATTGGACGGTAAACTTTAATTTTCAGAATGCATTTTCATATTTTTACGACGGTTGTAACGTAAAAAGTGTCGGATTTAGACAATGCTCGAGCAAGGCGCCAACTTTGATGACTCGTTAACCAATAACAAGGCGTTCAATTGCAACCAAAGTTTAACAAATGCTGGCTATACATGTTTTCCATTGACGCAATATGTTTCCATTTATAAATTTCATAGAAAAAGTTATTAATTTCATAAAAAGTTAGCATTTCAAAACTGGGGCGAATTTCGTTCTTGGTCAAGTTACAATCCGCATGTCCTGACCGTATCTAATAATATGTTTAGCAGCCATGCACGCGACCCTCGACAAATCGATGAAGAGGTAGTCGGTCGTGAAATATCGGGATATCAACCCAGTTATCGTATAAGAGAAGAGGACGGACTGATTCGCATATGAACAACCAATAAAGACAAATACTGTGCTACTCGCAGCTCAAGAATTGCGCAATATCGTGCGAAATGTTTAACAATTTCAAAACTCATCTCCGTATTCAACATCGAGTATGACAGAACACGACATATTCTGCACTACCCGTTGTAATATTTTCCATTCTGACTTCCCCTGCTAAAATTTCTAACGCTGTTCACATTTGAGTGTTAGTTAATTCCCTTAATAGAGGAAAATATTACATGTCATTCATTCATTCACAGCAATAATTCCATTACGATCCCTACGTGGTTTCCAATAATAGAATGATTAACGTGAATTATTTCTCTTGCCATGATAACGATAATAACTGTCAACTAAAAATTGAAAGCAGCATCGTGATCGCCATCATTTATAAATCACTTATGTTAATACAAGTGCAGATATTAAAACTGTTACATGTTTGAATAACTGATTTTTACTTCAATGCCGAGGATTGACTTATATCACCACCCTCACCCGACCTGTCAATCCTCGGTCACTTTCCCTTTCCCACCCTCTCTGCGACTCCATTCCTCCCTCACCCCGACTTCCACCAGACCTGACCTCCGCCACCCCTGAAAAGTGTGAGTGAGTTGATACAGATAACGGCATTGTCATCATGTCTCTCCTTGCTGCAATTAGCCATTTCCTCCTCAAGACTGGGTTGTCCGGAACGTTCACGAAAGTCTTCTCCGGCGTTGACACACGGGTATTTGTGCACTTTGGAACGAAACAGTATTCTCTCCATCGCTTTTTGGCAGGGATTTCCTTGCTCGACGTTTGTCCCTCCATGGGAAACAAGTTCAAAGGCGAGAACTCGAAGAATGAACTCCCCAGGATACAAAAGCAAAAAAACTTACTATCCCGCGGCTACTCTTACACTGCGCCATGAAATAGCTAGACGAGTGCGAGGGGGATGACGTCACAGCCCCGGGGAACATGGTGGACAGTGTTTCAGCGCAACATTAATTTTGCAGATTTAATATAATGATTACCTGATTAAAATTTATCTCACGAATCTAAAACTTGGAATTATGCTTAATTGATACGTATGCATTTTTTTAACGCCGCTTCCCAAAAATCTGCAAATACTCCATGGCGCATGAGATTTTCATAAAACCAACAGATTACTGGAAAAATTTACGCTTACCACAATCTTAAGACTTGATTACGTGGCAAGAAAATGGCGGAAGAAATAATCAACCTTACCTTTTCCCCAAAAAGTTTCAGCCACGAGAACAAAACGTGTTCATGAAATCGCCAGTCTTCCGGCGATAAATGAATGCACTGCTTTAATTCCTGATGCAGAACTAAACAGCAACGCAACAGGTTTTCCTTCAGCTGTCGCAATGGCTGCCTCCACAGATATGGCTGCCTCGATGCGCATTGCATCGAAGTTGAAGTGCAAATGAAGGTCACTGCGCATCACACGGAGTCGATCGCGAGTGACCGAATCACGAGACCCGGTTATCGTTAGAGAAATGGATGGTTTGATCAAGGAGAGTAGAGTTCTCTACTCTCCTTGGTTTTGATGAACTGGTAAGCTAGGGTGAACGAAATGTTATTGGCAATATCAAAAGTGGTTCAAACATTAGGAACTACTATGCCAACCTCAGCTATTGTTGGCAGTTCATTAATTTCAAAACATATTATGAAAAATTATGAACAATTATGAATACTTTCAATCTTTTTTTAGAAACCTCTTCACACCCTAAATCTCACATTATATCGTCTTGTTATTTTCCATCCAATTTGACCCATCAACAACAACAACGAAAGTAGTGAACAATGAAATTGATATCTCGCAGGATTGTTTTCGTGCCTTATCAACTGTTGTTCCCGCAGACAATCCTCGCACCTAAAGGCTCATCAGTCCGGGAAGAAAGTAGCGAAGATGTGAATGGCACTGTAAGGAGAAGGAATGGAGAGAAACCCGGCGCACAGAGAACCAAAGAAGGCGTCACGGGGATCAAGTTAACGTCCCATCCGACGGGCAGAGCACTGACCACGAAGTGGTCTCCTCATAGCACTACCAAGTGGGGATCAGTACCTATGCCGCTGTTTAACATCCGCTGCTCCCGAGTAAGTCTAGTAGAAAAGATACGGAGCTATTGATAATGTGTGTGAACGAAATAAAATATTTGGACGCATTAAAATGATCAGCCGATTGAAGGATAGAAAGGATGTTTCAATATTAAAAATGAATATTTGATTAGCGCAGATTTGATTCTCGTGGGGACCCCCAAACCAACTCCACCTAGAAGCAGGGCGGGACGCAGGAGGCCGAAAGTCCGGTGACGTCACGGCCAGGAGGCCTAGGCAAGGCCGTTGTTGTTCAATTGTTTCCTGGCTTGTTTAAAGGACTTGTATTGTTGATATTTGTGTGTCCATGGTTGGGAGTGTGTAACGTGCTGTTTTAATCGTGTCTAGAAGTGTTTATTGTCTTTTTTGTGCAATATTAATATTTTACATGTTTCTTTGTGGTTTTGTGATCCTATGACGACGAAGTGCACGGCGGAAAACAAAATTAGACAGGTCATTAGGATGCCTAATTACCTGTCTTTACATTGGCGTAATAGGTTGCAAGTTAAATTCCATTCAGTTTCCTCAAAGCCGTTGGGGTTTAGTTTAACTTAATTTGTTTACTTCATGTTTGCATTAGTATTTTCTCAGAATTCTTGGGGTTAGCTTGACAGCTTAATTTCGTTTAGTTTCTTACCACCTTTGTCATTCACATTGTATTCGTGGTTAAATGGCTGCCGAGAACTTTAAGAATGAAGAAAACCTCAGTAGCGTTTTTATTATGCAGTGCTTCTCGCTTGGAACTGAATGAAGTTCCCGTCTTATTGAACATATATCTTTTACCGGCAACGATTTTCGTGTTTCACCCTTGTACTACTTTTCGGTAATACTAATAAAAATTAAATTACTAGCTAGATTTTTACATGACGAATCCGGAAAAAGGGTCGGTGAAAGCTACCCTGTTGAAAAAGTTCTGTTTCCAAGATTGTGTATGAATAAGGAATAATGTGTAGCATTACGCATTGTAGCAGAACAAGCTTGAAATGGAAAATTTCACTGAAAAATCAGCGAATTTTTCCTAGGTAAACAAAAGAATTTTTACTGTCTACGTTAGTAAATTTTACTTTCAGTTGTCGAAAAATAAAATTATTTACTCTGTTACGTGCTTTTAGACGGTGCAAAAGGTATGTAAAAAGTAATTCTTACGTATTCCAGGGCTTTCTTTTGTGCTTCGCATGTAGTGAGCAGTTGAATTGCAGCGTTTCTCGAAAGAAGAACAGCAGTTCACGAGAAACGCTTGTCCAAAGGACAAATATTCTTTCCAAGACGGGTGAGCAAGATGAGGTCAGAAATAGAAAAAAACCACAAAAGTATGACAATCTAACTAATCAAACACCGTATTTAAACAACAAAAGACAAGGTACAAACCAACAAAATTGAAATACTCTTCACAATTTCGGGAAAATTAATGACTTGCACCAAAAGTCCATGGCGCAAAAGGGAGAATCGACAAACACTAACTCTCCTCTCACCTCGCCTCGATATCGTCTCTTTGCCGTCTCGACTGGAACAGAGGGCGTGAGAGGGGAGGTATTCTCTGGGGTAAGGAGGGGTATATTCTGGAAGGTCAAAGTGCAATGGGGTTTAACGTGGAATTCCATTGGTGCAAATTGAGGGGAGGAAAAGGTGGCGTGATGTGAAGGGGGCGAGGTGGTAGGTTAAGATTGGCTCATCCGGGACTCTTTTTTCACTACGGCGGGGGAACACTAAATAACGGCTCGTACGATGGCCTAACTTCTGGTCTTCTTGCGCGCTTTGGGGGCTATAAAAGTGAGAGCGGATGTGGTGAGGGAAAGGAGCGGCTGAAAGGAGCTGCTGAACGGAGCTGACGAACGAAGCAGACGAAATCGATGCATTTTGGAATCGTAGGCATTGTTGGCGTTGTTGGCTCCGCCTGTCGTTAGCTACGCCTGTCGAGCAAGTCCTTCGGCTAAGTCCGGAGGGTAATTAGTCCGCCGAGGGGTAATGTCCAACGAGGGGGGGAGGGGGGGGACCAAAAAATGCCACAGAATGTTATCGAGGTTTTGTGTTGGTGTTGAGTGGTGTTGTGACCGAGTCTTTTTTTGGTCTTCATCGTTCACTTCTTTAACTTTTTTTTAGTGCTTCAGTGACTTCAGTGGTTAGTAAGCGCTGTGTTCCAAAAGAGCATCTTTTCAAGATTCCCTGAGAGGAAACGGGTTTCTTTAATCCCCATGGAAGACTGCAAAATTACCGAGAACTCTCGGGTAGGTGAGTTCATTTTATAACCAATAGGTAGTTTGTTTAACTTGTGTTTACCGATTAGTCGAGTAGTTGACTGAGTGATAAGATCTGGTAGATTTAAAGGAGTTTACAGGGACTCCTTTATTTTTTTGTGTCGCAGAACTTCAAATGGAAATGACGGGCAATCAGTGCGTACCCAGCCGGCACAAGACGGCATATCCCTAAATAAACAGATAGCATCCATGGAATAGAAGGATACAGAATCTCTGTTAAGTATAGGTTATCTCACGGCAAAAGTATGCAACACAGATGCCCGGTATGGAGTCTCCATGGATCATCTAGATAGATTTCCGCTATTATGGATGGAGCCCAGCTTCTCATGTACTGCAGCGCCATTTTTTCTCTCCATACGCGAGCGTGTGGGGAACTATGTCAGTCATGTGGCGTCATCTAACGAGCACATTTTAAACTAAATACCGCCACCTAACGGCAATTCAACTAACTAATATAAGGCGGATTTTGGGTCCACTTGCACTTTATTAATAAATAACTGATAATATAACCAGTTACAAATGCAGCGCGAAGAAAACCGATCTTACCGAGTGGTTTTCACAACCATTTTCAGATGTAAGTCAGCAGATGCTGCAATTTATGCAAAATAATTCACCATTTCACAAATAAAATTAACAATAGGTGAAGGAAAAGGCAGGAACAATTACATCTAAAAAATTTCCAAATCAAATGAAGTTTTATTCACGGCACGTTCACAGAACAGCAGATATACCGAACCAGTTAGGTCACCAGTAAGCGTACTCCAAAGATTAGCGTACTCCTTCCCATGGTACTAAATGCTCCTTCCTTTCCAGTCTCCTTTCCGACGCGTTCTGCACATGTGCTTACAATACAAAGATGGCGTTCACGACGAGGCAGTTCAGTTCAGTGTGTCCATCTACTTAATTTCACTCATATCTCCTCGTACATCCTTGAAACCCTTTATATTTTAATTAATATTTTTTCTATGCAAAATTACTTTTATCTAACTTCTTGATGAGTATTATTCATTTTACGGATTTTGTGTTGTTTCGTCCCTCACAGAGAAACTAGGCTATTCAGCTGATATACGTCGCTCATCCTTTAACTACGTTATGCATAATTTGGTTAAGTTAATAATGGTTGTCTTTGGTCGTTATTTGTCACATCCACCTTCAATTAACCCTGCAAATATTATATAATATAGGTTTAGATAGGAAATACGTGCTAATAATTCTTTCGGAGCATTACATTTTCACCTAAAAGGCGTTGTTTTGTATTCTTACATCGCTCAAGTTGAGATAAGTTGGGTATATGGAGTATGGAAGATATTCTATACCCACTTTGGAGCCACCTTATATTAGATAGTATAGCCCTTGTGCCGGCTGGGTATTGAGGTGTAACTTCGAGCTACTCTTCTGAATAATTATTGTAGAAAGAGGAAACATTCAAGTGTCCTTCGGTCATAACTATCAATGAACACGAAGCTGGCAAAATTAGCCTCATAGGAGTGTTTCAGTGGCAATTAGAGTATGAAATATGTCGGTCACCATGCCTATGTCTTTCTTTTTTACGTTTTCATAATCAGCTTCACTGAGTTTAATACTAGAGATATTAATTATTACTTAAGTTACTTCACGAATTCAGTTTCGGTGATTCAGATATGGAAACGTTTTGAAAAGAGCTGATCCATACGTAAAATCTTGCGCCGCCGTACATAAGGCTGAAAGGCCTCCTGCTGATGACGTCACTCCCAAGCGCTCAGGGCCTGTATCTAGGTGGCGTTGCCCTAACCAGCTGCAAGTTCCTAAAACGACACCAGCGCTGCACGCCGTACCCTCGTATGCATCGCAACGAGAGTGCTGCGCTCAGCGGTCAAAGATAAACTTCTTGCTCTCGGAGGTCCACTGTCATGCCATTGTAATTCAAAACTTCAAAAGAACCATTCGTATGTTATTGGTCAGCGGCCGTACATGACGTCAAGCGAAGGAATTTATGCGATACCGATTCTCTTTTACTTCCGTATTCAGGACCCGATAACTGAATTCGATCGATACTGGAGCATCATCCACACATTCACCTCTCGCTAAAGAGTGATTCCGTGCCTGCTTCCCTCACGATGGTCCCTTGCGTTCACGAATAACATTCCAATGAACCTCTTTGCTAATCCTTGCCTAATGTCCGAAGTGAAAATTAGCATTGAGTTGTGAGTATTTAATTTGGCAACCTTTTAATAATTAATCACTGCCCATGAGTTTCAACCGATCACTAGTAGCATAAAATAGGAAAAAACTGCTACGTATACATACTTGACTGTAATATTGAGTAAGTCCAGACAGAAAATAGATATCTATTACATGTACATTAGATATTGTGAAATAGATGTCTAGATATCTATCATAGATATCTAATAGATGTGTTATTGTCTATTTGGCAGCATATGATATAGATATCTACGGATAGATTTCTAATAGATATCTACGGATAGATATGTATGGTAGATGTACATTACCAACACAGCACATGGATATCCAATGGATGAGCTGTAACAGGGTACCAAAATGCATTAACTAATGCAAATACTATCATTCTATAATACCTTGCATGGGTGCACCTATCACCAGAATTGAAAAAAATAAAGGTAAACGATCGTGGTTCTCACTTAATGATTGGTCACTAGTTTACCTCGCATACTATACAGATACGTCTACCTATCAACCTACACTTAATTCCTGTCTCTCCTATCATCCTTCGATATACGACCTGACACATTTTCCAATTACGGGTAAGTAACTGAGAGGCCATATATATACAGCTGCTGGCTGGCATTAAGTCGTTTGTGATTATTAACTTTACTAAAAGTTTGACATGGGTAATTTGCGCCGTTAAAACATTTACATAATAACCAAAATTGTGGATAAAAATAAGCATGACCAATATAAATACACATAACTGATTCCTCCATAATGCTGAGAACCTGTTTCCCGGCGAGCGCACCCGTATTTTCTCTAAGTCCGTAACCGTCTACGAGACGCTGATTTTCAATCGCTTTTCAAGACCGTGAATCACGCGCGTATCTAATGAATAGATGTATAGGATATGTCATGCATATCTAATGTACATCCAAGACACATCCAATCATGGATATCCAATGAATATTATAATATCCTCGTATACGACGGACTGAGAACAATCATCCGTGGACCAGTGTTCAATCGCTCTTAAAGATCGCGGAGATGGTATTATCGGCCGTGACATGGTGGAAACGATTCATTATACATAATATAAATGAATAAACTTGATTTTTCCACAAATTTTATTTCCTTCCACTACCCAAGTTCCGACGGTTAAGTCATCATCAGGTGAATACCACAGAAACAGTTTTCCAGCAAGTGTATATACAAAAAGTGAAGAGAGGCGGGTTGGGTTTCGTTAGGAAGGGGGGGGGGTGGAGGTAAGAGAGGTCAAATGGACGGAGAAAGGGGAGCGGGGGTAAGAAAAGTCAAAAGGTACAAAGTAAAGGGTAGGCGAGGGAAAAGGATTAGCGTTGAGTGACATATTGGGTCGTTATGGTGGGTGGATGTCCCTGAACATTGAGAGGTCCAGGAGGGGTGAACGGGAGGCATACAAAAACTCATTAAGGATATCACACTTCGCACCAACAGTTTTCACAATCTCTAGCTGTTCTAGAGCATCCAGGTGAAGGCCTTTCTTTTCTACATGTAGAATTTTAATGGTGAAGTCACTCACGAGACTTTTTCCCAAGAGATGTTTCGCGAAATGGGATGTGTCGTTTGAATTTTTGAAACGAGCCTTATGTTCCTTTACTCTCTGTTTGATTTGGCGTCCTGTTTGGCCGATATATACGGCCGAGCATTTGCATTCAAGCTGGTACACTCCTCTCTATTCTAATACAGAAATTTTAATAGACAAGAGCAGAGTGTACCAAGTAAAATTCTGCAGAGTGACTTCACCCCTTTCACCTGATGACCACTTAACCGTCGAAACCTGGGTAGTATAAGGAAATAAAATTTTTGGAAAAATCAAGTTAATCATTTACATTATTATCGTGAATCGTATTTAAAACCATATTTCAGATCTACTTTCGCTCTCACCGATCCTCCTGGCCTTAGATTTTTTCGGCGAGCGCACCCGTATTTTCTTTAAGTCCGATACCGTCTACGAGCGACTGAGAAAAAAAATCCGTGGACCAATGTTCGATCGCTGTTAACGATTGTGAATCGCGTTTAAAACCACATTTCAGATGTACTTTCACTCAGATCCGTTGTATATAAGACATCCAATCATGGATATCCAATGGATGTCCATTGGATATCCCGTGCTGTGTGGGCAAGAACCCTGAGGAAATGTATCGATATTTATGTTACATACAATGTCTATCTTTGGATTATGTACCAGTAAACATTTTTATGACAGGTGGTATGTCAAAACCCCGATATAATATTATTTATACAATAAATGTCTATTTTTAGATCATCTATCGGTATATACAATAAATGTCTATTTTTAGATCATCTATCGGTACACATTTTTAGATATTGTAAAGATATGCTCAGAAGGTGAGATGGATGATATTCCTTTAATAAGGATTATTTGTGAGGTTTTTACATGGTGAATGATAGCAAAATGGTATACTAAAAACTTGATAACATTTTTAGAAGTCTATAATACATACAATAGATGTCTATTTTAGATCATCTATCGGTACACATTTTTAGATATAAAATAGATATGCTCAGAAGGTGAGATGGATGATATTCCTTTAATAAGGATTATTTGTGAGGTTTTTACATGGTGAATGATAGCAAAATAGTATACTAAAAACTTGATAACATTTTTAGAAGTCTATAATACATACAATAGATGTCTATTTTAGAGCATCTATCGGTACACATTTTTAGATATAAAATAGATATGCTCAGAAGGTGAGATGGATGATATTCCTTTAATAAGGATTATTTGTGAGGTTTTTACATGGTGAATGATAGCAAAATGGTATACTAAAAACTTGATAACATTTTTAGAAGTCTATAATACATACAATAGATGTCTATTTTAGAGCATCAATCGGTACACATTTTTAGATATAAAATAGATATGCTCAGAAGGTGAGATGGATGATATTCCTTTAATAAGGATTATTTGTGAGGTTTTTACATGGTGAATGATAGCAAAATGGTATACTAAAAACTGCATAACATTTTTAGAAGTCTATAGTACATACAATAGATGTCTATTTTAGAGCATCTATCGGTACACATTTTTAGATATTATAAAGATATGCTCAGAAGGTGAGATGGATGATATTCCTTTAATAAGGAATGTTTGCGAGCGTTTTACACAATGAATGATTGCCTAATTGTATTTTAAACACTTGATGAAATTTTTAGATATCTACAATACATACTATAGATGTCTATTTGTAGATCATCTATCAATAGATATATTTTGATCGCATTTAGATATCCATAGTGTAACGAAATTATTTTCGTCACTATTATATGATGAGTATGGCGGTTTCTCTTTGCGTATTTTTGTTCCCGCGCATTGGAGTCGAAGTGTTTCCTCGAGATTCCCATATAGGCGTGTGTGTCCGTGCGTATGATTTTCGTGTGTCAAATGTTGTTCTGGCGAGATATATCAAGGGGGTTGAGGGTGTGCGGTCGGTCAGAAAGGTGGCCGAGATAGTGAGACGCAGAAAAAGAGAGCAGACGACCGGGAATCTTGCCACGAGAAGTGATAAGAATTGGTGGGCGTGAATTTGATATCGGCCGTGAACCATTGGAGTGGACCTGCAGTCCTCATCGACATAAAAGGCGATCCGTGTGGGTCGAGGCCGAATAAGAAGGTGTCCACCGCATGCGGCGTGACGAGATCATCCGCAAACGCCTCGCCTTGACTGCTATGTTCACGTAAGCCCCAAAAAGAAATTCAGAACAGGTGAGCTTCCTGTGAAGCTGTTCTTCCTGCGAGTGTCCATCTCTCGTGTCCGTTGCTTGTGTCGTTAATGACGGAGATATTCTCCGTCAATGGAACTGCATCCTGTCGTCCTCTCGTCTCTCGAACACGCCCTGTTCTTTCGCGGGCGGAGTAATGCGCCAAGCGCACAGTGACGCCAATCCTTCATATTAAAATCGTGATTCACGAATTGAGCCTGTGATTGTCTAAAGTGAACTATTGAACCCATAAATGTAATTGTAACATCAGAACATACATCTGGAGCATGTGTCTTTACGGCAGTGAAGCATGGACGATAACAGCAGCGGAGAAGAAAAGGGTAGAAGCATTTAAAATGTGGTGCTACAGAAGAATACTGAAGATTAAATGGATCGACCTAGTAAGTAACGAGGAAGTGCTAAGAAGAGTAGGAGAGCAGAGAAGTCCGCTGACAACTCTAAAAAGAAGAAGGGACAACTTAATCGGCCATAACTTAAGACACGATGGCCTGATGAAGACTATCGTCGAGGGAAAAGTGAACGGGAAGATTGGAAAAGGCAGGCCTCGTATGAAATACAGGGAACAGGTTGTGAAGGATGTACAAGAGAAGAATTACGTCACAATGAAAAGGTTGGCCGATAGAAGAATCGAGTGGAAAGCTGCGTCAAACCAAGCCTAGGATTGTTGACCAGTGGTGTGATGATGAATTCATGCTCTTGTGAACTTTGCTTTGAATCATATTCAAACCTGTGTAAATCAATGATATGGCCATAGTTGATAATTCCTGTTATTTCTTGTTGGTTATGAGTTGTATTCACGATTCCTCTTTGTTCACGTCATCTGATTTTTCATCATACGTATCATTTCTTTTAATTTTTCACCTCACCAGGGTACGTTTTGTGTGATTGTGTGAATGGTTTATTAAAGTGGATTATTGCGAGGACATTTTTCATTTTTCAATTGAAATTGAATGGTCCCGTGGTTAAAAGTTGATAATTTCGTTGCCCTGGCGTCGTCCCGGATTGCACGCCATGTTAAGAAGGAGGCCTTGAGCGAGGGGTGTGTGAGAATTACGTAAGCCGGGGTGCTTTTGGCCCGCATTTTACTCCCATCAAGGAAGGAGCTGGTCGCTGGTTCTTTATCGGAACCTGCCATATTTTAATTTCGTTGTTTTTCTAGGAGGGGGTACGTGCGGTTTCCTTTCAGGGCTCGGCCTGGCGGTCGTAGGGCAGTGATGCGGCACCGTTCGGCGTACCCGTGTCCCTCTAATTATTAAAGTTTTCGTAGGGGGGAGTCCTTCTGAGCAAGGTGAACCGTTACATAAATTGGTGCCGTGACCAGGGTCGGATGGGATTAGTGTTAACTTCTTCCGAATGTTAATTTGATCGTCAGGCGTGCATATGGATACACTCGCAGCGTCGGGCATATTGATTTGCTTAATTAGATAATTGACTTGCTTAGTGATTGTGTTATTTCGCGATTTTCGTAGAGATGGAGGATACAAGGAGTGCCTTTACTGACTATCGAACCACTAACCATGAATAAAAAGGAAATCCTCAGGCTTCACTTGGTGGAACCGCATGATAGTAAATAGAATAATCACTTAGTAATATTCCACAAATTTATTTTACCTTGATTATTTTACCTTACCGTGATGCCCCTTATATTGGTCAAACCGGATCATCTATTCACACCCGTGTGAAAGAACACAACAGCTGTTTAAGAAAAGGGGATTTTTGCTCCCAATTTGCCAAACACCTCATCGAAGAAGACCACACCAGTGACTTCATCCCCAAAGTGCTCCACACCCAGTGTAAAGGCCACACGTTGAACTTCCTCGAATAGTTGGAGATAACGTCTGATACCAGAAATAATGTACACCTGTTAAATGGATATATGTTCCCTTCCAACTCTCCCTTCCTGACCTTACCTTTTCTCTCCTCCCTAACCTGACCCATCTCCTTAACCCTCCCCCATCATCCAGCCAAGTCACTGGTACTAGTCACTAGTAACTGCTCCTTCCCTTTTCCCATTGTTGCCCCAACCCATGGATCACGTGAACTCCTTGAGGGTACATAAGGAGCTCGCGGACTCTCCGCGCTTACCTTGAAAATGATTGGTAACCAATTGAAACCTAGGTCGGTGGTAAAATCAATTTGTGGAATCTTACTAAGTGATTATTCTCTTTACCACTAATCATGATCCTGAATCTGATAAAGAGGAGGTCGAAGGAAGTTCTCCCGAACAATTTGTCTCATTCGTCAGTGGACGAATCGCAGAAAGGACGCGAGCTATCAAAAAATGGGGGAATTGTCATTGGGGGACTCGGAGTTTAAGCAGGAATCAATGTCGATCGTTACGTTATTACAATACATCCAGAAGGAAACGCTGGAGAGTAAAGACAAGGAAAGAAGCGGAGAGAAAAGAGAAGGATAAATTAGAAAGAAGCCGAGAGGGTGGAAATTAAGCAAATGTTGAGTATGCAAATGGCCGATTTTATAACTCGTATAGAGTTTGGAGTTAATGAGAGGTGTGAGCGTATACAGAAGCGACCAAGGTTTAATCAGAAGGGGGCATTCGAGAAGTAAGACGAGATATTGAGGGTATCCATGAGGAAGTTACGGAGGTACAAGCCCTCGTAGGGGAGACTCAAAGTAGATATCAAGTGGCCGTGGGCCGTATACAGCAATTGGAAAGAAAAACGCATGGAATCAGTATGGGGCCGATGATAGTGCCGATGAGTAGGTCTCACGTAGAAGGAATCGAAAAACCCAAATTCAACCTAAATCAATCAGCTAAATAATCCAGTACGATTTATGCGCAACGTAGAAAACTATTTATTGTTAGTTGGGGTCTCCGTAGAGATTCAGTCACATGTATGATTAACAATGTTGGAGGGAGGGATCAGTTCAGTTCACCGTCGAGTTCGGACGACTTCTTCCGCTCCTCGACTCAAGGTTATGCTTTGCTAAACGTGTTTTATGCTTAATAGCTCGTGGAAGCGTGTTACCGAAATGAGATCTTGCAAAATTTGCAGTAAGTTAGTGCGCAACACAGTATTATTAGAGTGCTCCGATTGTGGGAACAAATTCCACGGAAACTGTTTAGATAATCCTCTTACTAAACAGGACATTGAAGCCATTAAAGCCAGCAAGCAAGTTTGGCGATGCAGTGAGTGCACCGTGGTTCGTAGATCCAGCATGAACAAGGAATCTACTTGTGCACCGATTAAAAGTGCTTCCCAGAGTTTTCCATCAGATACAGCTTTAGATCTATTTAAAGAAATCAAAGCTGATCTAAAGTCAACAGAGGCTAATCTTGGAGATTCGATCAACAAATTGTATGATCGGTTGGACGATTTATCTTCGGTGCTTGAGGCTCATAGTAAGCGATTCGACGAGTGCTTTGCTAGAATGGACTTATTAGAAAGTGAAAATCGATCAGTGAAGAAGCGAATTGCGCTTCTTGCAAAACAGTCCGATGACCTTGAGCAACGCAGTTTAACAAATTCAGTCGAGATTCACGGTTACCCACTTCAAAAAAACGAGGACCTTCCGAGCATAATTAGTAATATTGGGGCCGAGTTGGGGATTATAGTCAAAACGGACGACATTGACAGCTGTTACCGCTTCTAACCCAAGTCGGAAAGTGGGCATTATGTTATTCACGTTAAGTTCCTCCGCCAGCACATCAAGGAAGATCTACTGGCAAAAAAAAGAGTAAAGAGGGACTTCTCAACGCGGCACCTGAACCTCGATGTGACACCCACCCGTCTCTACATTAACGAAGCCCTTTGTCCTGGGAGGAGAAAAGTGCTGCATGCTGCAAGGGCTGTTAAGAATGAGAAAAGCTATAAATATTTGTGGATACGTGGAGGTAAAGTTTTAATGCGAAAAGCTGAGAAAGAACGAGTGTTTGTTTTGACGAGTTTGGACGATATAAATTTTTTATAAAATTAAGAATGTCAGATTACACTAAAAGTAAGTTATTTCATATCAGTATATTATGTATTTTCATCAAAATATCCGTAGTCTCACATAAAACTTTGATTTATTTGAAACGTATCTACATGGTCTTTATTATTTACCGAGTATAATCATACTGAGTGAAATATGGGTTTGTAAACATGAACTTCACCATTACAAATTAAAAGTTATAAATATTTTGCAAATGCAGTAGTAGTACTGATACTAATACTGATTTTGCTCCTGAAGAGTATCTGCTGGAAAAGATTCTGAGGGTCAGCCGGCTGGACTCAACCAAATCCAGGAATACAAGCAAACGGCGTTCGCGTGATTCATCCAGTTCACTCTCCGGTGACTCCTCTGTTACTTCTCCTGATCCCAGTTCTTCAACTGTAACTGAAGTTATAAGAGATGGGCTACTTTACCTGGCTGGGTGGGTGGCGAAGAAATTTAGTGATAAATACCCAGAATTAGGTAGCAAAACCTACAGGCTTAGTACGGAGCACCATTATAGTGTGCCTCCGTGGATCATCCATTTATCTTATGGAGGCTAAACTGAACCTAGCCAATGGTGGAGAGAGCAAGTAATTGCCTTCGAAAATCTCTTTAGGAAATACTGCAAAACAAAAAAGATCATCAAGAAAAGTGTCACGGACAGACTTTTTGAAAAGATTAATCAAGATCATGGAATTCCAAGTTATGTTTTAAAGACATTAATTTTACAGAGTTTATATCAGAGTGAAATACTTAAATAAGCAGTTGCTTTTTGGAAAAGCACAAAGGAAAAATAAAAAATAAAAAGGTAACTATGTAAAAAAAATTGACAATTATTTGTTAAAACACTAATGTATCGAGTTATTAATTCACAGCTAATGTGGACTTGGATTCTCTGCATACCTCCACGTGTTTGTTTGATGTTTACTGAATTTTTAATTTCACATTTCTTATGCCCGCTTCGACCTATGGTGATTGCACTGCAATTGTCTTTCCAAAATTAACAAACATTTTTGCTGGGAATTTTTTGGGCAAGAGCAAATCGATCGTCGAAACATTTAGATCAGATTACGGTCTTTAATAAACCGAGACTATTTATTTTTAACCTAAATAATCGTTATGATACATAAATCCATTAAATGTAAATGTTTTACCTTGAAAGCAGTAGAATTATATTTTCCCTACAAAAGTAGGTACTGCTACGAATCTTAGATCGTGGTTTTCAGTTAAAGTTTTAAAGTTGGAAATACTTCACCATAGAAAATAAACGTGTTTACCTATATCTTATGGTAGCTTATTCCTTTATGAGTTTAGAATTCCAAATAGCATGACGATTAAGATATTTTACGGAAGAAATATTGGGATGTAAATTACGATAACACTGCATACTTCGCTAGTGTTATGAAGCGATTGAAAAAAACATGGTCATTCCTAAAGAGTATACAACGTAATCTGATGTCTAATTACGACATATATGGGGTAACTCATCAGAATTTAATGCGGAAAGGTGATAGCACGACCCGGTTCCGGCTTGTAATGCCCTGGCATCCATCTACGTTCGGAACTCAGTGACGTCACGCCCGCACGGCCGATTCAGCTGAGACCACCTCCTAATATACGCACCTTGAACAGAGCCATGTACGTCGCGATTTCTCCACGTGAAGAAATAGTGCGCAGTGTGAGGGCAATGAATCTCACTTGACCTCAGACCGATCGAGAAGTTTGGGTAGTAGTGAGTGAAGGTCACTTGTGGCATTTTTTGGTACCCCCCCCTCTCTCCCCTCGTTGGACATAACCCCTTGGCGGACTAATTACCCTCCGGACTTAGCCGAAGGACTTGCACGACGGGCGTAGCTAACGGCGCCAACAATGCCTACGATTCCAAAATGCATCAATTCCGGAATGCAGCGTTCCGACAAAGCGTGCCGCCAAACCGCGCCGTCAAACCGCGCCGTCATACCGCGCCGTCTCCTCTCCACATCTGCTCTCACTTATATAGCCCCCAGAGCGCGGAAGAAGACCAGCAGTACAAGCCGTTATTTGGTGTTCCCCCGCCGGAGTCAAAAAGAGTTCCTGATGACCCAATCATAAGCTTCCACCTCGCCCTCTTCACATCATGCCACTTTCCCTCCCCTCAAATTGTACCTATCGACGATTTCCACGTTAAAACCTATTGCACTTTGACCTTGGCGAAAATACCTCTCCTAACCCCAGAGAATACCTCCCCTCTCATGCTCTCTGTTCGAGTCGAGACGGCAACGAGTTCACTTCTCGGGTACGTCGGCGGAGACTTGGTGATTCTCGAGTCTCCTTAGGGCCATGGACTATTGGTGCAAGTTATTAGCATTTCCCTGAATTGTGAAGAGTATTTCAATTTTGTTGGTTTGTACTTTGTCTTTTGTTGTTGAAATACAGTGTTTGATTAGTTAGATTCTCATACTTTTGTTCTTTGTTCTCTATTTGACCTCATCTTGCTCAAAATTTGGAAAGAATTTTTGTCCCCTGGACAAGGGGTTCTCGTGAACTCCTGTTCTTCTTTCGAGAAACGCTTCACACTCCTAGCAAGTTAATATTAGCCTAATTAGCGGCCATTTGCCTAAATAGCCTAATTAGTTTTCATTAGCATCATAAGCGGCCCTTTACCTAATTAGCGGCCACTTTGATGAGCCCCCCCCCAGAGTTCGGCTTTGCAAGTGTTGATTTTGGGGCGCGCGCTCGGCTCTCAGGACGTGGTCGTCTCTCAGACGCTCTCACTGATTATTCGATCGAAGGGGACGCCGGGCGGTGTGGGGAGAACTACTTCGCGACTGTCGCAGAGGACGACTTTCATTAACGACGCGAACGTCGGGGGCGTGGTCGCCTCGTTGACGCTCGTAACGATTTTTGAGCCCGACAACAGGGAGACGCTCCCCTTCCTCCAGAGGCGATGAGAGACGCTTCCCTTATGAGCGCGTTGTCATTCGACAACGATACATCGTAAGCGCCAGATCGATGTCTGCAGAGTTCCGTGTGTGATTGTTTCCCGCGTTCAGGGAAGTTGTTTCTCGCAGTGTAATTGTATCGGAGTGCTTCAGTGTGTTACAAAAGGTATATATTATTCAAGTGGTTACCAATAAAGAGGGATTAGCCAGAGAATACATCTACCAAACTTCAACTGTTGGAGAGACGACATCAAAGAAAGAATCGATTGTCTCTGGACGCCAAAGTTGCAGATGAGTGAAGTTAAATTTTAATTTAATATGTAAAACCGAATGAAGTGATTTATATACGCAGAATTGACTTGGAATAGGACGAGGAAAACATTTTCCCGTGCACCGTTGCGTGTGAATACAAAAGTTATTTCATCGCTACAAAACAGTATCGATTTGCTTGTCTTGAGTTGTTGAAGAATGAGTTAATTGGTAAAACCGAGTGAAATGATTTCTGAATTGAAATAGGATAAGTCAAAGCTATTTTATAGAAAACCTTAAATAGCTTAGAAATGAAACACATTTTCCACTTTACATTTATGTATTAATAATACATTTTTTATTCACTCAAGTAGGGGAGACTTGCCCAATGCCGGACACTGCCCAGTACCGGACAGTGTGTGTTTCCGAAAAAATACGCTACATAGCAGGGGCACACACTCTGGCCCTGAAAGCGCTATGCCACCCAAGGTCACTGCGCAGTAGGCGGCCAATTCCTGCCAGTTTTGTAGTAGCAGTGAGTGAGGTATGTGTTTTTGTCCCGTTGATGGCTTTCCGACCTAAGTTTTAAGCTTCAAAACTGTGATACCTGGTAAGTAGATTTTGTTTTCTTATAGTTTGTGATAATGCTACTTACATAGACAATACATTGAAGTAATTGATATTTAATTATAAACATTAGTTTGTAAGGGTAAAGTTACATCATCTCCCCACCACGTTTGCCCAGTACCGGACACTGACACTATTATGCGCTAAACTAACTAAACATTTTTTCTTCTTTCCAGGCACATCGAACACGATGCCGAAAGATAAAAAAAGGGTATTTGGTCAGAGGACTCTATACAAATGGTAATAAAACAAGTACTGGAAAATAAAATGACTATTAGACAAGCTTCTCTCCATTTCTCGGTCTCAAAGAGCACGCTGGCAGACAGAATGAAGCAGCTAAGAGGTGGTGGGGGCGTGGATATGAAGCTACTTATGGGTCACTTTAAGAACACATTTTCTGAAGAGCTGGAAACGAAATTAGTCGAGCATTTAATAGATCTAGACAACAAGATGATGCCTATGAACAAGAAAGAGTTTCTAAGATTTGCTTTTGAGTTAGCTGAACGCTTGAAAATTCCGCACCAATTTAATGAAGAAAAGAAGACTGCAGGAGACAAGCTTTACTATGAATTTTTAAGCCACCATCCCCAACTTTCGTTGCGAAAACCACAGTCAACCAGTATTCAACGAGCTGTCGGTTTCAACAAACCACAAGTAGACCTCTTTTTCAACAAGTATGAAGAAATGCTATCAAAATTTAACTTTTTCCCCTCAAAAATATTCAACTGCGATGAAACTAGAGTCTCAGCGGTCCATGATAATGCCTCAATGTTTCTGTCACAGAAAGGAAAAAAGCAGGTCAGTAAAATCACGTCGGGAGAGAGAGGCAAAAATGTGACTGTGCTACTAGCTAACAATGCGACAGGTGATGTATTTTTACCTCCATTATTTGTATTTGGTAGGGTTAAAATGGCAGAGGAGGTGAAGAAAGATGCTCCGGAGGGCAGTATTTTTGCTTGTGAACAAAGTGGGTGGATCACTGACAATTAATTTTTGCTTTGTCTAAAAATGTTTGTTGCTGGAGTGAATCTCACAAAGGAAAGTCCACGACTTTTAATACTTGATGGTCACAGTTCTCACAAGGATCTACAAGTGATTTTGTATGCGAGAGACCACAATGTTCACATGATAAGCCTACCCCCTCACACAACACACAAGCTTCAGCCTCTTGACCGTGCAATAATGAGACCCTTCAAGGCTGCGTACAATGAGGCTTGTGCTATGTGGATGAACCAATATCGCGCGCTTAAAATAACACAAAGAGACATTGCTGGGCTGGTTAAAACAGCTTTCCGAGCTATTTGTCGGATGGAATTTGCAAAGCCTGTGTTTTCCTGTACTGGTCTGTACCCATTGCAGAAGGAAATTTTCACAGATCTAGACTTTCTGCAGCTCACTTTTCTGAAGAAAATGGAGCCCGCAATGACACAGTCCCCAGCACAACAACGCCTTCTGGAGCACCATTGGCTGTAACAGACAGGTTTAATGCAGCCTCATCTACCTCACCTGATGAACCAATACAATCCACAGTTGCAGTCTTTCCGCCCAGCACATCTTCGGCACCAAGTTGCTCTACTATGACAGCTTTACCTTTGGCTACTCCTAGCACTTCTAAATCCTGCGGTGGATCCCAAAGCACCATGCCTTCCTTATTTGAAATTGTGACGGATAAAGTTTCACCTCTAACAAGCGAGGCTAGGAAGAAAATAATGCAAAGAAAGAGACGAGGTGAAAAGAGTGAGATTTTGACTGGAACTCCATACAAAAATATGTTTGAGAAAAGATTTAGTGAATCGCAAGAGAAGATTAAAAAGGCAGCAGAGAGAAAAGAAAAGAAAATTCAACCAGCCAGAAAAAAACAAACCAAACAGCTTGAACAAAGAAACAAACAAAAGAAGAGTTTTGATGTGAATAGAAAACTTTTCACGCCAACGATACCAAGTAATGGAAATTAGGAAGTTAACACTAGCGAAGAAGAATCTACAGTGTATCGTATGCAGAGAAACAACAAATGAAGATTGGGTACAGTGCACTACATGCATGGGGTGGGCTTACGTGGCTTGCACGGACCAAGAAAACCTACTTTTTTATAAGTGTGAAAATTGCGCAACATAATCATTTCCAAGCAAACTAAATGAAAAAATATTTACATAACCCAAGAAATTTATATACTTGTGTTAAATGAATATTTTTATTATGTTAACCCATGTAATCAACGTGTTTTTTAAGTGTCCGGTACTGGGCAAGTGTTTCTGGACCAGAGCAAAAAATGAAATTTTTTTATTTGTTAA
The DNA here is from genome assembly GCA_933228895.1 of Platycnemis pennipes. NCBI lineage: Eukaryota > Metazoa > Arthropoda > Insecta > Odonata > Platycnemididae > Platycnemis > Platycnemis pennipes. The sequence goes on along the minus strand of OW121858.1, from coordinate 17,616,650 downwards.
TGTTATATATTTAACCATTGAATTTAGCAAATATTGATTTTTTCTGTAAACAATTAACATTTTTACTTTTAAAAAATTGCATTTTTATTTCCTACATGTATTGCAAAAAAATATTATTTTCAAAAAACCTTAGGTGTCCGGGACTGGGCAAGTCTCCCCTAATAGTAGATTTTTTCCTTTTTACATATATATTTACCCCCCAAGGCATTGTTATTAAACAATAGGATTTCATCGTTAGTTAACAAGAAATAACTGGGGAAGAGTAATTTTCTCATCACACCATCTAACAGTATCTCCGCCACCAAGGTTGTTCCGTACAGCGTGTCCATCCGCTCTTTCCTCATATAAGCCGCCCATCAATAAGTCCACCAGCTCCTCCCGCTTTAAGAACATAGCGCCATCCTCCGCGGCTAATAGTGAAGACCTAACGGGCACCTGAAAGAAATTGTAGTGATTATAAATTATGTCCTAATCAGAATCAAGCAAAAAAGGTTGAGGTCACCTTCCCCTGTACCATTGTACGCAGTCATGGATCCTCTTTGCCGCGCGCACTATTACGTCGATGTCTCCCTCCGCCAGTTGCCTTCCCGGTCGCCGACACCCTGCCCCCTCGGGAGACCCATTGTCTGGTCACCGCTGCCTCCTCGGGAGACCCCTTATCGGGTCACCACTGCCTCATCGAGAGACCCCTTATCGGGTCACCGCTGCCTCATCGAGAGACCCCTTAACGGGTCACCGCTGCCTCCTCGGGAGACCCCTTGTAGGGTCACCACTGCTTCATCGAGAGACCCCTTATCGGGTCACCTCTGCCTCATCGAGAGACCCCTTATCGGGTCACCGCTGCCTCCTCGGGAGACCCCTTGTAGGGTCACCACTGCCTCATTGAGAGACCCCTTATCGGGTCACAACTACCTCCTCGGGAGACCCCTTCTCGGGTCACCGCTGCCTCCTCGGGAGACCCCTTGTCGGGTCAACGCTGCCTCCATTGGGAGACTCCTTGTCTGGTCACTTCTGCGTCCATGGGAGACCCCAGGTCGGGTCACCACTCTCTCCTCGGGAGACCTCTTATCGGGTCACCGCTGCCTCCTCGGGAGACCCCTTGTAGGGTCACCGCTGCCTCCATTGGAGACCCCTTGTCTGGTCACTTCTGCGTCCATGAGAGACACCAGGTCGGGTCACCACTCCCTCCTCGGGGGACCCCTTATCGGGTCACCTCTGCCTCATTGAGAGAACCCTTGTCGGGTCACCGCTGCCTCCATTGGAGACCCCTTGTCTGGTAACCGCAGCCTCCTCGGGAGACCCCTTGTCGGTTCACCGCTGCGTCCTCGGGAGCCCCTTGTCCGGTCATCGCTTCCTCCTCGGGAGACCCCTTGTCTAGTCTTAGCTTAGAAATGAAACACATTTTCCACTTTACGAGGAGGTAGCGGTGACCCCTTGTCGGGAGGTAGCGGTGACCCCTTGTCGGGTCACCGCAACCTCCATGGGAGACCCCTTGTCGGTTCATCGCAGCGTCCATGGGAGACCCCTTGTCGGGTCATCGCTGCCTCCATGGGAGACCCCTTGTCTGGTCACCTGTGCCTCCTCGGGAGACCCCTTGTCGGGTCACCGCTGCCTCCATGGGAGACCCCTTGTCGGGTCACCGCTGCCTCTATGGGAGACCCCTTGTCGGGACACCGCTGCCTCCTCGGGAGACCCCACTGGCTGGTCAACACTCACCCTCGGCACCGAGTAAGTACTGGCCTTGCATTCCCCTCTAGCGTCACCCGCTCGAGCGCCTCATTGTCACTTAGACTGTTAATTGTAAGGATCCTTGAGCAGCAATAAATGAGCTTTGGCTCCCGAATCTCATTTCACGCGTGATCCCCACCCTTAACCGCTCATGGAGAATCGGCCAACCACTACGACATTTGGTGTTATGTGTTAATTACGGATCATAGCTATGACAATTGTTGTCAATGTGAATTACGGATCATAGGTACGACATTTGATGTCAGGTGTGAATTATAGATCATAGTTACGACATTTTTTCCTCACTTTCCTTATCTCATTAACGGGAGCCAAACTTGTGTCGAACGTAGTTTTGCGGCTCAATACTAGCTGTGCATCTATTCCCGCATTTTCAGTGTTTCATTGTAATTTTTTATAGTTATTTTATTATTTCTACCATGAATCCGTTTATCCAATGCCCTTTCTACGCTCTTTTCCCACATTCTTCTTGTGTGCAACAACCCTTATCTAACTTTATTGACTTAGAGCCAATGATAAATTCAATCACTCCCTCTACCACTGGAAGTCAAACGGATTCGTCCACATCGAAATGTTTACCTGTTGCAAATGATGCCTTAGGTAGCCAAGTATATTTCATACCCAAGTTAAGTGGTAACGATGATATTTCTGTGATGATTTTCAAAAGGACTGCGAATAACTAGTCAACTCAGTGAACTGAACAGCAAACGTTGTGTCGCTCGCTTACGTTTGAGTGGTTCTGCCGCCGAATATGTATGAGCAAATCCTCATGTGTTCGAAAGCTTCGACAACTTCTCCACATTTCTCAAACGAAGATTTGCATGTCGCATCTGGTCACTCTCCTTAGAGCGAATGTTTTCCAATTGAGTTCAGCAGCCTCTAGAGTCTGTTTCAAGTTTCGCGACGAGCCTTAGCAAAATGTCAAGGCAGCTATGGGAATCAATTTCAGATCCTGCATCAGAAAGAGCCACAAAAATGCTGGAAAATAGGCTCCTAATGCAATTTATGCTAGGCTTACGCGAGGAGGATGGTCGTTTAGTCCACGTAAGAAATCCTAAAAATATGCTAGAAGCAGAAGATTTTGCCCTCAACGAGGAATTTAATGTTCGGAATTATGTGGCGAATGCCATAGATGCCAATTATCCACCTCTTCGCCAAAATGAAGCTTCAGTTAACTACATGTATAGAAACACTTTAAAAGCAGCCTCTTCTGCATTTTTGCCTTCCAACTATCTTCCTCAAGTATCGCATCTGCAGTGATAACAATTCACAAAACTCCTTCACTTCATCACCGCATCGTCTTCAGTTTGAATCTCCTATGGCCGGATAAAGAGTAAATTCCAGCCGCAATTGCTATTCATGCGGGCGCGACGGCCATCTCTATCGCAATTGTAGCTCAAAAACATGACGCTGCTTCAACTGTGGGGGAAATATAAATTTTTCCAGTGTGATTTAGTATGTTGTGGCCTGTGTAAAAAAAATCGGCCGCCACCCTATAGATTGCCCCACCAAACAGGCATTAAGCGTACAGGGAAATGGATCAACCCCGGCCGCGAGGTCGGAAACGAATTAATATTATCAGTCTCACATGCAGCAGGCATGTGACAATGTCGGTAAGCTTATTGGGAAGATCCTGCCGATTCTTAGTAGACACGGGCGCAGCGGTTACGATTGTGCATAAAATAAGCTTTCCATTCCACGCACTTGAAGTTTCATCTTACCATTGACCCATCAAGAGCGCTTCTGGGCACTCATTAAAAGTCGCTGGGCAGAGTTACATTCCATTTTTGATTGACAAGATCTGCTACTCCCATGATTCCTTGATTGTCGATTTGGGCGAGACAACTTGCGACGGAATCATTGGCTTGGAATTCATGACTCGATATGGGAGTCAGATATGCTTAGACCGTCGCACGATGAAAGTGACCGCAGAACATGAAGTAACCCTAAATCAAAAGGCTGTTCCTTCAAAGGAAATAGATTTAATTTCCTTCGATGAATCGGTACTTAAAAGCACTAAACCTCAAGTCCCGCAAATAAACACCGCCGTAAATACAGATTTTATATCGGGTGAATCTCCCGGAGACAAAGACGCATGCTACCGACGCCATTGAAACCCCAAGAGATACTAGTAGTACGTGAAGATTTAATTAATTTTGAGGAACCATCTGAGAGTTTAAATCACCCTTGCGACACAGAATCGAAAGAAAAGTATCAATTGTTTGTTGGAACGACTGATGTACCGCATGAAGGTAGTAGTCATCGAGAAGATGAGCGAGAAAAACACGATGATATGGCTGTGGAAACAGTTGCTTTGTGATTGCGTTAAGAGTGGAAAAGGAATTACAGCCGATGGTCATCCCCTCAGCCGAGAGGCAAGCACAAGATATACCTGGAAAAATGTAAAGATAGGCGACGACCGGGCCGTGACGTCAGACTCCTCTTGAGAATGCTTCGAGTACTGACGAACAAGTAGGGCAAGCCGCAATCTTTCTAGCCGAGAGGCAACTACGCGACGATCTTGCTGCAGAGGGAGGGTTGGCTAGCAATGGAAGAGGCCAATTGGAGATACCAATTAGGAATACCTGGAAGGCTGACGACTTCACAGAGAAGATCGCAATTTTTAGTGCGGAAGAAAAAGTGGAAATAGGGGAAGAATCCAGTCAAGGTAGTAAGAGTTCCTTCAACGGGTCAATCGAAGTAAAATCCAGTGCAGAGAAATGTTCAACCATAGCGTCCGTTGCGGGTGCATTCACGGTGCATTCAGTAGTGCGTCAAACAGCAATCATAAAAGAACGGTCAAGAATCCCTCCCTATACATTAAAAATGACAACGGCTTGGAATCACGAATTAGCATTGAGTTGCATTGGTAATGAGCAAACCGCTCATTACTAATGCAACAAAGGAGCTACGGACTCGCCAATGCGCCTTCCACATTTATGCGCCTGATGTCTAAGGTATTAGAAGGGCTAATTAACAAAGGATGCACTTTAAATTTAGATGAAATTATCCGCTACGATTCAACTGCAGAAAAGCACGTCGAGGGGCTTCGAGAAATCTTAAGCAGATTAAGGAGTGCAAACCTGCGTCTCAAACCACAAAAGTACCATTTTTTCCACAAACGAGTCAACTTTTTAGGTCATGTTGTATCTGCAGATGGAATTCAGCCTGATGAGAGCAAAGGCTGAGACCAAAATAGAAGGCATAAAACAATTTCCAATACCTACAAACGTCCAAAATTTGCAATTCTTCCATGAGCTGGTTGGTTATCACAGGAAGTTCATGCCAAATTTTGCAACCCATTCAAGGAATCTCACCAAATTAATTTAAAAGGGCAGTGATTTCCAGTAGGGTAGTTAGCAACAGCAAGCGTTTGAGAGCCTACGCCTATATCTCCACCCACCCACTTCTGAGATTTCCTGATTTCTCCAGAACTTCCATTCTCAGCACGGATGCATTGGGAGGTTTCTTTGCGAGCTTTGGGAGGAATTCTTTCCCATGAATTTGAGGATGAAGAGCACCGCGGCCTGGAAATCGGAGCCGACGATGGAGCGACCCCCCGACATCAGGTGTCATATGTGGAGGAGAAAGGCAGAATACACCCCGGGGCAGCTCATCCATGACCGCTTGGACGGCATGCACCACCTTCTACGACGCAGATATGGGACCCCCCGTCAACACCTGAGAAACCTCCAACCCCCGGGAGCGGCTTAAATATTTGTAAGCCACCATCTTTCCAGACCACCAAAACCATGGAGGATGCACTCCAGTTATGTGCGAATGACTAGAGCGGCGCGGAATACATGGAGGAGAGAAAAAAGACCAGTCTCTCGTCGGGGGCAAAACAGGAGGTGGCGTGAAATGAACAAAAAGAGGAAGTGGCCAGCTGCTCGAAGTGCTGCTTAAAGAAATGTGTAAAAAGTGAGTTTAGCCAATTGGGAGTGTGTTTAATTGCATTATTGTTGGAAGTGGTGATGTTTTTAATTCGCAAGTGACATTTGACTTTTCTTAAAAAAGGGGGAAAATTGTATTAAAATCATAATTGTCATTTTTGGATTCCTCTCGTTCACAACATTTGCATTATTGTCATTTTTATTCTTTGAATTTGTGTCATGTCAGGGTAAATTATACCTGAATGCATTTATGATGCTTATTTTCTGTTTGCGTTTTTTATGAAATATTATCTGAGGCAAAATTTACGACATTAAAATCCCCCCGGAGACCGATTTGCGAAGGGAATGGACGTGGGAGGAAACCCTCCCCTCCTCGCACCCTCCTTCCTTCCCCCTTTCCGAGTGGCCGGCGCTGCGGCCCGACACTTGTCGCCGACGCCTATTGTACTTTTGGCTCTTTCCTGCTGGCCGGTTCCCACACCCTACGGTTCCAGTGCATTATGAATCCTACCTATGCCCCCAGTGCCTCACTTTCATATATGAAAAGTGTATATATATATATTTTCGGCCTATGGATTTGATTCATTAACCATTACGAATCAAGTCTCCTCCAGGAGACGTGCCCTTGTAATCGCCAATGGCCGATATAAGCTCCCGCATGGTGAAGGGAGAGTTGTAAGGAGCAGTGGATATCGGTTCATTGAAATTGAGATTGACCCTCTCGTAGCGATTTTTAACGACCTTGAATGACGGGTGATATCGGTCAGTGCTATTAATTGATTCATAAAGCTCGCCGAAAGCCTCCGCAATATCGGTTGGGGCCGAAAGAATTTGTCCATTAATTTTTAATCCTGAGACTGAGGAGATTCTACGCTTTTTACGCTACGGTTCTACGATTCACCATTGCAATAGGAGTTCGAGAGTTTATGCTGGAGACGTACTTTCTCCAGGAAGTCTTTTTGGCTTCCCTAACAACTTTTCGAGCCTTGGCCCTAAGTCGTCTAAAAGCAGCTAAGTTAGTCGAGGTTGGATATCTGTCAAACATACGCAGGGCCTTTTTCCGCTTGCGAATAGCTTCTGCACGCTCCTCATTCCACCACGGGACTGGAGGACGGCGGGAAATGCCAGATGCTTTAGGGATGCTGAGTTCCGCGGCTTCGCATATTGCGTTCGTAAGCATCTCGATATTATTCAACGCTGACAGGCTGCAGTCAAAATTATATTTAAAACTACCTCTAAAATCAGCCTAATTGGCTTTCCTAATAAGCCAAGTTTTTGGTAAAAGGGAATTACAAACATTCCCAGATTTTTTAATAATAAGGGGGAAGTGATCACTTCTGCAGAGATCGTCATGGGTTTCCATTGTAAAAATGGGAGCTATGACTTCAGTGGTAATCCATAGGTCCCATTTCCCAGGTCCCAATCCATAAGAGAACTCTCCAAAAAAAATTGAAACGGGTTTTTTCTTTGTCGTTTAGTAAAATCAGGTTAAAATCATCGATAAAAACTTCTAAAAGACGCCCTCAACCGTCAAAATCACGCATTTGGTCACCCCATTAGGTGTTGTGTGCATTAAAATCTCCAAGTAACACAAACGGCCTTGGAAGCTGATTAATCAAGTCTTCCAGGTTTCGTCTGGTAACTGGAGCCCACTCTGGAAGATACAGATTGCAAAACGTAATTTCTTCTTGAGTGGATATTGTGACTGCAATAGCCTTGAATGGTGTCCGAAAGTCCACTAGGGAGGTGCAAAGGGTCTCCCTAATGAACGTTGCAACTCCCCCTAGGGCCCCCTGGCCTATTGTGTCGTCCACTCTGAATACATTAAAACCTTTAAGAATAAAATTGTCAGTGGCCTTTAGATATGTTTCTTATAAAAAGATGCACGATGGGTTAAAATCATGGGTAAGAAGTTTCAGTTCTTCTAAGTGGCGATACAAACCATTGCAGTTCCATTGTATGGTTAAAAACATAATAAATAGAAAAATATAAAGAACACTAGAGAAGATTGCTTCGAGCTAAGGGTGTCCCTAAGATCGCTGGATCCTAGGCTTTACCCCTTTCTAACGAAGTGCGCGGAATTTTACCGCTTCACTCTCGGATACAATCTCCTCCTCTGAATTGGAGCGACTCTGGTGATTAGGAGACTGCGTCCTCGTATTCTTCGCTTCCGCCAGTTTTACTGCGGACCCGTTCTTCTTCGGGGACAAAGTACGGCTTGAAGCAGCACCATCATATTTTATGTAAATTTCCCTTGACTCAGAATAGCAGGGTTTGGAATGCTATCCTTTTTTACCATTTGTGCCTTGTATCTGGATATTTGATGTTGTTGCTTTGGGGGTTACAGATTCTGCTGGCTTAATAGAATATTGCTGTGGAAGAGGGTCTTCGGTTTGAGTACCTATAGTCGACGTTTCTACTGCATGGGTGGGAATGGCAGCAATGGAGCGAGAGAACGTCTGGCACATAAGGGATCTATAATTTTTCCGGGCTTCTCCATAAGCTATTTCGTCTATTGTTTTAATTTCCATTATTTTCCTTTCCTGTTGAACTGTCTTGCAGTCTCAGGAGTAGACTGGATGCGGCCCCTCACATTTGACACAAGTAAATGGGGAAGAACAAGGACTATCGCTATGCTGCTTCTGAGCGCATTTGGCGCAGGTGGCCTCCCCTCTACAATTTTTACTATGCGGCCGAATCTTTGGCATACAAAACAGCGCATAGGACTTGGTATGAACGGCCGGACAGGGCATGAAAGGTAGCCAACCTTAACCTTCGTCGGGAAAGTAGGAAGAGCAAAGGTGAGTACCACCGTCGTGGTATCAATTCTCTCTCCATTCTTTTTGGTTGTTAGTCAACGGGCAGCTGTAACGCCTTGAGGAGCCATTTAACGGGTTAATTCTTCCAGATCCCCGTACAACAGGTCATAGTCCGAGATTATGCCTTTGCTGGTGTTAAGTGTCTTCTGCGGGAAAACCTCGACTTGAATATTTCCGACATTCTTCAGTCGGTATAATTTTGCACTTTGATTTTCTGTTTTTGTTTAGATCATAAATGTGGCATTTCGTAATTTCCTGATAGATTCCACTCCATCGGGTACTATTTGACTAATCACCTCTTTGAATTAGGAAAGGTGAAGCCTTACTTAAGCTTACGCCTTCTTTTACACATTTCACAGTTACGTATTTGAAACCACCCTCATCGGGGACTAACCTTAATCTCAGCCGCTCACATTGGCACGGGAACTTTTATTTGGAGGGAGTGTATCGTTCACCTTGTATACTATCCAATTCATCCCCTTGGCTCCCCACCCACCACGGAGCCACACATTAGGGGCGCCACACCTCAAACCGGGAGGATATAGCACTTCTTGCATGGTTTTCTGCTTCTGGGTTGGTCTCTGGCTACGTGGGTCTCCCAAACCCACGCGAGAGTAGCTGGAGATCAAAACAATGAATAACTTAGACAGTGAGGAAAGGGAGGTATGTCTTTTATTTCTCCTTTTAACTATTTCGCTAAAAATGGCAGGGAACTGATTTATACAGTTTTCAGAACTGATGGGGACCTCGCAGAAGCCTACCAAATACCACCTATGGCGAGACAGACGGAAAGAGCGGGAGGGTGAGAACGTGGGTCTGAGTTAGCCACGCCCCTCACAAGAAAGAGGGGAGAGCGTGCAATGGCCCCCCAAGAGCTCCGCCCGCGTCTCGGTGGCAAGCGGTTCACTACCAGGAAGGTCTGCCCCACCTCTCCAATGGTAGCCACATTGCCCCAGCGAGGGGAGAAGTTCTCCTGGGGGTCGAATACGGAATAGAGTGTGATGCATCAGTTCCCTGCCACTTCAAGCTGTGTAGGGGTTCTTAATGAAACAACTAGTCTTTCGGAAAGGCTTCACATTCGTAGAATATTTCAATTTATATTATGTCGGTTTTTTGCATGTGGAAATTATTGATACCGTTCGCGGTAGACATCCATATCATTTCGATGTGTCGTACACGCAGCATAAACTGGTGAACGGGAGGTTTGAAAGTTTTTGCTTTAATTGTTTCTGGAGAACGTTAAAACAATATGAAGTGCGAGTGAATTTCAACAAAGCTTTTGCAAGCATTCTTTTACGGAAATTAGGAAATGTTTACTCACACATGATGAAATACGCCTTATTCAGAATAATCACTATTGGTGTGAGAATTGTTTTAATCCAGAGCTTGTTTAAACTTCACCAATGAGAATATTGTAGCAGGCGATGTGATATTCCCACCCTCCACTTAGACGATATGGATGGAGACGTCATAGTACGCGAAGCAAGGAAAAGCCATGACTGCGTACAGTGGTACAGCGGAAGAAGGGCAGACTCCATATTTGACAGATTAATCAGCGTTGGATATACAGAGAGTTAAATCTCTCCGATGCTATTTTTATATATGAATCATATTTATAATCAATACAATTTCCTTCAGATGTCCATTAAGGCAACGCTGATGACGGTCCAAAATGGTGCCCTCTTTCTCAAGAGGGAGGAGATGATGGAGGGGGAAATCTACATTGTGGAAAGAATCGAGTCCACCGAGAGGCGATATGGCAGAACGTTGGTGGCGGAAATTATATTTGAGGAGTGAGGAGGAAAATCCTTCCCCCCAAATACCTGAAACTGACGGGGGAGGAAATAATGGAATTCCATAACAATTCCTGGGAAGAGAATCTGTGTTTGAAAAAAAATTAAATATGCTCCTCTTGGACTGTGTCAGGAAGTGTCTTATGCGAAAAAACCTCGACCTGAATATTTCTGACATTCTTAATTCGTAATAATTTTGCACTTTAATTTTCTGTTTTTTTTAGATCATATTAATGCCAATTCGTGATTTCTTCATATATTCCACTCCATCGGATACTATTTGACTAATCACTTAATGATTAGGAAAGGTGAAGAATAAGTTACGCGTTCGCCTTCTTTTACACATTTCACAGTTACGTATTTGAAACCACCCTCATCGGGGACTAACCATATATCTCCCCCGCTCACATTGGCGCGGGATCTTTTATTTGGAGGGAGTGTATCGTTCACCTTGTATACTATCCAATTCATCCCCTTGGCTCCCCACCCACCACGGAGCCACACATTTGGGGCGCCACACCGCAAACCGGCAGGATATAGCACTTCCTGCATGGTTTTCTGCTTCTGGGTTCGTCTCTGGCTACGTGGGTCCTCTAACCCCACGCGCCTTCTACGCCCTTCCGCCAGACGTCCATGCTGTCCGCACTCACCTGCTGAACTCCAATACGAAACAGCTAGCCGATTGATCAGAGACGGCTACTCCCTGACCTCCCGTTTCAGTGGAGTCCAAGGTAAAAGCAGTGTGTTGGAACTCAGCTTTCAGAGGATCCGACACCCATCCAGACCGGGTAGCTCAACCTCCAGGATCCTCTTTCTTCACCTTACGGGTCTCCACACACGGCAAACACGCGGGTGAGTCAGATGGCCAGAGGTCGTGGGTATACTCAGCACAGTAGACTACATACTGTCCGGAACTGCCTAATCACACTGTGGGTTTTTCAACGAGTTAGTCTCCTCGGTGGGCTCGGGTCCGTTGGGGAGCTACTCCCCTTAGGAACAGTTTTTCCTCTTCCCCCCGTGCGGGGTTATTGACAGTTAATTTTTGAAATGCACTATTCTTTTGTAGTATTCCTGCGCAATTTACACCATCTGTATCATTCATAAGATGGTACTGAAAGGATTGATAATTGTTTTAAGAATTATCTCAGCCATCCGATGCAACAACTAAAATGATTCTGTATATGTACCAGGGTGCTATGATATGAGTGATGATTCTGATGAATTTAGTACTTCTTGCTGTTTAATTGGAGTAGAAACATCCATCAGCAATTTTTTCATAAATAACCAGAATATATCAAAACTAAATGCTCAGAGTGATCATTTTCTGAATATTACCCTGAGAAAAAAAAACATGCTATAATTTGTCTCAATGCTTGTGCGCCTACTTCATTAGGTAAAAGAGAGATTGGAGGAGTAAGCCATGAACTGCATTCACATCTGTCTTCGTCTTAGTTACATGTCAAGAACTGTGAAATTGATGGGCTTAAGACAGGAAAAAGAGTAATAGATAGTTATCTTTCCTACCATGAAAAATTAGTGATAACTAGAGCTGATGTTCCAAAAGCTCTTATTTAATATTCAACAATGATAACACTCTAGTAATATGTGATGGAGCAATTAAAATTAAATAACAAGGACGAAAATATATTTTATGTGATGATAGCAGAAGAGTAGCTGGAGATATACATAATGAATAAAATTAGTGCCCTGGGGAAATGTAGCCATGTATTTCAATTCCTCTTTTAACCACTTAGCTAAAAATGGCGGGGAACTGATTCATCCAGTATTGATGGTGACCTCTTATAAGCTTACCAACTACCACCTAATGGCGACACAGACGGAAAGAGCGAGAGGGTGAGAACGTGGTTCCGAGTAACTCACACCCGTCACAAGAAAGAGGGGTGAGCGTGCAATGGCCCCCCAAGAGCTCCGCCCGCGTCTCGGTGGCAAGCGGTTCACTCCCAGGAAGACCTGCCCGCACCTGTCCAAAGGAAACCTCCCCAGCCACAGATCCCCAACGAGTGGACACGGTCACTGGGGATTATACAGGATATAGTATGATGAATAATTTCCCTGCCACTTAGAAGTGTGTAAGGGTTCTAAATGAGACAAATAGTCTTTCGGAAAAGCTTCACATTCGCAGAATATTTCAATTTACATGATGTCGGTTTTATGCATGTGGAGATTATTCATACCGTTCGCTGCAGACATCCATATCATTTCGATATGTCGTACATGCAGCATAAACTGGCGAACGGCATGTTTGAAAATATATGCTTTAATTGTTCCTGGAAAACGTTAAGACTATGTAAAAGTGCGAGTGAATTTCAACATCGCTTTTGCAAGCATTCTTTTACGGAAATTAGGAAATGTCTACTCACACATGATGCAATACGTCTCATTCAGGATAATCACTTTTGGTGTGGGAATTGTGTTACCCGGAGCTTGTTTAAACTTCACCAATTAGAATTTTGTAACAGAAGATGTGATATTCCCACCCTCCACTCAGACGATATGGATGGAGACGTCATAGTACGCGAAGCAAAGAAAAGCCATGACTGTGTACAGTGGTACAGCGGAAGAAGGGCAGACTCCATATTTGACTGATTAATCAGCGTTGGATATACAGAGAATGAAATCTCTCCGATGCTATTTTTATATATGAAATTTATTTATAATCAATACTATTTCTTTCAGATGTCCATGAAGGCAAAGCTGATGACGGTCCAAAATGGTGCCCTCTTTCTCAAGAGGGAGGCGATGGTGGAGGGGGAAATCTACATTGTGGAAAGAATCGAGCCCACCGAGACGCGATATGGCAGAACGTTGGTGGCGGAAATTATATTTGAGGAGTGAGGAGGAAAATCCTCCCCCCCAAATACCTGAAACTGACGGGGGAGGAAATAATGGAATTCCATAACAATTCCTGGGAAGAGAATCTGTGTTTGAAAAAAAATTAAATATGCTCCTCTTGGACTGTGTCAGGAAGTGTCTTATGCGAAAAAACCTCGACTTGAATATTTCCGACATTCTTAATTCGTAATAATTTTGCGCTTTGATTTTCTGTTTTTGTTTAGATCATAATTATTAGAATTCCTAATTTCTTCATATATTCCACTCCATCGGATACTATTTGACTAATGACCTTTTTAATTAGGAAAGGTGAATCCTAAGTTACGCGTTTGCGTTCTTTTAAACATTTCACAGCTACGTATTTGAAACCACCCTCATCGGGGACTAACCATATATCTCCCCCGCTCACATTGGCGCGGGATCTTTTATTTGGAGGGAGTGTATTGTTCACCTTGTATACTATCTAATTCATCCCCTTGGCTCCCCCCCACGACGGGGCCACACATTTGGGGCGCCACATCGCAAACCGGGAGGATATAGCACTTCTTGCATGGTTTTCTGCTTCTTGGTTGGTCTCTGGCTCTTTGGGTCCTCCAAACCCTCGTGCCTTCGACGCCCTTCCGCCAGACCTCCATGCCGTCCGCACTCGCCTGCTGAACGGCAATACGAAACAGCTAGCTGACTAATCAGAGTCGGCTACTCCCCGACCTCCCGTTTCGGTGGAGTCCAAGGCCAAAGCGGTGTGTTGCAACTCGGCTTTCAGACGATCCGACCGCCATCCAGACCGGGTAGCTCAACCTCCAGGATCCTCTTTCCCCACCTTACGGGTCTCCACGCACGGCAAACACGCGGGTGAGTCAGTTGGCCAGAGGTCGAGGCTATACTCAGCACAATAGACTCACATACTGTCCGGAAGTGCCCAATCGCACTGAGGGTGTTTTCACGAGGTAGTCTCCTCGGTGGGCTCGGGTCTGTGGCGGCGCTACTCCCCTTAGGAAGAGATTAACCTCTTCCCCCCGTGCGGGGTTATTGATAGTTAATTTTTGTAAAGCACTATTCTTATTCAGCATTCCTGCAAAATGTACCTCTGGTATTTCATCTACGTGATGGTTCGAAAAGGAACCAGTTGCTAAAACGATTATCTCATCCCTTTCACGCAACAACTGAAGTGAATCTGTATATGTACCAGGGTGTAGTGGTACTGGTCGCAGTAGAAAATAACCCTACCCCGACAAAATTAAGTGTGAGAAAAATAAAAAATAGTGGTAAGAGTGTACAAATGGAAAATGCAAAAATAAGGCCCCACTGACACCTGTACCTATAGTGCCATGATAAATTTAGAAAAACAACTTTAAGTCATTTAAGACATTAAAGTCACAAAGTTGGCAACAGCATCATTATTGGAAGTTTCTTCCCTCTGTATCCCATTGACATTCTGATAAGTCCAGCTGTTGCCTGGATTACCTGTACATGACAGTATGTCATACATATGAATTATATTAACTTGGTGTTTTAGAGTAAAACATGAATTAATTGAATAAACTCACATTTTCCTTCTTACAACATGATATATGTCCAGTTTTCGGTAAAACATATCTTAGTAGTCAAACTAATGATTGAATATGATATGAGTGCAGGTTCTGATGAATTTAATACTTCTTGCTGTTTAATTGGAGTAGAACAATCCATCAGCAATTTTTTTTATAAATAACCAGAACATTTCAAAACTAAACGCTCTAAGTGACCTTTCTCTGAATGTTAGCATGAGCATAATAACCAGCTATCCTTCGCCTGAAAGCATGTGCGCGTACTTCATTAGGTAAAAGAAATATTGGATGAGTAAACCATGAACTGCATACACATTTGTCTTCGTCTTAGTTAAATGTCAAGAACCGTGACATTGATGTGCTTGAGACATGAAAAATAAGAATAGATAGTAACCTTTCCTACCATGCAAAATTGGTGATAACTTGAGCAGCAGTTCCCAAAGCTCCTATTAATATTCAACAATGATAACACTCTAATAATATGTGATGGAGCCATTAAAATTGAATATTAAGGACTAAAACATATTTTATGAGATCATAGTAGGAGAGTAGCTGGAGATCTACATAATACTTTAGACAGTGGGGAAATGTAGGTATATCATTAATTTCTTCTTTTAACAATTTCGCTAAAAATGGCAGGGAACTGATTAATCCACTTTTGATGGGGACCACGCAGAAGCCTACCAACTACCACTTATGGCGAGACAGACGGAAAGAGCGAGAGGGTGGGAACGTGGGTCTGAGTTAGCCACGCCCCTTACAAGAAAGAAGCGAGAGCGTGCAATGGCCCCCCAAGAGCTCCGCCAGCGTCTCGGTGGCAACCGGTTCACTCCCAGGAAGCCATGCCCCCACCTATCCAAAAGAAGCCGCAGAGCCCCACTAAGGGACAATCATCGGGGATAAGGGATAGAGTTGGATGCATCAGTTCTCTGCCACTTTGATCTGAGAAATTATGATACTAGATTCATGCATCAAAAGACAGACATTACCATTCAAGATCAGATACTATGATAGCCCAATGACATTAGAAACCATCTGAAGTGCTCATGACTCCACTCCATGGCAAATACAGCTTCAATAGATATTTGGCTATATTAGCATCAATCGTCTCTGGAAACCAATTACTAATGCCCTTCCATTTAACCTTAACGTAGAATCTAGAAAGGAACTATAAGTAGGAATGAGTAGCACGACTTAGCATCTAAGGGTAACTGCATGGGTCAGTTCTGAGGATTCAGCCCTTTAGGCTGGAATACCTCCTACACCCACGTACGTTCTTGCATTCCTTGTGAAACCGCGATTCTTAGCTAGTAATGTGAATTGCAGTTCAACATTGACACTCTCTCCGTAGCAACATTAGGACGATAGCCGGGGGGATTATCTCAGAGGCTCTCCCTAATTGCGCAACGGAGCGAAGTCAAGGCCAAGAATGAGCCAAAGAAATGCATTGCACATCGTCGGCAGCAACGACCTTAAAAATGTAAGAACAGCCTACTGCATAATATTTGAAGCAATAATGATAGCATCCACAGGTGCATTCGTGACATCCTACCCATTCCTTCCCGATTAGGGGACGCCTCTTAAATATAGGCGACAGACCATGTACAGTCAGCTCCGGCTACTTTTCCAAAGGGAGAGCAAGGTCGTAATCCTGAGGGCGCTACCTGACCCCCGTCTCCTGACCACCCCCGAAGCAAGGTGCCGGTGGGATTGGTGGGTCACCTAGATCGCGGGGTGGTAAAAGAGTATTTCCATCAATACGTAAGTCATTGATTTATAGTTCAACAACAAAATGAGGAAGATGACAATTTAACCAGGTGATTGTAAAAATCCGATGCGATGAATGGGGTATAGCAGTATATTGAAGTAAAATACTTAAGAATAAGTTTTTGAAACAGATAAAAAAGGAATTTTTAATTGCGCACGCGTCTGAAGTATACCCTCCTGGCACTAAGTCGAAGCGGAGTGGAAGGGTACTCCAAGAATGAAATACGCCACATTATACCCGTTGAGAATTGAAAAGAATTTTTAATTGTGCCAACGTCTGAAGTATATCCCCTGCCCTACTGGTACGGTGGAGGCGATTTCAAATCCTATAAAAGCTAAAGTTTTCTGGGTCTCCTCACTCTTTCTCCGGAACATCAACCTGTCGCCACTCACCTACCAACTGTCTTTCCGTTGATTGAACACTTCGCATCAATCATAAACACATGCCAAGCAAATATCCATCTGCCAAGCAACTAGTCGTCTGCTGAGCAACTACCCACCTGCCAGCCTTTCCAGCTTCCAACCAACATCTACCGGTCTTCTGTTTACATTCCCCGCAGCCGTAATAACTACTAACCGTAAGTAATATTTATTTTATTTCCTTTTTATTAGAAATACCCGTTCCCCCCACGTCATCTAAAGTTGTTTTCATTATCCTTTTGCAGAAGAGCTCTCAATGTCACAAAGCTTGCAAAATTTGTGCCTTCAGAAGATTCGCTATTTTTACAGTAACATGATAATGCAAGATGAATTGATGCGTATTGCTGAAATGTTGAAGAAATATTATCCACATTTGTTCGCGCGCCAAATGTTAATGAAAAGTACAACATTTAGGTGCGGAATAAGACCGCTGTTAGAATTCAATGATCTGCTGACACGCGGCAGACTCCATGTCAGTTGTAACATAATAGTCTTTCGGAAATGCTTCACATGCGCGAAATATTTCATGTGGGCTCTTGTCCGTGGGGGCGCTACTCCCCTTAGGAAGAGATAATACTCTGCCCCCCGTGCGGGGTTATTGATAGTTAATTTTTGAAATGCACTATTGTTTTGCATTATTCCTGCGCAATGTACACATTCTGTTTTACCATCAAGATGGTTCGGAAAGGATTGATAGTTGTTTAAAGAATTATCTCAGCCATCCCATGCAACAACTGAAATGATTCCGTATGTGTACCAGGGTGCTATGATATGAGTGATGGTTCTGATGAATTTAGTATTTCTTGCTTTTTATTTGGAGTTGAACCATCCATCAGCAATTTTTACGTATATAACCAGAACATATGGAAACTAAATGCTCTGAGTGACCATTCTCTGAATATTACCCTGAGCAAAATAACCTGCTATCATTCGTCTCAAAGCTTGTGCGCGTACTTCATTAGATTGAAGGAGTAAGCCATAAACTGCATTCACATTTGTCTTCGTCTTAGTTAAATGTCAAGAACTGTGACATTGACGGCTTTGAGACAGGAAAAATAAGAATAGATAATAATCTTTCCTACCATGCAAAATTGGTGATAACTTGAGCAGCAGTTCCAACAGCTCTTATTTAATATTCAACCATGATGACACTCTAGTAATACGTGTGGAGTGAACGTTCATTTAGGTACATTTATAGTGATCCTTTTGTGAATGAACATAGGAATTGTTATAAAAACTTTAGTTATTATTTTGCAAAGAGAAAGGAAGGAAACAGACAGCTCTTATTTAATATTAAACAATGATAACACTTGTTATTAGCGATGGAGCCATTAAAATTGAATACCAAGGGCTAAAACATATTTTATGTAATCATAGTAGAAGAGTAGCTATAGATCTACGTATTGAATAACTTAGCCAGTGGGGAATGGGAGGTATGTCTGTTATTTCTTCTTTTAACCATTTCGATAAATATGGCAGGGAAATGATTCATCAAGTTTTGATGGGGACCTCGCAGAAGCCTACGAACTACCACCTATGGCGAGACTCACGAAAAGAGCCAGAACGTGAGAACGTGGGTCTGAGTTAGCCACGCCCTCACAAGAAAGAGGGGAGAACGTGCAAAGGCCCCCAAAGAGCTCCGCCCGCGTCTCGGGGGCAAGCGGTTCACTCCAACGAAGGCCTGCCCCCACCTCTCCAAAGGAAGCCCCCCCAGCCACAGAGCCCCAACGAGGGGACACGTTCACCTGGGGGTCGGATACCGGAGTGTTGGATGCGACAGTTCCCTGCCACTTTGAACTGTGTAAGGGTTCTTAATGAGACAAATAGTCTTTTGGAAAAGCTTCTATTTACGGAATATTTCAATTTACATGATGTCGCCTTTTTGCATAGGGATATTATTGATACCGTTCGCGGTAGACATCCCTATCATTTCGAGGTGTCGTACATGCAGCATAAACTGGCGAATGGGATGTTTGAAAATATATGCTTTAATTGTTTCTGCAAAACGTTAAGACTTTGTGAAAGTGCGAGTGAATTTCAACATCGATTTTGCAACCATTTGGTTACGGAAATTAGGAAATGTTTACTCACATATGATGCAATACGCCCAATTCAAGATAACCAGTTTTGGTGTGGGAATTGTTTTACCGGAACCTTGTTTAAACTTCACCAAATAGAATTTTGTAACAGAAGATGTGTTATTCCCACCCTCCACATAGACGATATGGATGGAGGTGTCATAGTACGCGAAGCAAGGAGAAGTCACGACTGCCTACAGTGGTACAGCGGAAGAAGGGCAGACTCCATATTTGACAGATTAATCAGCGTTTTATATACAGTGAGTTAAATCTCTCCGATGTCATTTTTACATATGAATCATATTTATAATCAATATTATTTCTTTAAGATGTCCATTAAGGCCACGCTGATGACGGCCCAAAATGGTGCCCTCTTTCTCAAGAGGGAGGAGTGATGGAGGGGGAAAAATACAGGACAGGAGTCAATGGAGACGCGATATGGCCGTTCACCTTGTATACTATCCAATTCATCCCCTTGGCTCCCCACCCACCACGGAGCCACACATTAGGGGCGCCACACCGCAAACCGGGAGGATATAGCACTTCCTGCATGGTTTTCTGCTTCTGGGTTGGTCTCTGGCTACGTGGGTCCTCTAACCCCACGCGCCTTCTACGCCCTTCCGCCATACATCCATGATGTCCGCACTCACCTGCTGAACTCCAATACAAAACAGCTAGCCGATTGATCAGAGGCGGCTACTCCCTGACCTCCCGTTTCAGTGGAGTCCAAGGTAAAAGCAGTGTGTTGGAACTCAGCTTTCAGAGGACCCGACCCCCATCCAGACCGGGTAGCTCAACCTCCAGGATCCTTTTTCCCCACCTTACGGGTCTCCACGCACGGCAAACACGCGGGTGAGTCAGTTGGCCAGAGATCGTGGCTGTACTCAGCACAGTAGACTCACGTACTGTCCGGAACTGGCCAATCGCACTGTGGGTTTTTTCACGAGGTAGTCTCCTCGGTGGGCTCGGGTCCGTGGGGGCGCTACTCCCCTTAGGAAGAGATCATCCTCTTCCCCCCGTGCGGGGTTATTGTTAGTTAATTTTTGAAATGCACTCATTCAGCATACCTGCAAATTGTACCTCTGGTTTATCAACCACGTGATGGTTCGAAAAGGAACGAGTTGCTAAAACGATTATCTCATCCCTTCCACGCAACAACTGAAATGATTCTGTATATGTACCAGGGTGTAGTGGTACTGGTCGCAGTAGAAAAAAAGCCTACCCCGACAAAACTAAGTGTGAGAAAAATAAAATAGTGGTAAGAATGTACAAATGGAAAATGCAAAAATGAGGCCCCACTGATACCTGTACCTATAGTGCCATGATAAATTTAGAAAAACAACTTTAAGTCATTTAAGACATTAAAGTCACAAAGTTGGCAACAGCATCATTATTGAAAGATTTCTTCCCTCTGTATCCATTGACATTCTGATAAGTCCAGCTGTTGCCTGGATTACCTGTACATGACAGTATGTCATACATATGAATTATATTAATTTGGTGTTTTAGAGTAAAACATGAATTAATTGAATAAACTCACATTTTCCTTCTTACAACATGATATATGTCCAGTTTTCCGTAAAACATATCTTATTAGTCACACTAATGATTGAATATGAAATGAGAGCAGGTTTTGACGAATTTAATACTTCTCTCTGTTTAATTGGAGCAGAACCATCCATCAGCAATATTTTTTATAAATAACCAGAACATTTCAAAACTAAACGCTCTAAGTGACCTTTCTCTGAATGTTAGCATGAGCATAATAACCAGCTATCCTTCGCCTGAAAGCATGTGCGCGTAATTCATTAGGTAATAGAAATATTGGATGAGTAAACCATGAACTGCATACACATTTGTCTTCGTCTTAGTTAAATGTCACGAACCGTGACATTGATGGGCTTAAGACAGGAAAAAGAGTAATAGATAGTAACCTTTCCTACCATGCAAAATTGGTGATAACTTGAGCAGAAGTTCCCAAAGCTCCTATTTAATATTCAACAATGATAACACTCTAGTAATATGTGATGGAGCCATTAAAATTGAATATTAAGGACTAAAACATATTTTATGAGATCATAGTAGGAGAGTAGCTGGAGATCTACATAATACTTTAGACAGTGGGGAAATGTAGGTATATCTTTAATTTCTTCTTTTAACAATTTCGCTAAAAATGGCAGGGAACTGAATAATTCACTTTCGATGGGACCACGCAGAAGCCTACCAACTACCACCTATGGCGAGGCAGACGGAAAGAGCGAAAGGGTGAGAACGTGGGTCTGAGTTAGCCACGCCCCTTACAAGAAAGAGGCGAGAGCGTGCAATGGGCTCTCAATAGCTCCGTCACCTAGATCGCGGGGTGGTAAAAGAGTATTTCCATCAATACGTAAGTCATTGATTTATGGTTCAACAACAAAATGAGGAAGATGACCATTTAACCAGGTGATTGTAAAAATCCGATGCGATGAATGGGGTATAGCAGTATTTTGAAGTAAAATATTTAAGAAAAATTTTTTGAAACTGATAAAAAAGGAATTTTTAATTACGCACGCGTCTAAGTATACCCTCCTGGCACTAAGTCGAAGCGGGGTGGAAGTGTACTCCAAGAATGAATGGCGCCACGTTATACTCGTTGAGAATTGAAAAGAATTTTTAATCGTGCCGTTTGAAGTATATCCCCTCCCCTACTGGTACGGTGGAGGCGATTTCAAATCCTATAAAAGCTAAAGTTTTCTGGGTCTCCTCACTCTTTCTCCGGAACATCAACCTGTCGCCACTCACCTACCAACTGTCTTTCCGTTGATTGACCTCTTCGCATCAATCATAAACACCTGCCAAGCAACTATCCATCTGCCAAGCAACTATTCGTCTACTGAGCAACTATCCACCTGCCCACCGCCTTTCCAGCTTCCAACCAACATCTACCGGTCTTCTGTTTACATTCCCCGTAGCCGTAACAACTACTAACCGTAAGTAATATTTATTTTATTTCCTTTTTATTAGAAATACCCGTTCCCCCCTCCTCATCTAAAGTTGTTTTCATTATCCTTTTGCAGAAGAGCTCTCAATGTCACAAAGCTCTCAAAATATGTGCCTTCAGAAGATTCGCAATTTTAATAGTAACATGATCATGCAAGATGAATTGATGCGTATTGCTGAAATGTTGAAGAAATATTATCCACATTTGTTCGCGCGCCAAATGTTAATGAAAAGTACATCATTTAGGTGCGGAATAAGACCGCTGTTAGAATTCAATGATCTGCTGACACGCGGCAGACTCGATGTCAGTTGTAACATAATAGTCTTTCGGAAATGCTTCACTTGCGCTGAATATTTCATGTGGGCTCTTGTCCGTGGGGGCGCTACTCCCCTTAGAAGGAGATTATCCTCTTCCCCCGTGCGGGGTTATTGATAGTTAATTTTTGAAATGCACTATTGTTTTGCATTATTCCTGCGCAATCTACATCATCTGTTTAACCTTCAATATGATTCGGAAAGGATTGATAGTTGTTTAAAGAATTATCTCAGCCATCCCACGCAACAACTGAAATGATTCTGTATATGTACCAGGGTGCTACATGAAACCGCCACCCTGAAACTGACAGGGGAGGAGAATATAGAGTTCAATAACAATTCCTGGGGGGAAAATGTGTATTTGAAAAAAATAGAAATATGCTCCTCTTGGAGTATGTCAGGAAATGTCTTATGCGAAAAAAACCTCGACTTGAATATTTCCTACATTCTTTATTCATTATAATTTTTCACTTTTATTTTGTTTTTGTTTAGATCATAATTGTGCCATCTCGTCATTTCTTCATAAATTCCACTGCATCCGGTACCATTTGACTAATCACTTTTTGAATTAGGAAAGGTGAAACCTATGTTACGCGTTCACCTTCTTTTACACATTTCTAGTTACGTATTTGAAACCACCCTCATCGGGGACTAACCATATATCTCACCCGCTCACATTGGCGTGGGTTCTTTTATTTGGAGGGAGTGTATCGTTCACCTTGTATACTATCCAATTCATCCCCTTGGCTCCCCACCCACCACAGAGCCACACATTTGGGGCGCCACACCGCAAACCGGGAGGATATAGCACTTCTTGCATGGTTTTCTTCTTCTGGGTTGGTCTCTCGATACGTGGATCCTCCAAACCCTCGTGCCTTCTACGCCCTTCCGCCAGATCCACATGCGGTCAACGGCCTTCTGCCAGAAATCCATGCTATCCGGTCTCGCCTGCTGAACGCCAATACGAAACAGCTAGCCGATTTTCAGAGGTGGCTACTCCCTGACCTCCCGTTTCGGTGGAATCCAAGGCCAAAGTGGTATGTTGCAACTCGGCTTTCAGAGGATCCGACCGCCATCCAAACCAGAAAGCTCAACCACCAGGATCCTCTTTCCCCACCTTACGGGTCTCCACGCACGGCAAACACGCGGGTGAGTCAGTTGGTCAGATGTTGTGGCTGTACTCAGCACAGTAGACTCACATACTGTACCGAACTGCCCCATCGCACAGGGGGTTTTTTCACGAGGTTGTCTCCTCGGAGGGTTCGGGTCGGTAAGAACACTACTCCCCTCAGGAAGCGATCATCCTCTTCCCCCCGTGCGGGGTTATTGATAGTTTATATATTGAAATGCACTATTCTTTTGCGGTGTATTCCTCAGCAGTATACATGATTTCGGCTATTATTGTATTGATTCGCAAACAATTCAGTTACTAAAATGAATTCAGCCATTCCACGCAACAACTGAAATGATTCTGTATATGTACCAGGGTGCAGTAGTACTGGTCGCAGTAGGAAAACAGCCTACCCCCACAATACTAGGTGTGAGAAAAGTTAAAAAATAGTGATAAGAGGGAAAATGGAATATCGAAAAATATGGCCCCCACTGATACCTGTAAGTAGTAGGGCCATGATAAAATTAGAAAAGAAAGTAAGTCATTTAAGACATTTAAGTCACAAAACTGGCAAAACAGACGGAAAGAGCTAGAAGGTTAAAACGTGTGTCTAGGTTAACCACGCCCCTCATAAGAAAGAGGGCGGACAGCGTGCAAAGGCCCCCCAAGAGCTCCGCCGGCGTTTTGGTGGCAACGGTTCACTCCCAGGAAGTCCTGTCCGCACCTCTTCAAAGGTAGCCCCCTCAGCCACAGAGTCACAATGAGGGGACACGTTCACCTGGGGGTCGGATACGGGATAGTTGGTTGCATCAGTTCCCTGCCACTCCGAGCTGTGGAAGGGTTCTTAATGAGACAAATAGTCTTTCGGTAAAGCTTAACATTAGCGCAATATTTCAATTTACATTATGTCGGTTTTTTGAATGTGGAAATTATTGATAACCTTAACGGTAGTCATCCGTATCAATTCAAAGAGTCATACATAAGGAAATGTTTACTCACACATGATGCAATAGGCATCATTCAGGATAATCAGTTTTGGTGCGTGAATTGTTTTACCCGGAGCTTGTTTAATCATCAGCAATTAGAATTTTGTCACAAGATGTGATATTCCCACCCTCCACTTAGACGATATGGATGGAGACGTCGTAGTACGCGAAGCAAGGAAATCTATGACTGCGTACAGTGGTACAGTGGAAGAAGGGAAGACTCCATATTTGACAGATTAATCAGCGTTTTATATACAGTGAGTTAAATCTTTCCGACGTTATTTTTATATATGAATCATATTTATAATCAATACTATTTCTTTCAGATTTGTTATCAAGGCATCGCTGTTGATGCCCAGAATGGTGCCCTCTTCCTGAAGAGGGAGGAGATGGTGGAACATATAGTGTCCATCGAGACGCGATATGGTCATCCATGGTAGCAGAGATAATATTTATGGGAGTGAAGAGGAATCACTTCCTCTAGAAATAATTCATTCAATAATAATTCCCAATCCACCACGCAGCCACACGTTTGGGACGCCACGACGCAAACCGGGAGGATATAGCACTTCTTGCATGGTTTTCTGCTTCTGGGTTGGTCTCTGGCTACGTGGGTCCTCTAAACCCACGCGTCTTCTACGCCCTTCCGCCAGACCTCCATGCTGTCCGCACTCACCTGCTGAACTCCAATACGAAACAGCTAGCCGATTGATCAGTAGCGGCTACTCCCTGACCTCCCGTTTCAGTGGAGTCCTAGGTAATGGCGGGTGTTGGAACTCAGCTTTCAGAGGATCCAACCCCCATCCAGACCGGATAGCTCAACCTCCAGGATACTCTATCCCCACCTTACGGGTCTCCACACACGGCAAACACGCGGGTGAGTCAGATGGCCAGAGGTCGTGGGTGTACTCAGCACAGTAGACTCACATACTGTCCGGAACTGCCTAATCGCACTGTGGGTTTTTTCACGAGTTAGTCTCCTCGGTGGGCTCGGGTCCGTTGGGGCGCTACTCCCCTTAGAAAGAACTCCCTCGACCCCCGTGCGGGGTTATTGACAGTTAATTTTTGAAATGCACTATTCTTTTGCAGTATTCCTGCGCAATTTACACCATCTGTATCATTCATAAGATGGTACTGAAAGGATTGATAATTTGTTAAAGAATTATCTCAGCCATCCGATGCAACAACTGAAATGATTCTGTATATGTACCACGGCGCTATGATATGACTGATGGTTCTGATGAATTTAGAGAGCGTGCAATGCCCCCCCAAGAGCTCCACCCGCGTCTCGGTGGCAAGCGGTTCACTCCCAGGAAGGCCTGCCCACATCTGTCCAAAGGAAGGCCCCCAGCCACAGACCCCCAACGAGTGGACACGTTCACTGGCGATTATACGGGATATAGTGTGATGCATAAGTTCCCTGCCACTTAGAGCTATGTAAGGGTTCTAAATGAGACAAATAGTCTTCCGGAGAAGCTTCTCATTCGCAGAATATTTCACTTTACATTGATGTCGGTTTTTTGTATGTGGAGATTATTGATACCGTTCGCTGCAGACATCCATATCATTTCGATGTGTCGTACATGCAGCATAAACTGGCGAACAGGATGTTTGAAGATATACGTTTTTATTGTTTCTGGAAAACGTAAAGACTATGTAAAAGTGCGAGTGAATTTCAACATCGCTTTTGCAACCATTCTTTTACGGAAATTCAGAAATGTTTACTCACATTTGATCCAATACGCCTTATTCAGGATAATCAGTTTTGGTGTGGGAATTGTTTTTTTCCGGAGCTTGTTTACACTTCACCAATTAGAATTTTGTAACAGAAGATGTGATATTCCCACCCTCCACTTAGACGATATGGATGGAGACGTCATAGTACGCGAAGCAAGGAAAAGCCATGACTGTGTACTGTGGTTAGCCGGAGGAAGGGCAGACTCCATATTTGACAGATTAATCAGCGTTGGATATACAGAGAGTTAAATCTCTCCGATGCTATTTATATATATGAATCATATTTATAATCAATAGTATTTTTTTCATATGTCCATTAAGGCAACGCTGATGACGGTACAAAAAGGTGCCCTCTTTCTCAAGAGGGAGGAGATGGTGGAGGGGGAAAAATACATTGTCGAAAGAATCGAGTCCACCGAGACGCGATATGGCAGAACGTTGGTGGCGGAAATTATATTTGAGGAGTGAGGAGGAAAATCCTCCCCCCAAAATACCTGTAACTGACGGGGGAGGAAATAATGGAATTCCAATACAATTCCTGGGAAGAGAATCTGTGTTTTTGAAAAAAAATTAAATATGTTCCTCTTGGACTGTGTCAGGAAGTGTCACATGCGAAATCACATCGACTTGAATATTTCCGACATTCTTAATTCGTAATAATTTTGCACTTTGATTTTCTGTTTTTGCTTAGATCATAATTATGCCAATTCTTAATTTCTTCATATATTCCACTCCATCAGATACTATGTGACTAATCACTTAATGATTAGGAAAGGTGAAGGCTATGTTACGCGTTCGCCTTCTTTTACACATTTCACAGTTACGTATTTGAAACCACCCTCATCAGGGACTAACCATATATCTCCCCCGCTCACATTGGCACGGGAACTTTTATTTGGAGGGAGTGTATCGTTCACCTTGTATACTATCCAATTCATCCCCTTGGCTCCCCACCCACCACGGAGCCACACATTTGGGGCGCCACACCGCAAACCGGGAGGATATAGCACTTCTTGCATGGTTTTCTGCTTCTGGGTTGGTCTCTGGCTACGTGGGTCCTTTAACCCCACGCGCCTTCTACGCCATTCCGCCAGACCCCCATGCGGTCCGCACTCGCCTGATGAACGCCAATACGAAAAACCTTGCGATTGATCAGAGGCGGCTACTCCCTGTCCTCCCGTTTCAGTGAAGTCCAAGGTAAAAGCGGGTGTTGAAACTCAGCTTTCAGAGGATCCGACCCCCATCCAGACCGGGTAGCTCAACCTCCAGGATCCTCTTTCCCCACCTTACGGGTCTCCACACACGGCAAACACGCGGGGGAGTCAGTTGGCCAAATGTCGTGGGTGTACTCAGCACAGTACACTCACATACTGTCCGGAACTGCCTAATCGCAATGTCGGTTTTTTCACGAGTTAGTGTCCTCGGTTTGCTCTGGTCCGTTGGGGCGCTACTCCCCTTAGGAAGAGATTATCCTCTTCCCCCCGTGCGGGGTTTTTGATAGTTAATATTTGAAATGCACTATTCTTTTGCAGTATTCCTGTGCCATCTACACCATACGTATAATTTACAACATGGTACTGAAAGGATTGATAATTGTTTAAAGAATTATCTCAGCCATGCGATGAAACAACTGAAATGATTCTGTATATGTACCACGGTGCTATGATATGAGTGATGGTTCTGATGAATATAGTACTTCTTACTGTTTATTTGGAGTAGAAACATCCATCAGCAATTTTTTCATAAATAATCAGAGCATATCAAAACTAAATGCTCTGAGTGACCATTCTCTGAACATCATCCTGAGAATAAAACCTGTTATAATTCGTCCCAAAGCTTGTGCACCTACTTCATTCGGTAAAAGAGAGATTGGAGGAGAAAGCCATGACTTGCATTCACATCAGTCTTCGTCTTAGTTACATGTCAAGAACTGTGACATTGATGGGCATAAGACAGGAAAAAGAGTAGGAGATAGTAATCCTTCCTACAATGAAAAATTAGTGATAACTATAGCTGCAGTTCCAACAGCCCTTATATAATATTTAACATAGATAACACTCTTGTAATATGTTATGGATCCATTAAAATTGAATACGGAGGACGAAAACATATTGTCGCGACCCGAGCGGATGAGTCTTGAGCGGATGGTCCGGCCTCGCCGGCCGGGCCCCCCTCAAATCGGGGCTCGGGTCGCTCCCACGCTCCTGCACGCCCTAAATCATGATAGAACCTGGCCTAGCCTGCCGCCCCCTAATTTTCTTCCATAGAGAGACCATCACTGCCCGATAATTAACTTGCCCCTTGACTCTCCCACCCTTCCATAGAAAGACCATCACTGCCCAATTATAAGGAAGGGTATTACTCTCGGCCCCTTGTCCCAATTCTTAAGAAGGGAATTACTCTCGGTCCCTTGACTTTCCTATTTTTCCATAGAGATACTATCACGGCATAAAATATTAAGACAGGAATTAACGACCCCAAGGGAAGTATCTTGCAATCCGACAGCGGCCCATCCGGGAAGCCTAACCACAGGTTGCACATGCAAGCCGGGAATGCGTAATTATGAATTCCGTGGGAAGTAAACAGGATGGGATGATCTCAGGTCTGGGGAAGGGGGGCAGAGACCAAGCCATCCCTCTGACGAAACTTAGGAATTTTCCAGAACATTGTAGGGCGTTGGCACCTGACCCTATATAAACAAGGGACGCGATCGGCTCCCGCTTTCTCTTGCATTCGATCTGAACTCGTGTCCACGTCGTTACGCTGCCCGAAGAACAACCGAGCACCTAGCCGCCATCCGACTCCATCTCCGCGCACCAGAGTCCAATTCCGCTACTCTTCACCCGCCCTTGAGACTCCGTCAAGCCTTCGACATGTAAGCCTTAGTCCTTAAGTGTTGAATAAATGGATTTCACTTAGAATGAGTGGTGTTTTGATTCTGGAAGACTCAACCTACCCGCAACGGTCCCATTCTGAGTTACGAACCCCCTGTGGCCCCCTTTGGGACACGACATCTTTGGTGGAAGCGTCTCCGCGTATATTTTGAGTTTTCCAAAATCAAACGCTGCTGCGCGTCCTTACGATGCATATTAGCAATAAGTTAGATTAAGTCATGTTGGTTATTGACGATTATCATTATTCTTCCGTCGAGTTGTGTCTTTTTGTGAGTGCATTTTGTGTTATTCTTTTCGATTGTGTTATTTTCGTATGTTTTTTGCATGCTGGCGTTTTGTGTATTTTGCGATGTCTCCTCCTGTAAACGAGATTAGATGTTAGGGTTTTTCTTTCAGAGGTCATTGTGTCATGAGTCGAGGTTCCCCCCACGTTAGAGTTAGCGCCCGTTTGCAAGGTAAAAGACCCGTGTATCACGTTGCAATTAAGCCGACGAGTCGGCCAGTCAGAGTGACTAGTATAGAAGAAGATTCAGACCAGCCCCCGCCTATCACCCCGGAACCAGAAATGACGGACAAGGCCGCAGAATCTTTAGAGATGGGCGAAGCCTCGCGGGTCGAGGCTAGCCCTGGAGGCCGGTCCGCGGGTTTTTCTCCCGTGGGGGATCGCCCCCTGCGCTTTCAGGGTTCACCGCTGACGCCCCCCGTTTTTAAGGGGCTTCCCGCGGAAGATCCGGTGCACTATCTTTCGCACTTTAATAAAATTGCCGTGGCAAACGGGTGGAACGACGAGACGAAAATGCGTCTCTTTCCGTGCTTTTTGGAGGGCACGGCTTACCAATGGTTGCAAGCGCTAGACGCTTACGACCAGGGGAGTGGGGCGGTGGCCGGCTCATGGGAACAATTAGCGAACGCCTTTAATATGGCGTTCAAGGGGACGATGAGCGAGGAATTGAAAGCGCATAGATTAAGGGAAAGGGTGCAAGGCCCTTTTGAGACCTCTGAAAGTTACTTTTATGATGTAAGGGCCCTGTGTAAGGAGGTATCGCCGATGATGGAGGAGGCCGAAAAGATTCGGCACGTAATGAAAGGGCTCCGCCCTAGTTTAGTCCGAACAGTTTTGCCGATGAAACCAAAAAATTGCGACGAACTGTTAGAGTGCATCAAACTCCAAGAAGCCGCGGCGTTAGTGGCCGAAACCGTTCAAGAGAGAACGACCCCAAAGCCCCGCCCTCGCGAGAGCGTGCCTACGGATAGATTAGAAAGGGAAGTCTCGCGGCTTAGGGCCGAATTGGAGAAAATTCGAACGCCCGGGCGAAGCTTCGTCCCCGAAAGGCCACGGTCGAGCCCGATGGAGGGCCGACCTCCGGCCACGCCCAGAAACGAAGGGGGACAGCGGGCGCCCCGGCGGCCTCCGTACGACGAGCCGTCTCGCACGACGGACGGCAGACCCATTTGTTACGAATGTAGAGGCCAGGGGCACATAGCGGCAGTGTGCCCAAATCGCACAAGGGGGCCGGCGACCCCTCGGGGGTCGAGGCCGGCGGGAAACGTCTTTTCGCGAACGTAAATGGGGAGGCGACGTTCGTGGGGACTTCAGGTCGAAGGGGCCTCCTAATAATTACGGGACAAGTGGAAGACTTGCCTAGTCAGGATATAATTATCGATACGGGGTCTGGGATTTCAGTAATCCGACCAGATATGGTGCGTCGGCCCGTTAGACCGAAGGCACAAGTGTTAAAGGCAGTAGATG
Source organism: Platycnemis pennipes (assembly GCA_933228895.1). Lineage (NCBI taxonomy): Eukaryota > Metazoa > Arthropoda > Insecta > Odonata > Platycnemididae > Platycnemis > Platycnemis pennipes. The sequence continues at coordinate 17,585,962 of OW121858.1, read as the reverse complement.
GGAAAATCATACAAGTAGAAGGGGTGACTCAAGTGGAAATCACGATTGGAGGTAGGTCCTTTTACGCGGAAGTTATGATTTTACCCGATTTAAAATGGCCGCTCTTATTAGGGATGGATTCTCTCACGAAGGAAAATGCCGTGATTGATCTAGAATCAGGTGTAATAAAGTTTGGATTAGGCGATAGGGAGGCCCGTATAGGAATTAAGGCAGCGACCCCCCACCGGAACGACGCCGAGGGCGAGACGTCGAGGGAAGACGGACACGGATTAGATCAGATAACATTAGGAGAAGAAACGAGTAGAAAGGGACAGAGTAAAATTTGCGCTCCGGAGGATATCATAATTCCTCCTCGAGGCGAAATCCGCTGCTTAGTCCCGCAGGACCCGCGGAAGGCGCGCGGGGAGCCGCTGACGGCCTCCGAGGCCCTGCGTAAGAGGGGTCTGAGCGTGCGATTCCCGCAGGGAGGGGATCAATTCGTCGCCATGATTAAAAATCATCGGCGAACGCCTCAAAGAGTGTGGGAAGGGACCACTCTGGCGACGGCGGGCTCCACAGCGGAATACGAAGGAGAGGAAGAGATCAATTTCCGTTCCGCGGGCGAAGTCGACTTCTCGCCCGACCCACCGACGGAACTTGACATAAATCAACATTTAGACAGGCGAGAACGAGCAAAGATCGACGGGCTATTAGCCGAATTTCGGGACATATTCGCGTGGACTCCCGCCGAAATAGGGCGGACTCATTTGATAGAGCACACTATTCCGACAGGGGAAGCGACCCCGATTCACCAAAGACCGTACAGGGTGTCGCATAAGGAGAAGGAAATTATTCGAGAGCAAGTCGAGCAGATGTTAGCTCTAGACATAATCAGTCCCTCGAACTCGGCTTGGTCATCGCCAGTTGTGTTAATTAAGAAAAAGGACGGTACCGTGCGATTTTGTGTGGATTATAGAAAATTGAACGCGGTGACGAAGAAGGATGTCTACCCTCTGCCCGTCATCGACGACCTATTGAGTTATCTGGGAAACGCCAAGTATTTCACGAGTTTAGATATGTTCTCGGGATACTGGCAGATCCCCCTACGCGAAGAAGATAAAGATAAGAGCAGTTTTGTAACGAACGAGGGATTATTTAAATTTAACGTAATGAGCTTTGGGCTCGCATCTGCCCCTGCTACTTTTCAAAAGTTAGCCGATAACGTACTAGCGGAATTAAAATGGAAAAAGGCCCTCGTTTATTTGGACGACATAGTGGTATTTGCCGAGACGTTTGTTAATTTAATAGACAATATGAGAGAGGTCTTCCACAAGTTGCGGGAGGCGGGATTAACCTTGAAACCGTCGAAGTGTCATATTGCGCATACGTGTCTAAAAATATTGGGTCATATCGTCGGCGCCGACGGCATACGGCCGGATGACGAGAAACTCCTCGCGGTGCGGAAATTCCCCACGCCGACGAAAGTAAAGGCAGTTCAGAGCTTTCTCGGCCTATGTAATTACTATCGTAAATTCATTTGTAAATTCTCAAAAATAGCCCGACCCCTGCACGAATTAACGAAAAAGGATAAGGTATTTTGTTGGACAGAATAGGAAGAGAGCGCATTTCAGGCCCTCAAGGACGCTCTAACCTCCGCACCCGTGTTAAGACATTTTGACCCGACATTGCCAATTAAACTTCGAGTAGACGCGTGTGGGACCGGAATTGGAGCCATCCTCCTTCAGGGCAGTGATAGCAAGGACATGCGTCCCGTCGCCTACGCCTCTCGTACTTTAACGAAGGCCGAGGCTAATTACGCTATCACGGAGAAGGAGTGTCTAGCCGCCGTATGGGGGCTGACGACCTTCCGCCATTATGTTTACGGCCAGAAAATCCGGGTGTACTCCGACCATCACGCCTTGTGTTGGCTAAGGTCAGTGAGGGAAGTTTCCGGCCGCCTGGCTCGGTGGAGCTTACGTCTCCAAGAATACGAATACGAGATTTACCACAAGCCGGGGAAGGCTCATTGTGACGCGGATTGCTTATCTAGAAATCCCGTCGGCGAGCCCACTCTCAGAGACGTGAACGAACCCGACGAAATCCCGCTGTTAGCCCTCTCCAACGAAGAATTAGGAGCGAAACAAAGAGAGGATCCTGCCCTATTGCCCCTCATTAAATCGCTGGAGGATCCGGCTTCGACTCCCGTCGAGCTAGAACGGACAGTTAAGGGATATAAGCTAATAGGAGATGTTTTGGTACGAACAAATTCCGGAATTCGCGGGGGCGAATACTTGACAGTCATCCCGAAGGAACTAAAAAAGGAAATCTTGTATTCGCATCACGACGATGTGCTATCGGGCCATCTAGGATTTGCGCGCACCTATGATAAATTGAAAACCCGATATTATTGGCTAGGGATGAAGTCCGACGTCCAAAAATATGTCCGCTCCTGCCCTGATTGTCAGAGCAGGAAGGGGCCAAATACCAAGCCAGGTGGGTTTTTACAACCCATAGCGCCTGGGCTTCCGTTTGAGCGTGTGGGCTGTGAACTCCTGGGACAATTCCGGAGAACAAGGCGCGGAAACGTAATGATTATCGTGGCTACGGATTACGCCACCAGATACGCCGAAACGAGGGCCCTCCCGAGTGGGAAGGCGGAGCCAGTGGCACGCTTCCTGTTGGAGCAAATAATATGCCGTCACGGCTGCCCATCCACTCTGCTAACGGATCGATGGAAGGTATTTCAGTCCGAAGTAGTGACCTCCCTCCTGAAAAGCATGGGAGTTAGCAGTACCTTTACTACGGCGTATCATCCGCAGACAAACGGATTGACCGAGCGTCTCAATAAAACACTCGCTCAAATGTTATCGGCATTCACAAGCACGGATCAGAGAGACTGGGACGAATTTCTCCCACAAGTGACCTTCGCGTATAATACGGGAATTCAAGGGTCATTACAGCACTCGCCATTTTACCTAGTTCACGCCAGGGAGGCCGTATTACCCGCGGAAGTCGCGCTGTCCCAAGGGAACGAAAATAAATGGGCGGTGGAACGACAGAGATGGGAGCAGGCGCGGCGGACGGCCTTGTCGAATTTAAAGGAAAGACAAACGAAGGACGTGGCTTGTTACGACGAAGGCAGGCGTGACGTCACGTTCCAGCCCGGTGACGCGGTGCGAATATACACCCCTACACGGAGGGTAGGAAAAAGTGAGAAATTGTTAGCCCAATATTACGGACCATATACGGTGCTGAGGCAAGTAGGCCCCGTGACGTACGAAGTCGCCACCAAAAACGGTAAACGCGACGTAATTCACGTTTCAAGAATGACCCCTTACTATTTAAGAGGTCATTCCCCGAGTAAGTAAGTATCTTCCTTTTAGCAGCAATACAACGATGGCGGCCCATGCCTGGACGAGCCCGAGGCGTTATGTGCCAGCCTTCTTCATCGAGGGAAGGGTAGGGGGCGCATACTGCCCCAACATTGAGGTGGGGTTGGCGACCGTGGAGTCGTCCGTTCGGACGGACGTCATCCCCCGAGAGAGGCTGCCGGCCGTGCGTGGGTGGGCGTCCCGCCGGCCGGTCAGGCTCGACCTTACTCTGGGAGGGGGCACCATCCGCGTGTCGGCCATCCCGGAAGATCTCCTGGACGCCGAGATGGTGCTAGGAACAAGGGCGCTTTTCCGTATGAGGGCCATCTTGGACCTCGGGAGAAGCACCCTGAGCTTCCGGGATGGACGGCGCGGGGGTGGAAACCCACACACCCTGCCGCTCCATCCGTATGCGTCGGTGGGAAATCCGCGCGGACTCCCCATTGGCGACTCGTGGGTGCGATTTAGGGAGGGGGACACCTCTTCCGATTTGGAGGACGACGCCTCTGTGGTAGACCCGGGCGAAGCCCAAGATGAGCAATGGGGATCTTGAGCTGGTTTTCAGGTAGCTATTGTTGCATAAAGTGTTTTCATTCCTTTTAGATTGCTGTGCTGACGCCACCCCCTACCGCCTAAATCATCAACATTTGGAGGTGACGCAGATCATCAAATTCATATCCTTCCCTATCGTCATCCCCTGCCAATCATTTCCTTTCCCTTCATTCCGATTCCTACATTCATTCATATTTTTCTTCCATCACTATTCTTTAACGAGACCGAAAGCCCGAGCAACTCGGAAAGCACGAACGGGAAACGGGCGAAGCAGCGCCTCCGCGAACGTAGATAAGCTGTCGCCGAGAATAGACGGCCGCCCTTTAAAAGTTTCACGTCATGGAGATAAGCCCCGGGAAGTCCGCCGCCGGGGAGATAAGAGCGATTGTCCTCATCTGCGTAACAATAATATTTACGCCTGTGTCTCTCCACGCCCAAAACACCAAGTCGGGGAATCCAGACATTAAGACTGTAAGGGTCGTGGCGGGAGCGCATTGGACGCCCCTGCCCCGAGTTTTGGCCTACGAGGCGGTCATGCCCCTCACTTATCGCTTTAAATGGAGGGCGGATCCGCCCCCGCCGGCCAAGGAAACGCCCCTGCCCTGCCCAAATGGCTTCGAATGCGAGCTGTTAAATCATTTGCAAGGAACTCTTCAGCGTGTGAACGCGCTAGGCGACGAAGTCGCAATTCCACCCATTTTTCTCGGAGATTCGGTCGTGACGAAGTTATCGCGCACCGATAGATCGATAGATTTCCTGGGGGATGCCCTGCATTGGTGTTGCGGGGTCGCGACCAGGTCAAATATACAATCTGTGGAAGAGTCACAAAGCAATTTTAATCGGAGACTCCTGGGCTTGAGGAACCTGATATCGGAAGAACACACATATGTGTCAGACGCGCGGGAGAGCATTCTAAATTACAGTCAAAACATAGATACGATACTCGAAAACTTTAAAACGCATCTGAACGCCACTCGCTTATTGGTTCAAGCTCAATTCGCGAAAATATCCAACGAAACTCAAGGACTGCATCAATTGATTGTAGCATTAATGCATTTGATCTCGGGAAGCCTTGCGGCCCAAGGGAAATTAACTTTAACACTCCGGGAGAATGAGGCCTTGCACCATTGTCAAAATAACTTATTACCAATGACAATATTCCCCTTGGAATATTTACAAGCAGACATAATTAAATTAAAGACTAAATTAGAGGCCTATAGTTACCAGTTGGCAGTAGATAAAGCCACGGAAATCACAGCCCTTAAGGTTACAAACTGTGTTTTGTTTAAGGATGAAATGTTAATTACAGTAAATATTCCCATTGTCAAGGACGGGGCAAGATGGTTATTGTACGAAATAAATGCGACTCCATTCGCGTGGAAAGGAGAGACCTGCGCAATCATCCATGATACCGTCTACGCGGCTGTTGATGGCATTAGATTGAGGACCATTTCGGGGCCCGCCACAAAGAACTGTAACCCTGAGAGTAATCGCCTATGCTACATCCCTCGTTACAGCGCCGACGCCATTCATGGCCCCGCGTGCGCTTTGCGTATGTTCCGCGGAGGCACGGCCGAACAGCTTTCGGACGCTTGTACTTTCCGCTGTACCCCAGGGAACGCTACTATTGTATCCGAAGTGGCTTACGAACAATATGTAATTACGAATCCGCCTCCGACAATAGCCGTGACGTGTCAAAAATACATTCGAAGACTACTCAATACCACCCTCTCGAGCCCGGGCGCGTTGGAAATTACCTTACCCTGCGACTGTGAGGCAATAATCACTAAATCAATAGTAATTCCGCCAATTTCCGTGCAATCGACAATCAAAAAATTTGAAAACAATTCATATCTTGCCCACCATTTGGTCCAACCTAGAATCCATGGTTTTAGATCCGAAATCGCCCTCCACCTTGCCGACATTCCAGAAAGTCGAAGATTGTTTAAACCCAAGCTGGACGCTCGAACTACCTCATTTAAATTTAACGCAACCTAAACTTCAATTGCCCGACACAGATTTCGAGTCTCTCCGCGCGGAAAACACTGAACCGCTCGGCGGAACAGCTGTTGGATGGAATGCAATTCTAACCCTCGCCCTGATAATCCTTGCCTTCATAGTCTACCGTCATGAGAGGCGCATGCCAACATTAGTCTTCACTCCGGAGGGGAACGAACTAATCTTCCCGCCTATAAAAACAATTCGGACCCACGTTCCCAGGGGAGACGCTTCGCAGGTGAGGCCCGCATAATAGTAGCATCGCCGAGGTGAATCGGCCCCTCTCGGCGAGGGTGAATGGGTGGTTCGAGCGGCGGCCAGCAGAGGGAGTCCGTAGTAGCGCGCAGTCGCCTTACGCGCATGTGCGCGCCGCCGCGCGGGCGGCGCTCGAACTAGCTGGCCGGACCGCGTCCGCGCGAAGCTAACGGGCGAGGTTTTAACGCTTCCACTAATATCTCACAATACGCACGAGTCTGAAATGTCCGCCAAGAGGGCTGGAGAGTCCTCTCGGATGATTTCCACTCGCGCGTAATGATCCACATATTAACAGCATGAATAATAGCATGGGTGGATGAAATGACGTGGCTCAGCGGACTTTCGGAGCGAAAGGAAGCTGGCCGCGGCGAATCTTTATGCGTGTTTGTCCCCGAAGGGGAAGCACGGGGAGAATTTTGGCGAGAGGAAGAATTCCAGGGGCTCACGGAATGGATTTTCTTGAAAGAGGGACAATTAATTGGGCGCGAAACGGTGCCAATTAAAGTAAATAAGCGTGAAACAGTCGCTAGTTCACTATACGGGCGTGAAATGACCGCCAAACGAATATAAGTGGGCATGAAACAGTTGCCAATGAAATATGGCGCGGATAGCCATGAAACGTTACGACATGGATTTGTCGGATTACAATTCGGGGACGGGACCCAGGGATTTTCGGGCGTCCTCGGTCAGTACTGACTTGCGGTACGGGATACTGGCGTGTGCTGGCCACGCACGTCCCCCGTGGGGAGGTTGCTGTGTGCTCCTCCATCGGTCTCATGGATTTGAGACTGGGGAATTGATTCGATCCTATCGGAAAAGGGGATCGGCAGATTATAAGGTTTAAACCCCTTATAATGAGCCCTCGAGAGCCCGGGAAATGGAATTCTTCGCCAAGTGTAATCAAAGAGCCTGATGGCCAGTCGATATGATACATTTATCATGCACTCGAATGGTTACAATTCTCCCCGAACGTAGTAATAATTATGACTAATTATGACCTATCACCTAATTATGACAAATTAACGAGTACATAGAGACGAGATGGCGCAAGTCGTAGAGCCAGAAGGCCATTCGGAGTGATATTAATCACGCATTCGAAATGACTCCGCCGTCTCGTACGAGCATTGGAATGGGACTAATTATAAGTAAATCATTAGGGGAGTTATTCAATTCCATTTGTCCAAGACAAGTGTATGTGTATTACCCATGATGTTAAATAATATCTCTTGAGGTTAAAGAATTCCGAGTTCACCCCCGCCAAGGGTCGGACAATTTCAAGAGTGCGTGCGGACTCTCCCGCCGTTGACCCTCGTGTCTCCTAGCCAGGGACTGGGGTAGGCAGGAGAGCCGAGACGCGAGTATTATGGGAGGGGACGTATCAGGACATAAGGAAACGGGGCTTGATCAACCCTCAATCTTCGTCCTGATTCGCAGCTCGAGGAACTGTCCGCGGGACTCGATGAGTCCTAGCCGCTCAGCGCCTCGACTTGGAACCCAGCTCCTGCTCATCTTGGGGACCATCGCAGCCCAGAGACTCCCGGATCCTTCCCTACCTCTCCTCAACCCCGCCCCGCCGGTTGACATTACCGCCGGCGCGTACCTCAAACACTTGCCAAACGTGACATTGTACACAGCAACGACCTGGCTCACTATCCGAGGGGCCTTTAGCCCCCGCCAACAACTCAATGTCCTGCTTCGAATACTTAACAACAATTGCCCGGAGAATACTAGGAGGCCTGTATGCCTGGCGGCCCGCGGGATCCTCGAGAGAGCCATCCACGACTGGGACCCCCAGGCGTGGGCCATACCTCTTGAGGAGGGACACATATCCACAGACAGCAACTCCTTCAGTGCTGCGTTTACATTCCCAGGACGACGACACGCAGCCCGGATGATGATTTCCACCCCCGAGGCAGAGGAATTGGAGAAACAACTGCACGACTTGGGAGACATCCGCAACCTGACTATAGCCTGCCCCCCGCACTACGAGCCCCCCGAGAGAGGCGGGGCCCCAGACTGGGGCCTCTTCTCCGTGATTTCGTCGACCATCGCCGCCCAGATGGACCTGTTACGGGTCTGTCAATCCCGCCGATTGAGCCCCGCCCTCCTCGAAGTTCACACCCTGCGAGCTGCATTGATATCCCTGCAACGGACTATCTCACCAGAGGGATACGGCCTGGCCATCCAACACTACTCTCGTTTATACATGCTGTCATTGGTTGACTGCCTCCTGTCCCCCTCCTCCCTATACCTATTCCTCGTTATCCCTCTCACCCGCCTGGACACCACTTCTGTCGCCTTGTATTCCTTCCTCCCTATCCCCTATGCCTTTAAAGATTTCACATGTCAAATTAAGGCCACCGCAGAAGACGTAGCCCTGGTGCGTACGGACATCGGAATGCAATTGGGTCGGCTCCAGTGTAACCCCTTTAAAGACGAACTCGGCCTGATGGAGGCCACTTTAGACACGGAGGCCCCCCCGCTGAGATGCGCGCGCCGAGTTTCCTTAGGGGGCTCAGCTTCATTGGTGTCCTCGGATTGCCCCCTACAGTGCTTTAAGGGGCGGGAGACGCGTGCCATCCGCCTGGATGCATCCACGTTCCTCGTCACTCACCCCCCTGTCAACGCCACGGTGAAATGCAGCGGCGAGAACCGGACAGGCTGGGCGAACGAAGGACGGGGCGCGTTCCGGATCTCCCTGCCCTGTGGCTACACGCTGGAATGGGCCGGCGTCAAAATCGCGCCCAGCTTTCCCTGCCTCCCGTCATCCGCCCCCGCGTTGGAAATAAGACGTGCAATTCCAGCCGCCTGGTCAGCTCTCTCCTCAATCACCCTCCCCCCTTTCTCCTTTGCCTACCCCTCCTCCTGCTCCGACCTTACTGAATGCATGAAGGCGCATTGGGCGCCTGATCCCTCTCCCGAACCTCCCCCGCCTTCCTTACCTGCCTGGTGGATAGCTGTGGCCGTCGTGATAATCGCATTAGCATGGATACCCCCTCTTTACCTCCTACTTCCGACCCCCCACCTGTGCACCCGTTCCCCCGAACCTTTTTACCGTGGAGTCCGGGCGACAACGTCAGGAACCGTGGCGGCGCCATCCCAGAGGACCCTGATTCGACTCCCGACAAGGGAGGAGAGTCACAGCCCTGCGTCGGAGCCAAGATCACCGGCGCCGCGGACCCCCACCACCCCTGGTCCGCCACGGCGGGCGCGCGCGCAACCACCGCGCGAGGGCGTTGTCCACGAAGAGATCGCCGAACCATACATGGCCATGAGGCCCCTCCCCGCTGTCCCTTCCAATGCTATACAGAGATTAGGGAATTAATCTTAGTTTACACGGATTGACCTTTTTTTCCGCTCCCCTTCTGCTCCAGACGAACTTGGAGGTTAATGGGGTCCACGGCGTGGGTCCGTGTGACCGAGGGGGTGGGTCGGCCAACGCGTGCCGGCTCACCCACGGAAGTATACCTCGTACCCTAGAGGCTCCAGGGCCCTAGGGTATCCTTTAGGCTTCCCCTTTTCACTGCCTATTGGTCTGTCTCCCCCCTTCTAGGTTAAGTTGTTTTTTGGGGATACGTTCCCACAATCCGCGCTCCTTTCTCCTCGGAGATTGGGGCTGACCGCCTTTAATAGGCTATTAGGGGCGGCGCCTAGTTTTCGGCCTTTTCTTCAAGTCGTAAGACGCAAAATTTCTGACCTCCAGGCGCCCCGCCCCTTTTACCTCATCGCGAAGCGAAGCGAGACCTGCCCCTGTGCTCGAGTCGCTAGCGATGAGGCCCCTGCGGGTCGACTTAGCCACCGTCTCAAAGGGTTTAACAATTTTTCATGTGCCCTGGCTACAACGGGGCCGGGGGTCCCCGCTTTCGGGATCGCCCCCTCCCCACCCGGACGTCGGGCAGTCCGCAGCGTTTCATTTCTCATGTGTTCGTTCTCTTTGTAAATTGTCGTTCATTATTACGGTATTCAATTTTCCTCATGTGAAGGCCCACGTGACGGGGCCCCCCCACATTCGGCCGGACGGAACGGGCCATGCGTGGGGACTCCCCCGATCACTTCCGGTTTTTAGGGTTATCTTTTAATTATTATGTGTTCATTGTGTATGACGTATATCTCCCATGTAACCTTTAGTGGTGGGACTCCCTACTACGGTCAGACTGAACGGACCATGCCTAGGGGCTTCCCCACTCTCTCCCCAATCTCCCCATTTTTGTTTAAGTATGGGCTTAGGTATATTCTGATTAACTTTAAATTATGGGTGTTGGGATATTGCGGGTTTTAATTTGCTTTATTGGTGCTTGGTAATGTCGTGTTGATTTTATTTGTCTTGTATACCTTGTGTCGCCAATTATTGTCACTTTTGTTTTTTTTGTGTCTTGTGGAATTGGTTTGATTTTGCTTTACGAATGTATTGTTTATATTTTATGTGACTGGTGGGAACATTATCGTGTGTAAAACTCGTTACGGATTGCCTCAGTTTGCCTTTCTAGATGGTATGGCATTCCCACGTTGAGAACGCCGTGGGCGTCCTGTTTGTGTTATGTTTTTCTTGTGTTTCTCATTTTGGTATAATATTTGTGTTGTATTTGCTTGGCTTTGTTCTGTGTCATTTTGTGTTTTGATGTTTCAATTTTGACCCTTACATGTTTTTCACGGCACTAGCTGCCTTATATTTTGTGTTCACTTTTTGTTCGGTTAGTCGACCTTGATTAATGTTGATGGTCACTTAAAGTTCTTGGCACCCTGCCTCACTGCATTGTGTTCCTCAGTTATTCTTTTGGGGTCACCCGAGGACTCTTGCGGGTTGAAGCCCTGGGGTGTCATTCCCACGGTGATGTGCACTTTCCTCGTGTGGACTGCCACTGTGCTCTGAGTGGAGTGTTATTTTGGTGACGCGAGGCGTCGTGTGCAGTGCGTCGTCTTCGCGTGTCGGACTGATTCGACGCCACTGATGGCCGCCTCCGTGTTCGGCCGGACTTCTTTGGGTGCTGAGTGTGGTGACCTGGTGTCTCATTACAGTGGAGTCTTACCTATTTGTGCCATGTTCATTGCCTTATTGTTTTTTGTAATGTCTGTTGTGCTTCACCACTCCTTGTCGCATCTTCGCGGTGGTGAATTTTGAGTTTGGGTGCCTTCCGCACCTTGTTGCGCATTAATTGATGCGTGGATTATATGTTTTTCTTGGACTATGCTCTGTTTGGTTGGGGGCCCCTTCCTTGCTTTCCTTGTGCCTTTCTCCACGGTACTACCGGCGGAGTTAATCCGTTCCGGGGCTCCCCATTTTTGCTTAGGTATGTCTACCATTTTTATTCTTGTGTATTTGTAATCCTCGCCCGATTGGCGATTGGTTTCGATGGCTTGACGAGTCTCATTACCCCCTCGTGTGCCATCTACACCATACGTATAATTTACAACATGGTACTGAAAGGATTGATAATTGTTTAAAGAGTTATCTCAGCCATGCGATGAAACAACTGAAATGATTCTGTATATGTACCACGGTGCTATGATATGAGTGATGGTTCTGATGAATATAGTACTTCTTACTGTTTATTTGGACTAGAAACATCCATCAGCAATTTTTTCATAAATAACCAGAACATATCAAAACTAAATGCTCTGAGTGACCATTCTCTGAACATCATCCTGAGAATAAAACCTGTTACAATTCGTCTCAAAGCTTGTACGCCTACTTCATTCGGTAAAAGAGAGATTGGAGGAGAAAGCCATGACTTGCATTCACATCAGTCTTCGTCTTAGTTACATGTCAAGAACTGTGACATTGATGGGCATAAGACAGGAAAAAGAGTAGGAGATAGTAATCCTTCCTACAATGAAAAATTAGTGATAACTATAGCTGCAGTTCCAACAGCCCTTATATAATATTTAACATAGATAACACTCTTGTAATATGTTATGGATCCATTAAAATTGAATACGGAGGACGAAAACATATTGTCGCGACCCGAGCGGATGAGTCTTGAGCGGATGGTCCGGCCTCGCCGGCCGGGCCCCCCTCAAATCGGGGCTCGGGTCGCTCCCACGCTCCTGCACGCCCTAAATCATGATAGAACCTGGCCTAGCCTGCCGCCCCCTAATTTTCTTCCATAGAGAGACCATCACTGCCCGATAATTAACTTGCCCCTTGACTCTCCCACCCTTCCATAGAAAGACCATCACTGCCCAATTATAAGGAAGGGTATTACTCTCGGCCCCTTGTCCCAATTCTTAAGAAGGGAATTACTCTCGGTCCCTTGACTTTCCTATTTTTCCATAGAGATACTATCACGGCATAAAATATTAAGACAGGAATTAACGACCCCAAGGGAAGTATCTTGCAATCCGACAGCGGCCCATCCGGGAAGCCTAACCACAGGTTGCACATGCAAGCCGGGAATGCGTAATTATGAATTCCGTGGGAAGTAAACAGGATGGGATGATCTCAGGTCTGGGGAAGGGGGGCAGAGACCAAGCCATCCCTCTGACGAAACTTAGGAATTTTCCAGAACATTGTAGGGCGTTGGCACCTGACCCTATATAAACAAGGGACGCGATCGGCTCCCGCTTTCTCTTGCATTCGATCTGAACTCGTGTCCACGTCGTTACGCTGCCCGAAGAACAACCGAGCACCTAGCCGCCATCCGACTCCATCTCCGCGCACCAGAGTCCAATTCCGCTACTCTTCACCCGCCCTTGAGACTCCGTCAAGCCTTCGACATGTAAGCCTTAGTCCTTAAGTGTTGAATAAATGGATTTCACTTAGAATGAGTGGTGTTTTGATTCTGGAAGACTCAACCTACCCGCAACGGTCCCATTCTGAGTTACGAACCCCCTGTGGCCCCCTTTGGGACACGACATCTTTGGTGGAAGCGTCTCCGCGTATATTTTGAGTTTTCCAAAATCAAACGCTGCTGCGCGTCCTTACGATGCATATTAGCAATAAGTTAGATTAAGTCATGTTGGTTATTGACGATTATCATTATTCTTCCGTCGAGTTGTGTCTTTTTGTGAGTGCATTTTGTGTTATTCTTTTCGATTGTGTTATTTTCGTATGTTTTTTGCATGCTGGCGTTTTGTGTATTTTGCGATGTCTCCTCCTGTAAACGAGATTAGATGTTAGGGTTTTTCTTTCAGAGGTCATTGTGTCATGAGTCGAGGTTCCCCCCACGTTAGAGTTAGCGCCCGTTTGCAAGGTAAAAGACCCGTGTATCACGTTGCAATTAAGCCGACGAGTCGGCCAGTCAGAGTGACTAGTATAGAAGAAGATTCAGACCAGCCCCCGCCTATCACCCCGGAACCAGAAATGACGGACAAGGCCGCAGAATCTTTAGAGATGGGCGAAGCCTCGCGGGTCGAGGCTAGCCCTGGAGGCCGGTCCGCGGGTTTTTCTCCCGTGGGGGATCGCCCCCTGCGCTTTCAGGGTTCACCGCTGACGCCCCCCGTTTTTAAGGGGCTTCCCGCGGAAGATCCGGTGCACTATCTTTCGCACTTTAATAAAATTGCCGTGGCAAACGGGTGGAACGACGAGACGAAAATGCGTCTCTTTCCGTGCTTTTTGGAGGGCACGGCTTACCAATGGTTGCAAGCGCTAGACGCTTACGACCAGGGGAGTGGGGCGGTGGCCGGCTCATGGGAACAATTAGCGAACGCCTTTAATATGGCGTTCAAGGGGACGATGAGCGAGGAATTGAAAGCGCATAGATTAAGGGAAAGGGTGCAAGGCCCTTTTGAGACCTCTGAAAGTTACTTTTATGATGTAAGGGCCCTGTGTAAGGAGGTATCGCCGATGATGGAGGAGGCCGAAAAGATTCGGCACGTAATGAAAGGGCTCCGCCCTAGTTTAGTCCGAACAGTTTTGCCGATGAAACCAAAAAATTGCGACGAACTGTTAGAGTGCATCAAACTCCAAGAAGCCGCGGCGTTAGTGGCCGAAACCGTTCAAGAGAGAACGACCCCAAAGCCCCGCCCTCGCGAGAGCGTGCCTACGGATAGATTAGAAAGGGAAGTCTCGCGGCTTAGGGCCGAATTGGAGAAAATTCGAACGCCCGGGCGAAGCTTCGTCCCCGAAAGGCCACGGTCGAGCCCGATGGAGGGCCGACCTCCGGCCACGCCCAGAAACGAAGGGGGACAGCGGGCGCCCCGGCGGCCTCCGTACGACGAGCCGTCTCGCACGACGGACGGCAGACCCATTTGTTACGAATGTAGAGGCCAGGGGCACATAGCGGCAGTGTGCCCAAATCGCACAAGGGGGCCGGCGACCCCTCGGGGGTCGAGGCCGGCGGGAAACGTCTTTTCGCGAACGTAAATGGGGAGGCGACGTTCGTGGGGACTTCAGGTCGAAGGGGCCTCCTAATAATTACGGGACAAGTGGAAGACTTGCCTAGTCAGGATATAATTATCGATACGGGGTCTGGGATTTCAGTAATCCGACCAGATATGGTGCGTCGGCCCGTTAGACCGAAGGCACAAGTGTTAAAGGCAGTAGATGGGAAAATCATACAAGTAGAAGGGGTGACTCAAGTGGAAATCACGATTGGAGGTAGGTCCTTTTACGCGGAAGTTATGATTTTACCCGATTTAAAATGGCCGCTCTTATTAGGGATGGATTCTCTCACGAAGGAAAATGCCGTGATTGATCTAGAATCAGGTGTAATAAAGTTTGGATTAGGCGATAGGGAGGCCCGTATAGGAATTAAGGCAGCGACCCCCCACCGGAACGACGCCGAGGGCGAGACGTCGAGGGAAGACGGACACGGATTAGATCAGATAACATTAGGAGAAGAAACGAGTAGAAAGGGACAGAGTAAAATTTGCGCTCCGGAGGATATCATAATTCCTCCTCGAGGCGAAATCCGCTGCTTAGTCCCGCAGGACCCGCGGAAGGCGCGCGGGGAGCCGCTGACGGCCTCCGAGGCCCTGCGTAAGAGGGGTCTGAGCGTGCGATTCCCGCAGGGAGGGGATCAATTCGTCGCCATGATTAAAAATCATCGGCGAACGCCTCAAAGAGTGTGGGAAGGGACCACTCTGGCGACGGCGGGCTCCACAGCGGAATACGAAGGAGAGGAAGAGATCAATTTCCGTTCCGCGGGCGAAGTCGACTTCTCGCCCGACCCACCGACGGAACTTGACATAAATCAACATTTAGACAGGCGAGAACGAGCAAAGATCGACGGGCTATTAGCCGAATTTCGGGACATATTCGCGTGGACTCCCGCCGAAATAGGGCGGACTCATTTGATAGAGCACACTATTCCGACAGGGGAAGCGACCCCGATTCACCAAAGACCGTACAGGGTGTCGCATAAGGAGAAGGAAATTATTCGAGAGCAAGTCGAGCAGATGTTAGCTCTAGACATAATCAGTCCCTCGAACTCGGCTTGGTCATCGCCAGTTGTGTTAATTAAGAAAAAGGACGGTACCGTGCGATTTTGTGTGGATTATAGAAAATTGAACGCGGTGACGAAGAAGGATGTCTACCCTCTGCCCGTCATCGACGACCTATTGAGTTATCTGGGAAACGCCAAGTATTTCACGAGTTTAGATATGTTCTCGGGATACTGGCAGATCCCCCTACGCGAAGAAGATAAAGATAAGAGCAGTTTTGTAACGAACGAGGGATTATTTAAATTTAACGTAATGAGCTTTGGGCTCGCATCTGCCCCTGCTACTTTTCAAAAGTTAGCCGATAACGTACTAGCGGAATTAAAATGGAAAAAGGCCCTCGTTTATTTGGACGACATAGTGGTATTTGCCGAGACGTTTGTTAATTTAATAGACAATATGAGAGAGGTCTTCCACAAGTTGCGGGAGGCGGGATTAACCTTGAAACCGTCGAAGTGTCATATTGCGCATACGTGTCTAAAAATATTGGGTCATATCGTCGGCGCCGACGGCATACGGCCGGATGACGAGAAACTCCTCGCGGTGCGGAAATTCCCCACGCCGACGAAAGTAAAGGCAGTTCAGAGCTTTCTCGGCCTATGTAATTACTATCGTAAATTCATTTGTAAATTCTCAAAAATAGCCCGACCCCTGCACGAATTAACGAAAAAGGATAAGGTATTTTGTTGGACAGAATAGGAAGAGAGCGCATTTCAGGCCCTCAAGGACGCTCTAACCTCCGCACCCGTGTTAAGACATTTTGACCCGACATTGCCAATTAAACTTCGAGTAGACGCGTGTGGGACCGGAATTGGAGCCATCCTCCTTCAGGGCAGTGATAGCAAGGACATGCGTCCCGTCGCCTACGCCTCTCGTACTTTAACGAAGGCCGAGGCTAATTACGCTATCACGGAGAAGGAGTGTCTAGCCGCCGTATGGGGGCTGACGACCTTCCGCCATTATGTTTACGGCCAGAAAATCCGGGTGTACTCCGACCATCACGCCTTGTGTTGGCTAAGGTCAGTGAGGGAAGTTTCCGGCCGCCTGGCTCGGTGGAGCTTACGTCTCCAAGAATACGAATACGAGATTTACCACAAGCCGGGGAAGGCTCATTGTGACGCGGATTGCTTATCTAGAAATCCCGTCGGCGAGCCCACTCTCAGAGACGTGAACGAACCCGACGAAATCCCGCTGTTAGCCCTCTCCAACGAAGAATTAGGAGCGAAACAAAGAGAGGATCCTGCCCTATTGCCCCTCATTAAATCGCTGGAGGATCCGGCTTCGACTCCCGTCGAGCTAGAACGGACAGTTAAGGGATATAAGCTAATAGGAGATGTTTTGGTACGAACAAATTCCGGAATTCGCGGGGGCGAATACTTGACAGTCATCCCGAAGGAACTAAAAAAGGAAATCTTGTATTCGCATCACGACGATGTGCTATCGGGCCATCTAGGATTTGCGCGCACCTATGATAAATTGAAAACCCGATATTATTGGCTAGGGATGAAGTCCGACGTCCAAAAATATGTCCGCTCCTGCCCTGATTGTCAGAGCAGGAAGGGGCCAAATACCAAGCCAGGTGGGTTTTTACAACCCATAGCGCCTGGGCTTCCGTTTGAGCGTGTGGGCTGTGAACTCCTGGGACAATTCCGGAGAACAAGGCGCGGAAACGTAATGATTATCGTGGCTACGGATTACGCCACCAGATACGCCGAAACGAGGGCCCTCCCGAGTGGGAAGGCGGAGCCAGTGGCACGCTTCCTGTTGGAGCAAATAATATGCCGTCACGGCTGCCCATCCACTCTGCTAACGGATCGATGGAAGGTATTTCAGTCCGAAGTAGTGACCTCCCTCCTGAAAAGCATGGGAGTTAGCAGTACCTTTACTACGGCGTATCATCCGCAGACAAACGGATTGACCGAGCGTCTCAATAAAACACTCGCTCAAATGTTATCGGCATTCACAAGCACGGATCAGAGAGACTGGGACGAATTTCTCCCACAAGTGACCTTCGCGTATAATACGGGAATTCAAGGGTCATTACAGCACTCGCCATTTTACCTAGTTCACGCCAGGGAGGCCGTATTACCCGCGGAAGTCGCGCTGTCCCAAGGGAACGAAAATAAATGGGCGGTGGAACGACAGAGATGGGAGCAGGCGCGGCGGACGGCCTTGTCGAATTTAAAGGAAAGACAAACGAAGGACGTGGCTTGTTACGACGAAGGCAGGCGTGACGTCACGTTCCAGCCCGGTGACGCGGTGCGAATATACACCCCTACACGGAGGGTAGGAAAAAGTGAGAAATTGTTAGCCCAATATTACGGACCATATACGGTGCTGAGGCAAGTAGGCCCCGTGACGTACGAAGTCGCCACCAAAAACGGTAAACGCGACGTAATTCACGTTTCAAGAATGACCCCTTACTATTTAAGAGGTCATTCCCCGAGTAAGTAAGTATCTTCCTTTTAGCAGCAATACAACGATGGCGGCCCATGCCTGGACGAGCCCGAGGCGTTATGTGCCAGCCTTCTTCATCGAGGGAAGGGTAGGGGGCGCATACTGCCCCAACATTGAGGTGGGGTTGGCGACCGTGGAGTCGTCCGTTCGGACGGACGTCATCCCCCGAGAGAGGCTGCCGGCCGTGCGTGGGTGGGCGTCCCGCCGGCCGGTCAGGCTCGACCTTACTCTGGGAGGGGGCACCATCCGCGTGTCGGCCATCCCGGAAGATCTCCTGGACGCCGAGATGGTGCTAGGAACAAGGGCGCTTTTCCGTATGAGGGCCATCTTGGACCTCGGGAGAAGCACCCTGAGCTTCCGGGATGGACGGCGCGGGGGTGGAAACCCACACACCCTGCCGCTCCATCCGTATGCGTCGGTGGGAAATCCGCGCGGACTCCCCATTGGCGACTCGTGGGTGCGATTTAGGGAGGGGGACACCTCTTCCGATTT
The DNA here is from genome assembly GCA_933228895.1 of Platycnemis pennipes. Lineage (NCBI taxonomy): Eukaryota > Metazoa > Arthropoda > Insecta > Odonata > Platycnemididae > Platycnemis > Platycnemis pennipes. The sequence goes on along the minus strand of OW121858.1, from coordinate 17,567,480 downwards.
GGAGGACGACGCCTCTGTGGTAGACCCGGGCGAAGCCCAAGATGAGCAATGGGGATCTTGAGCTGGTTTTCAGGTAGCTATTGTTGCATAAAGTGTTTTCATTCCTTTTAGATTGCTGTGCTGACGCCACCCCCTACCGCCTAAATCATCAACATTTGGAGGTGACGCAGATCATCAAATTCATATCCTTCCCTATCGTCATCCCCTGCCAATCATTTCCTTTCCCTTCATTCCGATTCCTACATTCATTCATATTTTTCTTCCATCACTATTCTTTAACGAGACCGAAAGCCCGAGCAACTCGGAAAGCACGAACGGGAAACGGGCGAAGCAGCGCCTCCGCGAACGTAGATAAGCTGTCGCCGAGAATAGACGGCCGCCCTTTAAAAGTTTCACGTCATGGAGATAAGCCCCGGGAAGTCCGCCGCCGGGGAGATAAGAGCGATTGTCCTCATCTGCGTAACAATAATATTTACGCCTGTGTCTCTCCACGCCCAAAACACCAAGTCGGGGAATCCAGACATTAAGACTGTAAGGGTCGTGGCGGGAGCGCATTGGACGCCCCTGCCCCGAGTTTTGGCCTACGAGGCGGTCATGCCCCTCACTTATCGCTTTAAATGGAGGGCGGATCCGCCCCCGCCGGCCAAGGAAACGCCCCTGCCCTGCCCAAATGGCTTCGAATGCGAGCTGTTAAATCATTTGCAAGGAACTCTTCAGCGTGTGAACGCGCTAGGCGACGAAGTCGCAATTCCACCCATTTTTCTCGGAGATTCGGTCGTGACGAAGTTATCGCGCACCGATAGATCGATAGATTTCCTGGGGGATGCCCTGCATTGGTGTTGCGGGGTCGCGACCAGGTCAAATATACAATCTGTGGAAGAGTCACAAAGCAATTTTAATCGGAGACTCCTGGGCTTGAGGAACCTGATATCGGAAGAACACACATATGTGTCAGACGCGCGGGAGAGCATTCTAAATTACAGTCAAAACATAGATACGATACTCGAAAACTTTAAAACGCATCTGAACGCCACTCGCTTATTGGTTCAAGCTCAATTCGCGAAAATATCCAACGAAACTCAAGGACTGCATCAATTGATTGTAGCATTAATGCATTTGATCTCGGGAAGCCTTGCGGCCCAAGGGAAATTAACTTTAACACTCCGGGAGAATGAGGCCTTGCACCATTGTCAAAATAACTTATTACCAATGACAATATTCCCCTTGGAATATTTACAAGCAGACATAATTAAATTAAAGACTAAATTAGAGGCCTATAGTTACCAGTTGGCAGTAGATAAAGCCACGGAAATCACAGCCCTTAAGGTTACAAACTGTGTTTTGTTTAAGGATGAAATGTTAATTACAGTAAATATTCCCATTGTCAAGGACGGGGCAAGATGGTTATTGTACGAAATAAATGCGACTCCATTCGCGTGGAAAGGAGAGACCTGCGCAATCATCCATGATACCGTCTACGCGGCTGTTGATGGCATTAGATTGAGGACCATTTCGGGGCCCGCCACAAAGAACTGTAACCCTGAGAGTAATCGCCTATGCTACATCCCTCGTTACAGCGCCGACGCCATTCATGGCCCCGCGTGCGCTTTGCGTATGTTCCGCGGAGGCACGGCCGAACAGCTTTCGGACGCTTGTACTTTCCGCTGTACCCCAGGGAACGCTACTATTGTATCCGAAGTGGCTTACGAACAATATGTAATTACGAATCCGCCTCCGACAATAGCCGTGACGTGTCAAAAATACATTCGAAGACTACTCAATACCACCCTCTCGAGCCCGGGCGCGTTGGAAATTACCTTACCCTGCGACTGTGAGGCAATAATCACTAAATCAATAGTAATTCCGCCAATTTCCGTGCAATCGACAATCAAAAAATTTGAAAACAATTCATATCTTGCCCACCATTTGGTCCAACCTAGAATCCATGGTTTTAGATCCGAAATCGCCCTCCACCTTGCCGACATTCCAGAAAGTCGAAGATTGTTTAAACCCAAGCTGGACGCTCGAACTACCTCATTTAAATTTAACGCAACCTAAACTTCAATTGCCCGACACAGATTTCGAGTCTCTCCGCGCGGAAAACACTGAACCGCTCGGCGGAACAGCTGTTGGATGGAATGCAATTCTAACCCTCGCCCTGATAATCCTTGCCTTCATAGTCTACCGTCATGAGAGGCGCATGCCAACATTAGTCTTCACTCCGGAGGGGAACGAACTAATCTTCCCGCCTATAAAAACAATTCGGACCCACGTTCCCAGGGGAGACGCTTCGCAGGTGAGGCCCGCATAATAGTAGCATCGCCGAGGTGAATCGGCCCCTCTCGGCGAGGGTGAATGGGTGGTTCGAGCGGCGGCCAGCAGAGGGAGTCCGTAGTAGCGCGCAGTCGCCTTACGCGCATGTGCGCGCCGCCGCGCGGGCGGCGCTCGAACTAGCTGGCCGGACCGCGTCCGCGCGAAGCTAACGGGCGAGGTTTTAACGCTTCCACTAATATCTCACAATACGCACGAGTCTGAAATGTCCGCCAAGAGGGCTGGAGAGTCCTCTCGGATGATTTCCACTCGCGCGTAATGATCCACATATTAACAGCATGAATAATAGCATGGGTGGATGAAATGACGTGGCTCAGCGGACTTTCGGAGCGAAAGGAAGCTGGCCGCGGCGAATCTTTATGCGTGTTTGTCCCCGAAGGGGAAGCACGGGGAGAATTTTGGCGAGAGGAAGAATTCCAGGGGCTCACGGAATGGATTTTCTTGAAAGAGGGACAATTAATTGGGCGCGAAACGGTGCCAATTAAAGTAAATAAGCGTGAAACAGTCGCTAGTTCACTATACGGGCGTGAAATGACCGCCAAACGAATATAAGTGGGCATGAAACAGTTGCCAATGAAATATGGCGCGGATAGCCATGAAACGTTACGACATGGATTTGTCGGATTACAATTCGGGGACGGGACCCAGGGATTTTCGGGCGTCCTCGGTCAGTACTGACTTGCGGTACGGGATACTGGCGTGTGCTGGCCACGCACGTCCCCCGTGGGGAGGTTGCTGTGTGCTCCTCCATCGGTCTCATGGATTTGAGACTGGGGAATTGATTCGATCCTATCGGAAAAGGGGATCGGCAGATTATAAGGTTTAAACCCCTTATAATGAGCCCTCGAGAGCCCGGGAAATGGAATTCTTCGCCAAGTGTAATCAAAGAGCCTGATGGCCAGTCGATATGATACATTTATCATGCACTCGAATGGTTACAATTCTCCCCGAACGTAGTAATAATTATGACTAATTATGACCTATCACCTAATTATGACAAATTAACGAGTACATAGAGACGAGATGGCGCAAGTCGTAGAGCCAGAAGGCCATTCGGAGTGATATTAATCACGCATTCGAAATGACTCCGCCGTCTCGTACGAGCATTGGAATGGGACTAATTATAAGTAAATCATTAGGGGAGTTATTCAATTCCATTTGTCCAAGACAAGTGTATGTGTATTACCCATGATGTTAAATAATATCTCTTGAGGTTAAAGAATTCCGAGTTCACCCCCGCCAAGGGTCGGACAATTTCAAGAGTGCGTGCGGACTCTCCCGCCGTTGACCCTCGTGTCTCCTAGCCAGGGACTGGGGTAGGCAGGAGAGCCGAGACGCGAGTATTATGGGAGGGGACGTATCAGGACATAAGGAAACGGGGCTTGATCAACCCTCAATCTTCGTCCTGATTCGCAGCTCGAGGAACTGTCCGCGGGACTCGATGAGTCCTAGCCGCTCAGCGCCTCGACTTGGAACCCAGCTCCTGCTCATCTTGGGGACCATCGCAGCCCAGAGACTCCCGGATCCTTCCCTACCTCTCCTCAACCCCGCCCCGCCGGTTGACATTACCGCCGGCGCGTACCTCAAACACTTGCCAAACGTGACATTGTACACAGCAACGACCTGGCTCACTATCCGAGGGGCCTTTAGCCCCCGCCAACAACTCAATGTCCTGCTTCGAATACTTAACAACAATTGCCCGGAGAATACTAGGAGGCCTGTATGCCTGGCGGCCCGCGGGATCCTCGAGAGAGCCATCCACGACTGGGACCCCCAGGCGTGGGCCATACCTCTTGAGGAGGGACACATATCCACAGACAGCAACTCCTTCAGTGCTGCGTTTACATTCCCAGGACGACGACACGCAGCCCGGATGATGATTTCCACCCCCGAGGCAGAGGAATTGGAGAAACAACTGCACGACTTGGGAGACATCCGCAACCTGACTATAGCCTGCCCCCCGCACTACGAGCCCCCCGAGAGAGGCGGGGCCCCAGACTGGGGCCTCTTCTCCGTGATTTCGTCGACCATCGCCGCCCAGATGGACCTGTTACGGGTCTGTCAATCCCGCCGATTGAGCCCCGCCCTCCTCGAAGTTCACACCCTGCGAGCTGCATTGATATCCCTGCAACGGACTATCTCACCAGAGGGATACGGCCTGGCCATCCAACACTACTCTCGTTTATACATGCTGTCATTGGTTGACTGCCTCCTGTCCCCCTCCTCCCTATACCTATTCCTCGTTATCCCTCTCACCCGCCTGGACACCACTTCTGTCGCCTTGTATTCCTTCCTCCCTATCCCCTATGCCTTTAAAGATTTCACATGTCAAATTAAGGCCACCGCAGAAGACGTAGCCCTGGTGCGTACGGACATCGGAATGCAATTGGGTCGGCTCCAGTGTAACCCCTTTAAAGACGAACTCGGCCTGATGGAGGCCACTTTAGACACGGAGGCCCCCCCGCTGAGATGCGCGCGCCGAGTTTCCTTAGGGGGCTCAGCTTCATTGGTGTCCTCGGATTGCCCCCTACAGTGCTTTAAGGGGCGGGAGACGCGTGCCATCCGCCTGGATGCATCCACGTTCCTCGTCACTCACCCCCCTGTCAACGCCACGGTGAAATGCAGCGGCGAGAACCGGACAGGCTGGGCGAACGAAGGACGGGGCGCGTTCCGGATCTCCCTGCCCTGTGGCTACACGCTGGAATGGGCCGGCGTCAAAATCGCGCCCAGCTTTCCCTGCCTCCCGTCATCCGCCCCCGCGTTGGAAATAAGACGTGCAATTCCAGCCGCCTGGTCAGCTCTCTCCTCAATCACCCTCCCCCCTTTCTCCTTTGCCTACCCCTCCTCCTGCTCCGACCTTACTGAATGCATGAAGGCGCATTGGGCGCCTGATCCCTCTCCCGAACCTCCCCCGCCTTCCTTACCTGCCTGGTGGATAGCTGTGGCCGTCGTGATAATCGCATTAGCATGGATACCCCCTCTTTACCTCCTACTTCCGACCCCCCACCTGTGCACCCGTTCCCCCGAACCTTTTTACCGTGGAGTCCGGGCGACAACGCCAGGAACCGTGGCGGCGCCATCCCAGAGGACCCTGATTCGACTCCCGACAAGGGAGGAGAGTCACAGCCCTGCGTCGGAGCCAAGATCACCGGCGCCGCGGACCCCCACCACCCCTGGTCCGCCACGGCGGGCGCGCGCGCAACCACCGCGCGAGGGCGTTGTCCACGAAGAGATCGCCGAACCATACATGGCCATGAGGCCCCTCCCCGCTGTCCCTTCCAATGCTATACAGAGATTAGGGAATTAATCTTAGTTTACACGGATTGACCTTTTTTTCCGCTCCCCTTCTGCTCCAGACGAACTTGGAGGTTAATGGGGTCCACGGCGTGGGTCCGTGTGACCGAGGGGGTGGGTCGGCCAACGCGTGCCGGCTCACCCACGGAAGTATACCTCGTACCCTAGAGGCTCCAGGGCCCTAGGGTATCCTTTAGGCTTCCCCTTTTCACTGCCTATTGGTCTGTCTCCCCCCTTCTAGGTTAAGTTGTTTTTTGGGGATACGTTCCCACAATCCGCGCTCCTTTCTCCTCGGAGATTGGGGCTGACCGCCTTTAATAGGCTATTAGGGGCGGCGCCTAGTTTTCGGCCTTTTCTTCAAGTCGTAAGACGCAAAATTTCTGACCTCCAGGCGCCCCGCCCCTTTTACCTCATCGCGAAGCGAAGCGAGACCTGCCCCTGTGCTCGAGTCGCTAGCGATGAGGCCCCTGCGGGTCGACTTAGCCACCGTCTCAAAGGGTTTAACAATTTTTCATGTGCCCTGGCTACAACGGGGCCGGGGGTCCCCGCTTTCGGGATCGCCCCCTCCCCACCCGGACGTCGGGCAGTCCGCAGCGTTTCATTTCTCATGTGTTCGTTCTCTTTGTAAATTGTCGTTCATTATTACGGTATTCAATTTTCCTCATGTGAAGGCCCACGTGACGGGGCCCCCCCACATTCGGCCGGACGGAACGGGCCATGCGTGGGGACTCCCCCGATCACTTCCGGTTTTTAGGGTTATCTTTTAATTATTATGTGTTCATTGTGTATGACGTATATCTCCCATGTAACCTTTAGTGGTGGGACTCCCTACTACGGTCAGACTGAACGGACCATGCCTAGGGGCTTCCCCACTCTCTCCCCAATCTCCCCATTTTTGTTTAAGTATGGGCTTAGGTATATTCTGATTAACTTTAAATTATGGGTGTTGGGATATTGCGGGTTTTAATTTGCTTTATTGGTGCTTGGTAATGTCGTGTTGATTTTATTTGTCTTGTATACCTTGTGTCGCCAATTATTGTCACTTTTGTTTTTTTTGTGTCTTGTGGAATTGGTTTGATTTTGCTTTACGAATGTATTGTTTATATTTTATGTGACTGGTGGGAACATTATCGTGTGTAAAACTCGTTACGGATTGCCTCAGTTTGCCTTTCTAGATGGTATGGCATTCCCACGTTGAGAACGCCGTGGGCGTCCTGTTTGTGTTATGTTTTTCTTGTGTTTCTCATTTTGGTATAATATTTGTGTTGTATTTGCTTGGCTTTGTTCTGTGTCATTTTGTGTTTTGATGTTTCAATTTTGACCCTTACATGTTTTTCACGGCACTAGCTGCCTTATATTTTGTGTTCACTTTTTGTTCGGTTAGTCGACCTTGATTAATGTTGATGGTCACTTAAAGTTCTTGGCACCCTGCCTCACTGCATTGTGTTCCTCAGTTATTCTTTTGGGGTCACCCGAGGACTCTTGCGGGTTGAAGCCCTGGGGTGTCATTCCCACGGTGATGTGCACTTTCCTCGTGTGGACTGCCACTGTGCTCTGAGTGGAGTGTTATTTTGGTGACGCGAGGCGTCGTGTGCAGTGCGTCGTCTTCGCGTGTCGGACTGATTCGACGCCACTGATGGCCGCCTCCGTGTTCGGCCGGACTTCTTTGGGTGCTGAGTGTGGTGACCTGGTGTCTCATTACAGTGGAGTCTTACCTATTTGTGCCATGTTCATTGCCTTATTGTTTTTTGTAATGTCTGTTGTGCTTCACCACTCCTTGTCGCATCTTCGCGGTGGTGAATTTTGAGTTTGGGTGCCTTCCGCACCTTGTTGCGCATTAATTGATGCGTGGATTATATGTTTTTCTTGGACTATGCTCTGTTTGGTTGGGGGCCCCTTCCTTGCTTTCCTTGTGCCTTTCTCCACGGTACTACCGGCGGAGTTAATCCGTTCCGGGGCTCCCCATTTTTGCTTAGGTATGTCTACCATTTTTATTCTTGTGTATTTGTAATCCTCGCCCGATTGGCGATTGGTTTCGATGGCTTGACGAGTCTCATTACCCCCTCGTGTGCCATCTACACCATACGTATAATTTACAACATGGTACTGAAAGGATTGATAATTGTTTAAAGAGTTATCTCAGCCATGCGATGAAACAACTGAAATGATTCTGTATATGTACCACGGTGCTATGATATGAGTGATGGTTCTGATGAATATAGTACTTCTTACTGTTTATTTGGACTAGAAACATCCATCAGCAATTTTTTCATAAATAACCAGAACATATCAAAACTAAATGCTCTGAGTGACCATTCTCTGAACATCATCCTGAGAATAAAACCTGTTACAATTCGTCTCAAAGCTTGTACGCCTACTTCATTCGGTAAAAGAGAGATTGGAGGAGAAAGCCATGACTTGCATTCACATCAGTCTTCGTCTTAGTTACATGTCAAGAACTGTGACATTGATGGGCATAAGACAGGAAAAAGAGTAGGAGATAGTAATCCTTCCTACAATGAAAAATTAGTGATAACTATAGCTGCAGTTCCAACAGCCCTTATATAATATTTAACATAGATAACACTCTTGTAATATGTTATGGATCCATTAAAATTGAATACGGAGGACGAAAACATATTGTCGCGACCCGAGCGGATGAGTCTTGAGCGGATGGTCCGGCCTCGCCGGCCGGGCCCCCCTCAAATCGGGGCTCGGGTCGCTCCCACGCTCCTGCACGCCCTAAATCATGATAGAACCTGGCCTAGCCTGCCGCCCCCTAATTTTCTTCCATAGAGAGACCATCACTGCCCGATAATTAACTTGCCCCTTGACTCTCCCACCCTTCCATAGAAAGACCATCACTGCCCAATTATAAGGAAGGGTATTACTCTCGGCCCCTTGTCCCAATTCTTAAGAAGGGAATTACTCTCGGTCCCTTGACTTTCCTATTTTTCCATAGAGATACTATCACGGCATAAAATATTAAGACAGGAATTAACGACCCCAAGGGAAGTATCTTGCAATCCGACAGCGGCCCATCCGGGAAGCCTAACCACAGGTTGCACATGCAAGCCGGGAATGCGTAATTATGAATTCCGTGGGAAGTAAACAGGGTGGGATGATCTCAGGTCTGGGGAAGGGGGGCAGAGACCAAGCCATCCCTCTGACGAAACTTAGGAATTTTCCAGAACATTGTAGGGCGTTGGCACCTGACCCTATATAAACAAGGGACGCGATCGGCTCCCGCTCTCTCTTGAATTCGATCTGAACTCGTGTCCACGTCGTTACGCTGCCCGAAGAACCACCGAGCACCTAGCCGCCATCCGACTCCATCTCCGCGCACCAGAGTCCATTTCCGCTACTCTTCACCCGCCCTTGAGACACCGTCAAGCCTTCGACATGTAAGCCTTAGTCCTTAAGTGTTGAATAAATGGATTTCACTTAGAATGAGTGGTGTTTTGATTCTGGAAGACTCAACCTACCCGCAACGGTCCCATTCTGAGTTACGAACCCCCTGTGGCCCCCTTTGGGACACGACAATATTTTATGTGATCATAGCAGAAGAGTAGCTGGAGATCTACATAATGAATAATTTAGACACTGGGGAAATGTAGGCATGTTTTTATTTCTTCTTTTAAGCATTTAGCTAAAAATGGCGGGGAACTGATTCATCCAGTATTGATGGTGACCTCTTATAAGCCTACCAACCACCACCTTATGGCGAGACAGACGGAAAAAGCGAGAGGGTGAGAACGTTGGTATGAGTTAGCCACGCCCGTCACAAGAACGAGGGGAGAGCGTGCAATGGCCCCCCAAGAGCTCCGCCCGCGTCTCGGTGGCAAGCGGTTCGCTCCCAGGAAGGCCTACTCCCAGGAAGGCCTGCCCCCACCTGTCCAAAGAAAGCCCCCCCAGCCACAGACCCCCAACGAGTGGACAAGTTCACTGGCGATTATACGGGCTATAGTGTGATGCATAAGTTCCCTGCCACTTAGAGCTGTGCAAGGGTTCTAAACGAGACAAATAGTCTTTCGGAGAAGCTTCACATTCGCAGAAAATTTCAATTTCCATAATGTAGGTTTTTTGCATGTGGAGATAATTGATACCGTTCGCTGCAGACATCCAAATCATTTCGATGTGTCGTACATGCAGCATAAACTGGCGAACAGGATGTTTTAAAATATACGCTTTAATTGTTTCTAGAAAATGTGAAGACTATGTAAAAGTGCGAGTGAATTTCAACATTGCTTTTGCTAGCATTCTTTTACGGAAATTAGGGAATTTTTACTCACACTTAATGCAATACGCCTCATTCAGGATGATCAGTTTTGGTGTGGGAATTGTTTTATCCGGAGCTGCTTTAAACTTCACCAATTAGAATTTTGTAACAGAAGATGTGTTATTCCCACCCTCCACTTAGACGATATGGATGGAGACGTCATAGTATGCGAAGCAAGGAAAAGCCATGACTGTGTACAGTGGTACAGTGGAAGAAGGGAGGACTCCATATTTGACAGATTAATCAGCATTGGATATACAGAGAGTTAAATCTCTCCATTGCTATTTTTATATATGAATCATATTTATAATCAATAGCATTTCCTTCAGATGTCCATTAAGGCAACGATGATGACGGTCCAAAATGGCGCCCTCTTTCTCAAGAGGGAGGAGATGGCGGAGGGGAAATCTACATTGTGGAAAGAATCGAGTCCACCGAGACTTTAATTGGCAGAACGTTGGTGGCGGAAATTATATTTGAGGAGTGAGGAGGAAAATCCTCCCCCCCAAATACCTGAAACTGACGGGGGAGGAAATAATGGAATTCCATAATAATTCCTGGGAAGAGAATCTGTGTTTGAAAAAAAATTAAATATGTTCCTCTTGGACTGTGTCAGGAAGTGTCTTATGCGAAAAAACCTCGACTTGAATATTTCTGACATTCTTAATTCGTAATAGTTTTGCACTTTGATTTTCTGTTTTTGTTTAGATCATAATTATGCCAATTCGTAATTTCTTCATATATTCCACTCCATCGGATACTATTTGACTAATCACTTAATGATTAGGAAAGGTGAAGCCTAAGTTACGCGTTCGCCTTCTTTTACACATTTCACAGTTACGTATTTGAAACCACCCTCATCGGGGACTAACCATATATCTCACCCGCTCACATTGGCACGGGATCTTTTATTTGGAGGGAGTGTATCGTTCACCTTGTATACTATCCAATTCATCCCCTTGGCTCCCCACCTACCACGGAGCCACACATTTGGGGCGCCACACCAAAAACCGGGAGAATATAGCAAATCTTGCATGGTTTTCTGCTTCTGGGTTGGTCTCTGGCTACGTGGGTCCTCTAACCCCACGCGCCTTCTACGCCCTTCCGCCATACCTCCATGCTGTCCGCACTCACCTACTGAACTCCAATACGAAACAGCTAGCCGATTGATCAGATGCGGTACTCCCTGACCTCCCGTTTCAGTGGAGTCCAAGGTAAAAGCGGTGTGTTGGAACTCAGCTTTCAGAGGATCCGACCCCCATCCAGACCGGGTAGCTCAACCTCCAGGATCCTCTTTCCCCACCTTATGGGTCTCCACACACGGCAAACACGCGGGTGAGTCAGTTGGCCAGATGTCGTGGCTGTACTCAGCACAGTAGACTCACATACTGTCCGGAACAGCCTAATCGCACTGTGGGTTTTTTCACGAGTTAGTCTCCTCGGTGGGCTCGGGTCCGTGGGGGCGCTACTCCCCTTAGGGAGAGATTATCCTCTTCCCCCCGTGCGGGCTTATTGAAAGTTAATATTTGAAATGCACTATTCTTTTGCAGTATTCCGGCGCAATCTAAATCACCTGCATAATATACAAGATGGTACGTAAAGGATTTATAGTTGTTTAAGGAATTATCTCAGCCATCCGATGCAACAACTGATACGATTCTGTATATGTACCAGGGTGCTATGATATGAGTGATGGTTCTGATGAATTTAGTACTTCTTGCTGTTTATTTGGAGTAGAAACATCCATCAGCAAGTTTTTCATAAATAACCAGAACATATCAAAACTAAATGCTCTGAGTGACCACTCTCTGAATATCACCCTGAGAATAAAAACCTGTTGTAATTCGTCTCAATGGTTGTGCGCCTACTTCATTAGGTAAAAGAGAGATTGGAGGAGAAAGCCATGACTTGCATTCACATCTGTCTTCGTCTAAATTACATGTCAAGAACTGTGACATAGATGGGCTAAGACAAGAAAAAGTGTAATAGATAGTAATCCTTCGACCATGAAAAATTAGTGATAACTAAAGCTGCAGTTCCAACAGCTCTTATTTAATATTCAACAATGATACACTCTAGTAATATGTGATGGAGCCATTAAAATTTAATACCAAGTACTAAAACATATTTTATGTGATCATAGCAGGAGAGTAGCTGGAGATCTACATAATGAATAATTTAGACCCTGGGGAAATGTAGGCATGTCTTTTATTTCTTCTTTTAACCATTTAGCTAAAAATGGCAGGGAACTGATTCCCCCAGTTTTGATGGGGACCTCTTATATTCCTACCAACTACCACCTAATGGCGAGACAGACGGAAAGAGCGAGAGGGTGAGAACGTGGGTCTGAGTTAGCCACGCCCCTCACAGGAAAGAGGGGAGAGCGTGCAATGGCCCCCCAAGAGCTCCGCCCGCGTCTCGGTGGCAAGCTGTTCACTCCCAGGAAGGCCTGCCTCCACCTGTCCAAAGGAATCCCCCCCAGCCACAGACCCCCAACGAGTAGACACGTTCACTGGGGATTATACGGGATATAGTGTGATGCATAAGTTCCCTGCCACTTAGAGCTGTGTAAGGGTTCTAAATGAGACAAATAGTCGTTCGGAGAAGTATCACATTCGCAGAATATTACAATTTACATTATGTCGGTTTTGTGCATGAGGAGATTATTGATACCGTTCGCTGTACACATCATTATCATTTCGATGTGTCGTACATGCAGCATAAACTGGCGAGCGGGATGTTTCAAGATATACGCTTTAATTGTTTCTAGAAAATGTTAAGACTATGTAAAAGTGCAAGTGAATTTCAACATCGCTTTTGCAAGCATTCTTTTAGGGAAATTAGGAAATGTTTAATCACACACGATGCAATACGCCTCGTTCAGGATAATCAGTTTTGGTGTGGGATTTGTTTTACCCGGATCTTGTTTAAACTTCTCTAATTAGAATATTGTAGCAGAAGATGTGATATTCCCCTACAATTAGATGATATGTTCGCAGACGTCGTAGTACAGGAAACAAGGAAAAGCCATGAGTACGTACAGTGGTACAGTAGAAAAAGGGCACATCCGTATTTGACAGATTAATCAGTGTCTTATATTCAGTGAGTTTAATCCCTCTGATGCTATTTTTATAGGTCTTTTATATTAATAATCACCTAGAATTGCTTGCTCCCTTCAAGGTTACGTATTTGAAACCACGGCCCCCCCATCGGCGACTAACCATATATCTCCCCCGCTTACATCGACGAGGGATATTTTATTTGGGGGGAGTGTATCGTTCACCATGTACACTATTCATTTCATCTCCCTGGCTTCCCAATCACCACGGAGCATGTCATTTGGGGCGCCACCCGCAAACCGGGAGGATATAGCACTTCTGGCATGGTTTTCTGCTTCTGGGTTGGTCTCTGGCTACGTGGGTCCTCTAAACCCACGCGTCTTCTACTCCCTTCCCCTAGACCTTCATGCTGTCCGCACTTGCCTGCTGAAGGCAAATACGAAACAGCAGGCCGATTGATCAGAGGCGGCTACTCCCTGACCTCCCGTTTCAGTGGAGTCCAAGGTAAAAGCGGTGTGTTGGAACTCAGCTTTCAGAGGATCCGACCGCCATCCAGACCGGGTAGCTCAACCTCCAGGATACTCTATTCCCCAACTTACGGGACTCCACACACGGCAAACACGCGGGTGAGTCAGATGGCCAGAGGTCGTGGGTGTACTCAGGGCAATAGACTCACATACTGTCCGGAACAGCCTAATCGCACTGTGGGTTTTACCACGAGTTAGTCTCCTCGGTTTGCTCGGGTCCGTTGGGGCGCTACTCCCCTTAGGAAGAGATTATTCTCTTCCCCCCGTGCGGGGTTATTGAAAGTTAATATTTGAAATGCACTATTATTTTGCATTATTCCTGCACAATCTACATCATCTGTTTCACTTACAAGATGCATCGGAAAGGATTGATAGTTGTTTAAAGAATTATTTCAGCCATCCCATGCAACAACTGAAATGATTCTGTATATGTACCAGGGTGCTACATGAAACCGCCACCCTGAAACTGACAGGGGAGGAGAATATAGAGTTCAAAAACAATTCCACGGGGGAAAATGTGTATTTGAAAACAATAGAAATATGCTCCTCTTGGAGTATGTCAGGAAATGTCTTATGCGAAAAAAACCTCGACTTGAATATTTCCTACATTCTTCATTCATTATAATTTTTCACTTTTATTTTCTGTTTTTGTTTAGATCATAATTGTGCCATCTCGTAATTTCTTCATACATTCCACTGCATCCGGTACCATTTGACTAATCACATTTTGAATTAGGAAAGGTGAAGCCTTAGTTAGGCCTTCGCCTTCTTTTACACATTTCACAGTTACGTATTTGAAACCACCCTCATCGGGGACTAACCATATATCTCACCCGCTCACATTGGCGCGGGATCTTTTATTTGGAGGGAGTGTATCGTTCACCTTGTATACTATCCAATTCATCCCCTTGGCTCCCCACCTACCACGGAGCCACACATTTGGGGCGCCACACCGCAAACCGGGAGGATATAGCACTTCTTGCATGGTTTTCTGCTTCTGGGTTGATCTCTCGATACGTGGATCCTCCAAACCCTCGTGCCTTCTACGCCCTTCCGCCAGATCCACATGCGGTCAACGGCCTTCTGCCAGAAATCCATGCCATCCGGTCTCGCCTGCTGAACGCCAATACGAAACAGCTAGCCGATTTATCAGAGGTGGCTACTCCCTGACCTCCCGTTTCGGTGGAATCCAAGGCCAAAGTGGTATGTTGCAACTCGGCTTTCAGAGGATCCGACCGCCATCCAGACCGGGAAGCTCAACCACCAGGATCCTCTTTCCCCACCTTACGGGTCTCCACGCACGGCAAACACGCGGGTGAGTCAGTTGGCCAGATGATGTGGCTGTACTCAGCACAGTAGACTCACATACTGTACCCAACTGCCACATCGCACAGGGGGTTTTTTCACGAGGTTGTCTCCTCGGAGGGTTCGGGTCGGTAAGAAAACTACTCCCCTCAGGAAGCGATCATCCTCTTCCCCCCGTGCGGGGTTATTGATAGTTTATTTTTGAAATGCACTATTCTTTTGCAATGTATTCCTGTGCATTATATACGATTTCCTATATCATTGTATTGATTCGCAAACAATTCAGTTCCTAAAATGAATTCAGCCATTCCACGCAACAACTGAAATGATTCTGTATATGTACCAGGGTGCAGTAGTACTGGTCGCAGTAGGAAAACAGCCTAACCCCACAATACTAGGTTGAGAAAAGTTAAAAAATAGTGATAAGAGGGAAAATGGAATATCGAAAAATATGCCCCCCACTGATACCTGTACGTAGTAGGGCCATGATAAAATTAGAAAAGAAAGTAAGTCCTTTTAGACATTTAAGTCACAAAATTGGCAATACAGACGGAAAGAGCGAGAAGGTTAGAACGTGGGTCTAGGTTAGCCACGCCCCTCATAAGAAAGAGAGCGGACAGCGTGCAAAGGCCCCCGAAGAGCTCCGCCGGCGTTTTGGTGGCAACGGTTCAGTCCCAGGTAGGCCTGTCCGCACCTCTTCAAAGGTAGCCCCCTCAGCCACAGAGTCCCAATGAGGGGACACGTTCACCTGGAGGTCGGTTATGGGACAGTTGGATGCGTCAGTTCCCTGCCACTCCGAGCTGTGGAAGGGTTCTTAATGAGACAAATAGTCTTTCGGTAAAGCTTAACATTAGCGCAATATTTCAATTTACATTATGTCGGTTTTTTGAATGTCTAATTATTGATAACCTTAACGGTAGTCATCCGTATCAATTCAAAGAGTCATACATAAGGAAATGTTTCCTCACACATGATGCAATAGGCATCATTTAGGATAATCAGTTTTGGTGCGGGAATTGTTTTACCCGGAGCTTGTTTAATCATCAGCAATTAGAATTTTGTCACAAGATGTGATATTCCCACCCTCCACTTAGACGATATGGATGGAGACGTCGTAGTACGCAAAGCAAGGAAATCTATGATTGCGTACAGTGGTACAGTGGAAGAAGGGAAGACTCCATATTTGACAGATTAATCAGCGTTTTATATACAGTGAGTTAAATCTTTCCGAAGTTATTTTTATATATGAATCATATTTATAATCAATACTATTTCTTTCAGATTTGTTATCAAGGCATCGCTGTTGATGCCCAGAATGGTGCCCTCTTCCTGAAGAGGGAGGAGATGGTGGAACATATAGTGTCCATCGAGACGCGATATGGTCATCCATGGTAGCAGAGATAATATTTATGGGAGTGAAGAGGAATCACTTCCTCTAGAAATAATTCATTCAATAATAATTCCCAATCCACCACGCAGCCACACGTTTGGGACGCCACGACGCAAACCGGGAGGATATAGCACTTCTTGCATGGTTTTTTGCTTCTGGGTTGGTCTCTGGCTACGCGGGTCCTCAAACCCACGAGCCTTCTACGCCCTTCCGCCAGACCCACATGCGGTCAGCACTCGCCTGCTGAACGCCAATACGATACAGCTAGCCGATTGATCAGAGGCGGCTACTCCCTGACCTCCCATTTCGGTGGAGTCCAAGGCCAAAGCGGTGTGTTGCAACTCGGCTTTCAGAGGATCCACCCCTATCCAGACCGGGAAGCTCAACCACTAGGATCCTCTTTCACCACCGTACGGGTCTCCACGAACGGCAAACACGCGGGTGAGTCAGTTGGCCAGATGTCGTGGCTGTACTCAGCACAGTAGACTCACATACATCCGTAACTGCCTAATCGCACTGTGGGATTTTTCACGAGGTAGTCTCCTCGGTGGGCTCTTGTCCGTGGGGGCGTAACTCCCCTGAGTAAGAGATCATCCTCTTCCCCTCGTGCGGGGTTATTGATAGTTAATTTTTGAAATGCACTATTCTTTTGCAGTATTCCGGCGCAATGTACACATTCTGTTTTACCATCAAGATGGTTCGGAAAGGATTTATAGTTGTTTAAAGAAATATCTCAAACATCCGACGCAACAACTGAAATGATTCCGTATATGTACCAGGGTGCTATGATATGAGTGATGGTTCTGATGAATTTAGAACTTCTTGCTGTTAATTTGGAGTGGAAACACCCATCAGCATTTTTTTCATAAATAACCAGAACATATCAAAACTAAATGCTCTGAATGACCATTCTCTGAACATTACCCCGAGCAAAATAACCTGCTCTAATTCGTCTCAAAGCTTGTGAGCGTACTTCATTAGATTGGAGGAGTATGCCATGAACTGCATTCACATTTGTCTTCGCCTTAGTTAAATGTCAAGAAATGTGACATTGATGGTTTTAGGACAGGAAAAATAAGAATAGATAGTAATATTTCCTACCATGCAAAATTCGTGATAACTTGAGTGGCAGTTCCCACAGCTCTTTTTTAATATCCAATAATGATAACACTCTACGTTCTGGTCCCATGTCCATGTTTATTTGAAAATTTCTGTGTGTTGGTGTTTGAGTGATTTGGTAGAGTATTTCAGTATCAACTAATCGACTAACAGTGAGTTCTATTTCTTTTCATTATAAATACTTCCATTAGTTCCCACCACCTCCTTCTAAAGTCGTTTTTTACTATCCTTTTGCAGAAGATCTCTCGCAACTATGCTATAGAACTTGCAAAATTTGTGCCTTCAGAAGATTCGCAATTTTAACAGTAACATGATCATGCAAGATGAATTGATGCGTATTGCTGAAATGTTGAATAAATATTATCCACATATGTTCGCGCGCCAAATGTTAATGAAAAATACATCATTTAGGTGCGGAATAAAACCGCTGTTAGAATTCAGTGATTTGCTGACACGCGGCAGACTCTATGTCCGTTGTAACATAATAGTCTTTCGGAAAAGCATCACTTTCGCGGAATATTTCAATGTACATGATGCCGGTTTTTTGCATAGGGATATTATTGGTACCGTTCGCGGTAGACATCCATATCATTTCGAGGTGTCGTACATGCAGCATAAACTGACGAATGGGATGATTGAAAATATATGCTTTTATTGTTTCTGGAAAACGTTAGGACTATGTAAAAGTGCGAGTGAATTTCAACATCGCTTTTGCAAGCATTCTTTTACGGAAATTAGGAAATGTTTACTCACACATGATGCACTACGCCTCATTCAGAATAATCAGCTTTGGTGTGAGAATTGTTTTACCCGGAGCTTGTTTAAACTTCACCAATTAGAATTTTGTAACAGAAGATGTGATATTCCCACCCTCCACTTAGACGATATGGATGGAGACGTCATAATACGCGAAGCAAAGAAAAGCCATGACTGTGTACAGTGGTACAGTGGAAGAAGGGCACAACCATATTTGTCAGATTAATCAGCGTTTTATATTCAGTGAGTTAAATCTCTCCGATGCTATTTTTTTATATATGAATCATATTTATAATCAATACTATTTCTTTCAGATGTCGATCAAAGCTACGTTGATGGCCGCCCAGAATGGCTCCCTCTTCTTGAAGAGGGAGGAGATAGAGGAAGGAATACTTTATATGGTGGAGAGTTTAGCGGCCATAGACACGAGATACGGGAGATCACTCGCCACGAGTATAGTATTTGGTGGGGGTGAAGAGGAAGATCTTCCTCCCCAAATATTTTACGCTGAATGAAGCGGAAATTGATCAATTCAACGCAGATGCTTGGGGGGAAAATTTATACCTGAGAAGAGTTAAAAAAATAAAAAAATAGATGAGATAAAATGTGTTTCCTTTCTAAGCTATTTAGGTTTCTCTATAAAATAACTGTCTCATCTTGTTCGAGTTAGAAATCCCTCGGTTTTACATATCAAATCATTTTCCATCAAGTCGACTACGAATTTTTTCAGTTGTCCCCCTTCACTTTTAGTCGCCTCTTACGACAAGCAGGGATACTGCGGTAGTATTACCAATCCCTACCCGCAGGGGTAACCACCTCTAAGACGCGGGAAAATTTTGTCATAGCTATTTAGGTTTTTTCTATGAATTCATCTAGCTAGTAATCCAGAGGAAAACAGCTATGAGGAAAGTATTTTCCTAAATCAGGTGGGCCTTCATCCTCAAATAGGTACCAACTGGATCGACTTGACCAGGCAAGTATTGGAAGAAGTGGTTTTTTTGGATTGATGCTCCATATGGCTGTTAGAACCAACTTAGTAAGGGACTGATGGAACAGGAATGCGTAATTAGACTTGCATTTCTTTCCACCACAGGATGCGACAGATAGGTTTCTCTCCATCAAAGTCAGCATTTCACCGAAGATTAATGTTGGCGACCCAATTCCAATGTATTCCCTTGTACAAAATTAGACCAATTTTTGATCTTTTTCATAGTATTTCGGGAAAAACATATTCCAGACATGTTATTAAGTGTTGACAGGTCTAACTCCGGCATTGCGGAAGGGTCGGTCGGAGTTCAGGAAATTCATGAAAGAAGAGTCATACTTTCAGGGTCAAAGTTTTCATGATTACCAAACCTAATGGGTATGTATGCATATTCATCGTATACACGAAAAAAACAACCTCGATGGGTAGGTTTCCAGTTGTAGGGTGCGTCTACGGCTAGGGCATTCTGCACCACTACAGTCTTCATAGTAAGAGTAGTAATAAAAAATATTTGTCTACAGCAGTTATGTCACTAATTTAAAAAAGGACCTCGAGTTAGGTGGACGATGGTATGCACGTTAGTTTGTCCATGAACTACGGAAGGGAGACTGCGATTGAGGTATACCTTGTTTATGATCAACTACAAAAGTTACATCAATGTAGTCAGTATGCTACTGCGAGAATTCAACAATTTTTTCATAGTTTGCACGAACATGGATGCAAAAAATGCTATAGCTGAATACGAGTATACCATTTGTCATACAGAATATATAACCTCATGACTACCAACATTACAGCTTCCCCTCTTACCGTATAATAAAAATACTAATGGTACACAACAAATATTTTCCTTTTTTGCATACTTGATGTGCTCTCACAAGTCCAAACTAATTACACCTAAGGTAATTGGATAGGCACGGCCAGTCTGTACACCGGATTGTCGAAATGCTATTAGAAAATTTAGCTCTTTTGTTGCTGATCAAAGTATAATATAGAGCATATATATCTTTGTCCAGAAGTTACACAGCACATCCACATGACTGTTATGACTCCTATGGCAATTGGCTATGGATAATTGATGCCAAGGACTCAGAACTCATTTTGTTGAACAAAGCACAAATAAGGAGAGTTTCACACAAAAATGGGTTGTTCATAGAATAGGGAAATGGAGGTGTCTTTAATTTCTTCTTTTAACCATTTCGCTAAAAATGGCAGGGAACTGATTCATCCAGTTTTGATGGGGACCTCGTAGAAGCCTACCAACTACCACCTAATGGCGAGACAGACGGAAAGAGCGAGAGGGTGAGAACGTGGGTCTGAGTTAGCCACGCCCCTCACAAGAAAGAGGGGAGAGCGTGCAATGGCCCCCCAAGAGCTCCGCCCGCGTCTCGGTGGCAAGCGGTTCACTCCCAGGAAGGCCTGCCCCCACCTCTCCAAAGGAAGGCCCCCCAGCCACAGAGCCCCAACGAGGGGACACGTTCACCTGGGGGTCGGATACGGGACAGTTGGATGCATCAGTTCACTGCCACTTCGAGCTGTGTAAGGGTTCTAAATGAGACTACCACACTATCTGATAATCTACAGAAAATGTGATACCAGATCCAGATACATAGACAGAGGATACAATACCAGATTAGAAACTGTGATAACCCAATGATATTCGAAACCATTCAAAGTGCTTATTACTCCACTCCATTGCTAATACAGGTTCCATAGATATTTTTTACAATTTTAGATACAATAACCACAAAGAACCGTTTCATAATGCCTTTGGAGATCTTCAGGTATGGACAATTTGAACAATTATTTTTTAGTATTCATGTTTGGAATTACTGCATTCTCCTAATACTATTACCCTATCCCACATGATAAACTTCCTTTTCCCAGGTTGTAAACACAAGGGCCAATGATTATTTTATTATGTCCATACTGAGTAGAATAACATGTAAATCATTTCAAAGCCAATATCTGATTACCTATAATTATCATCTTCCAATGATTTTCAGGCAATAACTATTCCTGTTAGAGGTTGAAATTGTGTTGCAAAAAGAAAGTCCAAACATATATTATTATTACAATCTACAATCTGGCACCAATATGTATGTGCCTACATAAACACCAGAATCACAACTATACTGGTTAAAGAGCTGAGAAATGATGGCTGCTATGCGACTAAAACTACTTCTGCATCAAGAGAAACAGAGGTACAAATGAATCAGTCAACAGTATTAAGAGGGGTGACTTATAACCCTAATAACACACCGACAGTATCATGGCATTCTTAAAAGACCGCCACGGCATGTGTTAAGCCACAGGTGACAACTATTTTTCCGATATTGGTAAAATCAGGATGCGAAGCATTCCATAAGTTGTTACAAAAGTAATGCTGTGTTTGGCACACACTTGCAAATGATACATAATGATTCGGCACCGCCTACGTGCCGCAGATTTGAAAAAGAGACTTGGTCTTCAGAGACATCTTGAAATGTGGATCTTCACTAAATTGGTTTGCGCACAGGAGAGCTGCCATTGTCACTATGCTTGCGGTTATAAGCTTGGGGCAGAGATCTCTCCTCTACAGCCATTACAGTCATGGCGTAGAACTCAGACTGCTCCTGAAATAAGAAGAATGATTCAGTGAATGAGAACACGATATTGCCATCACCGGATATCTGCCACTTAGGATGCCTTCATCAAATCAAGTCATGAACCTCAAGAATAGATTTCTCATTCATTCATCAAATTGTATAATTTGTCAGACTTACAGGGACATTCCTCAGAGCAAATATGTTTAGATATATACATCAAATGTGTTTAGATTGTATAATATAAGGACAGCAATAGCAGACAAAAATCAAATATTTCAGGCCTCACTAAGAGATACTCAGCTACAGACCTGAGCTATATTCTGAGCTTTATTGATACCTAATACAGTCAATCACTGACATATTTATCATGGATTACTAAAAGAACTTTCTGCGAAGTAGGTTACAATAGAATATAAAATATCACACTGATAAATGGCAGGGTTAACAACTACAATTTGGCAATGCATAAGTACCAAGGTTTGAAGGTTAGATGTCACAACCGGAAATACTTCAAAGCAATTCATCAATTCTCCCTAAAGGTTAATACGTACATTTCCCAATAATAATGCCAATGAGGATAATAATGCAAATCCTAGGCCAAAGGTTTCTGGACAGTCCTGCCTACATATCCTTGCAATTCTATATTGTGCCCAAACTCCATAGGAAATTGCAGGTGGTCCAGGGCTATCCTCGGCTACCAAAAACCAAACACCAGGTTGAACACTGATTGCAAATTAACAATGAGCTAGGGAACCATAAAATTCAAAGTTTCTCAACAAACAGAAAAACTGAGGAAGGCTGATGAACTTTATTTAACAATTGACCAAATATTGCAACATTTTTATATTTTTCAAAAATATTGGGCTTTAATCAGAAACATTTTTCTACAAACCAATGCCGGGGGGAGCAAACAGAAACTGCAGGTAACTTCTCTGAATCAAATTTTGAACTGTATACAATCACAGGAGCATTATTTCTACCGATGTCAGTGGAAGCTTAAGTGAGCTATTGCACTTTCCAAACAAGAGTACAGGCCATCCCATCTCCCTGCTTACCTAACATTTTCACCTCTTATCATTGAAGAAGCCTGGCTGATCAAGTCAATGCATGTATTGCTTGATTAACCAATAGTTTACGGGTTGAATCTTACGAACTCTTCTCACATGGGTATTGTGAATGTTTGTGGAGCATTCAAGTGAAACGTAAAGCAGTGAAAAATGTGAAAAACAACTATAAGTCGAACGTAAAGAAGTGAACAATCACTAACAACTATTACCATGTACCTAAAATACTAGTATCAAAAGCCTCAACTGTTCTCAGCTACTCAACACCTCTCAATATCACATTTTATGATTTTTTAAAATTTGGTTGTGTGAACAAGAGATGCTCATGTAACGTAATTTATAAAAAGTCACACTACCACTGGTTGAATTTGTAAATGCTCTAGAATGTTTGAAAATGCCTCAATTACTGATGTGATACTGTTGTGGTCATTACCAGGGAAGAGCATGACTGAAGATTGAATACATCCGAGATGTAGATCATGATGGAAAGCAAGATGAATGAATATCTGTAGTGTGCTGAGAGAAAGGCAGCTGTATGTGGCAATTCATTAAATGAGATCATTGGAAGGCTATGGGATGCACAAGATTGTAACATATTAGCTACAAATATTCTAGACCGGCTTTCATTGGTTTATTGTTGAGGAATAAAAAAATGTTTGTAGATTGTATATCATAACACTTGAAGACTTCTAGTGCCGTAAACCAGGGCTACTCTGTGACTACACGGCTTATTAAATCAGCTCAGATGCCTCCTAAAATAAATCCTAGACTGCTTTGGATGAAACCAGCGAGATGAGAACCAGAGCGCAACAATCAATGCTGCAAGAGAAGAGGTACGAAGGCATTGTCACTCACCAATTACAAGCAGAGCTTTCAGCTGCTCTTATGTCACGCCACCTCCTGTAGATGGCAGCATGAATCCTCTTACGATGAAAGGCATGGCAGGATGAAATCCTCTTAAGCCCAT
Source organism: Platycnemis pennipes (assembly GCA_933228895.1). NCBI lineage: Eukaryota > Metazoa > Arthropoda > Insecta > Odonata > Platycnemididae > Platycnemis > Platycnemis pennipes. The sequence goes on along the minus strand of OW121858.1, from coordinate 17,543,816 downwards.
TCTACAATGGACGTAAGCCGTCAGACGTAAGCCGTAGCACTTAAGACGTAAGGATTTCCATACGACAGGCAATCTCCAATGCTGACGAATGCCGTAAAAATATCGACAACGGTCACGGTGCATTCGGAAGCACTCCGGTGGTATATACATGGATATTGAAGACAAATGAGTGTTGATTTTTTCTGGCGTAGAATAGAGAACACTCAACAAATATACGATTACTTAATACTACGACAAGCATTTGCAATGCTAACAGGGCTGTCTGGGATGTGATCAGAACTGAAACAAATCAATGCTGTTCGGTCTTAAATGACCAAATAAGCTCAGAGCAAAGATCATTATGGACTTCAATGCACTTATTAGTCCGCTGTCTAACTATTGATTTCTATATAAATAACGGTCAAGAAAGTTAAAAGCAAGACATTCTTTGATTTACATTATTTATTTAAGTGTACCCTTTCATCTTATCATAGAATTACAACTGTCCATTCCACTGAGTTTATGACATTTTGGACGATATTGGTGGGTGTCGATCAGTATATGCCATTTAAAACTTACAAGACCACTAATCATCGAAATAAACCAAGAAACTGGTTCATACAATAAAGATTTAGTTAGAATGTGGGATGAAACAATCCAAATATTATTCAATGAGGCATCAGTTAATGATAAGCTCCTCTAAAACTCGCCATCTTTCAAGTTCACGAACAAAGATTATTTCAAATATGTCCGCAATTCTTCCCCAAGTCAAAAAAACTTCCATAAAAGCAATAACCCGTGACTGACACTGGCAGTAGTAATGAGGCGCTCTGATTGGCCTGCCGTTAGACGTAAGACGTAGAGATGGGACTTGGCCATGTCCCTTACGACAGCTCCTTACGTCTTAAGACAGCCCTTACGACAGCTCTTACGGCTTACGTCTTACGGCTTACGCCCATTGTAGAATGGCCTTTAGAGTGAGCAGAATCTCGTCGTCACGGAGAGCAGCATCTGCACAGTTCACGATCAGCCCATTGCTCTGAAGCTGCCTTGCTACCCCACCCCTAGACCTTCAATATCTCTCTGCAGAGGGCAATAATTTCCTCCCGAGACAAAGCTAGCGATAGCACAGAGTCGAGACTCCATTGGCTGCCATCGGAAGACTTCGTGAACCCTCCACCATGATGGAAAAACCACATCTCTCAAACAAACAGCCATCTCTGCTGCTAACGGGACTGCAATCATCACAACCCCTCACCCTTCACAGGAAACCTGAAAACAATTAGGAATGATTTAAGTGAACAGCAATCAGAAGCAACAGCATCACCCGAGATTTATCTAACGTTGCCATTAGAGATCATATGTGATCAATCAACCCTTCTAGTCCCATGGGTAGAGATGGGCAACTTGGTAAATTACCGCGGTAATTTTCGTAAATTACCGTGGTATTTTTCGTAAATTACCAACACACTTGAAAATTACCATAATAAACGGTAATTTTCAGAAAAGTTCTTTTTCAGAAAATTTCTTCCTCACGAATAAACCATTGGAATTGGTAATGTTATAAATTAAGAAGCTAAAATTTTTTTTACACTGTGTCCATGATTAATTCAGAGTAAAATAACAAATGCACATTGGGCAGATGTATGTCTTTGGAAGGAAAATGTCTCATAGTGTGACAAAAGAGAGGCAAATGGCGTGTTGCTGCCAACTTTGTTTTCATTTTTTAATGAGTTATTATTGATAAACGTCGTGATATTTTTGATATAAACGTCGGCAATTATATCTCTATGCTATTTGATTTCATTTGGAGTCCTCTGATAAGGATTTGCTGCTCAAAACTTAAAATTACCGTAAAATTACGGTAATTTTCGAAAAATACCGTAATTTACCACGGTAATTTACCTCAATTGAAAATTACGGTAATTTACCCATCTCTAACCATGGGCCGAAATACATCCACTTACGCTCCATGGACGACAAGTCCCACAGGCTGTGATTCCAGCTCTTTAGTATACTCAAAAATGAAATATTCATAACTAATATTGATTTAATCTGTTTAAACAATTGCATTTTAATTTTCAATAATAAAATTCAAGGTCCGATCAAACACTTAAACACTCAAAGTTCAGGTACATTTTTTAAAATATAGCATTATCATCGACTACAAATCACAACTTTGGTGCACACGAACAACTTTAACCCGAATATTCATTTCATTGTTTGTGGTTTTTGGAAAGGTATCAACATGGAGGAAAGTATTGCATATATCAACAATTGCAATGCAAAGTCGATTTCTACATTCAAAATGGCATTAATGTGCGTCAGCATGTTTGTGAATGTGATCATGTAAAGTCAGCACGGAGATGAGCAATAGGAATGAAAGTAATCTCGAAGCACATCGTTTTTATGAAGTTCGTTACCATAGAAGCTTACTGTAAAATTGGAAGTACGATTAAGGTACCGCGAGTTAACTTTTCTTTCACAAAGCGACCCAGTCAACACAGGCATCGTGAAGAGGTCATGTAAGAGGTCATACGTGGGACATCTTTTCGACTCGACTGTCGGAGCTCTTCTAGAGGTCTCCGCGACTCTTACTGTATGACCTCTTTTCAACTCGACTGTAGGAGGTCTCCGCGACTCGTGCTGTGTGACCTCTTTACGATCCGCCAGCAGGAGGTCTTAAAGAGGTGTTCGCGACTCGTGATGTATGACCTCTTTTCTGATCCACCTAGTGGTAGACCGCGGAAACGACACATTCAGTTGGCAGTTGGCGCGTGTTTCCCGGTGATTCGGTGTGTTTTTTGCGACTCGGCTTCTTTATATTTTTTGACCTCTCCTTCGTTTGGACTTCGCTCTCCTGTTTTGACCTCTGCACCTGATTGGATTACCCTGCAGGGTCATGACGGAATTGCTGCCTTCGAGCATACTTTGGACCTCACTCTCCCGTTTTCGACCCTCGAGCACCGTTTGGACTATCCGCACAGTTATATTTACATTGACCCTGCCTCCTTCGGACTTTCTTTGGACGCTGATTTATTTGATCCTGCCTGAATTTTATCCATCGAATAACTTACCCCATTTTTCGGGGTTTGTTCTAAATTTGGTAGACCAATTGTGGCACGTGTCCGTACGGCGTTTGTGAGTAGTGTTCGTGCACGGACATCGTCCTGAATTTCAAGGTAAATTTCGTTTGTATGCACTCCTTTTGCCTTATTTATAATACCTACTGTTTATTATGTTTAGTTCGCAATGAAATATATTTACGCTACTCATTTTGTTCTCGCCCTGCTTTTGAAATCTTCACAGAATCTGGACATTTATTTGGATCAACCTTCTTTGGTATTCATTCGGATTCCTTAAAAAAATTATACCTGCTTTGGTACACTCTACTGATCTGGCTTTGTTTCGACCCGTTTTTCATGGGATTGACTTTTGTTGGACCCGATCGTGTGCATCGCGCACCTTGTCTGGTTCGCAGAAAGTGTACATCGAGCTAAAAACCAAGGTGAGTAACGTTCATACAGTACTTATATCATATGTTAATTGCCGAGGGTGGGATATGTCAGGGCAGTCTCGATTTACAGGCTTCACACTCATTTCTATGGTACGTGTCACGAGAGTGATCCGATGAGAACTCATAGCGCGGAGAAATGCGAGGTTTGCTTTGAATACGCTGCCTCATTTAACGTGGTTACTCGATCTGGTTCTAATTCCACTACTAATATTCCATTGCTTATCTGTTATGCATACGGAATTTTCATTCTGCTCAAGGAAACATTTTCGAATCATATTGTGAGCATATGCTAAAAATGTTTTCATGTCATTTTAGGAGCCACTCATTTTATGCTCATGCACTCATTGCATCACACATAGCACTCATGCAGTCCGCATATTTCTAGCATACGGTAGAAAAAATTTGATGTTATGTGCTCAACATATTTTTAGCATATGTTCATAGAACATGTCTAAAATATTTTGGTGGAAATAGCTCATTGTTTATTGATAGACATGTTTATTTATACGTTTCCATAACTCACAACTTTGCAGTTTTGAGTTGAATTTACCAGCCCACGATCGTGTTCAGTCATGTTACGATAACTGATCATAACCATATTGCCATCATCGTCGCGCTTAATTTCGTCGGTATGTCGATGGTTTTTGTACCGTACCTAAATTAATGTTAATGATAGTAAATAACTGTGTTGTATGTTCATAATTGTGCCGATGGTGTTTATTTAGCTCAACGTTCATCTCATATTTCCCGGCGTTTAGAAAGGGTATAACAACATCGCAAAGCAGAGCGGCGGCGAATTATGTTGAGAAACGAATGTGGGAGTTCGTCAGAGTAAACTCCTCGCTAAATTGCATTTTAAGCTATTGGTGTTCACGGCAGCTTAATTTGATAATGGGATGATCATCCTATCATCGATGATCATGTTCGAGCATTCAGGTACGGCGAGTATAATTATTTACGTAATTGAAAATAGGTGTTGTTGAAGAAAAGTCATCAATTTGCCATTGTTTTTAATAACCCTTCCAATGTTTTTCATTGGATTCCTGCCTCGAGTAGTAACGACAATTCTTTTTCTTCTTTCAGACATGTTATATTATTACCGTATTCGGCATTTTAGAATGAGCTAACGAGGACATAATTCAACTATAGAGCATATATGAACGTGAAAACGTCGGCATTGTTGATTGACCTTAGTGCAGCGACGAGTGTTGAAACCATTTCAAAGAACTTCCTCTCGGGAAAATGTAGTTAGGTATGTACATTACTGATTCTGTGACGAGAGTGGATTAAAAATAACTTTGGTCATTAAATACGTAGAACAAATAAAATTAAAGTTGTGTTGTTGGTGTTGTGCAAAAGCTATCTCAATTCTATCTATTCTCGTGTCGTGTGCTGTCATACTGGTTTTCTTTGAGAAGACGCGTAGTATGTTGAAACGCATGTTTAATGTGGTACGGATCGTCAAGTGAATGAAATAATTGAATTTAGAAGGAATACTAATAAATGTTTGCATCTACTGTTGCTTCGTTTTAAAATCATTTCCCGAAAGTCGTGAAAATTAAGTGTGAATACATGTGTGTAGGAAGTCAGTGCAGTAGCAATGATGTGGCTACTAAGTACCAAATTATGCAGAAACCTGTGAAGACTGCTGTTGCTGGATTGAGTTCTTGTGTATGAAAAAATAAGATTTCAAAATTTTGTTCTCTCCAGCAAGAGTCCAGCAAACAATTGCTGTTATTTGAGAACTAAGGAAATAGTGTATATAGAAGCCATAGGCCTAAACAATGGTACTCCTTTAATATTGGCAATGTTCTACAGGGCTCAAAAGACATGTTATTTTATCCATTAGATTCTCGTTCCATGGATATTCACCTTGGTGGAAAATGGAGCACTGATAAAACCATTAATGTTAGCCAAATTTTATCCAAGGCAGTGCGCCTACCATATAACAGTGCAGAGGACTGCTTTTTCCCTATGCTGCACACTCTATTACATTGATAATTTTTTTAGTGCAGTTGGGTGGGGCATAGCTATACTATTCAGGGAGTGTGAACTAATGCCATCTGGTTAGTAGTTAGTTTCATGATTAATCCATTGATCTGTTTTGCCACGCAATTGTATAATATTACAACATGTCATTTAATTACAGATGTCCTACTTCGTGGTATTGGCAGAAAACTGGTGCGCTGTAATTCCAGGTTCTTGGATTGACGAGGAACAAGGCATCTATAAATGGCCAAGAAATGAAAGGATAAGAGTGGCTATTTGTCGTCACCTAGAGCCTGATGCTTCCTGGCATGCTGACAAGTATGACAGAGTATTAGGACCTTATGGTATATTGGTGTGAATGGTTTTTAATTTGGTGAATATTGAGTAAAGTGGAGTTGTATTAGCATATGTACTTTTCTGTAGATACCCTAAAGGAGGCTAGAGAAGTTGAGGTCAGAATGGCTGAGTTGAGTACTGAAGATGAAGAGCACATCCAATGGGCTTCACAAGGGAGTAAAGGGAAGAGGCGTGTGAAGCGGAAAAATTTTGATGATTATACCTTTGAGCAGGGAACTGAAGGTATGCTTGTGGTCCAATGTGAATAATTTTCTGTAAATACAGCTCAACGTATCCTTTGCTATTATTGGAGTACATGTTCTTTAATATTCCTATTTAGGGTAGGAAATGATGCATTAGATGAGTTGCCGGCTCCTCCAGCTTCATTCAAAGTCCCACGAATTGCAACTGAGGTAGAGGGCATCAATGATGAAATACCCATAGGTAAAGTGGTCACCAGTAGAGTAATAAAATTATGACAATTTGACTTTATTGAAACTTGCACTTTTTTGTCTCTGTGAAGAGGTGGATGCTTGAATGGTTGAAATAATTTACTTTTCCTTGCAAAAATTAATTTAAAAACTGCATCTGATAAGGGATCAAAAGTAAATGAACATGTAGTGGCAACTGGTATGGACTATTGGAATTCTATTGAAAAGTGCTTGCTTTCTAAGATAATATAATTATTGCCTAAAATTCAAAATCTAATGGGTTACATAATAGTTTTGCAGATATCAAGTTCACGTGCCAGAGGAGCTCAACCTCTACCAACAGCCGAGGTAAGGTGAACTGGATGTTGTGCTTTAGATTGGAGAAATAATTTCACATATTTATATGAACTATTTTATATTTGTTGTTTCATTTGTATTCTGGCTCAGGCATTGCAACCGACAGGCAGAGAGCAATAGTGCCTTCTTTATCAGAAGCCGATGGATCTGATGGTGGTACGTATTGATTTTTTCGTTTTTCATCCAACTGTGACAGAAAAATCAAATTTATGCCTGAATTTTCCATTTATCAGAAGGCTAAAGTAAAAATCAACTCTTTCAGAAAATGACATGGCTAACTTGATAAAAAAAGAATTTGAGAAATTGCATTGCAAGACTGGAGAGGATTGAAAGAAAGCAGGAAGTCATGGAAAATAAATTGGATTTCCTGCTGGCACTTAGAGAAGACCCTGATCTAGGAATTATGAGTTCTACTACAAGGACAAGTTTAGATGAACTTCCAAGTTTACCCTTAACAGCAATGTGGGAGCTAAAAAAATTTGAGGGTAAACTTCAAAATGCAGAGGAAGCCCGGAAGCAATTGGTGAGTGATTCTTCTAATTATTTATAGTAAGAGTACACTATTACTGAAGATTTCCATTTCTTGATTATCTTTAAGTCATCATATCACCATTGCATTTTTTTCTTAAAATCAGTGATTGATATTTAGGAAATTTCCACTGCTAATGCAAAGCACTCAGATGAAGTGAGATACTTTTGATACTTTGCAGAAGCTGAAATTGAAAATGATCGGTGGAGTCAATGGTGAAGCCCATCTGAGGAAAACATTATCATCATTCCCATCAAATAATTTAGCCTATGATTTAACATGGATGGGTCCACAACATGGCTCTAAAAAGGGAGGATGCTCAAAAGAGACTGTGCCTGAGCAGAACTAAATTTTCAGGCATCCTTATAGGTATGGAGAGACTTACTTAGTGCCAGCATTTCATATGATTTGTATCTTCCATTTCTTTTTACATCTTAAATCAGATATTGCTAAGAAAAGATTAAGTAGTAATTTCCTACAAAACATTTTTAAAAATACATCTGTGTATTTTCCAGCCACCGTTCTGGAGTCCCACCCAATGACCACAATCGCCAGCCTGGAGAGGGTGGCTAAACAGTGGCTGCAACATGCAGGGGATCGCATTAAATATGCAGAAAAGAAGAGGATTGACAATGAAGAAGTTTAATTTTTAATAGTCTTCCACTCTCATAATTTAATGATGTTTTTCAAGCCAATTTTCAAGTGCTAAGATATAATTTATGTATTATTGTTTCATAAACTCTGTATTTAAGTAAGAGCTAGGTCTCTATTATATGGATGTTTTGATCTTATGAACTGTTCTTACTGAAGTAATTCCCATCACCTTGATCCTCTTCCTATTAGAATTTGAATAATCTAATGGTATGTGCACTTTCAGCTACAGCTCAACCACAATGCAGTTTGTGGAATTTGCTAGTGAAATCAGATTCTCAAAAAATGTTTTAATGTCTATAATTTTCAATCACAGGTTTTTTTTCCAGTTGTGTTTCAAATATTTGTAGACTTTTGTAAAATCACTGGACTGAATATTTGAATCGGATCATTCGTAGTTCTAGGATTACAAACTAGGTGGCACCACTCATTCATCGTAGATCGTATCGTAGTTCTGCCATTACACACTAGGTGGCACCGCAATCGTAGGTCGTCTTGTACAGGTCATAGGAAAATTCATGTAGGAGCTCATTAGGGGGCTCTTAAAGGACCTCGTAAAAGACTCCTACAGTGTTGCATCTGATGTCATAAGTATCTCATTGTGAGGTCTTTAGGAGGCTCTCGCAAGACTCCTACAAATTCCTAAGACCTCTTTATGAAGTCATATAGGACTCCTATGTGTTGATTGGGGAGTCTGCTGAAGAAAGTTCATAAATCTGTCATTGTTTATGTTTTGAACTGCCTTATATATAGTCTTGATTGAACTCTTGACATAAGAATCGACCACGTTTATTTATTTTTCAGGCGCGTCATATCATTTGGGACATAAGGAGTGAACTAATGAGGGTTCAGCTCGTCATTCAATGATTCAACTCTGTGATAAACATGAAAATATTTTGTGTATTTGTGTCTTCCTCAGTGCAGTGATGACATTTTAAATAACTATCTCTGGAAAAAACCTACTTTTAATTTAGGTGGAACATTGTTCTTTTAAAACACTTGGATACTGAATGCCAGGATAAATCTTTTAAAACGTAGTGTTGTGCAGGAAGCAAGGTCGATCATAACTCTTGATTCCCTTGCCGTGTGGTGTGGCATTGGCGTATGTAGCGTCGGCTACCAGAGATAGTACTGATAATGTGGATTCTTATTTTAATGTGCTACTTAGGCAAGTGAATTATTGAAATTTGAAGTAGTGCCAATAAATGTATAAATATCCAGCTGTTTTTTGTTTAAAAGTACTTTCAAGTTGTTCCTGAAAGTTATTATTAGGACAATTATAGGTAGTAGCCGTCACTTAATGGAAGTCATTTTGTAATATCAAATTAAAGACTGCAAATCTGCTGTCTTTACATCAACCGGTTTCTCCACACTGTAGCATCATCAGCACTGGGTTTAGTTTTTGTCAGATTGCAGGTTGAAACTTAGATTTAATCTCTTTAACAAATTCCAAGACCATATTTTCAGTGATGATGTTAAAAATATTTTGTGGACCCCAACTTACTATGGTATGCTGCACCATAATCACAAAATTAGAGAAATCGATTGCCGAACTGACAGATTCAAAATGTTCTTTTTTCCACGTACTATTAGGGATATGAATAACGGTAAATATATCCAGTACGAGTGTAGCAATGGATAACATTGGTAGCTGCACGTTGGCATAAGGACTTAAAGCTAACCCAACTAACGGCATGTTTTTGCACGTATGCTTTGCTATTTTTATCTTTTTTTAAATAGATTAGTTTTGAACAGTACCTATGCAAGTACTAATCCATTTTTGATGCATGATATGTGGTGCATGTTTGGTGAGAGTTCACCCCCTGCCACACACCTTTATGGTGGCTTGCAGGGTATTATGTAGATGTAGTTCCTGATGATACTATAGTGTACTATACTATGGAGTGGGTTAAATGTAGTCTGAACTTCTGAGGACTGTTAAGTAGCAGAAGTAGAATCGATAGGGTTAGGAATGAGCGGGTCATGAAAGAATGTAGGTTCGATACTGCTCCAGTAATAGACAAATGAGATGGTTGTGCTTTGTTGATTTCGCCATGTTGAGATAATGGACGATTGTCGAATGATGAGACAGTAATGTAAAAGTTAAATGAATGGTGTGAGAGGTAGGGGTGGACCGAGAAAGTGGTGGTTGAAAGGGAGGAATGAATTATAGGAGTCTTAAGAACAGGAGAGTGTTTACCAAGCAATTTATATAGGAGTAAATAGAAGCAAACACTTAAGGTTTGATAGGCTAAGTCAGAATGGAGGAAGCTGTTGAAGTAAAGCTAGGTATACAAGCATATTATAAGTGATAGTTTTAGACTGTGCCTACCCTGGAATGGAATGGCATGTATACATACATATATTTTTAAAAATATTTGGAAAAAATATAATAAATTATTTTAAAATGTACTTGAAAATATTTTAAACTCGTGAAGAAATCATTTTAAAATAATTTTAAAATATTTTAAACGCAAAAAAATATGGTGAACATTATTTTAAAATAATTTGAAAATGATTTTAAAATTATTTTTCAATATATTTTGAATTTATTTATTCATAAGATTTTTCTACTTGAGAGGAGTCTGAAGAACTGGAGAGTGTGTATGAAGCAATTTATATAAAAGGAAATAGAGGCAAACACATTTTAAAAGGTTTGCAGACAAGGTCAGAATGGAGGAAGCTGTTTGAAGTACAGCAAGGTATACAAGCATATCATTATAAGTGATACTTTTCGACTGTGCCTACCCCAGAAGGGAATGACATGTATACATACATTTTATAAAAGATTTGGAAAAAATAGAATAAATAATTTTTAAATTATATTAAAATATTTTTCAAAATATTTTAAACTTATGAAGAAATCATTTTAAAATAATGTACAAATGTTTGAAACACCAAAAAATATAGTGAACTTTGTTTTAAAATAATTTTAAAGTGATTTCAAAATTATTTTTCAATATATTTTGAAATAATTTTTTCGTAAGATTTTGCTACTTGGGTGGGTAGTGTTGAAAACAAATGTTTGAGAGAAGATAATGAGCTATTAAATACAATTGTTACAGTTATTGGCATCTCTCAAAATCTGACTACAAGAAGAGTAGTAAGCATAATTTTGTGCATGGTATGTGTGTCAAAAAGTGAATCAAACCTTGTATTATGTTTTGGGACTGATGTATATGACACTTAGAACATGAAGAACCTATCATATTATTCATTAGTTTGTAATATGTTATGTTATTAATTTTCCGACGTTTACGTAAGGAGGGAAGATTTAGCAAATGAAGGGCTCCATTTTGGCTCCGGTTCAAAGGAACTGGATCCAAAATTATAACACTGCGATGATAACAAACGGAAAACATGTTTAAAACATTTAACTATCAGTTGGTGCGACTGTTGTCCGAACAACCGCGACGAACAATGGTCGGAAATCGAAAATACTTGGCCAAAAGTCAAAAAGTGATTTTTTCAAGCCAGGAAGCTGAAACTTTGCATAAATATTCTAAAAAGACCTGTGCGTCCATAATCCAAGGCAATTTCCTTAGTACTCAACAATTAACAATTTGCATCAGGTCAAAAATGCACAAATTTCGCAAAAACTGTCTACCCTAATTTTTCTCCCGAAATCTTCAAAAAAAAGCTGCTTGCTGCCCTTGCTGAAACTTTATGGGTGATTATTCGGACTAAAAGGTGATGTAATTAGATGAAACAATTTTTTTCTTTCTTTTAATGTAGTCTGCTTACATTTTTGTCATTATTTACCAAAGATATGAAACAAAATGGCGGACCTTCATTTTTGGTCAATTTTTTAATATATGTAGAGAAAAAGTAAATTGCATCGCCGAGCATCACGGAGTAACTTATATGGGGAAACTCTACAAAGCTTGCATAGTGCAAATCCGATGAGTTATGCTGCGACCGTTTGCGACGCCGAATTTCACGTCAGTTTTTCGATCGCGCGGTCGAGTCTGGTCCAACCCGCCTGCAACGGGGCGGCAAGTGTGTGGAATGGATTGTAGCCGCATCCACTCCGCTATGGAGATTTTCGAGACACAAATATTGACAAGAGTCACCATCTATTATATTTTCATGAATTCGCGGTAAAAATTACGCATTTTATTAAGTGGAGTAAGGACAAGGAGATACTGAAAGACTGTTTTCTTCGGGTGCACCACGGATCAGGGAGCTGATGAACAAGAATTCATCCGACATCGATTCTCAATGCCATATTTGCTTAAACTGAGAATGGCCTGAGCTCCCTCAAAGCCATACTTACAAATTAGTGTACAATTTATATTATGCTAGGTTATTGCATCTCTGGAAATGCATTACAAGTTATGCGATACTGAATGATCAAGTAGACTTTGAAGTTTAACTTTATATGATTCCTCTAAAATAGTAACTTCTCCTGGATAAGTAGCTATTCAACCATCTGTACTTTTTCGTAAATAGGATATAATTTATGGCATTGCAGTTCTGCTACTTTTCGAAAAACTATGTATATACTGGTAAAACTATGTACATACCTGAAGATGTGACCTTAAGTGCCGCGAATGTTTGGTCTACAAGGCGCCACACGCTACTGCTCCCGACCATGACTATGACTCATGCACAACTAAATACTGACTCCTCGAGAGTTCCATGGAAATAATTGGCAATAGGGCATCTTTCTCTGACTTAGCTATTGTCATCATGTCAGTTTTCTTCCACTTTGAAAGTACTGTTCTCAACCTAATTGGTGTGGTCTTGCTAATTTCTTTGAGGAGTTTGGAGGCTGCTTCATCCTCCTCTTATTGTTAACCCATAGAGACCGGGAAAGAAAAAGTTGCCGCAGAATGAGACGATCTCTGACTTTCTGTTTTCTTTCCCTTTGATCTTTTGCTGCTAGTTCGAAAACATTTCTCCGGGCGCCCAGAAGTGCCTAATAAGTTTTGCAATGCAAGCATAAATTTGATTTCAAATAATCATTCAAAGTATATCGCATTTCTTAATAATCTTAAATCGCTCGGATATACTTTACAGAGGTGTTGAAGAACCTAGAAAATTTTGCATCAAAAGATCGGGAAAAACAGGATTTACCTTTTGCCTTTCGCCTTAGCGCATCAAAAATCTCTCGTTATTCCGTAGGCTTCGCTCCCACCGCGACGCATATCCATTATGAAAGAAGCTCTTAATGTAATTACTAAAAACCTTTAAAACTTTATTAATCACTTCCAAATGCAACCTTTCGCTGAGAAAATTTAACAAGTACTTTGTCTTCATACGAAATGACGCATTTTTCACTCACATTAGTATTTTATACATTTGTAAACATGTGATTTCCATGGAAGCATTTTTTCAATCATTAACACAATCAAACGCTAAAAGAAAGCCGAAACTATTAGCTTAAAGAGGATATAGGCGAGTACAATTTTACGCACATTCCAAAAGAAAAGACTATTCGAAAAAGCGAATTGACATTATATTAAGGATTCTGCAATAATATTGATATTTTGATATTCGAAGCGATTGAATGCATAAAATAACATCATAAACGTCTTTACAAATGAATCATTTAAAGAATAGACATTAGAGTAATTATTTATATAAATTTTTTATTGCGAATCACATTTTTTTCTATTTGTCTGTAATTATATTTTCCCTTTTCCCATATTTCTTTATTTTTCCTTGTCTCATTCTCCACTCCTTCCACTAGCATTTTACCGTTTTTAATTTGGTCATCATAAAGGAAATAGTGACTATCGTTAGAGCTATGCTAATATACGCTTTCATGCAGATTGTATATATATTGATTTGGGGACGATTGAGCGTGGAATGTAATGCTTTAGGAATGAAATTCCTTATTTAGGCCAAAAACCCTGATAAAATCATTGCCCTGTGTTACATTCACTCCGTCACTAGAAATGAGAGGAGTATTAGAATGCACAGAGATACACGTGTAGCGTCTTTGGCCAGGTCGATAACGTCCTCATACTTAAGTCTCGATTCGAATTTCAACATATCTGCTGGTGTCGATATTATCATAAGATTACTGATAGCTAGTTGGTTCGATTTTGAAATTTCACCCTCCCCGTTAGGAGTTATTTTAATTGCTACGTAATAACCAGATAGGTGGCTGAAATTTAGTCAATAGTGTGCTTATCTGGAAATTCTCCCTAAATATATATCGTCTCATTCTAACTACACCATAATATAATTGAAATAATAATTGTTTCGGAAAGCAACGAATGCGCAAACCATTAATAAAAATTATGCCACGGAGGCGACGTATATGTGATAATATCAAATCATATACTCTATAAGCAGTCCTAATAGAGTACACAAACCTTGAAAAAGCGAGAAATCTTGAGGTGGTTAGCAAAGTATCCACACCACTAGGAGTTGTAGAGAGAATTTCGAGAGATCGAATACTGACACCAACACGAGTGAAATCCGAGCTGAAGTTTCAAAAAGTTTATGATTTACGCCACTGCAAAAGTGAAACTGAACGCTCTAGTGCATTTCATTGGAGACTAGAATACGTTCTCCCAAAAATATCCGCAAAAACCCGCGTAAAAAGCTCCTTGGTGCCTTAAAACGACCCTTCGCCTAACACCCAACCAGAGTGCAGGGGGCGGGGGAGTTGCAGCCAGGCGACACCAGCTGTGGGTCGGTGGCCTCGAAGAGACAATAATCCTTTGTGATACGCATGCTGTCTCCGTTAAAAGTGAACGTATTCGTCAGTAGGCGATGTCAAGATGGTAAGAGGAGAAACGCCCGTGGTGCACCCGAAGAAAGCAGTCTTTCAGTATCTCCTAGTCCTTACTCCACTTAATAAAATGCGTAATTTTTACCGCGAATTCATCAAACTGTAATAGATGGTGGCTCTTGTCAATATTTGTGTCTCGAAAATTTCCATAGCGGAGTGGATGCGGCTACAATCCATTCCACACACTTGCCGCCCCGTTGCAGGCGGGTTGGACCAGACTCGACCGCGCGATTGAAAAACTGACGTGAAATTCGGCGTCGCAAACAGTCGCAGCATAACTCATCGGATTCGCACTACGGAAGCTTTGTAGAGTTTCCCCATATAAGTTACTCCGTGATGCTCGGCGATGCAATTTACTTTTTCTCTACATATATTAAAAAATTACCAAAAATGAAGGTCCGCCATTTTGTTTCATATCTTTGGTAAATAATGACAAAAATGTAAGCAGACTACATTAAAAGAAAGAAAAAAAGCTGTTTCATCTAATTACATCACCTTTTAGTCCGAATAATCACCCATAAAGTTTCAGCAATGGCAGCAAGCAGCTTTTTTTTTGAAGATTTCGGGAGAAAACTGAGGGTAGACAGTTTTTGCGAAATTTGTGCATTTTTGACCTGATGCAAATTGTTAATTGTTGAGTACTAAGGAAATTGCCTTGGATTATGGACGCACAGGTCTTTTTAGAATATTTATGCAAAGTTTCAGCTTCCTGGCTTGAAAAAATCACTTTTTGACTTTTGGCCAGGTATTTTCGATTTCCGACCACTGTGGGACGCGGTGAAACCCAGAAGATGCAGCTGCCATTATAATCGATCCGAATCCAAAGCGCATCACCAAAACATCTAATTACAGCTTCCATTTCCCTCGTTGAAAACCCGAATACGGAAATCTAAAAATTTCTCAAAATATAATTCGTTGCAAAAGCGTCTTGAGTGACCAAACTGATCCAGAATTATGACACTGCGATGACAGCAAACGGAAAACATGTTTAAAAAATTTAACAGTCAGAAGTTGGTGCGACTGTTGTCCCATCAACGACGCCGCGGTGAATTTCGGAAGATGCAGCAGACATTATCGATTGGAATCCAAAGCGCATCACCAAAAACCTCTAATTACAGCCTCCATTTCCCTCTTTGGAAACCCGAATACAGAAATCTAAAAATTCAAAATATCACACCTTGTAAAAGCGTCTTGAGTGGCCAAACTTAAAAACGCCGAGTAATATAAGCAAAATATACATGACCACGCCTAAACAGAATATACCCCACCCGACCCTAAAACTGAAATAATTCGTAGTTAAAAGCTCACCGCTAACATAGGGAATAAAATTGCTCAGTCCTATTTCCGATATTTCAACACGATACACAAACTAACCAGAAATTTTAAATCACATAAAACCTTACGGCAATGACGCCTCTGCCATAAGCGTCACTTGACTGCAAGAAATGAATGAGTACCTTTATTGGAGATGTACGCTGCAGACCATCGGCGCGTATGCCTCCGGAAAGTCGGAATCACGTGTAGAACTTGTACGATAGCTAGAATATCTAGCAGAGAGGTTTCTTGCGTTTTATTGGCAAGCGTCCAAATCAGAGGCATCCACCGAACTTATCACAACCGTCTGCTATTGATCCACCGAAATTAACAAATGAAAAACGTAACAGCACTGACCTGTGACAAGGAGGAGTCGGTCAGGAGTGATCGAATCATAATCTTGTTCTTTCGGAAGAGACTCTACCAAACCCAAAAACGCAATATACTTGTGCGGAAATGACAATTATATATATTTGAATCAATGAATTCTGTATTCCAATGCCTCACTTCATGGCAAGAAAGATTTTTACTAAGCATGTTTCATTTTTAAATAAACTAGATTATTGGAAAAACCCCACACGAACCACTTTATTTGGCATAACAGTAAGAGAAATGGCCAACCTGACCTTTTCCCCAGGCATTTGAGAAATTCAGCGCTTTCCAACGAAGTGAGTTCTCCGAAAGTTCCGAACCACGAAAATGACAATAGTTTATAAAATCGCCGGCGATGAAGGTACGGCTTACATTCGTGGTCTAGCACCAAATAAGATCGCTCACGTGTTCCTGCACCAACGTATATAGAAATGGGTGCCTCGATGCACCATCATGCACAATGCTAGAGAGTTCCAGAACGATTCGTGCTAGGATGTTCCGGAGCGATTCGATCCAAAAGAACGGGTCCGCTTGACGAACGGATCCGACTGCGAGCCAAATTTTCGGTCCTCCAGATAACTCAACTCGAGGAACCAAATAAACGTCACGAAAAGCGAAAGAAATTAAAAGACCGGGAGGACCCATAGATCTTAAATATGAAATAAGGGCCTATTTAAGATGTATGGGAGGACCCACGAAAGGAACGAGTGGAACAACGAGATGAACGGAAGGACCGAATCAACCGAGTTCCCAGCGGAACTATGAACGACTGTCGGTGCAGGAATTATGTGCACTCTGTTTTGAATGTGAACAACAAATTAACAGCTTGGCCTACAGAAAAACTAATCAATTCTCTTTATTTCATTCTGCGTTATTGGACGGTAAAATTAAATTTTTAGAACGCATTTCCATATTTTTTATAACGGTTGTAACGTAAAAAGTGCCCGTTTTAAACTGGTGATTTTTAGCAAGGCCCACATAAGGTCTGACACCAAATAAGACCACCCTCATTCTCAATTTGAATAAAACAACCTAAATATTATTATAATTGAGGTGTTTTCGGAATACAAGTTTTGCTGCGTATTGTAACATATTCCCTTTTCGTTGCATCACTTATATTTTTACAATAATTATTGAAAATAATGTTGCTCACTGTCCCAATTGGGACAGTGGGACAAATTAATTTATTTTTATCATCAGCATTGCAAGTGACTCTCAAATACAAACCGCTCTGACACAAACACATACGGCACACAGCTCTTTTCCTCCCCATCTGACATACGTAAGAATACTTTTTAATCACCTTTTATTATTTTCAAAGCACCCGATAGAGTAAATAATTTTATTTTACAACAATTACGAAACTAATAATTTACTTAAGTAGACCATTAAAATTGTTTTTGACGTACCTGAGTTTTGCAGACTATTTTTCCATTTCAAGCTTGTTCAACTAAAATGCGTAAGGTACCTAATACAATATACCTTATTCATACACATGCTTGGATAGATAACTTTCTCACCAGGGCAGCTTTCGCCGACACTCTTTCCGGCTTCGCCCATAAAATTAATTAAATTTCATCAGTTCACTGATGTGTTACCGAAAACCGGAACAAGCGTGGAACATGAAAATGGTCGTCAGTCAAAGTTACCTGTTCAATTAAGTCGGAAACTTCATTTAGTTCTAAGCGTGTAGCAATGCATAATAATAACACTACTGAGGTTTTCTTAATTCAAAATGTTCTCGGAAGCCATAAACCACGAATACATTACAAACTAAAAAATAATATAAAATTCAGTAAATTTCAACGACTATGGCACCATTGTCTAAGATAAGTTATCTTTGTCCTACTCTCGGCAATGATATCATAGAATATTCTATAGTCGTCGAAACCGAACTGATTTTATTAAATTACTATGGAATGTTACAAGGCGTTTTTCATTTTTTTCCTCAGAGGTTTTCCGTAATTCATCATTTTTTTAGAAATTTCATCAATTAATGGACGAACGAGACAGATACGACGATGATTTAAAGTGCATCTTCTTACAAGCATTGCGTAAAGGTTGAGGAATAACTGAAATAAAAAACTTGAAGTTTGAAATTTTTACAAGTCTAGAGAACTAGAAGATCTCGTAAAACCAACATTTGCTGCCCAACTGTGTCTATGGCGACCAGATTCACCCCCGCTAGTCGCTAAAATGACATCTTTAGTCACCATCTACTTAACTGACATCCGTTACAATATTTTCAAATATAATTTGACATATCCCATCACCCCCTGGATACATTTCAATCTTCATCGCTATGTTTATGAATTAGTTCCTGATTTCTCCTCCTTGATCCGGACCTATTACAAACCCCCCCCTGCCTACTACTTAACCCCATACGTAACCGACGATCCCTAACGAGAAGCGATAACTTGGGGACCATCATTATAAGGGACCATAAAAATTAGGGATCTCACGAGAGAATCCAGTTCTTCCGCGACATGACGAATGTCTGGAATCGTTGGCGGATCGATATCGTGGAACTGCGACATTGTAACTCGAAACACAGCACTTTGTAAAATTCCACTTGTTTTTTTATCGGCCTCAACCGATTACGAAGTTACACTTACCTCATTTCCTCGGGTAGATCTCTTGGAAATGATCTCTTCGTCGTACCCGCTGAGGCCAATAAAGAAACAAGTGGACTTCTACAAAGTGCTGTTTTTATTTAATTACGCGACAATTACTTAATTATTCCAGAAAATTCGTACACAGCAGGTAAACCGTAGGTTAGAGAACTATAGTAAAAGGGTATTTCATGGCTATGAACACTTTAAGGAAAAATTGTTAAGAAATGCTGAGCAGAAATATATTTCACTTTCTATGAATTTCATACTCGTAATCTAATGCTATAATATTATTTATAGATTGAAAGTGTACTCACCTGCGGTTCAAGTTGCTCGGCTGATGTGGTTCTGTAGGGGAGGTAGATGGGGGAGGTTCAGGTTGGTGTAATGTACAGGCCTCTTACCGGAAGATCCCGGGTTCGAATCCCGGCTGGGGAAGATATTTTTCATTGTTAAACCGTTCCGTAAGTGGATGTTATGTTGAGAGAATTTTTAGAACAGAACTCCGTTCGTCGGATGGGACGTAAATCCATTTCCTTGAGTGCAGACTAACACAGGCGCCGGGTTTCTCTCCACCCCTCCCATCCATGTCCAGAAGTAAATTTTAGACAAATGTATTATGAATCTGAGGCTTACCACTCCGATTATACGTGTGAATTTATAGGATTTAAATGGGTGAAAATGTAGAAAGCTCTAACATAAAGGAAATATTTTTTGGAAAAAAGCGCTAGATATTAAAAATCGCTAATTTATCATTTAAGTGGAAGGAGATGAAAAAATGCAAGAAGAAAAAAAATGTTCGTATATTTTTATTTTAAATGTTACTAAAAATACATCATCGTCCGGATGCAGTGTTTCATGTGGACTTCTACAAAGTGGTTTTTATATAATTACGAGACAATTATTTAAGCATGACCTCCAACTAGAATTTCGTATCCAGCAGGAAAACCGTAGGTAGAATAGAGAATGATAGTGAAAGGGTATTTAATTAATTCGTAGCAATGAACACTTAAGGAAAAATTGTTAAGAAATGCAAAGTAGAAATAAAGTACTGAATTTGACTCTCGTAATCTAATACTCTATATTCACAAATTCAAAGTGTACTCACCTGAGATTCACGTTGATCGTCTGATGTGGTTCTCTGAGAGAGATGTGAGAAAGGTGGTTCATGTTGGTGTAACGGTCAGAGTACTGGCCTCTCACCGGAGGAGCCCGGGTTCGAATCCAGGGGGGAAGATATTTTTCATTGGTAAACCCTCCACTACGTCAGTGCTTTGTTCAGAGAATTTGGGTACAGCACTCCGTCCGTCATATGGGACGTAAAGCCATTTCCTAAAGTGCAGGATAAAACAGGCGCCAGGTTTCCCTCCACCATTCCCATCCATATCCATAAATGTAATTTTAGACGAATGCATAATGAACTTGAGGTTTACCACTCTGGTTATACCTGAGTATTTATAAGAGTTCCAATTGAAAAAAATGGGGAAATCACGAATATATATGAAGTACTTTTTGAAAAAATACACTTATTATATTTTTTAAAAATTCTACTCTGCCTTTATCGTGGAAGGAGTTATAAAAGTGAAACAAGTAAAAGTTATTGGTATATTTTTATTTTAAATTTTACTGAAAAATACATCATCGTCCGGGTGCAGTGTGTTTTCCACCGCGTGCAGGTCCTCCGGAGTGGTGCTCGCCGACGTTGGTGGTGCCATCGGGGTCTTCTTCACCTCCGGCCGAACCGGGTTGTCCTGGTGAGGCGGGTTCCGCGGTGCAGGGAGGTTGAATCTCCAGGTGCGGTGTTCTCGGAGCTCTGGATGCAGTGGTGTAGGTGCAGAGTGCTCCACGATACATGGTGATACGAAGGAGGAGGAGGACCTGGATTTCTTGGTGAAGGCCTGAGGCCACCAAGGCACAAGGCGTGAAAAGGCAAGAAAAGTAAGAACCCACACGTACCTACCTATATAACACTGCAGACGATAAAGAAAATTCAAAGGTCTCTCCAGGAATAGTTGATATGCGCCTGGAGAAAGAATTGTGTATCCAAAGTGAACTCGATATTATCAATCTCCAATTGATAATCTGTCATCGAATCCTCTGATAATTCCTCCCCCGCCATTATCTGATCGGGATCTTTTGAATGGTGGAAACGTATTATTTTCCATTCCATATAATAATTCATCCCCCGGGCTCCCCACCCACCACGGAGCCACAAATTCGGGGCGCCGCACTATGGGGTACAGAGGTACCGCTCACTTTCAAAATCGTAGAACTTTTGAATGAATTGAGATATGAACAAAAATTATTTTTTATTTGAAAGCTTAAACTCGAAGAAATAGAGAAAAAATATGTTTCAAATGAAAAATAGCAATAAAAGTCTGCAGAAAGGGTGCGAATGCCGTAACTTTTTCCAATTTTTTGTATGCAGTAAAATAAATCAGCGAAAAATAAATGTTTAAAAACAAAAATATATATATTACTATATTTTCTCATACTCATTGATAATAAGATTAAACCAAGTCGAAATAATAAATAATATTTATGTTATTACGCGTTAGAAAATATTATTATCACGTTAGAAAATATTTAAAAGCAGATTTATAATCTTCAAGAGAAATATAACAAAAAAGCATTGATGTGTTTTTTACGTGCAGTAAATAGTTTAGCCACAAATCGATTTTTAATGTATCGAGTCGCCCAACATGCTAATTGTGACCCAGCGCGCGCTGCACAATGTCAACCGCAGGCTGAATTGAATTACGTTGTATAACGTTCAAAATCATTAATCTCGGTCCAGTTTCAACATATGTTTGAAATTAATATGTAGTTACAAAGCTAAGAATTGTATCTATTGATAAAATTGCTAAAGTCTATTGATAAACTAAACAGTGAATGTTGCTGTTCGAGTGCAGAGTGAAAAGAAAATCAATGTCCTTGGAAGCAAATGCATTAATGAAAGAAGGGTGAGATTCAATTTCCAGCATTAAACTTAACAAAATTAATAATCTTATTATTCACCATATTATAACCAGAATTATAATTTACAGAGCGGATGCAGTCATCGACAGTATCGACAGGGGGAATTTGTATCGAGACAGCCGGAGGCTATGCTGGCCGGCTTGGGTATCAAATAAACTTTCTAAGTATCGCAATTGCTTGTGTAACTACTCTTTGGCACCCTTTACCCTTGGGGATTCAACTGAGCCACTCCAGTTGTCTCCCATTGCGGTCATCGTGGAGCTCCTAGTCACCTTGGGGCACTACATGAAAATTTTGGTGTCAGGTGTGGGGTTGGGTGCAGCAATTGCGAAGAGAGTCTCGTGTTCGGCACACCGACACGGTGCTCGGGAGGGTTCGAGAAAAGGCCTCCGAAGAGCCTACTGAGAAGAAGACGAGGCGTGCAGCCGACGACGATCCGGGATCGAGACGAAGGAGGTGTAAGCGGAGCCCCCCCCCCCTGACGGAAGACAGCCGCCAAGGGCCGCAGTCGGTGACGCCATGAGTCCGGAAGGCGCGGGAGAGAACGCGTCAACGAGCAGCGACGCCGCGACGTCGTACGTGGGAGAGACAGCTGGAAGCAGCCGTTGCGGAGAAGAGTGATACCAGTAAGTCACACTTCCTAACTACCCACTCCTCTTACCTTTGTGAATTCATTCGTTTAGAAATGGATCGCAACGAGGCAAGTCAGAGCGCAAGCTCGACAGAGTACTGTAGCATCATGGAAGCCATGAAGTTAATAGCATGTCCTTTTGACGGCGATAAAAGAAAACTGAGGGAATTCGTCGATAATGTAGACGTAGCCTTTGAACTAGTATATCCGGATAATCATGACAGATTACTTAAATTCGTAAAGGCTAAGATTACAGGTGATGCGAGATCCAAACTAATGGTTAGGGATCTAACTCATACCTGAGGGCAAGTAAATTGCATATTAGAAGAAAATTTTGCAAATAAAAGAACGCTCGACTTTTACGCGTGCAAAATGTTTAATTCTAAACAGGCAAGATCGGAGTGGATCGTATCCTGGGGGAGTAGGATTGATACCATGCAGTCCGAATTAAGAGAATCCACCAGGAGGAGTCTCGAGGAAGACGAGCTCCATGGGGCGTTTGCACTTTTAAAACACTTGGTGAAGGCTTGTTTCGTGCAAGGGTTAGCCAATGATAGGATTCAGACTATCGTAAGGAGCCGAGGGGAAGACTTGATGCTCTCCACGGCGATAGAAATAGCCTTGGAAAAAGAAAGTGCAATCATGTCAGTTAGAGAGCGGACGGGAATTAATAATCCGTCGTATGGAGGAGAGAAATGTGGGAATTGTGGGAAAAGGAATCACCCAACCTCCAAATGCTTTTATAGAAGGGGTCGTGATGAGAAGGAACCCAAAAGTGTGAAGGCTCTAAATGGAATGAAGTGTTTCGCGTGCGGGCGGCCGGGACACTTAGCGAGGGACTGCAGGGCAGTAAAAAGACCCTGAGTAGGTCAAGGAAAACGGGGACACTCGGAAGGGTCTGAGAGAAAAAAGTGGGAAAAAAGGGGATCGGTACTTCACCCCTCAACAGCTGAGGTGAGGAATGTAAACACTGTCTCGGGACAGGGGATGGACACGGTCACTTTTGAGGTGAAGGAAGGGAGAAAAGGAAATTTGACCTTCCTCATCGATACGGGGGCCGATGTAAGTCTCGTTAAAGAGACAGCCCTCCGGAAAGGAACGAGGTACTCCACGGAAGGAGTTCTAAAACTAAAGGGAGTGACTGAGGGAGTAATCAGTACTCTGAGGAATATTAACTTAGATCTCATGACGGAAAGAGAGACGAAGTCACATTTGTTTCATTTGGTGGACGAGAAAATGTCCGTCAGTAGCGACGGAATATTAGGGAAAGGTTTCTGGGAAGAAACCGAGGCGCGTATTGATTACGCTAACAAAGAAATTTTAATGGGAGATGTAGTGATCCCTTTCGACGAAAAGACGAAAAATGGAGCGCTAGAAAAGAGCGTTAGGTTTTTGAAATTACCCGCAAGAAGCGAGATAATTGTGAGATGCCCAACGGAAAAGGAAGGA
Source organism: Platycnemis pennipes (assembly GCA_933228895.1). NCBI lineage: Eukaryota > Metazoa > Arthropoda > Insecta > Odonata > Platycnemididae > Platycnemis > Platycnemis pennipes. The sequence goes on along the minus strand of OW121858.1, from coordinate 17,519,922 downwards.
GAAGGGCTAATAGAAAAAAAGAGGTCCTCCCGGGGATATTCATTGCGTCCTCCCTCACGGTAGGCGAGAATGGTGAATGCGTCACGAGCATGATAAACACCACAGAGGAGGACGTGCACATACAGTTCCCTACAGTAGAATTAAAGGAAGTAATGAAGGCACGGGTAGAATCTGCAGGAGATGACAATGATGTTGAGAATGAATTAGATAGGGAGAAATTGCTTTTCTCGCAACTTAGATTGGGTCATCTGAACAGGGAAGAAAAGAGGGAATTAGTGCCTCTTATTAGGGATTTTAAAGATGTGTTTTACCTGCCCGGAGACTCCCTCTCGTGCACAGATGCGGTAGAGCACGCAATTCTAACGCTGACCGTAGAGTCGAAGCAGGCCATTTAAAGCAAACCGTATCGCATCCCAGAAGCGCACCAAGAGAAGTGCGCGCCCAAACAGAGAAAATGTTGAAAGAAGGAATTATAGAGAGGAGTAACAGCGCTTGTAGTTCGCCAATTTTGGTGATCCCAAAGAAGATGGATGCATCTGGCCAGAAGAAGTGGAGAATAGTAGTAGATTTTAGAACGCTAAATGATGTAACGGTGGGGGATGCCTTGCCCCTTGCCAAACATTACAGAAATATTGAATCAGTTGGGGAAGGTCCGATATTTCTCCACTCTGAACCTAGCGAGTGGGTATCACCAGATCCCGCTGCGCGCAGATGACCGGGAGAAGACGGCCTTTAATGCGAATTATAATCATTTCCATTTGAATCGTTTTCCCTTTGGTTTGAAAGGGGCTCCTGCAACTTTCCAGCGCCTGATGAATACAGTTCTTACTGGATTACAGGGAATAAAATGCCATGTTTATTTGGACGACGTGGTGATTTTTGCACTCTCTGATTATTCACAATCAGAAACTTAAGGAGGTGTTGGAGAGACTCCGAGAGCACAGCCTAAGTTACATCCAGACCAATGCGAATTTTTGCGAAAGGAGGTGAACTACTTGGGTCACGTCATCACTGAAGAAGGAGTCAAGCTATATCCTGAGAAGATGCGGAAAGTACGGGAATTTCCGCAGCCAAAAACCACTACGCAATTGAAAGGATTTTTAGGACTAGCGGGCTACTACCGGCAATTCATCCCGGGGTTCAACAAAATTGCAAAGCCGCTCCATGACCTACTGAAGAAGGATGTAACCTACGAATGGGGTTCCTGTCAGCAAGAGAGTTTCGAGAGGTTGAAGAGCCTTCTCACAACGGAACCGGTCCTCCAGTATCCGAATTTCGCGAAGGAGTTTATTCTCACCACCGACGCGAGCAACGAGGCGCTGGGCTGTGTGCTCTCGCATGGGGTTATCGGTAAGGATAGACCGATAGCCTATGCGAGTCGCTAACTCAACAAGGCGGAGAGAAATTATTCTACGGTGGAGAAGGAACTATTAGTGATTGTGTGGGGAACGAAATACTTCCGCCCCTATCTCTACGGGCGAAAGTTCACCATTGTGACGGACCACAAACCCATAGTGTGGATTTTTAGCATAAAAGACCCGAGTTCGAGGTTGATGCGCTGGAGGTTAAAGCTAGAGGAATATAAATACCAGGTGGTATATAAAAAAGGAGCGCTAAACTAACGCAGACGCGCTGAGTAGGATCAATCAGTGCTCCGCCCAAGAAGAGACGGAAGAAAGAAGAGAAGAAGAGAACGAGACAGAAGAGGAAGAAGAGGACGAGGAGAAAGAGCGAAAAGTTGGCGAGGGAATGACCGAAGAGAGGAAAATAAGACTTTTTGTGGAGTTTCATGATTCACCAGTGGGAGGCCATCAGGGGATGAAAAGGACCCTCAAGAGAAAAAAACTGTATTTCTCATGGTCGGGGATGAAAGAAGACATCGAAAGGTATATAAGACAATGTGAGACCTGCCAGAAAAACAAAATTACTAGGAGAAAGGTGAGAATGCCAATGGAGATCACTTCTACCCCTCAAGTGGTATTTGAGAGGTGCTTCTTGGATATTGTGGGAGTTTTGCCTACTACTCTCCGGGACAACAGATATCTGCTCACTTTTCAGAATGAATTGTCTAAATTCATCCTGGCAGTTCCCATGGAGAAGCACGGCGCACCGTCAGTAGCGAAGACGTTCGTGGAGCAAATGGTGCTGAGATTTGGCATCCCTCAGGTGATGCTCACCGATAAAGGTGCTAACTTCCTAAGCAGCATATTTAAAGAAACGTGTAAATTGCTTGAAATCAAGAACATTTAAACCACAGCTTATCACCCGCAAAGTAACGGCGCGTTGGAGAGGAGCCATCGAACATTGGTGGAATACCTACGCCACTACATTGCAGAGGACCAGCAAAATTGGGATGACAGGATCCATTTTGCAGTGTTTGTGTACAACACCACGCCACAGCGCCACAAAAATAACTCCTCACGAGTTAATGTTTGGAAAGAAGCCAAACATACCCGGGTGCCTGCAGGTAGAACCCACTCCATCCTACAATTACGAAGAGGATTTGGAGGAACTGAAGGCCAGATTGCAATCGGCATACCAAAAGGCGAGAGGGTGTCTCCTGGAGGCTAAGGTAAAGAATAAGGTATATTATGATAGAGGAGCACACACAGAGATTTTTAAAGTGGGGGATAAGGTTTTGTTATACGATGAAATGATTAGGAGAGGGAGATCAAAGAAACTCTCGGGCCAATGGGTGGGCCCATACACCGTAATGAAAGTAGAGGGGGTGAACATCACCATTAAAATACAAAAAAGATTAATGAAGGTTCACTCCAATAGATGAAAAATGTTTTTTTAATCTGCAGGCATGGCCGGGAGCGCGGTCGGAATAATCGTGTTTTCCGCGGTCTTCTTAATTAGTTCGGGATTAGGTTTAGATTTTAGTTTAAAGGGAATTAAAGACACATCGGGATTGTATTATGAATATAGGGGTGAATTCCAGTTATATAGCTTACAATGGAGATTGGTTAATTACGTGGATTTAAAGGAACTAGATGATAGATTTCAGCAAGTGATAAGATATGTGCTACTAAAGAATTTTGTAACAAATACAGTAATACGTCGTGGGCTAATTTCACGGATTGCGTAACAATGTTAGAATATGTGCCTCATGAAATAAAAGAGATTGAAAGCAGGAAATCATTAATTGGGCAATTGGCCCGGAGCAAGGAGGAACCGTTAAGAATGACTCGCGGAGTTTTCAATTTCATAGGTGAAGTTAGTAAAATTCTCTTCGGTACCGTAGATGAGGACGATGCAAGGTACTATATGGAAAAAATTAATAGACTGGAGAGTGAGCAAGGAGGGTTATTAAAATTAACCAAAGAACAAATGACTGTGGTAAAATCCACCCTTTTGATTATGAACTCCACAGTCAGAGATGTAGAGAAGAATGAAGTTTTACTAACGGGACTGAAATCCATAGAGGTACACGTTAATGCAGAGGACGGGGAAATTAAAAGGTCGTTCGGAATGGCTTCTGTGATGATCGCAGTAAATAAACACGTCATCCAACTGAATCGTGTTCTAGCCGAAGTGAATCAAGCACATGAGACGCTCATGAACGCTATAGTGAACGCCCAGAAAGGGATAATGCAGCCGCAAATTGTTACGCCGGAGAAGATCATTGCAGCTGTGAAGGCAAGCCAGAATGAAATCCCCTAAGACCTAACCCTTCCTGTTCCTTTGGGTGTGACATACGGTAGTGCATTGTTAAAAATAATAGACTATGATGTGTTTTTGAATAATGGATTATTGGCATATGTAATTAAGATACCATTAGCGAATCATGTTAAATTTAATATATATCATGTTGTACCTTTTCCTATTGTAACTGAGTCAAAATTTGTATTCATACAACCAGAAACACCACATCTGTTCATGGATGTGGCGAAACAATATTATTGTAAAGTGGATAAGAATTTGATATGTGTAAGAGAATTAATGATTATTGGAGGGTATTCAAGCAAGCATATCCGATAAAACTAACACATTTTCACGAGGAATGCTAAGCAAAGATGTTGCAGCCATTCAGAAATATTCCTCAAGATTGCTCTAAAAGAATTATTGAATTAAATCAAAAGCTTTGGGCAGGACTGGACAACAATGAATGGTTATTTGTGGCCCCTAAGGCTGAAGGTATGACGATCTTATGTCAAGATCAAGACGCTGTTGACGTCATTATTAATGGTTCTGGTAAAATGAAGTTCTTTAAAAAATGTAAAGGCTACGGCCAAAAGGTATTGATACAATCAAAAATATTAATCAAAATGATTTCAACCACTAAAGATGTAATTCCTTATTTAAATTTAATGTATGATTGCTGTGAAGGCACTAGCCTAAAATTGAACCTTACAACGTTAAAAATAAGCACTCCACTTAAAAGTGTTGTGAATACAGTGGAAGACTTGGACTATACTAGCCATAAAGTGGAAGAAGTAGAGAGATTGGTGACCGAAGAGGAATGGAAGCAAAAGCATTCCAATAGAATATATCATGTATCTTTTATGACATATATTGGTTTCATTGTATTAATGTTACTAGTGTGTTGCTATTGTCCCAAATGTTGCAGAGTAAGAGTACCAAAAATGTTAAGGGATTGTAGAGAGCAAGTTTATTGTACCACTGAGCCGTGCATGACTGGCTCAAGGCAAGAGTGAGAGAGAGAGAGAGAGAAGGGAGAGTCCGCGCGTCCCTTGGACGCAGGGACGGTGTGCAAGCCGTTGCTCTCCTTGACTCAGGACGCAGGGACCCGAGCGGTCAAGTGTCCCCGCCCGGGAGGCGTCCCTCCGGGAAGAAAATGGGAGAGAAGGTATAAATACCCGGCAACAAGGGAGTGCGGGGGCTTCTTTTCTGGTGGTTCCCGTATTGGGAAGTTGGTGCCTCTCCACTCCTCGACGCCGCTCCTGGTCAGTTTCATCGCTTCCGCCTCAGTAAGCTCAATCTCCTTTCCCATTACCCTAGGTTCACCTTTAATTATTCCCTTGTTTCCTTGCCGTGTGACGCAGTGCGAGTTAACTTATTTGTGTAATTAAAGGACTCCGTTTCGTTACTCAATTTCCTCGTTTTCCTTCTTACTGCCACTACTCCTTGGCCCGATTGTTGGCGACAGTATAAATGGTAGCCAAGCGCGGCAAGGAAAGGCCACATCCTCGCCCTAAGAATTTCGTGGCAGTAGGAGCTCGGTTGTCGGTGGTGGAAAACGGGCCGTCACCCATGATCAACGTACGCGTGAACGGTGTGCAAGCCGTTGCTCTCCTCGACTCAGGTGCATTTCGTTCTTGCGTAGACGAAAGTTTTTTGCGAAACATATCTTACCCTACGCATAAAATTCGTAACACAAACATTGTATGTCTGGGTATCGGAGGTACTCCCGTGAAAATTTCTCATTCCGTATACCTAAGAGTAAAAATAGACGGGTTAACATGGGAGTATGAATTTTTAATCTTCCCTGACTGCCCAGCGTCCGTTATTTTGGGGGCAAACTTCATGAAACACGTAGGAATGCAATTAAATTTTGTGAAGGAAACTTATTCACTGAAAGGGCGACCAGGGGTGATGGCTCCGGTATTGCCTTTAGCCTCTAAAGAGGAGGGTACCGAGGCCCAAATCTCCAATAGACTCGACATGGAACAAAAAAAGCAAATTAGAGATATTCTAGGAGAATACAGTGATGTTTTTACTAAGGATTTAGGTTGTACTGATCGGTTGAAATACGATCTGCCATTGTCGGACTGGACGCCAGTGCGCTCAGCCCCTTTTCAATGCAACCCAGTGAAAATGGCTGAAATGAAAAATCAAATACAAGACCTTTTAAAGAAGGGGGTTATTAAGGAATCCGACTCTGCATTTGCGAGTCCCGCATTTTTAGTACCCAAAAAAGATAATAAATCACGGTTGGTGGTTGACTACCGTAAATTAAACTCAAAAATTATCTTCGACGCCTTTCCGCTCCCAACTACCGAGAATGCCTTCCTTCATTTCGGTAAGGCACGGTATTTTTCGGTTTTAGATTTAAACGCAGCTTATCACCAAATTCCGCTCACCCCAAGAAGTAGGAGAGCAACAGCGTTTACCACGCCCTTTGAATTATATGAATATAATCGCCTCCCCTTTGGCATTTGCACAGGGGGGCAAATACTATCGCGCCTTATCGATAAGATTTTCAGCGACATCAAATACGATTACGTTTATAACTATTTAGATGATATTGTAATTTATAGTAGCAATTTTGCAGACCATATTAAACACTTAAGGGTAGTGTTAATGCGGTTACGGCAGGCTAAGATTACTGTAAATCCCGAAAAAATTTCTTTGGCACAGAACGAAATAAAGTTTTTGGGGCACATAATTTCAGCTAAGGGATTACATATCGATCCCGAGAGAGGGAAGGTCGTGCACGACTTTCCCCAACCCAAAGATCTAAAGGCAGCTAAGAGGTTTCTCGGGATGTGTAGTTATTACGCCCGTTTTATTCCAGGGTTCTCAGAAATATCTGCCCCGTTAAATGCCTTAAAGAAAAAGAATTGTCAGTTTGTCTGGGGGCGTGCTCAGCAGCAGGCCTTTGAGGTGTTGCGGGAGAGGATAGCCTCACCCCCGGTCCTCCGCATCCCGAATTTCGATGAGACCTTTGTGCTGCATACCGACGCGTCCGCCAACGCCGTGGCAGCTGTCTTATCCCAAAGAACCGACGGTCATTTGGCGCCGGTTGCTTACGCCAGTCGGACGCTTACTGAAGCAGAAAGAAAATATGCGGCATATGAGGCCGAATGTTTAGCGGTTATATTCGCTGTCGAAAGATTTGACCAGTACTTGCGAAATCGTGAGTTTGAGCTTTATACCGATAATGAAGCACTCTCTTGGATGCGTCGGCATCCAAAGCAATTAGGGAAGGTTGGGAGATGGATGCTTCGACTTTCAGGATATAAGTTTAAGACTACGCACGTCAGGGGTAACGATAACGTCGTAGCGGATTGTTTGTCACGAATGTTTGGAGGAGAGTCTGAAAACCCAAGTAAAACCATCGGTACTGATTTATGCGTATTGCAAAATTTTCCCTTGTCGTACATGTCACTGAAGGAACATCAGAATAGAGACCATACGTGCCAAGAAATAAAATCTCGTTTGCTCCGCGGAACGAAAATGAAAAACTTGAAACTCTTTAGAGACTTAATAGTTTTTAGGAACTCTAAAGGCAAACGTAACCGAGTATATGTTCCGGACGAAGTGAGACAGATGATCATGGCCTATTTTCATGATACCGAGATTGGAGGACATCTCGGATATCATAAAACCAAAGCAAAAATCGGAAGGGAGTTTTATTGGCCTAGTATGCACAAAGAAATATTACAATATGTTAGGTCATGCCCAGAATGCCAAACAGCCAAGCCGGCAGCTAATTTACTAAGCGGTAAGCATTCGGCAGAGATCTCTACAGGGGTATGGGAACGCATTTTCATAGATTACTTTGGACCCATTACGCGCTCGCGTTCAGGAAATAAGTGTATTTTGGCGGTGATCGACGCGTTTTCTAAGTTCGTTATACTTATCCCTATGCGAGACATGAGCGCGGCGGCTACGGTTAAGGCTCTGAATAATCGAATCTTTGCCATAACGGGATTCCCCAAAACCTTAGTGTCCGATAACGCCACTACGTTTACCTCTGGTATTTTCAAAAATATGTGTTTTTCATGGGGAATAAAACATATTACAACTACTCCTTATTACCCCCAGCCCTCTCACGTGGAACGATTTAATCGGAACCTAAAGGCAGCGCTAACTGTATATCACCGTGATGAGCAAAACCGTTGGGACGAAAAATTACATGCACTAAGTGTCGCCTTCAATACGGCGAGACACGAGAGTACAGGTTGTACTCCCGCTAGCTTGTTCTTCGGTCGTGAATTAAATCATCCCTTATCCATGCAATGGGGGGTGGATGAGATACTCGACCCATCCGAAGACGGCAATAAACTGGAGGATAAGTGGAGCCGGGCGCTGGAGCAATTAAGGAAATCCAATAGAAAGGTGGCGCAGCGTTATAATCTCGAGCGGAAAGGGCCTAGGTTCCGCGCGGGGGACATAGTCGCATATAAGTTGCACCCATACAGCTCAGCAGTCGATAAAACCTCCGCCAAATTGCAAGCTAAATGGTCGGAGCCGCACCGTATTGTGGAATTTACCTCTCCAGTCACAGTCCTATTAACCCTCTGGTTACCGACCCTCATTTTTTTACGGTGGTTACCGTTGGGGTCCTTTAGGGACCCCATCGTATTTTTTAATGTACCGTTGAAATAAAAACAATTTTTGACCTAAGTGTATTGACTTTATTGAAAAAACATCATAAAAAGCCATAATAATACCTAAATTTAAACAATTTTGCATGAAAATATTTATAAATAAACAAAAAAATTGTTTACAAAAAATGAACAATTCAGTTACACAATTCAATTATTGACTTTTTTAATAAAAGATCATAACACACAATAATAATAGAGAATATTAAACAATGTTTTCATAAAAATATTTATAAATAAACATTACATTTTATGCAAAAAAAATAGGAAAATTCAATTACACCCTTCATTTTTACATTTAACTGTGACGGTCTTCTTGCGATGTTCTGAACAAACAAATGCTTTAACTTGGAACATCTTACATTTATCTATAAGTCAATATTTCGTGGGCAAATATGGCATCTGCCCATTTTGGATTTGCTGTAACTTGGTTCAGATTAGGCCATTTCTGAATTTGCTTTTTTTACTCCACATGCCAGAAGAGAATAAGTAGCAAGTACACTATTCGTTGTTTCTGCGCGTTTTGTCATGCTTGGAAGAGCAAGTTCATGCCCTAAGGACTTGAGAAGGATTCTCCTTCTAATCGAAGACTCACCATTCCATTCTGGATTTTTGCACATAAATATGGCAAATGCATTACTAGCTGCTATATCTATTATATTCATGAACAGCCTGACTGGCCACCTATAAGTTTTTCTGGCGCAAATATACTCTCTCATAAGTTTGTCTTCATTGCCTACCGCTCTTTGGTTCCATTATATTATAATACCATTATTGGTTTCTTACATTCACTCTCAAATATTTTTTTATCTAAGTATTGCGAAATTAGTATGTGCTCCATTTTATTTTTCTTTGGCATAAACGAGACCATAGCCAATCCATTTTTATGTAAGAAAGCAAACTTAGAAGAAAAGTTTCACGATCTTTAGTGTTATTCAAGTCATAAGGAGTGTCCAGCTTATTCTTTCTCACTGTTCCTAGAAGAGTTAGGTTTTTCGATGCTAAAAAGAGTGCCAACTCCACGGAAGAGAAACAACTGTCCATTGTGAGACTGCGGCCAGTGTTATATAGAGGTTCAATGAGATCATTGACCACTCTAGTCCCTTGGTTCTTTTCAGCTCGCTGCCCAGGTAATTTCCCTGTATAAACTTGCAAATTGCAGAGATACGAAGCTTTGGCATCAGCTGCAGCCCATATTTTCATCCCATATCTCCAGGGTTTGGAATGAATATATTGCCTAAATGGACACTTTCCTCTGAACGGCACCAGTTGTTCATCAACAGTAACACATTCAAACGGTTCAAACATTTTTTTTGCGATTTCCAACGAAAATATCCCATACATTACGGATAGCAGCTAATTTGTATTTTCTTTTCTTTGGGCCCTAGTATCTTTGTCATCAAAACGTATGAATCTCATGATTTGTTGAAATATTGTGCGGGACATAGATGCTGTGAAAAAATCTCTACGAATGCTAGCATTAGTTGACCACAATTCTTTGACATTTACTTTTCCGCAACGGAGAGCACCTGCAGTCAATAATATTTCAATAAATGCATCCAGTTCATCAATGTTCAAATTAGTCCAATTATTTTAAAATTTAGGGTGCTTCACTAACAACTCATTGTAAAATTTTTGGGCGTAAAAATTAGTGCATTCAACAATGATAACTTTGACATCGTCGTTTATAAACAAATTAAAAGTTTCTCGAATGGAACATGCACAACTTGAATGTTTTGAAGGATCTAGTTTACAGTTAATGTTTCGTAAAGTTTTTGTAACTTTTGGAGGATTTTTTCCCATGCACGTCCTGATTTTGACTTCAAAACGTCAAAGTTATCTGTACTTTTAATTACCTCCACATCAATGTCAATATCTTTTCTGTAGGCAGTTGGTCAAATGCCTCCTCCTCTACTTCTTCCAAATCATCTTCAAATTCAGATGTGCACTCTGCTGGGAGGAATTCACTATCACTGTCACAAAATTCATCGCAGTCACTGTCATCTGCGATTCTCTCAATTTCTTCATCCGTTAGGTATCTTTTCGAAGTCATTTCTAAATAAAAAATAATTTTATCACAGTATGAATATAATTGTCCCATTATAGTAGGTATTAGGAAACATTTGAAAAGTCACAATATTTTAAATATTGCTAATATTGTATTGATAGAGTAAAAATCTGACTAAAGGTTTCAATTTTAAAAAATATTTATTTTTCTATTATGATGCTTGTAGGTAGAATAAATTTGACTAATTTACCAATAGGTGTTAACGTAAATAAGTCAAACTTCAGCACACGCAACATAGGTGTGAGTGACAGCGGTACATTTTTTTATCTATAAATTTATGAACTTACCTTTATGGGTATTGCAAACGAAGAATTATCTTCCATCAGTTGACTGCACTGGTTAGTTGAAGCAGCTGTAGCGCACAAGTATCTCTGTAGCAATGGCTGTTACTGGAACGGGCACTGAGCTTTGCATGTGAAGTACACACCACCTCAGATAAATATTGGACTGTTGAATATGCTCATTTCACGTTGGCATACATACAAATTCATGTGCATTCCAGTAGGAGAAGGAGTGGACTCCGGGCGTTGAAGGATGCCCGGTGCCCAATTCCTGTCTTACCGGTACGCAATTCAATTTGTATTTATACTGACGTGAAATGATGCGAAACCTGGGTCGTGAATAAATAACTTGGTTAGTGGTCCATCACAAAGTATGATCTCTATTTTCACTACGGTAAACAATAACGATACCTCGATTACGATCGATGAGAAAAGACGATATTTCGATGTGTAAATGGTATTACGAAACAAAGTTGGATCGAAGAACCGCAGATATTTACCAGAAAGCAAATTAGCTGAAACGTAAAATGAAGACGACAAATTTTGAATGCGAATTACCTCTGTAATAGTGGATGTAACTGAAACGAGCAGAGAACTGCCAATGTGAAGAACACGCACTCTCAATCACAGATATATTTTAGATCTTTCAACGATATTGTATAGTCAGATACGACGAAACAGTATTTCACGGAGAAAATGTATGGATTATACGCACGGACGACATGTGCTAAAAATGCCAAGTGAAGGAACATAAAGCAGGACAGGACCACAATAAATATAGAAAAGTGGAAATAAGCTATGAAGAGGCTATTTCAATGCGTTAATTGTAATATTACACTAATAGTATTCGTACAGTTGGAGACGCCTAACAGAAGTCTATGTAAACATAATCCCACGATAAAAATTGTCTTGATCAGATATTACTCATAAAAATCGCCAAAATCCAAAGCTCAATGACAGTGCATAAATAATAATAATACATAATAATAACAATTGTTTTATAATTATATTAGTTAATAAAACAATAGTAATATATATTTACAATTATTAATAACAGAATCAGTTATACACGCACATTTTTGCAAAACAGTCAAACATTCAGTCTGGGACGTGGGTTACCAAGTGGGGTCCTTCTGGGACCCCATCCGTATTTTCATTGATACAGAATCCAAATAAACGTAATTTTTATCCTACTTTGGCGACTAAAAAGGACTAAAAAAGTTGCTCACATACCAGGAGACCCATGAACGTGAAAAAAAAATTATGAAATTTATTCAACATTTTTCGAGTGTGGGGTCCCTGAAGGACCCCGCTCGGTAACCAGAGGGTTAACCGATATAGGTACCGGACTGCGGAGAAGACGATGTCACGTATCCCAAATCAAGGCCCTTCATGAGCGTCGGAACTCATTCAACGCTGATAAGGGCCTCTTTTAACCTACACACACCCCCCCACCCCCCCTTTCCTTCCTTATGAGCTTCACGACGGGAGCGGAGAGACGGGCCCGGAGAGTAACCGAGGTGAGAGCAGAAGCCCGGGGAGGTGGGTAATTTTTTTGGGCTAATCTCCGTGGCGGCATTTGGCTCCGCCTTCGAAGCCCTTTGGGTTTTTCTTGGTGTTTTTTGTTTTGGTTTCCTTCCCACAGAGTCGGTAGCCGCCTTGTTTTTTGGGGGCGTGTTTCCCCCTCCTGTTGGAAAACGTCTGGCGCAAACCACTCGAAGAACTGCAGTGTGGGGGTATTCCGAATTCGGGTACCCTACAATATTTGGCTCGAATGCCTGAAAATCATGTTTTTATACCTTGTTCTCTGTTGAAACTTCACCCAACCATGTTAAAGAGAATTTAAGAGTAGAAAGTTATAATGTTTTTCTCTCAATCAAACATTTCGTTGAGATTTGTGTTGTTTTGCCTTGTTTCAAGAGGATTGGAGAAAGGATTGACTGTTTCCTTTTTATTTTTTGTGCTGTAAAAAGAAATTGTAATGATCGTACTGTGTTCACTTGGCGCCTATGACCCCCCCCCCTTTCCCATCCCGTACTCAAGCTTACATTTCGGCGAGATCGGCGGATTTCCTCGTGGAGGGGAGCGCGGGAGGATGAGCCGTGCATGACTGGCTCAAGGCAAGAGTGAGAGAGAGAGAGAGAGAAGGGAGAGTCCGCGCGTCCCTTGGACGCAGGGACGGTGTGCAAGCCGTTGCTCTCCTTGACTCAGGACGCAGGGACCCGAGCGGTCAAGTGTCCCCGCCCGGGAGGCGTCCCTCCGGGAAGAAAATGGGAGAGAAGGTATAAATACCCGGCAACAAGGGAGTGCGGGGGCTTCTTTTCTGGTGGTTCCCGTATTGGGAAGTTGGTGCCTCTCCACTCCTCGACGCCGCTCCTGGTCAGTTTCATCGCTTCCGCCTCAGTAAGCTCAATCTCCTTTCCCATTACCCTAGGTTCACCTTTAATTATTCCCTTGTTTCCTTGCCGTGTGACGCAGTGCGAGTTAACTTATTTGTGTAATTAAAGGACTCCGTTTCGTTACTCAATTTCCTCGTTTTCCTTCTTACTGCCACTACCCCTTGGCCCGATTGTTGGCGACAGTATACCACAATAGTTTTTAAGCCAAAAGTTGTGAACAAAGTACATACCTCCAATGAAAGCATATGTGAAGGTCAGGAAAGAGAGGAAGATGGCATGAGACTTACCACTGTGAAGTTTGTGCCCTCTCCCAAACTCGAAGTACGATCCGGCTCGAAGGGAGCCGTGAATAAAAGGTGAGGCCGTGTGTGGTATTGGAGAAAACAACATTATAGGAAGTTGTTTTCTCTTCTTAAGGGGAGAGGTGTACTTCCTCTGTGAATTTCCCGCCCCCTAACCTAGGGAGGCGCCAGGGTGTCGCCAGTTGGGCGTAGTGGAAGGCCAAGAGGAGGAGGAACAACCAAGAGATACTTTATGAGTATGGACCTATGGGTTCTCACACGCTCTCCCAAGAGCCTAGAAAAGAAAGTTCCCTTGTTCTTCACGGGGTTGCAATGAGGAACCTTTTAGCTAAAGCATTTAAAAGCTTTATCTATTTTTCTAGTTAAGGGTTAGTGTAAAACCCCCATTAGACATTCCTCCTCGCACAGCCTGCTGCTCCTCGCCCACCGCCTCACCCTCGCCCATCCCGTGCTACTACTCTACAGCCTCTCCGACGCCGGAAATAAGAGACATTCCAAGAAAAGAGTCGCCAGTCACCCCGCATTGACGGAGAAGAGGAGGAGGAAGAATACTCTTGAAAGTGACCTCGAGAACCAAGCTCCCCCTGCTCAGCGTCAAATAAAAACCTCAAGTCGAAATTATTTTGAATTCATAACGACAAACACTTCAATGGCTGACGATCTTATGGCGAGCTTCCGCTGCTGTCATTGCGGGATCATTTAAGAGTCGTTTTTTGAAGATGGGTGGTAAGTGTTGAAAATACTTATTTATTTTTCCTTCTTAGAATTTCATTCTTTGCATCAACTAATAATTTCTTTTATTAATCTCCTTAGGCGCCAGAAATGCTTCCATTATTCGGGGCTCTCGCAGTGTAATTGGTTTGATTGCACCTCAGGGATTGTAAGGGAGCAGGACAAGGATGCTAGCAATAAGAAAGTCGAAAAGAAGAGGAAAATGAAATGAAGGAGAAAGAGGATGGAAAAGAGTAACAGGATTGAAAAGAGAAAGAAGATTGAAAAGAAAGAGGAAAGGAGAAAGATAAAGAAAAGGGAAGAAGAAGAAAGAACGATGTAATAAAAAGATTAATAAAATGAGTCTTAAAGGAACTTTTTATTTTATTTAATTCTCCATATTCCGCGCATGGGTATGAATATTTAGCCCTGAGAATTTTATTGTTTTATTTAGGAAACATTAACCTCGTAATTTTTTCTATGATATGAGTACTTAGACCTGAAAAGGATTGTTTTATTCAGAAAGCATTTGCCTCAAATTTTGTAAAATATTCATTAGCCTTTTCCTCTCTATCTTTGCTTTACTCTTCATTATAAGTAAAGGATGTGTTTTCAAAAGCTTTGGCAAGGGGAGTGTATTTATTTTGAGGCTAAGAACATCAATGAAACCAGAGGAGAGAACCGATTGGTGATATTTAATATTTGGGTGTGACAATATATTTTCTACTATAATACAACAACAAAGCTCCATCAAGGTGTTTCGATCAAGTCTTTTAAACCTTTTCTGAGGCACTTTGTCACACTCATCGTCATATTCAATACATTGATGCAATCTCCTTGCCATCTTTCTATCCAACTGCTGTTTCCTGCTGTTTTAATCTAATATAAGTTACGACTACGTCTTTCTTGGAAGGTCTCTGACGCACGGTGTCATCATTTATCGCCGGCGTCGTAGAGGTGAGCGTTTGCCCTGAGGTCACTTTCCAGAGTTCGCCTTTAATGGTGGTTCCCCCCACTGAGACGGGTTATGAAAGATTAAATTCTCATCTCCCATTATAGTGTGGTTCCCCCACTGCGAACTTCTCGCAATAACCAAAGATCCAGTATACAAGAGCCTCGCCTTACCTCGCTAAATATCAATCATCAGCACCACAGCTCATTCGTGTGCTCTCCTCTGGACAAAACTCATCAACATCATCGGAGTTGCTGTTGCCATTGACGCAAGTCGCCTCGCAAGTGCTACATTGCCGCTGCCGCCGCTCCGGGAGTCGCTGGCTACCATTTCCCCTGAGTCACCGCTTTATTCTGACGATCAACTCTTTGCACATTGTAAGCCATACGATAAGATACTTCTCATATCTAAATTTTGCAATCAAAGATCTGTAAATTATGCAGTAAAATTACTCTATGAAATAGTGCATCTGTTCGGAATCAATTTTTTTCCGTATTTTCAGATGGAAGCATTTAAGAAAGCACTGAGGGAGGCGAACGACTCCAGAGTGACATATCGCCGGAGGGAGGAATTAAAACCATTGACGGCGTATCCTGTAGTGCGGCTGCACAAGCTGGAGGAAGGCAACTTGGGATATAAAAATGTTTGTAATGTTTTCGATTCAATTAGCCAGTCATTTGAAAATTAGGAAATATTGGTATTACTTTGACTTAAGGAGAAATAACATGTTCAATGGTGTGAGTGGGAAGAGGCTGCAACATGTTAGAAAGATTATCTACTATCCACGTGTTCAGTGGCTCACAGCACAAGATGTTGGATGTGATGACGTAATCTGAGACTTAGAAATTTTCCGAAGGACGCGTATACTAGAATAACCTATACGCGTCCGGGATAACACTTTTTCCCTCCCTTTCAGAGACTAAGTCCGGAGGTCAAAGTCCATCAACAGAGATAAGACGGCGGAGGAAGCCAAGTCATATCTTCTTTTCGACCTTTAGTGACCCTTCCGGTTGCCTCACTCGTGAAGATATAAGGGAAGCTTTTGCATTCTATCTAGTTAGTTTCTGTATAGCATTGGAGTGCTCTGCAACATCTGAACGTATACAGAAACACTTGCACTGTTACTTGAAGTTTGTGACTACATGGTTACATTGTGAACTGAGATCGTATTGTGAAACTTTGTTTCCTGGTGTGAACATAGACGTGCAAACTTGCCGTTCTGAAAAACTTGTCTCAAATTTTTCTCTAAGGAGGATATTCATTTGTTAACAAACATTAGTACAAGTAAGTTAAATTTTAATTATAGGATTTATAAGTGGGCTTCCAGTATAGATGAATTTAGTTATTTACATCCGTTTGTTGTTGAACATAAAAATGTGTATAAATATTTGAAGAATTACTACAATGAGTATGAGTCAAAACCAACGCCACCACTTTACTTTAGAAGAATAGATCGTTCTTATTTCGGTTGGGCATTGGAGTGTGCAATTTGGTTTAATTCTTCCATTTTCAATAAATCACATAAGAAGAAGCAGTTGTATCTTTGGGGTTCAAGTAATGTTGGGAAATCCACTTTTATTGAATCGTTGATTGGAAAGAATATGATGCCGTATGTTTGTTACCCAGATGTAGGGAAGTTTGCTTTTCAAGGATTATATCCCAATTTTCATAGAGTTACATTGTTTGAGGAGTTTGATTATAAATATCATATTTGTAGTATGTTGAAGCGATTACTTGAGGGCAAAGAATTTACTGCTCCAGTAAAATGTGAAACAGGCAGAGTTATAACATTCACTGGGTTAATAATTTTTGTGTCTAACTTTGATACCATAGATGATGAGGCGTTACGGAATAGGCTCTTATTCATCGAGGCTTCGTCGCCGTATTGGGATGAGGAAGTTTGCCTTGTTCCGAAGGAGGAAGTTACTGAGGTACAAGAGGTCCATGAGATATTTAAGTTATCGTCAGAGGAGGAACAGGAGTATCAATCGTCGAATTGTGCAGACTATAACACACCGATGAAAATTAGTCGTGTTAAGCATGTTGGTCATGAAATGGTTCTAGACAATTTTTATTTTTATTTAATTGGGGATGTTTGGCAGACTGAGTTGCTTAAATTGTCGCCCTTGCGGTGATCATTCATACACGCATGTTACACAAAAACATGAAGCGATGTCATTTTGCTTTATCCTGATATTTAGTGATGGACGCGTGTTCGAGCCTGTTTTGTATCGAGGACGTGATGCAGTTAAAGTGTTTGTGGAGAATATGAAAGAAGTAGCTGAACTTGTCCGTGGGATTTATAAAACCATTGTCCCAATGAAAGATTTAAGTGCTGTAGAAATAGAAAAAATCAATTCAGCTGTCAACTGCACTCTCTGCGGTGAAGAGTTAAGGGAGGATCGTGTCAGGGATCATTGTCAACTAACTGGTCGTTTTCGATCTGCACTTCATTCGAGATGCAATTTAAATTACAAAATTCCAATTTTTTACCTCTATCTCCCTCCCGTCTAATAGTGCCGGAGTTAGGGTACGATGAAAAGTTAATCCATTAAATACACTTCTTTTAGTAGGAGTGTGGGTGATAATTTCACCACTCGATTTTTGGATTCATACAGATTATCTCTTTAACATTATTTCGGGAAGAATGTTGGTAATTATTTCGGTTTATTGATTGTCGAAACTGTGCGGTGGCATTCGTTCACGACACATTAGCATTATTCTTTTTTTCATTACATTTCTGCATTTCCCACCGGCTTGCGACTCGAAATGATCACTGAATTGTGGATTGAGATATAAAGATGAATAATTTGTTAATTCACTAGGTTTTTCGCATACACTTAAAACATCGATATAAACGTCTTTGACGAAGTCGTGTTGCAAGCAGCAGTTTACGGTGTCTTTAACGTTTTCTATCATTCGTTTTCTCAGCCATGTTTCGTTGATTTTCGGACGAGTCTTCGTACCAGCAATTTCTCTCTCGCGAACGAATGACAACACGTTCGTTCTGTTCATGCTTCTGGTTTGCGACTGAACTGAGGGCACGGAAAAAATTGTCGCTCTCCCACATCATCCTTTCCCTCCTTCCTTCGATTCGAAACCCCTCCACCACGACCACTCTTCGTGCGTGCGCGCGCGTGGAAACATTCATTCCCGCAATGGACTCGGAAGAGTTGAGATGCCATCCACTGAGCTTAAAGATATTGGCTGCGGCCTGCATCAATCGTGAGATGATAAAAGCAAGGAAGGAGATGGTGAGAAGTGATGGGGGGTGGCTATGTCGCCGACCGAAAGATATATATGGGTCATTCCACATCAATTCAACAAACGTTTGTCCCTTAGGGTGTCAGATTTTGATAAAAATTGGTGTACGGGAACAAAATCAACTCAAACTGAATATTCTCAAACAGTTTTGTGAAAAAACAATTTTTGAGCGATTTATGCATGTTTTAATTTTTTCGCATTTTTAGCAAAAATCCGAGCCTTAAATCATATTATCACTTATATCTCCGCTTGTAATTGTCATACAGCAATGATTAATAGCTCTTTTTAAAGCTAAATATTTATTGAATGCAAATATATAACTAAAAAGTTATTTTCTTTTAAACCCCGTTGTTGTTAATTAATAATGTTTAAAAAATTGTTAATACACTTTTCTCAAATACTCCATCTCAGAATCGATTGAAACTTTTTTTCCGTAATCTAAACATACTCAGCTAACTATTCCAAAAATAAAATTTAGTGGCAATTCATAAATTCGTTTTTTATAAATATTTAAACATTTACAATTTTCTCTCCCGTGGCTCGTCGGCTCCCCCATTTGGAATACATGCAGCAGACGCACAATGCAAGCCTAAAAATTTCCTAATTGCTCTAGATTGCTCTAATGATATTCAGTTTGAGTTGATTTTGTTCCCGTACACCAATTTTTATCAAAATCTGACACCCTAAGGGACAAACGTTTGTTGAATTGATGTGGAATGACCCATATAAGGATTTGGACACAGTAATACCGAGGTGTCCAATTGATTATCTTTATATATTCCGACTAGCCACCTATCATTTAGCCTTTAATAGGTCTTTCGTAGTAAGTGGCAGCAGATTATGGAATGCCTTACCTAGTGAAATACGTAGATCAAAATATAGCCGAATATTCAGGCAAAGACTCTTTAACTACCTGTTTCAAAAACAAAGTTCAGATAGTTCACCCTCTGATGCGGCCTTTCCATAATAAATGTAAATTAATGCAATTGTTCAGATGGCATATTTGTAAATATTTTATTTTTGCATTGGTTTATGCATTGTCTTGTTGAGTTGTCTTTATCACTTTATTTAAATTTTTTCTTGCTTCATTTCATACTGTAATATCTGCACAATACGGACGACTATTCTCTTGTAAATTTATAGAATGCTCATATGAGGCTGAGTAGCCTCCGAGTATGTTCCAAATTTTTGTTAAATATGTTGTAATGTATATGAAATAAAATATTTTCTCTCTCTCTCTCTCTCATTTCTTGTTCGCGACAGTTCATCCACCATTTAAACCACCGCAGCTGAAAGTACAATACGGACTTTCCCCTGGAACGATTTTTATGACGATGATAGACTCCTTAGTATTCACCATTCATAAGACGATGAATAATTTCACACAAAACTCCGACGAATATCGCCCCCGTCATTATAAACCGAAACTTTTCTTTCGAACTGGCCGTTATCCTGCCTATGGGAAAGAGAAGTTCTTGTGCTTATGTGAGGAATTCAAAAAATCGATCATGAGTGAAATGAAAGAAAAAAGTTTATTTAATAAAGAGACACAAATCTAAATTTAAAAAAGCTGAAATAAACACCGAAATAAAACTGAAATATAACCGAAGTATGACCTTTTCCTAGGCCTCTTTTCTAACCAATTGGTGTCTGCTTGTTTCTCTCTCCCGCGAGCATGCAGAAAGCATTCCGCTGATTATTCAGCGACGCCAGTCATTCGTGCAATGCCTCCTCAGGAACGAACACACTTTCTCGACGTTGCAAGTCGTGTGCGAGAAGATACCGATGAATATGACAGCGAAGAAGAAGAAAGCGAAGAAAATAAATATGACGACGCAGAATATACGGTGTCACTTTATTTACAAGTCCCACCAAATGAACCGCCAATATCAACCCAATGGATGACTGACACAATGAATATATTAATTACGTCGGAGAGAATATGAGAAAATTACCAATTAATTGGTGGTGGTCGAACTTGGTCGATTCGGTGGAAGGTAACAGGTTTTATTTAATGTAGCCGAGGAGATGATGTATGTAGCGCTTACGATTTTTGGGTTTGGTCAATCATGCATCACCAAAGGCGAACATATCACACATTCTATTGTGTAGATTGAATCGAATTAAAAAAACCCTCACTAAATCAACCGAAAATAACAAAAAAAAAACATTAAACCAGCCGGAAAATATCTTTCCGAAAAACCTAATCTACCTAATAGGGGTGGGAAGGGCGTTTCGGCGCAACACATTTCTGTCTAACTTCCAGGGGCAACGCATCCCTGTTGGATTTTGCGATATATCGAACAAAAGACGGTCTATATGTCCATATAAGGTAAGACAAGTGAGGATCACAATAGATGACGTCGTAACAAAAGACGATCAAGAAGCGCAATATGCCCGTATAAGGTAAGACAGGTGAGGATCGCAATAGATGACGTAACAAAAGACGATCAAGAAGCGCAATATGCCCGTATAAGGAGAGACAAGTGAAGGTCGCAAGTGAAGGTCGCAATTGACGTCGTAACAAAAGACGATCACGAAGCGCAATCCAATGATGACGCCGTAACAAAAGACGATCGCGAAGCGCAATCCAATATGGCGACCGGCGCATTCCTCCCGTGACGTGCAACTCAGTGAGGCATCCACTGACGTTCAGCGCAGCTCTCCGGTGACCCAATATGGCGTCGGGGTGGATCCAGCGCAATGTGTCCTCAGTTCTTAATATTGTGGATTGAGAAATGTAAAAAAACATGATATGGTTTGATTTTTTTATCAGAATAATTTAATGCCAGAGTTTACAACTTTTAGCATAAATCCTTTTAGTATTGGGTTGCTGCATCGCACTGACTTATTCTCGAATTGGGAAGTATTAATGCTCTTCTCATTTCTTCACGTAAATGCATGTAAGGTGTACCTTGGTAGGGATAGTACAGAGGGGGTGCGTATATTTTAGCATTATGGTCTTCGTTACTTTGAGTGTAATGAATCGGATTATAACATTTGGATGTTTGCGAATAATTGTCCATCGTTTGATGAAATCGGTAGTTAAAGGCGTCTGTCAATCTCTTCAAAATCGACGTTGGTTCAATTCGGTAAATCACTAAAATCTGGGGTGGATAGGCTTCCATTTCATCATACAATTTCCAGACCCCATTTACATAAAAACGACGATATTCCATTTTTCTTGGCATCGCCATTTAAAAAGTTTATAAAAATAAAAATGGTTTATCAATGTCCTCGGAAACTCCAAACTTTTTAAAAGATCTTTACATTCATCAAACCAACCAATACAGGTCCTCATATTTTTATGCTTCATGTCGTGAAGTTTCTCCATCTGAATGTTAAAACTAAATGCACACAAAATTTTTAAGCTTAGTGGATGATAGCGTGTCTCTTCTGCGGAGCGTGCCCTCTGTTGCTTGTTCATGACGAGAATGAGATGCAGTGGAAAGAAGTCTCTCCCTCTCTGCGAGCCTTTTATAAGTCGGATTCTGAAGGACGTCATTTATGGATTGAGAAATGAAAAAAAAACAAAAAATGGTATGATTTTTTATTAAAATAATTTAATGCCAGAGGTTACAACTTTTAGTATAAAAGTATACGTTTCCAAATGTTTCCCCTGTTCATCGTGAGTGTGACGGTACCCGATTCTTGACTTCACTCCAGTTGTAAATGTCACAGGCCAGATGGAATCGGTTTGGGCACCATCCGTGAACACACTCTCACCTTTCGACTTATGAGTCGCAGGCCAGATGGAATCGGTTTGGGCACCATCCGTTGACACTCTCCTTTTCGGGATCGTCGCTCGGTCATGGGTTGTATTATTGTGCTGATATGCGACGTTCTTCATCTTTACATTGTAGACGTGACATGTGATAGTTGGGTCTTGTTTCTCAGCCTTCTCCAACATCTCCCCTTCGAGTTTCAGCTGCTCGACCGTGGAGACGTTGAGGCGTTCCACCTCCTTTGTTTCAGGATTTCTAAACCCTGAGACTAATACGAAATCCCCCACGAGATTTATGGCTTGGTTCATATGCTCGAACTTTACGTAACATCTTTCGCTAAACTCAAGTGCGAGTGTGAGATCATTCTATTCGTTGTTGTGCAGTAGCGGTATCGGGAGAAGCACTTCAAATACGTTGTTCACTCTCCCATATAGTTTTTGCACCAAGAGTAGGTGCTTCCCACCGAGTTCAGCTTTTACGGAGAGTAAGGGAGACATCCTGAAGGGTAGAATACTTGCCAGTGAATGATGAGATTTAGCCTTATGTGACAATAATAGTACGGAAGAGAACCAACCAGCGAACTAGAATTTAAATTGATTTTTCTTAACCATAGACTGGATATCTCCGCAAACAGGATGTCGAAAAAACGGATGTGGCGGTTGTTGGATATCCTATCTGAACCGCAAACAGGATGTTGATGTAAACGGATGTTGGATATCTAATCTAAACCGCAAACAGGATGTTGAGACCGCACACAGCATGTGAAAGGATGTTGGATATCTTATATAACAGGATGTTGATGAAAACGGGTGTGGGAGGTAAGTCAGGTAAGGAAACAAATTACGAAGTCAGATTACGACAGGCAGATTACGAAAGCAGATCACGGTGAATAAGGCGACGAGAGCACGTCGAACCAGGAGACGGAGCGCCTTGATCTGAGGGTGCGCGAGATCGGAAACGGGATTCATAGCGAAGAGAGACGCCTGTCCGAGGGTTAATTGGATCAGCACAGAGAGAAGTTCCTGCCGCTGCATGTTTGAAGACGCTATGTGCCGTCGGCGCGGCAACGAACTATCACCGCCTTGATGACTACCCTCAGTGGACCGCGTAAGCTATACCCGGAAAGTGATCCTGCCCCTTTATTGTTCAGAAAGCTCCTTCCGAAAGTTGACTCGAGTGCTTTGGGGGGGCTGTGTTTCGTGATCCCGTAATTGTAGACGGGAAGAAAGGAGACCAGTCCACGTGACTTTTCACCGGGAACGTTCAACAGAAGTGATCAAGTATTAATTATTGTCTGCGATTTAAATGTATTGTATCAGGGTATTCGCATTTCCTAATATTAACCAATGAAAATGATTTAAATGTAATGCCTCAGGGAATTTGCACTCCAACGAATTAACTATTGCCTGTGAGTTAATGTATCGTATCAGGGTATCTGCATTTCAAGGTATTATTTAAAGCCTGTGGTTTAGTGTATTGTCTTAGGGTATTTAAATTTCCATATCTTGTTGCAAAGTGAATTTAGTTCAAAGAGTGAACCATTGGCCTTGATTTAATACAGTATTGTCAGTTACTTTAATTGAAATTGTTCAATCCACTCAGGGTAAAGTGAATGATAGGGCATTTATAGAATTTACAGGTTTTATTTGATGTTAATGTTATTTTTGCTGGATTAAATTGTGTGTCAAACGGAGCTCTGCCTTTCACGCTGTCATTTGAGGGGGGGCCTCATCACCTCTCCCGACGATCCTTCGTTGTTCTCATTTTCAGGACTGTTGGCGAATTAAAACGGCGCTGGACGCTAGAAATCTCACGATCCCTCCTCTGGTCTTGGAGGTTGGTGAAAGCAGGTTTGATCAGGGCCTCTAAGCCCGAGAAAGAAAATAATTACGTGTGCGTGTGGCCTCACCAGTTATCCTCGCCCGCGCGTGTCATTTGGGGGGCGGTGGGAGGGGATAATCAGCCAAGGAGGTGGGACCGGCACAGTATTGACTACAACGCATTAAATAATATAACGAAAATGGACGTATTCGCAATCCCAAATATGGACGAATCGTTTGATCTTGTCGGTGGCGCCAGATTTTTTCCTTAATGGGCCTGCATAGTGGTTACTGGCATATGTTAATGGAAGAATCCTTACATCATCTTAGGAATATGTGAATGCTTTAGCATCAGGAAATGAGATTCCTTTGGTCCGAGAAGATGTTACGATTCTTCTTACTGAAAAGACAACCAAGTCGTAGTTCACTAAATTTATCTCGAGGGATTATAAGGCTATTGATAATTGCCGCTATATTAGAAAATTAAATACAAAATAGGTTTTGTATCCAGCTAGTAAAAAATATTTTAAGTGTTCAGATTATTGGTTGAAAGATGAAATGTATAATAAATTATTTGACATGATGAAAGACTGGTCGTGAAAGAAGCATACCTGTGTGTTATATTGGTCGTTTTCCACCTGATGGGATAGATGCATTGAATGCTAATAATTTTCTAAACGTGTCAGTAAGATATAAAGTAACATTTGTAATGGATGTATCGTCTTGTGGACTTTCACTTGAAATACATATGCGGCTTCAGACTTTACATCTGTTTTGTACTGCTGGGATATCGGGGTCCCTTACACCTGGCGGAATGAGAAAGTGAAGAGGATATTGCAATGGCACAAAGCGAAGGAAATGAAGGCAGGTAAGGTAATGAAGATTGGTGTCCCTGCTCCGCATTCCAGTTAATACTTTGCGCCAATTGTATTTTGTCTCGCGGCTCAGGGCGGCTGACCTGGTCAGATGTTATGAGCTGTCGAAACTGTAGTTTATTCGTCACATGGAAGGTGTAACGGTAGGAGGTATCGGGTAGTAATAAATGTGGGAACATAATGTGTATGGATAAAAATCATGTGAGAGGTAATGGTCAAGAAGTGTTCGTTTCGCGACCAAATCATTTAGGAGTATGCCTTGACCCCCGGACGGCTCTCAAACATTTTGGTGGAGATAAGGGACTGTGAAGTCTCCAAATAGTTGCCTAATGCCCGCTATCGCCTTGAGGCAACCTAAGTGCAGCACACTCTCCCTCGGAGGTACGGAATGTCCCAAGTCGTCGCACACTCCCCTCCTTCGAAGGACGTTGTATGTGTATATATTCCCCCGAAAGGAAGCATCGGGGAGCATTCTCTCTACAGAGAGTACCATGTAAGTCTTGTTGATAAAATTCTTCATAGAATTACGGCTTTTGTTCTGGGTCTCTACCCTTAATTAAGTGCCCAAAGGTCTCACCAGAATTTCGCTCAAGCCGCTCGGAGCGATCTGCCGATTGTCACATATAACATTGGTGTCAGGTGTGGGGCTGGTTGGCCCGATAAAAGCAGAAACAGTACCGGTGGACCGGAGTGAAGGAGTGCAAGCAGAGACAGAGCGATTCCAGATACTCAGCTGCAGGAAGGGCAGAACCCCCGGCAAAGCAGCCGCTGCGAAGGAATCGACGATCGGAGCCATTAGAAGAGAGGGTAAGTCACACCCAAACCTCCCTTCCTCCCGACTCAGAGAAAGCGGTAGTAAGCGATGGCACCTCCTGAATCTAGCGTGAGTGCTAGTCGCGAATCATATTGTACCATTATGGAAGCTATGAAATTCATTACTACTCCCTTTGAAGGAGAAAAGAAAAAAATGAGAGAATTCCTAGCGACTGTAGAGGTAGCATGCGAATTGGTTCATCTAGATGACCATGGGAAGTTACTTAAGTTTTTTAAGGCTAAAATAACAGGTGAGGCCCGATCTGTACTTATGGTGAGGGATGAGTCCAAAAGTAAATGAGTCTAAGTCAAGACGATTTTGGACGAAAATTTTGCGCTAAGGACTTTCTATTATTACGCATGCATCATGCTCAATTCAATGTAACATGGAAGAGATTGCAGACTGGGCGAGCAGGGTGGATGCTATGTAGACAAAATTACGAAATGCTGCTGCTATAATAGTGGGTATTGGAAACGTTTCTTCAGCGATCGCACTGGTCGATCATTTGGCTAAGGCATGTTTTATCCAAGGCCTCGAAAACGAAAGGATTCAGACAATTGTACGTAGTAAAGTGGAGAGCATTTTTGCCATAGGCCGCGGAAGTTGCTCGTAAAGAAGAGAGTGCTATACTCTTAGCAACGAATCATAGTAAGGACTCATGAGCTCGACGTTCATGGGGTTCATGAAGAGGATGATAATTTCTAACCAGATGAAACGGAAACAAAGGAGTTAATGACACTTCTCGATTTTAGCGAAGTACCAAACGATGCTCTCAGGCCACTTAAACAGCTCGTCTTTACAGGGTAATATAGATTCCGTAAATGAAAAATATGATCAAGTAAAACAATATGTAAAGGTAACTAGAGGATTTTGCACTAGGTATCAAAACACGTCGTGGGCTAATCTAACAGATTGTATAACGACATTGCAATATGTACCATATAAGTTGGAGGAAATCGACCAGATTAAGGATCTGATTGGACCATTGGCAAGAGCCGATGAGAAGCCGCAGAGGCTTAAACGAGAGATTTTTAATTTCGTCGGTGAAATAGGGAAGGAATTGTTTGGCACAATGGACGATGACGATGCAAGTTGTTACAGTGATAAAATAGGGAGATCAGAGGAAGATCAACATGATATATTACAGTTAGCTAAGGAGCAAATGACTGTGGTTAAATCCACATTAAGGATCGTGAACTCGTCTCGGAATGGAGCAAAGCGAAAAGTCCGTGATGGAAAACTTAAAAGAATTCGAGGAGAATGTAAGCAAGGATGAAAGGGAAATCAGAAGGAAATTCGAAGTAGCTTCTGTGATCATTATTGTAAACAAGCATATGAATGCAATTCAGTTGAATAGATTAATAGAACAAATGAGGAGAAATTCTGAGGTAATACTGACTGCCATTGTTAATGCCCATAAGGGTATATTACAGCCTCATGTAATTAGCCCATCCGTTATAGTCAGGATAATGAAATCGGAAGGAACCCAAAATCCTAAGGACCTATCCTTACCCCATCCCTCAGATGTGACTATGGGAAGTGTGTTGTTAAACATCATGGATTGGGACGTGTTTATAAACAATAGTGTTAGCACATATTATGAAGATTCCATTAACGGATCATCTGAAATTTAATGTTTATAAGGTGATACAATTTCCAATAACCTTGGGCTCCACTTTATTTTTATTTTTACCGAGAGACCATATCTATTCATGGACATCACTGAAAAACGTAATGGCAACCTTGCTAATAGTGTTTCATAAATATGATAAATTAAGTGACTATTGAAGGATGTGTAAACAAGAATTCCCAGGGCATTCTACTCATTTCCGAGAGGAATGTGAGACTCGTATGATACAGCCCATTAGGACGATCCCCTCGTATTTGTTTAACACTAGAATGCCGGACATATTGGACCCCCCGAGAATGCCGGGAGGGTGTCATTTTGACACCCATCTGTTTATGTGTTAAGGTGGCAACTTCGGTATTTTTGGCGTTTTTTTTACAAATTAAAATAATTTTTTTAAATGCAGCTTGATTTTAGAAAAAAAATTGCCTGCAAAATTTTCTTTCGACCACACCATTTTTCGAAGATTTTGCTGAAACGCAGGATGGAGCACATAAGTGGTTAGTAAATAATCATTTTTTAGAATCATTCATTGTTTACGTAAAATAATGTATAATTTATATGCACGTAAACCACACATTTGTGTAAAGGAAAACAATGAAATCTAAGGTCCCTTTCTTACAGGGTTACAACAAACTTCGTCTCAATTGCTTCACGTTTATGACACTTTCGCTCTGTTTTAGCCGTACGCGTGCCTCATACTTATTTATTACACAGCTTACAAAATTCAATAGTTCTGTTTTATTGCATTTTATATTTATTTGACAGTTCCTAGTCAATTATGGCTCTCGCACTCCATCACACTCATCACAAGTTTGACAAAAATTTCTTGATGCAGTGTTAGGACTTCCAAGCTCCCCAGCTAACTCTGCAAAAACCCTTTCGGGATATCTTCTGTAGTTATTTTCTTATAAAATATCCAGGCATTTATACCGGGCAAGTCAATAGTATTCTGAAAAAAATGGAATGGCCAACGTCTGGTTCCGGTTCTAACCGAAAATTTCTGCCATATCTGATCAATGATATCCACTCCATGCTTGGTCTCATTGTCACACTGTACAGTTTTTGGCGTTTTCTTAGAGTTTTCACCAATATCAGTGTCATGGTGAGGAGAGATTATAACAACACACTTTCTCGGTTTGCTCTGATAAACGGTAAGTGTTGCGTCACCGTTTTTGTACAATTCAGTTGAGTACAACTCTCCCCGAAAAGCTGTTATTTCAGGATATATTTCAGAAATATTTCTCACCTTACCTTATTTACGGCTCACATTACACTTATACCTTTTTTTATGTATTAGGTGAGCACAAGTGATGAGAAATAGTTATCAGTTGTGACATTTAGGACTTGCTCAAGCAAGGCTGCATAAGTATCATTACAACATGATCTTCAGCGCGACCGCCAGCTTGACGAGAGTCATCCTTGCCAAGGTCGGGAAATCCGTTTATCAAATATTTACCGTCCTTACCTACTGCAAGCCAGTATTTTTGCCCATTTTTATTAGACCTTGATGCCATGTATTGCGTAAAGGAACACCTAGCTTTGCTTGGAAACAGATGTTAGTCAATAGTAATGACCGGTCCAGGCTTAGAGCATGCAACACAGTTATCAATAATTTTCTTCTACATATCTGAAAACATTTCATTTTTGTCTGTCAGCAACCGTGCAGATTTACTTGACTTTTCGTCAAAGCGAAGATAGCGTAAAATTTCACAAAATCTCAACATCTTGATCAGACCGTTTCTCGGACACGTCTTCAGAAAAGTTATTTAGTACTGCCATTATTTGATCCGGCCTAATACCTCTACGTAGCGCCATAACCAAGACGCAAGCTCTGTCAATGCAACCGCCTCGATGCAAGGAGAAGTCACGACCGGTCGCGATATTCCAGTGAGCCATACAGCAAGCTATAGACGCTCGCCAGTTGTCATCTGTATTGTCGCGTCAGTACATTGTTCACGGCAACAGTGCTTCTTTACGGCAGATAAATACATCTCTGTGTCACCGCCGACTAATGAGCTGGATTGAAGGTGAATCATTTGCAAAAAAAACAGTGAAAAATAGACTTACCTGACACGCTACTAAATTTTCGAAAAATAGGTAAACAGAGTATTTTTATCGAAAATATGTGGAATTAGGCAAATCAAACTTAACGTACTGTTCAAAAATACCCGTTTGACTATTAGTAATCAAATCGTTTCCGAAGATACGCCTAAAACGAAAGAAGAAATGCTAACATTTACTGGGTGTCAAAATGACACCCTCCGGCATTTACGGTAAATTTTAATTTTTCAGATGAAAAAAAGGTAGAAGGCTATATCTCACACAGTGGTCTTGTTCAGCTCTTAAATTGAGTAAAAGTCACGAAAGATTTTTTCTTCAATACAGTTTCATGGGCAGCTATGCAAACAAATGTAGGTGTAGGGTGTCAAAATGACACCCTTCGGCATTCTAGTGTTAAGAGAATTGCTGTATTAAATGAAACACTGTGGACTATTTGGGACAATAACTAATGATTGTTTGTGGCGCCCAAGACCAAAGAAATGACTGTATTGTGTGACAGGCAAGATACCACTGATGTTTTTTATCAAAGGGTTCAGGTAAACTGTCATTTCTAAAAAGGTGTAGCAAGTAGAGCAATAGTATAATGATCCAGACTGAAGTACGTCTGACCACTAACACCTCGAGTAAGAACGTATTACGAAAATTAAATATAATATATGTTTGCTGTGAAGACGATAGTTTAAAGTTAATATTGAGAGGGTAAAATTGAAAATGCTACTTGTTCATGTTACGAATAAATTAGAGGACTTGCAGAGGTGGATGAAGTAGAAAAATTAATATCCACACTGGAGTGGAAGCAAACACATTGTTCAAGGATTATGCATGTATCAGTTTTGACTATATTAGGTTTGGTAATACTATTATTGATTATTATATGCTATTGTTGTAAATGCTGCCAAAAATGGTTTCCAAAATATTCTTGTGTACCAACCCGCATGAAGATTTCCGAGCGACGGGCATGGCCTTGCCCCCAACCCGACACACCCTAACTTCCACATCCTCTCGCCACCTGCACCTCTTGGACCTCCATTTCTCCGTCCGGTATTATTGTGTGACCGGCGGCCCGACTCAAAGAAGGCCGCCTAGACCGGACCGCCTAAATAGCGTTCGTCACTTCGTTAGACCGCCTAGCTCCCCGCATTGAATCACCTCTTTCAACCATCCCTTTAGAAGTGGCCCGTCCGCTCTCATCACTTCGTTGCTTCGGACCACCTAGCCCTTTCATCGAGATGCGTTTCCTTGGGGATCTTCCATTCCATTCCATTTTTTCATCCCCATTCCTCACGCATTCCATTTTCCTCTCCACAAGGAGGGCGATTACGCCTTAAGGAAATCTGAGTTAGGAGGAAGGAGGTTAATCGTAACTGCATTCGTAAGCCTACGAGTGAGTAATTATGTCCCGTGGGAAAAACGGAATGAGATGATTTCACGCGGAGGAAGAGGGGCCGAGCCATCCACCTGGCCCTGTGGAATTTTCCAGAATACTCCGGCGTTGTCCCTCGAAACTATGTAAGCAAAGGGCACGATCGACTCTCCCTCACTCTCTCCGGTGCGAAACCGTTGCCACGTCGTTACGATGCTCGAACTCTTGTCGAACCCAACGCCCAGTCTCCTCCTCACCATCTTCGTCCTCTGCACCCAATGGTCCGCTCCGTACATCTTCCCGTCCTCCCGACTCGGTCAAACCGTTATTATGTAAGCCTTAGATATTAAAGTGCCAAGAATAAATGGAATTTCCTTAAGAACGAGATGTGTTTGATAGTGGAGACGCTCAATCATACCCCCAACGATCCTTATCTGAGTTATGACCCCCGTGACCCCCATGGGCCACGACATTATTTCAATCGATGTCATGATTGTGGGATTGTGGACCATGCCGAGCCATCATATTTAAACCAAAAATTGTAAACAAGGTCTCCACCTCTGAGAAAAAGATTACCTTACATCGAAGAGGCAATGGAACTGACGTCAGGCATAATACAATCGCCTCCAAGGGTAGGAAGACGATCGGTGTCAGAACCTCCGCGAGAGAAACATTAAGGTTTAAAAGAAAACACCAGGTTATAGTGTGGTAAGGGTAGGGTGAGTATTTAGTATTAATAATTGGGGTTTCTCAACGGGACCGTCTTCTTGTATAGCCGGCGATGCCTACCCGCTACCGATAACATCCACTGATTAAACCCTATGGGGCCCTCTGCCCTTTGGTAAGGTCCAAGGGTGACGGGGCAGGGTCTCCCGTTTGCCCGCTCCTCCCCTCATTATAACCTCCTCAGTCCGTATAAAGACGGACGCACAGGACCCAGACAGGTCGGTGTTCGCTGTCCCTCTCGTTAAGGGCGCTTCCCAGACATCCGCCGTACATCTCGCTAAGGGAGCAATTCACGGCATCCGCGGACCCTCTCCCCAAGGGCGTCGACACACCATCGCGGCTCCTGTCCCCAAGACCGACTCAAGAGGAGCGCTACTGCGTCGCCCGACCCGCGGATTCATTCCTCGAGACGTTGTGTACCAGTCCTCTGAGGGGTAAGTGAGATGGCATTCACCGGCAGGCTCGTAATTAAAAAAAACATTTATTTTATTTCCTATAGTTCAAAATTTTCGCCCTTTCGGTGATCATTCATACACACATTGCACGCAAAATCATGAAGCGATGTCGTCTTGCTTAATCCTGATTGTTAGCGATGGATGCGTGTTCATCACGCATTCAAAAGTCAATTATTACATTCCTAACTCAGAGGAAAAATACAATTATTTTAGTAATTGTGGGTGATGATTTCAGCATACGACATTTGGACTCTACAGATTCAGGAGCTCTTCGCTCACGCCATTATCTGCGAATATCCCTCGAAAAAGTTTGCCACACAAATAAATTGCACTCATATTTACAGATAAATTGAACTAAGTGACTCTTAAGGGGTTTTTACACGAATAAGTGTACTTCAGGGAAAAATTATATGACCAATCTTTTCCCCCAAAAAGACTGAGTTTTTTAGTTTTAATACTAACGAGACAGTATCAGACGCGGAATATGAGTTTGCTCAAAATATTAGGAAAGCGTTTGAATGGAAGACAATTGTGGACTACTCACACTTCTATTTGAAGAAGGATGTACTTTCGACGCATTCGAAAATTTTAGGGGCGTACGACGATATTTATATTAGATCCCGCCTGGTATTTCAACGCTCCACGGTTAACTTTTGATGCCATGCTGAGGTATACTGGTGTAACACTGGAGCTGATGACAGATAATAACAGGATATTAATGACTGAGAAAGGAATTTCGAGGTGGTATAGGTCAGTGTTCCACGAGGTATCAAGAGCAAATAATAGGCATTTAGATGATTACGAACAAACAAAAACGAGCTACATAATGCACTTAGCTGCAAATATTATTGTACAGCTGGGCTTCATCACAGCCTCTTCAAAAAGATTGTTTGTGTGGCTGAATACTGTGTAAATAGAATATTTTAACGAAATTCAAAGGTCCACGAACTAGCCGTGAAAACTTTAACGGCGTTACCCGCTGATATTGCACAATAGCAAATTTTCCACAGAGAAAAAATCATTTGCCTTGACCGGGACTCGAACCCGGACCCCCTGATTTCCGGCCAGGTGCTCTACCAGTTGAGCTACCAAGGCATCCTCTTTCTCTGTGGAAATTATAGAGCCTTAAAGGAACAAGATAGAAACGGACTGCTAGACATATCAATGTCACAAAGCAGCCGAAGTTGTGCGCAAGGCGCCACCGTCCACGAGGTTAAGGCCGACGTTTAAACACTGAGGTGCTTACTTTTAACGAAATTCAAAGGTCCACGAACTAGCCGTGAAAACTTTAACGGCGTTACCCGCTGATATTGCACAATAGCAAATTTTCCACAGAGAAAAAATCATTTGCCTTGACCGGGACTCGAACCCGGACCCCCTGATCATCAGGGGGTCCGGGTTCGAGTCCCGGTCAAGGCAAATGATTTTTTCTCTGTGGAAAATTTGCTATTGTGCAATATCAGCGGGTAACGCCGTTAAAGTTTTCACGGCTAGTTCGTGGACCTTTGAATTTCGTTAAAAGTAAGCACCTCAGTGTTTAAACGTCGGCCTTAACCTCGTGGACGGTGGCGCCTTGCGCACAACTTCGGCTGCTTTGTGACATTGATATGTCTAGCAGTCCGTTTCTATCTTGTTCCTTTAAGGCTCTATAATTTCCACAGAGAAAGAGGATGCCTTGGTAGCTCAACTGGTAGAGCACCTGGCCGGAAATCAGGGGGTCCGGGTTCGAGTCCCGGTCAAGGCAAATGATTTTTTCTCTGTAGAATATTTTAATTTGAATACATATGATGACAATCCTAAAGGGTAGATATTGGAAGTCATTTTAAATTATCCTGAAATATTGCATGATGCACGCTCAAGCCTGCCACTTTGCCCAGGAAGTAATATCCCACCTGGTGGTAGATATAAAAAACTTCTTACAACACTGAAATCAAAAGAATGTTATGTTATCCATTATAGAATATTGAAGCAGGCTCTTTTATAAGGTTTAAGGCTTAAAAAAGTTTGGCGTGTCATTTACATCGATTAGTCCCCGTGCTTTGTCATATTTTGACCTGAACACTGAAAAGGGGAAAACGACCAGCAATCATTTTGAAATAAATTGTTGCAGAAGTGTAAAGAAGGAAATGAACAACGCAGTGTTCGGGAAATCTTTGACGAACGTAAGAATAAGTGGTTTTAGAATTAGTTTTTGGGGAAAAAGATTACATAAACTAGTTCCAAATACGACATATTTAGATAGAACGGTATTTAATGAAAATTTAGTGGATTTTCACAGTCAGTTGTCTCAGTTGAAAATGAACAAGCCTATTTTTTAGGTCACGCAGTTTCGGATATGCCAAACACCATAATGTATTACTTTGACTATGCTTTTTAAAGAAAGAGTATGGGAGTGATACTAAGCTTAATGAAATGGTTACCACGGACTTATCATTGAGGCAATGAAAAATGATTAGTATAAACACATTAGCAAGGATATAACCAGGTATGATACATCAAACTATCCACCTGCTCATGTGTTATTCAGACTGTAATAAGAAAAACGTCGGTAACATCGATGACGAGTGTAATGGCGAGCTAATGACTCACTTTATTGGATTGAGAAGCAAACTCCACTCCTTTCGGTTAATGGTAAGACGGAGGTGAAAAAAGATAAATGAGTAGCAAAAGCCGTCATTCAAAAAAATTATCTTTTAAAGACTATGAGTACACTCCATTTAGCTGATCACCCCCTTTTCGGAAAATGCATACATTGGTCACATATAGCAAATTTAACATTGAAATTAATAAAATTGCTCTAAGTGCAGACGATGATAAACGATTCATTTGTGAAGATGGGATCAATAGTTTGCCTTTGGGGCTCTTCAAAATTCCTTATTTAAAAATTACATGGACCGAAAAATTAATTGGCCAAGACGGTTATTGATACGGGCTCTGGGGTTACGATGATCCGAAGAGATATGGCGCGTCCACCTGTTAAGCCAACGGCACGGATATTGAAAACCGTGGACGGGAAAATCATAAATGTAAAAAGAGTTACTTGGGTGAAAGGAGGTAGGTCCGTTTCCGCAGAAGCTATGATTTTGCCCAATTTAAATTATACGTATAAATTATTTAAAAAAAGTGATTACGTGGTTAAGGCGGTCAGTATCGTTTCCTACAAATTGTTCTAGGTCACCGCTGATTCCTAGCCTGTTGCGTGTGTTCCGGTATTTGTCACACTTCATCAGAATATGTCGTAGTGAAGGGCAGTCACAGTCATCACATCGAGAAGGATTTTTCTCTTATATAAAGAAGAAGGAGAGGTTCAGGGCGCAATGCCTGATATCGAACCGAAATGTAAGCACTTCCTTGTGATTTACTCAAACTTTGAGGCCTATGTCGATGAGGGTGTGAGAGCATCACCTCTCGGGTTACTGTTGGTATGCCGTTAGTCGAGAAAAAATAATTAAAAATGACCTCCAAACAGTGTATGATCAGTAGTAGTAGTAGTAGATTTGGATTTATAGGGCGCGTCGACAACTATGGTCATTTTGCACCACGCACAATCTAATTTATAACAATAAATATGTAGAAATATACATACAAAATAAAAATCAAAAGCAGTATAAAAGGTCCAGATTTATGACACTATATTATATTTTACTAATGAGGTTTGTTTCTTTTAAAAAGGTAATCACATGGCATAGGCGATCAGCATCGTTGCCTAGAACGTGTTCTAGGTCGCCGCTGATGCCTAGCCTGTTACGTGTGTCCCGGTATTTGTCACACTCCGTCAGGATATGTCGCACACCGAGAGGACAGTCACAGTCATCACATCGAGGAGGAATTTTCCCTTCTCTAAAGAGGTACGAGTGGGTCAGGGCGCAATGCCCGATTCTTAATCGTGTGATGACCACTTCCTCTCTGCGACTACCCCTGACGGAAGTGAGACACTCTGACGTTACCGGTTTAATTGTCCGTAACTTATTGTTTGGGTCATCCCTCCTAAGTTCACTCCACTGCTCTAGGACTATTTTACGAAGAGAGGCTTGCAGGTCCTGATATTGTACTAGCGTCGTTGTCGGCTCAGGGATATTTAGAGCTTCTTTTGCAGCTGCATCTGCCTTCTCATTTCCAGCAATACCCATATGTCCTGGGACCCAGAGAAAAATAACTTTGATTCCCTTTCTACTAAGGGATCCAAGGGTAGTATGTATTCGCTGGACAAGAGGGTGTGGTGAAGAAAATACGGAAATGGATTGCAGTGCGCTCATAGAGTCCGTGCTATTGACAATAGACCCCAGAAAGCCCCCAATTCCATCGAGCGACTTCTTAATGGCCAGTAGCTCCACTGTGTATACGCTACACAGCGTATTGAGCCTGGACTAGACTACACCGTGATGGGACGAGGTAACCGCGCACGAGCAAGCTGCATCCGACTTCGATCCATCCGTGTATACGGGGATGAAGTCGGAGTGGCGACAGAGAAATTCATTGAATAAACGCTGGTACCGTGGTAGAGCACTTGGTGTACCTGCGCAGGTCAGAGAGGACTATCGGTTTCGATAGTGCCCATGGCGGATGACTAGCATTTGACACTGGATATACGCCAGGTAGAGTAAAATCATGCTCCCGTATAAAAGTTCTAAAACGAATACTAAAAGGCACAGTGGCTCGACGTGTTTGGTAAAAAAGATTTAAAAATCGAGGGTTAAAAACGATTTTAAAACATGGGTGATCTCTCATCGCTAAGATCTTTGCAGCGTAATTACACATCAATATGTTCCTACGGACGGTCAGAGGAGGTTCTCCTGCGTCAGAGTAGACACTCACAACTGGAGACGTCCTGAAGGCCCCAGTGGCAAGCCGTAGTCCAGCATTGTGCACCGTTGATAGAGGTCTTAAGGACGATTCACGTCCTGATGCATATACTATGGACCCATAGTCAAGCTTAGAACGCACTGAAGCACGATATAGTAGAAGTATGGTTCTGCGATCCGCTTCCCAATTCGAATTACTAAGGTAACGTAGAATGTTAATAAATTTAAAACATCTGTCCCTCAGGTTTAAAAGGTGCTCCCGCCAGTTGAGACGGTAGTCAAAAATCATTCCCAGGAATCGTACAGAATCCACGTATAGCAGCTGATGATTTCCTAACCCTTACACTCCCAAGCGGCCGATATATCGGCCGCGGCCTTAGTAGCCAAAACTCCCAAGCGGCCGATATATCGGCCGCTAGTATCGGAGACTATTATTCAGTAAAAAATATGTTTATGCACATTAAGTTTCTTTTATATGAAAGAAAACATCTTTCTTCGTCATTTGGTGGCAATTGTAAAATATTTACGGCATTATGAGTATTTTTTAAAGACTTTTTTTTCAGCACCTTGCGTGAATATTTTACGTGCTGAAGTGAACCGTAGATTGTTCGACTAACGCTTGTAAATCTGAACCCTATTTAGTCTCCGTTGAAATCTTTTGGAAAAAAGAACTGGAAATGATATATTATCGAAAGATATTTCTTTTCTTCATTACTACTAACATTATGTCGTTATTTCTGATCTATTGCATTTTCATTGCATCGCGGAAAATGCCACCGCGGGTGACTAATTTGCCCTTGATGTTCGCAGTGAAACATATTTTTCCTTACGAGATTCTATGCTACCAACTACTCCTTACAGTTTATATCTTTCTTTTATAATGCGTTCATGAATCTACGTAATTTTCTATTCCTGAAATATATAGCGAATAATCCTCCTTGCGCGTCTGGTACGTGATAAGTTCAGGATATCTTCATTTCAAATATAATCAAAAGGTATGCGTAAAAATAAACTGCATATGAAATGTAATACAGGAGACTAGTATTAAAACTATCGGTAAAATACAATGTAGCTTTTCATTTACATTGAAGATAACCATGTAATATCATATGGCGTAACGAACGATTTTTTTCTCATCACACTGGTGACTAATGCTACGAGGAATCGCCGAAGAAGCTTTGCGTCCGCAGTTTTCTATCGTGAAATGATACTTTGTTATCTTCGTAATTGAAACATTTTATCCTTGCTGACTTTGCTTTCTTTGAGTGAACGCCTTTCCAAATGGTCTTCAGTCTCTGACTGCGTGCTTCCCTGTGGAGTTCTTAGTTCGCAACCACACGCGCGTGTTCGCAATCGCTGAAGGTATTCATTTGGTAGTGCATCAATACAAGAATTTTTGTAAAACTTTAGCATTCTTTTACAGTGGTGAATATTTTTTGTAAAAATATAACCACACAATGGCTGGACCATCACATATAGGAGAAAAAGATATTTTGAATATATTAGACGATTCATCCGATGAAAGTGTGACTGATTTCTTTGAAAGTGACAGTGAGACGGGGAATGACAGTGATGAAGATCAACATTCATTGCAGCCTTTTGATGAGCAGTGCAGTAATGAAGACAATTGTAATGCAGAAAATGGAGAATGGAGGGAAGTAGTGCCACCAGAAGAATCAACTCCCACACATTACCATTTCCAGGAAATGACCGGCCCCAAGCGTGTGCCTCCCCGTAACTCTCCTCCGATTCAATATTTTCAACTTTTTTTCACAGATTTTCTCATTACTCTCTTTGTTACTGAAACAAATCGCTACGCCCAACAGTACATCTCCTCTCAGTCTGGAAGATCATCACCATCAGTGAAGTGGGAAAACATTTCATCTGCAGAAATGAAAGGATTCTTGGCATGTATTTTGAACATGGGAATAATCCGGAAACCTACCATTGCTTCGTACTGGTCACAATCAACATCCCAAAGTACCCCTTGGTTCGGAAAAATGTTTCCGAGGAATCGTTTTCAGCAAATTCTGAGATTTTTTCATTTGGTAGACTCTGAGAAGTGTAAAACACGCAATGATCCCGGTTATGACCCATGTATCCGGTACCAACCCCTTTTAGATCATGCCAATAGAGTATTTAGATACCATTATACCCCTCACGAGGAACTAAGCGTGGATGAAAGTCTAGTAGGGACTAAAAATCGTTCAAGTTTGTTGCAGTACCTTCCAAATAAGCACCATCACCGCTGGGGAATCAAATTTTGGATGCTTTGCGATGCGGTGTCCAATTATTGCCTGGGATTCTTTACGTATAAAGGTAGGGCAAGTGAGGAAGAAAGATTGGAGATAAAGGAACATGGACTGGGATATACGGTGGTGATGAAACTTCTTGGAGTGAATAATTATTTGCACAAGGGCTACCATGTTTTTGTGGACAATTTTTTCATGTCAATTCCACTGGTGAATACTCTTTATGAAATGGGCACGTATATTACTGGCACTGTCAGGAAAAATCGGAAATATCTACCAGAACTTTTCAAGAAGAAGTTTTCCGTCGGTGAGAAGGTTTATTGCCGTGCTGGATGTGCCTTAGGATGTGCATTCAGGGAAAGAAGTTCCCAAAAAGGACCGGTGATGCTCCTTTCGAGCAAGTCAATAGCAGAGGATAGAGAAGTTACGAGAGTAAGGCAAGGCCGGGAGAAAAAATATGTAAAGCCAGGAATAATATTAGAATACAACAAGTTCATGGGAGGAGTGGACACATCAGACATGATGCTGTACACATATTTAGATGAAAGGAAAACATTAAAATATTGGAAAAAGGTAGCATTCCATATTATTGGAAGGATGGTGTTGAATAGCTACATATTATACAAAGAAAATTTTAGTGAACCCGGAAAACCTCTTTCGAGACTTTTATACACAACAAATGTGATAGAAGTGTTAGGGACAGAATGGTTGAGGAATAGGGATGAGTCCAGAGGGAGTGGACGTGGTTCACCAGGAATTAGGAAATTGGGCGGCCGTAAAGAGTCCAGATGCTGTGTATGCAGCACAAAGGAACAAAGGAGAAGATCCAGGACAGTGTGCGTCCGATGCAACCGGGGATTGCACGGCGAGTGCTTAGCTAAACATAAGTGCTAGCCCCAAACACCGTGAGTAGCTCACAAATTTACATTTATATTTCATATCTGACGATCAGAAAGAAGTGCAACTAACCTCCTAATTGACATGGAAAGTACTTCCGAGAAATATGCTGTAAAAGCAGTTGTTTTCATGCTGCATGTTATCCGTCAACATTTTACAAATTTAAATATTTATGCTCTGGTAATCCAATTATTTATGGTTATAATACTAATATGTTAACTAAAAAGATGTATTTTGTTATATTTACTGCATATCATGTTGTTTATCATATTCATTTTGTCATTCACAAAATTAAACAGTTGGACAATTTCATAAGTTACACAGCGAGAGTAGGCCTCAATAGCGCTAGTGTAGAGGTATACTATATATATTTTTATACCATAACCTATGGAATAATATGAACAAAATTAAGCCAAATTATTAATAATAAAGTGCACTATATAAATACATACTTTAAAGTTGCATCTAATAACCAAGCTTTACTGAGTAAGCTTTTAAAAAAATTTATTTATAAAAAAATTTAAAAAATAATTTAATTTTTATTTTTTTATAACAAAACTAAAGAAGCATTAGGAAAAATAAAAATGGACATGTAAACAACCAATATTTATTCATAAGTGTATTTTTTTTCATATTAATATGTGGTAAAATAAAGACAATAGAATTTTTTAAAAGAAGAGAGAAAATTTCGTTAAAAAAGGGCTGGTATTTTTGGACATGTACACAGGAAAAGTGCTTGGGAGCGAAAGGGCTAAATATAGGGTCGTTGGAGTGTGGACACCTCGCTTTCGATGGAAGTGAATACATTTCGTTTTCTCATGTGAGAAGCGCATGCCATTTTTCTGGGCCCACTCATGTAGGTTATTCAATGTTAGCTGTAGTTGCCTTGTCGCATTCGTTAGCCTAGACGATCTGCAGAAAATAGCTAGATCATCGAAATACAGCGATCCCATA
Organism: Platycnemis pennipes; assembly: GCA_933228895.1. NCBI lineage: Eukaryota > Metazoa > Arthropoda > Insecta > Odonata > Platycnemididae > Platycnemis > Platycnemis pennipes. Next base: position 17,479,274 of record OW121858.1, on the reverse strand, counting down.
ACTGGCTCTCGGATGCAATCTGCCACGTCGTTTATGGCGATTGCGAAAAGCGTTACACTTAAAACAGAACCTTGAGGAATACCATTGTCTTGTGAATAACATTTGGATATTTGCTTTCCTAGGCACATTCTGAAAGTCCTATCTGTTAAAAAATTTTTGATGATAAAACCACACCCCTGCAATTGGTGTAAAATCTTCCATCGCCACACACGGTCGTAGGCTTTTTCCAAGTCGAAAAATATTCCAACGACGTGCTGGCGAAGAAGAAAGCCCTCCTGGATAAAACTTTCCAGTCGCACAAGGTGATCGGTAGTGGATCTTCCACGTCGGAAGCCACATTGCACCCTCGTGAGAAGGTTGTGACTCTAGCCACCAAATTAACCGTCGGTTGACCATTCGCTCCATCAGCTTGCACATGCGACTGGTGAGTGAAATTGGTCGGTACGAATTAGGATCAGACCTGTCTTTCCCTAGTTTTGGTACAGGTATAATTGCCGACTGACGCCAGGGAATGAGCCTTCTGACCAAATCTGGTTGAATACTTGGAGTAATTCCGGTAAAGTTTCGTCGGGAAGATTCCGGAGGAAAGCGTTATGGATCATATCCAACCCTGGAGAAGAGTTCTTCGTGTCTCCAATGGCAGATGTCAGTTCCCAGAGAGTGAAAATGTGTATGCTGTTGGTCTTGTGGCGCGAAAATTTGGCAAACATGCCTCCATTCTCTGATTATACAATTGGAACGATGGGTTGTAGTTTACGTCACTGCAGGTCTTCTGAAACAGCTCCCCAAAGATCTCGCCAATCTTCACAGGAGATATAACGACTCGACCATCTACCTTCAGCCCAGGAATTTGAGTGTTTTGGATGGTGCCCGAGATACGTCTTACTTTTTGCCATATTTGGGTAATTGGCGTCCTGTGAGTCACGCTAGAGACGTAATGAATCCATAACGCTCTCTTTGCCTCCCTTATAACTTGCCTAGCCTTAGCGCGCAAGCGACGAAAGGAGACCAAATTCCTTCCTGTGGGGTACTTATTAAAATTCCTTAATGCTTTTTCCTGAGCTGGATTGCTCTTTTGCACTCGTCATTCCACCACGGCACTGGTTGCCGCCGGCCCATATCCGATGATTGTGGTACACTGATAGTGGCTCCTCTTATAATGGATGTACTAAGTACCTCGGTGTTCTGTATCGCAGTGCGGTTATTGTCGTTTTTAAAAACTGTTTCCTTTGAAAAGAGACCAGTTGGATTTCTGAATTACCAGATGACTTCGGCGAGAGGAGTTTAAATTTAAGTTACGGTCTAATCTAATGAATATAGGAAAATGGTCACTTCCACAAAGATCGTCATGCACGGACATTTTTACCTTGGTAATATGACTGTTTCTGCTGATACAAAGGTCAATAGTAGAAAACTCCCCATTCGAGCCTTTAAAACGGGTTTTCCCCCGTTATTTAATAAATATAGGTTTAAATTGTCAATAAAACCGGCTAATATCTGACCTCTTCTGTTTTTTTGGGTACTCAAGCTTCCCCAAAGGGTGTCACGGGCATTAAAATCTCCTAGGAGTAAAACAGGTCTTGGTAGTTGACGGGCGAGGTCTTCCAGATTACTTCGCGTCACCGGAGCCTCTTCTGGTAGATAAATATTACACACCGTTATAGGTTCAGGGATATGCATTGTCACCGCGACAGCCTGAAACGGTGTGCTAAGCGGTACCCGGGAGGTGTGAAGGGCCTCCCGAATAGCAACCACGACTCCACCACGGGCACGTTGACCACTCGTGTCATCTAATCTTAATACATTAAAACCATTTAAAGTGCCTCTATCCGTTGGTTTACAATGCGTCTCTTGTACACAGATACAAGACGGGTTAAAATCTCTTATAAGGATTGCTAATTCCTCTTTGTGTCTGTAAAAACCATTCCAGTTCCACTGTAAAATATCCATTAAAAGCAATAAATAAATAAATTAAAAAAAAAAAAATATATATATATATATATGTATATAATTTGGGAAGTGTCCGTCCGTCCGTCCGTCCCCCCCTCTATCTCGCAAACGGTTCGTCCTAGAGAGACGCCGTAAACTGCATTGTGTTTCTAGCCCTCTGAAAGGCCCGGGAAAACTATTCACGTTTTTATCGAGTCCCGGGTTCGATTCCTGGCGCCAATAATGTGTTTACATTGGTTTAAATGGACTTTTTCAATTTATGAAAGTGCATGGGTTTTTTCTTTCGCTCAGTAAAATTACTAAATGTTAATCGATTTCTTTCATTTTTTTATTTAATGGAGAAAGATATTAACTTTCTTATTCTTTCAACCGATTTACTCTGTGATTTCGAAATTTCTCTAAATCATGTAATTTACGTTGAAAGTTACTGTTTTTTTCGGTCCTTTTCCGAGCGTTGCTAAGGCCTTTGCCATTGTCGTTCCCGAAATCTTGGATGCTTATACAGTGCGTCGTATTCCGTGAACTGCATTGCGCTGTACACGAGGATAATGGAAGATGTTAAAGGAGGAATTTGCCGCTGATTCTCGAGGCATGGTCGGCCATTTCTTCCGGCACAGAAAAACGTGCTGACTGCCAGCGATATTCATAGATTTATTAGTTTTGCATTCGCAAAAATTAGGAGTATTTTAAAGTGTTTTTTTAATTTCTTTACGGGTTTGAGCATTTTCAACGACCTGAATCATAAAAGGCAAACATGGAACTTCTTCAAAACCGTCATGGATTGATATAATTTGAAATTTGAGATAGTTTTACAAAAACTTGAGCATCAACGCAAAACATAATTTGTATTATAGGTACGCGTAAATAGGGAACATAAAGGTATGTATTTTAATAATAGGGCACAATATGAATCCTGGCAGTAATGATAAGTTTACAAAGGTATAAATCAATTTTATGGATCCTTTACTGACATTGAGCCATAGCCAACTTCGTAACTCAATTTTTTTCCGCCCCTTCATGAAAAATGTTAAAATGCCGACATACAATGGGTAATTGTTATATTTATCCCTCCAGCTGAATATCAATGAGCGCTTTCAGCTAGAAAAATGGAACGGTATTCCCATTTCTTAAAGGTGATGATTCAAATGCTGATAGTATGTATGTTATTCCGTTTGTTTATTGTGTTTTGGAGGTAAAGATAGCTCCATATTTCAAGTCGGGTTTCGTCCCTTAACAATAAATATGAAAATTTCATAACACAATGCATACATTTGATTTTACTCACTCCCGTTGAATTTCAACGGGATCCTTCCGCTAGTATATATAAATTTACAAATAAATAAAAATATAAATACAGTCAAAGTCATTTATAACGAGCACGGTTGAAACGAGATCTCGGCTATTGCGAGGAAAGAGAGAAGGGTTGTTTGGAAATAATGCATTTTATGAGCAATATAATATAACGGTTAAAACGACACTGTATTAGAGAGCCTTGCGGTTATAACGAGCAAATATTTAGTCCAAATGAACTGTAGCAGTGGCTGTACTGTCGTACCAAGGACTTTTTCTTGTAAATTTAGCATGTATGTAGATAGTTTACTGAATGAATTGTTCATTTTGTAATTTCAATCATCTTATATTAATCTTTGTTATTTTATCACCTCTGCATAAGAATAGTATGTGTGTGAGTGCGCGTGTGTGCGTGAGAGAGGAAAGACAGTGAGTGACAGCACATGTTGCTACTCGTAACGGATATAACGAGTATCGGATATTACGAGCAAAAGCATTTGGTCCCTTGGATCTCGTTATATCCGAGTTTGACTGTATATAAATTTACAAATAAATTAATAGACCCTATAGCCTTAGGCGATTATTCTTCCCTTTCTTTCGGGCCAATAAGACTTCCAACTCACTAGGACATTCTTCGTCTTCCATCGCCTCAGGCTGGCATGCGACGTTTGTTTCGGATGGCCCAGGTGAGGGAGTCTTCTCACGTCTGTTGGGTCATTGCCAGTCAAAAAGTTAAAAAAAATACAGATGATGAATTAATGTCCTCGGCAACTCCAAACTTTTGAAATGACCTTTACATTCATCCAACCAACCACTAAAGGCCCTCAAATTTTTATGCTTCATGTCGTGAACTTCCTTCATGTTAAAGTTACTACTAAATGCACACAACATTTTTAAGCTTAGTGGATGATAGCGTGTCTCTTCTGCGGAGCGTGTCCTCTGTTGCGAGTCCATGGCGAGAATGAGATGCAGTGGAATGAAGTCTCTCCCTCTCTGCGAGCCTTTTATAAGTCGGAATTATGAAGGATGTCATGAGCCACTGGTTTAATGCATTGTATGGGAACGAAGCAATCATAATACCCTAACCGCATGTGAGATACAATAAACAGTTACCGGGAATCAATCGCAATGCCCTCACCGCATGAGATATATTATAAAATATCACCACAAACAGGGTGTCGATGTAAACGGATGTAGCGGATATCTTATCTACTAAACCACAAACATGATGTCGATGTAAGAGGATGTTGGATATCGTGCGGCGCCATGACTCCCCCATTTTTAACCGCATCCCACCCATTCCACACATTTCCCGCTAATATATAAACACGCAAAAATTTCCAGACGCCATTCATCATCTTGCAACAACCAAAGACGAGGAGAAAAAGATGCCTGTGAATGAGAAAGTTACAAAACGTCGTAGCCTTCGCTTGAAAGCCCGAGACTATATGTATCCGGAGGATTGCGAAGAAATTTGGGAAAGTCATGACAAAAAGATGGAGAAAATAGATGCCATTGCTCGCATGCCCAGACGTCGCAGTCTTAGGTTGGAAGGGAAGCGGGATGGTTGGAACCATTGGGTTACATTTGAGCCTGAAGAGGATTGGTAGAGAGGGATGTAAATTTCAAACCAGGTCCTTTTCAGTGTCAACAAAGAAAATTCATAAAATTATATTTGGTAATTTGCAGTAGAATAATAACGTTTTCTAATCTTAATAATCTTTTTTCATCACATTTTATTTACAAAAAACAATATAAAGATGGGAATATATCAGAGTTCATGAAATATTAGAGATCGCTTAATGTGCTCATTGAGTCCTCGTCACGGGAACTTCCGTCGGAGAATTCATAGTCCTCATCATCTCCATGGAATCCTTCGCATCCAGGTAATATGGTGCATACAGCATACTCATCTTTGGAAGGCACCAACTTTCTACAACTCCCACACTCAAGTGCAGATCTCGAATCCAACGATGGAAAGCGATGGCAGAGTTGGCAAAGAGAAACGTGAGGATGGTCGGAGCCAGTCCTTACCATCTCATGCCCCTGCATCACTGAAACAAAGGACATGTTCAGCTGTTGAAAGCAGCGGTTGCACACATGCACGACTCTCGGGTAAGGTATCCTATACATCTTCCGAAGAAACCTCCTGTGAACACGGTACACAACGTACCTAACGCAAGAATATAGCGGACGCTCGGGATTCATAGTGGAAGAATGAATCGCTTCGCGTTAGAGTTCTTTCTTATATACATGCCGTAGCACTTCACAGCGTGAGAAAGAGATTGTAATTTATCATTGTGTGACAGTTGCGGAGACAAAAATAATAAATTTAGAACTGATTTCATCGTAATCTGCTCTTGAGGGGCGTAAGACTAGGCCTGGGCGATATATCGATATATCGTAAAATATCGCGATATATTAATTTAACGCGAATCCGATATTGAGTTTTTAAAATTGACGATATATCGTTGCTCGATAAATATCGTCTTATCGTGTCCCGATATTTTATCGGGGCGCGATAATTTATCGGGGCCCGATATTTTATCGGGGCACGATAATTTATCGGGGCACGATAATTTATCGGGGCCTGATATTTTATCGGAGCACGATAAGATATCGGGGCACGATAAATATCATGATATCGCGTCCCGATTAAATATCATGATATCGCGCCCCGATAAAATATCACGACATATTATCGCGATAAATATCACGATAAAAGATCGTGATATCGGAAAAAGACTAAAAGGAAAACTATTCTACTTGCTAGAATAATGTGATCTTACTTTAGATGATTACCAAAGGTAACGGTCAGTAACATGCATTGTTCTGATTGCTGTGCACGTAGTACCTAATGCCCAAATATATTGTATGCCTAAATATATTATTGTCCATTTGATCTACATCGCCAATGCTGACGTCACCACCCGCTTTCAGCTGCCGGTCATTAAGACGATCAGGGTCATTACATTCCGAAGTGAATTCCTCATAGTCATCCTCTGTTTCATTTCCATCTTCCGGAGGATTTATGAAAATATTAATTTCATTCCTTACGTCTTTTAATCCAAATCTTATTTCTCGGGAAAGATTTCAGTAGTAGTCAGCAGTTTGAGACTAAATTAGGTATATACATTAGTTTCATCAGCTCACGAAAAAAAAGTTCTTTCCCTTTAGGAAATAATATATAAATTTCGTCTGCGTATGGCTGCCTGCAGGTCTGAATTGCCGTGGGCGACCGCCCGCAGATAGTGTGCAGTCGAAATGATCAATGTGAGATGTGATGATGATCTGCACCCAATGTGAGTCTGGCTCACCATCGATATTGTGCCTGTGTGCGGCTGGCCTGCGTTTAGTTTGCGGGCGCATGTCTGCGGCACGGCCGACTTTTGCATGAACTGCGATCGAAATCAAGATGCTGTGCGTCTCTCTGTCGTTTAAAATTCGACTGCACAAGCAATGTGGCTAGTCTGATCACCAACCTGTTCCGGTCAGGCTGCTTCGAAGCAAGTCGCACACAGTTTGTTCGGGCCATACGGGACAGACATCACGTACCAGTTCTGTTTGCGTCGTATTCCGTAAATACCGTCGATCAACCGTGAAAATTCGCCGAGGCTCGGTGGAAGGGTAATTTCTGTTAAATTAATTGGACTGATTTTAATTTTAACCGAAAAATTGTTAACAGTATATTTAGGCATTACTACGTGTAAAGCAATCAAAACAATGCATGTTACTGAAAGTTACTTTTGGTAATAATCTGAAGTAAGATCACATCATTCTAGCAAGCCGAATAGTTTGTTTGCTGAGTTTGTTTCGATATATTTAGATCAGCGGACAATTCATACACTAATTTACAAAGAGTTATTTTCAGTTCCTTCCAAAATTTGCACATCACGTCACCTATAAACTACCAGACCACTGGAATTGAAAGAGAGAAATGTTGAGAATTTGAATTAGTAGAAAGCAGAACAGTAAGTTTTCAAACGTACTTGCTCCAGCTTAAGCGAAGGCCAACTCAACGGCTGTCTTTTTCCGATATCACGATCTTTTATCGTGATATTTATCGTGATAATATATCGTGATATTTTATCGGGGCGCGATATCATGATATTTATCGTGCCCCGATATATTATCGGGCCCCGTTAAATTATCGTGCCCCGATATATTATCGGGCCCCGTTAAATTATCGTGCCCCGATATATTATCGGGTCCCGATAAATTATCGTGCCCCGATATATTATCGTGCCCCGATAAAATATCGGGGCGATAATTTATCGATATATCGATATACTAACATTATCGTATCCCGATATTGAATTATCAATATCGCCCAGGCCTACATGAGACCATTTCATATCAGGTGAAAGGGAATGGGAATATACCATCGCGAGTGAGTTGTGATGGCAACCAGTCATGCTTTCATTTCAACTTAACTTGAGGATGTTAATGAAACATGTTTATCAATGAAAAGATTTTATTTTCAAAAAATTACAATTTTTTTCTTCAAAAATATTTGAGGCCCAACTCTCTCAGAGGTTTTTTGATGACTCGCACCAGCCGAGTTGGTGGTGGTGAGGGAGGCAACTCTTCGCTTGTGTGGAGTGTTGCCCACTCCACCACCTCAGCGTCAATAAACCCTTCTTCGCTGAGCGGCATCTGAGCGTCGGACCCCTCCTCCTCCGGCATCTCCCATCGCTGCTACGACGTGAGATTGTCGGCGTCGGACCCCTCCTCCGGCATCTCCCATCGCTGCTGCAACATACAGTTGATAGCGCCTGGCTCTGGTTCCTCTGGCGTTGACCCTGTGATCGACATTTCCCAGGACTGAGGTGGGGATGAGCATTGAGATGGTTTGGAGAGGTCTAAAGGTTGGATAGGGGAGAGGTCAAGGAGTTGGTTGGGAGAGGTCAAGGAGTTGGTTGGGAGAGGTCAAGGAGTTGGTTGGGAGAGGTCAAGGAGATGGTTGGGAGAGGTCAAGGAGATGGTTGGGAGAGGTCAAGGAGATGGTTGGGAGAGGTCAAGGAGTTGGTTGGGAGAGGTCAAGGAGATGGTTGGGAGAGGTCAAGGAGTTGGTTGGGAGAGGTCAAGGAGTTGGTTGGGAGAGGTCAAGGAGTTGGTTGGGAGAGGTCAAGGAGTTGGTTGGCAGAGGTCAAGGAGATGGTTGGGAGAGGTCAAGGAGATGGTTGGGAGAGGTCAAGGAGTTGGTTGGGAGAGGTCAAGGAATTGGTTGGGAAGGTCAAGGAGTTGGTTGGGAGAGGTCATGGAGATGGTTGGGAGAGGTCAAGGAGTTGGTTGGGAGAGGTCAAGGAGTTGGTTGGGAGAGGTCAAGGAGATGGTTGGGAGAGGTCAAGGAGATGGTTGGGAGAGGTCAAGGAGATGGTTGGGAGAGGTCAAGGAGTTGGTTGGGAGAGGTCAAGGAGTTGGTTGGGAGAGGTCAAGGAGTTGGTTGGGAGACGTCAAGGGGTTGGTTGGGAGACGTCAAGGGGTTGGTTGGGAGACGTCAAGGGGTTGGTTGGGAGACGTCAAGGGGTTGGTTTGGAGAGGTCAAGGAGATGGTTGGGAGAGGTCAAGGAGATGGTTGGGAGAGGTCAAGGAGATGGTTGGGAGAGGTCAAGGAGATGGTTGGGAGAGGTCAAGGAGATGGTTGGGAGAGGTCAAGGAGATGGTTGGGAGAGGTCAAGGAGATGGATGGGAGAGGTCAAGGATTTGGTTGGGAGAGGTCAAGGATTTGGTTGGGAGAGGTCAAGGAGTTGGTTGGGAGAGGTCAAGGAGATGGTTGGGAGAGGTCAAGGAGATGGTTGGGAGAGGTCAAGGAGATGGTTGGGAGAGGTCAAGGAGATGGTTGGGAGAGGTCAAGGAGATGGTTGGGAGAGGTCAAGGAGATGGTTGGGAGAGGTCAAGGAGTTGGTTGGGAGGGGTCAAGGAGTTGGTTGGGAGGGGTCAAGGAGTTGGTTGGAAGACGTCAAGGGGTTGGTTGGAAGACGTCAAGGGGTTGGTTGGGAGACGTCAAGGGGTTGGGTGGGAGAGGTCAAGGCGTTGGGTGGGAGAGGTCAAGGCGTTGGTTGGGAGAGGTCAAGGCGTTGGTTGGGAGAGGTCAAGGAGTTGGTTGGAAGACGTCAAGGGGTTGGTTGGAAGACGTCAAGGGGTTGGTTGGAAGACGTCAAGGGGTTGGTTGGAAGACGTCAAGGGGTTGGTTGGAAGACGTCAAGGGGTTGGTTGGAAGACGTCAAGGGGTTGGTTGGGAGAGGTCAAGGAGTTGGTTGGGAGAGGTCAAGGAGTTGGTTGGGAGAGGTCAAGGAGTTGGTTGGGAGAGGTCAAGGAGTTGGTTGGGAGAGGTCAAGGAGTTGGTTGGGAGAGGTCAAGGAGTTGGTTGGGAGAGGTCAAGGAGTTGGTTGGGAGAGGTCAAGGAGTTGGTTGGGAGAGGTCAAGGAGTTGGTTGGGAGAGGTCAAGGAGTTGGTTGGGAGAGGTCAAGGAGTTGGTTGGGAGAGGTCAAGGAGTTGGTTGGGAGAGGTCAAGGAGTTGGTTGGGAGAGGTCAAGGAGTTGGTTGGGAGAGGTCAAGGAGTTGGTTGGGAGAGGTCAAGGAGTTGGTTGGGAGAGGTCAAGGAGTTGGTTGGGAGAGGTCAAGGAGTTGGTTGGGAGAGGTCAAGGAGTTGGTTGGGAGAGGTCAAGGAGTTGGTTGGGAGAGGTCAAGGCGTTGGTTGGGAGAGGTCAAGGAGTTGGTTGGGAGAGGTCAAGGAGTTGGTTGGGAGAGGTCAAGGAGTTGGTTGGGAGAGGTCAAGGAGTTGGTTGGGAGAGGTCAAGGAGTTGGTTGGGAGAGGTCAAGGAGTTGGTTGGGAGAGGTCAAGGAGTTGGTTGGGAGAGGTCAAGGCGTTGGTTGGAAGACGTCAAGGAGTTGGTTGGGAGAGGTCAAGGAGTTGGTTAGAAGAGGAGCACAGGGGAGGCGGTGGTAAAGGGAGTAGTTGTGTCGAGAAGTCGGTTCGGATGGGAGAGTGGAGGAAAACAGTCGGGGCACTCCGAAGCCGGCCTGATGGAAGTGGCAATGCTTCCTCCATAACTGTAGCAATGCCCTAGGTGAACGAGGACACTGCTGCAGATATGCCTTCACTGCCTCACCAAACATTGCATCGTTTCAGAACAATGTTGGCAGATGAAATGGTGACTCGCTCTCGCCTTCGGGGATGCCATGCTGTCCCGAGTTCCATGTGCCACCAGATGAACCCCTAGCCTCGCGGCTCGTTCTCCGAATGGGAGGATTTGTGTCAAGTGGCTAATGAAAGACGTTAAGACGACTGAGTGACTAAGAATTGTGTGATGAAGGAAGAAAAAAAACACCGTAATTGCACCAAGCAGACGTTTTCAATAATCGAAATTATTTGATGTCTTTTAGAAAGTGATACATTTCTGGCATTTAAGGCAGTGATTAGTTTGATTCGTTACATCCATACGTATGTATAGTGCTCAGGTTCTATTACGTATGATGTACTTTTGAATTTGGTGTATTTGAAGTTAATTGCGAATTTTCGGTCACGACACAGCCCTCCCAGCAGCTATTTAGTCCCTATCAGTGAAAATAGAAAAGTGCTCCATTGCATAACATACGTAGAAACGGTTGCCGGTTAATTGATAGGGCCGGCTATGCAAAACTCCTGGTCTAATTAGCAGCGAGGGAGATGTCGGAATGACTCTCGGAGCCCCAGTTTCGCGGAAACTGGAAGTGTCACAAACCCCGTGACACATTGGGACCAGACTCGCCGTCTCCCGATGAGAGAGGACGACTTTTCATTCCCCTACGACGACGGAGACTCGTCATCCGCTTGGGCATTGACCTCGCTATCACCATAAAACGATACCGGCAACCTTTATGCCTCAGGATCACCTTATATTGAGGAGCGGTTCTTTGGCTAGACAGCCTTCCCTTCCCCTCACCCTGAGCTGTTGGTCGTTATCCGACCGCCTCAAAAGTTATCGCCCTGTGCCATCCCTCGCTTCGTGCCGTGGGCCGCCTCCCGACCGCCGCAGACCATTCGTCCTGCCTTCCAAGCCCTCACCCGTGCCACACCCACCATGAAGCCGTGGGACCTGCCGCCTCCCCGAGTCGCTGCCCCGCTACAGCCTACGTCCGCCACTGGCCAACGGTCCCCACTGCAAGTGCTTGGCCCTCCCTAATCCCCTGTGCCTGATCGGTCTACGTACCCTACATAACGACCAATTAAATTCGTACTTACAGTAAACCACTGTCTTATTATTGGAGAACGCGCTCCCCACCAATGATGCTAGGGCCGCCAACCACTCGACACTAGCTCCCGGCCCCACGTTTACACAGAATCCGGGGCCAAAGAAAGGTATCGGCCAGTAGTCCATACCGGGCATCCGACACCCGACTGGGAACCACGGACCTCACCCTCCGGGATCCCCTTCTCCTCATTACGGTTCACCGCACACGACATACATGCGGGTGGATCGCCGGCCAGGTGGTGTGGCCGCACACAGACAATTGACCCATGAGGCTGTTCGGGCTCAACCCTTGCTGGCTCTGGGTTTGTTATCGGGGTTGTCTCCCCGCCCTTTTAGCCGCCTCTTACGACAAGCAGGGATACTGCGAGAGTATTCTCGATCCCTCTGGCCGCAGGGGGTACCTCTACCCGGGAGTACGGAAATTGATGCTGATGCCGAGAACTTAACAATGATTACTCTACCTCCTAAAAAGGAGTGCCCATCGTCCTATAATGCAAGCACTGTTACTGCTATTGGAGTGGGAAAACGTTGACTTCTGGCACTTTTGTGTTTATATTATGTAGCTGTACTCTCTTTATGTAATGACTGTTTTTTTGTGCAAGGGTATTACCCAGTTTTTTTCTCTCTTAAAGAGGGGAGATGTCGTGTGCAGAGCACACGGTTCTGCTTGTGCTCACTTGCACGTATAATCATGTGGGGTCACGCCCTTCGTCCTGCAGTTTGGTACTCCGACCGAGGATTGGGAAGGTCCCCTCCGCTCCTAGGAATGATATAAAAATGACGTCTGAGAAAGGAGCGGGGGGCACAATGTAGTCAGACACTAGGGACCGCTGTTGGTGGTATTGCTGGGAGAGTCTTTCGCCAGAAGCACCTTTGATTTTCTCTTAACACCACCGAACTCTATGTCGTTAACATCCCGGCGAAGACTCAGGGATGTGACATTACTGTAGTTGAACATTATAATAGATATAAATATTTAGAAAATTATCATAGTGAGTTTGTAACGCTTTCCCGTGTTGAACTTCAGTTGTTGCCTTTTGAAACAATTTATTTGGGCTGGGCCTGTGAAGTAGCATTATGGTATAATGAAAGTATAAAGAGTGGTAAACATAAGAAGCAGCAGTTATACTTGTACGGTGAGAATAATGTCGGTAAAACTTCTTATATTGAGAAAATAATAGGTGAACGGAATTTAAAGTATGTATATCATCCAGATGTACGGAAGTTTGCATTCCAATCTTGTTATTGCAATTATCATAATGTTGTGTCCACGGGCGGTCGCACCATCGCGGGGCCGTTGCGTCAAAGCACGGCGATGCGAAGGCAGAGCGGACGCTGCGGCTTCCGGTGCGATTGCTCGCGCAACCCAGGCTGGTGCAAAACAGGATGCGTTCCACGTATATAAGGGAGAGCATTCTACTCAACAATTGTCAGTCTTTGGCCCAACGCTGGAACGCACCCTGAGGAGCACTAGCCTCCTTAGTAGCTCTTAGAGAGAGAGAGAGAGAGAGAGAGACTCAGCCTACGTGTAACAGAGGTAATAAACCCGTTATGCTGCATCTCTTGGCTGTAATTTCTACCGAGCCCTCCCGGTTGTAGTCCGGATGGTCCACGATCCCGTTGAAGGGTTCTAGTCGCCGTAGGGATGCGACATTTTGGAGGAGGCGGAGGGTAAATTTTGGCTGGACCGACGGCGATAACGGAAGTATCGGCAGAGATCAGGGCTAAGAGTAAGTACTATGTTTAATTGAATCTTATTTTGGCATGAATTATTTAGTTTTACAGCCTTAAATTTTAAGAAGTGTGCTTAAGATGTTATGTCTGCGAATCCACGACGAAGCCAGCGATTGTTAGGCAGGGAGCCAATAGTGTTTGCAGCAGTACGTCCACGCCCGAGAGTAGACAGAATAGAAGAAATTAGGGGACAGTTGGAGAGAATTAGACAAGAATTAGAAGCCGAAGAGAGAATAGAGCACGCGGACGAACCAGTGAACATGGCATCCCCGAATAGTGAGGCCCGGTCAGAAACCCCGGCAAGCGCCAATGCGCCTAGCACAGACGGCAATAGGACGATTGAGACGTGCAGACATGCAGACGGGAGGAACGTGAGAGGCACACTCTGTAACCTGACGCCCTCCCTCTACATTTGTGATGCCAAGCGTCAATTCTACTCTAATGTATTCTCTAAACCAACGAACTCAACTACGGCGACTTGGTTTACTGCGGCAGAAAGATGACCTAATTATCCATGACTTTTCACTAAACCAGTTCAATGAATATTTTACTAGTGTCACCACTGGAGATCTGAATGAACCACTGTATTATATTACTGACATAGATCCTTTAGTCCCATACAATGACAACAACTTCTACTTTAAGCATATTACTCCTGATATCTTGACCAGGACCCTACACCGTTGCAAATCGCACTCATTGGGAATCGGCGAAATATCTATTGACTTTTTTATTAAGGCTGGAGATGTCTTGGTACCCATCATTGTTGAAATCTTCAATTACTCCTTATCTGGATCTGCCTATCCATCAGTATGGAAGTCAGCAATAGTACTACCGATTAAAAAATAGAGAAATCCCACTACACCATCCGATTATCGCCCCATTTCTCTACTTTGCACATTGTCCAAAGTTCTGGAGAAACTTGTTCATCAGCAGGTCAGTGATTTCCTAGTAAAAAGTCATAAATTGGACCCTTACCAGTCCGGATTTCGAAAGAACTTCAGTACTCAATCCGCCCTTCTCAAGATTACTGACGAAATTTTGAGTTTGGGTGCCTTCCGCACCTTGTTGCGCATTAATTGATGCGTGGATTATATGTTTTTCTTGGACTATGCTCTGTTTGGTTGGGGGCCCCTTCCTTGCTTTCCTTGTGCCTTTCTCCACGTTACTACCGGCGGAGTTAATCCGTTCCGGGGCTCCCCATTTTTGCTTAGGTATGTCTACCATTTTTTTGTTTGTGTTTTGGTCATCCTCGCCCGATTGGCGATTGGTTTCGATGGCTTGACGAGTCTCATTACCCCCTCGGTCGGGAGACCGAGGCTTTCGTGGGGGGGGTGGTGTCGCGACCCGAGCGGATGAGTCTTGAGCGGATGGTCCGGCCTCGCCGGCCGGGCCCCCCTCAAATCGGGGCTCGGGTCGCTCCCACGCTCCTGCACGCCCTAAATCATGATAGAACCTGGCCTAGCCTGCCGCCCCCTAATTTTCTTCCATAGAGAGACCATCACTGCCCGATAATTAACTTGCCCCTTGACTCTCCCACCCTTCCATAGAGAGACCATCACTGCCCGATAATTAACTTGCCCCTTGACTCTCCCACCCTTCCATAGAGAGACCATCACTGCCCAATTATAAGGAAGGGAATTACTCTCGGCCCCTTGTCCCAATTCTTAAGAAGGGAATTACTCTCGGTCCCTTGACTTTCCTATTTTTCCATAGAGATACTATCACGGCATAAAATATTAAGACAGGAATTAACGACCCCAAGGGAAGTATCTTGCAATCCGACAGCGGCCCATCCGGGAAGCCTAACCACAGGTTGCACATGCAAGCCGGGAATGCGTAATTATGAATTCCGTGGGAAGTAAACAGGATGGGATGATCTCAGGTCTGGGGAAGGGGGGCAGAGACCAAGCCATCCCTCTGACGAAACTTAGGAATTTTCCAGAACATTTTAGGGCGTTGGCTCCTGACCCTAAATACACAAGGGACGCAATCGACTCCCTCTCTCTCGCATTCGATCCGAACCCGTGTCCACGTCGTTACGCTGCCCGAAGAATTACCAAGCGCCTAGCCGCCATCCGACTCTATCTCCGACACCAGGGTCCATTCCTGCTACTCTTCAACCGCCCTTGAGGCTCCGTCAAGTCTTCGATATGTAAGTTTTAGCATGTAAGTGTGTCAAATAAATGGATTTCACTTAGAACGAGTGGTGTTTTGATTCTGGAAAGCTCAACCTACCCGTAACGATCCTGCTCTGAGTTACGAACCCCCTGTGGCCCCCTTGGGACACGACAATATAGAAAAGATGGAATGCACAAATACCAGATTCGGCCCGGATTTATTGGCCGAGATAATTCTCTTGGGGGTGCGGCGGAAGATTTTTCTGCCGAAGTACCTCCATTCGAGTGAAAAGGAGGTTAAAGAATACAACGGCGTCAGTTGGAATAAAGGGCTTTATGTAAAAAAATAAAAAGTTACCTTTTTATTGAGTATGAAATGTTCGTTTTATTTCCCTAATCTCTAGATCCGGTCTGCGGCTAAGATCATCGTCCGGTGTCGGTGTCTGAAAAGATTTTATTCATCAGTGAAGGTAATGGAATTGCTGTAAATTTAATGATAACCTATCTATTAAGGTATAGGAAACAGCATATATCCATAACTCGCACGATACTATAAATGGTTTACACAGAAATTCATTTGCCACATAGAAATTATGGGCTTTATATAGATTTACGAAAAATAGGTATGGTGAATCGTGAAAATAGAAAGCGAGTCAATTGGTACCCTTCGAGGCGTTGCATCTCTCGTACATTGTTCTCTGGTGACGATGTAACATGCCCGGATGTCGAGACTACGACATCATTCCCCGCTTGCAGATCGACAATGTCACCGTTCCCTTCTCCAACGTAGTTAGAAATCTGGGAATTTTAATGAATAATAATTTAACCTGGAATAATCAAATCAACCAAATTTCCAATAAGGTGAACGGTATTCTTTATCAACTTAAAACCCAGAAATTCGTCTTACCGACTCATACTAGGAAGCTGCTTGTTACAACTCTAGTATTTCCCCATTTAGATTACTGTTCCCTAGTTTTTGGTGACCTATCAGAAGAGCTTAATGAGAAGCTACAGAGGATTCAAAATTCATGCATCAGATTCATTTTTAACGTTCGATATGATGAGCAAGTTTCTTCGTATAGGGAAAAACTATCTTGGCTAACTGTCAAGGGTAGGCGTAATTACTTGCTAAGCGTCTTCCTGTTCTCCTTATTTTCCGTTACAGAACCTAAATATTTGATGGACATGTTTATACACCAACCTCAGTCCCGTAATATGAATACAAGGAGTGAAGCATCTGATTTTTATTGCCCCGCCCATAGAACCACCAAATACCACAACTCTTTCCTAGTCAAATCCACAAAACTATGGAATTCTCTCCCCATAGACCTAAAGAACAGTAAAAACAGGCAGTCATTCAAAACGAAACTTTATTCTTACCTTGCACATATAGACATAAATCTCTAATTCGTATTGTTATATCGATATCACCATCCGTTTACCACTTTGTTCTTGTGCAATCTTCATTGCAATGTCTTTTATTGTTAGTTTTTTTCTCGTTATTTTGGTGATATACGCATAATAATTTTTGTATTATCTTTGTATTAATACGTTTTCAAATTCGTTTGTACTCATTGTTTATGTTTGATAATATTTTGGTTGTTTAAGCTCACCACAACTGTCATTGAGATTATAATACTGGTGCTCTTAGGAGTATTGTACCTAGAGCTAATAAATATTTATTTATTTATTTACACAGAGCAACCCCCTTCATCTGGGAATGTGAAGACCGCATGGACCAGGAGATTGAGCAAATCCTGAAAATGGACTATATACCAGAATCAACGGTACTTAACATTGTACTTCTTTTTTGCTATAGATCCACAACCGCCGGAACTGCTAGCAAGTAACCTTGCTTGAACATTTACCGTTACAACCGAAAGGACCAATCAGTGGTAAGGTATCACGCAATGGCCCAAACGCCACAATATTGAGTATTGTGGGATCATTCTACGTATCCCACAATTACTCACAGTACCCTAATTACTCTCCGACCCTCGACTCTCCTATTCTTCCATAGAGATATCATCACTGCCCAAATATTAAGAAGGGAATTACTCTCCGACCCTCGACTCTCCTATTCTTCCATAGAGATTTCATCACTGCCCAAATATTTGAGCCGTACGCCTCGCCCGTTAGTGAACCCCCCCCCTTCGTTCCTCCGGGGTGTGGTTCCCGCGGTGCTGCGCGAGGATGAGCCGTCCAGCTCGTCCGTTGGCGAGGCCACCCCCCCCCCTTCCCTTTCCTCCTTCCTGGGGGAGTCGGGAGCGGTGCTCCTGGGCCGAGGGCTTTCGGTCTTCTGATGGAATATGGCACCCGAGTCCGATGGGACGTCCGGTATTTAAGTGGAAGCGGAGTCCGAGCTCGGGGGAGTCTTGCCGTCGAGTTTATGTTGCCGAGACGCCTGAAGGAGCTCCCCCTCGTCAACGGCACGACGCCTCTGGTCACCGTCATCGGCTGCCCGGTCCTCGGCAGGTATCGCCGCCTCACCTTCCCCCTTCATTCCCCTATTTCCTCTGGTTCTCGCCATCTTTACCATCACCCTCCTCTGCTCCGGCCTTAGCGTGCTCCTGTGCTATTTAATTTGATTAAATTTGTTTAGCCTACGCGAGTCTTTTTGTTGGTCCCCTCCCACGGACCCTTGGGCGGTCCATATTAAGAAGGGAATTACTCTCGGACCCTCGACTTTCCTTTTCTTCCATAGAAAGATTATCACTGCATTAATATTAAAACGGGAATTAACGACCAAAAGGAGAGTATCTTGCAGTCCAGCAGCAGGACATCCGGGAAGCTTCACCACAAGCTGCACGTGCAAGCCGGGAATACGTAATTATGAATTCCGTGGGAAAAACAGGATGGAATGATCTCAGACAGGGGAAGGGGGGCCGAGAGACCAAGCCATCCCTCTGACGAAGCCTAGGAATTTTCCAGAACATCGTAGGGCGTTGGCTCTCGATCCTATATAAACAAGGGACGCGATCGACTCCCTCTCTCTCGCATTCTATCCGAACCCGTGTACACGTCGTTACGCTGCCCGAAGAATCACCGACCGTCTAGCCGCCATACGACTCTATCTCTGCTCACCAGGGTCCATTCCTGCCACACTTCACCCGCCCTTGAGACTCCGTCAACTCACCGAGATATAAGCTTTAGCATTTAAGATGTGTCAAATAAATGGATTTTACCTAGAACGAGTGGTGTTTTGATTATGGAAAGCTCAACCTACCGGTAACGATCCTTTTCCGAGTTCCGAACCCCCTGTGGCCCTCCTTGGGACACGACATCTTTGGTGGAGGCGTCTCCGGGTATATTCTGAGTTTTTCAAAATCAAACGCTGCTGCTCGTCCTTGCGATGCATATTAGCAATAAGTTATATTAAGTCATGTTAGCTATTGACGAGTATGATTATTTTTCCGTCGAGTTGTCTTTTTGTGAGTGCATTTTTTGTTTTCCTTTTCGATTGTGTTATTTTCGTATGTTTTTTGCATGCTAGTGTTTTGTGTATTTTTTACGATGTTTCCTCCGTGAACGAGATTAGATGTTAGGGTTTTTCTTTCAGAGGACATGTGTCATGATTCGAGGCTCCCCCCACCTTAGATTTAGCGCCCGTTTTCAAGGAAAAAGACCCGTGTATCACGTTGCAATTAAGCCGACGAGTCGGCCAGTCAGTGTGATTAGCGTAGAGGAAGAGTCAGCGTTGTAGCTCGACTCCCGTCGAGCTACAACGGACAGTGAAGGGGTATAAGCTAATAGGAGATGTTTTGGTGCAAAAAAATTCCGGAATTCGCGGCGGTGAATATTTGACCGTCATCCCGCAGGAACTGAAGAAGGAAATCCTGTATTCGCATCACGACGATGTGCTATCAGGCTACTTAGGATTCGCGCGCACCTACGATAAATTGAAAACCCGATATTATTGGCTAGGAATGAAGTCCGACGTTCAGAAATATGTCCGCTCCTGCCCTGATTGTCAGAGCAGGAAGGGGCCAAACACCAAACCAGGTGGGTTTTTACAACCAATAGCCCCTGGACATCCGTTTGAGCGTGTGGGCTGTGACCTCCTGGGCCAATTCCGGAGAACAAGGCGCGGGAACGTAACGATTATTGTGGCCACGGATTACGCCACCAGTTACGCCGAAACGAGGGCCCTCCCGAGTGGGAAGGCGGAGCCAGTGGCACGCTTCCTGTTGGAGCAAATAATATGCCGCCACGGATGCCCGTCCACTCTGCTGACGGATCGAGGGAAGGTATTTCAGCCCGAAGTAGTGACCTCCCTCCTGAAAAGCATGGGAGTTAGCAGTACCTTTACTACTGCGTATCACCCGCACACAAACGGATTGACCGAGCGTCTCAATAAAACACTCACTCAAATGTTATCGGCGTTCACTAGCACGGATCAGAGAGACTGGAACGAATTTCTCCCACAGGTGACCTTCGCGTATAATACGGGAATTCAAGGGTCATTACAGCATTCGCCATTTTACCTAGTTCACGCCAGGGAGGCCGTTTTACCCGCAGAAGTCGCGCTATCCCAAGGGAACAAAAATAAATGGGCGGTTGAACCACAGAATGAGAGCAGGCGCGGCGAACGGCCATGTCGAATTTAAAGGAAAGACAAACGAAGGACGTGGCGCGCTACGACGAAGGTAGGCGTGACGTCACGTTCCAACCAGGTGATTCGGTGCGAATATACACCCCTATACGTGGGGTAGGTAAAAGTGAGAAATTGTTAGCCCAATATTATAGACCATATACGGTGCTGAGACAAGTAGGCCCGTTAGCGTACGAAGTCGCAACCAAACATGGTAAAAGCGACGTAATTCACGTTTCAAGGATGACCCCTTGCTATTTAAGAGGTCGATCCCCGTGTAAGTATATTCCTTTTAGCAGCAATCCAACAATGGCTGCCAATGCCTGGACGAGCTCGAGGCGTTTTGCGCCGGCCTTCTTCATCGAGGGAAGGGTAGGGGGTGCCTACTGCCCCAACATTGAGGTGTGGGTGGCGACCGTGGAGTCGTCCGTTCGGACGGACGTGGTCCCGAGAGAGAGGCTGCCGGCCGTGCGTGGATGGGCGTCCCGCTGGCCTGTCACACTTGAACTAACCCTGGGAGGGGGCACTATCCGAGTGTCAGCCGTTTCGGAGGACTTTCTCGACGCCGAGATGGTGCTCGGAACGAGGGCGCTTTTTCAAATGAGGGCCATCCTGGACTTCGGAAGAAGCACCCTGAGCTTCGGAGACGGACGGCGCGGGGGTGGAGACCCTCACACGATCCCTCTTCATCCGTACGCGTCGGTGGGAAATCCTCGAGGATTCCCCATTAGCGACTCGTGGGTGCGATTTAGTGAAATGCACACCTCGTCCGATTCGGAGGACGACACTGCAGTCGTAGACCCAGACTAAACCCAAGATGAGAAATGAGGATCTTGAACGGGTTTTCAGGTAGCTATTGTGCTGGGACAAGTAGGCCCCGTAACGTACGAAGTCGCAACCAAACATGGTAAAAGCGACGTAATTCACGTTTCAAGGATGACCCCTTGCTATTAAACAGGTCATTCCCCAAGTAAGTATATTCCTTTTTGCAACAATCCAACAAAGGCTGCCAATGCCGCGGGGGTGGAGACCCACACACGATCCCTCTTCATCCGTACGCGTCGGTGGGAAATCTTCGAGGACTCCCCATTAGCGACTCGTAAGTGCGATTTATGGAAGGGGACACCTCGTCCGATTCGGAGGACGACGCTCCAGTCGTAGACCCAGAAGAAACCCAAGATGAGAAATGAGGATCTTGAACGGGTTTTCAGGTAGCTATTGTGCTGAGACAAGTAGGTCCCGTGACGTACGAAGTCGCAACTAAACATGGTAAAAGCGACGTAATTCACGTTTCATGGATGAACCCTTACTATTTAAGAGACCATTCCCCGAGTAGGTATCTTCCTTTTAGCAGAAATCCAACAATGGCTGCCAATGCCTGGACGAGCTCGAGGCGTTTTGCGCCGGCCTTCTTCATCGAGGGAAGGGTAGGGGGTGCCTACTGCCCCAACAATCAGGTGTGGGTGGCGACCGTGGAGTCGTCCGTTCGGACGGACGTGGTCCCGAGAGAGAGGCTGCCGGCCGTGCGTGGATGGGCGTCCCGCTGGCCTGTCACACTTGAACTAACCCTGGGAGGGGGCACTATCCGCGCGTCAGCCGTTTCGGAGGACTTTCTCGACGCCGAGATGGTGCTCGGAACGAGGGCGCTTTTTCGAATGAGGGCCATCCTGTACTTCGGAAGGAGCACCCTGAGCTTCGGGGACGGACGGCGCGGGGGTGGAGACCCCCATACAATTCCGCTCCATCCGTATGCGTCAGTGGGGAATCCGCGCGGATTCCCCATTGGCGACTCGTGGGTGCGGTTTAGGGAAGGGGGATACCTCTTCCGATTCGGAGGACGACGCTTCGGTCGTAGACCCGGGCGAAGCCCAAGATGAGCAATGGGGATCTTGAGCTGGTTTTCAGGTAGCTATTGTTGCATAAAGTGTTTTCATTCCTTTTAGATTGCTGTGCTGACGCCATCCCCTGCCGCCTAAATCATCAACATTTGGAGGTGACGCAGATCATCAAATTCATATCCTTCCCTATCGTCATTCCCTGCCAATCAATTTCTTTCCCTTCATTCCGATTCCTACATTCATTCATATTTTTCTTCCATCACTATTCTTTAACGAGATCGAAAGCCCGAGCAACTCGGAAAGCACGAACAAGAAACGGGCGAAGCAGCGCCTCTGTGGACGTAGATAAGCTGTCGCCGAGAATAGACGGCCGCCCTAAGTTTCACGTCATGGAGATAAGCCGCGGGAAGTCCGCCGCCGGGGCGATAAGAGCGAGTGTCCTCATCTGCGTAACAATAATATTTACGCCTGTGTCTCTCCACGCCCAAAACACCAGGTCGGGGAATCCAGACATTAAGACCGTAAGGGTCGTGGCAGGAGCGCATTGGACGCCCCTGCCAAGAGTTTTGGCCTACGAGGCGGTCATGCCCCTTACTTATCGCTTTAAATGGCGGGCGCATCCTCCCCCGCCGGCCAAGAAAACGCCCCTGCCCTGCCCAAATGGCTTCGAATGCGAGCTGTTAAATCATTTGCAACGAACTCTTCAGCGGACTCTTCCGCCGTTGACCCTCGTGTCTCCTAGCCAGGGACTGGGGTAGGCCGGAGAGCCGAGACGCGAGTATTATGGGAAGGGGCGTATCAGGACATAAGGAAACGGGGCCTGATCAACCCTTAATCTTCGTCCTGATTCGCAGCTCAAAGAACTGTCCACGGGACTCGATGAGTCCTAACCGCTCAGCACCTCGACTTGGAACCCAGCTCCTGCTCATCTTGGGAACCATCGCAGCCCAGAGACTCCCGGATCCTTTCCTACCTCTCCTCACCCCCGCCCCGCCGGTTGACATTACCGCCAGCGCGTACCTCAAACATTTACCAAACGTGACACTTTACACAGCCACGACTTGGCTCACATTCCGAGGGGCCTTCAGCCCCCGTCAACAACTCAATGTCCTGCTTCGAGTACTTAACAACAATAGCCCGGAGAATACTAGGAGGCCTGTTTGCCTGGCGGCCCGCGGGATCCTCGAGAGAGCCATCAATGACTGGGACCCCCAGGCGTGGGCCATACCTCTCGAGGAGGGACACATATCCACAGACAGCAACTCCTTCAGTGCTGCGTTTACATTCCCTGGACGACGACACGCAGCCCGGATGATGATTTCCGCCCCCGAGGCAGAGGAATTGGAGAAACAACTGCACGACTTGGGAGGCATCCGCAACCTGACTATAGCCTGCCCCCCGCATTACGAGCCCCCCGAGAGAGGCGGGGCCCCAGACTGGGGCCTCTTCTCCGTAATTTCGTCGACCATCGCCGCCCAGATGGACCTGCTACGGGACTGTCAATCCCGCCGATTGAGCCCCGCCCTCCTTGATGTTCACACCCTGCGAGCTGCGTTGATATCCCTACAACGGACTATCTCACCAGAGGGATACGGCCTGGCCATTGAGCACTACTCTCGTTACTACATGCTGTCATTGGTTGACTGCCTCCTGTCTCCCTCCTCCCTATACCTATTCCTCGTTATCCCTCTAACCCGCCTGGACACCACTTCTGTCGCTTTGTATTCCTTCCTTCCTATCCCCTATGCCCTTGAAGATTTCACATGTCAGATTAAGGCCACCGCAGAAGGCGTAGCCCTGGTGCGTACGGACATCGGAGTGCAATTGGGTCGGCTCCAGTGTAACCCCTTTAAGGACGAACTCTGCCTGATGGAGGCCACCTTAGACACGGAGGCCCCCCCGCTGAGATGCGCGCGCCGAGTTTCCTTAGGGGGCTCAGCTTCATTGGTCTCCTCGGATTGCCCCCTACAGTGCTTTAAGGGGCGGGAGACGCGTGCCATCCGCCTGGATGCATCCACGTTCCTCGTCACTCACCCCCCTGTCAACGCCACGGTGAAATGCAGCGGCGAGAACCGGACAGCGCGAGACCGCGCGAGGGCGTTGTCTACGAAGAGATCGCCGAACCATACATGGCCATGAGGCCCCTCCCCGCTGTCCCTTCCAATGCTATACAGAGATTAGGGAATTAATCTTAATTTACACGGATTGACCTTTTTTTTCCGCCCCCCTTCTGCTCCAGACAAACTTGGAGGTTAATGGGGTCCACGGCGTGGGTCCGTGCGACCGAGGGGGTGGGTCGGCTAACGCGTGCCGGCTCACCCACGGAAGTATACCTCGTACCCTAGAGGCTCCAGGGCCCTAGGGTATCCTTTAGGCTTCCCCTTTTCACCGCCTATTGGTCTGTCTCCCCCCTTCTAGGTTAAGTTGTTTTTTGGGGATACGTTCCCACAATCCGCGCTCCTTTCTCCTCGGAGATTGGGGCTGACCGCCTTTAATAGGCTATTAGGGGCGGCGCCTAGTTTTCGGCCTTTTCTTCAAGTCGTAAGACGCAAAATTTCTGACCTCCAGGCGCCCCGCCCCTTTTACCTCATCGCGAAGCGAAGCGAGACCTGCCCCTGTGCTCGAGTCGCTAGCGATGAGGCCCTTGCGAGTCGACTTAGCCACCGTCTCAAAGGGTTTAACAATTTTTCATGTGCCCTGGCTACAACGGGGCCGGGGGTCCCCGCTTTCGGGATCGCCCCCTCCCCACCCGGACGTCGGGCAGTCCGCAGCGTTTCATTTCTCATGTGTTCGTTCTCTTTGTAAATTGTCGTTCATTATCACGGTATTCAATTTTCATCATGTGAAGGCCCACGTGACGGGGCCCCCCCACATTCGGCCGGACGGAACGGGCCATGCGTGGGGACTCCCCCGATCACTTCCGGCTTTTTAGGGTTATCTTTTAATTATTATGTGTTCATTGTGTATGACGTATATCTCCCATGTAACCTTTAGTGGTGGGACTCCCTACTACGGTCAGACTGAACGGACCATGCCTAGGGGCTTCCCCACTATCTCCCCATTTTTGTTTAAGTATAGGCTTAGGTATATTCTGATTAACTTTAAATTATGGGTGTTGGGATATTGCGGGTTTTAATTTGCTTTATTGGTGCTTGGTAATGTCGTGTTGATTTTATTTGTCTTGTATACCTTGTGTCGCCAATTATTGTCACTTTTGTTTTTTTTGTGTCTTGTGGAATTGGTTTGATTTTGCTTTACGAATGTAGTTTATATTTTATGTGACTGGTGGGAACATTATCGTGTGTAAAACTCGTTACGGATTGCCTCAGTTTGCCTTTCTAGATGGTATGGCATTCCCACGTTGAGAACAACGTGGGCGTCCTGTTTGTGTTATGTTTTTCTTGTGTTTCTCATTTTGGTATAATATTTGTGTTGTATTTGCTTGGCTTTGTTCTGTGTCATTTTGTGTTTTGATGTTTCAATTTTGACCCTTACCTGTTTTTCACGGCACTAGCTGCCTTATATTTTGTGTTCACTTTTTGTTCGGTTAGTCGACCTTGATTAATGTTGATGGTCACTTAAAGTTCTTGGCACCCTGCCTCACTGCATTGTGTTCCTCAGTTATTCTTTTGGGGTCACCCGAGGACTCTTGCGGGTTGACGCCCTGGGGTGTCATTCCCACGGTGATGTGCACTTTCCTCGTGTGGACTGCCACTGTGCTCTGAGTGGAGTGTTTTTATTTTGGTGACGCGAGGCGTCGTGTGCAGTGCGTCGTCTTCGCGTGTCGGACTGATTCGACGCCACTGATGGCCGCCTCCGAGTTCGGCCGGACTTCTTTGGGTGCTGAGTGTGGTGACCTGGTGTCTCATTACAGTGGAGTCTTACCTATTTGTGCCATGTTCATTGCCTTATTGTTTTTTGTAATGTCTGTTGTGCTTCACCACTCCTTGTCGCATCTTCGCGTTGGTGAATTTTGAGTTTGGGTGCCTTCCGCACCTTGTTGCGCATTAATTGATGCGTGGATTATATGTTTTTCTTGGACTATGCTCTGTTTGGTTGGGGGCCCCTTCCTTGCTTTCCTTGTGCCTTTCTCCACGTTACTACCGGCGGAGTTAATCCGTTCCGGGGCTCCCCATTTTGCTTAGGTATGTCTACCATTTTTTTGTTTGTGTTTTGGTCATCCTCGCCCGATTGGCGATTGGTTTCGATGGCTTGACGAGTCTCATTACCCCCTCGGTCGGGAGACCGAGGCTTTCGTGGGGGGGGGTGGTGTCGCGACCCGAGCGGATGAGTCTTGAGCGGATGGTCCGGCCTCGCCGGCCGGGCCCCCCTCAAATCGGGGCTCGGGTCGCTCCCACGCTCCTGCACGCCCTAAATCATGATAGAACCTGGCCTAGCCTGCCGCCCCCTAATTTTCTTCCATAGAGAGACCATCACTGCCCGATAATTAACTTGCCCCTTGACTCTCCCACCCTTCCATAGAGAGACCATCACTGCCCAATTATAAGGAAGGGAATAACTCTCGGCCCCTTGTCCCAATTCTTAAGAAGGGAATTACTCTCGGTCCCTTGACTTTCCTATTTTTCCATAGAGATACTATCACGGCATAAAATATTAAGACGGGAATTAACGACCCAAAGAAAAGTATCTTGCAATCCGGCAGCCGCCCATCCGGGAAGCCTAACCACAGGTTGCACATGCAAGCCGGGAATGCGTAATTATGAATCCCGTGGGAAGTAAACAGGATGGGATGATCTCAGGCCTGGGGAAGGGGGGCAGAGACCAAGCCATCCCTCTGACGAAACTTAGGAATTTTCCAGAACATTGTAGGGCGTTGGCCCCTGACCCTATATAAACAAGGGACGCGATCGGCTCCCTCTCTCTTGCATTCGATCTGAACCCGTGTCCACGTCGTTACGCTGCCCGAAGAACCACCGAGCCCCTAGCCGCTATCCGACTCCATCTCCGCGCACCAGAGTCCATTTCCGCTACTCTTCACCCGCCCTTGAGACTCCGTCAAGCCTTCGACATGTAAGCCTTAGTCCTTAAGTGTTGAATAAATGGATTTCACTTAGAATGAGTGGTGTTTTGATTCTGGAAGACTCAACCTACCCGCAACGGTCCTTTTCTGAGTTACGAACCCCCTGTGGCCCCTTTGGGACACGACATCTTTGGTGGAGGCGTCTCCGGGTATATTTTGAGTTTTCCAAAATCAAACGCTGCTGCGCGTCCTTACGATGCATATTAGCAATAAGTTAGATTAAGTCATGTTGGTTATTGACGATTATGATTATTCTTCCGTCGAGTTGTGTCTTTTTGTGAGTGCATTTTGTGTTATTCTTTTCGATTGTGTTATTTTCGTATGTTTTTTGCATGCAGGCGTTTTGTGTATTTTGCGATGTTTCCTCCTATAAACGAGATTAGATGTTAGGGTTTCTCTTTCAGAGGTCATTGTGTCATGAGTCGAGGCTCCCCCCACTTTAGAGTTAGCGCCCGTTTGCAAGGTAAAAAACCCGTGTATCACGTTGCGATTAAGCCGACGAGTCGGCCTGTCAGTGTGACTAGTATAGAAGAAGATTCAGACCAGCCCCCGCCTATCACCCCGGAACCAGAAATGACGGACAAGGCCGCAGAATCTTTAGAGATGGGCGAAGCCTCGAGGATCGAGGCTAGCCCTGGAGGCCGGTCCGCGGGTTTTTCTTCCGGGGGGGATCGCCCCCTGCGCTTTCAGGGTTCACCGCTGACGCCACCCGTTTTTAAAGGGCTTCCCGCGGAAGATCCGGTGCACTATCTTTCGCACTTTAATAAAATTGCCGTGGCAAATGGGTGGAACGACGAGACGAAAATGCGTCTCTTTCCGTGCTTTTTGGAGGGCACGGCTTACCAATGGTTGCAAGCGCTAGACGCTTACGACCAGGGGAGTGGGGCGGTGGCCGGCTCATGGGAACAATTAGCGAACGCCTTTAAGATGGCGTTCAAGGGGACGATGAGCGAGGAATTGAAAGCGCATAGATTAAGGGAAAGGGTGCAAGGCCCTTTTGAGACCTCTGAAAGTTACTTTTATGATGTAAGGGCCCTGTGTAAGGAGGTATCGCCGATGATGGAGGAGGCCGAAAAGATTCGGCACGTGATGAAAGGGCTCCGCCCTAGTTTAGTCCGAACCGTTTTGCCGATGAAACCAAAAAATTGCGACGAACTGTTAGAGTGCATCAAACTCCAAGAAGCCGCGGCGTTAGTGGCCGAAACCGTTCAAGAGAGAACGACCCCAAAACCCCGCCCTCGCGAGAGCGTGCCTACGGATAGATTAGAAAGGGAAGTCTCGCGGCTTAGGGCCGAATTGGAGAAAATTCGCACGCCCGGGCGAAGCTTCGTCCCCGAAAGGCCACGGTCGAGCCCGATGGAGGGCCGACCTCCGGCCACGCCCAGAAACGAAGGGGGACAGCGAGCGCCCCGGCGGCCGCCGTATGACGAGCCGTCTCGCACGACGGACGGCAGACCCATTTGTTACGAATGTAGAGGCCAGGGGCACATAGCGGCAGTGTGCCCAAACCGCACAAGGGGGCCGGCGACCCCTCGGGGGTCGAGGCCGGCGGGAAACGCCTTTTCGCGAACGTAAATGGGGAGGCGACGTTCGTGGGGACTTCGGGTCGAAGGGGCCTCCTAATAATTACGGGACAAGTGGAAGACTTGCCTAGTCAGGATATAATTATCGATACGGGGTCTGGGATTTCAGTAATCCGACCAGATATGGTGCGTCGGCCCGTTAGGCCGACGGCACAAGTGTTAAAGGCAGTAGATGGGAAAATCATACAAGTAGAAGGGGTGACTCAAGTGGAAATCACGATTGGAGGTAGGTCCTTTTACGCGGAAGTTATGATTTTGCCCGATTTAAAATGGCCGCTCTTATTAGGGATGGATTCTCTCACGAAGGAAAATGCCGTGATTGATCTAGAAACAGGTGTAATAAAGTTTGGATTAGGCGATAGAGAGGCCCGTATAGGAATTAAGGAAGCGACCCTCCACCGGAACGACGCCGAGTGCGAGACGTCGAGGGAAGACGGACACGGATTAGATCAATTAACATTAGGAGAAGAAACGAGTAGAAAGGGACAGAGTAAAATTCGCGCTCCGGAGGATATCATAATTCCTCCTCGAGGCGAAATCCGCTGCTTAGTCCCGCAGGACCCGCGGAAGGCGCGCGGGGAGCCGATGACGGCCTCCGAGGCCCTGCGTAAGAGGGGTCTGAGCGTGCGATTCCCGCAGGAAGGGGATCAATTCGTCGCCATGATCAAGAATCATCGGCGAACGCCTCAAAGAGTGTGGGAAGGGACCACTCTGGCGACGGCGGGCTCCACAGCGGAATACGAAGGAGAGGAAGAGATCAATTTCCGTTCCGCGGGCGAAGTCGACTTCTCGCCCGACCCACCGACGGAACTTGACATAAATCAAAATTTAGACCGACGAGAACGAGCAAAGATCGACGGGCTATTAGCCGAATTTCGAGACATATTCGCGTGGACTCCTGCCGAAATAGGACGGACGCCCTTGACGAATTTAAAGGAAAGACAAACAAAGGACGTGGCCCGCTACGACGAAGGCAGGCGTGACGTCACGTTCCAGCCCGGTGACGCGGTGCGAATATACACCCCTACACGGAGGGTAGGAAAAAGTGAGAAATTGTCAGCCCAATATTATGGACCATATACGGTGCTGAAGCGAGTAGGCCCCGTGACGTACGAAGTCGCCACCAAAAACGGTCAAAGCGACGTAATTCACGTTTCAAGAATGACCCCTTACTATTTAAGAGGTCATTCCCCGAGTAAGTAAGTATCTTCCTTTTAGCAGCAATACAACGATGGCGGCCCATGCATGGACGAGCCCGAGACGTTATGTGCCAGCCTTCTTCGTCGAGGGAAGGGTAGGGGGCGCATACTGCCCCAACATTGAAGTGGGGTTGGCGACCGTGGAGTCGTCCATTCGGACGGACGTGATCCCCCGAGAGGGGCTGCCGGCCGTGCGTGGGTGGCCGTCCCGCCGGCCGGTCAGGCTCGACCTTACTCTGCGAGGGGGCACCATCCGCGTGCCGGCCATCCCGGAAGATTTCCTGGACTCCGAGATGGTGCTAGGAATAGGGGCGCTTTTCCGTATGAGGGCCATTTTGGACTTCGGGAGAAGCACCCTGAGCTTCCGGGATGGACGGCGCGGGGGTGGAAACCCACACACCCTGCCGCTCCATCCGTATGCGTCGGTGGGAAATCCGCGCGGATTCCCCATTGGCGACTCGTGGGTGCGATTCAGGGAGGGGGACACCTCTTCCGATTCGGAGGACGACGCCTCTGTCGTAGACCCGGGCGAAGCCCAAGATGAGCAATGGGGATCTTGAGCTGGTTTTCAGGTAGCTATTGTTGCATAAAGTGTTTTCATTCCTTTTAGATTGCTGTGCTGACGCCATCCCCTGCCGCCTAATCCATCAACATTTGGAGGTGACGCAGATCATCAACTCATATCCTTCCCTATCGTCATCCCCTGCCAATCATTTCCTTTCCCTTCATTCCGATTCCTACATTCATTCATATTTTTCTTCCATCACTATTCTTTAACGAGACCGAAAGCCCGAGCAACTCGGAAAGCACGAACGGGAAACGGGCGAAGCAGCGCCTCCGCGAACGTAGATAAGCTGTCGCCGAGAATAGACGGCCGCCCTTTAAAAGTTTCACGTCATGGAGATAAGCCGCGGGAAGTCCGCCGCCGGGGCGATAAGAGCGATTGTCCTCATCTGCGTAACAATAATATTTACGCCTGTGTCTCTCCACGCCCAAAACACCAAGTCGGGGAATCCAGACATTAAGACCGTAAGGGTCGTGGCGGGAGCGCATTGGACGCCCCTGCCGCGAGTTTTGGCCTACGAGGCGGTCATGCCCCTCACTTATCGCTTTAAATGGAGGGCGGATCCGCCCCCGCCGGCCAAGGAAACGCCCCTTCCCTGCCCAAATGGCTTCGAATGCGAGCTGTTAAATCATTTGCAAGGAACTCTTCAGCGTGTGAACGCGCTAGGCGACCAAGTCGCAATTCCACCCATTTTTCTCGGAGATTCGGTCGTGACGAAGTTATCGCGCACCGATAGATCGATAGATTTCCTGGGGGATGCCCTGCATTGGTGTTGCGGGGTCGCGACCAGGTCAAATATACAATCTGTGGAAGAGTCACAAAGCAATTTTAATCGGAGACTCCTGGGCTTGAGGAACCTGATATCGGAAGAACACACATATGTGTCAGACGCGCGGGAGAGCATTCTAAATTACAGTCAAAACATAGATAAGATACTCGAAAACTTTAAAACGCATCTGAACGCCACTCGCTTATTGGTTCAAGCTCAATTCGCGAAAATATCCAACGAAACTCAAGGACTGCATCAATTGATTGTAGCATTAATGCATTTGATCTCGGGAAGCCTTGCGGCCCAAGGGAAATTAACTTTAACACTCCGGGAGAATGAGGCCTTGCACCATTGTCAAAATAACTTA
The DNA here is from genome assembly GCA_933228895.1 of Platycnemis pennipes. Classification (NCBI taxonomy): domain Eukaryota; kingdom Metazoa; phylum Arthropoda; class Insecta; order Odonata; family Platycnemididae; genus Platycnemis; species Platycnemis pennipes. The sequence goes on along the minus strand of OW121858.1, from coordinate 17,447,990 downwards.
TTACCAATGACAATATTCCCCTTGGAATATTTACAAGCAGACATGGATAAATTAAAGACTAAATTAGAGGCATATAGTTACCAGTTGGCAGTAGATAAAGCCACGGAAATTGCAGCCCTTAAGGTTACAAACTGTGTTTTGTTTAAGGATGAAATGTTAATTACAGTAAATATTCCCATTGTCAAGGACGGGGCAAGATGGTTATTGTACGAAATAAATGCGACTCCATTCGCGTGGAAAGGGGAGACCTGCGCAATCATCCATGATACCGTCTACGCGGCTGTTGATGGCAAAAGATTGAGGACCATTTCGGGGCCCGCCACAAAGAACTGTAACCCTGAGAGTAATCGCCTATGCTACATCCCTCGTTACAGCGCCGACGCCATTCATGGCCCCGCGTGTGCTTTGCGTATGTTCCGCGGAGGCACGGCAGAACAGCTTTCGGACGCTTGTACTTTTCGCTGTACCCCAGGGAACGCTAATATTGTATCCGAAGTGGCTTACGAACAATATGTAATTACGAATCCGCCTCCGACAATAGCCGTGACGTGTCAAAAATACATTCGAAGACTACTCAATACCACCCTCTCGGGCCCGGGCGCGTTGGAAATTATCTTACCCTGCGACTGTGAGGCAATAATCACTAAATCAATAGTAATTCCGCCAATCTTTCCGTGCAATCGACAATCAAAAAATTTGAAAACAATTCATATCTTACCCGCCATTTGGTCCAACCTAGAATCCATGGTTTTAGATCCGAAATCGCCCTCCACTCTGCCGACATTCCAGAAAGTCGAAGATTGTTTAAACCCAAACTGGACGCTCGAACTACCTCATTTAAATTTAACGCAGCCTAAACTTCAAATGCCCGACACAGATTTCGAGTCTCTCCGCGCGGAAAACACTGAACCGCTCGGCGGAACAGCCGTTGGATGGAATGCAATTCTAACCCTCGCCCTGATAATCCTTGCCTTCATAGTCTACCGTCATGAGAGGCGCATGCCAACATTAGTCTTCACTCCGGAGGGAAACGAACTAATCTTCCCGCCTATAAAAACAATTCGGACCCACGTTCCCAGGGAAGACGCTTCGCAGGTGAGGCCCGCATAATAGTAGCATCGCCGAGGTGAATCGGCCCCTCTCGGCGAGGGTGAATGGGTGGTTCGAGCGGCGGCCGGCAGAGGGACTCCGTAGTAGCGCGCAGTCGCCTTACGCGCATGCGCGCGCCGCCGCGTGGGCGGCGCTCGAACTAGCCAGCCGGACCGCGTCCGCGCGAAGCTAACGGGCGAGGTTTTAACGCTTTCACTAATATCTCACAATACGCACGAGTCTGAAATGTCCGCCAGGAGGGCTGGAGAGTCCTCTCGGATGATTTCCACTCGCACGTAATGACACACATATTAACAGCATGAATAATAGCATGGGTGGATGAAATGACGTGGCTCAGCGGACTTTCGGAGCGAAAGGAAGCTGGCCGCGGCGAATCTTTATGCGTGTTTGTCCCCGAAGGGGAAGCACGGGGAGAATTTTGGCGAGAGGAAGAATTCCAGGGGCTCACGGAATGGATTTTCTTGAAAGAGGGACAATTAATTGGGCGCGAAACGGTGCCAATTAAAGTAAATAAGCGTGAAACAGTCGCTAGTTCGCTATACGGGCGTGAAATGACCGCCAAACGAATATAAGTGGGCATGAAACAGTTGCCAATGAAATATGGCGCGGATAGCCATGAAACGTTACGACATGGATTTGTCGGGTTACAATTCGGGGACGGGACCCAGGGATTTTCGGGCGTCCTCGGTCAGTACTGACTTGCGGCACGGGACACTGGCGTGTGCTGGCCACGCACGTCCCCCGTGGGGAGGTTGCTGTGTGCTCCTCCATCGGTCTCATGGATTTGAGACTGGGGAATTGATTCGATCCTATCGGAAAAGGGGATCGGCAGATTATAAGGTTTAAACCCCTTATAATGAGCCCTCGAGAGCCCGGGAAATGGAATTCTTCGCCAGGTGTAATCAAAGAGCCTGATGGCCAGTCGATATGATACATTTATCATGCACTCGAATGGTTACGATTCTCCCCGGACGTAGTAATAATTATGACTAATTATGAACTATCACCTAATTATGACAAATTAACGAGTACATAGAGACGAGATGGCGCAAGTCGTAGAGCCTGAAGGCCATTCGGAGTGATTTTTATCACGCATTCGAAATGACTCCGCCGTCTCGTACAAGCATTGGAATGGGACTAATTATAAGTAATCATTAAGGGAGTTATTCAATTCCATTTGTCCAAGACAATGTGTATGTGTATTACCCCTGATGTTAAATAATATCTCTTGAGGTTAAAGAATTCCGAGTTCACCCCCGCCAAGGGTCGGACAATTTCAAGAGTGCGTGCGGACTCTCCCGCCGTTGACCCTCGTGTCTCCTAGCCAGGGACTGGGGTAGGCCGGAGAGCCGAGACGCGAATATTATGGGAGGGGACGTATCAGGACATAAGGAAACGGGGCCTGATCAACCCTCAATCTTCGTCCTGATTCGCAGCTCGAGGAACTGTCCGCGGGACTCGATGAGTCCTAGCCGCTCAGCGCCTCGACTTGGAACCCAGCTCCTGCTCATCTTGGGGACCATCGCAGCCCAGAGACTCCCGGATCCTTCCCTACCTCTCCTCAGCCCTGCCCCGCCGGTTGACATTACCGCCGGCGCGTACCTCAAACATTTGCCAAACTTGACCCTGTACACAGCGACGACCTGGCTCACATTCCAGGGGCCTTCAGCCCCCGCCAACAACTCAATGTCCTGCTTCGAATACTTAACAACAATTGCCCGGAGAATACTAGGAGGCCTGTATGCCTGGCGGCCCGCGGGATCCTCGAGAGAGCCATCGACGACTGGGACCCCCAGGCGTGGGCCATACCTCTTGAGGAGGGACACATATCCACAGACAGCAACTCCTTCAGTGCTGCGTTTACATTCCCTGGACGACGACACGCAGCCCGGATGATGATTTCCACCCCCGAGGCAGAGGAATTGGAGAAACTACTGCATAACTTGGGTGACATCCGCAACCTGACTATAGCCTGCCCCCCGCACTACGAGCCCCCCGAGAGAGGCGGGGCCCCAGACTGGGGCCTCTTCTCCGTGATTTCGTCGACCATCGCCGCCCAGATGGACCTGTTACGGGTCTGTCAATCCCGCCGATTGAGCCCCGCCCTCCTCGATGTTCACACCCTGCGAGCTGCATTGATATCCCTGCAACGGACTATCTCACCAGAGGGATACGGCCTGGCCATCCGACACTACTCTCGTTACTACATGCTGTCCTTGGTTGACTGTCTCCTGTCCCCCTCCTCCCTATACCTATTCCTCGTTATCCCTCTCACCCGCCTGGACACCACTTCCGTCGCCTTATATTCCTTCCTTCCTATCCCCTATGCCTTTGAAGATTTCACATGCCAGATAAAGGCCACCGCAGAAGACGTAGCCCTGGTGCGTACGGACATCGGAGTGCAATTGGGTCGGCTCCAGTGTAACCCCTTCAAGGACGAACTCTGCCTGATGGAGGCCACTTTAGACACGGAGGCCCCCCCGCTGAGATGCGCGCGCCGAGTTTCCCTAGGGGGCTCAGCTTCACTGGTCTCCTCGGATTGCCCCCTACAGTGCTTTAAGGGGCGGGAGACGCGTGCCATCCGCCTGGATGCATCCACGTTCCTCGTCACTCACCCCCCTGTCAACGCCACGGTGAAATGCAGCGGCGAGAACCGGACAGGCTGGGCGAACGAAGGACGGGGCGCGTTCCGGATCTCCCTGCCCTGTGGCTGCACGCTGGAATGGGCCGGCGTCAAAATCGCGCCCAGCTTCCCCTGCCTCCCGTCATCCGCCCCCGCGCTGGAGATACGACGTGCAATTCCAGCCGCCTGGTCAGCTCTCTCCTCAATCACTCTCCCCCCTTTCTCCTTTGCCTACCCCTCCTCCTGCTCCGACCTTACTGAATGCATGAAGGCGCATTGGGCGCCTGACCCATCTCCCGAACCTCCCCCGCCTTCCTTACCTGCCTGGTGGATAGCTGTGGCCGTTGTGATAATCGCATTAGCATGGATACCCCCTCTTTACCTCCTCCTTCCGACCCTCCACCCCTGCACCCGCTCCCCCGAACCTTTTTACCGTGGAGTCCGGGCGACAACGCCAGGAACCGTGGCGGCGCCATCCCGGAGGACCTTGGTTCGACTCCCGACAAGGGAGGAGAGTCACAGCCCTGCGACGGAGCCAAGATCACCGGCGCCGCGGACCCCCACCACCCCTGGTCCGCCACGGCGGGCGCGCGCGCAACCACCGCGCGAGGGCGTTGTCTACGAAGAAATCGCCGAACCATACATGGCCATGAGGCCCCTCCCCGCTGTCCCTTCCAATGCTATACAGAGATTAGGGAATTAATTTTAATTTACACGGATTGACCTTTTTTCCGCCCCCCTTCTGCTCCAGACGAACTTGGAGGTTAATGGGGTCCACGGCGTGGGTCCGTGCGACCGAGGGGGTGGGTCGGCCAACGCGTGCCGGCTCACCCACGGAAGTATACCTCGTACCCTAGAGGCTCAAGGGCCCTAGGGTATCCTTTAGGCTTCCCCTTTTCACCGCCTATTGGTCTGTCTCCCCTCTTCTAGGTTAAGTTGTTTTTTGGGAATACGTTCCCACAATCCGCGCTCCTTTCTCCTCGGAGATTGGGGCTGACCGCCTTTAATAGGCTATTAGGGGCGGCGCCTAATTTTCGGCCCTTTCTTCAAGTCGTAAGACGCAAAATTTCTGACCTCCAGGCGCCCCGCCCCTTTTACCTCATCGCGAAGCGAAGCGAGACCTGCCCCTGTGCTCGAGTCGCTAGCGATGAGGCCCCTGCGAGTCGACTTAGCCACCGGCTCAAAGGGTTTAACATTTTTCATGTGCCCTGGCTACAACGGGGCCGGGGGTCCCCGCTTTCGGGATCGCCCCCTCCCCACCCGGACGTCGGGCAGTCCGCAGTGTTTCATTTCTCATGTGTTCGTTATCTTTGTAAATTGTTCATTATCACGGTATTCCATTTCCCTCATGTGAAGGCCCACGTGACGGGGCCCCCCCACATTCGGCCGGACGGAACGGGCCATGCGTGGGGGACTTCCCCGATCACTTCCGGCTTGTTAGGGTTATTTTTTAATTATTATGTGTTCATTGTGTATGACGTATATCCCCCATGTAACCTTTGGTGGTGGAACTCCCTACTACGGTCAGACTGAACGGACCATGCCTAGGGGCTTCCCCACTATCTCCCCATTTTTGTTTAAGTATCGGCTTATGTATGTTCTGATTAACTTTTACTTACGGGTGTTGGGATATAACGGGTTTTAATTCGCTTTATTGGTGCTTGGTAATGTCATGTTGATTTTATTTGTCTGGTATACCTTGTGTCGTCCATTATAGTCACCTTTTGTTTTTTGTGTCTTGTGGTATTGCTTTGATTTTGCTTTACGTATGTATCGTTTTTATTTTATGTGACTGATGGGAACATTATCGTGTGTAAAACTCGTTACGAATTGCCTCAGTTTGCCTTTCTAGATGGCATGGCATTCCCACGTTGAGAACGCCGTGGGCGTCCTAATTGTGTTATGTTTTTCTTGTGTTTCTCGTTTTGGTATAATATTTGTGTTGTAGTTGCTTCGCTTTGTTCTGTGTCATTTTGTGTTTTGATGTTTCAATTTTGAGCCTTACATGTTTTTCACGGCACTGGCCGCCTTATATTTTGTGTTCACTTTTTGTTCGGTCGGTCGACCTTGATTCATGTTGATGGTCACTTAGAGTTCTTGGCACCCTGCCTCATTGCATTGTGTTTCTCAGTTATTCTTTTGGGGTCACCCGAGGACTCTTGCGGGTTGACGCCCTGGGGTGTCATTCCCACGGTGATGTGCACTTTCCTCGTGTGGACTGCCACTGTGCACTGAGTGAAGTGTTTTTATTTTGGTGACGCGAGGCGTCGTGTGCAGTGCGTCGTCTTCGCGTGTCGGACTGATTCGACGCCACTGATGGCCGCCTCCGTGTTCGGCCGGACTTCTTTGGGTGCTGAGTGTGGTGACCTAATGTCTCATTTCAGTGGAGTCTTACCTATTTGTATCATGTTCATTGCTTTCGTGCTTTTTGTAATGTCTGTTGTGCTTCACCACTCCTTGTCGCATCTTTGCGAGGGTGAATTTTGAGTTTGGGTGCCTTCCGCACCTTGTTGCGCATTAATTGATGCGTGGATTATGTTTTTCTTGGACTATACTCTGATTGGTTAGGGGCCCCTCCTTTGTTTTCCTTGTGCCTTTCTCCACGGTACTACCGGCGGAGTTAATCCTTTCCGGGGCTCCCCATTTTTGCTTGGGTATGTCTACCATTTTCTGTTTGCGTTGTGGTCATCCTCCCCGATTGGCGATTGGTTTCGATGGCTTGACGAGTCTCATTACCCCCTCGGTCGGGAGACCGAGGCTTTCGTGGGGGGGGGGTGGTGTCGCGACCCGAACGGATGAGTCTTGAGCGGATGGTCCGGCCTCGCCGGCCGGGCCCCCCTCAGATTGGGGCTCGGGTCGCTCCCACGCTCCCGCACGCCCTAAATCATGATAGAACCTGGCCTAGCCTGCCGCCCCCTAATTTCCTTCCATAGAGAGGCCATCACTGCCCGATAATTAACTTGCCCCTCGACTCTCCCACCCTTCCATAGAGAGACCATCACTGCCCAATTATTAGGAAGGGAATTACTCTCGGCCCCTTGTCCCAATTCTTAAGAAGGGAATTAATCTCGGTCCCTTGACTTTCCTATTTTTCCATAGAGATACTATCACGGCATAAAATATTAAGACGGGAATTAACGACCCAAAGGAAAGTATCTTGCAATCCGGCAGCCGCCCATCCGGGAAGCCTAACCACAGGTTGCACATGCAAGCCGGGAATGCGTAATTATGAATCCCGTGGGAAGTAAACAGGATGGGATGATCTCAGGCCTGGGGAAGGGGGGCAGAGACCAAGCCATCCCTCTGACGAAACTTAGGAATTTTCCAGAACATTGTAGGGCGTTGGCACCTGACCCTATATAAACAAGGGACGCGATCGGTTCCCTCTCTCTTGCATTCGATCTGAACCCGTGTCCACGTCGTTACGCTGCCCGAAGAACCACCGAGCCCCTAGCCGCTATCCGACTCCATCTCCGCGCACCAGAGTCCATTTCCGCTACTCTTCACCCGCCCTTGAGACTCCGTCAAGCCTTCGACATGTAAGCCTTAGTCCTTAAGTGTTGAATAAATGGATTTCACTTAGAATGAGTGGTGTTTTGATTCTGGAAGACTCAACCTACCCGCAACGGTCCTTTTCTGAGTTACGAACCCCCTGTGGCCCCTTTGGGACACGACAATATTAAGACAGGAATTAACGACCCCAAGGGAAGTATCTTGCAATCCGACAGCGGCCCATCCGGGAAGCCTAACCACAGGTTGCACATGCAAGCCGGGAATGCGTAATTATGAATTCCGTGGGAAGTAAACAGGATGGGATGATCTCAGGTCTGGGGAAGGGGGGCAGAGACCAAGCCATCCCTCTGACGAAACTTAGGAATTTTCCAGAACATTTTAGGGCGTTGGCTCCTGACCCTAAATACACAAGGGACGCAATCGACTCCCTCTCTCTCGCATTCGATCCGAACCCGTGTCCACGTCGTTACGCTGCCCGAAGAATTACCAAGCGCCTAGCCGCCATCCGACTCTATCTCCGACACCAGGGTCCATTCCTGCTACTCTTCAACCGCCCTTGAGGCTCCGTCAAGTCTTCGATATGTAAGTTTTAGCATGTAAGTGTGTCAAATAAATGGATTTCACTTAGAACGAGTGGTGTTTTGATTCTGGAAAGCTCAACCTACCCGTAACGATCCTGCTCTGAGTTACGAACCCCCTGTGGCCCCCTTGGGACACGACAATATAGAAAAGATGGAATGCACAAATACCAGATTCGGCCCGGATTTATTGGCCGAGATAATTCTCTTGGGGGTGCGGCGGAAGATTTTTCTGCCGAAGTACCTCCATTCGAGTGAAAAGGAGGTTAAAGAATACAACGGCGACAGTTGGAATAAAGGGCTTGTAAAAAAATAAAAAGTTACCTTTTTATTGAGTATGAAATGTTCGTTTTATTTCCCTAATCTCTAGATCCGGTCTGCGGCTAAGATCATCGTCCGGTGTCGGTGTCTGAAAAGATTTTATTCATCAGTGAAGGTAATGGAATTGCTGTAAATTTAATGATAACCTATCTATTAAGGTATAGGAAACAGCATATATCCATAACTCGCACGATACTATAAATGGTTCACACAGAAATTCATTTGCCACATAGAAATTATTGGCTTTATATAGATTTACGAAAAAGAGGTATGGTGAATCGTGAAAATAGAAAGCGAGTCAATTGGTACCCTTCGAGGCGTTGCATCTCTCGTACATTGTTCTCTGGTGACGATGTAACATGCCCGGATGTCGAGTAGGCATTTGGAAAATTTTCAACCGTACGTGTAAACTAGAATAACCTATACGCGTACGGGATAGCAGCATCTTCTCATCTTTCACAGACTAAGTCCCGAAAGTCAAAGTTCAACCTTGAGTGATAAGAAGTGTTGGCGCCGTACAGGTGAGGAAGGAGATACGCAGTCGGTGTCACGTTGCTAGCCCGGACATGTTTTCTTTGCAACTCTCAGTGACGTCAAGTGACTTTGAGCGGTCCGATAAAAAAGACTTGTTTGTAGACGATGTATTTAGTTACCGTGTGGCAGCTTAAGTGAGTCGAACGTCAGAACGAGTAGAGTATCATATTCACGCTATTCTGAATTTCAGGGAGAAGGTATTTTTGGCGTGGTTGCGTTCAGTTCTTGAGTGTTGTTTTCCCGGAATTCATTTCCACGTACAACCTTGTCGATCTGAGCGTAACTGCCTAAAATAAGTAAGGAGGATCATCTTCTTCTAACGAACATTTTGCTAAGTAAGTTCAATATTAATTATAGACTTCATCATCTTTTAAAGATCAGTTTTTGACCTTATCCTCGGTGCTGTACCTTCTGCTACTCCATTCAGACCCGATCTTGCGCCCTGTGACTACCATGTATTTCTGCAACTAAAGAAGCGTCTCGGGGATCAGCATCATGATGAAGCCAACAGTGTCAAAACGGCCGTGTTGCAGTGTCTGCCTAATCAGGCAGCAAGCTTCTATGACGAAGGAATACAAAAGGTAGTTGTTCGATACGACAAAGGCCGTAGTATTGGTGGAAATTATGTAGAAAAGGAGATAAAAGTTTGATATCAAACAGATATCAAAACGGTACTTAAAAACATGCCTAGTAGATAGGCGAGACCGAGCGAAAATTGACGAGATATTAGCCGAATTTCGACACATATTTGCTTGGTCTCCTGTGGAAATAGGGAGGACTCATCTCATAGAACACTCTATTCCTACAGGGTAGGCGACTCCGAATCATCAAAGACCGTTCAGGGTGTCACACAAAGTGAAGGAAATTATTAGGGAACAAGTCGAGCAGATGTTAACTTTACATATATAATCCGCCCCTCGACATCTGCTTGGTCATCTACGGTAGTACTGATTAAGAAAAAGGAAGGCACAGTACGATTTTGCGTTGACTATTGGAAATTAAACGCGGTGACGAAAAAGGATGTGTATCGTCTTCCATTCATAGACGACCGACTGAGTTAAAACACTCGCCCGGATGATATCGGCGTTCACCAGCACAGATCAAAGAGATTGGGACGAGTTTCTCCCTCAGGTGTCCTTTGCGTATAATACAGGCATCCAAGGGTCACTACTGCATTCGCCCTTTTACCTGGTCCACGCCAGGCAAGCTGTATTACCTGCCGATGCCGCGCTGTCCCAAGGGAATGAAAATAAATGGGTAGTCGAGCGACACAGGTGTGAGCAGGTGCGACGAACGACCCGGTCAAATTTAAAGGAAACAAACGAAGGACGTGGCCCGTTACGACGAAGGGAGGCGTGACGTCACGTTTCGACCAGGCGATTTGATGCGAATTTACACCCCTACACGGAAGGTGGGAAAAAGCGTAAAGTTATTAGCACATTATTATGGACCATACACGGTGCTGAGACAAGCAGGACCAATGACGTAATAAGTTAAAACCAAAGATGGGAAAATTGATGTGATTCACGTTTCAAGGATGACCCCTTACCATTCAAGAGGTCATTCTCCAAGTAAGTAAACCACCATTTTTAGTAATGCAGCAATGGATGCCCACGCTTGGAAGAGCCCGAGACGCTTCACGCCGGCCCTGTACCGGTGCCGAGGGAAAGACTGCCGGCCGTGAGAGGGCGGGCATCACGCCGGCCAGTCAGGCAGGACCTGACCTTGGGAGGGGCCTACATCCGCGTGTCGGCCGTTCCGGAGGATTTTCTCGATGCCGAATTGGTAATCGGGACAGGGGAATTCTTCCGTATGAGGGCCATCCTGGACTATGGGACGAGCACCCAAAGCTCCGGGGGTGGGGACCCCTATACAGTGCCATTGCATCCTTACGCGTCCGTGGGGAACCCTCGGGGGACCCCCATTAGCGACTCGTGGGTTCGTCATCGCGAAGGAGACACCTCGTCCGATTCGGAGGACGACGTTCAGGTCGTAGAGCGGGACGAAACCCAAGACGATCAATGGGGATCATGAACGGGTTTTCAGGTAGCTATTGTTGCATCAATTGTTTTAATCCATTTTAGATTGCTGTGCCGATGTCATACCTTGCCGCCTGAAACATCATTTGGAGGTGACGCGTTTTGCATTCCTCATTGGGTTAGTCTTGTTTTGTATTGTCATTGTGTTATTGGTGTCCCTTGTTATTCTTAGTGTGTTAGCATGTCACGTTTAATTTTGTGGCAGCTCAATTGGTGAATTGCCTCCCATTGCCCTTTAACACTGCATCTCGTTCAACCCACTGCATTTGTCAATTTTTTTCTGTGTTACTTAGTTTTCTTGTCTGTACTCATGTTCATAATTGATGTTGTAATTGTTTGGGGAATTTGGTATTTTTTGTAGTATTTTGCTTTTGGTGTTTCATTCTATCGCTTATGTGGTACGGTATATTTTTTGACGGCACTTGGCTTTATATTGTATTTTGTGTTCATTTATTTGTTCGTTTGCTCTGATTTTCAGCACCGACGCTGTGGTTTCCGTTAAGGCATATCGCGCAACCCAGGCTGGTGCTAAGCAGGATGCATTGCAAGTATAAAAGGGCGAGCATTCTGCTCAACATTTGTCAGTCTTTGGCCCAACGTTGGAACGCACCCTGAGGAGCACTAGCCTCATCAGTGATCCAGAGGGAGAGAGAGATTCAGCCTCTGTGTAACGAAGGTAATAAACTCGTTATGCTGGAACTCCTGGCTGTGATTTCTCCCGAGCTCCCCCGGTTGTAGTCCGGACGTTCCACGATCCCGACTTCAAGGGGTCCCAGTCGCCGCAGGAATGCGACATTTTGGTGGAGGCGAAGGGTAAAATTTTGGCAGGACCGACGGCGATACCGGAAGCATCGGCTAAAATCGGAGCCAAGAGTGAGTAAAATGTTTTTTTAGTTGAATCTTATTTTTCCATGAATTATTTAGTTTTGAATGCCTTAGATTTTAAGCAGTGTTTCTAAGATGTTGCTATGTCTGCAAACCAGCGACGCAGTCGACGATTGTTAGTTAGGGAAGCCATTGTATTTGCGGCAGTACGTCCACGTCCAAGGGTGCCCAGGATAGAAGAAATTAGGGGGCACCTAGAGAGAATCAGACAGGATTTAGAACCTGAAGAGAGATAAGAAAACGCAGACGAATCGCGGACGCTATAAGATGTGGAGTCTTCAAGGAGAGGGGGCACACCCCAGGAGAATGCCCAGAATGGCCCACTGTGGAAGGGTACCATAGTCCACCAATAACATTTCCGGAAACCCTGACGGTGTCGGGAATAGTATGTGGGATGCTAAGTCACCACATCAAGGTCCTCCCGTGTAGCGAACACACCTGGGTGGACCCAAGGATACTCCCGGGAAATAGAAGGGGAAAATCCATTGAAGTCATTACGTTGGAATTGGGAACCCAGAGGTTCAGCGCGTGGGGCCACGTAGTCTGGAATCCGGGCTTACCTCTGGAACTGGAAATAGACTTCCTCCAGAGGGCAGGGGCAGTGATAGACCTACGGAGCCGCCAACTTTTACTTCCGAGTAACAACGCTCTCCCACTGCACAGATAAACCCCCTTCGTCTGGGAATGTGAAGACCCTATGAACCAGGAGATTGAACGAATCCTGAGAATGGACTGTAAAGCCGTAATTAATGTCGAAAATACAGACTCATTTTGTTTCAAGTACGAGATTTGGGCAAAGAATATTAGCATTCATCCTGAACGAATGATAGAAAACGTTAAAGACACCGAATACTTCTGCTTGCAACACGACTTCGTCAAAGACGTTTATATCGATGTTATAAGTTTATGCGAAAAACCTAGTGAATTAGGAATGATCGACTCTTTGGAGTTCACATTACGTAAGGCAATGAATAACTATACCCAAATATCTGATGAATATTGTTGTGTCATCGGATGGTCAGTCGCAGTTTGCCTGCACTCAGAATAGCGCGCGGACTCAGGGCACGTGCGTCAAGGCACGGCTGTGCGAGGGCAGAGCGGACGCTGAGGTTTCCGTTAAGGCATATCGCGCAACTCAAGCTAGTGCAAAACAGGATGCGTTCCAAGTATAAAAGGGCGAGCATTCTGCTCAACCTTTGTCAGTCTTTGGCCCAACGTTTGAACGCACCCTGAGGAGCACTAGCCTCCTCAGTGATCCAGAGAGAGAGACTCAGACTCTAACGCAGACGGTAATAAATCCGTTATGTTTTGAGTCCTGACTTTGATTTCTCCCGAGCTCCCCCGGTTGTAGTCCGGACGGTCCCCGATCCCGATTTTAAGGTTCCCAGTCGCCGCAGGGATGCGACAATATTAGGAACTGACTTTATGTCTAAAACTTGTATGATTATCGAAGTTAGGAATAAATTAATCTATTTTTCCTTTGCTTTACAGAGAACGTAGGCCACGAATTAATATTAGGAACTGACTTTATATCTAAAACTTGTATGATTACCGTTGTTAGGAATAAATTAATGTGTTTTTCCTTTGCCAAAAGGCAGTTTATACCATTTGTTGAAGAAAACGTATCGGAAATGCTGACCGAAGGCACCTTGAATGATATTTTTGAGGAGAGACCAAAGTGCGTCAACTTGGTTCACCTTTTCGGGCATGGTGAACAACGTGATGCAATCATTGCGCTGTACGAACTTTTCCCGACGTTCTCACCCTAAAGTTGGGGCTTGCCGCTATAATAAAGTACGAGATAAAACTCACTGATAACAAAATAGTCAAATCACACCCATTAGTGGCACCTTCTAAACTGGATGTATTGCGAAAGGAAATCACTGAATTGTTGGAAAAAGGTATCATTGAACCATCAATATCGCCATTCTCCCGGCTTTCCTGTTCCGAAGCCCGGAGACAAACTCCGTTCAGTGATCGACTACCGTATCACGAAGCGTTCTCTAAACTGAGCAGTTTGGATGTGCCTTGCGTATTCCGTGAGGTTGACTTAACATAGGTCATGACAGTATAATAGTATCAATGCGTCAGGCGTTATATACCAAATATTTTTCTACCAACACCTTGAATGACTTTTTACTTCTGTGAGGGACTCCGTTACGACCAATCCGAGTGGATATTAACACAGGCTGCGAAGAGTATAGATGGAGATCTATGAGCAGAAGGCAAAGAATATCTGGTTCCTGATGACACCATCTCCAAAACCGCTGAATCTGACCAGTGTGGCCAGTGAACTTGCGCCTACATACTGCAGCAACAGCTTAAAGGTGAGTTTCCCCCCCAAAAGTATATAGTTATTCCGTGGTTATTATGTTCATCTCTCTGTATTTTCTCTTTGTTATAGATGAGAATCAAGAATCGACTGCTCCAGCAGATGCTTCCTTCCTAAAAAAGGAAGACCTGCAGCCTGGAGTGAGGTACGAAGTTAAAATCCTAGTAACTAGTGTTTCCACCAACTTAATCTACCTCCTCCAATGTGATTTCTGCCCGGCCTTCTATGTAGGACAATGTACCATCCCTCTTAACATCAGAATCAATAATCACCGTGCTTCCTGTACTCCGTCATCCCCCCACTCATCTTTACCGGTACCTAAACACGCGTCCTCTCATGACGTGCTTTTCAATCAATGTTTCAGTTATTGCCTCCCTCCCACCCCTCAGATTCCGCCGTCAACCTGCACACCCTTGAGCTTACTTGCATTCTCCTCCTCAGGGCATGTACCCCCCTGGGCTCAATGTGTCCTTTTAACCAAAACTTGTATTCCATGTGACTACAATGTGTCGTCAACACTTCCCCTCCCCGCTTCTCCTTTTTCCCCTTCCACTCCTAAATACCCTGTCAACCTACAGCTCTTTTTTCCTTCTGGTTGAGAAAGACAGCAACGCTGGTCGAAAGCTCCCATCATTTATACTTTCGTGAGTGTTCCTTTTTCTGTTTTGTTTTACGTCGTCGGAATTAGTGACTTTTATTCGTTATACCAGTTTTTCCTTCTGGTTGAGAAAGACAGCCACGCTGGTCGAAAGCTCCCGTTTTCTATTCGTGTGTTGAGTGTCCTTTTTTTGTTTTCTATATTTTTATGTCGTCGCAACTAGTGACTGTTATACATACATATATATACAATGATTTGTAAAGATAATTAAAGTAATACTTAGTTCCACCTAAGTATTCCAAGATTACTTGTCTTCCAACGAGCATAGAGAGCAGCTGCATCCTGGAGACGAAAGTTGCATCCCAGTGAACGACTGCACCCTAGGAAACAGAGAGGATGGAGGAAAAGTGTTTCTTCTTCCTATGATATTGCCCAACTTGGGAGTAAGTCTGAAATAAGCAATTTTTTCAGATGGATACACTCCGTAAAAAGATGAAAGAATTTGATTCCTCCAAGCATTTTTGAAAAAAATAAGCCCTCGAGTCGAACACTAGATTCTAGAATACAACTATCGTGTGAACATTTTTCTAAACGATACAAAACGAATAAACGCTGAATAAAAAAATGTGGATGTCTTTCAGCTTGTTCAGATGATCTAGAGAGGACAAGCGGGCATCGTGGGTTTCCAAATGTCCTGACTGGCTGCCAGAAACAGCAGACAACCGATGGGTCATTCGAAATAAGGAAGGATGAAGGCATGGTTCCCTTCGAACAATTTCAAGAAACATACAAAGCAAACACTTGAGTACGAATGCATATTCGCTAAAGGAATGGAGAAATTTCATGCGGAATTAAATGTTTCATTTGAATTATTCCCCCATCCGTGCACAGTTCATGTATTAAGATGCAATTTGAAATGTGGACGAAAAGGATAGGTGGCAAATTTCAGACATTATTCCAATTACGGCATTTGAGTTCAGCCCACCTTAACGAGAAATGCTTTGTCCTAGAAGAATGTTTTTACTCTTGTGATTAGCATCCGAACAATTTATTTCTCAGAACTATACTTTTGCGCTTGATGAACAGAAGTTATTACTCTCTTTAGTCGAAAATGCATCAATAAAAATTACAATGAAATTCCCTTGGTCTCCTCTTGAATGTGAGGTACGAGAGGTTGTTTTCGATTACTTGACCATGCGATAATAAACCACTTTGTAATTTAAAGTAGTTGGATGAAATAAAAATCCTGACAGGGTAAAGGTAGGTTATGAGTAGGTTCCTGTCAGACCATTCATCCCTAGCCCTTCACAATGCTTCAATAGCCAGCGTTAACTGGTGCATCAGGCATTACACACCAACTGTCATTCTGCCATCATCTTGATTGTGGTGTCACTTCTGTGAGCGACTCTGGTAGGACCAATCCGGTTATGCATAGCACAAGTGGATAGTCAGACTGGCTGTGAGTAGAAAACGTAGGTAGATCGGATATATATGAGTGGAGACAACAATATCTTCATAGGATCCCTTTGCATTTCTGTGATGGAGAAATTAAATTGAAATTTGAATTCCAAGGACTAAAACATATTTTATCTGAACATGACATAATTAGAAGTGCAGCTGGAGATCTACATAATGAATAATTTAGACAATTGGGAAATGGAGGTATGTCTTTTATTTCTTCTTTTGACCAGGCAGCATAAAGTGGCAGGGAACTGATTCATCCAGTTTTGATGGGGACCTCATAGAAGCCTACCAACTACCACCTAATGGCGAGACAGACGGAAAGAGCGAGAGGGTGAGAACGTGGGTCTGAGTTAGCCACGCCCCTCACAAGAAAGAGGGGAGAGCGTGCAATGGCCCCCCAAGAGCTCCGCCCGCGTCTCGGTGGCAAGCGGTTCACTCCCAGGAAGGCCTGCCCCCACCTCTCCAAAGGAAGCCCCAGATCCCCACGAGGGGACACGTTCACCTGGGGGTCAGATAGGGGACAGTTGGATGCATCAGTTCCCTGCCACTTCGAGCTGTGCAAGGGTTCAATATGAGACTACCACCGAAAACACTGGCCCTGAATAAATATGATACCAGATCAGAAATTATGATAGCCCAATGACATTAGAAACAATCTGAAGTACTCATAACTCCACTCCATTACAAATACTGCTTCAATTGGTATTTTTCACAATTTCTATTGGCTCAAACCAACCATTTACTTCCTACCACAGGGGTACAATAATTTTGATCAAGGATTATAGGTTTAAGTCCACAAGGTGGTTTTAATTGAAGACTTTAATTCGATGCCTCGCATTACCAGTCGAACACCGGCTTTACTGATGGTCTGATGTAATGCAACAACTACAAGGTCTCGATATGAAAGTTTCCTGGACTACTTTGTCGAAGACTACGAGCATTTCTCATTCTTTGGCAATGCTGAAATGTTACCCTACCAGAGTTAACTACCCTTTTAGCCCACTGAATTAAAGTTAACTAAAGAGATACATCTCTCCTGCTGACATAAGTATTCGAACCGCACACAAGAGGAATAGAATCGTGCTCCCACAAGGAGCGGAGGGGGCACTCCAGAGAGAAGAGGTTGCGTCCGGTCGGGTCGCGTTCCGGCGTCCCAACTATCTGGGGTGTAGTCACTGTTCTATGTATCGAGGATAATTGTACTTCTATCCTATAATAAATAGTTAACGCACACCCAGGGGAGTAATCATTCCAGCCAAGTTCTCCACCAACCACTCGACTGCTGATCTCGAACGTGTCGTCAACATCTCTGCTAAGACGCAGGGATGCGACAAACAGATCAGTGAATATCTTTTAGCATGAGAAAGTAGCACTCGATTCAGATGACTCGATTGCACTGGTGGGGAAGTTCTAATGTAAGGAAAATTTCGTGCATTGAGAGCTTAATTGCGGAAATATGATGAAATACGTTCACTACCATGATGTGGATAAATTTACATATCAAGGGTTGTATCCTCAGTATAACATTTGTGCAATTTGATGAATTCTAAAATAATTTACATGCCAGCTCTGCGTTGAAAAGACAAGAGGGAAAAGAATTCTCAGCACCAGAGAATACGAAACTGGAATAATGATTAAATTTACTGGTATGATAATATTTTTAACAAAACAAATATTAAGGAATATTTTGGGGGGGGAGGCAATGCCGACTCAACAATAGGCACAAAGCTAAGTTTGTTGTCCCTGGCGAGCCAGGGGGAGTGATTGTTAACGGGGTTGTCTCCCCGCCTCATTGGTCGCCTTTTACGACCAGCAGAGGGGCTGCGGGAATATTCTAACCCCCTTGCCCGCAGGGGGAAGGAAACACATTCAGGATTTTTAAGGGTACCGCCCCATTCCCTACCTAGACTAATTGTAAATCGAAAACTCTTTGGGCTGCCAAACGCCCGACTTTGGTCAGTTCTGGAATCCGAAAATATGTCCGGATTCACACATCTGAAACGTAGATGAACAGCTTAGAAGCTTTAATTTTAAGAGATGAAAAATCGCTTTTTCACAGTTTCACGAAGTTAAACGAAACGGGAAAAATTAAATTGTGTTGAAATAACAAAGTATCAATTACATAATGGCAAAAAATGAACTATGTAGACGAAGAATGGCTGCAATATGCTCATGATTGAAGTAATTACTATAGGGGCATTGAAGAAAGTTTAATTAAATAGACAATGGTGAATTGAAAGAATTTATGCATGATTCAATAACAATTTTAAGAGCTAATGTGGATGGAAAATTGTTGGAATATGTTCTCAATCTGACGATGTCAGCTGGGGGAAGTTAACAAAACGGAAACGATCCAATTATGGTGAATAAAACATAGCACTGGTTACAATCTAGAAATTGATGAGTCCAGTTATTGGCTGAGCTAAAGGAGGCAGCTCTAATCGCCCCTTCGATGCTGGGAAAAAGCATATTTGGCAGGAGATAATTGCTCCCCATGCATCAAGAAAAGCAATAAGTAGTAGGTAAAATCAGATGAGAAAACCGGAAAGGAGAGTTAACTTAAAATTTGGTCGTCATTACCCAGAGAGCATAAAGTTTGCAGTGTACCTAATGCAGACCCAATTTCAACATCTACATCTGGTATACAACAGACGTACACCAGATGTAGATGTTAAAACAGGGTTTCCATCAGGTATACTGCAAACTTCATTCTCTCAAGGTGGCTGCAGCAGGATGGGCAGGGTAACAATCTCTGAACCTACCTGAATTACCTGTTTTACAGCCCGTTGTTTCAGCACTTCTGATAGGTCAGGATAACAGCCGACGATACTTACCCATACCTACTGATAACATTCTCAAGAAATCTAACAAGGCATTTAAGGTGGACACCTTGAGTAAGAACCTGACTGGCTTTGAGTCGCGTACCGACCCCAGTATGCATATGCAAAGTAATGGTCTCCTCTGATGACCCAGACTTTTAAAATAAATTTCTAGCGACAATATTCATTACCCAAGTAAGAAACAAGTGAATATTAAGGATAATAATCTATGCAAAAAAATTGCATACATTTTCCACATGAAATGCTTCAAAATAAAAAGGAAAAATTTCTATATTTCTGGGGTCTAGGGAAACCAAATGCCCGTACTGAGGGTGTTAAACAAGTATCTTTGCACTTCAAATGTCAAGGACGGGAGGAAAATGACATCAATGTTATCACAGCAGCTTCTTCGGTGGGCGTCACCTTTTGCTTGTTTTAATTTTTGACTTATGAGTGAATGGTTGTGGTTAGAAGAAGTGGTCTCTTTTCATTTCCATCTAATGATTTCGTGTACAAAATTGCGATTTCGGTTTAGAGTAAAAAAGGTCTGACGAAAAAAGGTCTTACACGAGTTTGTACCATACTTTTCTCATTTAATGCATTATACCCTTTACGGTCAATTCCCAGAATCATGCGTTATATGTGATACGACCCCTTACACAAGCAAAATGACATCAATATACAACTTTGCCATAGTTTCCATAACACCTGACTTAACCACACATCTGGGTATTTGAATTATCGGTGTCCAAACCATGGTGGGCTTTAATGCCAAATTGAGATGAATGCAACTTGCAACACAAAGAGAAAGGTTCAGCATGAGACGTAGAGCTTCATATAGTATGATGGAAGATCCCGTTTAGTGTCAGATGATTAAATTTAATGAATATCTCCAGGGAAGACAGTGGCCCGGTGATGGAATATTATGGGATACCCACAACCAAAGCAACCATTTATACCGTATCGTTATATTATATATTGCACACCCAGATGAGTGGTTAAGAGTAAAAGAGTTCACCCTTGAATACAAACTCAAAATATCTCCTGTTAAGTATATTTCGGAGAACTTCAAATGCTTACTGTAACAAGAAAAAAATGTCAAATGAATAGAACATAGAAAGGTGAAAGCCCAGAGAAAACAATGCTATATCAACAAATATAATAGCAAATCTGGGTCCACCCATTAGGTGATGAAATAATAATTATGTAACCTTCAACATCAAAAGAATGAATTTAATCAACTTTATTTTTCAAAACTTAAGCTCCTGAAAAGAATCTGTAACCTCGATGATGTCTCGGTGAACTTAATATACTTGAACTGCATTTCATATTTGATTACAAACAGGCTAGTGATCTTGACTAGAAAAGCATAAGATCCATTTTTTAAAAAACCCAAACATCGCACCAGTGAAACATTTCATCTCAATTTCATTTTTTCACGTCACCAAACAGGCCTCTTAAGATATATTAAACATTTTTGCAAAAAGAAATTCTGATTACATTATGATTATCCTTGCGTTCCACAAGCTGTTCCAAAACAGTACGTCAGTCAGAGCAGGAACAGAACACCACCACAATCAAGACTGCACTAGCGATGGCACTGAGAAACGTTGGCCACTATGCCGACTATTATGGCACTGTTTAGAATTGGCTCAGCAGAGTGGCTGATTCCAGTTGTTCCGCGAGGGTGAACCAAGCAACTGAATGTTAGGGGTCACTTATCATGATTCTGCCACTTCTGACAGTAAATCTCACCAACGACAACACGGAAACATCTCAGACTTCTGTTACGGCACTGCTAAAATATCTCAAATACTCAAGGCACTTCCTCTGAGCTGAAACTCTTGACTCCACTCACTGCTGGGAAACTAAATAGCAGCGCTAACGCACAGCTAGACCTGCAGTCAACCTCATCCAACCAACCAAGCATCGGGAGGAAGAAATAAATATCTAAAATAAGCAATTCCTTGGTAAAGGGACATTTTGTCTCCACGAACATAAAATATTCCGGGATCATTGATGCAGGAATTGATTTTTTCCCTTCCCAAACATATTAAAATCATCAATCACATGCCCGGAAAACAATAACAAAAGAAAAACAATCACCCAATGAAGAATTTAGCTATTTCGAGGTTTCATTCTTGTCTCCTGCACTCGGTAAACTTTAAAACTTTCACGATGACCATCACAGTAACATCATGTCACGGGACAATTCCTCCCTCAATTTTCAGACAGTTATCTAGCTGACAGAACTCATTCTGACCTAGAATCCATTCTGACACCCATTTTTCGATTCCAATATACATCAATGACATCAGAACCACCCAAGGTGTATAATGAAACTTCCAGACCATTTTCTGAGAAGATATTTTCCAACATTAAGCCTTTTAAGGCTTCTTCAAGCTCCCTCTTAAACCAATAGAGCCAAAACCAGATCAATCAATCAGATCACTTATCACCATCGACTGAAGCTTCTATGGTCGCCTTGCGAAATCGCGAGTAACATCTACCCCTTCGGCAAAACCTCCCAGACTTATTTCTGTTGAGTACTTTCTTCGACATGGATTCTTTCTCACCGACCTGTCCTGTAGATGCTTCACTGTTGTCCTCTTGTTCTGCTGAGCTAACGTCATTCTGGCAACTCTCTTCCTTGCCCGAGGTCTCCTCCGACATGACCAAGCCTTCTAATTTAGTTTCCCCACTTGCCTGACCTTGCTCGACAGTCTTGTTGTCCTCGATATCGCACCCGTCACCACCCCAGAGCTCGAAAGATGATGCGTTCGACTCGTTGATGAATTCTTGGTTGGAGATTGTTGAAGAGCCTGAGCCAATCTCATCCTCCAACAATACCGCGGCCAATCCTTCAGTTACGGAAGCTTTTAACTCTTCCCTTTCCATTACAGCTTCGTTCTCCACCTCCCTCGGAAAGGTATCGTCCGAGAGTCTCCTGAACTTTCCATCATTATAACGGGTGAGTCGCATCGCTTCAGTTTTGGTCGACCAACGTCCCTCGTTCTTCACATCCTGACCTATTTCTTCCTCCACAACAACCCGCAGTATGGTGGCACCCTCGTCAAAGGAGCACTCCTCTTTAATACCCGAGGCAGACGGAAGTTTCATAGACTTTATAAGTGCGACGGGATGCTCCGAATTCTCTCCTAGTCCCGCAGACTTGCTCCCGTTAACCACCGTATGATCGACCACGCCTGTATAGTTTTCATTCAAGTTTTGGATCCGCACTGAAGCCTCGCAGGGGACTGATTGGGACTTGCTTCTCCCCTGAGCTTTGCCTGCTAACCCAGAAGTAGCTGAACCACTTGATGCCGCAGCTGGTTTAACAGCTGTACCGCTTTCTCTGGGGATTCCCTTATCCCCCTCCTCACTCTTAATGAAGACTGAGGGTTTCTGTTTCTTGGAGACACCGTCAACACCACCCTTATCCTCACTGATGTCCGTCCTCACTGATATCCTCTCTCTTTCACTCCACGGCAGAGTGGGACTCGGATCTTGGCTGCCACCACGCAAGCTTCCCGCCCAACCCTTGTGGCGTACAGGATAGGGTGATTTCCTGAGTATATTAGGCATTGCTTTAGACCCCAAAGAAGAAAAGTCTTTGCCTGGCTCTGCTACCATATCAACTGGTGGTTTCGTCATCATATAACGGGGCCCTCGGACAGTTCCTTTGTCACTACTTTTACCAGTTTTGGCACCACCTTTGGTTTGCACAGCCCCTGTAATAGGGTCAACTCTCTGCACTCCATCAACAGCACTACGGTCCGTGACAGGAGAAATGGCACTAGTATGGTCTCGTTGATGGAATCTGGAGATGTCTTTGCCTCTGGCATTTAATGAAGTACCATTCGTCCCCTTCTCCGTGGCCTTGCCTACTTTGCGGTCCTTAGAAGAACCAGATGACAGGTCGGCACTCAGGGGGACCACCCTAGGAACTTTGTCCGTCCCCACCGCAACTCTACGTATTACCATGTGTAACTTTCCGCTGTCATCCCCAAACGCGGTAGTACCGCTAACAGCCGTACTGTGCTCACCCTTGCCTGACTGCATGGTACCAGCCGTCCCTTGGATCGAGAGGGGATCTCCAACCTTTGCAGCCATCCCCTTTGGTGTCGGCACAGCAGAACAGGACACGTTAACGATCTTCGGCATGCCCCCGAACCATTCCCCTTCCGCCAGCGGATCACACTCCATGGCTTGTGGCTGGGGGCTCTCCTCAGTGGGTTGCAATGCCGCCGTTGAATTCACGGCATTGTCTTTTGCCTGTCCCTAAAATGGACGGAGCAGTCCACAGGATCAGACACGAGATTATCATACAGTACATATAATATAATATGATATAATAAATAACATAACATAGCAAAACAAAACAAAATAGTACATAATAATGTAACATTATTTTATGCAATATAATATAAAATATTATATTATATTGCATTATATTAATATAATATAAAAATATAATATAATACATGATATGATATAATATAGGGTTGGTGTGGTGGCTAGAGTACTGGCCTCCTATCCCAAGGGCCTGGGTTCGATTCCCGGCAGTGGCGGATTTTTCGGTGGAAAACTGGTCCCCACTTGAGTGCCTAGATGAGGGCATTTCAAGTTCAGTACTCAGTCCGTCGGATGGGACGTTAACACGTGGTCCCCTTGGCGCCTTTCGTTAAGAGTAGGCTAATGCCAATGCCGGGTTTCTCTCTACCCCTCTTCCGTTCCCTGAAAACTCCTACCATTACCCAATCACCCACCTATCCTAAATGGCGCAAATGACCTCAGCTGTCGGTCGCCTCCCCTGAATAACTAACCAATATAATATAACAGAAATATAATATTGCATTAATATAATATAATGTCTGTATATATTACAGTACATATTATATCCATTTTTCCATACAGTACAGTATTATATCCATGTTGGATCTTTGTCTTGATTTCAGACCCTTAGTTTCAGATAATGGATTCTGAAGTATGAAATATGCATGCAATTCCTGATAATCTACTTTTTTAACTGCCTGCTTGCCTTACCTTATGAATACAGCATGGACTGTATTCCTTGGCAGAGTTAAGGAACAAACTAGCAACTGACAGTACAGTAGCTAGCAATATAATATAATATAATTAGAGATAAATTGATAAGAAAATTTATCAATTCTCGCTATCGTTTCCTGAGAAATGGATTCTCGATACTGATACCACTGACCTATACAAGTATACCTATTTTTGCCTAGTTTTCCTATACATTAATTTAAAAATGTTCCATGAAATCAAAAAAATACAATTTTACAGAACAAAAATTTGAATATACTATTTACTTTGGGAAAAAACTTTTGATATTGCACTACGAGGACATTCTGAAAATAAAAACTGTTTGATAATACAGTTTTATATTTTTCTTTCAAAAGCATGTTTAATAACAAAACGTGTTTAGTGTTAGATAAAAAAATGTCACAACGGATTCAAAATAATATGACTGTCATGTCATATTTCATATCACTGTCAAGTTTAATTTTAATATGATTAAAACTCAGTTATAAGAGTAATGAAAACACTAACCTAAATAATAATTCAAACTTTCAACATTAAGAAATAAGAATAAAACTTCATGACACAAGTCCTTGAGCCTACTTCAGGTTTTTGTTCAAAACACCAACATTTCTAGTCCCTCTGGGTCAAGACAATTTCGTTTCGGGTCACAAATGTTTCCTGTTGTTCTAAATATGTTTCTCATTTTTAATGTTCCACATAGATATCGACTGTGATGGATGGATCCTGTTGTTTTTTTTTCGGATCTGGAACCTGATACTTATTTGTATTTTTTTGGTTTTTGATCTTCGTCTTGATTTCAGATCCTTAGTTTCAGATAATGGATTCTGAATTTCATTTCTTTTTTAATCATACATTTTTAATCTATACAGAAAAACAGCAACAATATTAGTTACAAAAAACAAGTAAATTTACAGTAGAAAAAATCAACTTCCTATCATCTGTGTGGATAACATTTTCCTTGATCAAGATATGCGGATGCAATAACGATATGTTATTGTTCTCTGCATTTTTCTCGGGATGCATCCATGTCGTTTGACAGTGAGACAACAGTTTCGCCAACCTTCCTGTTGGCGTCTTCAGGTTGAAGCGAATTACATGTATACCTTCCTGGATAGAGAATGATACAATATGGCATCACTAGGATCTATATATTTTGGAAAATAATTCAAATATTAATAAAAGTGAACTTGAAATAAATGAATGTTTCTCTAAACTACAGTCTAAAAAATAGTTGTACAGGTTTCCAAAATGTACCAATCGAATGTTTCCACTTCGACCTGAAGACGCCAACAGGAAGGTTGGCGAAACTGTTGTCTCAATGTCAAACGACGCGGACGCATCCCGAGAAAAATGCAGAGAACATCAAATCAACGTAGCAGAAACCTACGAACGAACACGATATGTTATTACCTCTAACATAAAGTTCTCTTTCCTTATCTTATACTCATCAAACAATACATTTTGGAAACCTGTACAACTATTTTTTAGAGTGTAATTTAGAGAAACATTCATTTATTTCAAGTTCACTTTTATTAATAGGTATTTGAATTATTTTCCAAAATATATAGATCCTAGTGATGCCATATTGTATCACCCTCTATCCAGAAAGGTATAAAAGTGATTATAGAAACAAAGACTTCCGAGCGTATCACATGCCAAGAATAATATAACATAGAATATTAAATAAAAAAACAACATCAAAAACCTAAAATTAATTCGCTGCAAATGGGTTAACATTAACTTGGGTTGTTGCTTCTGTTTATCAAATCCTTGAATGCTTTCGAATTCTTTTTTGGAAACAAAACTTAAAATCCGGCAGGAGATTCCATTTTTGGAATATCTGGGGATTCAATTTTTAAGACGATAAAATTATTACAGAATATTTCACGCTGGTAAAATAGTAATTTTGCAATGTCTTATTAATAATAACCTTTAAAATGATATACGTGAGGTTTATACTCCCACGGAGAGGCTGTGAAACTGGGATCATGAAATGAGATGAGCCTTTTTTTCATGCTACTAGAAGCAAAATAAAGAAATATGTGCATCAGCATTTTTCTCCATTGGCTCGGGACCCCTAGAATAAAGTAGAATGACATGCGGGGAGGCTGCATTCTCTGAACTGGGGTAAGCCGACAATAGTAGAGTGGGGTAGTATACTGAATGGTAATGAAGTTCAATTCTTATCGATTTCAAAAAGCTTTCTTTCAGCCATCAAATCAAAAATTTTATCATCCTCAACTTACAACCCTTGTGTGCGAATACTGACTTTTTTGTACTTTTATTGCTTAAACTAGATTTACAAATGCATCAATCAAAAATACATGGTAAAGTTAACGCACCATTTCCATGGTTTTAATTCTGTAATAAAATATTTTTCCAATCACTTTCACTTAAGCCAAATTTTATTATTTTTATTTATTTGTTGACTATATTTATTATTATTAATTTTGTTGACATGAAATTTCTGATAATCCACTTTTTTTTTAACTGCCTGCTTGCCTTACTCTAGGAATACAGCATGATGGTATTACTAGGCAGTGTTAAGGATCGAACGTACAAACAGCAGAACAATAGCTCACATTTTTAAAAACTTCATTATCATAGGTTAATGCAAGTCTAGCGAATGTAGGCGACCCGCGTGACATTCTGCTTTGTTTTTTTTCCGGTCCAGTGGAGGAGAAGAAAAAAGCCAAGGCATGTATTTCTTACACGTATTTAAGTCTCGGATTTTTCTCCATTTGCAAGGGTTCGCAAGAAAAAAGGCTGAATGACATGCCTGCATTCTCTGAAATCAGGTAAGCTGACAATAGCAGAGTGGGGTAGTGTACTGTAGATAGTGAAGTTGGATTCTTATTGCTGTTTAAAATTTTTCTTTCAGCCATTGAACCAAAAATTTTATCATCCGTAATTTCCAACCCTAGCAGGTACGTGGATATGAACACACTTTTTGTACTTAAATCACTTAAACTAGATTCACAAATGCATCACTTAAACATATACAGTAGAATCCTGATTAAAGGTTTTTCAGGGGGGACAAAATTTAAAACACTAAATGCGGAAAAACACTAAATGAGGACTTGCCATTTTTTTGAGGTTTTAGGGTCTGTAATGATTAGAACAGCTTTCTACAAAAAGAAAATATGTATGATTATAATATAATAAATAAAATATAAAAATATAAAAGTCACTAAAAGGGGTGACATAAAACAATAAAAAGTTTTTATTAGTTTTATAAGCTCTTTCCAAAGAAGGTTGGATTCAGTGACAAAACGAAAATAAATGAAAAATGAAGCAAAACTGAAAGGGCCTTAACCAAAAATACAATGCTTTAGCCTTCTGACCACTCAGGAATTCAATATCAATTTTAAAACTTTAAGGGGAGACTAATTATATTTCTGCGTTCTGTTAAAATCAAAGCCAGCAGCCTCTGCTCTCTCCTAAACCAATAGCACCCAGGAGACTGGTACTAGTCGATCAGTGGTCTGGTTGAAGAGTTTTTCCTTGTAACACTGCCGAGGAGCATATGATTTACAAAGAAGTCGCCAACTCTCTTTTCTGAGCCACTTCTCACTGGCTTCAAATGTGGCTATATAATAAATTGTATTTTTTAATCTGTTACGCAAATAAATAAACCCTTAGTACCGACCATACAACCCTAACTCGTAAATGCTCTAATTTGAACCTTCAGGCAAAACACATTGTAATTCAACCCTCCCGCCTTTTTTTGTGCGGCCGTAACTTAGCATGAAGCTAACCTCTGCATTTTCTGGGGTTAAATTTTACTGTCGTTGTCACTGTGGCACCTAATAGATGTTGGAAATTTTCCTAAGAAAAATAGAGTTAAGGAAAATTCCCACTGGGAATGTAGTTGTGGACAGTTATCAACGTTAAAAATTCCATTTTTACACATTTCTCAGTGGTCTCGATGCATTTTTACACCCATTTTATTCTGTAAAAGTAAGGTGTGGGCGGCTATGTACTCGAAAAATCATCATCAGAGCATCATTAAAGACGGGCGAAAGAAAGACATTTCATTTAGCAAAATATTGATACTTTCCGATTATGAGAATATTATTGATGGTACGACATAATGAGAATGCCTTATTTAGCAATCTGTTTCGATTTGTAGCTCCGAGAAATTAAGCTGCTGTTTCACATGCAAGTTTCACACATGGCGTGCAGTTCCACATTCATTTTTTTCTAGACAGTGCCCGGGAAAATTTCAGCGATTTCAACTGCCTAATATGGCATATCATCATTGGGTTAAACCTACTTTAGGAGAAAATGCGGTTTTACATTTATGTATGTATTACCAAGAGCATACAATATCTTAATGTTCGTATGTTCATTATACATTCATTCATTGTACATATACAAGCATCTTAAAGCGAAACCTTAAGGACCGTCGACCTATTGAAAACTAATGCTGGTGATAGTCATCACTGATGTATGGATAATCATTTGCATGAATCGTCATGAATAAACCTTAAATCGGGTAACAAATCTTGTGCGGAAAATTTTTTTACGACCTAGAATGCAGAGATGCTAAATTAGGACAATTTTTACATTGTTTTTATAGGGAATGAATCGGGACCTCAAAAAATAAACTTTAAATGCGGAAAAACGTTAAATGCGAAAACCTTCAATCCGGATCCGACTGTATTGTAAAGTTAACGTATTGTTTCCACAGTTTTAATTCTGTAATAAAACATTTTCCACTCACTTTTACCAATGCAAAGTTTAATTATTTTTGTTTAATTTGTTGAATACAGCATGGGCTGTATTCCTATGCAGAGTTAAGGAACAAACTAGCGACCAACAGTACACTAGCTCTCATTTTTAACTACTATCATCAGCTAACATCGGTTCATGTGAGTCTGGGAAATGTAGGCGACCCGCGCGACATTGTGCTCAATTTCCTCGCATCCCGGCTTGTGGAGAAAAAAGCCAATACATGTATTTCTTTATTTCACTCTTGTGCCTAGGGAAAAATTTTCCACTCACTTCCTGACCCAAGTGACAAAATCCTCTCCTTGTCAGTATCTACCGTCAGTATTCCGTTTGCAGGGTGCATTGATCACTAGGCCGCGAAATTTAAAAATCTCCGATCCAGATACGAATTTATAGCCTTTGGATATGATTTCAGTAGCGAATGAAATTCCATGGGTCTTTGGATCCGACCCAACCATCCCTAATTTTTTAGTGATGCATTCCTAAATCTAATTTAAACAATAAAATTATAAAAAAGTGAGTATTGACATGTAAGGGTTTTAAATTGAGCGATAAAATTTTCGATGCAATGACTGAAATAAAATATGAAACTGAGATGGGGATTGAACTTTCTTTAGGGCACTAGCTCTCGATTTCAGCCTGATACCGGCACATGTAGGCTACCCGCGTGGCATTCTATGTATTTTTTTCTCACGATACCACGGTAATGGGGAAAAAATAATCTTTATTTTGTTTCTAGTGGCACGGAAAATTTTTCATTGAATTTCGTGACCACATTCACACAACCTCTCCTTGTCAATATCTTCTGCACCTATATTCCACTCCTGGGACGCTTCAATAGCTAAGCTGCGAAAATTTAAAATATACGATCCGACCATCCCTAGTATCAAAGGTATCGATATCGACTTAAGACGATCGATTCTCAATACCAATACCAACCAAACACTAGCTACTTGAAAAACATAGCCTAGGATTCCTTGTGATGAGCAGAATATGCAGTGATCATGAATTTTAACACTAATACGCAAATATCGCATTAAGGATATACAAAAGGGATACATCGTGTGATCGTACTTGATTACCATTTTAATAATCGTCGTCTCGTATTTTTCGAACTGCAAGCACGTATTTACTAGAAGCTAGTGGGCTGCAACTACCTCTTGACCTGAGTCTCGGAAGTTAAAAAAAAAAACATGATGTAAAATCTTCCGAACAACGTAGCCTTGGATTCCTTGTGATGAGCGGAGTACGCAGTGATCATGAATTTTAACACTACTAGGCAAATATCGCATAAAGGATATATCAAATGGATACATTGCACGACTGATTCATAACTAAATAACTAAGATTCTCAACTGAATGTTCAACGAATTGACGGGGCTTATTCTATGCACTTCGGCGACGGTCATTAATTTTAATTGGTGAAATGTTTTGGTGAAATAAAGGGTGGGAAAGACTGCCCGGTAAACGTAATGGTAGAAAAATAACGAGAATTTCCTATCCCAGTTTCTCCCCAACTGTTACGACATTTCCCGGACTATTCCAGATTTCCAAAATTCCCTGACAATTCCAGGTTTTCCCGGTTTTCCCTGACAGCGCCACCCTGGTAACTCATGAGAATCAGCGGTATCGAGATTAGGTATCGAGAATTGACACATCCCTAAATATAATACAGTAGAAACCCGTTATAATGAGTACGGCAAAAAGCGAGAAACCTGCAAATAACGAGTGATTGGCAATGTACCATCGAACGGCCCATGATTAACATGTAAAATAAAACGGATATAGTGAGGCCAAGAAGTTCCTGCCACGGTCTACGCTCGGTATTCCGAGCAATATTTATTGGGGGCTATGCACTGCAAAGTACAAATTAACGCATGTTGTTTATCTTTAGTAGCATTATTTGTCAACTACAACTTAGAATACAATATTTGTTCCATCTCTACATTATTTAAAGTCCAATCAAGTCCATGCACTGACAATTTACGGCCGGCTCTGGCATACCTTGCACGTGGGCTTGCACTTTTTAGTTGTTCTTTTGTTAACCCAAGTTCAAACGGAGGCATAGGAGCGGAATGAGTGGAAGATGGACAAGTGGAAAGCATCTAGTCAATCACACGACAGACGGTGGTGTGGGTAAGGGGCGGAGTTCAGCCCGCCTGTCTTTGTCTGCCAGTGAGAGAGTAGTTGACGGACGAGGAGTTGATTAACTCGGCGAGAAACAAATGTGACGATGAAATTGGTTCTCTTTCGGAAGAAGAAACAGTGCCTATACTGACTAGAGCTAAAGCATAGCAGACTATTAGAACAATTAGCGCCGTTTACCAGGCCAGCGATGCTTCCGCCGACGACTTTATCAAAGTTAGTGAAGTGGAAGGGTCTGTGCTTCCAGATACCTACTGTTAGTAGACTGAAGCAGATGATGCTTGAATTATTTTTCAGCCGGGAATAGAAATTGAGAGTACTGCGCTGTTAATGTGAAGCGTGCGTATGTGTGATACTAAAGGTTTAAACTAAAGGTTTAAACTAAAGGTTTAAACTAAAGGTTTAAACTAAAAAACACTTGTTTTGTTACGCATTTTATCATCGCGATGAAGTCGCCTAAGTTTTTCGTTGCCAAAGAGTTATTTACATCCTCAAAATTTTACGAGTCATAATGGTTTCAATTATTTTCCAGTTATGATTTAGTAATGGGAATACCTACTTATATTTTCTGGTACATATGCTAACTTGTGCACATTTTTCAATCTTTTCGTAAATTTTGCCCGGGCCGATGTTATGTGAATAATTAAAATTTATCCCGTTCAACAAGTTTTTATTTCATGATTCCTGACTTCACGGATACATACAATTTTGAGTGACTACATCGATAATAGGGTAGTTTCCTTCATCAAAGAAAATAGACTTCATTCATTGCGATTTGTGCCCTGCCATAAATGTATTTAATTTACGCAAAAAGTTTGTATTGAGAAATCCCAGTTAACTAGAGAATTAATGTTAATTTTAAGGCCATTTGAAAAGGCTCTGAAATGGCGGGGTGCACTGCCTTCATGCTGACGTAGCAGATAGATAGTTTACGTTGCGAGGCATAGGAAAATTCGTCTCCTGAACTTACCGTAGTGTTTCAGGGCCCCTCAGCTCTAGTGAATATTTATCAGTATTAACCTGTAAAAACTATCAAAGTTGGAAAAGTATTCTCAGTTAAACATGGTATTATTAGTCATTTTATAGGCTCAAGGACGTCCTTCTCGCTGTGTCTTCTGCTACGACCGCTACGACGAAGCATGGCGTGAAGGTCGTGCGGCGATGGGCGAACTACATGGTATGCTTGTTAAAGGAATACTAACTGTTTTTAAATGAATCAACTGCATAAGTAATGTGAAATAAATAAATAAAAGTTAATTACAATAAAATAACGGAATGAATACACCTCCGATACTAGTTAATAAGCTTTAATGGAATGCAGCGTCTACTTGGAAGCGTCCGCAGCACCACCTGGTGGCAGGTAGAGGAAATAGTTTGACGTCACACGTAGGATTAACCAGCATGCAATAGTTTGCCGTCGCGTTTTCGCGCCATTGATTTTTTTCACTTTTTAATTAATGAGGAAAAATACTTAATGTCATTTAAAAATCGAATGGCTTAAAACACGTACTCCAGAGGCTATAAACTTTCGATCAAGACAATAAAAAAATAATAGGAAACTACCCTATTCTCGGCAATAGTATTTCACGGTAGTTACCTCAGTTCCCTCTAGATCCTACAGATGTCAGCACTAGTACGACACACGATTTGCATCGCAACCGACGGAGGCATTTGCTAGTGTAAATAAATACTCGCTGCAACTAACCTTCGAGAGATAACGGAATGTGAATTTCAGGAACGGCTTCGAAGAGGTAATTATGCAAGAAATATTTTCGACCGCCAAAAAAGGCTGTATTTCTGCGAATCATTACGGCAAACTTCCTAATCAACTGGTTAACACTTGAATACTTCAGCAAAGCGTAAATGGACCTACTGGTTAACACTTGAATACTTCAGCAAAGCATAAATGATTGATTTGGAAGATTTAATTTGCAAAATAAACGATAAATATGCAAATGAGCACGAAAACAGCCCTTCTACCTGTTTCTAACAGCATGGTAAAGAAAGAAAAATGGAAAGTAAGAACAACTATGGGAAGTGGGAGGCTTAATGCATCACCTTCGGATATAATGAGCGCTTCGGATATAACGAGTAATTTCCCAGCCATTGAAAGCACTCGTTATACAGAGCTTCCACTGTATAATATAATGTAATAAAATAAAATGTAATGTAATGGAATGCAATGCAGTGTAATACAATACAATACAATATGATACGATACATTACAATATGATATAATGAACAGTAAAACCTCATACTTGGATTACTGGAATTTATATTTCCCTACAATTCACAACACTGTTATTGGGCCACATCCAATTCCCTTCATCTTCAACCTATTTGGAACCCCATGCTAACACCACGTCATTTTCCGTTTTCCCACGATTTGCATTAGATGCAGGTTAGGTTGCAATTAGGGATGGGTCGGTTCCCCTATTTTTCGGTTCCGGTTCGGTTCTTAACTTCGGTTCTCGGTTCCGATTCTCGGTTCCGGTTCTTAATTTACCACTTACTTTGCATTGCTCAATGGTAAGATAAGGTAATCAATAATCATTTTCAGAGACTTAATTAGAATAATTCGCGACATTGAAGCATCTAAGTACACTATTTCACCAGGTTTTAATGTGAAGCCTCCACTTTCGGAGTGTGAGTAGGTTTCAAACTGGCTTTCGTGCCAATTATTTCGGTACCGATTATTTTTGGCCTCGGTTCCGGTTCTAAGCTCAAGAACCGGTGGAACCGAGAACCGAAGAACCAAACCGACCCATCCCTAGTTGCAATAGATTAAAAAAATAAAATTCAGTCAACCATACTAGTCTATATGAAACACTTATTTTACCTTGTTTCGTGCATACACACTTCAAAAACATGAGAGAAAGCCTGAATCTGTTGAATTTATGAGAGAAAGCATTGATGTGCTCTGTTAAACAAAACTTATTGAATATACAACACAGTCCCAGGCAAAACTTCATGGAAGTTAATCATAGTAGGATAAAGTTATAAAGCAGTTTCCACACTGACGTTTATTGATCACGTTTCATAGCAAGGCTACATCAATAGGTGGTCACTTTAACCCTCTTAATGTGATGGCCTTGATTAATTAATATCAGCTTTTGCATCTCAGATGAAAAATGCAGCGGGCCGATATATCAGCTTCTAACCTGAATATTATTCAACTTTATGACACTGAAATAATAAAATTATTTTTCAATCAAGGTAAAAAAATTGTATCATTACTCAACTTAACCCTCTTAGTGCCACGGGCCGATATATCGGCTCAAGGAGTAAATTAATGTATCAACTATTTTTTGTAATAATTTCGTTTATTCTTTATGCAATGTATCAGAATACCCTAAACAATTAATTTTTTATTTAGAAGAATAAAAACCATTGCATTTGTATCTAAAAAGTAATTTCCTAGTGTTTATATATTTTTCACAAGGAGTTACAAAACTCCCAAATTCATGGCACTTTTTGCTAATACCACCAAAATTTGGTGTCATGAAGAGGGTTAAATAATGCCAAAAGAGCACAAGTGGACATATAAAACAAAGGCATCATAATCTTTTTTTCCTAAGGTGTTACATTAAATTAAATTACCCTCCGCATTTCTCGCTAGCACCCAAAGAGAGAAGGTTAGCACTACGAGGGATAATAAACTAATTTGAAACTGAGGAGGGAACTAATACTAGAATTGGAAGTGTAACTGGAACCGATAACGGAACTGGAACCAGGGTGGCTACTGATAATCAATTTTCAAATTCCCTGACTTTTCCCTGATTTTTCCCTGATGGCTTTACCAATTTCCCTGACAGATGATCGCCAAAAGGTCTCCTATTATCGGAATATTTTATTTCTGCTGAATTAAATTTTCGTCAAAACTCAGAAAATTTTAAAAGCTGAAATTAATACATTAAAAGCTATAAGAATGAAAAAAATATATGTAACCTCCGCCCTAATGAAAAATATATATTAAATCTTGAAAAGTTAAGCCCTCACACAAATTGTACACACTTTTAATGCATTTTTCGCGGCCGTGTATCGTATTTCCGTGGCCGTGTATGTTTCCTTCAGTAAAATTACAAATTGAAAATGTCTAATTCTTCAAGGAAGAGGTGGCGTGTCGTGGTAGTTCTGGGAAGTTGAAGATTACTGAAAAGGTATCGAAGGGAAAGTTAATGGCGAATTTACTGGCGGACTCTGGGACAGGTATCACAAAGCTACGTGAAATATACAAACCAAAGCCAAGTTCTTGGACTGGGTCAAAATCGGATGGCACGAGTTTTAAAATCGAATAACAACTTGATTAACGTGGTCATAACCCCTTGATTGTAAGAGGGAACCACAAATGCAAAAATATTAGTATAAACAAACAAAACGTAATCGCGTCACTGCAAGCGAAAACAGGAGGTAATTAGCAACGGCAGTATCATATTTAGGAATGCCATATTTGAGATGGTTTATGACTTGACTAAATTGCTTCGAAAGGGAGCTAAGGGGGCCATTCAATAATTACGTCGACGTGAAAGGAGGGGAGGAGAACTCTTCTTATGGTCTCGGGAAGGGGGGTAAGGAAATCGAAGATGATCTCACGTAAGATTTTGTTTACACGTGTGATCGTACTTGTATTACCATTTTAATAATCATCGTCTCGTATTTTTAGAACTGCAAGCACGTACTTACTAAAAGCTAGTGTGCTACAACTACCTCTCCACCTGAGTCTCGGAAGTTAAAAAAAAACAAGAGGTAAAAACTTCCGAAAAACATAGCCTCGGATTCCTTTTGATGAGCAGAATACAGGTGATCGTGAATTTTAACACTACTAGGCAAATATAGCATTAAGAATATACAAAAGGGATACAATGTACGACTGATTCACAACTAAATAACTAAGATTCACAACAGAATGTTCAACGAATTGACGGGGCTTACTCTATGCACTTCGGCGACGGACATTAGTTTTAGTTGGTGAAATAAAGGGCGGGAAAGTCTGCCCGGTAAACGTAATGGTAGAAAAATAACGAGAATTTCCTATCCCAGTTTCTCCCTGACTGTTACGAGAATTCCCTGGCTATTCCCTGATTTTTCCAGATTTCCAAAATTCCCTGACAATTCCAGGTTTTCCCGGTTTTCCCTGACGATCGCCACCCTGTGGAACCTATAACGGAACTGGAACCGATCACGGGACTGGAACCCATAACGGAACTGGAACCGATAAAGGAACTGGAACTGACAACAGAACTGGAACCTATTACGAAACTGGAACCGAAAGTCGAACTACAGTGACAGCTGTGTCCGAATTCGCCAATTAGCTGGCTAAATGAAATTGTTAGTATTTATTATTTCCTTTATTATTCTTCCTTATGAGACACCATTTTTTAAAACCATCCCATAGTTCTCATCGCCTTTGGAGGGCAGAGGAATGGTTGTTGTGGTAACAAAATGTAAACAATACTTGCACGACCCTTTTTGTTCATAACGGAGCCGACCAAACACCTCATATATGAGTTTGATATTATTTTATTTCTTTCCCTTAAAAAAGATTGATATTCGAATGTTAAAAATCACAAAGATAAAGGAAAGAGGCAATCCTAATGAATAACGCAAAATAATTCATATGCACCTATATCTTGTTAAGATATTAAATTCAGAGTGGTAAATGTTCAAACAGAAATATTTTTATAAATCAGTGAGTAAAGTCACTCTTCTGTTTTTTGAACAATAAATATGAGGCTGTAGATGGTGACATGACCTTTTGCTATTCGTACAGTAGCCTCCCCTTCTACTTGTTGAATATTTATAATAAAGCATGGCTGACATTTAATAAATAAATACTGCCAGCCCCGATTTGATCACCAAACTGGGTATTTCAGCCCGTTAATCACGTGAAAGCAAGAGTTGAATCTACAGTATGACATTTCTACAGTACACCAACTACACAGTGACATTCATAAACAAATAGTTAACTGACAGCCATCTTAACGTGTTTCAACATAATCCCTATTTGTTGCTTTTCATATTGAATGGAAATAAATGAAGTATGCCTGGCCTGCAAGTTTGGATGACAAATTCCACATGGGTAGGCATTGACTACAGGTATATTTAGACTTACGTCATTTCCATCGCTACGTCGGTTGTTTTTAATAAATGGATGAAATTAGTCGAGATGTGACAACATTACGGGCATGAAGGAATAAATAAATAAGGAAAAATAAGGAAGAAATAATGAATATGGCTATAATTAAACAAATAAAGTTAACGGCACTACAGGGAAATGTATAAACTGCTCAACTGAAGAGATAGGTATTGCATAATGGTGCATACTCAAGTTAAGCCTCTAAATGAGCTCAAAAACTTATATTTTAGCCATTAATGTAATATGTGAACACATTCCTTCACATTACAGTGTATTTCTTCCACATACCTCACTAAATTTTGTATATTATAACATGTATTATAGTAAGTACTATTGTATGCATTTTTGTTTTTGGAAATATTATGTAAGCTTCATGTTATTTCCTTAAAAGTTTGAAAGACCTTAAAAGGTCTACGACAATAAACGTTTTATTATTATTTCGCCGTTATGGCAAGAAATGAGTACATACAATGTCCCTGTCACTTTATGACATTCTCAACAAGAAAGCCACTAAAGTACTCACAAGAGAAGGTCAAAACTGTAAACAATATCAAAGATGAAGTTAGCATGTTAACACTAGCTATTAACACAGCCGTCAAGGCAAGAACGTGTCAAACATAGTCGAAAAGAAACATTACAGGTATTTTCAAGTTTTCCAACATACCAACTTTCCATTTTCAATTCCCCTGACTTTTCCCCGATTTCCAGTCCCAATTTTTGACATTTCCCTGACTTAATATCAACGGCAAAGCAGTCATAGTATATGAATCGTGCATTTCCAAAACGTTGTAAATGCCAAAAAATTGGAAAATATTACTTTTCACACTAAAATACGTTGCAAATGCCATATCTTTCTATGGCAATACAGTTTGTCTGGATAGTGCTGACTCTAGCGCGAGAAAACCGAACTAGAAGTCCAGTCTGCAACAACGTGGACATCATTAGTTTTTCATGTTCTCTGCATATCGGGTTCTGCGTCCGCGTATGTTGACTGGGGGGTGACAACATACGCGGACGCAGAACCAGATATGCAGAGAATATCTGAACGACGCCGCGGAAACCTTCGCACCAATCATTAGTTGTTTCTTCTTCCTGTACAATTTTACTTTTGGCACTTACAACGTTTTGGAAATGCACGATTCATATAGGGATTTTATGGAAAAATGCAGCACGGTGTTGTACCCCTACCCCTCTTCAACCTTCGGGTACCTTACCTTCGCTTTCTGTCTTCCGGCTAGCTCGTTAGATTCCTCCCACACACACTCCCTTATACAGTTAAATATTTCACACATATATATATATATATATATATCAATACCCTTAATTTACTATTGAATCAAGGAAATTAGACAAGGAAAACATTTATATTTTCATGCACAATATCTCTACATTCAATTTCTTTCAATTTTAATTGGGCCCAATTTACAATTTCATAGCAATTTTTAATCTAATTAGTAATCTTAATGCAATCTTTATAAGTAACTTTGTAGTGGGCTGTTTCTTTTTAAATTGGTTATTCCAATGTTCATAGACCCTCCACTTATCGTGGCCACTGGTTTCCGTGATCCGCTGGACCGCCTTCCCGTAGGATTTCCCCACGATGACCCCTCGTTCCTGCTCTCTCCTTGACTCTCTCTTTTCTCGGGCGTCCGCCGGAATAATCTCTCTCTCCTGCCGATATCTGCCCTTTCACGGGTCCCGGGACTGCTCCGCTGACGCGTACACCTTATCTTTTAATCTCTCTGGATCCTTGTTTTTACGTCCTCCTCTCGTCTTTCTCACTCTGACCTTCCTTTTCCTGGCCGCCTAACAACAGTTGCTCTTTGTTTTATTGTTGCCCCCTCCTTACTTTCGCTTTGTCACCCATTATTACGCAGGGCGTAATGCCAAACTCCCCATGTTTGACTAGTAAATCATTGCTATTCACGCCGCGGGTGCTGCCAACCCGTGGCGTTTAACCCGTCGGTTCACAGTGTATTGAGAAATTAAATGCATTTATTCCAGGAAAGTAATGTATTTCAGTGAAAATTCAAAAACAAAACAATGGACGGGCAGACCAAGCAGTCAGATCCCGAGCAAGCCGCCAAGTCCCCGTGCCGCCCAGACAGTTGACGGCAACAAAATACGCACTTCTCCGCTCGAGCGCAGCAATGCTCCAAAGTGCGTTCAACAACGATTTTCATCTCTTTGCTGTGCCTCTGGCGTTTTTCCCAGACCAAAATCTAATTTCCCTGATGTTTCCACGACTTCCAGTCTCGATTTTTATTAACATTTCCACGACTTGCAGTCCCGATTTTTATTAACATTTCCACGACTTGCAGTCCCGATTTTTATTAACATTTCCACGACTTGCAGTCCCGATTTTTATTAACATTTCCACAACTTCCAGTCCCGATTTTTATTAACATTTCCACGACTTGCAGTCCCGATTTTTATTAACATTTCCACAACTTCCAGTCCCGATTTTTATTAACATTTCCACGACTTCCAGTCCCGATTTTTATTAACTTTTCCATGACTTGCAGTCCCAATTTTTATTAACATTTCCACGACTTGCCGTCCCGATTTTTATCAACATTTCCACGACTTCCAGTCCCGATTTTTATTAACATTTCCACAACTTCCAGTCCCGATTTTTATTAACATTTCCACAACTTCCAGTCCCGATTTTTATTAACATTTCCACGACTTGCAGTCCCGATTTTTATTAACATTTCCACGACTTGCAGTCCCGATTTTTATTAACATTTCCACAACTTCCAGTCCCGATTTTTATTAACATTTCCACAACTTCCAGTCCCGATTTTTATTAACATTTCCACGACTTGCAGTCCCGATTTTTATTAACATTTCCACGACTTGCAGTCCCGATTTTTATTAACATTTCCACAACTTCCAGTCCCGATTTTTATTAACATTTCCACGACTTCCAGTCCCGATTTTTATTAACATTTCCATGACTTGCAGTCCCAATTTTTATTAACATTTCCACGACTTGCCGTCCCGATTTTTATCAACATTTCCACGACTTCCAGTCCCAATTTTTATTAACATTTCAACGACTTCCAGTCCCGATTTTTATTAACATTTCCACGACTTCCAGTCCCAATTTTTATTAACATTTCCACGACTTGCCGTCCCGATTTTTATCAACATTTCCACGACTTCCAGTCCCAATTTTTATTAACATTTCAACGACTTCCAGTCCCGATTTTTATTAACATTTCCATGACTTGCAGTCCCAATTTTTATTAACATTTCCACGACTTGCCGTCCCGATTTTTATTAACATTTCCACGACTTCCAGTCCCGATTTTTATTAACATTTCCACGACTTCCAGTCCCGATTTTTATTAACATTTCCACGACTTCCAGTCCCGATTTTTATTAACATTTCCACGACTTCCAGTCCCGATTTTTATTAACATTTCCACGACTTCCAGTCCCGATTTTTATTAACATTTCCACGACTTGCAGTCCCGATTTTTATTAACATTTCCACGACTTCCAGTCCCGATTTTTATTAACATTTCCACAACTTCCAGTCCCGATTTTTATTAACATTTCCACAACTTCCAGTCCCGATTTTTATTAACATTTCCACAACTTCCAGTCCCGATTTTTATTAACATTTCCACGACTTCCAGTCCCGATTTTTATTAACATTTCCATGACTTGCAGTCCCAATTTTTATTAACATTTCCACGACTTGCCGTCCCGATTTTTATCAACATTTCCACGACTTCCAGTCCCGATTTTTATTAACATTTCCACGACTTGCAGTCCCGATTTTTATTAACATTTCCACGACTTCCAGTCCCGATTTTTATTAACATTTCCACAACTTCCAGTCCCGATTTTTATTAACATTTCCACAACTTCCAGTCCCGATTTTTATTAACATTTCCACGACTTGCAGTCCCGATTTTTATTAACATTTCCACGACTTGCAGTCCCGATTTTTATTAACATTTCCACAACTTCCAGTCCCGATTTTTATTAACATTTCCACGACTTGCAGTCCCGATTTTTATTAACATTTCCACAACTTCCAGTCCCGAATTTTATTAACATTTCCACGACTTCCAGTCCCGATTTTTATTAACTTTTCCATGACTTGCAGTCCCAATTTTTATTAACATTTCCACGACTTGCCGTCCCGATTTTTATCAACATTTCCACGACTTCCAGTCCCGATTTTTATTAACATTTCCACAACTTCCAGTCCCGATTTTTATTAACATTTCCACAACTTCCAGTCCCGATTTTTATTAACATTTCCACGACTTGCAGTCCCGATTTTTATTAACATTTCAACGACTTCCAGTCCCGATTTTTATTAACATTTCCACGACTTCCAGTCCCAATTTTCATTAACATTTCCATGACTTCCAGTCCCGATTTTTATTTCCCTGACGTTTCCATGACTTCCCTGACCGGTCTGAACCCTGTTTTAGCTAACTGTGTAGCATTTCCCATTTTGCTGAAGTATAATACCAAAATAATCACTACAGCCAGGAAAATCTTCCTCTAGAGTTCACTAAATGCATCAAGAACATTCATTACCTGCTCAGGCATATTATTCAAAGAAATATCCTGAAATTAACACAGCAATTTTCAGTCCAGGGTCCACGAATCGTGCAATAGGGTGGTTCCCTACTTAATTTTATTGCTTTGACTAAAAGTTAATCACCTTTGGAGCACGTATTCATTTTAACAATGGCATCAAGTATTTTTCCTCATTAATTAAAAGGTGAGAAATTTGGCACAAGTGCCGGCACAAAAATGCAATGGCATGCTATCGCATGCCGGTCAATCACATGTGTGACAACGAAGGTAATGGGGGATATGCATGAAATTTGTTTCTCAAAGATTAATGATGTACTCGATGCGAAATTTTCTCACCATTTTAAAAATATATAAGCCAAAATGTTCTATGCCAAACACAAAGATAATTAAATGCTATTAAAATGTTCCCGAAAATTGACGAAATTCACGTGACCTGAAATGCCTTTTTGACGTCACTGCACGGTATAGGTTCTATATTGCTACGGAGATAAAACATTTATGTTTAAAAGACAACGAAGCGAATATATTGTTTTGAGGTTTTTAGCCGCTTCTCAAACGAAACGATGACTGAAAAAAGCACATTCTGACAATTTCCTTTGGTTGACTCCCTTACGGCGGCATTCTTCTAAAAAAACGAACGATTGCATAAACGTAGCCGAAATTCTTGGGCACTATACAGGAATTATATATTTTATGGATGATTTGCTCGTTACCATCAATACTACTTATATAAAAAATCAAAATACAATCATTAATTTCATTAAAACAATGAGATAAATACATACGCTATCACCAAGTATTCATTTAACAGCTTACCTCCACACATAAACAGAAAAACAACTCCCATTGTGATACCGTGCAGTGACGTCATGCCATAACGTCATGTTTTTAAGCTGCCGAAAAGGTACAATTTTCAAAGTGTAATATCTTTGCAACAAAACTTAATTCTTCAGTGAAATTTTCGCCAAGCACATTTCAGGTAATAAACTTCACATTCATAGAGTTATAAAAAATAGTGCATGTTCCCCATTACACTCTTTCCTCTGCCTCCCACAAGGTGGTGCTGC
The DNA here is from genome assembly GCA_933228895.1 of Platycnemis pennipes. Classification (NCBI taxonomy): domain Eukaryota; kingdom Metazoa; phylum Arthropoda; class Insecta; order Odonata; family Platycnemididae; genus Platycnemis; species Platycnemis pennipes. Next base: position 17,405,456 of record OW121858.1, on the reverse strand, counting down.
AGATGCTTCCAAGTAGACCGTGCACTCAGCATTAAAGCATATTAACAAGTAACAGAGGAACATTTATTCAGTTAACTCATAATCATTTACTTTCCTTCATTTAATTTAAAATTGTTTATTCATTTAAAAACAGTTATTCATTATACCAAGCATAATGTGAAGTTGGCCCATAGTCATGGCTAGTTCACGCCATGCTTGGCAGTAGCAGAGGGCTCCAAGAGCAGGATGCCTTGTGGAATCTATAAAAACGACTATTAACAACAGGTTTAACTTGGAGGAGACTTTCTGAGGTTTGGTGATTTGAAACCTTGTTAATAAGTATCTTAGTATATTTATAGGAAAACAAAAAATCGAGGGAGTGGAAGGGTTCTGTTACCTGGGAAGCAGAGTAACCAACGATGGACAAAGTAAAAGAGAAATTGCCAGTAGAATTGCCCAAGCGAAAAAGGGCATTTTACCAGAAGATCCTGCTTAGAGCTGCAAATACAAGCGTGTAAGTGAGGAAACATTTCATAAGAACATACATCTGGAGCATTCTACTCTATATGACAGTGAAGTAAACATATGCATTAATGAAAAGATATATTCAGAACATACTCTGGAGTATTCTACTATATAGCAGCGAAGCATGGACAATAACAGCAGCAGAGAAGTCCAGGCTGGAAGCATTCGAAATGTGGTGCTACCGAAGAATGATAAAGATAAAATGGATCGACCGAGTGACAAACAAAGAAGTCTTAAGAAGAGTGGGAGAGAAGAGATGTCTACTGAAAACATAAAAAAGAAGACGGGACAACTTAATCGGCCACATCTTAAGACACGATGGCCTGAAGAAGACAATCGTCGAGGGAAAAGTGAACGGGAAGAATGGAAAAGGCAGGCATCCTATGAGATACATGGAACAGGTTGTGAAGGATATAAAATACGAGGAACTATGTTAATATGAAGGACTGCAAACCAATCCTATGATTGTTGACCCTTGATGATGATGATGAGTATATTTATATAGTTAATTTATCATGAGTTACTTAATTAAAAATTATTGACTCACAATATTCATTTAAAAACAGGTCATATTTGTTTTACTAACAGCACTGTGAAGTTGGCCCATAGTTTTGTGAACTTCACGCCATACTTCATGGTAGCAGCAGACTCTACGATCAGGAAGCGTAGGAGCCTATAAATCAAGAAAATTACCATTTTCACTGGATAAGACTTTGTGAGCTTTGATAATATTCATTGGCTATAAATGTTCACAAGAGCTGAGGGGCTCTGAAATAAAATGGCACGTTCTGGAGACAAATATTTTCATATGCCTCACAACGTAAACTAAATGAACCAGTTACATCAGCAACAAGACTGCACCTTATGGCGATGGCTAATTTATGGCAAATGACGACCTCTTCCAATTTGGGCACAAAGTTTGCCCAGCAGGGCAATACTTCGATACTACATAGTTGAAGCCGAGAAAGAAGGATCGCATAAAAACCTATGATGGGTAACGATAGGGGGAGGGGTTCATTCAAAGTAACGTGTCTGCTACAATACGCCAAGCTACGTATACCTTACTCGGAGACATTGCATCATCAATACATCAGAGTGAATCCCAAGAAAATGTGCGCAGGCAAACCCCCAGCATCTACTGAAACTCTACATAACTAAGCATTTTCCAAAGCAATTTTAAAATTGTTAAGGGGTACTGCACATCGCAAAGTGGGGATCGATTTCAAAAACTAACTCCATGATATGCACTTTTGTGGCAAATTACAGATACACCATGGTTTGTCATAAATTGTCACATTCACGGCAACTTTAAAATCCCAGAAAAACCTACCTCCATCTTTCTTGAAGGGCAGATAAATTTCATAGCCCTTTAGTTATTGCCATTTAGTTAATTAAATATTGCATTAGTTTTTACTTTTAAAATGCCTTTATTGTGGACCAGTATTTCAAATATTTTTAAACAAATGTATGCATAAGGATGGAAAAAAGTTCAATGACGAACGAAGAAAGAACAATGACAGTTGTCAGTGTTCGCTTTGTTTGTCAAAACAACAAAACCATCAAGGCCTCAATTACCACAGAATCCGATTCGCCACAGTAACTGAAAAAGTAACTTTTAACATAAGTTACTTTAAACTTTAACTAGTTACTTTTTACAGAGATTGAAATTGGTTAATTTTTTTTGGTGACTTTCTCAACTATGGTGTAGTTTATCAACACACCAAATATCGCGTACGTAGCATCATTATTCAACATCTAGGACATCGAATATTTTCTAGTATTCGATGTATTCGAGCATTCGCAGGTATGGAAAATAAGAGAATGAAACTTTGTTAGGTACACTTTATACCTATTTAAATAAGCATGATCCAGGTTTCATAACGCAGGTACATCTTCTACACCTGAAGATGCAACTACGTTATGAAATCCGGGTCCTGCCTATTTAAATATAAAGTGATCCTAACAAAGTTTCATTCTTTCATATTCCATCATGGAAAGGTATCACATAGTTAAGCCTGAAGTTATCAGCTATATTCGCAGGTATTATATGCACATCTCTACTAAAAATCCATTTTCATTGTTGCCGCCAACTGACTCTCCCCTCTCTGACTCAATGGCTGGGTGCTTTCCATTCAAGCGACTCATGCGTCGTCTTGAGTTAACTCGCAGAAACTCAAGTCCACTTGTGTCTTCACGAATGGAAAGCAAGTTTCAGATGCGCAGTAGCTGATGCGCTAAGGACTTTCACGGGGAATCGTGATTGGTGCATTTTTGTGGGAAAGAAATCAGGATCTTCCTTCTATTTGACTTACTGTTAGCAGTGCAAATCTTGCTATAGCAAGATCGTTACCAATGGACAGAAAAATGAGTCGTAGGATGATTAATTAAGAAAATACTTAACTTAAACTTTTTTTTTTTAATTTATCGGTTATTTTCAATATGCCTCGTGCAGACGTATTGTGATTTATAGAGCTTGCGCCGTCCTACCTTCTTTTTTCAGTAACTCACCATTACCGGTGTGTCACCGTGTATCGACTCGCATTTGACACACTAGCGACACACACTGATTGGAAAGCACTACACGCGACACAAGTTGACTTGTGTTGACTTGCGTCGATGATTGGAAAGCACCCACTCTGTCATTTAGATCAAGTCACTCTTGGCGAACCACTCGCAGAAGTGGGTGGCGAGTCACGAGTCGGCTCATCTGAAAGAGCCGTTTCCATTTCCCGTCACGACACTCACCTAGAGATGGGCACCTCGGTAAGTAACCACGATAATTTTCGTAAATTACCGTGTTATTTTTCGTAAATTACCAACACCCCTGAAAATTACCATAATAAACGGTAATTTTCAGAAAAGTTCTTTTCGGAAAATTTCTTCCTCAAGAAGAAACCATTTGAATTATAAATTAAGTAGCTAAAATGACTTTGTTTACATTGTGTCCGTGATTAATTCAGAGTAAAATAACAAATGTGCATTGTGCAGAGGTATGTCTTTGGAATTAAAATTTCTCATAGTGTGACAAAAGAGAGGCAAATTGCGTGTTGCTGCCAACTTTGTTATAATATTTTTAACGAGTTATAATAGATAAACATCGTGATATGTTTGATATAAGTGTCGGCATTTGTATCTCAATGCTATTTGATTTCGTTTGGAGTCCTCTGATAAGGATTTGCAGCTCAAAACTTAAAATTACCAGAAAATTACGGTTTTTTTGAAAATTACCATAATTTACCACGGTAATTTACCTCGATTGAAAATTACGGTAATTTACCCGTCTCTACACTCACCGACTTGGAACGGAGCCGCTCCAGCTCCCAGTACCACCTCTGGAGGGCGGCACGCTTCCTCTGCGGCCCCGCCAGCCAAACCTCGTCGTCCTCGTCGCTCTCCGACACCTCCTCCGCGTTCCTGTCGCAACACTCGCAGCTGATGTTCGGCCCATTGACGCGGGCGCCATTGATGCAGGTACAGCGGCCCTTCCCAGCTACCTCGCCCTTGCGGCCTCTCCTCTTCCGACCCCTGCCCCCCTCCACAGGGCCCGGCTTATTGCGTGCAGGCCCGGGGCAATACCGAGCCGGTACTGCAGCTGGAAGGTTTGCATCCAGAAACTTCTCGACGAAGGTGCCATCTTGCGTGACGAATGCGCTGCTCTCCGTAGGGCCATCAACGCTCGGCTAAACATACAGAGGAAACAAAATTAAGAAATCAATATATGTATATTATTTGCAAGAACCACACATCGCCAGTGGCAGGATCTTCTTCTGGGAGGGTATCATTAACAGAAAACAATCAATTTTGATGGCCCAGAAATTAATTATAAATCCTCATTCACACTTCTTCGATATCTCATCAAAATATCGAATTGATTCTGAAAGCATTAATTTCAATAAATTTTTAATTACCCACGTCTCATTTGCTACTTTGGTTTTTCCGTTCTTTCCACACACTGAATACTTCTAGGGCACGTTCTTTCCACCATTATCTCACCCTGAAATGCACCTGTTGCTTGACCCTCTGGAAAATTATTTCTAGTACACACATAAAATCCCAACTTTTTTCACAAATTGACCACTATTTTGCTTATGTTCCTTCACAGGGTTAACACCAACTTTCCATTTCCAATTCCCCTGACTTTTCCCCGATTTCCAGTCCCAATTTTTGAAATTTCCCTGGCTTTATATCAATGGCAAAGCAGTCATAGTGCATAGGGATTTTATGGGAAAATGCAGAAAGGTGTATTGTGAAATAAAATTTATTTATTCCAGTAAGTAACACATTCCTGTCAAAATTCAAAAACAAAATAACGATGAGCAGACAAAGCAGCCAAGTCGGCGCTTATCCGTCCCGCCCAGCCAGGACGGCAGCAAAATGCACACCTAGCCGCTCTAACGTTAATGGAAATTATAGTGGAACTGGAACCGAAAGGACAGGGGAACATAAAGTAACTGTCAATGGAACTAATAGTGGAACTGGAACAGAAATGACAGAGGAACAGAAAGTAACTGTTAATGGAACTAATAGTGGAACTGGAACAGAAAGGAGAGAGGAACATAAAGTAACTGTTAATGGAACTAATAGTGGAACTGGAACCGAAAGGACAGTGGAACAGGAAGAAACTGTTGAAAGTAACCAAGCAGACAAGTCGGCGCTACCCCGTGCCACCCAGCCAGGACGGCAACAAAATACACACCTAGCCACTCCAACGTGCGTTAAAAGACCATTTTCATCTTTTTTCTGCGCCTCTGGAGTTTTTCCCTGACCAGGCCATGGTAGAGGACAATAGAGTGATTCCACAGAGAAAAAACTAGGGATGGGTCGGTTCCACTTTTTTTCGCTTCCGGTTCGGTTCTTAACTTCGGTTCTCGGTTCCGATTCTCGGTTCCGGTTCGTAATTTACCACTTGCTTTGCATTGCTCAATGGTAAGATAAGGTAATCGATAATCATTTTCAGAGACATACTGCTTGAAAAAGAATACTTTATTATATATTTGTGTATTGTCATTTTAACGACTGAATCAGAATAATTCGCGGCAACTTTGAAGCATCTAAGTACACTATTTCACCAGGTTTTAATGTGAAGCCTCCACTTTCTGAGTGTGAGTAGGTTTCAAACTGGTTTTCGCGCTAATTATTTCGGTACCGATTATTTTCGGCCTCGGTTCCGGTTCTAAGCTCAAGAACCGGTGGAACCGAGAACCGAACCGACCCATCCCTAGAAAAAAATCATTCACCTTGACCGGGATACGAACCCGTATCCCCAGATTTCCGGCCAGGTGCTTTAACCAGTTAAGCTACCGAGACTTTTACCCTGTGGAATATTGGAGGCCTTAAAGGAACTAGATGTTCTCGAACTGCTAGGCATATTATGCCACAAAAGCAGTCGATGTCGTGCGCATGGCGCCACCGTTCAAGAGGTTAAGGCCTAACTTTAAACAATAAGGTGCTTACTGTATAACAAACTGAAGGAGCACGCACTGGCCGCAAGATCGTTAACAGCGTTATATGGGTTAATTTATGGAGGTTTGGTCGTATTTATAATATTATAATGTTTACCAACTGTATTCCTTACATTGTACTGTAGCCCTGAAGAAACCTTAATAAAAAGGCGAAACGTTGGCATAAAAAGGAAGTTGAATTTCTTAAAAATACGACCAAACCTCCATAAATTAACCCATATATTATTATAGTGGTCAATAACCATCCAAAGAAGTTAACAGCGTTACCCGCTGAAAATGCACAATAGAGAAATTCCACCGAGAAAAAGGGTTCGAATCCCAGTCAAGGCGAATGATTTTTTCTCTGCGGAATTTCTCTATTGTGCATTTTCAGCAGGTAACGCCGTTAACGATCATGCTAACAAATCATCAATTCACGCTCCTTCATGGTAGAGGAGGCGATGTAGCGGAACAAAGTTCAAAAACATTAACTAATATTTTTTAAACAGCGACTTCACAGATCTGCGCCCAAAATAAATTTCGTTTCAATTCGGTAATAAAATTTTTCATTCGCTGAATTTCTTTCTTATTGGGATGCCATTTATCCCATCTATAATTTCCGATAGTCAATTTACCGTTCAAGACAGTGACTCAAGCCCGCCAACGAGTTTACATGCTGACAATCGATCTATCGTTCGTTTTAAAGCTTTTACTTTTCGCCGTTTTAAGCCCCCGTGTTGACCTCATTTCCACATGTTATTTATTCTCGCATCCATCATTCCCTGACGTATTACTTTACGGCACTTTACCGCATTCATAGCACAATATGCTGTTGCGGGGATAAAAAGTACCACAATTTGCCGTTTAACTAAAATAGAAAGGTTTATCAAGTTTTTGTGGTGTGCAAACCACTAAAGAACACTTTGTAACATAGTCGAAATCATAAATCAATTATTTTTACACATTAGCAACACAACAATAACAAATACGCAGGTTATTGCTGCAATAATTTGCCATTTAAGGTGGCTCAACCGAATTATGAAGTAGATGTCATTTTTGTGAAAATTTCAGGAAACATCATTTTTTGGCCCTTCTATCGATTGGCAATAAATTAATTTGGCCTTTCCATAATATATTTGAAGAAAAAAGAAGTTGAAAGTCTGCTATTTTATACGTGGCTATACGGCAGAGCATGGATCTTACAGTAAAATTTGCAGATTAATAATTCAAAGACAAATGTCGTTTTGATGAAAAACTAATATAAGATGCGCAATTTTATGTGGAATTTAGCATTGTAATTAAGTGCTCGCCTTACCACACTTGTTTAATTGATATTAATAAATGTTTGTTCGAAAAAAAAAACAAAAAAGCCTTAGTTACACGAAAGTGGCGCTACAGTATGTTGTTATCATTGGCAACGGTACTTGTGATGAAATGTGCTTACCAGCCTATTTACGGACTTAATTTAGGAATATACCTTACCAAGGTACTTCTTATATTTTCATGTAAGTAATTTAAATATTTCATTGGTTATTGACATGGTGTAATTAATACCAATGATTCCAAATGGTAGCAGCGTCATTGTTGCCAAACAACTTTCAAAAATACGAATATTAATAAATTCAAAATAAAGAGTTGTATTTGCAAGGGAATAGTTTAAAACTAAGTAAGAAAATATTTAACCTATTTTAGAATATGTATTAGCGGGATTGAGCATGTATTCTCACTTTGTAAATTAAACGTGGCAACAACACGTCAGTCATGTTTCAAAGTAAAAATTAGTTAAAAGAGCTAGTAAAAAATAGAATGCAACTACAACGCGCTATAAAATAGCATACTCATACAATTATTGATCATGCGTTATCACGCTATAGATGATTTTCCATGTATTGGTGTTTTTCTGGATCGGTATTTATTCATTAAATAACATAGCTATTTTACGGGATTTTGAATCGCGGAGTCACGGTGGAACCTCCTTAACAGTTTAACTTACAATTAGAGAGTTGGGGTTATCAATTTTTTGTGGTGTGTAAACCACACAAAGGCACTTTGAAAGCTATTCCCAAATCACACCTGAAGGTCTTGGGTTCGACTTCGAAAATCCTAGAAAACAGAATTTTTCCATGTGCTCATAAGCAGGTAACTTATACGAAGAACCACAATTTGCCCTTAAACTAAGACATACACGTTTATGAATTTTTGTGGCACATAAACAAACAAAGAACGCTTTGCAATCCGTTCTCGCATCACACCCAAAGGTCTTGGGTTCAACTACGAAAATCCTAGAAAACTCGAATTTACCATGCAAACAAATGCAGGCTACATTTATAAAGACCAACATTTTGCTATTTAACTAAAAAAAAGACGGATTTATGAATTTTTGTGGTATATAAAAAACCAAAGAACGCTTCGGAGTCCGTTCTCGTATCACACCCGAAGGTCTTTGGTTCGATTCCAAAAATCATAGAAAACTCGAATTTACCATGCACACATACACGTAGGTTATATTTTAAAAAGAACCACAATTTGCCGATAGTCATGAGAAACGGGGTAATGCCTTTTCAGTGGTGTGTAAACGACAAAAGGGCACCTGGTATTGATGGACCTTCTGGAATTCTGCAGGCGCTGCAGTCGCGGTGGACGGCTGTCGGAGCCACGAAATTAAAGCAGATGAAACTCGTCAACCTTTATTACACGGAACACAAGGTGAGGATGCAGGTAATTGGATTGGGGGCACTGCTTGTACCGGGATTACAATGGGATTCATTAGAAGAGTACTCGGTAAATGTGACGTACATGCACATGAAATCAGCTACTTCTCCCTTGTTAGATCTCAATTGGAATACGCTGCCAGTATATTATGGGATCCCTACGAAATCGGTCTAAATATGGAGAGCATATTGATATTCAGGTGTGTAATTATTTAATACAAAAAATATTTATCATACGTTTAGCGATATAAACGGCATGGAAAGAAACATTATCTTGGAATAAGTCTACCACATGATCTTTCCTAGGGTAAACACATACGTGAATTGATGGATCAAGCTAATTGTAGACTGGAATTCATTAAAAGAGTATTGGGTAAATCTGACGATCATGTAGTTAGAGAAATTAGCCACTTAATTCACTTGTTAGACCTCATTTGGAATATGCTGCCATTGTATTATGGGATCCCTACGAAATCGGGCTCAATAACGAACTTGAACGTGTGCAGCGAAGATCGGCAATATTTGTAAAGGGACGGTACGATAACCTTATTAGCATATAACCAGTCTATAAAATGAATTAAAATGGGAATCATTGTCAGATCGCAGGTTGAAATTTAGACTTAATCATCTAAATAATTTTCAATATCATATTTTCAGTGATGATGTGAAAAATATTTTGCGAACCCCAACTTACTATTGTAGACTGGACCATAATTACAAAATTAGAGAAACTGACTGCCGAACTGACAGATTCAAAATGTCCTTTTTTTCCTCGTACAATTAGGGATATGAATATCGGTAAATATGTCCTATACGAGTGAATCAATCCATAGCAAAGGTAGCTGCATGTTGGTATATAAGGACTTCAAGGTAACCCAACTAAAAGCATGTTTTTAAATGCTTACTTTGCTATTTTTATCTTTTTATATAGTTCAGGTTAGACTAATATATTAATGCTAATCCTTTGAAATGCATGATATGTAGTGCATGTTTGGTAAGAATCCAACCCCTGCCACACACCTTTGTGGTGGCTTGCAGGGTATTATGTAGATGTAGATGTAATTCTAGCTAATGATCGATCCTTTCATGTCTCCAGTGGTAAGCGATGCGGCACGAATCGTTCTCCCCGGTGAGTCATAGCTCACCATATGAGCCGAATTTCTTTTGACTTCACAGAAACGCCCCCCCCCCTAGAAATGGAGTTATGTCCTGTGTCCGTCTGCAGCAAATGGCAATACAGGTTCACATTTGAACGTCAACGACACAGCATCGTTGACTTGATTGCTAATGATCCCTTCTAATACGATTCCTATTTCCCCACTCGGCATTGCCACAGTACCACAAATACCTCAAGGAGGATCCACCGAATTATGAAGTAAATGTCATTTTCGTAAAAAGTTTGGGACATATAATTTTTTTTGGCCCTTCTATCGATTGGCAATAAAATAGTAATTCCACCATATATTTGATGAACAAATACTTTGAAAATTGTCAATTTTACACGACGTTATATGGGAGAGCATGGCCGTTGCAGTAAAATTTGCAGATTAATAATGCAAGGATAAATATCGTTTTAACGAAAAACTCTAGAATAAGCGCAATTTTATGTACAATTTATCATTGTGTAAAAGTGCTCACCTTACCACACTTGTTTAATTGATGTTAGTAAATGTTTGCTCGAAAAAAAAGCACAAAACCCTTATTTACATTAAAGTGGCGCTACAGTATGTTGTTGTCATTGGAAATGGTACTTGTGACGTAACGTGCTTACGAGTCTATTTAATCTCACCTAATTTCGGAATATATCTTACAAAGGTCCATCTTATATTTTTTATGTTATTTAAATATTCTTATTGGTTATTGATATGGTGTACTTGTAATATTCGCGTTAATACCAATGCTTCTTAAATAGTAGCAGCGTCATTGTTGCCAAACATTTTTCAAGAATATCAATATTGGTGAATTCCACGTAAAAGTGGACAAAATCAGGAAAAAATAAAATTGATTTAAAAAAATATAATTATCTGGTCTATATTTGCTGTGATACTGAAGTTGTTTATAAACACAATTTTTGGGACATTCCTGCTCCCTGGTGAGAGTTAGCTGCATTAGAAGAAGCAAGTTGGCCACCACCAGTGGAATAACTTCTGGGTCCTAATTTTGTTCTCAATATTTACATTGTTCCACAAGGAAATACATCAAGATTTTAGCTCTGTAAATTATTGAAGGTATGTTTATTAATTCTATACTAAATATAGGTTTATACAGTGATTTATACAATCGAAATGAAACTCTGAATTCTGCTATGCGGAGTGTTGCATCCGTTACCATTTTTGTGATTTTTTATATGTTTTTCAGAAATTTAGTAAGTATTTCAATATTAGAGTTGTAAATAATGTAATATTTACAATTCTACATCAATCAGTGCAAAAATAATATTTCTCTAATAATTTATTTAGCAGTAATAAGGGTAACTGACGCAACTGCTTTATGGTAACTGATGCAACGTGAGGGAAGTTGCATCAGTTACCATGGTGTATTAGCAAACAAGCAAATGTTATCAGATTGTAAATTGGTATAATTCAGAGTAATTTTAACTTAATATATACATTTTTAATAATATTACATGGTGTTTTCATAATTAATAGGCCTATAAGATCTTTAAAGTAATAATATTCATGAATATTTGAAATAGTACACATCCAGTTTTTCACCTACAAATTTAATTTCTATTTGTACTATTGCCAGAATGCAAGATCTCTTGATCCTAAATAGCGGTTTGCTAAAATACCTGATACCTATATATTTATATCCTGTTTATTTTTGTATTTTTTCTATAGTGAAATACACTATTTCATAAGCTACAGTACAATAATAAATAAAGCATAAGTAAAATAATAAATTTGTCATTGTATGAACATTTATGAGACTAATCTTTGTTTTAGATTAGAATATACAAACCAAGATGCCACCTAAAACTCCTGCAGAAAAGATGAGAGAATATCGAGGTCGCATGACAGAAGAGAAAAAGGCAGAGGTGAAACATCGGAATGCAGAGCAGCAAAAGTTGTGCAGGAAAAAATGGACCAATGCAAGAAAGAAAGTTGAAAAGGAAGGTAGTAAGCAGCGTATGAGAAAGACACGTATGATACGAAAATCTGCAGCATTAGAAAGCTCATTATCCTCATCTGAATCTTTCAAATCATCACAATCTTTTGGGAAGGCTGTGCAACGGGTAAAACGTGCACTTCCTAATAGCCTTCGGAAAAAACAAGCTGTCATTGAAAAGCTTGCATCCACATTTAATGTAGTTTCAGCAGCTTTGTCTGTTTCTCGCAGATCAACTGCATTACATCCTGATACTATGCAGCTTGTGGAGAGGTTTTATGAAAGGGAATGGGTGTCAAGGCAGTTACCAGGAAAAAATGATTTTCTTATCATTAGAAATTCTACTGGTAAAAAAGAAAGAGTACAAAAAAAGATGCTTGTAATGACTGTTATGGAAGCTTATAAGCAATTCAAGATTGAGTACCCACAGCAAAAGATTGGAAAGTCTAAATTTGCTGAACTGCGGCCAAAGCATATCTTGGCTGTAACTGAAAAAGACCATAATGTATGCTGCTGCATTTACCATGAGAATGGTCAGATGCTTTTGGAAGGATTAAGAAAGGCACTCCCAGGTATCTATTTACCAAAAGATATAACTTCATTTGTTCAGCAGTCAGTCTGTAAATGGTCTTTAAATTGTATCTTTGGTGAGTGCTCTGAATGTAGAGATACCGATAAATACATTTCAACAATTTTTTCCCAGAGAGAGTGCACATCTGTAGATATTGATCCACCTGTGTCGTATTATCAGTGATTTTCCAGTAGACACTACGAGAAAGAGCGAATTGAATCTCCCCTCTCTGTTGCACAAAATGAGCTAGCACTGCAGTTGAAAAACTTAAGACGGCACTGTTTCATAGCTACTTTTCAGTTTAAGCAAATCAGAATGTTAAAAAGCTCTTGTCCAGAAGGTGTGGGAATCCTGCAAGAGGACTTCGCTGAAAACTTTGCTCTGAAACATCAAAATGAAGTAATGTCGCCCATTGGAATTCTAGCCAAATAACTATATTCACAGCTGTCTTGACTTCAAATAATCATCAGATTAGTTTTGCAGTTGTAAGTGATGAATTAAGACATGACAAGTTTGCTACCTTCTCATTCAACAACGTATTATTACAGTACTTTCAGCAGCGTCATTTAATCAAAACGTTGCACATATTTTCCGACGGAGCAGGTAGCCAATTTAAGAACAGGTATTCTTTGCCAATTGTTCTTTCACCAGAAAAGATGCACAAAGATCTGAAGAACATTGATTGGAGCTTCTTTGCTACTTCACACGGTAAAGGGCCTATAGATGGAATTGGCGGTACTGTAAAGCGTGCAGTATGGAGAAGAGTCATTCAAGGATCTACAGTTGTGACAAATGCAGCAGAGTTTGCCTCTGTAGCTAAGGAAGCTTGTCCAAAAATTGTGGTACTCTATCTGGCAGCAGCTGATATGGAAAGCGATCGAACAGCACTACAGGCAAGGTGGAATGAAAACCAACCACGACGAATTCCTGGCACACACAAAGTGCATTATGTTAGGAAAGCAGGCGATAGATTGATTGAGACTAGTTTTGTTAGCCCCTTTTATTCTGATTTTGCCTTGTCCTTTACAGAAACTGAACCTTTTGCATTCTGAATAAATACTCACAAATGTTGCGTCAGTTACTTTTTTGTGTTGCGTCAGTTATGCTTATTTTTCCTGTATACAAGTAATTTAAACAACAGAAATGAATAATGAAATATGAATCTTTTATATTATATACTATTTTTACTATTGGCATAAATAATTCAATATGGAAAGTTCATGACTCACAGATTTTGCATTCTGAATAGAGATTCCCAATAACTATGACTATTTAATGTTGCATCAGTTACTGCAACTTTTTTCTTTTTTTTCAGCAACAGCAGCGAAACTCCAATAATTTAAGTCACTGCATTAATTTATATTCCAGTTTACCTATATGAGATGATTTTTAAAAATAATTTTTATTTTAATTTACTGAATATTAATTCAGTTAAAAGGAAACGTTTTTCTTCCAAATGTTGCATCAGTTACCATGGAATTCACCTATTAATAAAATTAAGAACAAAGAGTTGTATTTGCAAGGGAATAGTTCATCAAAGAAAACGGACTTCATTAATTGTGATTTGTGCCCTGCCATAAATGCATTTAATTTACGCAAAAAGTTTGTATTGAGAAATCCCAGTTTACTAGAGAATTAAATGTTAATTTTAAGGCCATTTGAAAAAGCTCTGAAATGGCGGGGTGTGCTGCCTTCTTACTGACGTAACAGGTAGATGTAGTTTACGTTGCGAAGCATATTGGAAATATTCTTTTCCTGAACTTGTGTTTCAGGGCCCCTCAGCTCTAGTGAACATTTTTTAGTATTAGCCTGTCTTCCCTGTTAAACATTGTATCAATAGTCGTTTTATTATAGGCTCAAGGACATCCTGCTCGTGGAGTCTTCTGCTACGGCGAAGCATGGCGTGAAGGTCGTGTGGCGATGGGCGAACTACGTGGTATGCTTGTAGAAGGAATACTAACTGACTTTAAATGAATCAACTGCATAAATAATATTAAATAAATAAATAAAAATTAATTATAATAAATTAACGGAATGAATACACCTCCGATACTAGTTAATAAGCTTTAACGAAGTGCAGCGTCTACTTGGAAGCGTCCGCAGCACCACCTGGTGGCAGGTAGAGGAAATAGTTTGAGGTCACACGTAGGATTATCCGGCATGCGATAGTTTGCCGTCGCGTTTTCGCGCCATTGATTTTTTTCACTTTTTAATTAATGAGGAAACAAACATTTTGTCATTTAAAAATCGAACGGCTTAAAACACGTACTCTAGATGTCATAAACTTTCGATCGAGACAATAAAAAAATAATAGGAAACTACCCTATTAAACGTGGCAACAATACGTCAGCCATGTTCGGAAGTCAAAATGAGTTATAAAGCCGAGTTTACACGATGCATTTACCCGCGCAAGTACGTTGCTGGACAGATGCGTGAATAGATGTCTGGACAGATGCGCGTTCTCGCACTTGAGGAGTGTTTACACGATGCTTGTGTTAGCGCAATTGTTCGACCATGTTCCAGATACGCATCACGCGATTTATTTTGTTTTACTAGTATCAAGCGCCACTTCTACGAAACAAGACAACATCATACCTGAACTTCAGTTATTGTTATTGACTTAGTTGTTGACGACTACAAATTGCTCGCACACATTCACCAAAATAGAACAGGGGCTATTTTCTGTGCACGCATTCACGCATTTGCGCAATTTTGAGTATTTACACGGTGCAATTTTGATGGTGAATGTGTTCACGCATCTACCCGCGCGTGTAAATGCATCGTGTAAACTTGGCTTAAGAGCTTGTAAAAAATAGAATACAACTACAACGAGTTATACAATTGCATACTCATACAATTATTGTATGCGTTATCACACTACAGAGGAATTTCCATACCGGTGTTTTTTCTGGATCGGTATTTATTCATTGAACAACAAATAGCTCTTTTACGGGATTTTGAATCGCGGAGTCACGGTGGAACCTCCTTAATGGGGAAATAGGCAATATATACCAAATATGTTTCTCGTATACTGATGGTGCACCTGATACAATATTCCCTCAAAAATTTAAATACATAAGCAAAAAATTTCTACGCCAACCACAAGGATTATTAAATGACATTGAAATGTTCCTGAAAATCGACGAGTCACGTGATCTGCTATGCCTTCTCACGTGAATGCACCGTATGGCTTCCATGTTGCTGCAGAAACAAGTTTATTTTAGAGGAAAACGAAGCGAGTATATTGTTTCGAGTTTTTTAGCATATTCTTATTGTTGACCTACGCATTGACTGAAAAGGGATTTTATAAGACACAATCGGACATTTTGCCTTCTTGTCGACTTTATTATGTTATAAAAGACAATGTTTGCTTTGTCTTAGCAGTGATTCGCGTAGAGAAAACCGACAGGGAACTATTCAGGTATTACACATATATTTTACGGGCGATTTGCTCGCTATTACTCATGCTACTTAAATAAAACCTCGAAATATTGTCGTGTCCCAAGGAAGGGCAACTCAGAAAAGGATCGTTGCGGGTAGGTTGAGCTTTCCACAATCAAAACACCACTCGCTCTAGGTGAAATCCATTTATTGTCACACTTAGTTACTAAGGCTTACATCTCAGATGACTTGATTAAGTCGAGAGAGGGGCAGACTGGGACTCTGGGACAGACTGTTATGACAGTCAACTGCTAACAACTGTTAAGCCCCACTCACATGTGTAAATAGCAACTGCGATGCGAGTTCAGGTCGATACTGGACACATGTCGAACACTATCGATCCATGTTCGAGCTATTATACCCCGTTTCCACTACTAGCGTATGTACGCGCGTACCAACCAGCGATGCGTTCCCACGACACTAGTTAAACTCAGTGCTGCCCTCCCTTGGCATCTGACTGAACAAGTTGCTGGTACAAATACATTGAGAACTCCAGCACATTCTTCATGTTTTTGCCATTTTAAAAATTATGAGACATTCATTCTCACTTATTCATTAATGTAGAACCGACAAATATCCATTTTGTCCAACTTTATCGAATGTCGTGATTCATTTTTCCTAGTTTCCGTCCCGCCGCCAGCGCCTAACCAGTGAAAAATGGCATGGTTCGGAACTACGAAATACGATGGTCCTTACGTGCGTTCCCACGGTGTTTTTTGGTCACACGCGTATGGACGCTCGTACATACGCTAGTTGTGGAAACGGGGTATTAGCAAGGTTGAAGCCCGTCTTTTTTCGAATCGGAAATGTATCTAACACAATCGCAACAATCGCCAACGGAAAGCAACACACGACGGAATTTGGATATAATATCAAGGATATCCCTCCCCAAAAGGGGAGATTCTACTCTTTAAAGAATGGGAACAAAAGATAATCGTCAATGGACTTCATTGCTTGATGAAGTTAATGAAAATTTAAGCGAAATTCACTATTAAAATAAAACGCATTTTTTTTTGTGGCAACGCGTAAATAGCGGCTTCAAGCTGCATAGAAGTTCGTGCAGACGCATCAAAGCAGTAGCGATATATCGATACATCGCGCATCTCGCGACTGTCATAGCAGTCAACTGCTACGTGTAAACCCTGATTAACGGCACGCATACAGATTCGAACAGAATGAGAGAGCGGGAGTCGATCGCGTCCCTTGTTTATATAGGGTCGAAAGCCAACGCCCTACAATGTTCTGGAAAATTCCTAGGCTTCGTCAGAGGGATGGCTTGGTCTCTCGGCCCCCCTTCCCCCTGCCTGAGATAATTCCATCCTGTTTTTCCCACGGAATTCATAATTACGTATTCTCAGGCTTACACGTACAGCTGTGGTTAGACTTCCCGGATGTCCTGCTGTCGGACTGCAAGATACCCCCTTTGGGTCGTTATAGTCTGTCCGAACAGGGAAGGCGGGTAAGAGATTAAGGGGGGCTTTATAGCTCGGCGGCGGCGGCGCTTACGATGGATTTCGCCGCGGAAGGAAATCGGTGGCCCTTCACAGCTCTGCGGCGCGGCGTGAAAAAAGAAGATCGCAATGCGTTGCAAGGCACTGGAACTTGCATGGGAACTTGTCGCCTTGTACCTTCAGTTTTTAAAAACCAGGACCTTCAGCAATATATTAATAATTTGCGGTGTATTACTTATAAAACTTTGAGATGGGATGCATACTGCAACGAAACATTAAACGACTGTGAGATACTATTCCATGTGTGTACGCGCAATGCAATAGTTACATTTTCACTTAACTCTTATTTCTGGGATAGCTGTGACTTCTCTTCTTCGATTATAAATTTAACACTTCATAACAACCTTTATATTCGTAATGCATCTCATACGCGCTCATGCAAGTGCCCAATAGAACACATCCAAGAATGCTGGGCGATTCGAACTAACCGGGCATACCTCTTCTTGCCGCTGGGATTCAGCAAGGCTGAATATTTGCGGCAGCCGCTAGCCGTTTAAGCGCTAGTCAGCGATGCTCAACGGTCTGACGTCATGATTTCCAAAGGCGGGTTCTCATTGGCTGATTTCTGCCGCTGGAGCTCTGCCGCCGAGCTATAAAGCCCCCCTAAGGCACCGCTCGAGAGCCCAGCAATAGCCGCGTACCTGCCGTGCGCCAAACAATAGCCGGGGTCCGATCGACCGCGTGCGCTATAATGAGTCACGAATCGCATTCCACTCTGAAAAATTATCACATAAAAGTAAGCATAATTTGTAATTTTTTATTACAGTTTTGATTTCTACGTGTGATTTAATGAAAAAAGAGTCTAAACACGACGGAGTTATGTCAATAAGTTATGTAACACTTAGTGGTTGCATAAAATTGTATTTTGTTTCAAATACAATACAAACACATTTGTTTTATGACAATAAATTGTTTTTATTCGATTAGATTTGGTTTTAGTAAAAAGCAGTAAAAAGTTTAATAAAAATTAAATAAGTAAAAGTTAAATAAGTTAAATAGTTAAAAAAATCAAAATACAATTTTTTGCAACCACTATGTGTTACATAACTTATTGACATAACTCCGTCGTGTTTAGACTCTTTTTTCATTAAATCACACGTAGAAATCAAAACTGTAATAAAAAATTAAAAATTATGCTTACTTTTATGTGATAATTTTTCAGAGTGGAATGCGATTCGTGACTCATTATAGCGCACGCGGTCGATCGGACCCCGGCTATTGTTTGGCGCACGGCAGGTACGCGGCTATTGCTGGGCTCTCGAGCGGTGCCTTAATCTCTTACCCGCCTTCCCTGTTTGGACAGACTATAATTCTTCTCCTTCTTGATATTTATGCAATGATAATATTTAGGCAATCTATGGAAGAATAGGAGAGTCGAGGGTCCGAGAGTAATAGGGTAGTTTCCTATTATTTTTTTATTGTCTTGATCGAAAGTTTATAACCTCTGGAGTACGTGCTTTAAGCCGTTCGATTTTTAAATGACGTTAAGTATTTTTCCTCATTAATTAAAAAGTGAAAAAAATCAATGGCGCGAAAACGCGACGGCAAACTATTGCATGCCGGTTAATCCTACGTTTGACGTCAAACTATTTCCTCTACCTGCCACCAGGTGGTGCTGCGGACGCTTCCAAATAGACGCCGCACTCCGTTAAAGCTTATGAACAAGTATTGGAGGCATATTTATTCCGTTAATTAATTATAATTAACTTTTATTTATTTATTTAACACTATTTATGCAGTTGATTCATTTAAAATCAGTTACTATTCCTTTCACAAGCATATCATGTAGTTCGCCTATCGCCGCACGACCTTCACGTCATGCTTCGTCGTAGCAGAAGACACAGCGAGCAGGACGTCCTTGAGCCTATAAAATGACTAATAACACCATGTTTAACTAAGAATTCTTTTCCACCATTGACAGTTTTTACAGGTTAATACTAATAAATATTCACTAGAGCTGAGGGGCCCTGAGATACAACGGTAAGTTCAGGAGACGAATTTTCCTATGCTTCGCAACGTAAACTACCTACCTGTTACGTCAGCATGAAGGCAGCGCACCCCGCCATTTCAGAGCCTTTTCAAATGGCCTTAAAATTAACATTTGATTCTCTAGTAAACTGGGATTTCTCAATACAAACTTTTTGCGTATATTAATTACATTTATGGCAGGGCACAAATCGCAATTAATGAAGTCTGTTTTCTTTGATGAAGGAAACTACCCTATTACGTGCCCTCGGCTAGATTGAGTACGCCCTGCCTAGGTGGTCCGTGAAGGCTCCACCCAGACGGTTCCAATCATGGTTCCGGGAGTCAACTTCCGGTTGGGCATGCAGGCCAGTATGCAGGCTAGACGGTAAAGGCGTGGGAGCGACCCGGGTCAAATTTAGAAGGGGGGGGCAGAGGGAGGAAAGGGGAGGCCGGCCGGTGAGGCCACGGGCCCTGCGCTCGGGACCCGTCCGTTTGGGTCGCGACAATACATTCCTTATCGCATTAAACAAATGAGATAATACAAACGTTTTCGCCACGTATTCATTAAACAACTTACCTCCACTTACATCAACATCCACGCGATACCCTGCAAGCCACCGCGAATGGTGTGTGGCAGGGGATGAATATCACCAAGCATGCACTCTAAACATGAAAACATAGGGTCTCATGCAACTAGATTGTTAATATCTACATAGTAACTAAGGGATTACTGGTTGTGATTACGTGCATTATGCACTCTAAAGGCGCGTTTACACGTAGCAGTTGACTGCTATGATAGTCAACTGCTAACAACTATTAATTTCAACTCGCATGTGTAAATAGCAACTGCGATGCGAGTTCAGGTCGATACTGGGCACATGTCGAACACTATCGATCCTAGTTCGAGCTATTAGCAAAGTTGAAGCCCGTCTAATTTCCAGCTGAAATGTATCCAACACAATCGCAACAATCGCCAACGGAAAGCATTGGGTGCTTTCCATTCAAGCGACTCATGCGTCGTCTTGAGTTAACTCGCGGAAACTCAAGTCGACTTGTGTCTTCACGAATGGAAAGCATGTTTCAGATGCGCAGTAGCTGATGCGCTAAGGACTTTCACGGGGACTCGTGATTGGTGCGTATTTCCTTCTGTTTGACTTATTGTTAGCAGTGCAAATCTTGCTATAGCAAGATCGTTACCAATTAACAGAAAAATGAGTTGTAAGATGATTAATTAAGAAAATACTTAACTTAAACAGTTGTTCTGACTTATCGGTTATTTTCAATATGCCTCTTGCAGACGTATTGCCATTTAGAGCTTGCGCCGTCCTTCTTTCTTTTTTCATTAACTCACCATTACCGGTGTGTCGACTCGCGTTTGACACACTAGCGACACACACTGATTGGAAAGCACTACACGCGACACAAGTTGACTTGTGTCGACTTGCGTCGATGATTGGAAAGCACCCATTACACGACGTATGATACCGGGAATTTGGATATTATAACAAAGATATGCATCCCCAAAGGGGAGATTCTACTCTTTAAAGAATGGGAACAAAATATAATCGTCAATGGAATTTATTGCTTGAAGAATTTCATGAAAATTTAAGCATCAATCACTATTGAAATAAAAATCTTTTTATTTGTTATGACAACGCCTAAATAGCGGCTTTAAGCTGCATAGAAGTTGGTTCAGACTCGTCAAACAGTAGCGATATAGATATATCGCGCATCTCGCGACTGTCATAGCAGTCAACTGCTACGTGTAAACGCTGCTTAAAGCCGAGTTTACACGATGCATTTACATGCGCGGGTAGATGCGTGAACGCATTCACCATCAAAATTGCACCGTGTAAACACTCAATATTGCGCAAATGCGTGAATGCGTGCACAGAAAATAGCCCCTGTTCTATTTCGGTGAACGTGTGCGAGCAATTTGTAGTCGTCAACAATTAAGTCAATAACAATAACTGAAGTTCAGGTATGATGTTGTCTGTTTCGTAGAAGTAGCGCTTGATACTAGTAAAACAAAATAAATCGCGTAATGCGTATCTGGAACATGGTCGAACAATTGCGTGAACACAAGCATCGTGTAAACACTCCTCAAGTGCGAGAACGCGCATCTGTCCAGACATCTATTCACGCATCTGTCCAGCAACGCACTTGCGCGGGTAAATGCATCGAGTAAACTCGGCTTAACAATATTTCACCTGTTACCTATCCCTTTGCTATGCTGCCTACCGTGTTCTCTTATAGTACGGGGGGGAAATGACATTTTAAATCTATCAGTATGACAATCTATCTCTCTAATCTTATTTATCTGGTCGAATCTAGCGTAATACGCTGACGTTTTTAATACGTATATGCCTAACATCCTCAGTAAGGCTATCGGATTTAAATTTCTGTGATAGCATTTCTGTAGTAATTTCTGTAAATACAGATCAAAATCTGTACTTTAACCTCCGCTCTGATAATTATTCCCGCCCTAATTCTTGTATTAATTCTGATACACTACTAAAACTCTCGTAACACCTTTGAAGAGGTTGGCTCGCGAATGCTTGAGTCAAGTTGTCTAAGTAATCTTATTAATTTAATTGCGAGTATATGCCTGCTAAGTGATCCTTCACAAAGAAAATTACCTAAGCTATTGAAAGTCTTAAGTATTACAAGAAATACAATGGAAAGTCGAAGGATTTATTTTTATGATAATTTTTATCAACTCGACGATGGAGTCAATTCAGAATTTACGTTACAGCAATAAATGCATGTACTCAATGAATTTACAGATGTATAACACCAGAATATTACTATCAAACGTTATGTTATAATATTTCTTGAAATATTCTTATGCCTTTATAGTGATGCGGTGCCGTGACGTCAATGACGTGTTCTTAAGCTATCGAAAACGTATAATTCTTGAAGAGAAATATCATAGAAACATAACTTAATTTTTCAGCACCATTTCCACAGAGTATATTTTAGCTAATAAAATTATCATTCCAAGAGTTATAAAAATAGTAAATGTTCCCCATTCTGTCCCAAAAAAATTGTGAAAACTACTAATCTATAAAAAAACTATAGTAATTACGACAGATTTTCGGCAGATAACAGTACATCTACATGATACCCTGCAAGTCACCATAAAGGTGTGTGGCAGGGGGTGAATCCTCACCAAACATGCACTACATATCATGCCTAAAATATACTAGTCTAAACTGGTCTTTCTAACTGCTAAGTACATAGTGTATGAATATATTCAGAGATTTGGAAAGTGAGCAGTAGCTCACTGAGAAAAGATCACTTGGATTTCAGAAATTCGAAAAAAAAACGATTTTTCGGAGCTGGGAAAGTCTAAGTGTCACAGGGTTTAAAAATTATGAACGTATTTTCTTAGAAAGTCTTAATGTTGCTCCTTCTTAAGAAAAAAAAGTATTGCTCTGTTTTTTTTTAGAGATTTGGAAGATACGGTCGGGGTAAAGGCAGTGCTCAATTAGGAGTAGATCGCGCAGTACTTTTCGTCAAAACGAAGTCATAATAACAGGAAGAATTTAATAGACTTATTTCCGATTCCCAAAATGATAACCTTTACGAAAAGAATAAAGAAATTATTTCTTATAAATGAATTGTAACAGCAGGAAGTCTGCAATACACATTTGTTCGGTCCCCATATCCACTTCACCATTGATACAACGTTGGGGAACAAACGCAATTCAGCCCTGAATAAAAAGTGGGATAGCTTAAAGAGCAAATGACTAGGGCCAAGGACTTACATACCTCTTCCTTAAGTACGATGCGATGCACGGAAACGAAGGGTTTGAAGGCTTCAGAAAGTTTTCTAAATTAAAAAAACTTTATGATGTGCTCGCCAGGGTAATTGAAGGTTCTCCTCCGAAGTTTGACGGAAATTCAGAAAATTACAGCCGCATCAGCAATCTCCATAAACCGCCACCTCGGACAGCTGACGTGAGAAAGAAGACGCCTGTTCGGAAGTTCGGAGCAGTCTGAGCCTAGAGGAAGCGCAGTGAAGGGACCGGGAGACGCCGCAAGAGTGGCCATCCGCGAAGGAAAATAGTTCCCGGCACCAATTACTTCGGAAAGGATAAATCACTGAACACACGACGGAATTAAATTGAAAACTACAAAAAATATGGGGCTTGATTAAATCACACCATTTACTAAAAGACTCCAAGATTGGTAATAAAAATAAATGTTCGTGTAGCAACAGTTGGTATGCGAATAAATATAACGAATGAAATATCCGTTGAATACTCCGCTTTTAAAGAATCAAGCGACTTTTCGCAACTAATATGACGGAACTAATGAGAAAAATGAATTTTAATGAGAAAAAAGTGTTTTTATATGCCATACACGCCAAACAGCTCGATTGAAATGAGCGCTCCCCTTCTCCCACCCCTCTCCGGCCTAAAAAATATAGAGACGCGTAGGAACACCAGAGAAGACGTCGGAGGCCAAACAAGCGTTATCATGGAGACGGGTCTATTTATGGCATCGATAAGGTAGGATGCCGAAACCGTGTCAAAGGCCGTGTAACATTCTCCGATTCTGAAACATGTCGATGCAGAGAGTAACCAGGGTGGCTACTGACAACCAATTTTCAAATTCCCTGAGTTTTCCCTGATGGCTTTACCAATTTCCCTGACCGATCGCCAAAAGGTCTCTTATTATCGGAATATTTTCTTTCTGCTGAATTACCTAAATTTTCGTCAAAACTCAGAAATAGTTAAAAGCTGAAATCAATACATTAAAAGCTATAAGAATGAAAAAAATATATACGTATGGAACCTCCGCCCTAATGAAAAAATATATTAAACATTCAAAAATTAAGCCCTTACACAAATTGTACCCACATGAAATACTTTTTTCGCGGTCGTGTATCGTATTTCCGTGGCCGTGTATGTTTCCTTCGGTAAAATTACAAATTGACAATGTCTAAATCTTAAAGGAAGAGGTGGCGTGTCGTGGT
Organism: Platycnemis pennipes; assembly: GCA_933228895.1. Lineage (NCBI taxonomy): Eukaryota > Metazoa > Arthropoda > Insecta > Odonata > Platycnemididae > Platycnemis > Platycnemis pennipes. The sequence continues at coordinate 17,381,217 of OW121858.1, read as the reverse complement.
AGTTCTGGGAAGTTGAGGATTACTGAAAAGACATCGAAGAGAAAGTTAATGGCCAATTTAATGGCGGACTCCGGCACAGGTATCACTAAGCTGCGCGAAAAATACTAACCAAAGCCAAGTTCTTGGACAGGATCAAAATCGGATGGGATGAGTTTTAAAAGCGAATAACAACTTGATTAACGTGGTTACAACCCCTTGATTGTAAGAGGGAACCAAAATTGTTAAAATATTTGTACAAACAAATAAAACGTAATCGCGCCACTGCGAGCGAAAACAGGAAGCAATTAGCAATGGCAGCATCATGTTCAGGAATATCATATTTGAGGTGGTTTGTGACCAGACCAAATTGCTTCGAGACGGAGCTAAGGGTGCTATTCAATAATTACGTCGAGCGTGAAAGGAGGGGAGGGGAGGGGAGGAGGACTCTTCTTATGGTCTCGCGAAGGGGGTACGGGAATCGAAGATGATCTTACATCAGATTTTGTTTACATGTGTGATTGTACTTGTATTACCGTTTTAATAATCATCGTCTCGTATTTTTAGATCTGCAAGCACGTATTTACTACAAGCTAGTGTGCTCCAACTACCTCTTGACCTGAGTCTCGGAATTTATAAAAAAAACGCGAGTTAAAATTATCCGAAAAACACAGTCTCGGATTCCTTGCGATGATCAGAATACACCGGTGATCATGAATTATAACACTACTAGGCAAATGTCGCATTAAGGATATACAAAAGGGATACATTGTACGACTGATTCACAACTAAATAACTAACATTGTAAGATTCACAACTGAGGCCCCGTTTCCACTACTGACATTCTACCACGGTTATTTCAGCCCTCATAACCTACCTGCGTTCCAGTTAGCTACAAAGTTACCCTTGTAATCACTGCTTTCGTCACATAGCGGTTACCAGTATTCCAGTTCAAAAGAAAATCGACGATAGTTATAGAAATGCGCAAAGATGGTAGCACATTGAAGTGTGTAAGCACTTGAAGTTTTATTCAAGAATCTATATTGATTGTTATAATAAAATGTCGTCGGGCTTATCGCGTACGCCTAAGGAGCAAGTCCGTCTCCTCGTGAGCAAAGTTTTTGCAATTCTTTTGTTCGGTCATTGCTGGGAAAATATAAGTAAATTATGTAAACCATAGGTAATAACAACTCTGGAGCATCATTGAGCATAGACAAAAATCAAGTATTAAGCCAAACAAAGACACCACACCAACTACGTTTTCCTAGATGCACACTCCGCGATCCTTCACCGCTATCCGTGATTCAACTGTTTTCCCATAATTCTTACCAGGATTTTGACTAACTTGCGTTCCAATTACAAAAGAGACGCGACGGTAACCACTATTCCCTGATCTAACAAGGGTATCTCAATGCTAGTAGGACTATCTACCATGGTAGGCGTTTTCCAGCGTTTCCATTACTAGCATTGCGCGGGTAGAGAGTTACCGTCGTAGAAATGTCGGTAGTGGAAACGGGGCCTGAATGTTCAACGAATTGACGGGGCTTATTCTATGCACTTCTATGCGGCGATGGACATTAGTTTTAGCTGGTGAAATAAGGGCGGCAAAGACTGGTTTGTGACCAGACCAAATTGCTTCGAGACGGAGCTAAGGCCCCGTTTCCACTACTGACATTTCTACGACGGTAACTCTCTACCCGCGCAATGCTAGTAATGGAAACGCTCGAAAACGCCTACCATGGTAGATAGTCCTACTAGCATTGAGATACCCTTGTTAGATCAGGGAATAGTGGTTACCGTTGTGTCTTTTTTGTAATTGGAACGCAAGTTAGTCAAAATCCTGGTAAGAATTATGGGAAAACAGTTGAATCACGGATAGCGGTGAAGGATCGCGGCATATGCATCTAGGAAAACGTGGTCGGTGTGGCTTTGTTTGGCTTAATACTTGATTTTTGTCTATGCTCAATGATGCTCCAGAGTTGTTATTACCTATGGTTTACATAATTTAATTATATTTTCCGACCAATGACCGAACAAAAGAATTGCAAAAACTTTGCTCACGAGGAGACGGACTTGCTCCTTGGGCGTACGCGATAAGCCCGACGACATTTGATTATAACAATCAATATAGATTCTTGAATAAAACTTCAAGTGCTTACACACTAGTGCTTACAATGTGCTACCATCTTTGCGCATTTCTATAACGATCGTCGATTTTCTTTTGAACTGGAATACTGGTAACCGCTATGTGACGAAAGCAGTGATTACAAGGGTAACATTGTAGCTAACTGGAACGCAGGTAGGTTATGAGGGCTGAAATAACCGTGGTAGAATGTCAGTAGTGGAAACGGGGTCTAAGGGTGCCATTCAATAATTACGTCGAGCGTGAAAGGAGGGGAGGGGAGGAGGACACTTCTTACTGCCTCGCCCGGTAAACGTAATGGTAGAAAAATAACGAGAATTTCCTATCCCAGTTTCTCCCTGACTGTTACCAGAATTCCCCGACTATTCCCTGACTTTTCCAGGTTTCCAAAATTCCCTGGCAATTCCAGGTTTTCCCTGACTATCGCCACCCAGGTAACCAGTTGACAAAACGATGAAACTATCCAAGAATTCCACGACGTTACAAACATTATTAAGTTCGGTCGCTCTACCATTAATTTAGCAATGTTATACTTCGAGCGCTATGTCGGCAGTTTATTTCCATTTATTTGTCAAAGTCAAATTCGTCAAATTAACTAATACAAATGCTAAAGCGATGAATACGGTATCAGAGGTGGGAAAAAATAGTTGGATTACAATTTAAGTTAAAAGGATACGCATTTAGCGTAACGAAACATGGCAACATTATAAACAAACAACGAAGAAAAAAGGATTATTGTCGGCAGGAGACATGTATGTTAATTTTAATAATAACATACAAAAGAGGTATTGTACATTATTAATCGAAATGTCATTTTAAAGGTATTATACACCCGTCCACAATACAATGTTACCACTTCAGAGGACGATTTTTTCCAAGTCCCGAGTTGAAGGAGATTTGACAACAGTGCACGTCTGTCCCTTAGGATACACTGACCGCGAACAAACCCTCAAGATCGGGGCTCAGTCACCTGTTAAGAGAGCCCCTTGCCGTGGCTAGGGGCGAGACCCTTCCTCAATTATCTGCGGAGGAATTTGTGCGTTGGAGAGGGGGCGTAAAGGGTGCCCTGTGATAAATAGTCGGCTCGGAGGAGTGCGGCCATCCCAGAAAAGCTGCCTTCTTTTCGATCGCTGCTCGGAGTGACTCCCTCATGCCCCGTTCACACTACTAGCTTTTTACTATGGTAAGGCTTACCATAGTTGGAAAATGGCCGTGTGAACGCAGGTTGCCGCTAAACCTAGTAAACTTTTCTACCATTATTGAGTTACTATAGTTGGCGCTAGTTACTGGTATTTTAAGGACGTGTGAACGCAAGTTGGTAGAAATGTGGGTAGAAAGAAGGTTTGTTTTGAAAATGGAAGTGGAAATGAACGTAGAGTGCTTGAAGACGAAGTGACCGGATCGCACGATATGGATTGGAAATGATTCTTAGTTACAACGATATTTATTTAATCACACTGTAATATATTTTAGTAGTTGTATTACCACGTTCCACTGATTCGGTTGTTCAATAATGGTTTTAAATAGTTTGCTTTACCCCTGAATCCTGAGTACGTACGCTTATATATTTATTGTATGTGATTAACTTGCCGTGAAGAAAATATACATGCAGAAATTAAGTAACTAAGAAGTTGCAAACTTTAACAGGAAATTCGACTCGTGTTATTTTTTACGTATTCACTCCTTAGGACGGCATCAAAACTATTTTCAGCATTATTCCCTTAAATAGCTCCTTTCACAAACAGCAGAATATGGTAAACTTGGGATATCGGATTTAAAAATACTAAATACTGATAAGAGCAACAAATTCATTATGTATACTTGTATGTATTCTATTTGGATACATGAACTTTCCTACAAAATGGGTTAACACGAGCGATAACTTATTGAGAGGTGAACAATTAATCATTTCGTAGCATGGCGTTACATGGTTGATTGCATTTCTTGGTGCGTGATGCCTGTATATAAGCTAAACGACTAGAAATACAGGCAAGGAAACGTTAATAATTTTAAAGTGTAAAGGTATTAGTTGAAATATGCGAGGAAAAAGAGGTAAAGGTTGAATGTCTTATATATCTGGAAATTAAAGTCATGGAGGGCGTTCATCGTTGTACAACCTTTACATATTTTTAACGTATTACTTTGGAGTTATTCAAAGCAAATGTTAATTGCATTCAATTTTATATTTAAAATTGATGTTTAGCAAAGTAACTAACACAGAATCCGTATCTCGGAGATGCGACCCACTGTCAATCACGAGGAAGTAATTTAAGAAGAATATTTTGGTTCATTTATAAAAAGGGATCTAGGAAACTACATTGATAATTTTCTATAAAATAACTTCATCTAATTTGCACATAAGTTAAAATACGCTTCCAATCTTTGCAAGACAAAGTCCTTCCGCTATCCTACCCTCCATTGTTATTTTGACTTAATTTCACTCTCCAATAGATGTCACTAGAGTCTTTACGATGGTTCTGGGTAGGCCGTGTGAACGCAGGTTAGTTTTAGCCGCCATATTAACTATCATTCTACCCTAGTAGTGTGAACGGGGCATCAAAGATGCGTCTCGTAGGTTTCATCTACATAATACCCTGCAAGCCACCATAAAGGTGTGTGGCAGGGGATGGATTCTCACCAAACATGCACTACATATCATGTATTAAAAAAGGATTAGTATTATTATACTGTTCTAAACTACACTATTTAAAAAGGATAAAAATAAACCGCGACTACGGATCTAAATTAAAATAAATAAATAAATTTAAAAAAGATAAAAATTAACCGCGACTAGGGATCTTGAGGAAGTGACGACCAAAGTCTAAATTCAGTCCGAAGTAACAGTTGTTATTAACACCGTCGATAATTCTTAGTCAACGAGTTCCAAAACGTTCCAAAGTACTCAGTTTTTGCCTTTATTTCGTCGTAGGAAATAATTTGATCTTATAATATTACTGACATAGTTGAATAATGTTATCATCATTTATGTATCTGTTAACGACCCGTGATATTTTTGAATTATCGGTGAATTTTATTTGATAACCCGATGAGGTCGAAAAATCCGCTTGTATAGTAAATGGCAAAAATATTTATTCTACAACTGATACATGCAGATTTCAATAGGAATAGAGAAGACGTTTGGAACGTCTTTACGGATTATAAGTGTTAAGTTTCAAGCTCAAGTGGGTGATAAATGACTAGGGCTCTTGAGGGAGTGACGACCAGGGCACCAACGATTAGAGTGGGGAACCATGGAGGTTGCACAGCATCTACACCCACGTAATACCCCGTGAACCACCACGAGGGTGTGTGGCAGGGGGTGAAGATCACCAAACAGGCACTATTGTCATGCAAGGCAATGCAAGCAGGTACCCAGGTTGGTATTAACTGTTGTTACATACTTATGCTGCCTACACTTTAATATCCTAAGCACTGCAGAAGCGAAGTACAAGATTTCTGAAGCTGTAAGTAATTTACAGGGGTCAATATTCTTTGGGTACAGCTAGACAAAGATTCCTCGGAACAGGTTTCACTTCTTCTACATATCGGCACTCGCAATGGCGATATGCCTCATCTGTGTTGCAACTAGGACTTGAAAAATGGTGTCATACATGCCAGTTACAATTAAATTTTTGAAAATGTGTGGTAATGAATTTTTGGAATAAAAATTGCTCTCCTCCTTGCACTTACAAAATAAGTAATAATGAATTAACAAACGTGGAATCCATAACATATTTAGGAATAGGACAGACACATGATCTTTCCTGGGGTAAACACATACGTGAAATAATGGGTCAAGCTAATCGTAGACTGGGATTAATTAAAAGAGTATTGGGTAAATGTGACGATCATGTATTTCGAGAAATCAGCCACTTAATTGCATTGTTAGGCCTCATTTGGAATATGCTGCCAGTGTATACTATGGGATCACTACGAAATCGGTCTAAATAACGAACTTGAACGTGTGCAGCGAAGATCGGCAAGATTTGTAATGGGACGGTACGATAGCTATATTAGTGTAACCAGTCTATTAAATGAATTAAATTGGGAATCATTATCATATCGCAGGTTGAAATTTAGACTTAATCTCTTAAACAAATTCCAAGACCAAAATTTCAGTGATGATGTGAAAAATAATTTTCGAACCCCGACTTACTATGGTAGACTGGCACATTAATATACCAAAATTAGAGAAATTGATTGCCGAACTGACAGATTCAAAATGTCCTTTTTTCCTCGTACAATTAGGGATACGAATAACGGTAAATATCTCCAATACGAGTGTAGCAATGGATAACATTGGTAGCTGCATGTTGGTATAAGGACTTGAAGCTAACCCAACTAACAGCATGTTTGCTTTGCTATTGTTATCTTTTTTAAATAGTGAAGTTTAGACTAGTATATTAATACTATTCTTTTTTTATGCATGATATGTGGTGCATGTTTGGTGAGAATTCACCCCCTGCCACATACATTTATGGTGGCTTGGAAGGTATAATGTAGATGCAGAATGGGCAGCGATTAAATCAATTTTTGCAGCACATATATTTCTCATACGAAGCTGGAATAGCGCTAATGACTGTTATTTTAAGGATTTGGTCGCCAAAGTGGTTGTAAAGGCAAACCAGAGACTGTTTAATCGAGGGATCTCTAAAAAAATATTTTACATAGGATTTGAACTTTTTTAAACAATAGGGATGCATAAAAAACACACGTTCTAAATTTTCAGAGTTTTCTGACCATTTTCAGGGGAGTTATTCAGCCTTAGAATTACGCGCTGAGCTACATAACTAGGCCCACTTCACGAAACGCATTCCTATTGGCTGGCTCCATCGTGACGTGGGAAGTGCATGACGATCGCAAGGAGGAGACAGAACGAACTGTTTTTTAGAAGGCTGCCAAGCGTGAGTGAACAAATCATGCACGAGAAATAGTGATTTTGTTATTTCATGGTTATTATTTTCCCGATTCAAGGAATCTACCTTAGCAAGTAGGTATCCTTACCCATCCAAATAAATCACATATAATCCCTTATTACGATCTCTATTCGTCAATACCAGAAATTTATATTTGAATTGAAATGGGAATCATTGTCAGATCGCAGGTTGAAATTTAGAATTAATCTTCTAAATAATTTCCAAGATGATATTTTCAGTGATGACGTAAAAAATATTTTTGCGAACACCAACTTACTATTGTAGACTGGTATAATAATCACAAAATTAGAGAAATTGATTGCCGAACTGACAGATCCAAAATGTACTTTTTTCCTCGTGCAATTAGGGATATGAGTAACGGTAAATATATCCAATACGAATGTATCATTACATAGCATAGGTAGCTGCATGTTGGTATAAGGACTTGAAGTTAACCCCACTAACAGCACGATTTTGCATGTTTGCTTTGCTATTTTTATCTTTTTTTAAATAGTGTAGTTTAGAACAGTATATAAATACTAATTCTTTTTAATGCATGATATGTAGTGCATGTTTGGTGAGAATTCACCCCCTGCCACACACCTTTATGGTGGCTTACAGGGTATTATGTAGATGCAGATGTATCTAATTCTCACCAATAGAAGACGAAAAAAATATCTACGGCGGTAGCATTCATTATTCCATCGGATACCACGAAAAACAAGAGACGATCACGAGCTAAAATAGTTCGAATGTTGCAACCGCCACGCCTTTAGATTAACACCCTGCATCCAAAGCAAGTTTCGCGTGGGAAAGACTTGGACAAGAAGCCGGACGTCACAATCGCTACCGGATGGGCGTTGGCATGGAGATAACATGTTTACAGCACGAGATGAAGTTGAGAATGTCGACGAGCGCTCGAAAGTGGTTTGAAGACCTTTGATGCGCAAATACGCCGTCGTTGGAAGTAACAAGTAGTCAAAATGTTAAAGAGCATTGCAAGAAGGCCACAACTTCAGCGATATAAACCATAAACTTCGCTCGCTTTACCGTTAATTTGGCCATGTTATAGTACATTCCTTTCTCCCCGACCTATCTTCGCCATGAACCCTTGCGTGAGTCAACTTTATCTAACGGTGCCTTAAGGAGGTTCCACAGTGACTCCGCGATTCAAAATCCCGTAAAAGAACTATAATGTTATTTAATGAATAAATACTGATCCACAAAAAACACCTATATGGAAAATCATCTATAGGGTGATAACGCATACACAATAATTGTATGAGTATGCTATTAAGGCCGTTGTACACGATACAATTTCTTGTACAAGATCTTGTACCATAAATTGAACGGCGAGATTGGACCAAGATATTGTACAAGAAGTTGGTTCACGGTCGTACACGATCAAAGATTTTCATGCAATTTGTGCGCCAATAACATGCGCAGATATCGTTTTCCGTCCAACAGCTGAATCGCGATATCCGATGACGATAGTATTTCGAAAATACTGCCATAGTTACATCTACATCTACATCTACACGATACCCTGCAAGCCACCGCGAGGGTGTGTGGCAGGGGGTGAAGGTCACCAAGCATGCACTACTAGCATGCAAGCAAGCAACTAAAGGGTCTCATGCAACTAGATTGTTAGTATCTATAGTATTTGAGGGGTTAATACATGCATCATGCACTACAGAATACTCTAAAATATTTCCCCTACCTATCCCTTTCCTATGCTGCCTATTCTGTTCTCTTATAGTACGGGGGAAAAATGCCATTTTGAATCTATCTGTACGACAATCTATCTCTCTAATCTTATTTATCTGGTCGAATCTAGCATAATACGCTGGTGTTTTCAATATGTGCCTAACATCTTCAGTAAAGCTATCCGATTGAAATTTCTGCAATAGATTAAATCTGAACTTTAATCTACTCTCTGATAATGATTCCCACCCTAATTCTTGTATTAATTCTGATACACTACTCAACCTATCGTAACACCTTTTGACGAACCTAGCTGCTCTACGCTGCACACTGTCTAGTTCTCTCATCAAACCTAATTCATTAGGATCCCATACACTGGCTGCATACTCAAGGTGGGGTCTAACTAGTGAAAAGTAGCATCGCTCTTTTGTCTTCTCATCACATTTCCCAAGTACTCTTTTTATAAATCCTAGCTTTCTCTTCGCTCGGCCGCATATTTCCCTTATGTGTCTTCCCCACGATAAATCTTTAGTGATTGTTACACCTAAATATCTTACGGTTTCAACGTTTTCGATCTTCGTGTTATTAATTCTATAGGATCGCTCTATCGAATTATTCCTCCTCCAAAAATTGATAGCTACACACTTTTTAAGGTTGAGTTCTAACTGCCATTTGTCGCACCACTCTTGAATTGCATCTAAATCCTTGCTAAGTGATTTCGTGTCCTCTTCGTTTGATATACCCCTGTACACCACCGCATCGTCTGCAAAAAGTCTAAGGTTACTACTAACTACGGTACCCAAATCGTTTATGTATAAAAGAAATAGAAGCGGACCTACTACGCTACCCTGGGGAACTCCCGATGTGACTTCGATTGTGTCCGACATGATACCATCTATGACAACCCTCTGCTCTCGCCCACTTAAGAATTCTTTTACCCAACATACAACGTCTTTATTTATACCAAAACTCTCTAACTTCAAGATTAATTTGTCATGAGGAACTTTATCGAAAGCCTTTTTAAAATCTAAAAATATCGCATCAACTTCAGTACTGCTTTCGCCGTGGACTAAAATATCGTGTACGAATAAAGCTAATTGTGTCTCGCAAGATCTACCTTTCCGGAACCCATGCTGGCTGTTTATGAGTAATCCCTGACTATCCAAATGCCCCATGATCGAACTGACTACTATGTGCTCAAATATCTTACAAGAGATTGACGTGAGTGAAATGGGTCTGTAGTTACTAGGTTCTTCCCTATCACCGCTTTTAAATATACGTGTAATGTTAGCTACTTTCCAATCCTTGGGTACTGTGTGGTTCTTTAGTGTTTTATTGAATATTATTTCTAGATAGGGGGCTATTTCAGAAGCTAATGTTTTATAAACTCTGGAAGGAATTTGATCGGGACCTGGTGATTTGTTTTTGCTTATGCTTTTTAACTGCTGCTCTATTCCGCGACATTAAATGTTTATTTCGGGCATTTGCTCACTGAAAGTGTTCGGCGGTGGTTCCACTGCGTTTTGTGACGATGAGTTGAATACACTTTGGAAGAAGGTGTTTAAAGTGTTGGCTTTTTCTACACTGCTGGTGACTCTGATTCCTTTATCATTTTTAAGTGTGTGCACTGTGGACTTATTTCCCTGAAGCTCTCTCACATATGACCAAAACGCTTTAGGATTGCTATCTAAATATTCTCCTAACATCTTGCTCTTGAAATGTGATAACGCTTGCCGACATGATTTCCTTGCTAATGCTCTCGATTTTTTATAGTTTTGAACTAGCTCATTTTTTTCCTCTACCGATAGACCCCGTCTGGCATTTTTCATCTTAGCGTGGCATACCCTTTGTCGCTTTAGTGATTTCCTAACCTCCGCGTTATACCACCTTGGCTCTGTATTATCACTAATATATTTACTTGGTATGTATTTATGAACAGCGTTACGGGTGACCTCAAGAAATTCTCTCCACGAATCCTCTGTATTTAATCCTTTGCTTTGTTCGCTGAATACATTAAACGCTTCCCTTAATTCCTCTTTCATACCGTCGTAATTTGCCTTGCCAAATAAGTACACCCTCCTCCTTGGTTTATAATGTCTTTCAACGCCTACAATAAATTTCGCATGCACTATTTTATGGTCACTAATTCCTGTGTCTGTAACTGTATTTAGAACTCGCTCGGGTATATTTGTTGCCGGGTATATAGTTACTGGGTTACAATGATTTGCCACCATTAATCCTAGCATTAATAAAATGAAATTATATGATTGGTTACTTGCACTCTTTCATCGGCTCATGAAACCCATAATTTATCGTCCAAACATCATGTTTCGCTTGTCTGGGTATGCTATTATATAGCACGTTGTAGTTGCATTCTATTTTTACAAGATCTTTTAACTCATTTTAACTTTGGAACATGACTGACGTGTTGTTGCCACGTTTGATTTACAAAATGAGAATAAATGCTCAATCCCGCTAATACTTATTCAAAAATAGGTTAAATAGGTCTTTTCTTACTTAGTTTTGTACTATTCCTTTGCAAATGCAACTCTTTGTTTTGAATTTTATTAATATTGATATTTTTGAAAGTTGTTTGACAACAATGACGCTGCCACCATTTGGAAGCATTGGTATTAATTGCACCATGTCAATAACCAATGAAATATTTAAATTACGTAAAAAATATAAGAAGGACCTTGGTGTAAGGTATGTTCCTAAATTGAGTGAGATAAAATTAGACTCGTAAGCACGTTCCGTCACTAGTTCCGTTGCCAATGATAACAACATACTGTAGCGCCACTTTCATGTAACTTAGACTTTTCTACTTTTTTTGAGCAAAAATTTATTGATATCAATTAAACAAGTGTGGCAATGTGAGCACTTCTTTACAATGCTAAATTCTACATAAAATTGCGCTTCTTATATTAGTTTTTTGTCAAAACGACATTTATCTTGACATAATCAATCTGTAAATTTTACTGCAACAGCCATGCTCTGCCGTATAGCCACGTATAAAATAGCTGATTTTAATGTATTTTTTCTTCAAATATATGATGGAAAGACCTCATTATTTTATTGCCAATCGATAGAAGGGCCAAAAAATTGTGTCTCCTGAAATTTCACAAAAATGACATCTACTTCACAATTCATTGGAGCCTCCTTAAGGAGGTTGGTTCGCGACTGCGTGAGTCAAGTTGTCTGAGGAATCTTATTAATTTAAGTACGAGTATATGCCTGCTAAGTGATCCTTACTTCACAAAGAAAATTACCTAAGCTATTGAAAGTCATAAGTATCACAAGAAATACGATGCTAATTCGAAGGATTTATTTTTTATGATATTTTTTAATCAGTTCGACTATGGAGTCAATTCAGCATTTACTTTAAAGAAATAAAGTCATGTACTCAATGAATTTACTAATTTATAACACCAGAATATTACTATCAAACATTATGTTATAATATTTTTCTAATATATGCTTTAATATCTCATTAGTAATGATATAATTCATACGCCATACATTTTACATAGAGCGACCGCAGCGCCACTTGAAGACAACTAACGCATTTCGTCTGCTATAAGCGCAGAATTTGGTGGATTTAGCGAAAAATACGGTGGGTTGATGCCTTTATTTTCGTTTCATTTTATTTCTTGTGAAATTACGCATAAAATAACAGTTTTTTGTAAAAATGACATGACACTATGGTATTTTTAAACGTTATATTCCCATATGACGGCCATTCTCGCCGTTAATCGTATGTCATTTCAAATGCAATTTGTGCACAAAGGAGTATGGGTTGTTATAATTATCTTTACTTTATTAGATAGAGGAACTTACGTTCTATAAGTGCTAAAAATATAAAAAAATGACATGACTTTCACTTTTCGGACCAACCTCCTTAAGCGATATAAATCATAAACTTCGCTCGCTTTACCGTTAATTTGGCTATTTTACAGTACATTCATTCCTCCTAGACCTGTCTTCGCCATGAATCTTTACGTGAGTAAACTTTAACTGACAGTGCCTTTGGTGCTCAAGGTAAAAGGCGTGATTTTAGATCAAATTAGCGTGAATTTAACGTTAGCGTAGACATAGCTTGGGATTCGAGAGAACTACCGTCGATCGCGGTGTCCACAGACTAAATTTGCGCGAAACCTGTTACGGAAAAATTAGCGTAAGAATTGGACAAACTTGAATTAGCGTGAAATTAACTTCAAAAGTACAGTGTCACAGTCGTATGTTTCAGTGCCTTTCTCCAAGGGTTTGTTAATATTTGCCATGCATCATGGGAAGAAAACATCTCTGGGTGACAAATATGCAATAAGAGTCGACTCCGTTTTCGTACAGACCGAACGGCAGATTTTCTGCATACCTGAAATTAAAGTTCTAGAATATTTCAGACTACTGAAGAATATGCAAAACCTTGAGCATTCGCGATAAGTTCTAAAACAAACAGATAAATGGCGTTCGGTTCACGCCTTTTTAACTATAAACGCCCCATGGGCGCTATGTTAATTATAGTTACGTGCTTAAGTTAATTTCGCGCCAATTTTTTTTCTATAACCCCGCCTACAAGCTTTTCATAACAGCAAAATTTCACCAAATATTCGTAAATTTCATCAGAATATTCGCGATTTGGAACTGAATTCTATATTTTGTCATAATAAATAGATTCTTTATGGTATTTGCTTTTCTTGTTGCTCATATACGTCTACATCCCTGCGGGCCACCACGAGGGTGTGTGGCAGGGGGTGAAGATCACCAAACATGCACTATGGACATGCAACTAGGATATTTAATGGAGGCATGCTAGATAACAGGGTCACATGCAGCTAGATGGTTAGTATCTACATAATAAGAAAGAGATTATTGGTTGTTATTACATGCATCATGCACTACAGACCACTCTAAAGGCCGTTTTACACGGTCATTGATACTGCGCAGGCTCTTGCGAGAACACTTGCGCAAGAAATCTTGCACCGTGTAAAGCGACAACTTGCGAGGACAGGCAGCGCCACTGCGCGAACGCTTGCGAGCAAATTAGAACATGTTCTAATCTGATACATGCGTTCGCACAAGTTTGAAGTTAATTTCTCTCACTAAATGGTGCAGATGTAGCGGCAACGAACGGCCTGGGGAATTCTAGCAATTAAATAGGTTGCTGATGATTGAGTTGGGTGTTTTTGTTTGCACTCAACTCCTTAGGTAGTGGATAAAGTGCAATAATGATGAATTATGGGCGATTAATCAAGTGGAAGCTTAAATTTCATGCGTAAAGGAAGAACCTGTTACCTTGGCCCACATCCGTTCGTTCGTGGTGCAAATTTTGGGCTAAGTATACGGGACTAGGGTCTCCACTATTATGTTTAGACTATGGCTTAAAACATATTTTAAAGTGGTGGTAATTTATCGCATCTTTCACGTCTAATTAATTGCTACTTAACAGATCTTGACGTTATGCGATATATTGACGGTATTACCGCTACTGAATGGTATATTGTAATACTGACATCATGCACCGACGATTGCACCGTGTAAAGCTGTCAAGCAAGTGTCCTCGCAATTCTCTACGTCACGGACTTTCGCAGACGACTGCTCAAGCCCAATCAACATCAACTTGCGCAGTTTCAATTACCGTGTAAAACGGCCTTAAGAATATTTAATACCTATTACCTATCCCTTTGCTACGCTGCCTATTGTTCTCTCTAATGGTACGCGGGAAAAATGACATTTTAAATCTATCGGTACGACAATCTATCTCCCTAATCTTATTAATCTGATCAAACCTGGCATAATATGCAGGGTTTCTTAATATATATCCAACATCATCGGTGAACAAACCGGTTTCAAATTTACTTAAAAGGATTAGCCTAAATTTTAACCAGCGCTCTGATAGTAATTCCCATCCTAGTTCTTCTATTAAATTCGTAACACTTATACAAATACCATAACGACCTTTAACAAATCTAGCGGATCTCCTTTACACACGCTGTAATTCCTTTATCATACCTTTACTACGTATATAGTGTTTGTATGTTAATAAATTATAAATTTATTAACTTATAACTTGCTTCTAAGATGCTTTTAGTCTAACCTGAGACGAACAAAATATGTGAAATAAGGCGAACATGAAATTAGTGCATATTCTGTATAGAAAACACGTGAGACGCCGATATTTAATGATTCACAAGTTTCCAGCTTGTGGAACTGGGTTTTTAAAGAAAGATTGTCCATTGCACGATAAAAACGTTGCAAAAGTATGCGACAGTTTTGAACTTATCGTAATTTATTATAGAATACATCTATACTACTTAACCCCCGTCAAACATAACGGAGGGCATATTGATTTTCAGGTGTGTAATTATTTAATACAAAAATATTTATCATATGTTTAGCGATATAAACGGCATGGAAAGAAACATTATCTTGGAATAAGAGTGACACATGATCTTTCCTGGGGTAAACAAATACGTGAAACATTGGGTCGAGCTAATCGTAAACTGGGATTCATCAAAAGAGTATTGGGTAAATCTGACGATCATGTATTCGAGAAATTAGCTCCTTAATTCCCTTGTTAGACCTCATTTGGAATACGCTGACAGTGTATGGGATCCCTACGAAATCGGTCTAAATAATGAATTTGAACGTGTGCAGCGAATATCGGGAAGATTTGTAAAGGGACGATACGATAATTATAGTATCGTATAACAGTCTATTAAATGAATTTATATGGGAATAATTGTCAGATCGCAGGTTGAAATTTATACTTAATCTCTTAAACAAATTACAAGACCATATTTTCAGTGATGATGTTAAAAATAATTTGCGAACCCCAACTTACTATGGTAGACTGGACCATAATATCATAGAAATCAGAGGAATTTATTGCCGAACTAACAGATTCAAAATGTCCTTTTTTCCTCGTACAATTAGGGATATGAATATCGGTAAATATATCCAACATCCAGTGTATCATAGGTGGTTGCATGTTGTTATATAAGGACTTGAAGCTAACCCAACGAACAGCAACATATTGCATGATTGCTTACTATTTTTATCCTCTTTAAAACTTAAAATTTAGACTAATATCATTACTAATCCATATTTATGCATGATGTGTGGTGCATGTTTGGTGAGAATTCTCCCCCTGCCACACACATTTATGGTAGCTTGCAGGCTTATGTAGATGAGGGAATATGAAAAAACTACGCGTTTAAACAAAAGAATGTCATGAGAGTTCAAGTTTCACCTGAAAACGTCTCTGTGAATATAAACTCCCGGCAACAAAAAAAATTAGCTGAAGTTTTCCGTTGAAATTCAACACGAGGGATAAAAATTATAACCGATGCTACAGAACCTTGAAATCACATTTCCAAAAACACTAGGCAGGGAACGGCATCTCCTAGCAAGAACTTTTTTAGCATCATCAGTGTTTTTATCGAGTAGCGACCATAGACATGTCCTTAGAAACGCTCTGAAAAAAATAACCACATAGAGCAGTACGCTTTGTTATAAATTACAGATTATGAATAAAAAAACATGAAATCATTGTTAGAATAAGAATGTTACAAGTCTTGTACACCCGACCACAATAAAATGTCACCACTAGAAAGGCCGATTTTTCCTGTAAATGCTTTAAATGTCCTTTGAAAATTGACTGAAGACATGCGACCTGAAATGCCTTCGTACGGTATAGGCAGAGGTCCAGGAAAGTAGTTTTATATAAATTCAAAATTAGTTTTAAGGAACTCAAAATTAGTGCAATATAGTTTCACGCTTAATTTTGCTTTTTCCACTACTAATAAGATGGTAAAAAAACCAAATATTACAATCTTTTTACTGAACCTCCTAAGGGCACAAAATGTATTTCGTAAGATATGAACGTCAGACTTAGTCACCATTATTATATATACCTTAGTAGTTATACATTAAAATGTAAAAAACAGAGTAATAGCTCATTATGATTGTACACCCGTCCACAATACAATGTTACCACTTCGGAGGCCGATTTTCTCAGTCCCGGGTTGAAGGAGATTTGACAACAGTGCACGTCTGTGCCTTAGGATACTCCGACCACGAACAAACCCTCAAGATCGGTCCTCAGTCACCTGTTAAGAGAGCCCCTTGCCGTGGCTTGGGGCGAGACCCTTCCTCAATCACCTGCGGAGGAAATTGTACGTTGGAGAGGGGGCGTAAAGGGTGCCCTGAGATAATTATTTGGCTCGGAGGAGTGCGGCCTCCCAGAAAAGCCGCCTTCTTCTCGATCGCTGCTCGGAGTGACTCCCTCGAAGATGCGTCGCGTAGGTTTCATCTACATCTACATAATACCCTGCAAGCCACCATAAAGGTGTGTGGCAGGGGGTGAATTCTAACCAAACATGCACTACATATCATGCATAAAAAAGGATCAGTATTATTACTTCACTCTTTAAAAAAGATAAAGAAACGGCGACTATGGCCTTTAAGAGAGTGACGACCAAAGTCTAAATTCAGTTCGAAGCAACAGTTGCTATCAACACCGTCGATATTTCTTAGTCGACGAGTTTCAAAGTACTCAGTTTTTGCCTTTATTTCGTCGCAGGAAATAATTTGATCTTATAATATGAATGAAGCTGAATAAGATGCTAACGACCACGGAAAGGACAATGGCCATACATCAGCTGAACATCAATAAGAAGAAAACTAAGATACTGGTGAGCAGCAAGAGAGAAGAGGCCAATTGAACAACGTTAAACTAAGAAATCAAGAAGTGGACGATGTGAAACAGTTCTGTTACCTGGGAAGCAGAGTAACCAACGATGGGTGAAGCAAGAAAGAAATAGTGAGTAGAATAGCCCAGGCAAAGAGGGCATTCTATCAAGAGAAGAATCTACTTACAGCTGGAAATACAAGCTTGGAAGTAAGGAAGCAATTCATTAGAACGTATATCTGAAGTACGTTTCTTTACGGCAGTCAGGCATGGACGATTAGAGCAGCGGAGAAGTCAAAGCTGGAAGCATTCAAAATGTGGTGCTACCGAAGAATGATTTGAAGATAAAAAGGATCGACCGAGTGACAAACGAAGAAGTCCTAAGAAGAGTGGGAGAAAAGAGAAGTCTACTGAAAACTATAAAAAAAAAGGCGGGACAACTTAATCGGCCACATCTTAAGACACGATGGCCTGATGAAGACAATCGTCGAGGGAAAAGTGGACGGGAAGAATGGAAAAGGCAGGCCTCGTATGAGTTACATAGAACAGGTCGTAAAGGACGTGAAAGAGAAGAATTACGTCAATATGAAGTGGTTGGCAGATAGAAGAATCGAGTGGAGGGCTGCGTCAAACCAATCCTAGGATCGTTGACCCTTTATGATGATGAATATCAATGACATAGATGATTACTGTTATCATCATTTATGTTTCTGTTAACGATCGGTGATATTTCTGAATTGTCGGTGAATTTTATTTGATAACGCGATGAACTCGAAAAATGCTCTAGTATGGTAAATGGCAACAATATTTATGCAACAGCTGATACATGCAGATCTCAATAGGATGAGAAAAGACGTTTGGAACGTCTTTACGGATTATAAGTGTTATGTTTCAAGCTCACGTGGGTGAGACATTTACGATTTCTTTCAAATTACACACAACCGTCGCACTCTCTCGTACTCGAATGGTTATTTCTTCGAATGAATACTCGTCGGTAGGGCTGTGCGATATGCTGTTTTGAATATCGCATGACGATATCACTCTGATATCGCGGATTCGGCGATATATCGGATATCGACTTATAATATAATAACTTAAAGGCGAAAATATAATTTTAGATAACAGAGGTTCTTTTCCATTTTTTGATTCGGCCCATATGAGCTGAAATATAACCATTTTTCCTTGGTCGAAGAACGGTGAACATTTTTAAAATTCCGAATCATGGTTTAAAAACAATAATTTTATAAAAAATTTGAACTTTTCTTGTCGAATTCGAGTTTTCAGTGAAGAAATATCACAATGGTCATTCCATTCCCTACATCCAAATTTTATGATAAAAAAATAGGGATGGGTCGGTTCCGGTTCGGTTCTTAACTTCGGTTCTCGGTTCCGATTCTCGGTTCCGGTTCTTAATTTACCACTTACTTTGAATTGCTCAATGGTAAGATAAGGTAATCAATAATCATTTTCAGAGACTGAATTAGAATAATTCGCGACTTTGAAGCATCTAAGTACACTATTTCACCAGGTTTTAATGTGAAGCCTCCACTTTCGGAGTGTGCGTAGGTTTCAAACTAGTTTTCGCGCCAATTATTTCGGTACCGATTATTTTTGGCCTCGGTTCCGGTTCTAAGCTCAAGAACCGGAGAAACCGAGAACCGAAGAACCGAACCGACCCATCCCTAATAAAAAATTTATAGCTAATAACTAGGGATGGGTCGGTTCCACTTTTTTTCGGTTCCAGTTCGGTTCTTAACTTCGGTTCTCGGTTCCGATTCTCGGTTCCGGTTCTTCATTTACCACTTACTTTGCATTGCTCAATGGTAAGATAAGGTAATCAATAATCATTTTCAGAGACATACTCCTTGAAAAAGAATACTTCATTACATTTTTGTGTATAGTCATTTTAACGACTGAATTAGAATAATTAGCAACTTTGAGGCATCTAAGTACACTATTTCACCAGGTTTTAATGTGAAGCCTCCACTTTCGGAGTGTGAGCATGTTTCAAATTGGTTTTCACGCCAATTATTTCGGTACCGATTATTTTTGGCCTCGGTTCCGGTTCTAAAGTTCAAGAACCGGTGGAACCGAAGAACCGAACCGACCCATCCCTACTAATAACAATAACAAATTAGACAATTTAAAACATATAATTAACGATTGGAAGGGGAATTAAGGAAGTGTAACATTTTATAAGGAAGTGACCGTTTATAGCACTTCAATCCCATCAACCCTTACCGAGAAATTGCATTAAATAGACACTATTAAGGGTGACAGAATAAAACACCAGCATCAGGATATCGTCATATCGGGATATCGTCATATCGGGATATCAACATATCGTGATATCGCATTTCGAAATATCGACTCCCGATTTCAAGTGCATATCGAGTATCGTCGACGATATATCGTGGTATCGCACAGTCCTACTCATCGGCAATTCATACCGAAGCTTATGCTATTTTAAATATCAAAATAAACTCACTTAATAAATAAAAGTATTGAGGAGATTATTAGGAATACGTTGAACGTCTCAAAAATATTCGTAGATGCATCGGTTAAAACTATAGGTGTGGTTTCCTATTCGAAGCCCCCGGTTCGAGACCCGGCAGTCCGTATTTAAGAACGGTGGGGAAGGTTTTTTCAGGTTAAGATCTCTGGCCATCGTATGGGACGTTAAACCGTGGATTCTTAGGTGCTTTTCCGAGAGCGAGCTAATGCCGACATAACTTGTTCCACCCTTTCTCCGCTCGTCGGCATTTCCTTCTCAGCCATGCATACACCGATGCGAAACCCAGCTCATGTACGGTTTGATTCCCAGATAATTCGTACTGTTTTCTGTTGACATATGTTTTCTCCACCCTCCTCACCCACTACGTGTTCATCATTTGGTGTTCCCAGGGTGAGTATTAAGAGATCATTTTATTTCTTGTGAAATTATGCATAAAATATCAGTTTTTGCAAAAATGACACGTCAATATGGTATTTTTAAACGTTATGTTCCCATGTGACGGCCATTCTCGCCGTTAATCGTACGTAATTTCTAGGGATGGGTCGGTTCCACTTTTTTCGGTTCCGGTTCGGTTCTCGGTTCCGGTTCTTAATTTACCACTTACTTTGCATTGCTTAGTGGTAAGATAAGATAATCAATAATCATTTTCAGAGAGATACAGCTTGAAAAAGAATACCTACTTCATTATATTTTTGTGTTATATATATACTATATTATGATATAATTTACGAAAATGATATGATGACTCGCACCTCCAAAGTAGGTGGACGTCACACATACCTATCAATCAGAATATCCTTATTACGGCGGTATTTCATCATTTACTAGAATTGGACGTAATAAAATAAATCATATAGTCATTTTAACGACTGAATTAGAATAATTCGCGGCAACTTTGAAGCATCTAAGTACACTATTTCACCAGGTTTTACTGTGAAGCCTCCACTCTCAGAGTCTGAGCAGGTTTCAAACTGGTTTACGCGCCAATTACTTCGGTACCGATTATTTTTGGCCTCGGTTCCGGTTCTAAGCTCAAGAACCGGTGGAACCGAAGAACCGAACCGACCCATCCCTAGTAATTTCAAATGCAATTTGTGCAAAAAGGAGTATGTGTTGGTATAATTATCTTTAATTTATTAGATAGAGGAACTTTGGTTCTGTAAGTGCTGAAAATATTTTAAAAAAAGGACATGACTTTCACTTCTCGGATCAAGAAACCTTAATCAAGGCAGAAAGAGATGCGATTGCAGACCACAGACAGAGTAAAACTAAATTAGAGGTGGGGACTTTCTTATCGTTCCTGGAAACCACGCTCCAAGACTTTGTTTCCTCACGTGGAAGAGTCGACGGGACAAATGCACATAAAACCGGTGTCCCACGGTCCAATTTGGATCCAATTTTTGTATCCAATTTGGATAAAAGTGGAGTGCGCCGTGTCCCACGGTGAATTTGTATCCAATTACGTTTTCGTCCAATCCGTTTCGTCCAATTCCGTTTTGTCCAAACGGATAGAACATGTTCCAAATTTCCATCCAAATGTACGACACCAGCCAATCAGAGGGCTCAAGAAAAAGAAGCATCGCTATGGGTTGTAACGAGTTGTTCACTTCTCGACTTGCAATTGCGGTAGACAGGTTGGCGTGTTGTATTCGCTGTAATTATTTTCAGGAGAAAAAAATCGAAATGAGCCACCGCCTGAGGCAGTTGTTACGCTCATCGAGCAAATGCAAGTAACCGAGTTCATGTATAATACAAAAGATGTTATGTATCACAATCGTAATGCCAGAAGAGGTGTATTGGAAGCGATTAAAGATATACTTCAAGGCCGAGTTCACCATTGTCTTCGCTTTCTTTTCTCCGCCTCTTTTATTTTTGATAATCCTGCGCAGCCAATTCCGACAGCTAAAACTGCCAAGACGGCATCCTCGAAATCCGTAGCTTCCATATTTGTTGACTATAATATCGTCCTTAGTTTGTTTGACATCTTTTGGTCCAAATGTGATGGACCGTGAGAAATACCATTTCCGTTGTATACAAATTTTGGACCAAAAGCATTTGGACCAAAAATTTGAATGCAAAAATTGGAACCAAACTGGACCGTGGGACACCGGCTTAACAGGAAGAAGAGAACTTTGACGGGGATCAGGGGCGTCGGAACTATTTTCACGCAACCCAACCTTGAAAAGGTCCCGACTCCTAAGGAAAAGGCCCGGCACCTAAGAAAAGGGTCCGCATTTTTTGGTAGATAGGAGGGGATGGAGACTAAAATATCGATAATGAGAAGGTACCCGCTTCGACTGAAAGGGCCCGGGGCAAATTCTAGGGGGAAGGGGGGCTTGGGCCCCTTCTGCCCCCCACTTCCGACGCCGCTGGTTGATTACGTGTTTTCCTTAAGGTACATATTGCATACAAAACAATTGCCAATGTTATAAGGTCTCAGCTCATCGCGACATGTTTCTGCCACCATACTTGCTAATTCAAAATTGTCATTGAGACACGGTAAGTCAAAAAAGTAGTACACAAGAAAGCAGTTTTCCCGATTTTATGAAATGTTAATAAAGTAACGTATGTTCTCTGCTAACTTATCAGCTGTAATTATGTAAACCAGTTCTGTGGATTCAGAATGTAATTCAGTGGAATGAATTGTATAGTCTGTCCAAACAGGGAAGACGGGTAAGAGATTAAGGCACCGCTCGAGAGCCCAGCAATAGCCGCGTACTCCTAATCAAATGATTTTTTTAAACTATTTAACTTTTACTTATTTACTTTTCATTCAACTTTTTACTGCTTTTTACTAAAACCACATCTAATCGAATAAAAACAATTTATTGTCATAAAACAAATGTGTTTGTATTGTATTTGAAACAAAATACAATTTTATGCAACCACTAAGTGTTACATAACTTATTGACATAACTCCGTCGTGTTTAGACTCTTTTTTCATTAAATCACACGTAGAAATCAAAACTGTAATAAAAAATTACAAATTACGCTTACTTTTATGTGATAATTTTTCAGAGTGGAATGCGATTCGTGACTCATTATAGCGCACGCGGTCGACCGGACCCCGGCTATTGTTTGGCGCACGGCAGGTACGCGGCTATTGCTGGGCTCTCGAGCGGTGCCTTAATCTCTTACCCGCCTTCCCTGTTTGGACAGACTATAAATGTTCATAACGGTTTTTTTAATCAGTCCTTGAATTTTTTTGGGGTTGAAGTCGCTCTCGTGGGGGAGAACCGACGGTCTGACCCTCATCAATCATCATTAAGGTCCAACTTCTCGAAGCAGCTAATCCGAGACCCTACCTCGAGTACGACGTCTTAAAGACCCTCATAGCGCGAGGCCGAAACACAGAACTTGACCATTTGCAGTTGAATATGCAGTTTAAAAGTTTACAACTTTAACCCGACAGAATCATGTTTATCGCATAGCCGGCGAAGAGAAGACTAAGTAGGTTTTCTGAACGGCATTGAGCGATGAAATTCAAGGATAATCGAAAAAAAGTAAGATATTCCCAACATCGATATGGCAGGAAAAAGTTTAAAACTTTTACCTGAAAACTATAAAAAGAAGACGGGACAACTTAATCGGCCACATCTTAAGACACGATGGCCTGATGAAGACAATCGTCGAAGGAAAAGTGAACGGGAAGAATGGAAACAGGCAGGCCTCGTATGAGTTACATAGAACAGGTCATAAAGGAAGTGAAAGAAAGGAACTACGTCAATATGAAGAGGTTGGCCAATAGAAGAATCGAGTGGAGGGCTGCGTCAAACCAATCCTAGGATTGCTGACCCTTGATGATGATGATGAAAACTTTTACCCACATTTATAATGTTTATCGCATAGTGGGGGGAAATACGATTGAGTAGGTTTCTTGAACGGCATTGTGCGATAACATTTAAAAACTACATCTATCTACACGATACCCTGCAAGCCACCGCGAGGGTGTGTGGCAGGGGGTGAAGATCACCAAGCATGCACTACCGTCATGCAAACAAGCAACTATAGGGTCTCATGCAACTAGATTGTTAGTATCTATAGTATTTAAGGGGTTAATACATGCATCATGCACTACAGACTACTCTAAAATATCTCCCCTACCTACCCCTTTGCTATGCTGCCTATTCTGTTCTCTTATAGTACGGGGAAAATGACATTTTGAATCTATCAGTACGAAAATCTATCTCTCTAAACTTATTTATCTGGTCGAATCTAGCATAATACGCTGCTGTTTTTAATATGTGCCTAACATCTTCAGAAAAGCTATCTGATTGAAATTTCTCTAATAGATTTAATCTGTACTTTAACCTACGCTCTGATAATGATTCCCAACCTAAATCTGTTACCTATTAATTCTGATACACTACTTAACCTAACGTAAAAGCACCTTTTAACGAACCTATTCCTGCTCTACGCTGCACACTGTCTAGTTCTCTGATCAAACCTAATTCATTCGGATTCCATATACACTGGCTGCATACTCAAGGTGGGGCCTAACTAGTGAAAAGTAACATCGCTGCTTTTTTTTCTTCTCATCACATTTCCCAAGCACTCTTTTTATAAATCCTAGCTTTCTCTTCGCTCGGCCGCATATTTCCCTTATGTGTCTTCCCCACGATAAATCTTTAGTGATTGTTACACCTTCAAATACCTTATGGTTTCAACGCTTTCGATCTTCGTGTTACTAATTTTATAGGATCGCTTTATCGAATCACTCCTCCTCCAAAAATTGATAGCTACACACTTTTTAAGGTTAGGTTCTAACTGCCATTTGTCGCACCAAATGTCTCTTGAATTGCATCTAAATCCTTGCTAAGCGATTTCCTGTCTTCTTCTTTTAATATACCCCTATACACTACCGCATCGTCTGCAAAAAGTCTAAGCTTACTACTAACTACGCTACCCTGAGTGAACGATTGTTGATTGTGAACTTTAAAGATAGTTGTAAAACGTAAGAAATGTCTTATTGCGATTGCACTCTTACTATCAATGCCACTGCTGTCCACAACTCTAAGATTGTCTGTTTCTAAACTTTGTGTAGACATAAGGGCCGAGATGTCTCGCAAAACCTACGATTTATCAAGTACGCACTACCCTTTATGGTGGATTAAGCTATCATGGTTAGGTCAACTAAAAAACGAATTTGTAGCTAGCTAATTTTTAGACAGACACACAAAAAGGGCGAACAAGCTAAACTATCAAAGGCAATAGGTAGATCAAATAGCTGGTCAGTTAAAGAATTATCAAGGAAAATTTTAGTAGGAGAAAAGTGTAACAAGAGAGTAACAGATAGGGGGAAAGAATTTCCGTGACAGTAGTGAATTGTCGTAGTTTAAGAAATAAATTAGCAGAATTTCACCACCTCATACAAAGTACTGATGCAGATATAACCGTAGGGTCAGAAAGCTGGATTTCGAAGGACATATCACATTATGAAGTATTCCCGAAGTATTGTACCTAGAGATGGGCAACTTGGTAAATTTCCACGGTAATTTTCGTAAATTACCAACACCCCTGAAAATTACCGTAATAAACGGTAATTTTCAGAAAACTTCTTTTTCAGAAAACTTCTTCCTCACGAAGAAACCATTAGAATGGGTGATATTATAAATTAAGAAGCTGAAACGATTTTGTTTACATTGTGTCCATGATTAATTCCAATAATTCAGAGTAAAATAACAACTGCCCATTCGTCTTTGGAACGAAAATTTCTCATAGTGTGACAAAAGAGAGGCAAATTGCGTGTGGCTGCCAACTTTGTTTTAATTTTTTTAATGAGTTATAATAGATAAACGTCGTGATGTGTTTGATATAAGCGTCAGCATTTGTATCTCAATGCTATTTGATTTCGTTTTGGGTCCTCAGCTGAAAACTTAAAATTACCAGAAAATGACGGTAATTTTCGAAAATTACCGTAATTTACCGCGGTAATTTACCTCAATTGAAAATTACGGTAATTTACCCATCTCTAATTGTACCTACCGTACACAGAAAGGATAGAGTGAGCAGAAACGGAGGAGGAGTATTTATAGCTGTGACAGACCTGTACGTCAGTAGAAGAGAACTTACTTCACAGCGAAATGTAGAAAGTATTTGGTGTTCCGTGAAAAGTAAAAGTAGTCGCACAAAAAGGATATATGTAGGTTAATAGTACAGGACATAGGATGCAGACGTCCATTCTGTAATGGAACTAGAGTCAGAGAAGGTAGATTGCTTTCTCGAAACAATGATAGAGGAATAATATTAGGTGGAGACTTCAATCTTCCTTCGATAGACTGGAATACGTGTAGTTTTATAACAGGAGGTAAGGATAAGGAACTCTGTGAAAGAGGTGCAAAGAGGTGGTATACGGTTAAAATTGATTAGAAGAAGATGAATGAGAAAGTTACAGGGATCTGAAGACACCAGAGAACTATACAGTCAGCCGTTAGCCTGAAGCCGCGGCCACTGTTAGCGGTCACACCTTCACTGAAAAATATTTTTCTTTCTAAAATGAAATATTACCTCTGACAAACTTTTTTAATTTGCAGAGGAGGTTTGTGTATACAACATATAAAAAAATGTGCATTTCACTTTTCTGATAATCAGCGTCAGGCTACAATTAGTTAAAAGAAAAAAGCAATATTTGTCTTAGATATTGTATCAGATTTTCATGATAAATTAGTAAGAAGACTTGTACAGAAGAATTTTTAGAAACACAGGTCCAGTTTGACTACTAAGTATGTAGTTACAAAATAAAGTGAAACTAATTTCAAGAGAATTTTTCAAATGAAACACATTTTTTTATATTTGACATTTTTTACCTCGGAAAGAACACAAAAAGCTATTAGTTTTATTGTTAGGAGTGTTGGGAAATTTCTTTAGGATTATGAGAAAAAATAGTTTTGCTTTATAAACACACTGCCTTGGGGAGATATTTTATTTTTTATACAACCACGTTTTGGGTAAGAAATTGTCTTATATCTTAGGAAACTAAAATTTTTTGAGAATGTATGATACCTTTGAGAATACAACTCAATTTTTTTCTGGAATCCTCATGGGTTCTTTGATAAAACTGCAAATTTTTATAACAATTGAGTGATAAATAAGAAGCATACAATTTTTTTTCCTCTAGAGGCACAATTGCCCACGGAGTCCTCTGGAATGGAAAAACTACAGTTTGACCAACACTTTAAGTGGTTGTAAAAATAAAACGAGTTGAGAGAGAGTAGAAAAACTTTGGATTCTTTCATATCAACATGAAAAGATAAATCATGCCAAGTTTCATCGAACTCTCAGTCGGTTGGTGTCAAAAGTTGATTTTCCTGGATGAATTGGCATGGAATGACCCGTTACTCAGGTTGGATGGCAGGACGTGGGGGGAGGAGAGGACGGGGGCAGGAGATGAGGAAATAAGGAGTGCCACATGGCATGAGGGGTGAATTTCAGGGAAGGGTTCTCTCAAGTGTGGGAATGGCAAGGGTGCAAGGGGACGACAGGACGCAAGCATACACACTTTACACTATAATAATAAAAGTAGAGATGTCCTAATGCTCAAATACATCGAATACAAGAAAGTATTCGAGATTCGAAATCTCGAATACACATGCTAAAAGAATTCAATCTTCGATATATCGAATAATTATGCTAATTACGCTATATTTGGCATGGTGATGAACTAAGTATACAGAGGAGATCAGTCTGTTTCTGGGTTTTGCCTCTTAATTTAGAGTAGAAAAACAACAGTTTCAACAAATGGAATTCCGGCATAACTGTTACTTTTTCGCCATACACAATGCGCTGCAACTAGTCCCCTAGTCAGGATCAAAATTTTGAAAAATAATAAATTTTATCATATCAATTGCAATTTTAGTATTCAAGGTGTTCCAAATTCGAGGTATTCGAAATTCGAGGCATCGGAATATACGAGGTATTCGAATATTCGAGTAATGATTTAATGTTCATATTTGATATTCTAATTCCAGAAATCTGCTATTCCACCCATTTCTAAATAAAAGCCCTATTTCTTGTCCGCCAATTCGCCCATCTGTCTATGCGTCCGTTATACCTCCTCTATTTGGGAAATGGTTAGTCAAGGTCAAAATAAAAAAAAATAACAGTTAGGATAACAATTGTAATTTTGGTATTCAAGGTATTCGAAAATCGATGTACTCGAATATTCGAGTAATGATTTAATGTTCGTATTCGATATTCTAATTCCAGAAATCTGCTATTCTACCCATCTCTAAATAAAAACAGAATGTTGTTTCTTTCCCGCCAATTCGCCCATTCCACCATTATACCTCCTATATCTCGAAAGTGGTTCGTCCCAAATAGGTGAAGAGGACTTCATCGTGTTTGCAGCACTGTGATAGGCCAGGGAAAAAACTATTACCGATTCAGCAAAGGTAAGGGTTCGATTCCTGGCGGTGATTATGTGTTTACTTTGTTTAAAGTGGAATAAATGAAAAAACTGTCGATATTATCTTGGTATTCCAGCAGCCAGCCAGTCAGGACATTTTATTTTGTACATACATGTAGATGAAATGTCCTGACTGACTGACACATTCACTCATCAATTAGAGAAATTTCAATCGGATAGCTTTACTGAAGATGTTAGGCATATACTAAAAACACCAGCGTATTATGCTGGATTCGACCACATAAACAAAATTAGAGAGATAGATTGTCGTACCAATAGATTCAAAATGGCATTTTCCTCCCGAACTATAAGAGAACAGAATAGGCAGCATAGCAAAGGGATATGTAGGTGAAATATTTTAGAACCGTCTGTAGTGCATGATGCATGTATTAACCCCTTAAATACGATAGATACTAACAACGTAGTTGCATGAGACGCTTTAGTTGTTTTTTTGCATGTCAATAGTGCATGCCTGGTGTTCTTCACCCCCTGCCACACACCCTCGCTGTGAATGAATAGGGTATTGTGTAGATGTAGACCAACCTACAGCTCAAACTATTGGTGATTAAAACGTGAAATTTTGAGGGAATATCCCTATCGTGGTGTAGGGGAGCAACAATGAAAGATTACTGGGTAAACCAATTTCGAGGGTCATTTTTATCCCTTTATACCTAGTTAATAATTTCTTCCATAGGAAATTAACTAAATTCAGTGCAGATGTTACTTCCTGTGCTTTTGTAAATAAGCTGCACTTAATATATTGGATAGAAATTTTAAATTCCAACTAAAAAATAGATTGCAGTATTTAATTCTTTCATTCAGTTTTCTTTCTTTTCAGCAAGCAAAATTTCCTTGGCAAACAGGCGTGAAAATTCTCTCAATTCAAATTTGGATCATTAAGCCTGCAGTATTTAAAGTTCATGTAAACGAGGCTCCACCGAATTATTAAGTAATTGTCATTTTTGGGAAAATCTCAGGACACATAATTTTTTGGCCCTTCTATCTATTGGCAATAAAATAATGAGGTCTTTCCATCATATATTTGAAGAAAAAAGACATTAAAAATCAGCTATTTTTTACGTGGTTATACGGCAGAGTGGATTACCTGTTGCAGTAAAACTTATAGATTAAAAATGTCAAGAGAAATGTCGTTTTGACGAAAAACTAATATAAGATGTGCAATTTTATGTAGAATTTAGCATTGTAAAGAAATGCTCACATTACCACACTTGTTTAATTGATATTAACAAATTTTTGCTTGAAAAAAAATAGAAAAGTCTTAGTTACATGAAAGTGGCACTAAAGTATGTTGTTATCGTTGGCAACGGTACTTGTGACGGAACGTGCTTACGAGCCTGTTTGCTACCTTAATTAAGTAATATATCTTACCACGGTCCTTCTTATATTTTTTATGTGCTTTAAATATTTCATTGGTTATTGACATGGTGTAATTAATACCAATGCTTCCAAATGGTAGCAGCATCATTGTTGCCAAACAACTTTCAAAAATATCAATATGTATTAATAAAATTCAAAACAAAGAGTTCAATTTGCAAGGGAATAGTTTAAAACTATGTAAGAAAATACCTATTTAACCTCTTTTAGATTACGTATTGGCAGGATTGAGCATGTATTCTCACTTAGTAAATTAAACATGGCAACAACACGTCAGCCATGTTCCCAAGTCAAAATGATTTAAAAGAGCTCGTAAAAAATAGAATGCAATTACAATGCGCTATAAAATAGTACACTCATACAATTATTGTGTATGCGTTGTTAGCCTATAGATGATTTTCCATATAGGCATTTTACTGGATCGGTATTTATTCATAAAATAACATAGGTCTTTTACAGGATTTTGAATGGCAGAGTCATGGTGGAACTAGTAATGGAAAAATGTCGGTCAAAATCGATTTTTCGAATAATCGATTTTTAATCGAAATGAAAAGCTTGACTTTTCAGCAAAAATCGAAATTTGAACCAAAAGATCGGTTAATCGAAAAAATCTACAGTTCAATTAGAAAAAAATGCAGTCAATACAAAAACACGTTTATTATTCATTTGAAAAACGCTCGTAATACATATTTGAATAATATAAAAAAATCCCTAAAAATGTACTTTAACATTATTGAATTATTAGACGTAAAAATTTACAATTCACTTTTATGTGGATCACCACTTGGAACCATTCAGCTTCACCAAAATTTTTAAGAAAGATCAACTGATTGAGATGCTTTCTTGATGATCTAGGGTGCGCCTTTCCAATTTTACCGCTCTGATCGCAAAACGGTACGTTTTGGGGTATTCACCCTTTATCTCCTCCCAGACTTTCAGAGGATTGGGGTTGACTTTCCTATCAACGGGTGGCCTGTTGAGTTATTTCCTAACTTCTACTAGCATCTACTTCTAATAAGAAGTAGATGCCTACTTACCGCCAGTTAGAAGTAGAACATCTAACTGGCATCTTTTCTGTTATGTTTACAGAGTGTTCATCGAGGACCTCTACTGACTACTACGCGCCGCTGAGATCAAACGACATGTTCAAGATCGAAGTTGAAAAATTGAGTTTGGATTGAAACTCGAAGATCATGGCTCGATCTCGATTTCCTCGATCATTGACTATTAAAACTCAATTTTCGATTTTAATCGAAATCGATTTTTTCATCACTAGGTGGAACCTCCTTAAATCAGTCTATAAATAATAGGCATATATCTGTGTTGTCAGACTTTTCAAAGATATTTGAGAAGTTTGGAATGATAAATCCCAGTTTACTACGGAATTACTACTAGGCTCCACCGAATTACGAAGTAATTGTCATTTTTGTGAATATTTCAGAACACATTATTTTTGGCCCTTCATTAGATTGACAATAAAATAATTTGGCGTTTCCATCATAAATTTGATAAATAAAGACGTTAAAAAACAGGAATTTTTTGCTTGGTTATACGGCAGAGCATGGCGGTTGCAGTAAAATTTACAGATTAATGATGCAAAGATAAATGTCGTTTTGACGAAAAACTAATATAAGAAGTGCAATTTCATGTAGAATTCAGTATTGTATTGAATGCTGGCCTTACCACACGAGTTTAATTGATATTAATAAATGTTTGCTCCAAAAAAAAGCAGAAAAGCCTTAATTCCAAGAAAGAGGCACAACAGTATGCTGTTAACATTGGCAACGGTAATTGTGACAGAACGTACTTAAAAAGGTATATTCCTTATTTTCGTTAAAATCCTGATGTTATTTATTGAATAAATACCGATTCATAAAAACACTAACATGGAAAATTTATTTCTAGAGTGATAACACTCATACACAATAATTGTATTAGTATGCCACTATTATATATCACATTGTAGTAGCATTCTATTTTAATACAAGCTATTTTTTTAAACTCATTTTGACTGGACGAAACATGGATGACATGTTGTTGTCAGGTTTAATTTCACAAGGTGAGAATACACGCTCCTTCCCACTAATAGCTATTTTAAAATGTTAAATATGTTCTTATTTAGTGCTTTAAAATATTCCCTTGCAAATACAACTCTTTGTTTTGACTTTTATTACTACTGATATTTTTTTAAACTGTTTGGCAACAATGACACTATGACCATTTGGAAGCATTGGTGTTAATTACACCATGTCGATAAACAATGAAATATTTAAATTACATATTAATACATAAGAAGGACCTGAGTAAGGTATATCCCTAAATCAATTGAGATAACATTAGAATCGTAAGCACGTTCCTCACAAGTATCGTAGCCAATGATAACAACATACTGTAGTGCCTTTATCATGTAACTTAGGCTTTTCCACTTTTTTTCCGAGCAAAAATTTATTTATATCAATTAAATAAGTGTGGTAATGTGAGCACTTCTTTACAATGCTAAATTATACATAACACTGCACATCTTATATTACTTTTTCGTCAAAACAAATTTCTCTTTCCATTATTAATCTGCAAATTTTACTGCAAGAGCAATGCTCTGCCGTATAACCATGCCTAGTTTCTTCAAATATGTGATGGAAAGGCCTCGTTATTTTATTGCCAATCGATAGAAGGGACAAAAAATGCTGTGTCCTGAAATTTTCACAAAAACGACATCTACTTCATAATTCGGTGGAGCCTCCTTAATGGGTTTCCGTGCACCGTACGCTTGGAAATAATTATTCATTGCTCATTGTTGGCATTCATTTTTGTGAATATGCCTCGACTCAGGCGATAGAATACCTGAAACGGAACTACATACATAGTTGTAATTGTGT
Organism: Platycnemis pennipes; assembly: GCA_933228895.1. NCBI lineage: Eukaryota > Metazoa > Arthropoda > Insecta > Odonata > Platycnemididae > Platycnemis > Platycnemis pennipes. The sequence goes on along the minus strand of OW121858.1, from coordinate 17,348,599 downwards.
CATGTGTGGTTTTGTTACCAGGCTGTTAGGGGCAGTTTTGGGCGGACAAGGAGTAAATTTGTAAGATGCTTGAAGATAATAACTGAAGTAACTTTATTGCTATTGACTGTTACCCTGCGAGTGCTTTTGTCTTCAATGAATAGCATCATACCATCAACAGGGTTTATAGGAGTTTTCATTTTCCCTGACTTTTCCAGGATTTCCAGACCATTATTAGTGATTTTCCCTGACTTTTGAGCGCCTGAATACTCCCAAGATTTCGGTAATTTATAGAGATAAAGTGGTAGTGAGGAAGCGGAGAAGTCTAAACTTATGAAAAATTGTAGGTTTATTTTCATATTAATCATATGAACTTCCAGTAATAAGAGATCAACAACTTTAAGTCAACAAAATACAAATTATCATTCCTTACATTGATATGCCTTCAGAAAGGGTTTTAAATGCATAAAAATACAGTCGGATTAAGGTTTTCGCATTTAACGTTTTTCCGCATTTAATGTTTATTTTTTGAGGTACCGATTCATTCCCTATAAAAACAATGTAAAAATTGTCCTAATTTAGCATCTCCGCATTCTGCATTTTTCCGCATTCTAGGTCGTAAAAAATTTTCCTGCACAAGATTTTTTACCCGATTTAAGGTTTATTCATGACGATACATGCAAATAATTATCCATACATCAGTGATGACTATCACCAGCATTAATTTTCAATAGGTTGACTGTCCTTTAGGTTTTGCTTTAAGATGCTTGTACATGTACAATGAATGAATGTATAATGAACACACGAACATTAAGATATTGTATGCTCTTGGTAATTCATGCATAAATGTAAAACTGCATTTTCCCCGATAGTAGGTTTAACCCAATGATGATACGCCATATTACATCATAATGAAAAGGGAAGCAATTTTTAGAGAATCCACAGCATTGGGTGTTTTATCTAAGCGTCTTAAGCACCCAAAAAAGTCCTCGTTTGAGGAACTGGAGAGCCATTTACATTGCATTGGTGAGAAAGGCAATTGTATCAATAAATTGTGGGCAGCAACAAGCCAAAATAAATTTGCTACAGGCAATCCATTTTGTTACAAGCGCATGGGAAAGTGTAAATAGTGCAACCATCTAAAATTGTTTTGCCCAAGGGGGGTTCCTGAATACCACTGAAACAATGTGACTTGCAAACTTTTGTGGGCTATAATGAATGGCAAACTTTGAATTCAGAAATATCGTTCAGTGATTTTATTGAATGTGATGATGACCTGCAGACCAGTGGCATTGTTTCAATAGGGGAATTGTGTGGTACATCAAATGAAACAGATTCTAACTGAGCAGTGAGAATGAGGATGAGGAAGATCCAACAGTGGCTTATACCTTTTCGGAGGCTGTGGTTGGACTTGAAAAATTGAAATCATACTTTTCATCCATTGAGAACAATCAATCTACTTTACTGATGGTTTCAAAACTGGAAAAGAGCTACTTCTTAGTTATACAGTTGAGCATCTTTAATCCGGCACGGTCGGGACCGAAGTGATGCCGGATTAGGGATTTTGCCGGACTATGGGTCAAGCATGGCAATTGGTCTATTTCTGACGTCCGGGGTGTTTTCATTGAAAGGAGTCAATTATTTATAACAAAATATATTTGTTTGCCATTTACTGAACATCATTGTAAAAAGAGTTACTGAGAATAATCAGAAAGAAATGGTTTCTTAATACACAAAGTTATTATTTAAAATTATCGTAGTTGCGGAGTGAGTGAAAATAACGGAATCTAACCATTGTGCATATTGCTGCGCATGTAAAAGTTTCATTTGGTATTGGAAAAGGGTATAAAAATTGATATTTCGTATGCTGTGCTTTGCGTAACACAATTTCCTACCGCGCTCGATTTCTTATCAGCTGATTCAGCGCGATGCCAACGCGTGAGTGTCGTGTCACTACGTCGCTGCGGGCGACCGGACTGGATTATTCTTTAAAGACCATCATCAAGAGTAGTCTTCCTTCAACACTTTCAGGCTGATCATCGTCATCCCCACTCGGAGTTATTGTTATTAATTACCATTTATATGATTTCATCATCTGTGATATGTTGCGTGGTGAGAATATCGTCGCCGCTAACTATCCTTTCATCTAAATTTACCAATTCCATTTCCTTTAATTCAGGGTTATGGATGATGTTTGCAAACTTCATCATCGTATTTTTATCCTCAGAAACATGAAATTTTTTATATCCCCAATTATTTCGTCTATATCAAACCTTAAAGCAGTCCACAATTTAAACCACGCGTGTTTTTAGAACGGACGGTGAAATGCTATTGCCTACACGTGAAATTTCCCGAATCGCGTCTATTTCTAAAAGAGTTCATCCTGCTCCATTACCATTTGGCCAGAAATACTAACTAAGCCCTTCATTCCGACACAATCGAAACCAGGCTATCTAAATCAGCACTTAAATCTTCTTTCATAGTTTTTCTCTCTGTTATCTACTTCTGATCGTGTCACTTTAACAGTAAAATTTTGATGATTTTTCTCTTTCAGCGTCTTAATGTGCTATATTGTTGAAGACCCCACGTAGTATGTTTCAGTCAAACGCTTTACTGATGCAACGGCGTCAAGCTTTTTCACAACTTGCACTTTTTCTGCGATGGTTAACGTTTTGTGCTGTTGCCACAAGCGTATGGATGAGACACGTTTTGCGTGAAATATTAGAATATAACCAATAATTTTATCATATGTGGTAGGATCATCATATGTGGTACAGCCTATCATATGTGGTAACCTAGTGGTCAATCAAAAATGCGCGCGCCATGGAAAGTGGCCGATCGGTAAATTAGTCGTATTCCGTCTCGGCGATGTCGTCAAATTTATATGTTTACTTCAAGTTTCAGAATAATTCCGGTGTAGGCGAAGTACCAGAAATTAATATGTTTGAATTATTCTGATTCTCGAAATAGGAAAATTAACATTAAGAATGGTATCTCGGTATTAATATAAGAATAATATCTTGGCAGGTTATGAAGCAATGTTCCGGTTAAAAACGTTTCGGCATTTTCCATTATGTACCAGATACTCATGGCAAAATTGCCGGATTATAGGTGCTCCCGGATTAGGGGTTCCCGGATTAAGGGTGCTCAACTGTAGTAAAAAAAATAAGCAGAGTAAAATTTCAGATTATTTTAAAAAGTAGCTGTTCAGAAATATAATTAGTCTCTCCTAAAAGTTTTAAAATTGATATTGAATTCCTGAGTAGTCAGAATGCTAAAGGATTGTATTTTTGGTTAAGGCATTTTCATTTTTGGTTCATTTTTCATTTATTTTCGTTTTGTCACTGAATCCAACCTTCTTTGGGGAGAGCATATAAAACTAATGAAAACTTTTTATTGCTTAATGTGACCCCTTTTAGTGACTTTTATATTTTTATATTTATTATATTATTATTTATTATATTATTTATACATTTTCTTTTCGTAGAAAGATGTTCTAATCATTACAGACCCTAAAACCTCAAAAAAATGGCAAGTCCTCATTTAGTGTTTTTCCGCATTTAGTGTTTTAAATTTTGTCCCCCCTGAAAAACCTTAAATCAGGATTCTACTGTATATGCAAAGAGGGCTAACCTGGCTTTTCCTTCCAACCTGATGTCATGTTAAAGTAGCTCTTTGAATCAATCTTGATTTTTTCTTCCTCACACCCTTCTACAAATTTGGCTAAGTGACTTCAAATTTGACTGAGAATAACTTTTTCCTCTCCAGAGGGACAAAGCAAAGCATTCCTGGCGAAATCGCTAGCGAATGAAAATGAGATGCGCACACCTTTCGCCAATCTTTTCACCAAATCGTGCAGGCTATAGCCAGAAAGAACCAGAACAGGGCTGCCTCCTCCTTGTTGTCCTGAGGCCAGTTGTCCCCTCCTTCACCCCGCCCTCCGCTCCAATATGCAGTTTTTGATCTCTTGGCATTTTCAGGTGATAAATTCCGAAATTTGAACGTTTTTCCCTGGCTACACGTTAAATTCCCTGATTTTTCCAGGATTTCCATGGCCGTTTTCATTTTCCCTGACTTTTCCAGGTTTTCCTGGATTTCCAGGTTCCTATAAGCCCTGATCAATAGCGTAGTAAAATTTAGAAAATGTAATGTTTTGATAGATGAATGGATTTAGTATTAAATGAGTGAAGAGCTAAGAGCCTGCCAATTCGAGGTATTGTAGAGAGACCCACGGCGTTCTGGTCTTCCTCGAGACTGAATTTCGTCCATGATGCCAAATCCTGGCACATAGGAGAGTGCCAAGCCGCACCTTAATGAACATTGTGTAAGCCCTCAATCAAAATATAAAAATCTTTCTTCTTTAAACTTAAAAATCAAACTAAACATGAAAACTTACAATCCAAATCTTAAGGCCGCTTTACACGATACAATTTTTTGTACAATTTCTTGTACAAACTCTTGCATGAGGAAATTGTCCCGTGTGAAGTGGAAAATTGTACGAAAACTTGTGTGATTGTCTGAATGACTGAACGGGAAATAGAACCTGTTCGGATTCCATTCAGACAAACATACAATTTAGTTCAGTCTATACAAGAGTTTGTACAAGAAATTGTGCAAAAAATTGTATCGTGCAAAGCGCCTTACAGGAATATTAATTTATATTTTTGTAATATTCACTTTTCGCTGAAAAATGGATAATAGGGGGTCTGGTTGGTGTGGTTTCTGGAGTCCCATCTCAAAGGCCAGGGTTCAAATTAGACTTGGGCCGATACCGAGAGCGAGTATTGGATATTGGTCATTTCCCAGTAATTTCAAAACTTTTGAGTACTCGTTTTTTTCGGATACTTTTATTCGAAAGTATTTGTTCGGTGAACATCATCTAAATACATATAATTTTGAAATCCCGCCTTCTTCAACTGCCTTACCAACATGTCGTGTATTTGTCACTTAGCTGCGATCTATGTGACAGTGAAAGTGAGACAAGCGCTTAGAATTGGCTATGGGGAAGCCTGAGGCGAAAAGCTCAACCTCCTCTGAAAAGTAGACGAAAATCCACGCACGAAGAAAGTTTGCTGAAACACGGACAAAAATTAAAGTTCTGCCATCAACTCAAGTTTGTTCTGCTTAACGCATACGTTGTGTGACGTTTCCGCCAACATTCCAAGCTTGTTTTCTAAAAACATAAAATTCAAATATCGTGGCATGGTCAAGTGTTACGACGCTAATGGATTCGCATTAGAAATTTTAAAACGAAGATGAAGGTATTTGTCGTGTGCCTCCAATGTTGCATTCTTACAGAGAAAACCCGGTGTCGTAAACTGACTAGAATAGCTTAAATGAATATATGTAAATATTTGAAACTTAAGGACATCATGGCAAAAGTACGATTCATAGTCTACAAAATTTCCTTTCATTTGTGCTTTTCATATTGTTACGACAATCTCCAAGGTGACGCTGGCCTCTGCGACTCTAAAAAAACATGCAATTTTTCATCCTCACTAACACTAAAAAAAACATGCCTCAAAAGTAACCATTAAAAAAAGTCAGGTACCTGCATTAAATGAAAGGCTAAATTATCTACACGCTGATATGCTCTCTATGAATTTCGCTTCTAACTTTTTTGGGGTATCAAGCCTCAAAGTTGAGTCTATATATTTGCGTGAATAGTACACACAAAACGTGCTATTTGGTCATATAGACAACATTAATTATGGAGTGCGCATCAACACAAGGTATTGTACATATTTTTAGGAGGCGTAATAATTGAACATGAAACTTTGTTACAATAAATTAACGCCAGCAATGCAGTAACTTGATGGCATGCGTATTGGTCCCCTGGAAGTTATATAACCCACACATACGTCTTCAACATAACCTGAGGAGGCCTAACCTGTTGAGCAAGTTTTCCTCTTTACCATGTTCTGGATTTCAGGTCTCGACAAAAACGAGCAACCAGAGCCCACTGCATATGGGTGTACCTGCAGGTTTAGCATTTCCTGAGCAAATGTTTTCAGAGACTGATGCAATGAGCTGCTGAGCATGTTCAGCAGCTCTTATTTCTTAAATAGAATTTTCAGTATTTACTAATGCAAGAGGGCTTAAGAGTCTGAACTCAAATTCCAGTGTTAATTTTAAGAGTAGCAAAATAAAAGAGTAGTCATAATATTGTCATTTCTCTCAATAATTAGGTACCTACTCTTTTATAACACTTTTGATTACTGAGTTGACTTCAAGAGAAGGAAAGCACTTATCACATTTTTTTAGAAAAATAAGTAAGGTATCCACAAATAATAGTATCGTTATCGGCCACTGGTATCGAGGTATCGGTTTGGTATTGGAAAAAGTGGTATCGGTACAAGTCTAGTTCAAACCCTGCACAGGCGGATATTTAAACGGTGAAGAAGCAAGAATAAGGAAAGGAGTGAGACGAGGCTGTGCACTGTCTCCTGTAATTTTTAAATGTTTACATCGAGAGAGCCATTGCTGAAATCAAAGAGAAGTCTTCTGGAGTGACTATCCATGGAGAAAAAATAGCATTCAGCCATTCACCGGCATGGCATAGCACTCATAGCAGAGACAGAGAGGGATTTGAAGAAGATAATTCTAGTAACCATGGAAAGGACAATGCTGAAGAAGAAGAAGAAGAAGAAGAAGACTAAGATATTGGTGTGCAGCAAGAGAGAAGAGTCCAAAACCAACATTACAATAGGAAAACAAAGACTTGGTTCTGTTACCTGGGAAACAGAGGAAAAGACGATGGGTAAAGCATGAAAGAAATAGTCAGTAGAATAGACCTGGCAATTTCTATCAAAAGAAGAATATTAACTACAGCTGGAAATACAAGCATACAAGTATCGAGAAGAAAGCATGAGATATTGGTATGCAGCAAGAGAGAAGAGGCCAAAATCAATGTCAAACTAGGAAAACAAAAACTGGAAGAGGTGAAAGAGTTCTGTTAACTAGGAAGCCAAGTAACCAACGATGGATGAAGAAAGAATGAAATAATCAGTAGAATAGCTCAGGCAAAAAGGGCATTATATCAAAAGAAGAATCTACTTACAGCTGGAAATACAAGCTTAGAATAACAAGGAAACTATTCATCAGAATATACATCTGGAGCATGTTTCTTGTAATGGATTTTAGGCATTTAAGATGATAACAACAGCGGAGAAGTCAAGGGTAAAAGCATTCTAAACGTTGTATTACTATAGAAGAATGATAATTAAGATTAAATGGATCGACCAATTTTCACGCAATAAAGTCTTGAGAAGAGTGGTAGAAAAGAGAAGTCTGCCGAAAATTGTAAAAAGAAGAAGGGACAACTTAATCAGTTATATATCTTAAGACACGACGTCCTGTTGGAGACAATCGTCTTGGAGGGAAAAATGAAAGGGAAGAATGGAAAAGGCAGGCCTTTTATATAAGGTGAGATATTTTGAAAAAAGGTCTTGAAGGATGTAAAAGAGAAGAATTACGTTAAAATGTGAAGGGATTGGCCGTTAGAAGACTCGAGTGGAGGGTTGTGTTGCTAAGCAACCACTGGTTGGACAGTACAGAAAAAAAACATCAGAACATACATATGGAGTATTTTTCTTTACGGTAGTGAGGCATTTAAGACGATGACAGCAGGAGAGAAGAAAAGGGTGGAAGCTATTGAAATGTTGTATTACAGAATAATGATATAAAGATGAAATGGATCGACCGAGTAAGCAACGAGGAAGTCTTCAGAAGAGTGAAAGAAAAGAGAAGTCTGCTGGGTTAGAAAGGTTATTGGTAAGTGTACAAACAGATTTTGAAATAAATAGTTTATGTTACACTTCAATACGGAACTTCAAGTGTTTTCTTTATGGTGATTGATTTGATTACATTTGCGAATCATCTGAATATCTGGTGATAATTTTTCAAAACCAAATAAAATTTAAATTATTTTTGGTTTAATTTGATATATTTTATTACGCTTAAATGTTTCACTCCCCTCCCCCAGCTGCAATTAAATGGGCGCCTTCCTCTGGTTATGATATAAAAATGGAGAAGGCTATATCTAAATTTAATTCACACTCAAGAACGCGTTCCAATCACCGATACAAAGTGACCCTCGTTAACAAATTGGTAGGCCTCCCATAGGATTTTAAGGGGAAGACTAAGGACATTATCCCTGTGGCCTTTAAATTGCGAGTGACTCAAAAAACCTTTAAGTAAAACGCAAGGATACAAGGGTAATCCCAATAGTAGGGTCTTCCATTTTTTTAGAAAAACAAAATTCCGTTTATTTTCAATAATGAAGGCATCATTTCGAAGATGGGTCATTCCATGCAAATTCACCGAATACCATTACAGCATCATCTCAGAAAAAAATCAGATTTTACGTACTAACTACTACATGTCTGTAAGGCACAAAATCAATTTTTGTTTAATTTTTTCATGAATTAAGGACTTACAGGCCTGTGAAGGTCACAGCGCATCGTAAAAATGACACTTTCAGCGAGTACCGGCGATTAGAGTTAATCGGAGACTACTATTTATTATTTAAAAAAGCAGAAAAGTAACTTATCTCACCTAAAATCAACTGATTCAGGCGAGATGTAGTGGAAGTTTGACATATTAGAAAGTGCACCGATATTTGATTCTAATTATCTCACCTATTTACAAAAATACTTTTTTCTCATCTTTGATCATATATCGTTATATATATCGTTGATATATAATATCATTATCGAAATTCCGAAACTTTGATCGTATCCACTCCGAAACGAATACCTTAGCAAGATATAGGCATGAATTATTTTCCATTATCCACTAGGATAGCCTACTTCATTTATATGTGACATTATTAACAATTGAATTTCAATCATTCTGAAGGGGAAAAAAACAAAATAATATCAAACTCACACATGAAGTATTTCGTAGGCTCCATTATGAGCACCGCGCAAGTAATTGTTTACATTTTGTTACCTCAGCAACCATTCTTCTATCCTCCAAAAGGTGCTAAATATTATGGGAAAGTTTTTAAAGATGGCTTCGCAAAAGTATAATACTTCATGCTCACTTTGCTGACGTCAACAGTAGATGACTAAATTCGGTGACTAAACTGATGCCTACGAATTCGGACACCCTACCAGATGGCGTCCTCCCTACGAAGGGAGCATTTAGGCAGCTAACTGGCGAATTCAGACACGGCATAAGTTTGTTCCTTTTACAACATGGAGAAATTTCACATAGTCAACCCTCGCATAGTATGATTTGTTTAGTACAAAAACTAGTAGGAATTGCCATCATTCTTGCTATAGCTCTCCGAAACTGAATGATAGCACATAACTGTGATGCTAATGAAGAACTGGCAACAAAGAAAGCTAATTCACAAAGTGCTCGTCTACATCTACATAATACCCTGCAAGCCACCAAAAAGGTGTGTGGCAGAGGGTGAATTCCTACCAAACATGCACCACACATCATCCATAAAAAAGGATTAGTAATAATATACTAGTTAAACTTTACATTCAAAAAAGATAATAATAGCAAATCAAGCATGCAATATGATGCTGTAAGTTGGATTAGATAAAGTCCTTATACCCCAGCATGATATTATTTATGCTATCCATTGATAAGCTCGTTTTTATGCTATTGGATATTTTTACAAATCTTCATATCCCTGGGGGGCAAGTCTGTAACTTTAGGCGCTTCGTTTGGGAGAAAGAGTTCTCTTCCAAAGTTTTCTCCCGACCGAAGTCTGTAACTAGGCGGAGAAAACTTTTTCTACTGACCGGATGGGAGAAAACTCTCATTATGAAAAATTTGTAAGGCGAAGCTAATGAATTTCGTAAGGACCAATGGAAAGTCTCGTACCTTAAAATCATGGTTGCCACAGCAGTTTTGCCTCGGTAATTTTGTAAACAAACCTTAGGACAATTAGGAATGGAGCTCAATGAGGTTATGCGAGTGATTTTTTCGTTATTTGCTTTCGATAATACTTGTGTGACATCGTGGACATTTAAAGCCAGCGGTATGAAGTTACCGTCGTTTGCCCCAAAACTTCGATTGTTATGAATACAACGAGAATAAATTAGAGAGATTTACTTTGAATCCTTTGTTTATAATACTTATTAATGCGGAGAACGAAGGTTAGTTTATCGGAGCGAGGCACAAATCTAGAGAATTTTCCCTATTGGGAATTACTTACCCTTGATTTAATTGTTCGTTTTAAGTGCATTATAGGGAATGGACTTCCCAGCGTACGATTTATTTAGTTCAATGAAACTAAACAGTATACTGGCAATAATTAATTACGTTATAACAAGAATAGTTGATGTCTTGTTTTCAAGACCAATAGTACGAAGGTTGCTTATCCACGTCATGCTGTTGGATGTTAGGTAAAAGGAAGTTGAAGCATTACTTATCTTGTTTTATTTTCGCCACAAGTATCACTGAATTTTGAAAGTCGTAACCCTTATGCTCACATTTATCTCTCTTCCAACATTCACCGGTTTAAGTGCTGTGCTATGATTTAGTTATTTTCATCGGACATTCAGCAAAATACATTGCAATAGTCTTTGTCAAGAAACAACACACATCAATATCAGAAGGAAATGTCAATATTTTTACCATCAGTAAATTCATTTAGGAATTTAAAGTGCAATGTTAAAACATGAAACTATCTTGATTGTCCTTCTTTGCTGAATAAATCCATTGCAATGTATGCCCCCATGGGATTCATGGGCATGATTCCATAGTTCTATCCCATATATTAAATGGCAGTGGAATAAGGAAAGGTAGTTTGTTCGCAGGTAATCCTGAGAAATATGAGTTTTTAATTTACGGAGCATGTAGGTAGCTCTTGACAATTTATTGGTAAGTTTTGATATATGAGGACCCCACTGTAATTTACGATCTAAATTAAAACTAAGCAGATGTAAGTTGTCACAATGAATTGCCAATGCACTAAATGAAAAGGCTGCCACCGGAGTTTTGTCCTTATTTAAAGCCAAACTATTTGCTTAAAACCACTTTGATGCTATTAACATAACTGGAGAATTCACTTATAGTGCTAGACATCTCATTTACGTCATGCACGCATGTGGTATCATCGGCGTAAATTAAATATGTACATGGAACATTGGAAGGCAAGGACAATGTAGGACCGAGGCATTAAAATTAACATTTGTGTGTAAAAATCTGCTGCTTATAACTTCGGTAAACAATGCTTACTTGACTTATTATCAGCACTTGATATTCAAAACACTCAACACAAATGAACCAGCTTATTGATTTAAAAATCATTACCGTCCGACACCCAGCAATCTATGGAAAGGCATTAGTATAAGCTAAACAGTGTTCTTTAATCATCACCATATCACATTCATTGCCAGCATAAAGTTTGTAAATGGCTATAATAATTCAAAGACCTGAATTTCTTCAAATGTACTTTGTAGCCCTTTAACCTTTGTGGGCCACAATCAACTTTTGTGGCAGAATATAGTATAGCATTACCTGAATGTAATTCTCATGAACATCAACACTATAACTACACAATCGTAACATAAAACCATTCTCAAGTCTCGAATACATAGTAAAAAAAAAGACACAATGACCCTGGGTCTTATACTTGCCTCACGTCATGCTTAAGAGATTATGATGAGCACTGCACTACACCGCTACATTACGTTACAGAACGATGCAATTGTATTAAGATAAAAAAAAAAACTTCGGCACCAAATCAATAGCAAAGTATATCTACCTTGTAAAGGCATTGTTTTATAAACTTGAGAGCATCACACCTAATAAACGCGTTCTCAATGAAACACATCTCACAGTGAGTACATTTCAACTCAGCTGGCACGTAAAAGGATTCGGAAATTAAACTATCTTGACTCTAACTGGTTATTCGTATCGAGTAACAATACTATCTGTCACCTAATTTGCTAATAAAATTCCTAAAACACTACTCAGGGCCGAAAAATAGCTTCTGACGATTCGCAGAGCAATGAATGTTTTGGAAATAATCAACAAATCACTGTCGAGATGCGCACTTTCTCCACGGGAGAAAAAGATACGTCGGGCTCTCGAGGGGGACGTAACTGAGGCGACCATCTGGGGTGCCGGAAGTCGTTTGAGAGGGCTTACAGACTTGGGTCGGGAGACTGGTTTTCTCCAGGCGACAATTTTGTCTCCTTTCTCCGACGACAGGCGTTAGAGACTTCGGGCGGGCGACACCTCTCGCGCAGGCACCTCACGAAGCTACTTTCTCCCGTTTTCGGGAGAAAACAGAGTTACAGACTTACCCCCCTGTTTGTAAGAGGAAAAAAGTACATTTTGAATCTGCCAGTTGGGCAATCAATTTCTCGCATTTTATGATATTATGGTCCAGTCTACCATAGTAAGTTGGGGTTCGCAAAATATTTTTAACATCATCACTGAAAATATGGTCTTGGTATTTGTTTAAGAGATTAAGTCTACATTTCAACCTGCAATCTGACAATGATTCCCATTTTAATCCATTTATTAAACTGGTTACGCTAACATAATCGTACCATCCCTTTATATATCTTGCTGATCTTCGCTGCACACGTTAAAGTTCATTATTTAGGCATATTTATTATGAATCCCATATACTGGCAGCATATTCCAATTGAGGTCTAACAAGGGTATAGTAGCTAATTATTCGTACATGATCGTCACATTTACCCAGTACTCTTTTGATGAATCCCAGTCTACGATTAGCTTGACCCATAAACAAACCCGATTCAGGTGTGACGTGGTGGAAAAGGTTCCATATTAAAGGAAAGATGTGGAAAATTGCAATATATTTCCTTTAATATAGCTTGAACCATTATTTCACGTATTTGTTTACACCAGGAAAGAAGGTCTGAGAACGACTGGATTTCCCAGAGGCTAGGCCAAGCCTACAGTAACCAGATCACTCTGAGAAAGTTATGTGGCCAACGAATTTCTCTGTGGGGTCCACAGCTTATCACAAGCCTCTCGAATTCCTACAGTTACAAGTTTCATTTCGCCCCGCATCGTTCATCCTTTCTTCCCGTGTTATAAATCCACATATGAATGCGGTCGTTTACCATATTTTTTTCTTGCCGAATCTGATAGTTTGTAAAATAAAAAGACCCCTATTTATCTGCTTTCCGATCTTTCAATTATTTCTCTAGTTATAGGCGGCGAAAAACTGATGTTTTTAACCCTTTCGGAAAAGTGGGTGTGGTGCAACCTCTGACGCATATCGACTTCGTATCCAATGACAACTGAGTCCGAGGAAGCTACTTCGCCTTATTGCAGTGGGGGATAATACAGCTAACTCTGCCAATGGGAGCGGTTGCGACAGCATCTGTGCGAGCAGACCATCTGAGAACCCCCCTCCACCCCCTTCCCTTCCCCTAAAAGCAGTCAAGGACGGGAGGAAAATGATGTCAATGGTCCCAAAGCAGCTTGTTCGGTGGGCGTTACCTTTTGCTTATATTAATTTGTAATTTATAAGGGAATGACTCTGGTTAGAAGATTAATTTTTTCACTCAAATTCATTTTTCGTTTCCATCTAAAGATTTTGTGTACACAACAGCGATTTCGGTTCTGAGTAAACGCCCCCATTACCATTTTGAGCAATGAAAAGTGTAACTTACCTGGGTAATGTAACTTAAATGCATAATTTAAGTATGATTCATATTTAATGAAAAGGTTGGGAATATGTGATCCTTGTGGGACAGACGAGGTTGGCGTCTTAAAGCCATTCATTACTGACTCATTTATCTCACGTCATTCGAGAGTGTAACAAACTTGATATGATACTTGCATTGTACTATATGGCAGCGAAGCATGGACGATAACAGCAGCAGAGAAGCCAAGGCTGGGAGCGTTTGAAATGTGGTGCTACCAAAGAATGACTTGAAGATAAAATGGATCGATCGAGTGACAAACGAAGAAGTGTTTAGAAGAGTGGGAGAGAAGAGATGTCTACTGAAAACATTAAAAAGAAGACGGGACAACTTAATGGGCCACATCTTAAGACATGAAGGCCTGATGAAGACAGTCGTCGAAGGAAAAGTGAACGGGAGGAATGGAAAAGGCAGGCCTCGTATGAGATGATATGGAGCAAGTTGTGAAGGATGTAAAAGAGAGAAATTATATTAATATGAAGTGGTTGGCCAATAGAAGAATCGAGTGGAGGGCTGCGTCAAACCAATCCTAGGATTGTTGACCCATGATGATGATGATACAAGAAAATATGTGGAACTAGGTAATACACTTTAAACTAGGACATGATGAATGATGAAGACCAGAAATCCATAAGAGAGAAGGAATTTGCTGACAAACTAGGAGAAAATACAATACTCTACACTTGTTTTCATAGAATAGTTCCAGTAACAATGACTTTCCTATCACTTGTCCTTCAAGGTTACATTATGAAGTGTTTTCTCCCTTCCTCTCTCAAAATGCCTGTATTCTATACGTTCAAAAGAAACATTAAGGTGAGGATGGGGTTGGTTTGGTGGCTAGAGTACTGGCCTCCCATCTCAAGGGTCCAGGTTTGATTCCTGGCAGTGGCAGATTTTCCAATGGAAAACCGGTCCCCAATTGAGGGCATTTCAAGTTCAGTACTCCGTCCGTCAGATGGGACGTTAAGACATGGTCCCCTTGACACCTGTCATTAAGAGTAGGCTAATGCCGATGCCGGGTTCCTCTCCACCCTTCCTCCGTTCCCTTAAAACTCCTACCATTATCCAGTTATCCAGTTACCCACCATAATCCTAAAGGCTGCTGGTACATTTTATTCTACAAACGAATGTAAGAAACTTAACGAAATTGTATGTTTGTCTGAAAGGAATTAGAGCAGGTTCTATTTCCTGTTCAGTCATTCAGACAATCGCACAAGCGTTCGAACAATTTGCCGCCTTACACGATACAATGATCTCATACAAGCATTTGTACGAGAAATTGTACAAAAAAAATGTACCGTGTAAAACGGCCTAAAAAACGGTGCAAATGACCTCAGCTGTGGGCCACCTCTCCTGAATAGCCAACCCAACCAACCATTAAGGTATTCTGTGCCCTTTTTAGAACAATTAATCTTTTCGTATAACAATATTACTCCTTTTGGTAGGGTCGCAGGAGATAAGGAAGTTCAAGGTGAACTGCGGGAAATTCCAGGTTTATGACAATACCATGAATGGCGAAAGGGGAGAGAGAGGTTGTGGTGGGCATACCGGACAAATTTGAACAAGATCCTTCGGTAGAGGTCTACTGTTTGATCTTGGCATCACGAATACAAGGGTGAAAAATGCCAATGAACTGGTAGAATAGTAACTGAAAAATGAGCAACTTCCACACAGAAGCTAAGGGAAAACGAGCCAAAACCGCTCGGACTGACTCCCTTCTTCCTATCTGACAACGTGAGGATTGGAAAGAATGCGAGAAAATTGTGACAAAATGAGTGAGACCAAGGCGAGAAAGAGGGAACGACCAGAAAGGAATACAAAGAAATTCAAGACAAAACGGAGGTCGGTTTCGTTGGAACGTGTGAGCGATCAGTAAGGAGGGTCGGACGGCGCTATTCGTGGAGGACAATGGACAACCCCTGAAGGGAGGGAGTTTTAGGTGGGAGATTCCGGCGCGGTAGTCAAAGGGATTCTCTCGTTCCGTGCGTGAGCAGATGTACGTGCGTGGGCGGTAGCGGGATCAGGGGTGAATGGGAGGAAAGGGGTGAGAGTAGGTGCTTCTCTGAGCGATTGTGTGCGTGGGTGTTGAGTCCGCCTAACCACATTAGCACAGCCTCTCCGGGAACGAATGAAGTGGCCGGATAGACAGCTCGGAGATAGGTGGTGGAAGTAGTCTCCTACCTCTCCCAAGAGAGGAAAGGGGGGTCAGGGAGGGCTGATGAGTTCGGTAAATGGGAGCATTGTGGGGTGGTGCCTTGTCAGTGCTTTGAGATGAGAGGGCTAGTTGGGCGGAAGGTGAAGGATGAGGGAGGAGGATTGAGGGCGAGGAACGGATGAAGGGAAGTCCGCAGATTAAATTTCGAGGGGAATCAGAAAGTTAAGGCGGAGAAGGGTTTTGTGAGCCCCACGATTCTCCCACCCCAAGAATCGGCGACTAAACTAGTCGCGAGCTCGGAAATTCGATTATCATTCGGCTACTTCTAGTCCACTTGACGGGGACATTAGTGGGCTTGGAAGTGATAAGGCTCACACTTATTTTTGAAATTCTCATTTGCTTTTTAGAGCATCTTCACGCAACATATGAGCCTGAAGATGCTGTAAAAAGCAAAACCCGGTCGCAATAAACGTTTTTCTCTGTGGAAGTTGCTCATTTTTGAGTTACTATTATGTTACGTTTCCACTCAATCATGCCTGAAACCTCAGAATTTGAACTGGAAGAGTCAGGGAATAGAGCAGGGTAGGAGGGGTGGGAAGGGACATGAATGTGTGGACTGCAGAAGGGTGTACGGACATAGTATTTCATTTATTGGGGAACCTGGACTCAGAAGAAAAATACCTGCACAGAATTATATCATTCAGCATTATGGAAAATGGTCCTGGAGTTAAAACTTTAGTGACAGTGTCCTTTTTTGTGGAATTTTTCCATAATAATAAACATATAAAGTTGTGAATTCCACTGGTTTAATGCTGGTGCATGCACTCCAAATGTGGTGCTACCGAAGAATGATGAAGATTAAATGGATCGACCGAGTGACAAATGAAGAAGTGCTAAGAAGAGTGGGAGAAAAGAGAAGTCTGCTGAAAATTATAAAAAGAAGATGGGACAACTTAACCCTTTGCACTCGATTTTTTTCACCCTCTATGCCAGTAGTCCACTCGGAATTTATTTCTAAATGCCCCTGGATTACACGTGTTGTGTGTCGAGTGACGCTCGACTCGCGAGTTGGTACTGAGCTACGCTGTGTCAAGTATCAGTTGACACCCGAGTTCGGATGTTTTCACCTTCTATACCAGTAGTGCACTTGGAATATAATTATTAGAGGCCCCTTAATTTGGCCCCTGAATGTCGAGTGATACTCGACACGCGAGTTGGTAGTGAGCTATGCTGTGTCGAGTATCACTCGACACCCGAGTGGAAAAGGTTAATCAGCCACATCTTAAGACACGATGGCCTGATGAAGACAATCATCGAAGGGAAAGTGAACGGGAAGAATGGAAAAGGCAGGCCTCGTATGAGTTACATAGAACAGGTCATAAAGGACGTGAAAGAGAGGAACTACGTTAATATGAAGAGGTTGGCCGATGGAAGAATCGAGTGTAGGGCTGCGTCAAACCAATCCTAGGATTGTTGACCAATGATGATGACCACTGGTTTCACATGCGATCCTGAGAGACTCCTTTAAAATCTGTTACTACAACCCGAAAAGAATTTTAAGGACCTTGACCAATGCCAAAGAACTTTTTGAACTCAATCGGAAGAGCAGAATGTGTAATATCAAGTGTGACAATGCTCCAGCTATTACATTGCACAGACAGGATGAAGCTTCTCCAAAATGAACGAAAAAAAGAACTGGTTCCAAAACGGTGACCTGACCTCCAGCTTAGCACAACTTCTAATGGTGTCGTTTACCATATTTTTTATTGTCGATTCTAATAGTTCGTAAAATAAAAGGACCTGTATTTTTCTGTTTTTGGATCCGTCAATTACTTCTCGAGTTATAAGCGGCGGAAAACTGATGTTTTTTAAACCCTTTCGGAAATGTGGGCATGCATGCGACCACTTAAGTCATCCACTTAGTCCAATCACAACTGAGCCCACGAAACTCTTTTGCCTTATTGCAATGGGGGACACACAGCTGACTCTGCCAATGGAAGCGGTTGCGACAGGATCTGTGCAAGCAGACCTTCCGAAAACCCCCTCCACTCCGTTCCCTTCCCCTAAAAGCAGTCAAGGACGCAATGGAGGATAATGCAGCTGACTCTGCCAATGGGAGCAGTTGTTAGACAGGATCTGTGCGAGCAGACCTTCCGAGAACCCCCCTCCACTCCCTTCCCTTCCCCTAAAAGCAGTCAAGGACGGGAGGAGGTGGATGACATAATAAGTCTCAAAGCAGCTTGTTTGGTGTGTGTCACCTTTTCCTTACTTTAATTTTTGATTTATGAGTGAATGGCTCTGGTAAGAAGATTAATTTTTTCACAAAGATTCATTTTTCGTTTCCATCTAATGATTTTGTGTACAAAACTGTGATTTCAGTTCCGAGTAAACGATAGAAGAATGGAGTGGAAAGCTTTGTCAAACCAATCCTAGGATTCTTGACCAATGATGATGACGTCTCACTCACTATTTTGGTCTTTCCGTTCTTTCCGTACACTGATTACTTCTAGGGCATCTTCTTTCCACCATTATCTCATCCTAAAATGCACCTGTTGCTTGACCCTCTGGAAAGCTAATACAAGTATACGCACAAAATCCCAACTTTGTTCACAAATTGACCACTATTTTGCTTATGTTCCTTTACAGGGTTCATACCAAATTTCCATTTTCAATTCCCCCGACTTTTCCCCGATTTCCAGTCCTAATTTTTGAAATTTCCCTGACTTTATGTCAATGGCAAAGCAGTCGTATACATAGGGATTTTTTGGGAGAATGCAGCAAGGTGTATTGTGAAATAAAATTTATTTATTCCAGGAAAGTAACATATTGCAGTCAAAATTCAAAAACAAAACAGCGGACGAGCAGACCAAGCTGCTGGATCCCGAGCGAGCCGCCAAGTCGGTGCTACCCCGTGCCACCCAGACAGCTAACGCCAACAAAATGCGCACCTTTGCTGCTCGAGCGCACAATGCTTCATGAATTCAACCCCAATTTTAATCTTTTTGCTGCGCCTCCCAGCCCAGAATCTAATTTCCCTGACATTTCTCTGACTTACAGTCCCCATTTTTATTTCCCTGACATTTCCATGACTTCCCTGACCAGTATGAACCCTGCTTTATTTTTATGCCAATGCACCAATAAGTTTTTTTTTCGGGATGCTGTTAACAGTATGCATTTATTGGTAAGATGGAAAATAACACCCTATGTGGGGGAAAATAACCTACTTTCCACCAAAAAAATAACACCACCTTTTGCAGATCCCTAGTTACCACCAATAAGGACATGTGAATAAAGTTTCACAGAAATGTAAGCATAGATAAAAATAACTCGTGCCATTTTAAGAAAGTTAGTGATCTTGGGTAATTATTGAGCAAGCATTTAACTTCCAAATTACACACTGCTACCTGTATTACATAAGCTTCTAAAACACTGGGATTTGTTTCCAAAAGTGCAAAACCTTAAATATTTGACCATTATAAATATTTGTGAACGCTGTCAGACCTCAACAAGAGTTTGCTTCTACCATCTGGTCTTCTTATTACATTCCTTATGAGTTCTTTACAAAGAAAGTGTAAGATACGTTTCTTTGTACGATCAATATCCAACTTTGTGAGGATTATTTATATATTTATCATGATAATCTTCTGGATGAGTTGAACCATAGAGTAAGAATATAGAATCTATACTTACGCTATGGTTGAACATAGATACATACAAAACAGAATTGTAGAATTGTAATCTTCTAGTAATACATAGAACTTGTGGACTGTACATTGAAGAACTGTAAACTTTTATCTTTAATTTAGTTTCCAGTACCTTTCCATAATATTAATCCTTAGGTACTTTTTGTCGATGCAATACCTTTCAAATACATCCATAATTTTCCACTATTGCAGTTTCATTGATTCCACAATTAAAATTTCAATTTAAAGTCACTAGATATTTTTCACATCACTATTATATCTAATTAGATTTTTAATAATAGTGCGAGGCTTATTTTTGTCCATACGGCTTTGAGAAAATTGGCTTGCCCGTATGCATAATCAAATTAATAAGCTACATCAGTACTCACCTCCACTGAACCGGTGGGTTCCTCACACCAACGAGGCAAACTTAATAATTGGGTGACATCACTGTCCATGAACATCAGAATAGTATTTCGCCATTCCGGATACCGGCTTTCAAAAGTGACTTTACATTCCAGGCACCTCATTTTGAAAAATCTGAATTCTATCAATTTATTCAAGCAAGTTGAGCACACGCACCATGGAAAACCTTCTAACCTCTTCACCTGCGAAAAGAATCAAACCAAAACGGGGATCCAAATTCAAAATGAGGAGAAAACACATATAGTAAGAAGTTCGATAGTAAAAATAACCTTGCATGAATGGCACCCACAACATTAACACAATGGTAGCTTACCTGGATGTGAAGCAAGTCTTCAATCACATCCTGAACTACGAAATCCACCTTGTCATTTTCCTTAAAAATATCTATTAATGTCCCACCACTACACAGGCACAACCTACACAAACTAATTTGGGGAAAAGAACACATATTGAACAGTGAGAGCACGAAATGGTGATGCCCTTAATAAAACCTGGATCCATGTAATAACTCAGTCTTGCTACCAATAACGTAACAAAAGTTCATTCATGATCACCTAGATTTTATCAATACTACTCCTATAACACGCCGATTCGATTGTTTACAAAGGAATCGCAACAACAACGTATGCATACTTGCCCCTATAACAATGATTGAGTTATACCTGTAGAGACGCGCTTCCACCGAACCCTTAATTTTCCATTAGCATAACCCTAAATTCATCACCATGAAATCAGTTTAGCATTCACAACACAATTTCTCACTATAAATAATATGTAACTACGCCTCGTACTGATACAGCTTGCACTCCGCTTGACTTCGCTTCTCGCGCTTCATAAAAAAGTGACAATTGAAAAACAAAATAATGCGCTTCTCTTTGAACTCTTTGAAAGCATGCAAAAGTTATTTAGCGAGTTCTTCTCCTCTGATCTCTGTAGCATTTATCATTTAAGTGCATATTGAAGGGCGAGAGAAAACAGCGATGCGATGGACAACCCTCGTTCGGGAATGCCAATTTAAAATTAAATTTAGTGAATTCTAATTCTGCGCTGTACATGAATTTGTTGGTCTGGTAGATGTGAGCTTAACAGTCACGAACTTCAAACATTTCTCCTGCTGAAGCGGTGTACGTTACCACTTTCTTATCGCATTAGAACATACTGAACGAGGTTTACGTGGGTAATGTGCTCAACTGATTATAATCTATTTGTCTCTGCCTCCAAAATTTACGTCATCAATGGTTTTTGTAACTGAAGAGAAATGTATCTACTAAATATAAAATGCATGCACATTAGTGATAAACGCTTGAAATGCAATATTCTAATGTCAATTCACGGTCCCAAGGGATCTTGTGTCAATTAAACAAGGCTGGTTTAAGCTGAGTTTCCTTACTCAAGTGAATACTGACTCCCATTAAATGTGACGATACATGTTAGGCATGGGTATCTTTTGTCCTTGTTATCACATTTATGATCCCAATCAATCTAAAAATTGAACTTTAAACTATTGCAGTAGATACTTTCTATCCCTATGGTTTCATTAGGCCCATACCCTGATAGTAATCAAAACATAATACTGGCCTAGCATCATTCCAGCACCGGCAACTCATGTTTATATTATGATATTATTTGTGAAGGAAGAGTCTTAACAACTGAAGTCATTTGCATCCGTCAGGCTTCATGGGTATTTGGGAAGAGGTAGGAATTTGAGAAGTGTAGATATGTTGGAAAGAAACCCAGTTTTTTATTAAGCTGTCCTTAATGGAAGAAGCTAAGGGGTCACAAATTTCAATGGTAAGAGTATTGACCTTTATAAAGTCCTTATAAGGACTCTCGACATGATATTGAAGTAGGAGCTAACATACCAATAAAAAATGTGCTGCTCTAGGAATCTAACCAGGCCACTCAGGATGAGAGGCCACACTAGCACTAGATTCTAGCCACACATCAGATTAAGGTTATAAGAGGAATTGAATTTGAGAGGAAAATTAATGGGGAGTTTAGTTGCATAGACTAGAGCTATGGGATTAAGAGAATGAGCTACTGTTAAAGTTCTCTCTATGAAAATGAAACCTTGAGTTTACAGTATGAGGTAAAATTTTGTATGTTCTTAACAAGAGAGGAAGCGAATGGTTGGAGAGTTTGAATGAGATTTGATGTGATGAAAGACCCCTACTTGCATGTGTCTGGCAATAAAACATTGACTGCATCTATGTAGATGATCTACGACTATGGGAACATAGCAGGATGTAGAACTATATGATACCTATTGATTGATTACACTTTCCTTGCATTTCTCAGCAACATTGAATGCTTCGATATTATATCAACATGTCTATACCATTTCCAAACACCAAGTCAAAACCAAAATAAGAAACAACAACACCATATCAACAATTGTTGCTATGGTGTTGATTAATGACTATGACTTGAAAGTCAATACTATAAACATAATAGAGAACATATCATATCTCCTTTTTTTGCCTTTTTTAAGATTTAATTAAACGAGATTTTGTTGTTATATTCAGCATTCTACTATTGATTCTGTGGTAATCTAATCATTATGATACAATCTTATATTCATTTGTTCAGTTTTTGTATCTATGGAGACGATAATAAATATGAAGTGAAATTGCTTGTGTGTGTTCGTATGCTCTTACAATAATTAATCCTTTCACTTTATTACGAAGCTTTCACTAAGAGTTCGAAGGAAAAACCCAACAAATGGTTATGGGCCCAGATGAAGAAAGTGAAAGAAGAAACTGTAGATGAACGATTTTTATAATAATCAACCATCTTTGAAAGTGATTTAAGAGCACGTTTTCTCCGGTTTTGTAAGAAGAAGTTTTTCATTGTTCTCATTTGTGAAAAGATGGATTCTACTCTAAGTATATTTGGAAATGGGATCGCCCGCCTCAAAGGACTGGAAAATTATCAAGACTGGAAATTTCAGGTGAAAAATTTTATGCAGCTAAAGGGGTTATGGAATGCAGTAGAATATTCTGTAAATGATAAAGGTGAAACCATTACTCCCAAGGCTGGAGATGATCTGAAAGCTAAAAATATTATTAGTCTTCTCATCGATACAACTATTAAGTCATATGTGATATCAGCCAAGTCTGCCAAAGAAGCTTGGAATAATCTGTCAAATGCCTTTGAAAATAAGGGATGGAGCAGAAGATTTTCACTTCAGAGAGAACTGTGGAATTGCAAGCGCAACAAGTTCAAGAATATGTTTGAATATGTCTCAAGAATTAAAGATCTGTGTCAAGAGCTTGATGACATAAATTCTAAAGTGGAAGATAGTTGGCAAATCTCAATCCTGCTGAGTGGTTTGGGTGAAGATTATGATCCTTTGGTAATGGCACTAACCAACAGAAATACTGATACTACTCTAGAAGAGGTAATTGAAGCGCTCTACCAAGAAGCATCTAGGCGAGAGCAGTCATCATCCAGTTCTGCGAGTAGTTCAACGGCTATGTACTCAGCCAACAAGAAGAATTGGAAATCTGGTGGCAAGCAGAGTAGTAATAACAACAACAGCAATGGTGAAGAGTTTAAGTGTTATCGATGCCAAAAACCTGGACATCTGGCCAGATATTGCCGATCCAAGTTACCTTCCAATAACAAGAAGACTGAGAATAAGCCTGAGCAGAAGCCACAAGCAAGGAGAGAAAGTAAAGCTTTGTTTTGTTCAGTTCAAGCGCTGTCAGTGAAAGCAGATCCTCATGAATGGTTAATAGATTGTGGAGCAAATGAAAACATGACTTCAAACGCAGAAGGAATGGTTAGCCTGAAGAAATTGGATAGGAAAATGACAATTTCTGTGGCAAATGGTGAAACACTCGAGCCAATCGGTGTTGGAGATGTTCCTATTCAAGTGAAAGCCAATCCTGATGTTGACAAGATATCAAATGTTCTGTGTGTCCCTGGATTATCTACCAACTTACTTTCTGTAAGTAGACTTGTGGAGAAAAATTTATCAGCCTTATTTGATAAGAATGGATGTAGAATTTTTGAAATACCTGAATTAGAGGTTAACTGTACATTATTAGCCACTGCTTCAGAAGTTAATGGACTCTACAAGTTGGATGTTATCAAACCTGAGAGGGGAGCCTACAAAGCAGATCATGAAGATACCGAGAAACTATGGCACCAGAGGTTAGGTCACCTCAATAATCATGCAATGAAGTTACTGAAAGGTGGAATGGTGTCAGGAGTTAATTTTGAAGAAAAGGTAAACTATGAACCCTGTGAACCATGTATCAAGGGCAAATTTGCAAAATTACCGTTCAAGAAAAAAGGAAAGAGAGCAACCAAGAAATTGGAGTTGGTTCATGTAGACCTGTGTGGACCCATAGAACCACAAGGTTTGAAAGGGGAGAGATACATGATGCTATTAATTGATGACTACACAAGGAAAACTTTCTGCTATGTTTTAAAAACAAAAGATCAGGCTTTTGATTATTTTCAAGGCTTTAAAGAGAGGGCAGAAAAACAAGTAAGTGAACAAATAATGTGTGTAAGGTCAGATAATGGAGGAGAATTTTGTGGGCAAGATTTTGAAAACTATCTGAGAAGAAATGGCATACAGCATCAGAAAACTGAAGTCCACACTCCACAACATAATGGAGTAGCTGAGAGAGGTAACAGGACAACTATTGAAAGGGTTAGGACTCTGATTGCAGGCACTGGATTGAGTAGGTGTCTGTGGCCAGAGCTCTGCCAAACAGTTGTGTATCTGAAAAATAGATGTCCCACAAGGAGTGTAAAAGATTTTGTACCTGAAGAATTATGGAGTGGAAAGAAGATAGATTTGGGCTACCTCCGATCAGTCGGTTGTGCAGCATACATGCATATTCCCAAAGAACGCAGAACCAAACTGGATTTTAAAGCCAAAGAAATGGTAATGATAGGTTATGGAGAAGATGACTTTGGTTATAAACTTGTTGACTTATCTACAATGGAAATAGCTCGTTCCAGAGATGTCATATTCAATGAAAGAAAGTTTCCAGCCGTGGAAAAAAGAAGAAATCCAATTACTGATCCAAAACTGATTCGTGTTGGAATTCTTGGGATAGATTTTGATTCCCCTCAAGTGAGCGAAAATGAGGATGAATCAGAAGAAGATGAACCCCAGCCCGAGGAGCCAGAACCTGAAGTTCAAGAGCTCGAGGTACCAGTTCCAGAGGTCGAGCAGCCTAATCCAGGTGGAATGGATCCACCGAGAAGATATCCACTGAGAAATAGACAAGCGAAAGAGTATCCTGATTTTGTAAACTGGGAAGAAGTCCATGATTTTGTAGCGCATAGTGTTGTGTGTGGTAATGGAAATGTTGTTTCTTGCAGCCTGCTTGATAATGTACCCCTGAATTATCAAGAAGCCATGATGAGTGACCAAAGATACGAGTGGGAGAAGGCAATAGCTTCAGAGCTTGAATCCCTGAGGGAAAATTCAGTGTGGAATTTAGTAGATCTCCCTCCTGGTCAGTCAGTGGTAAAATGTAAGTGGGTATTTGCTATCAAGAAGGATAATGATGGTAAAATAATAAGATACAAAGCAAGACTGGTAGCAAAAGGGTACAGTCAGGAATATGGCGTAAATTATATGTCAACTTTTTCTCCAGTGATTAGGCATGTCACTCTGAGATTTCTTTTAGCCCTTGCAGTAAAACTTGATATGGAAGTTTTCCACTGGGATATTGTGACAGCATTTTTGTATGGTAAGTTAAAAGAGGACGTTTATATGACACAACCTGAAGGATGTATTCAGAAGGAGCAGAAAAACAAAGTTTGTAAACTTGAGAGAGCTTTATATGGTCTGAAACAGTCAGCCAGGGAATGGTATTTTGAATTGAAAGAGTATCTGGTTTCTAAAGGTTTTCGACTTTCTAAGATTGAACCGTGTGTCTTCATCAAGGGTAGTAAAAGTTGTTTTATTATACTAGCTGTCTATGTTGATGATTTAATTGTGATTGCTAACAATGCTAAAGAAAGGGAAGTGTTGAAGGCAGATTTAACAGCTAAGTTCAAACTGAAGGATTTAGGTCCTGTGAGTCAGTTGCTAGGTGTGAGAATTAGAAAGACTGGTGATGGATATTTCATGGATCAAACTCAGTATATTGAGGGAATACTCCGTAAGTTTTGTATGGAAGATAGTAGGTCTGTGAAAACACCTTTAGAGTTAGGAGTGAAATTGAAAAAGGTTGAAGAGTGTGATGTAGAATTACCATATCAGAGCCTAATAGGAAGCCTTATGTATTTAAGTGTGATGACAAGACCTGATATTACATTTTCTGTGAGTTATCTTAGCCAATTCAACACAAGTTATGATAAGAATCATTGGAATTGTGCTAAAAGAGTTTTGAAGTACTTGCATGGAAGCAAAGATTTGTGTTTAGCATTTAAGAAAGGTGGTGAAGAATGTTTGATAGGTTATTCTGATTCAGATTGGGGTGGAGATGTAGTTGATAGAAAATCCTATTCAGGATATTTCATTAAGTTGTTTGACTGTCCTATAGCATGGGGGAGTCGAAAGCAGCAATCTGTGGCACTTTCTAGTGCGGAAGCAGAGTATATGGCAATTACTCTAGCAATTAAAGAGGGATTATTTCTTAAGAATCTGTTTAAAAATATTTTGCAGAGAAGTGTAGAATTTAATCTTGGATGTGATTCTCAATCAGCCCGTGCAATGGCATCAGAGGATATGTTGTCTACTAGAACAAAGCATATTGACATTCAATATCATTTTATCAGAGAGTGTGTGCAGAATGGGAGTGTCAAGTTGAATTATGTGCAAACTGATAAGATGGTTGCTGATGTACTTACTAAGGCACTAAGTGTGCAGAAGTTTGTGTTTCATGTGGGAAACCTTTGTTTACTTGAGTTTTAAGTAATGATGTGTTAATTTTTGGTTTTATTTAGTTTGTGCTTAATGATAAGATTAAGAGGGGGTGTTGTTATATTCAGCATTCTACTATTGATTCTGTGGTAATCTAATCATTATGATACAATCTTATATTCATTTGTTCAGTTTTTGTATCTATGGAGACGATAATAAATATGAAGTGAAATTGCTTGTGTGTGTTCGTATGCTCTTACAATAATTAATCCTTTCACTTTATTACGAAGCTTTCACTAAGAGTTCGAAGGAAAAACCCAACAGATTTGATGCTTCCAAATTACATCAACATGTCAGACACAACAACCAAGCCAAGACCAAAATAAGAAACAGCAGTGCCATAGCAACAAAGTCAGTAAGTAGTAACACATTAACAAACGTATTTCTCCTGTTTTTGCCTTATTTTTTTACGCCTCGCATAAAAAAAATTACAAAGTCAGATATGCCTTATTGCCAGTTCACAAATTCAATTTATCCAGAGGTCTTATATGCCTTTTTCCTTCACCATATTGGGCATTATCTTGTGAGGACCCTTGGCATTACGATCGCTAGTCCTACTCACATCAGGTGGCACTAAAAATGGTTAAGTACCTCTGAGACTCATATGCAGGGAAACCCATTATACCTGGTGTCAAGAAAATCACCTCTGCCTCAATACCCAAAAATCACAGTTAGTTATATTTTCTCATAATAAAATTGAAAATAACTTTCTAGTTAAGTTCAACAATAATACTATAGAGTAGCGTTAATTATACAAAATTTCTTGGCATGCACCTCAGTGTCAACCTCTCTTGGGAACTACATATTGACATACCTACTCATGAAAAAACTTAGCTGTGTTTTATTTTGTGAGAATTTTACATAGTTCAGTCTTGATGCCCTTTTAATTCTATATTATGGTATCTTTTTCTCACACATGACATACAACGAAATACTTTTGGGTTCATCCACGCATGCAGTAAAGATCTTCAAATTGCAGAGAAGATTAGTCAGGATTATGACGAAATAGTCATGCTGTTCCCCATCCAGACCAACCTTTGCAAATCTAAGCATTCTTCCATTCCCCTGTGTATACATCACGGTCTCAGTGGTATATGTTCGACAAAACCTGTCCAAATTCTCCACAAAGTGCTGACTTCCATCAATATGAGACACAAAGATCAAAATACCTCCATCAAGGTAGAGTTAGGACTAGTGAATCTAGCCCTAAAGAAATGGGCATCGAACTTTTTAACAAACTACCCAATCGGATAAGAAACATTAAATCTTTGTGTGCTTTTAAACATAATGTTCAAAGTTTCCTTTGGGAGAAAATGCTCTGCTCTGTTAACGAATATTTATATGACTAATCAAACTGAGTGATTTTCAGCTTTGTGCTCCTTATACCTAATTTGACATTCATAATTTTTTGCTTTGTTTCTTTTTATTGCTTCTGTATTTTGATTGTATGTGCATACATCATCTTGACGTGTCTTATATCAGATGAAAATTTGATCTTTGGACAAATAAACTATTATTAAGCTATGTAGCAATTCCTCACCTCTCCTTCCTCATTGCAATTGGTTTTTCAGTTCCTTGCCTAAAGAGCGGGTCTCAAAGGCATCCTTACACTCTATGCACCTGCGTTTGAAGAGATGGAACTCGGACAGCTTACGCAAGCACCTCGAACAAATCTGCCAGGGAAGTTCAGGGTCCTCCACTGCCTACAATGAGAGAGAAAGAGGAAATC
Source organism: Platycnemis pennipes (assembly GCA_933228895.1). Classification (NCBI taxonomy): domain Eukaryota; kingdom Metazoa; phylum Arthropoda; class Insecta; order Odonata; family Platycnemididae; genus Platycnemis; species Platycnemis pennipes. The sequence goes on along the minus strand of OW121858.1, from coordinate 17,320,074 downwards.
ATTTTCCTGCTGCTTGTATGGAGCCAAGAAGAGCAATGGAGTCCATCAGCGGGTGGTTGATGAGCTACTGAAATCACAGAAAAGCGAGACAACCAAAGGTGGCTATCGTTTTATGATCCCTCTTTTCATGTCAGTTACTCCTAATCTTTGATTTCTTCAAGTCCAGACTGAAATGCAGCATTTATTGTGTGACTGAGATAATGGGTGTCTGCCTCCGCACTTCAGGGGGACAAATTGACATGTGGTCGGCATATCAGCCATGGAGGGATAACTTCTTGCACGGTTTAAACCACGCCAGTCGCTTGCAAAGGGAGCTCGATTTCGCCAATATAAATACCAATCAATTTAAATTAAACCAATGTGTTGAAATATTAGACTATTACATATTGCATATGTTCAGGACGTGGGTTATAACGAGACCCTGAATGAAATTCTACGACACCCCAGTTTGAGATGCTAACTTTTTATAAAATTGATCACAACTTTTCTTCTCTTAAAGTTATACACTGGAAACTTACATAGTGCATGGAAAACATATATATCTATCATTCTTCAAACTTTGGTTGCAATTGAACACCTTATAATTTATTTACGCCTTATAATTTATTTACGAGTCATCAAAGTCGGCACTTTGCTCGAACACCGTCTAAAACCGGCACTTTTTACCTTACAACTGTTGTGAAAAATATGAAAATGCATTTTGAAAATGTAAATCTGCTATCCAATAACACAGAATTAAATACCTATGAAAATTACGGTGTGATTAGTTTTTCTGTAGGCCCAGCTGTTAATTTGTTATTTGTATTCAAACTCGAGTGCACATAATTTCTGCACCAACAGTAGATAGGCTGCTCTCCTTCACAGCAGTCCTTGAGAAGACGACCATTGCAGGGGACTTAAACGCCAAGAATCAGTACCGGGGCTGCAGAGCCATTAATGTAAAGGGCGACCAACTGGAAAGGGTCCGACTCACCGCTCCACCTCCTAATCCCTTCCGCTCCCACCCACTTCCTACCCAATAGAGACCAAACAGCACCGACATCCTTGATATTGCCCTCTCCTCCACTGACCTACCCTTACCCGCGCAATCAATGTCCATGACACCTCTGCCTCCGACCACGCAACTGTTTCCTTCATCCTCAACCTTACCCCCATCCTCTCCACCCTGCTCCCTAAGCATGTAAACTGGGAACTATTCCATACCGAGGTACACCTTCTCCATCTCCCTCCCCAACCTCTCAAAACCACCGCAGACATAGACATGGCCATCGATTGGAAATGAAAATCCACTTTGTACATTCCACCACACAAAGGTTTTAATAGTTTCACCCATGGTTTCGACAATATATGTCATTATCAAGATCTATATAATGACATATATTGTTGAAACCATGGTAGAAACCAATAAAACCTTTGTGTGGAACGTACAAAGTGGATTTTCATTTCCAATCGAGTGGTTCCACAAAGTAAAGCCTCAAACATTGAACTTTGAAATGGCCATTCATAACCTCACCCTCCTAATTTCCGAATCCCTCACCGCCTCCACAAAACCAGTCCTTCCGCCATCCCCCCACCCTCATACCCTACCTCTCTACCTTCCTCACCCTAATCTGTGAGCGAAACCAGGCCAGGCGCCACTTTCAGCATATCCACAACCCTGAGTTTGCGGTGGATTATCTCAACCTGCGACTCCACGTGCAGGCCAAGCTGAGGTCCATGCGAGCTCAGGACATAACAAAACGGCTAATCACCACCGGTACGGAGAAGGTGCTCACGCCGTGGAAAGTGGAGCGGCAGATACACGGCAATCCATCAACCGTTGTGACCCTGCGCACAAACGGAAACTACATCAACGGCAACCTGGAGAAGGCGAACATCTTTGCCCAGCAACTTGCAAACACCTTACGTGACAACCTTCCTTCTAACATAAATTAATTCACTTTGTAAAATTCCACAGATTTATTAAAACCGACCTAGGTTTCCACTTACACAGGCATTATTTGTAAGCCGAAATCTAGGTCGGTTTTAATAAATCTGAGGAATTTTACAAAGTGAATTAATTTACGTTATCAATATGTGGTTCCACAAAGTCAAGCCCAGCAATTTGTTATAACCTGCCTTCTCCCCACAAACCCTGAGCTTCCTCCGCCTGTACCGCCCTAACCTTCACCCCCACCTCCGAACCCGTGCCTATCACCCCAATCGAGATCAAATCCCTAATAACCCACCTCCGGACAAGGAAATCACCTGGTTCCGGACCACATTGCGAACCACGCCATTAAGAACCTTCCTTCTGACTACCACACCCTAATATCTGACATCTTCAACACCTGCCTCCACCTCTCCTATTTCCCGGATCCTTGGAAAACCGCAAATATTGAAATGATTCCGTTGTTTCAGGCGTGACTTCATGGAATTTGCTTAGCATATTGAATGAGAATCAGTAACTTTGTAATTCCACATGTATTTATTGCAAACAATAAATACATGTGGAATTACAAAGTTACTGCTTCTCATTCAATATATTGAAATGATCCTGAAACCCGAGAAACCTTCTCCAGATCCTACTTCCTATAGACCTATCTCCCTACTTCCTACCCCCAGCAAGTTGCTGGAGCAAATCATCCTCCATCGCCTGGAAGCCGTGGCCGACGAGAACCACCTGATCCCGCCGTGGCAGATGGGCTACCACCACTCAGCCACCCACCAGCTTGTCCACCTTGTTGACAGCATAGCATCTGGCTTCTAGCGGAACGCAACCACTCTGGCGGCTTTCTTGGACCTCCAGCAAGCCTTCGATCACGTCTGGCCCGGCGGCCTCATCCTGAAAATGTCACAACTTCCAATTCCCACCTACCTCAACAAAATAATCCTGTCTTTCCTCACATCCCGCTCCTTCCACGTCACCGTAAACTCCTCTTCCTCGGCCTCTCACTCTATCCATGCAGGTGTCCCCCAAGGCACCATCCTCTCTCCCATCCTCTTCCTCTCCGACATCCCTATCCCACCGAACACCACCCTTTACCAGTAAGAGGACGACATTGCCCTGACAACGGAATCCGTTAGCCCAGCCTTCGCCTCCAAGTGACTGAAACCTGTGGTCACCTCCACAGCTCTGTGGGTCCAGTCTTGGAAACTGTCAGTTAACCCCAGGAATACTGAGCTCGTCACCTTCACCAGAATCTGCCGAAATCTCCGATTACTTCAGATCGTCATAGGAGAAACGGCGAGTGTGGCAAACACCTCGACCAAATACCTTGGCATACCACTCGACAGCAGACTCCTCTTCGAACGGCACACAGCAACGACCACCTATGAAAGTTTCGTAGTGATGACGTGAAACACTTTAATGAAACTTCTGTAAGTGCGTTGATGTACTGTATATGCGGTGGTACTATGAGCCCTCTGTTCTCATGGAAAAAACACTCCAAGACTCCATCCATCTAACAATAAAACCATGTTTCATGAAGCAATGTCGCGTTACCTCGTCACAATCCGAAAGGCAGACAACTTATCCAAGGCCCTCTCTCCGCTCTACAAATGGCGATCTCCACTGTCGCTCCAGACAAGGTGCTCGTATTCATCAGCACCGTGGAACCCACTCTCACGTACGCCTCCCCAGCTTGGGCATTTCGCTCCAGGGCAAACATCAAGAGGCCTGACGGAACCTAGCACCACCTGATCTGGAAAATGTCGCTCACCAAATGCACATGTTACCTGTGGGGGAACACATCCTTTCATTGACAACTGTGCCAGGAAGTGAATTTTTGCTACAGGAATTATAGTAGGGTTTTTCCTTTTGGGGTATTTTCTTGATAATTTCTGTGGAGAATGATTCCACGTACAAATTCCCCACAGGGAAAATGTCGGGGGCCCCGTGGTTCGTGCGTAACTCCCAGCTCCACAGTGAGCTAAACATAACCGCCCTTCCTGACACCCTCCAACACCTTCACATGGTTGGTTGGTTATTTAGGGGAGGCAACCGACAGCTGAGGTCATTTGCGCCATATAGGATAGGTGGTAATGGTAGGAGTTTTAAGGGAACGGAGGAAGGGTGGAGAGAAACCTGACATCAGCATTAGCCTACTCTTAACGAAAGGCGCCAAGGGGGACTTAACGTCCCATCCGACGGACAGAGTACTGCACTTGAAATGCCCTCCACTCAAGTGGGGACCGGTTTTCCACTGAAAAATCCGCCACTGCCGGGAATTGAACCCAGGCTCTCGGGATGGGAGGTCAGTACTCTAGCCTACAGATGGGCAACTTGGTAAATTACCGCAGTAATTTTCGTAAATTACCGTGGTATTTTTCGTAAATTACCAACACCCCTGAAAATTACCGTAATAAAGGCTAATTTTTAGAAAAGTTCTTTTTCAGAAAATTTCTTCCTCACAAAGAAACCATTGGAATGGGTGATATTATAAATCAAGAAGCTAAAACGATTTTGTTTACATTATGTCCTTGATTAATTCCAACTAATTCAGAGTAAAATAACAAATGCACATTGCGCCGAGGTACTTCTGTCTTTGGAACGAAAATTTCTCATGATGTGACAAAAGAGAGCTAAATTGAGCTATTGAGCTTGAGAAAAGAGAGCTAAAGAGTTGCTGCCAGCTTTCTTTTAATTTTTTTAATGAGTTATAATTGATAAACGTCGTGATATGTTTGATATAAGCGTCGGCATTTGTATCCCAATGCTATTTTATTTCGTTTTGAGTCCTCTGATAAGTATTTGCAGCTCAAAACTTATAATTACCGGGAAATTACGGTAATTTTCGAAAATTACCGTAATTTACCGCGGTAATTTACCTCAATTGAAAATTATGGTAATTTACCCATCTCTACTCTAGCCACCACACCTTCACATTCGATTCAAGAGATCCCTACTCCTCACTAAAAACCTTACCCTCACACACTTATGGCACGGAAACCTACCTGAAAACTCCAAATTTCCCTCACCTCAATTCTTTCCCCGACTTCCCTAATAAAATAACCCGTCTTCCCTAAATAAAATAACCCATCGTTCCACAGCATAATTCCCCATCCTTTACAAACCCTAACATAATAACCCATCGACTTTCCTGTTGTGACCTTTCCCTTATGCATGAACCACTCTGTCTACGGCCCCCGGCCAGCAAGCAGACACACCATGACGGGGAGACCCCAGATGAAGCCACGACAAGGAAGGAAGGAAAGTGTTTATAGTGTGACTGAACATTCACCGCCTATTGTTTTGCTTTAAACATTGACTGGAAAAAATAGTGAGATATTCTTATTGATAGTTGATTAAATTGGAAATCATCGCAATGTAATTTTTACTGAATACATATATGTTCCTAAAAATATATATTTTGACACACAGCTCCCTGTTAAAAATTCCCCATAGAAAATCCTTATAGGGACATGGAATTCCTTATTGGGAATTGGCATTCCCTATAGGGAAATGAAATTCCCTATAGCTATAGGGACATGAAATTCCCTGTAGAGATTTTATGTTCCCTATGGGGAACTCCATTAAAAATCCCTATAAGGACATGAAATTCTCTGTAGGGAAATGAAATTCCCTATAGGGATTTTATGTTTCCCCATTGCCAATTCCCTATAAGGACATGCAATGAGGAATTTTTAACAGGGCTGCTGGAGGTAAAGACAAGAATATTTTGGCACCAGAGCCTGGTGAAGGTTGCAGTGGCAGTGCAGCTGCAAAATTTGCCTCTGTAAGTTTTTAATCTTTTAATGTAAACTCTACTCAATAGAAATATAAAACAGAAATGATGGATGTAATTGACATAGTTTTTCTAGGGCCTCCGTAACCACTACTGCAAAAGATACTTTGTCTTAAAATTTCCCTGGATTCAGAGGTATACATATTCTACTGTTACTTCTCCTCATGTGATCAATACTTTTTTTTAATACCTTAATAGGATCATCAATTAATTACGATAGTGGGCATAGAAAGTCTGCAGCAATAATGATGACATTAATACTTAGAGTAATACCTAAAATGGGGTCGTTTACCATATTTTTTTTATTGCTGAATATGATAGAGTTTGTGAAATAAAAAGACCCGTATTTTTCCGTTTTTTGATCCGTCAATTATTTCTCGAGTTATAGGCGTCGAAAAACTAATGTCTTTAACCCTTTCGGAAAAGTGGGTGTGGTGCAACCTCTGACATATAACGACTTCGTCCAATCACAACTGAGCCTGCGAAGCTACTTCACCTTATTGCAGAGGGGGGGACACAGCTGACTCTGCCAATCAGAGCAGTTACGACAGCATCTGTGCGAGCAGACCTTCCGAGAATCCCCCTCCACTCCCTCCCCTTTCCATACGAGCAGTCAAGGACAGGAGGAAAGTGATGTCAATGTTATCACAGCAGCATTTTCGGTGGGCGTCACCTTTTGCTTATTTCAATTTTTGATTTATGAGTGAACGGTTGTGGTTAGAAGACTAACTTTTTTAACTAAATTTCTTGTTTCCTTTCCATCTAACAATTCCGTGTACAAAATTGCGATTTCGGTTCTGAGTAAACGCCCCCATTGTGTATGAAAGGGAATGTAATATATTGAAACTTGAACAACCACTGTTTTAGATGTATACATATGTAGATATTTACCTTTAAATCTAAAGATGTAAGAAATTAGATGGCATAGAAAATGAGTGGAAGCCATGCCAACAGTGAGGAGGATGAAGGTTGGCCAATTCCAAGGGGAATGCATCCCAATGGACCAAGAATCAAACTGTGCACTGAAATACTGCATCGGTTGGCGTGACCGCAGCATTATAATACATATCACCTAATACCCTCAAGTAGTAGACCCTAGAGTTGGCCAATAAATAGCAATAGGGTGCTGTACCACCCACCAGAAGGCATGTAGCCAGAATTTTGCTTCAGGGGTGGGCTAAGTCTAGTGTAGCGTAACTTGAAACAAATCAGCTATGCCTGTCCCGTGCTGACATGATACAAATTTCTTATCTTAATTATCAGTGCTTGGTATTTACTTTTACAGTGCCCATTTCTATCTCTTCTCACTGGTAATGTTCACTGTTTGCCTTGTTATGAAGCAGTGAATTTGACCGGCCCCGGAACAGAAGTTCAATGCATTCATACGTATGATGTACGTATACATATACGTATTATGTACATACGGATTGACAAGAACAATTATTAAAAACACACATGCATCAAACTAGTAATCACATTTCAATACACTTAACACTTGAATTATATGCAGTGTAATCCAGATTATGATGCTCAGTTAAAATCAGAACTACTAAATTATTGGGAAAAAATTTCAGGGGGGGAAGGTTGAAGCCCCAGAAGCCCTGGCTACGTGCCTGCCCACCAGTAGTGAAGGAATGATGAACCCAAGAGGAAATGAAAGATGGACTCCGGCAAGTAGGCTTTTACATGGAAAGCGTAGAGTTGGAAGGAGGATTAAGTATAACTTACACGGTGGTTTGAAAAGTTTCCATTACTTATATTCTATTTCAGACATGAAATTCCAGAAAGTATGGATACCATCTAATAATAAACACTGTGTTACCTTTATCTCAATTCACTTTTATAGCTGATGTAGTATCGTGGGACATTGGGCTGGATAATGAAATAATTATCAATGTCAATAAGGGAGCCAAGGACATGATTGGCACTGAGGATCTGCAAGAAGGTGAGGTAGTAGACAATCATGCAACTCATGTCGGAGGATCTAGTGAGCCAATTTGGGCTGAGGCAAATGGAAAAGTATGTCCTCATATGGCTTCTAAACATTTGGTAATGTCCAAGACTATATTGAAAAGCCACGGAAGACATCTCATTGAATTATTTGCTACATGCCCTGTCAAAAATGCAAAGCAAAAATTAAAAGCAAAAATCTATCAGTTACTTACTCGAAAGATTACACCATGATATTCATGGTATCAGAATATATTTAAAAGGTTTATATATAATTTTTAGTCCATTGTACATACCTATTGGAAACAAAATTTTTGATATTCGGATAAATGATGAATTAACAACAAGGACTATCATATACGATCACGGATGATAAATTCAAGAGGAGTAGAGTACTTTGGATAAAATTTGTCCCACGCGGTATTTGAGTTAACAAATGAACAAAACAAGTCACTGCGCACCGACACTCGCTTCCGCGCTCAAAATTTCTGAAAGGGTTGTTTATGTCCTATGGTTTTTATGCCGGTTTCCATCGTTTCCAGCCTTAATATTGAAGTTGAATTTGTTCCTTTTCAAAATAGATCCTTTAACTCCCGAGATAAGGAAATTGCTCAGTTGTGAATAGTTCATCGTTTCGTTTGGAAAGATCTTGTGATCCTACAAATCAGCACATTGTACCAATTGTACTTGGTCTTAAGCATGGATGCCGATCAAAAGTTTAAATTATGCAGGTTTTGCCTCTGCATGGGGCATCGTTTAGTGAATATCTTCGATGAACGTGCTGTAGAGGATTTTTCTCTCCTGGAAACTATTCAGGACCTGTTTCAATTTAAGGTAAGTGGTGCTCATCTTAAAAAATTCAGAGTGGACTTGGTTTTTATTTTCTTGACTGTACAGGGAAAATTTTTAGAGGTATAATTGCGGAACCTCTGTAGTTTCCAGTGGAAAGAAATAATGAAAACACAAGTACATACTTCTTAAAGAAATAGTATAGTTACTCCTCTGTTAATCCACGTGCACTTATCAGCGTAATTCCATTTTGCGCACCTGAGTATGGCATTATCCGAGTTGTAAAATGCTATAGGAGGCATTCGGAATCGTGAACAGCGTGTATGTATGTTTGACTTGGGTTGATAGTGAAGAACATGTCGAAGAGCTGTTTTGTTAGCGTCAAAAGGCTCTTAAAAACTCGCAAAATTTCACGTAATATAACTGAGCTCCTACGTTTGTTACATTATTGTGTGTCTGATGACATTCTATCCATTTGAATACACGTTCTATCGAATTTGGTGGTGAGGCTATTACATTAGCCGGAAAATTGTCATCTTTTAACTGAAATGTCGCATTGCAGACAGGGTTTTTTTCGTATCTTACCTCAGCGGCCGAGGTTTTTCTCTACAAGTGTTGCACACAACTATTGAATAATTTACATCTCATCAACCATATGAAATGTTACTCCTAAAGCTTCATTATTTGTGAAAAAGTAGTAGCCGCATGGTTAAGTGATAATTTGCAAGGCATATATAAAATTATCTATTTTATTCCGAACTACATCTGTAAAACAATTGCGAACAACATGTAAATACATGTATGCTCTTCACCATTTCCTAACATTTGGCATGCAAAACGGTAAATTTGTGACCAGACCACAATCTATTAACAGCCTTGCCAATACTGGGTTAACGGCCTAGCCAATGAATCCCCAATATTGTTCGGGCTTTGGGATACATTGTTTGTCATGTGCCTGTGGAAACTGTGTTGATTACTGTTCATGAGTGGTAGTAATATATTTATTTCGTTGCCAACTGCCTTATACAATTAATTGTCAAAATACAAGGAAAGAAATAAACCCTTACCTTTATACAAGGCAGTGAAAGTTATTGCAAGAGGTCAATGATGTTGGTATGTTAAGGGCAAAGTTATACACTTCTCTGCAGGTTTCTTATCCTTTCCATCCTGTTAATTTCCATACAAGCAGCAGGAAAATGATTTTCTCTTTCTCATTGTAGGCGGTGGAAGACCCTGCACTTCCCTGGCAGATTTGTTCGAGGTGCTTGCGTAAGCTGACAGAGTTCCGCCTCTTCAAACGCAAGTGTATCGAGTGCAAGGATGCCTTTGAGACCCGTTTCTTAGGCAAGGAACTGACAACCGATGGCAATGAGGAAGGAGAGGTGAGGAATTGCTACGTAGCATATTTCCTGAGTCTCATAGGCTCTTAACCCATACAGTGATCTGAGTAGGACTGGGGAGAAATGCCAAGGGTATTTCATGGGGTCGTTTACCATGTTTTTTTATTGCTGAATCTAATAGATTTGTAAAATAAAAAGACACATAGTTTTCCATTTTTTGATCCGTTAATAAGTTCTCGAGTTATAAACTGATGTTTTTTAAACCCTTTCGGAAAAGTGAGCATGCAAGTGACCTCTTATGTCATCCACTTCGTCCAATCACAACTGAGCCCACGAAACTCTTTCGCCCTATCGCAATGGGGGATGCACAGCTGACTCTGACAATGGAAGCGGTTGCGACAGGATCGGTGCAAACAGACCTTCAGGACAGGATCTGGACAAACAGGTCCAAAACCCCCCTCCACTCCCTTCCCTTCCCCTAAAAGCAGTCTAGGACGGGAGGTAAATGACGTCAATGGTCTCAAAGCAGCTTCTTTGGTGGGCATCAACTTTGGCTCATTTTAATTTTTGATTTATGAGTGAATGGCTCTGGTAAGGAGATTAATGTTTTCACTAAAATTCCTTTTTCGTTTCCATCTGACGATTTTGTGCACACAATTGCAATTTCGGTTCCGGGTAAACGCCCTCATTGAATAGTAACATCTTAGCAAAAATGATGGTGTGAATTTACTGACATATGTTTGACAGGGTCCTATTTATTTGCCAATCCATTGGAATTTGGGTTGATTTAATTTAATGTTTCAATAATTTACTACCCAATCCCATGAAACGAATACTCATTTTGGTAATAATATTTCTATTTTCCCTTTATCCTTATATTGGACATCCTCAAAAACATTAATATTTCATTTATAGTACATACTTTACTTATTTTCATAATATTTCAATTTTCCCTTTATTCTAATATTGACCATCCTTGAAAACATTACCCTGGTGAAAATAAACCATGACAGACAATGTGACAGAAGTGTGAACACAGTGTGCTTAGAATGTGACAAGAGTGTGATTACAGTGTACATACACCCTGACAAAAGCGTAAATTGGGACTCAAAAGCATGCAGAAAAGCGTGATAGACACTGTGACGATACAGTGTGTTCACAGTGTGAGGACACCGTGAACATTGTGAGGACACTGTGACTAATACCCATGTACAGTGTGATACACATTGTGGTCACACTGTCCATCACGCTTTGAAGGGAGCACACTGTGCACACAGTGTACATACACTGTGACTAATACACTTGCACAGTGTGATACACATTGTTGTCACACTGTCCGTCACTCTTTGAAGGGAGCACACTGTACATACACTGTGACTAATACACTTGCACAGTGTGATACACATTGTTTTCACACTGTCTGTCACGGTTTATTTTCACCAGGGTAATATTTCATTTATAGTACATACTTCACTACTTAATTAAGTGTTACTTATTAAATATATACAATATATCTGAATAATAGTACAAGTTTTTCACTCTTAAAAGGTGTGAGAGAGAGAGAGAGAGGTGATAATTCACCTTTACAATCTCACCTAGAGCATGAATTGAGCATTTTGTATAAAGTGAATAAATTTTCAACCCGGAAACTTGAGTAGGTAACAAAGGAATAAAGAAATACTAAATCAGGTAATGCTGGCTCTACACGCTAGGTTGAGTGGCTCGGATCAGCCATTATGTCAGTTGATCAGCTGACATAATGGCTGATCCCACCGTGTAAGTAGGCCACAATTGTTCAGCTGAGGGGTATGCTCATCAATCCTTGGGACATCAGCCTAAGTAATACCCTCCGGGTCATTCCATGTTAAATCAACGAATATTTTAACCAAATGAAACCCACCAACTCGGATTTTGATGAAATTTGCCGTGAACATACATTTTGATGATAATAGTTGCCAAATAAAATTTTAGCCTCAATAGTTTCTGGAACAGTCAATTGAAATTGGTACACTATAAACCGACGGGTTAAACGTAAAGCGTAAATAGCAATGAGTTATTAGATAAACACGGGGAGTTTGGCATTACGCCCGGCGTAATAATGGGTTACAAAACAAAAGTAAGGAAGGGCAACAATTAGAAAAACAGCGTCTGTAGTTACGTGGCGAAGAAAGAAAAAGGATAGTGAAAAAGACGAGAGGAGAACGTAGAAGGCAAGGATCCAGAGAGATTAAAAAGATAAGGTGTACTCGTCAGCGGAACAGTCCCGGGGCCCGGAAAAGGCAGATATCGGCGGGAGAGACAGATAATTCCGGTGGACGCCCGAGGAGAGAGAGAGAGTCGAGGAGATAGCAGGGACAAGGGGTCATCGTGGAAAAATCCTACGGGAAGGCGGTCCAGCGGATCACGGGAACCAGTGGCCACGATAAGTCTATGAACATTGGAATAATTATTTAAAAGGAGAAAGCCCACTACAAAGTTAATCATAAAGATTGAATTAAGATTACTGATTAGATTAAAATTTGATATGAAATTGTAAATTGGGCCCAATTAAGGATAAAAGAAACTGAATATAGAGATATTGTGCATGAAAATATACCTAAATGTTTTCCTTGTCTAATTTCCTTGATCCCAATAGCAAATTGAGGGTATTGATATATACATATGTGTGAAATATTTAACTGTATAAGGGTGTGTGTGTGGAATCTAACGAGCTAGCCGGAAGACTGAAAGCAAAGGTAAGGTACCCTGAAGGTTTAAAAGGGGAAAGGGGTACAACACGTTGGATTTTTTTGTTGAATTTATTTTTTTTCTGCATAAGTATTTCATGTATGGCATATTCGATGATATTTCTGGGATCTGTTTGGACTTCTTCGCTGCAGGAAAAATTTTTATGATTTTTTTATGCAATAGAAATGGAGTTGCAGGTGAAAACCAAAATCAACATGTGTTACACATTGCGGCACTGTAGGGGCCATGCCCAGATATCTATCGCCTTGATTCCAGAAACTATTGATAGTAGGAGGCTAAAATTTTATCTGGCCACACTTCTCATCAAAATGTATGTCCACAGCAAATTTCATTGAAATCTGAGTCGGTGGATGTCAAGGTCTTGTTGATTTGACATGTAATGTCCCCTTCGATTTTGCTCGGATTTTGCTCTAACTACTCGTGTGGCGCGAAAACGCAGTTGCTGTTTAAAACCGGGATAAATAAGATTCTCAATCCAATGGAAGGAAAAGGGGAAAAAGTTCCGAAAAGTACCGAAAGTAATAGAAAGTGGAAATATACCAGTTGAATTATCTCATTCTATGAATAATTTTCTATACTAGTCATTTTGGGTATACAGGGTTTATAGGAACCTGGAAAAGTCAGGGAAAATGAAAACGGACATGAAAATCCTGGAAAAGTCAGAGAATTTAACGTGTGGTCAGGGAAAAAATGCAAAACGTTCAAATTTTGGAATTTATCACCTGAAAATGCCAAGAGATTAAAAACTGCGCATAGGAGCGGAGGGTGGGGTGAAGGAGGAGACGACTGGCCTCAGGCTGGCTTCGCTGTGGAGGAGGCAGCCCTATTCTGGTTCTTTCTGGCTATAGCCTGCACAATTTGGTGAAAAGATTGGCGAAAGGTGTGCGCATCTCATTTTCATTCGCTAGCGATTTTGCCAGGAATGCTTCGCTTTTTCCCTCTGGCGAGGAAAAAGTTATTCTCAGTCAAATTTGAAGTCACTTAGCCAAATTTGTAGAAGGATGTGAGGAAGAAAACATCAAGATTGATTCAAATAGCTACTTTAACATGACATCAGGTTTGAGGGAAAAGCCAGGTTAGCCCTCTTTGCATATATTTTTCTGCAATTAAAACCCTTTATGAAGGCATATCAATGTAAGTAATCATAATTTTTATTTTGTGGACTTAAAGTTGTTGATCTCTTATTACTGGAAGTTCATATGATTAATATGAAAATAAACCTACAATTTTTCATAAGTTTAGACCTCTGCTTCCTCACTACCACTTTTATCTCTATAAATCACCGAAATCCTGAGTTTTCAGGCGCTCAAAAGTCAGGGAAAATCACTAATAATGGTCTGGAAATCCTGGAAAAGTCAGGGAAAATGAAAATGAAAACCCCTATAAACCCTGGTTTCAATGTCATTTATAAACTTTGGCACCAGATGGCTAAGTGTCGATTTAAGTGCTTCGTGTAGAAAGGAAAGCAGTTCAACAATCAGGCCGAGTCAAGTACGCTGAGTGCAGGCGTGTAGGAGAGGTATAAGACAAGCAGAACAGTGTATCAGTTTTTTAGTCAAGCTTTCAGTTAGTGTACAATCATAATGAGCTATTACTCTGTTCTTTACATTTTAATGTATAACTACTCAGGTATATTTAATAACAGTGACTAAGTGTGACGTTCATATTTTACGAACTGTATTTTGTGCCCCTGGGAGGTAGAGAAAAAAGAATGTAATTTTTGATTTTTTTACCATCTTATCAGTAGTGGTAAAAGCAAAATTAAGCATAAAACTATATTGCATTAATTTTGAGGTCCTTAAAACTAATTTTGAATTTTTATAAAACTATTTTCCTGGACCTCTGCCTATACCGTATGAAAGAATTTCCGGTCGCATGACTTCGTATATTTCAAAGAACATTTAAAAGGATTTACAGTAAACTCTCGATAATATTAAGCACAATAATACAAATGAAGCAAAATGGTTGGTCCCGACGAAAATCCTATTGTGCAATATTTGAAAATATGAAGTTTCGAAAATACAAATTTTTCAAAGTTACAAACTTTGGGCCCGGTCCCCGAGAACAAATGGGATTCGTTTTTCGAACCTAGGCAAAAAACTGCTTCAGCAAACCTTGTGTGTGGCGGTGACTGATTGGAACTGTTCTGGGTGTTGAGTGGAATGTGGAGAGTCAGGGATGCGGCATCCTTCGGTATCAGGAGGGTCTTCGACCCCTCCTCTTGCACTCTGACACCTCTAGACCATCCCCTTCGCTTCCATCCCTTCCCCCCCGATATCCCTCGAAGATCCACCCACTCGTTACACCTGCACGTGCCCCCCAGGGTTGCCCAAAAGAAGAGGAAGGAACATCACAGACGTTCCTCAATGCTATTCCCCCATCCCCTTCCCACTCCCCCCTTCAAGCTCAGCAAGACAGATAAAGATACTCCCGCAACTGGGACCTTTCCTCTCCACAACCTGGTACACACCATAAACCTGAACCTCCCAGCCATCATATAATCCTTGAGGAGACGATGCGGAAAATAGGCCAAATCACGCCCCATTTGTCATCAAGGTTTTATTAGTAGAAAAGGAACAATATTACCTCCCAAGATCATCTATCCCGCTGACGATAGACGGAAGACGCTACAAGTAATAACCTGTGAATAATTTTTTTCTAGAAACTGGATTAGTTCCGTGCTTTTTTATAGCTATGATTGGGCGATAGAAGACAACCAAAGTGTATTTGGGCCGGCTGCCATCATAACAGCGTAGAGGTTTGAAGAAAATGCCGATATTTAGCGTCCATACTAGATTCCCATATCTACTGACTATTGCAAAAATAAAATTCTTATTATAAAATGTTCAACTTTGTTTAATATACGTTTTCGATACTGGGACGAAATTTCACCTACTCTACGATCGCCATCTTAAAAGCATTGACATAGTAGGTACTTATTTTATGATCTTTTAAGACATGTGTCTTTTGAGAATGCTTTCACGAATGACCACAAAAGATATACAATGTTGCCGAAGAGAACAAAAGTTAAACAAAGATACATTTGATTTCATGACTTTTTTAAAATGTTTGGAATTACGAAGTGCCGATTTTCCGGTCCCGCCAACTTCGTATTATCGAGAATTTAATGTAATACTCTTTGTGATGGGCAGAGAAATTTCGACTCATATATTTGAAATTTTGAGAAAATTTCACATTCGGTGCATCATCTGTAGGAGAAAAAATTTCATGCATGTTCTCCGTTGTGATTTTTGTTCCAAAGGGGCAAGACATCCCTTGTAAGAATCAGAAGGACGCCTCTCGGCAGAGTGACTCAGGGGACCACTGCTGTGAATCTCGGAAGAGCAAAGAACTCATCAATGACGAACAACTTTCCCTACTGGTGAGTAAGCCCATTTTGCCCCCGTATAAATGAGATGAGGCTCATATTAACGTTGTCGAATTCCAGTATACAATCGATGAATTGACTTTTACGAACGACAAGGTCAAGAATATTGTATTATTCTTGACCCTTTGGTTTGTAGGAGTCAATTCTTTGATAGTGTTTTGCTATCATCTTAATTGTTGACTTACTGCAGTCATTGTTGTTTATAGGGGTGGTAATAGGGTAGTTTCCTATTGTTCTTTTATTGTTTTGATCAAACGTTAATGACCTCTAAGAGTACATATTTCAAGATGTTCGATTTTAAAAAGATGTTAAGTACAGTGAAAGCTCGGTATAACGAGTGCTCACAATGGCTGGGAAATCACTCACTATACCGTGCATTATTATTGTACAGTACATTATTATTACAGTAAATTGCTGTATTGTACAGTACACTATTTGTATTTCATCTCCAATGCAATATCATTAGCCAGTCCATGAGTTTTCCGACTTGAATGACAGTCATGGCCAAATCCACTTATTATGACCATAAGACAGAACAAAACCTCTTGTTTTAATGAACAAAATCCAGTATACCTTTTTACGATTGGCCAACAATGGCAGAAAAGATCACTCGGGCTATACTCTTAGCATGCTTTGCTGCACTTGCTGTAGTTGACTTCTACTATAATTCTACATAATCTGATTCTGAACGCACCAATGCTCGGTATACATTGAGCATTGAAGTTATGACTGCACCCCAAGATGTGTTGCTAATAAAGCGTAAAATGTTTAAGATCTTACTGCAATTGTCTCTTAGGTGAGTAATATGAGCACGGCAATTCAATTATTGGTCACAACGGAGCCATAAAAATGTCGCGGTGGGCACGAATGGTAATGGGGAATATGCATGAAATTTGTTTCTCAAAGATTAATGATATACTTGATGCGAAATTTTCTCACCAATTTAAATATTTTAGCCAAATTTTTCTACGCCCACCACAAAGATTATTAAATGATATTAAAATGTTCCCGAAAATCGACGAAAGTCATGTGACCTAAAATGCCTTCTGATGTCACTGCACGGTATAGGTTCCATATTGCTATGGAGATAGACATTTCAAAGAAAATGAAGTGAATATATTGTTTTGAGGTTTTCAGCCATTTCTCGAAAGAAACGATCACTGAAGAAATACTTAAAAAAAGCACATTCCCACAATTTCCTTTGGTTGACTCCCTTATGGCGGCATTCTTCTTTAAAAAAAGCCAGCGATTGTATAGACGTAGTAGAAATTCTTGGGCACTAAACAGGCATTATATAATTAATGGACGATTTGCTTGTTACCAACCATACTATGTAAATAAAAAATGAAATACAATTGTTTATTGCATTAAAACCAATGAGATAAATACATACGTTATCGCCAAGTATTCATTTAGCAACTTACCTCCACGCATAAACAGATAAACAACGCCCGTAGTGATACCGTGCCAAGACATCATGCGATGATGTCCTGTTTTTAAGCTGCCAAAAAAGTACAATTTTCAAAGAGTAATATCTTTGTAACGCAACTTAATTCTTCAGCAAAATTTTCATCAGGCACATTCTAGCTAATTAACTTCACATTCAAAGAGTTATAAAAAATAGTGCATGTTCCCCATTGCACGCCATCGAAGCAGTTATCATTGCTCTTTGCGGTAAGGAAGTTGCTATGAAATTCACCTGGGTCCCTGGCCATAATGGGATAGGCGGAAATGAACGGGCTGATGCTTTAGCTAAACATGATCTCAGCGAATGGAATACGAGCTGTGAGAGGGAGGGACTGTTTCTCCGGGGAGACTTTAAGACGTTTCTTGCAAAGGACCCGGTCGCTGGAGACCTCGCCCTCTTATATCTAAAGGAAAAGGACATTCTTCGGTGACTGTACTTTCATCCCCGAAATGTTAAGTCCCTTAGCCATTATTTTTTATATATACTATTCCTATATAAATGTAAAGTGAGGAACGGAGCGGTATGCAGAAGAGCAGATGAAGAAAGTAAAGGAAAACCCTACGGTGCAGAAGAACCAGATGGATTAGACCAGAGTGGCGATCGTCAGGGAGAACTGGGAAAACCTGGAATTTTAAGGGAATTTTGGAATTCTGGAAAAGTCAGGGAATAGTCAGGGAATTCTCGTAACAGTCAGGGAGAAACTAGGATGGGAAATTCTCGTTATTTTTCTACCATTACGTTTACCAAGCAGTCTTTCCTGCCCTTTATTTCACCAAAACATTTCACCAACTAAAACTAATGTCCATCGTGGAAGTGCATAGAATAAGCCCCGTCAATTCGTTACACATTCAGTTGTGAATCAGTCGTACAATGTATCCTTTTTTTATATCCTTAATGCGATATTTGCCTAGTAGTGTTAAAATTCATGATCACTGTGTATTCTGCTCATCACGGAATCTGAGGCTATGTTTTTCGGAAGATTATACCTCGGGTTTTTTTTTAACTTCCGAGACTCAGGTCGGGAGGTAGTTGTAGCACACTAGCTTGTAGTAAATACGTGCATGCAGTTCTAAAAATACGAGACGATGATTATTAAAATGGTAATACACAGTACCAGCCTTGTGGTTTTAAAACAAAATATGTAAAAAATAGTTGAAAATTGGGTCCAAGTAACCCAGGTTTACGGTAGTTGCATTTTGTCATATGTGTTTCTGTTGTATCAAGAGCGTGTGTTGGAATCACTTATATTCTTGTTTCTTTGCCATTTTACGTTTGCACTTTGACTTGCCTTATGTCTGTATGAGACCAACAGGGCCGATAAATGTATTTTATTATTATTATAACAAGGTTCCTCATTAAGTTAATAGTGCATAGACCATAGTCCTCTTCATATGCTAGCCTCATGAATTTCTTCTGAGAAGTTAATTTTTATCTGTTGATGAATTTCTCTATTTATAATTTTTGCGTTTGTGTTGTTCCACCTACCCTAACGTACCCTATATTTGTAACTACAAATCACCAGAAAAATAAAATATATTATTATTATAATGTATGCCCAGTAATATGTATAACAGGGAAATGTAATAGATAGATAGATAATCATCTTTATTGTGGTGAGATTGAGACTAAAAGTCCCCTTTTCCATGTAACCTCTCGTCAATGCATGAAATACAGCATATACATATATACATGTAAACGAAGATGAAGATTATACCTCGGGTTTTTTTTTAACTTCCGAGACTCAGGTCGAGAGGTAGTTGTAGCACACTAGCTTGTAGTAAATATGTGCTTGCAGTTCGAAAAATACGAGACATTGATTATTAAAATGGTAATACAAGTACAATCACACGTGTACAAAAAATCTTACGTAAGTTCATCTTCGATTTCCATATCCCCCCTTCGTGAGACCATAAGAAGAGTCCTCCTCCCCTCCCCACCTTTCACGCTCAACGTAATTATCGAATGAACCCCCTTAGCTCCCTCCTGAAGCAATTTAGTTAGGTCACAAACCACCTCAAATGCGGTACTACTAAATATGATGCTGCCGTTGCTAATTGCCTCCTGTTTTCACTCTCAGTGGCGTGATTACGTTTTGTTTGTATATACAAATATTTTTACATTTTTGGTTCCCTCTTACAATCAAGGGGTTATGGCCACGTTAATCAAGTTGTTATTTGCTTCTAAAAGTCACTCGTGCCTTCCGATCTTGATCCAGTCCAAGAAGTTAGTTTGTATTTTTCATGCAGCTTAGAGACTGTGCCGGAGTCCACCAGTAAATTGGTCATTACCTTTCTCTTCGATGCCTTTTCAGTTATCTTCAACCTCCCAGAACTACCACGACACGCCACCTCTTTCTTGAAGAATTAGACATTGTCAATTTGTAATTTTACCGAAGGAAGCATACATGGCCACGGAAATACGATTTTTCGTTGCCGGGAAAAATGTATAAAAGTGTGTACATTTTGTGTGAGGGCTTTACATGTGAAGGTTTAATATATTTTTTCATTAGGCCAGAGGTTCAATATATTTTTTAATTCTTATAGCTTTTTTACTGTAGTGATTTCAGCTTGTAACATTTTCTGAGTTTTGACGAAAATTTAATTCAGTAGAAATAAAATATTCCGATAACAGGAGGCCTTTTGACGATCGGTCAGGGAATTTGGTAAAGCCATCAGGGAAAAGTCAGGGGATTTGAAAATTGTTTATCAGTAGCCACCCTGATTAGACACACCTTGAAGCCAAATCAATTAGTTAGAAATGTAATAGAATGAGAAATTGAAGGAAGGTCCTGCGAGGAAGACCAAGGGACAAATATATAGGGCAAATAAAGAAGGACGTGAAAGAGAAAGCATACCAGGGCGTGAGGGAATTAACATCGAACAGGGCAGAATGGAGGGCTGCAGTATACCAATCCTAGGATTGAAATACTGATGATAATATACCTATAATGATGTTAACCTTAACTTAGAATGAGAGTTGCTGAGGTGCCAATGACATAGAAGGCGAAGCACCAATTAGATTAATTCTACCTCCCTACCTTCCAGTACTGTAGCCACCACACTAACGCTTCCCTTCCACTGCTTTTCTTGCAGGTCAACATCAAGGAGGAGCCAGGGGAAGACAGTGAGATTTCGTTACCGGCTTCAACCGAGGAAAATGATGGGGAACCACAGTCAAAAGTACCAAGGATAGAACCGGCCGAATCCTTGCCTTCAGTTAGTGATGTGAGTACCAATTTATGAATTGCAAATTAACCGCGAATACCTTAGTACAATCACCCGCTGAAAATGCACGACAGCAAATTTCCACAGAAAATGTTTACTTGACTTGACTTATGTTTTATTTAGCCTGGGTGGGTTAGGACATCAATCGCGTCCTCTCTACCACCCACCCAGGGTTCAATGGAATACAGAGTTTGTTCAAATAAAATCAGAAATATAGTCATAAATTATAAAATTACTAGGAAATACAAAGGGAATAATTAAAATTACGTGTATATAATTAGATCATAAATGTACAAACTATTTGTTTTCTGTAATGAGTCTTAAGCCAGTCTCACACAATACTACTTGATCCAGCACAAGACCTAGTGTGCTGGCCGCTACTTAATATTGACAGGGTTCATACCAGTCATGGAAATGTCAGGGAGGTAAAAATCGGGACTGGAAGTCATGGAAATGTCGGGGAAATTAGATTCTGGTCAGGGTAAATCTCCAGAGGCGCAGCAAAAAGATGAAAATCGTGGTTGAATGCACGGAGCGTTGCTGTGCTCGAGCGGCATGGTGCGCATTTTGTTGCTGTCCTGGCTGGGCGGCACAGGGTAGTGCCGACTTGGCGGCTCGCTCGGGATCAAGGGAATTGGTATGCTCGTCTGTTGTTTAGTTTTTGAATGTGGACTGGAGTATACATTCCTGGAATAAATAAATCGTATTTCACAATATACCCTGCTGCATTTCTCCATAAAATCCCTATGTATACAACTGCTTTGCCAACTGCAATTTCAAAAGTTGGGACTGGAAATCAGGGAAAAGTCAGGGGAATTGAAAATGGGAGGTTGGTATGGACCCTGATTGAGGACGGGATCTAGTATGATTGGAACCCTCACCCTGAGGCTTCACACGATCATCGACCTTGTGCTTGCTATGAAGTGGTTATTCCGTGTGAAAATTCCATACTGATTTTAAAAAAAGAAGATTGCACAGTGTCTGTAATGTGACGTGATTGGTAATTGGCCACTGGGTCCTTCATGGAGCTAGTAGCTAACTAGTACCGCATCTAGTAGGAAATCAAGTAGCTCAGCGAGTATGCTAGATAGCATGCTTGCCAGCCAGCATACTGGTTCTATTCACACGATACTGGAAAGCTAGCATACTCAACCTTGTACTGGATCAGGTATGGTATGAAACGGGCTTTAGTTTTTCCAATTTCTGGAAAAACTAACATTTTTTCATTGATAATGAATCACTCCTGCAACCTATCAACCAATGATAGCAACATCTGGATTTCCAAAGAGAAAAAATGTACCTTGACTGGGACTTGAAACTGAATCCTCTGATTTCCGGCCAGAAAAATGTAGTGTTCAACCCAAAGGCTTGTTTTTTTGATTGGTGAAGGCAGAGGTTGCCCCGTACCAAGCCATTCGCATGTGAAATTGACGCACATTCAGGTTATGGGGAGCCAGTTCCTTTCCCTGGTCTCTCTGTGATTTCCTACGAAGTTCTGACATGCAGAAAAATGAATTGTGAGGATTTTAGGTGGGGGTGTCAGAAAGGCTGTAATCGGGAATTGTAATAACTTAACTTTTATCTATAATTGAATGTACAGGGTGTGTCCCAAAATTAAGTTGAATTAATCCCGTAAAAAAATTAATTAAAGATAAAACTGGAAATGACTAAAATTCTTCAATGTAGCACCCTCGTGCATCAGAAGACCTTTCCCAGGATTTCTACCTCTCATGGCATGCTTCCTGGAAGTCATCAATGGAGAACTCCTTCGGACACCTTGTAGCAGCTTCTTTGACAGCTTCCAGCATCCCAAAATAGTGGCCCTTCAAGCTTCTCTTTATTCTTGGGAATGAAAAGAAGGCTGATTGTGCCGGGACAGGACTGTAAGGCAGCTGGTACTGCATTGCCACGCAGTGCCTGGCCAGAAACTTGGTCACAATGAAGGTGGTGTCCGATGGCACATTGTCCTGGTGTGGACACCCGTTGACAGCAATCTCCTTCCTGACACGTAGCACTCTTCTTTCGAAGCCTTTTAAGTTGAGATGGGCAACTCGGTAAATTACTGCGGTAATTTTCATAAATTACCAGCACCCCTGAAAATTGCCGTAATAAATGGTAATTTTCAGAAAAGTCCTTTTTCAGATAATTTCTTCCTCACGATGAAACCATTGGAATGGGTGATATTTTAAATTAAGAAGCTAAAACGATTTTGTTTACATTGTGTTCATGATTCATTCAGAGTAAAATAACAAATGCACATTGCACTGAGGTATGTCTTTGGAACGACAATTTCTCATAGTGTGACAAAAGAGAGGCAAATTGCATGTTACTGCCAACTTCGTTATAATTTTTTAAAATAAGTTATAATAGATAAACGTCGTGATATGTTCGATATAAGCATTGGCATTTATGTCTCAATGGTATTTTTTTTTGTATTGAGTCCTCTGATAAGGATTTCAGCTCAAAAATTAAAATTACCGGAAAATTACGGTAATTTTTGAAAATTACCGTATATTACCACGGTAATTTACCTCAATTTAAAATTACGGTGATTTATCCATCTTTAGTCCTGGGTTCAAATCGTGGTCATGAGCCTTTCCGGACACCCCCATCTAAAATCCTCGCAATTCGTTTTTCTGCGTGTCAGAACATCTTAGGAAATCGCAGGTGGCCCAGGGAAAGGAACTGGACCCCCTTTTCCCTGAATGTGTGAATTTAAGGTGGCTCCACCGAATTATGGAGTAGATGTCATTTCTGTGAAAATTTCAGGAAACATCATTTTTTGGCCCTTCTATCGATTGGCGATAAAATAATTTGGCCTTTCCATAATATATTTCGAGAAAAAAAAAGTTGAAAGTCTGCTATTTTATACGTGGTTAAAATGGCAGAGCATGGCTCTTACAGTAAAATTTGCATATTAATAATTCAAAGACAAATGTCGTTTTGACGAAAAACTAATATAAGATGCGCAATTTTATGTAGAAGTTAGCACTGTGAAAAAGTGCTCGCCTTACCACACTTGTTTAATTGATATTAATAAATGTTTGCTCGAAAAAAAGCAGAAAAGCCTTAGTTACATGAAAGTGGCGCTACAGTATGCTGTTATCATTGGCAACGGTACTTGTGACGGAACGTGCTTACAAGCTTATTTACTAAATTAATTTAGGAATATACCTTACCAAGGCCCTTCTCATATTTTTTATGTAATTTAAATATCTTCTTTGGTTATTGATATGGAGTAATTAATACCAATGATTCCAAATGGTAGCAGCGTCATTGTTGCCAAACAACTTTCAAAAATACAAATATTAATAAATTCAAAATAAAGAGTTGTATTTGCAAGGGAATAGTTTAAAACTAAGTGAGAAAATATTTAACCAATTTTAGAATACGTATTAGCGGGATTGAGCATGTATTCTCACTTTGTAAATTAAACGTGGCAACAAGACGTCAGTCATGTTCCGAAGTCAAAATTAGTTAAAAGAGCTCGTAAAAAATAGAAGGCATCTACAACGCACTATATAATAGCATCATACTCATGCAATTATTGTGCATGTGTTATCACCATATAGATGATTTTCCATATAGGTGTTTTTCTGGATCAGTATTTATTCATTAAATAACATAGCTCTTTTACGGGATTTTGAATCGCGGAGTCACGGTGGAACCTCCTTAAGGCACCATTGGCTTAGTACGGGGTGAGCTCCACTCTCAAATATCAAACACCAACCTTCAAGTTGAATCACTGAGTGAGTGAGACATTCTAGCCTATCATTTATTGTAACCGTGTCGTTTACCATATTTTTTTTATTGCTGGATTTGATAGAGTTTGTAAAATAAAAAGACCCATATTGTTCTGTTTTTGATCCGTCAATTACTTCTCGAGTTACAAGCGGTGAAAAACTGATGTTTTTAACCCTTTCGGAAAAGTGGGCACAAACTATCAAAGACCAACCTTTGGGTTGAATCACTGAGTGGGTGATAAAATATGCACTCCAGCGGTTATAAAACTTTTGATAAAGACAAAAAATGTAGGATACTACTTGATTGAGCTACTGTGGCTCCTCTGCGGCGTAATACGAGGAAGCTAATTGGCTGAGTATCTGGCTGGATATCTTTGCTGGATTTGGTTCCGGGTTTTGAGTCCCAATCCAGGCAGTTTTTTTCGGAGTGGAAATTCAGTGTGAGTACCCCTTCACATCTGCGTCTACATATAGTACGCAATAATACACCTTTAAGATGTATGACGTGGGACATATCTTTATTATAATTGGTGATGGGGTGAATCCAAAATTTGATTAAATCCGAATCCCAAATCCAAATCCTGTTTTTTTATCGAATCCTAATCCCAAATCCTAATATTCCTCAATTTCATTAAATTCAAATCTTCCTAATATCTGTGAATTGTTAAAAGATGCTTCCTTTCTCGTGAATTCTCTAATTAAATCCAATCGAAGCTGAATCTTATTTCTTAAAGTAAATGATAAATGAATAATGGTCATACAGTCCCCACTCAATGAAAATAAGGACATGTTCGAGGGAAAATATAAAGAATGGGTTATTTCAAAAGTAAATTAAAGTTTAATTTTTCTTAAATAAAATTGAAAATTCAATAAAAACAGATTATGAGTTTTTGTTTACAAAATGCAGCATTTTCACTCTGTCAGGATCTAATCGATGTCTTTTATTATCAACGATATTTCCAGCAGTACTGAAGGCTCTTTCGGAAAATACTGTTGCTGGAAGAATGCAGAGGAACTTTTTTTGTTAGGATTTTCCAATTGGGGAATTTCAAATAATTCATATGTGAAGAATTATTACTTTACAATATGCTGTGTAAACATTTCCTACCATGGTATTTACAATGTAAATGCTAAAAATGAGCAATTACGGTAAGTCCTCGACTTACGCAGATCCGAGTTACATGGATCTGGAGTAACGCGGATGCTCATTTAGGCCGGTGACATGCTTGCGTTTCTCCACATTTCTGTTGCCGCAACAGATTCAGCCACATGACGACCCGTGACTCATTACCAAGTGTGCAAGAGTTGATGCCGAACTACGCGTGTTCGGAACGCCAACTCTAGTTTAAGACATTACATAGTTCGATAGGTGATGATTTGATCATGGTGATGGTGAAAAAGTATGAAGTGATCAGGCATCAACGTCTTTTTTTGGCGTAGTTTGCCTTCCCGTGTATGTCGACACATAGTTAATTATCTACTCCATAGATGATGCCTGTTGTCCATTACAGCAAAAAAAGAAGTAGTAATCTATGCAAGTTGAAACACCACAATGTTACCTATCCATTTTTGAACCATTAGCGTTGACCTTTTCACGGCAGAAATCGGCGACGGTTACAGAAAATGCCATCTTTTGAGAGGCCTTTAAGTTAACATAATATGACTAAGGCAAGAGTAACACAAATTCAAAATTTCTTTCACTGGATATTTAAATCTAAAATAAGTAAAATTACCAAAAACATCATTTTTTGCTGTAATAGACAAAAGGCATCATCTATGTAGTAGATAATTAACTACATGTCGACTTACGCAGGAAGGTCAAACTATGCTGAAAAAAAAACGTTGATGCCGATCACATCAGACTCTTTCACCATCACGAAGATCAACTCATCACCTATCGAAGTATGTAATGGCTTTAACTAGAGTTGGCATTCCGAACACCGATACTGCTTGACAATGAGTCATG
This sequence comes from Platycnemis pennipes, assembly GCA_933228895.1. NCBI lineage: Eukaryota > Metazoa > Arthropoda > Insecta > Odonata > Platycnemididae > Platycnemis > Platycnemis pennipes. The sequence continues at coordinate 17,293,732 of OW121858.1, read as the reverse complement.
GGTCGTTACACGGTTGAATCTGTCGCGGCAACAGAAACGCAAGCATGTCACCAGCCTAACTGAACTCCGCGTAACTCCGGATCCGTGTAACTCAGATCTGCGTAAGTCGAGGACTTACCGTAGTTCTCATAGGAACTGTCACTGGAACATAGAATCCACATGACTGGTATTCTAATCTTTAATCCATTGATTCGAAGGAATCTTTGGATTTGATCGGATCCTTTAACCCTGTATTCCATCGTATCTCGAATCTATGGATTCCATAGGATTCGACCAAATCTACTAATTCCTGCCCCAACCCTAATTATAATCCTCCGCTGGTGGACTCAAAATATCAATAGATCATATGATGTTAACAAAACAAAAAATCAGCCAGACAATCCAAATCGGATCGGCCGATAATCCGAATCAGCAGGTGGTGAGTTTCCGAAAGTGGCGTTCCATGCGAGCATGTAACCACCTTCGGTTCCTGAACATTGGGTTCGGTTGCCTTTCCGAAGTGATGTAATGGGATTTATAAACGTACACGAAGACCTCATGATGCTACAGTATTCTGGCCAATGAGGGAATTTGAAAAGAAATGAAGATGGAAATTGCCGCGGACGACAGCAAACAGGCGTTCACATATACATGGAAGAACAATGGAAGATGGAGCACGACGAGGTAAGATTTTAAGATTATATTCTAATCAATTTGCATTGATCCCCTCGTGAAAATCCTTAACACTGTCTGTATACTTGTTTTTGGCCTTCTTTCGTTTTTGTTACCCATGTGTCACCTTCTACTTGCTTTCATTTTTATAGTTATTGTTCAAAAATACATTGCTCCTGTTAACAATTACAGAGTGGTGACAAAGATCATCCATGTGACCAAAAATACTGTTGTCTGATGCACCTACACTTAACATTTACCTTTCTACATCTGTGTAATACCCTGCAAGCCACCACGAGTGTGTGTGGCAGGGGGTGAAGATCACCAAACATGCACTTTTGACATGCAACTAGGTTATTTATTTGAGGCATGCTAGATAATAGGGTCACATGCTGCCAGATGGTTAGTATCTACATAATAAGAAAGAGATTATTGGTTGTTATTACATGCATCATGCAATACAGACTACTCTTAATAATATTTCACCTATTACCTATCCCTATGCTATGCTGCCTATTGTTCTCTCTTATGGTATGCGGGAAGAATGACATTTTAAATCTATCAGTACGACAATCTATCTCTCTTATCTTGTTAATCTGATCAAATCTAGCAAACTACACAGGAGTTCTTAATATACCTCTAACGTTGTCTGTGAACAAATCGGTTTCGAATTTACTTAAAAGGTTTAACCTAAATTTTAACCTGCGTTCCGATAGTAATTCCCATCCTAGTTCTTCTGTTCAACTCGTAACACTTTTACAATTATCATAACGACCTTTAACAAATCTAGCGGATCTCCTTTGCACACGCTCTCTTTTATCATACCTTCCTCGTACGGATCCCATATACTAGTGGCATATTCTAAATGAGGCCTGACAAGTGTGGAATGGCTTCTTTCTCGTACTCTCTCATTGCATTTGCCTAGAACCCTTTTTTACGAATCTTAATCTCTAGTTTGCTATATTAGTTATTTCCCAGATGTTTTTTCCCATGACATGTCTTCTGTGTTGGTGACGCCTAAGCAGGTACCTTTCTATTGATTTGAAATACATAAGATGCTCCGTATATCACTGCCCACAGGTACTGCTCTTCTTAATGTGGTTAAATGTGACAAATACAAACCTTCACTCCATATATCTGTACTGTAACTTGCCTTTCATCATAGAGTAAGTGTGAAGGCAGGTCTATAGAAAAAATTAGTGCGAAATTAAGTTATGCACTTAACGTGCAATTTTCTATAACGCCTATGGGGTTTATAGAAAAAATTAGCATGGACGGGACGCCATCTATCCATTTTTTTTGTAGAACTAATCGCTAATGTTCAGAGCTTAGTACCGTATTTACTCGTGTAAGCCGCGCCCTCGTGTATCCCGCGCACCCCTATTTTCGGGAAGGCTCGTGAGGAAAAAAATTATTTGTCAGAAAATTATTTTTTTTTGCTCTTGAATCTGCATCATTTTGTCATAACATGAATGCACATTCTTTAAGAGAAATGCTGTGCCTATATTACACGTACGTCTTTCTCATTAATTGATTTAATTACGTGTTAATATCGTCACGATCGTCATCGCGTCGTGCATCGATGCACAGCCTCCTTTACTGTGCATCTTTTTCTCGTAGCATCTCACAGTTGCATACGACACATCATCCTACTATAAAAATGGCATCTTTTCAAAATAACATCTAACTGGAATAATTGCAGAAATATGTACAATTTCAACCCGTGATTACTTTATTATTACGGAAATCCGTTGGCATATCAACAAATAAAAGCAGAACGCCATCCGTACGATAGCGGTGGTCTCGTCTGCTCTCTGCGCAGTAGCTGTGGACTTGGACGATTTAACAACACCGGAAAGTCTTGGGAACACACGGAAACAACTAAGCTCTATTTAATAACAATTATAATTCTTGTAAAACTAAAGAAAAACATATTCGCGGAAATAGAATCGTAAATCACTAATGAACATTCATATCATAATAGTTCCCATTTTTAGTTTTCGTCACTGCTAGATTCAGATACACCATATTTCCTTCCTGCAGCTCGATTTTCTACTTTTTCGGCATCGCTTATTATATGTTGTTTTGTACTCACGGGAAACGATCGCAATTTCACATGAGAATTCATTTTTAGGGTGATGATTGCAAATTATTTTAAAATGCTAAATGATCGATTTGAACTCGTTTACTACACTCACGCACGGATAGTAAGAAGGTATAATCTCTCAGCATACGACTCTTGCCACTATGTAACATATTCTTTGTCGTGTCTTTGCAATGTAGCTTTAATGTGTACACAAAAGGAGCTATCTATTGCGTAAAAATGTTGCTACAGATACATGATACTCAAACAAACTCCGCTTACGACTATGAAAAGACATAAAGACGCCGCCCCCCTTGTGGCAGCTTACAGGTTACAATGTAGATTTAAATACATATCAGTGCTACAAAGTGTTGTCCTAAGTACGATCTATACACGATAAATCTATTAATTTGTCAAGTGTGTTTCGGATCTAGCGTTTCTTCGGATCTATCGTTTTCAAGTACCGTCGTACGCTCAGACTTTTGGATTTTTATTACAAATTACTTCGAAATTTCAGAATACTTTACATTGTACGATTTACTACTAGACCATACTTACCAATTAACGTCAATATGTTTACAGAATGCGAAACTTAGGAGAAAAAAACAACAGGAATTTGAGGAAAAATAGTGCGTGGTTTACACGAAAATCTGGAGGATTCGTGTAAGCCGCGCACCCCTATTTTTTCACCGGTGTTTCGGGAAAAAAGGTGCCCCGCTTACACGAGTAAATACGGTATATTATTCAGTATTTACTGTCGGAAAGATTCTGGAAATCTCTTGTCATACATGCAGGAAAACTGCCGAATACAGACTGGAGGAAAAAGGAGTCGACTGCTATGGAATATTTTTCATCCCGTGCTGTTTTCTTCCCATGAGTAAATTCTTCTTGGGTCTTCATCCGGGTTAAGTTTTCCATCTCCACCGATGTTTAAATGAACGACTCGTCATCGTCTTCAGGGCAATGCTTTCAGTCGAAATTGGCCACTATATACAGTCAAGCCTGTTTATAACAAAGTTGAAGGGGCTGAATATTTACTTCATAATAACCAAACTTCTTTAAATGTAGACAAGTTTTTCCCAGCCTCTCTTTCACTGGGAATAGCCTTCACTTCATTATAACCGGAACTTTGTTACAACAGAAACACGGAGAAACGTAAGCATGTCACCGGCCTAACTGAACATCTGCGTAACTCCGGATCCATGTAACTCTATCCACCTGCATAAGTTGAGGACTTACTGTACCGTATTTACTCGTGTAAGCCACGCCCTCGTGTATCCCGCGCACCCCTATTTTCGGGCAGGCTCGTGAGAAAAAAATTATTTCTATCGAAAAAAAAATTTTTTCCCTCGAGTCTGCATCATTTTGTCATAACATGAATGCACGTTCTTTAATAGAAATGCTGTGCCTAAATTACGTGTACGTCTTTCTCATTAATTGATTGAATTACGTGTTATTATCGTCATCGCGTCGTGCATCAATGCACGGCCTCTTTTACTGTGCATCTGTTTCTCGTAGCATCTCACAGTAATCACAGTTACATACGATCACATCATCCAGCTATAAAAATGGCATCTGTTCAAAATAACATCCAACTGAAATAATTGCAAATATATATATACAATTTCAACCCGTGATTACTCTATTATTACGGAAATCCGTTGGCATATCAACAAATAAAAGCCAAACGCCATCCGTACCTGATAGCGGTGATCTCGTCTGCTCTCTGCGTAGTAGCTGTGGACTGGGACGATTTAACAACACCGAAAAGTCTTGGGAACACACGGAAAAAACTAAGCTCAATGTATTGACAATTATAATTCTTATAAAACTAAAGAAAAACACATTCACGGAAATATAATCATAAATCACTAATGAATATTCAAATCATAACAGTTCTCATTCCTAGTTTTCGTCACTGCTAGATTCAGATACATCATATTTCCTTCATGGAGCTCGATTTACTATTTTTTCGGCATCGCTTATAATATTTAGTTTTAAACTCACAAGAAACTATCGAAATTTCACATCAGAATTCATTTTAGGGTGATAATAGCAAATTATTTTAAAATGCTAAATGATCGATTCGAACGCGTTTACTACTCTCACGCTTCGAGGGGATAGCACGGATAGTAAGAAGGCATAATCTTTGAGCATACGATTATTGCCACCACATAACAAATTTTTCGTCGCGTCTTTGCAATGTAGCTTTAATGTGTACGCAAAAGGAGCTATATATTACGTAAAAATGTTGCTACAGATACGTGATAAAGAATCAAACTCCGCTTACGATTTTGAAAAAACATAAAGCCCCTTGCGGCAGCTTACAGGATACAGTATATTTAAATACATATCAGTGCTACAATGTGTTGTCCTACTTACGATCTATACACGATAAATCTATTGCTTTGACAAATGGTGTTTCTGATCTTGCGCTTCTTCCAGTACCGTTGTACGCTCAGACTTTGTTAAATGCGGATTTTTATTATTAATTACGTACTTCGAAATTTCAGAATACTTTACAATGTACGATTTACTACTAGACCATGCTGCGAAGACTAGTATACCACAACTACTAGATTACTAACCATAACACTAGACAGAATGCGAAACTTAGGAGAAAAAACAACAGGAATCTGAGGAAAAATGTTGCGCAGCTTACACGCAAATCTGGAGGATTCGTGTAAGCCGCGCACCCCCATTTTTTCTCCGGCGTTTCGGGAAAAAAGGTGCGCGGCTTACACGCGTAAATACGGTAATTGCTCGTTTTTAGCATTTAAATCGTAAATACCATGGTAGGAAATGTTTACATAGCATATTGTAATCTAATAATTCTTGTCCACAAATGAAGTCTTCGAAATTCCTCAATTTCAAAATCCTAACAAAAAAGTTCCTCTGCATTCTTCCAGCAACAGTATTTTCAGAAAGAGCCTTCGGTACTGCTGGAAATTTTGTTGATAAAAAAATAAATCCATTAGATCCTGACAAAGTGAAAATGCTGCATTTTCTAAACAAAAAATCAATATCTGTTTTCATTGAATTTTCAATTTTATTTAAGAAAAATTAAACTTTGATTTATTTTTGAAATTACCCAGTCTTTTTATTTGACCTTGAACATGTCCTTAATTTCAGTGAGTGGGGACTATAGGACCGTTATTTATTTATTATTTACTTTAGAAATAAGATTCTGCTTTGATTGGAGATAATTATAGAATTCATAAGAAAGGAAGCATTATTTAAAAATTTACAGATAAAAGTAAGTTTTGAATAGAATGTAATTGAGGAGGATTAGAATTCGGGATTTGGATTTGATAAAAAAACAGGATTCGGATTCGATCAAATTTTGGATTCGCCCCATCACTATTTATTATGATTAAAAATCATTTTTCGATTTAAAATTATTTTTTTAGTTGTTTCATTTAAAAACAATTAGTATTCATTTAACTAAGCGCACCGTGAAGTTGGCCCACAGTTGCGTGAACTACACACTATTCTTCGCAGTAGCAGAGGACTCCACGAGCAGGATGCCCACGAGCCTATACAACAACTATTAATACCGTGTTTAACCCTTTCGCTACGAATGCCATTTATAAACGCCGCATAATTTTCACCCCTGCAAACAAACGCTGTGTATAAATGTCGCAGATTTTTCTACCCAAGAGAACAAACGGTGTCTTAAAACATAGCTAGGGCCAGGTAGGCAGAAAAGGTCCAAGGTGTCATTAAGGACCCTACCTCGTGGGTCTGAGGACCTTTTCTCGGCTTTGAGGCGGGGATAATCTCGACCCTTCTTCACAGCGCCGGCCTCACATTCGGAAGTTTTTCGCAGTCTCTTGTCTGTTTATGCAACGGAACAGCCAGAAAAATATTTGTGCAATTCGCATGATATTTAGTACCAGAAGTTTATTCCTTATGTTTTTTTGAGTCTAGTAATTTTAAATGGAACTCTAATAATACGAGGGCAAACTTAAAAATAAGGTTTCCAATTTATTTTTTCATAGAAAATGAAATTTATTCATATTGTTGGATACATCGTTGGAAAGGTCATGGCTTCAGCTATTTTTCGATGCAGTCAACCTGGCGGTCGATGACTTTTCTCATCCACACGATGAACTTTTGCATCCCGTCGTCATACCAGCTTCCGTCCGCATTGTGAATATAGGTGTTGACCTCCTCTTGCACCTCGTCGTCCGTCGCGAACTTCATCCTTCCTAGGTGTTTCTTCAGGGCGAGGAACATGTGAAAATCACTGGGTGCAAGGTCGTGGCTGTACGTAGGGTACCCGATCACTTTCCTTCCAAACTTCGAGATCAGTTCCTGCGTCTGATTAGCCGTATGAGGGCACCCGTTTTCATGATGAAATGAGACCCCCTTCGTCAGCATTCCTGGACGTTTGTTCTTAATGGCGCGCCGAAGATTTTGTAGTGTGTGTGAAGACTCAGCCCTGCATGCTATTGCGGGGACTCGAACCTGTGCACATAATTGTGGGTTCTTGCCCTTGGTGTCGGGAACAAGTAATGAAGTAAAAGATTCGTTCTAAAGACAGAATTTATTCGGAAGCAAAAGTTAAACCAATCGCATCTTGAATAGCCAAAAGAGAGTTTACCTTAAGCTCGGGAGGATAGTAGAGAATGCGCGTTCAGTAAGGGTGGATAGCGAGGCTTAGAGCACGGACCCAACGGTCCGCGCATCGGTCTCCAATGATGGACTACATTTTGACTGCAACCGATTCACCAATCTCCTCCTTCACCAATCTCCCCTAAAATCCACTGTACACGCCATTATATAGAAGGCAAAAGGAGGATGTTTTTCGGTCAAGGGGAAGGAGAGAAGGGGAAGTGAGAAGTCGAAAGTGAAATCTTACTCTCGAGGCATTGGCTTTAGGCTATTCTGAGAAACGCCCATTTTCAGTACAAAAATATCTTTTAGGAAAGTGAAATTTAGAATAACAAAATTCTATCAAGATTCATGCGCCCGTCCGGGCCATTACATGTGTGGTAATATCTTTCCATATTGATAGTGGTTCCCCGGGGCATCCAACTCCTCTTCCAACTCCTTCACCGTTACCCGGCAGTTTTTCAGCATTTCCGCCTCCACTGCTTGCACTGTCTCATCTGAGTGCGATGGTTTGCCACTTCTTTCCTCGTCATGGACGTTTGCGCGGCTGGAAAGGAACTCGCGGCACCACTTGCGAATGTTTTTAACATCCATACATTTTTCACCGTAAACTTCAACCAATTGGCGATGAATGTCGATAGGTGCCACCTTTTCCGCGGTCAAAAATCGTATGACGGACCGAATTTCACACCTGGATGGAGACTCGAGTGGAAGCTCCATCGCAGACTGCTACTATGCCAAGACTGAGCTGTCGACAATGCTTCGTGGCAGCAGAGTGGTAGTGGGGAAATCAAGGAACACGGCGGTGTTACCGGATTGCACCTAGCTCTTCATGCGGCGATGCAATGACATAGGAGACCTTATTTTTAAGTTTGCCCTCGTATTATTAACTGAGTTCCAGGTTCTATAAATCCAGGTCAGGAAGTCCAGGAGGTTCAAGAAATCATTACTCTGCGGAAAAATCTATCTCGCACTACAATTGCGAATATATTTACTTAAAGATGATTCCCAATGAAGGTATAGCACCAAATAAGTGTTTTTTTATAAAACACTGGTATGGTTGGATTATGCGCAGAATCGTCTCCTAGTGCGTAACACAAAATATTTATGATTGTAACCATTGATATATGATGTCTATTGTGCCAGATAACTTAATAATAATAATACTCTTTATTTGCCCAGAGATCATTTTACAGAACAGTGAGTTATGTACATGATATAAGGCACGTCAATTATTACCAGCGATTACATATTACAGTCACTATAGAACATATAAAACAGGAGAGAAACATAATCTAAGATTGAACTCGATCAGGAAACAAATTTTGAGTTCATAAACTCCTTGATAGAAAAAAACTGATTATTTTTTAGAAACATCAACAATTTCCTTTCGAACATCATTGTATTCTTTTGATTTTTGATGTCAGGAGGGAGCCTGTTGAAAATCAACAGGCCCATATGTTTAGGACCTTGAGCAGTGTTTAGGGTCCTGATAAAAGATTGGTGTAGATCTCTACAGGTCGTAGTTTGATAACAGTGGAAATTAATATTAACAGTAGGATTTCGTATAAAAGCTCTAAATGGTATTTGTAAGGTACTGGTACTAAACTCTGGTGGTCACTCCCATTCACCCCGCTTTTGTTTGGATGTATTCGTGTGGGCCTATTCATTGCATTCTTGCACAACTACCCTTGCCGTTAGATGCCGTTTTATTTTCCCATTCGTCTGTTGGGCAACCTTTCTGCCCTAATTCGGACTGGTCGACATTCGCCAAAAATGAATGAAAAAAATTAACTGAATTTAGTTTTGTATCAGTTAATACATATTTTTAATGATTAAAAGTTAACTCTTCTAAAAAGTAACGATTAATTTAAATAGTTAACCAGATTTTTAACAATTAATTTTATTTGTTAATTTTTTCAATCGTTAATTCCAGCTATGGCCCCAACCCTAGTTAGGGAAACAGGTACCTGAGAGGATCCTAGCGTAGTGAAAGCTTCGTATTGCAATGAAAAGAATATTTTATGGCATTCGTGAGGGAAGTAACATTTTCTGGCATGTGGCCCCATTGCGAAAGAGTTAAAAAGAGTCCATATGTAATCCCGGAAGTAGAATTGCAGTGGAAGCCCCATACAACAAGTATGGCATATAGCGAGGAGCTTGAATTAGCGAGGGATTTGGAAGGAACCCTTTAAAACCCTATGATTTACATGTAAAATAAATCAGTAATAGCATGGACGACAACCTGCCTCAACTGCCGTCATTCACTACTACAACCCTGGTGAAACTAAACTGCGACAGACAGTGTGACAGACAATGTGAGAGAGGCGCGAACACAGTGTGCTTAGAATGTGACAAGAGTGTGATTACAGTGTGCATACACCGTGACAAAAGCGTAAATTGGGACTCAAAAGCATGCAGAAAGCGTGATAGACACTGTGACGGTACAGTGTGTTCACAGTGTGAGGACACCGTGCACACAGTGTGAGGACACTGTGACTCTAACCCATGTACAGTGTGCAGCACATTGTGGTCACACTGTCCATCACGACTTGAAGGGAGCACAGTGTGCGTACACTGTGACTAATAGCCTTGTACAGTGTGCAGCACATTGTGGTCACACTGTCCATCACACTTTGAAGGGAGCACAGTGTGCATACAGTGTACATACACTGTGACTAATACACTTGCACAGTGTGATACACATTGTTGTCACATTGTCTGTCACGGTTTATTTTCACCAGGGAAGAGGTAAATGTCGTGCTCAAGTGCTCTTTTCAATTGCATTAAATGCCAAACAGTAAATTTTTCTGCCCACTTTGATTATTAATAGTTTGTTTTGACCATTCACGAAATGCCCACATGCATGCTTATTAATTAAATATTAATTTTTCATAAGTCTGTGCATTTCATTGTTCTTTTGTCGCCCTCCTGCGCCTTTCGTTGGTATTCGTATCAAATAGTTCCCAATGCTACCGCCAGTTGTCAGTACGTCAGCAGACGTTCACCCATACCTATCACGATGAAATTCAATTTTGAACTTGCAATTGCTTGACTGTGGACTTACTTGTCACAGATATGTTTCCATAAATTCAAGATGGTATTCCATGCGTAATTATTGCGGTCCAGGACTATTTATAACTAATGTTTTTGCATTCAGAAATGCTGGTTTTAATTGGCTTTAAGATTCAGACAAATCCAAGTCAGCTGTTGCCAGGGACGATTTAGGCCATTTTAAAGGAGGCGATTTTATTGCAAATGAAGGTTGTTCTCTACTTTATTTCCACTGCTAACCTAGACCAATGCTTGCGTGGAACTAAATCCCCTTTAGTTGTATTTATCTAGCAGCCATCACTCACCATTTCCAACTACTTTTGGAGAGGTAGAAGGTATGACTTTTTTCTGGTTTCGGAAGGTTTTGCAGTTAATAGTTTGTTGCATTACATTACTTGCAGTCGTGACATATGTAATTGACGCATCCAAACAGTCGGGGCGATGGCAATATAATAAGCACATCGTACAGTACACGCATCTGAGGCAAGGGCTTAAGTGTAAAAATTCGACTTATTATATTCCAGCTTATGACATAGAACATAGAATATGATGTAATTGAAAGTAGATACGATCATGGGTAAATGAAATGTACTAAAATTTGATTTTTAACTCCAATCTTGTTAGAATATTTTCACCACTCACAAAAAATAAGCCAGAATATAGCTGTGGGGTTATTATTTAAATACCTTTGGTTACAACTAGAGATAGGTAAATTACCAATTTTCAATTGAGGTAAATTACCGTGGTTAATTATGGTAATTTTCGAAAAGTACCGTAATTTACCACAGTAATTTTAAGTTTTGAGCTACAAATCCTTATCAGAGGACTCATAATGAAATCAAATAGTATTGAAATATTAATTCCGACGCTTATATGAAACATATCACGACATTTTATAACTCATAAAAAAATTATAACGAAGTTGGGAGCAACATGCAAACTGCCTCTCTTTTGTCACACTATGAGAAATTTTCGTTCCAAAGACATACCTCTGCGCAATGTGCATTTGTTGTTTTACTCGGAATTCATCACGGACACAATGTAAACAAAATTGTTTTAGCTCTTTAATTTATAATATCACCCATTCCAATGGTTTATTCGTGAGGAAGAAATTTTGTGAAAAAGAACTTTTCTGAAAATTACCATTTATCACGGTAATTTTCGGGGATGTTCGTAATTTACGAAAAATACCTCGGTAATTTACAGAGCTGCCCATCTCTAGTTACAACGACAGTTCTATATAGCGAGTGATTTTTCAGCTCCCGAGGGCTCTTGCTATGTAGAGCTTCCACTGTATAATAATAGCCAGCGGTAAAATTATCCTAATAATGTGAACAATTTGTTTCTGAAATGCAGGCGAAGGTCAGGGTATCGGCAGAGCAAAGGGAAATCATGCTCTCTTTCATGGAGCGGCACCCTGCCCTGGCTCGAAATGAGTTGTGTGGCCCTCTGGGTGCAGTCACGAGGCAGCAGCTCTGGGTCCAGGTGGCCAGTAAGTTAAATGCGTCTTCCTCGGGAGGAATTAAAAGCATAGAGAAGTGGATAAAGGTATGTTGCCATTCCTTTTTTGTATTGTCATGAATTTTTTTTTGACTCTACCATTAAGTCAGAACAATGACTCATACCTCAACTCCTTATACCCGTATTTAGACCTATTAAGGTTGTTGAAACTGCACAAGTTGATGTTGCTTCCATTTGAGGAGTTCCTGTTTGAGTTGATTCCAGCTCCTTAATGAGGCTGGTGTGGTAATCGTGTTTACATCCTGTGTGCATTAAGTGTACAGTGAGTGTACAGTCATTTGCAAAAGTCTGTGGGCAGCCTCCTCTGCACCACTAGCGGCCAAGATTTGAATCCACCAACTATGTTGGCACTAACTGTGTGGTAGAGAAAATTTGTGCTAAGGTAACGATAATACGCGATATGTAAAAATGGTGGATTTTAATGCCAGGGTCCTCAAAAAAAAAATTGCGCGAGATGTTTTGGATAGTGAAATGGAAAACACGTAGCAGGTAAGACATCTTTTTTGTGTAGCAGTGTCATTATTTAATTATTCATGTAATGGAGAATAAATTACGTAATGAATGCGTCTGCCTTGACTAGGCCAAGTAACTTTCAACGACAAAAAGGTCTTTATTTCCTACTGCGCACGCTCGGAGTTTCATTCTGTAAGCTTGCCGTTGAAACTGTATCATATGAGAAAGAGTAATGTACTGAAAATAAACTATTAAGTGAGAAAAATGAATCTTCTAACGTGTTACGGCACGACACTTCGCGGCAATATCACAGGCGTAATCAGAGTATTAAGCAATCGAACGCAAGTTTCGAGATTTATTTTGCATAATAAAAGTGGTAGGGACCTAATTATACCACAACCTTGATCCTATGTGCCATTATTATACGTTACCGATAATTTTTTTTCTGAGGACCCTGGCATTAAAATCCACCATTTTTACATATTGTGTATTATCGTTACCTTAGCACAAATTTTCTCTACCACACAGTTAGTGCCAACATAGTTGGTGGATTCAAATCTTGGCCGCTAGTGGAGCGGAGGAGGCTGCCCATAGACTTTTGCAAATGACTGTACATAATGTGTACATTAAGTTTACAGTGAGTGTACATTTAATGTACATAAAGTGTACATTGACTGTACAACAAGAGTACATTGTAATTATTTCTCGAGTATGTTGCAAACGCACCAATGATTGCACCAATTTAAGCTATCAAGCTAGCATCCTCAATACTAATACTCAATACTCAAACTACAATACTGAGGACGACTGCGCAAACAGAAGCAACATTTACTTGTGCAGTTTCCATAACCATGTAAAACAGCTTTTCAAATGGCCTGCACACATTTTTGTGCTGTCATCTTTGTAGAAATTAATGTTAACCACATCCAAGCTTGACACTACTTATCAACCTGAAGACTGCAGTAAATACATTTGATTTTTTCCTGTATAATGATACTTCTCTGGGACCAGGGTTAATTCTATTGACTCAACAAATGGTTTAAAAACATCCTTTATGAAGGCTTTCATGGTTAAATGATGGATTGGAACTCTTTCCCAGATATATCCTGCTTAGGTCCATATTGCTTGGATGACAACTTTGTTGGTTTTGCAGTTGGATTTTACAGTTGAGCGACAATTTTGATGTTTCAAAAAACATTATACTTTTAAAAAATTGTTAGTGTAAAAAAGAACACACATAATTGATCCTTTTCTTGACCATTCAGGTAATGAATAAATCTTCTTTGGAACAGTAGATTTTTGGCCAAACTATGCATGAGTTCCGTTGCAAACGCTTTGCTAAGTTTAATTAGCATATTAGGGCTTTGGAAATTGGTTAAATTGAACATTATTAGTCATATCTGAGGAACAAATAGAATGACCCTAGGACATTAGGACATCCCTATATATGTTTGAGTCCCAATTTTCCGTACGTCGTGACCTATGACCCAAGTATAACCCTTGGAGGTCAAGAAATGAAATGAGAGATCTGTGGACATAACCACTGAATTTGCCACCCTATTAAACCTATCATTCAACACATTTGTTGCCCTGATTCGCTCCTTAGAAGTGAATGTGATCTTTTTTAATCTACTGCATTTGAACCCGCATCTAAAGGCTGCTTTACACGGTAATTGAAACTGCACAAGATGGATGTTGATTGCGTTTGAGCAGTCGTCTGCGAAAGTCCATGACGTAGAGAATTGCAAGGACGCTTGCTTGACAGCTTTACACGGTGCAGTCATCGGTGCATTATGTCAGTGACAATATACCATTCAGTAGTGGTAATACTGTCAATATATCGCATAACGTCAAGATCTGTGAAGTAGCAAATAATTAGACGTGAAAGATGCGATGAATTACCACCACTTTAAATATGTTTTCCAGCCATAGTCTAAACATAATAGTGGAGACCCTAGTCCCGTATACTTAGCCCAAAATTTGCACCACGAACGAACGGATGTGGGCCAAGGTAACAGGTTCTTCCTTTACACAGGAAATTTAATCTTCCATGTGATTAATCGCCCAGCTCTTTTATTATTGCACTTTATTCACTGTCTAAGGAGTTGAGTGCAGACAAAAACACCCAACTCAATCGTCACCCAACCTATTTAATTGCTAGAATTCCGTGGTATTTCGTTGCCACTACATCTGCACCATCTAGTGAGAGAAATTAACTTCAAACTTGCGCGAACGCATGTATCAGATTAGAACATGTTCTACTTTGCTCGCAAGCGTTCGCGCAGTGGCGCTGCCTGTCCTCGCAAGTCGTCGCTTTACACGGTGCAATATTTCTTGCGCAAGTGTTCTCGCAAGAGCCTGCTCAGTATCAGTGACTGTGTAAAACGGCCTTAACGCAAATAGCATAAAAGATGAAAATGACATGATGTAAATACAGGGCTTTAAATACATTGGAAATATAGAAAATAGGATGGGACCCAATGAAAATGTTGTAAATTGCGGAAAACGTAAATTATGATAGTGCCATAGTTGGGAAAGTTACGAAAAAATTTATCTGATTAAAGTTAAAAAAAGTAACTTTTACATTAATGTTTACTTTTTCAGTTACTTTGGCTGAAGTTGGCTGAGCCTACTTGTAAAAGATTTTATGGAAAAATAGTGTTTCCATCCAATTTCCCTTAAATATGGTTAAAACATAGAAAGTTGTAGGAATATTTGGTTGTTTATCTGTATCATAGTTGGGAAAGTTACCAAAAATATTATCTGATTAAAGTAAAAGTCAATCGCTGCAAAAAGTAACTAGTTAATGTTAACGTTATAAAAAAGTAACTTTTATGTTAAAAGTCACTTTTTCAGTTACATTGGCAAATTGGATGCTGTGTTAATAGAGGCCTTGATAGTTTTTTGTTTTTACAAACAAATTAAACACTGAAAACCTTCATTGTGGTTTCTTCCTTCCGTATCCATTTCTTTAAAAATATTTGAATTGGGGATTTTTGTTGTAATTCCATTTAGTGTCCAGAGTGTTATTGATAAGGTTTCCTAGTGTCTGCTGAAAGGATTCGGCGATTTTTCTGAGTTGGGGCTCTGATTCAGGGATTTTTAAGTTCTCGTGAATCTAAGACTTTCTGACAAATCATGGTGCATCTGTAATTTGCCGCCAAAGATTGTTTTGAGCAGTAGAAAGTGCTGTAAGGAGGTTGGCTCTCGACTGCTTGAGTCAAGTTGTCTAGGGAATCTTATTAATTTAAGTACGAGTATATGCCTGCTAAGTGATCCTTACTTCACAAAGAAAATTACCTAAGCTATTGAAAGTCGTAAGTATCACAAGAAATACGATGGAAAATCGAGGGATTTAAATTTTGACAATAATTTTAAACAGCTCATGACGATGGAGTCAATTCAGCATTTACGTTACTGAAATAAATTCATGTGCTCAATGAATTTACTAATGTATAACACCAGAATATTACTATCAAACGTTGTTATAATAATTTTCTGAAATATTCTTTAATATCTTATTAGTAATGATATTATTTATACGCCATACATTTTGGCTAGAGCAACCGCAGCGCCACTTGAAATCAACTAACGCATTTCATCTGCTAGAAGCGCAGTAATTGGTGGATTTAGTAAAAAATACGGTGGGTTGATGCCTTTTTTTCGTGTCATTTTATTCCTTGTGACATTACACATAAAATGTCAGTTTTTTGCAAAAATGACATGTCACTATGGTATTTTTAAACGTTATATTCCCATGTGATGGCCATTCTCGCCGTTAATCGTGTGTAATTTCAAATGCAATTTGTGCAAAAAGGAGTATGGGTTGGTATAATTATCTTTACTTTATTAGATAGAGGAACTTTAGTTCTATAAGTGCTGAAAATATAAAAAAATGACATGAGTTTCACTTTTCGGATCAACCTCCTTAAGGTTAGTTTTTGACATTTATCCCCACATTGCGATGTGATGTATCCCTTCACCCTTGTAAAATTTCAGTGGAAACGGCTTAGTTATATAAAAGTTACAGTAGATGCTGAGGGTAGCCTGCGTACATTTCGTTGCGATTTATTGGGGGCTTATGTATTGACTATGCAGTGTTGCCGAGTAAGGCATACATAGACCAAGGTCTGGTATAGACTGACCTTTACGTAGACTGGCACATTGTAACAGATACATTAGTTTGAATGGACCACTCCCCCTCATAATCCATCAGAGGTTTTTAGGCGACCATTCCTTTTTGGCTTAAACTATGTATGAATGTCACTGGGTAAGCCCTCCAGGACATTGTGTTTTCTCGTCTGAGGGTGCGTTCCTAAACTTTGGCCATCACTCCCCTCAGCTCCGATTTTGTGTGGATGCATTCATCTGGGCCTATTCGTTGCATTCTTGCACAACTACCCTTGCATTCTTAGATGCCTTTTCATTTTCCCATTTGTCTGTTGGGCAACCTTTGTGCCCTAATTCGGACAGGTCGACGTTCACCAAAAATTAACAAAAAAGATTAACTGACGTTAGTTTTCCATCAGTTAATGCATAATTTTAACAATTGAAATTTAAAAGTTAACTTTACAATGTAACGATTAAACTAAATAGTTAACCAGATTTTTAACGATTAATTTTAATCGTTAATTTTTTAAATTTTTAATCCTAACTATGGATGGTGTAATTATGGGGTTTTACTGTTAAGTATTTCAAATGTGTCTATTCTTCACATTCCCCTCTTTGTCCCGTTAAAAGGTTGTGTTCTTGTGTTATTAACCTTTATCCGGGTGCTCCCTCCTCCGTAACGCAAGCGGGCACGAGATGCTAATTTACCGCCTCCCTGTTTTTGTGATTTTTTTGTGGAGTACTTCCTCCTAAGACCTGAAATTGGTGTACCTTTGATGGAAAACATTTTGCACGCCTGTGAATAATACATCTAACACTTCCTCTGAGTCACTGCTTTGCTATTCTTCTTGAATGCATTGTGGCTCGAATTCGATATCATATGCATTATCAGTCTGATCATCCTGTCGGAGCTGTTCCCATTGTGCCCTGAGAAATGACCATTCGTGTAGGCATGGGTAACGTAATATTTTCGAGGATTACAAAGTATTTTCTTGTTTGGTAACATAAAAGAATGTACAATAAACAAGTAGAGAGCAATTATAAACTTAAATTATAGTGATGTAAAAACAAAATACCTGAATTATATACTCATACAGGGTTCATACCAGTGAGGGAAGTCATGCAAATGTCAGGGAAATAAAAATTGGGACAGGAAGTGATGGAAATGTCAGGGAAATTAGATTCTGGTCAGGGAAAAACTCAAGAGGCGCAGCAAAAGGATGAAAATCGTGGTTGAACGCACAGAGTGTTGCTGCGCTCGAGCTGCGAGGTGCACATTTTGTTGCCGTCCTGTCTGGGTGGCACGGGGTAGTGCCGACTTAGCGGCTTGCTTGGGATCTGGCTGCTTGGTCTGCTCATCTGTTGTTTTGTTTTTGTGTTTTGAATGGAATACGTTACTTTCCTGGAATGAATAAATTTCATTTCACAATATACCTTGCTGAACTTTCACATAAAATCCCTATATACTACGACTGCTTTGCTATTGATATACAGTCTGGGAAATTACAAAAATTAGGACTGGAAATCAGGGAAAAGTCAGGGCTAATTGAAAATGGAAAGTTGGTATGAACCCTGTCATATTTTTCTATGATGTGCCACTAAAAAAGGTCATTTATCTGGGAAGGCAACAGTAATCTACCGTCGATCCGCACTTGCGAACGTTGCGAACAATGACTGAGATGAGAGACTGGGGTTAAACTCGCAATGATTACTCCGGCAACTTGTGCAACATTATTTTACCAGGCAATACACACCAGTCCCATCCTCCTGTTTAACCTCAGGGCAAAGTTTCACTTGCGTTTATGACCTTGGTGGTAAAGTACCATCAGTACTGAGGATCACTTCGTTTCGGGATTTCTTCCGCGTGTTCCATTCTGGAGTGACAACAGTTTCGCCAACGTTTCAGTTCACGTCTTCAGGTCTGAAGTGTTTCATAGCAGATTTTTACTGTCTCATATAACATGTAATTCTGTGCTCTGATGCTCAAGTGGGTGCATTTTCATTGGCCGTTTCACTAGTTTTTTCAATTAGGCACTTCCAAGTATGGGAGAGCTTATTGCTATCCTCTCTGTTAAAATTGTTGGGGTTTTTGGCCGTTTCGATTGCCTCGCTTATGAGCCTTGGGAAATAGCATTTTTCGGTCTTGATCAGCTTGGCTCCGTCAAAATTGATGTTGGGTGCCGGGCCTTCCCAGAAGTGCTCTGCGATGGCTGAAAGGCACGGTTGTCTGTTGTTTGTTGCTCTCCTGTGTTCTTGAATATGGATCTTTAAGGCTCTCGAGGTTTGCCCAATGTAGGCCTTCCCACAATCGCATCGGACCTTGTATATGCCACTCTATTCTTCCATCAGCGTAAGGTCTTTACCTCTGCACAAAATGCCCCTTGTCTTAAGGCCTGGTTACACGATATATTAACTCGTACAAGTTAATGTGTGAATGCATGACTGCGAGAAATAACGGGAAAATTCACCATGTAACCACATCGAAAATCTATGAATGCGTGAAAGAAAATAGAACGTGTTCTAATTTGGTTCATGCATTCACACTAGTTGCGCTGAAACCATTCATGCAAATGTACATGAACCCATACGTGTTAATGTATCGTGTAATCAGGCCTAGTGATGCAGGTGTATCTGGTCAGGATGTTATGTTTGGTAAGGGCCCTCGGTATTTTTTCCGTGGTTCCGCCAACGTATGGTATCACGGCGAAAGTGGCATCATTCTTTCCCTCGTAGTAGTAGTCTCATCGGTCCTGCTCGAGGCCAAAAAGTACCATCAGTATGCCCGTATGAGAGTCAATACTTTGCAGCAACAACTGTTAAGTTATTAAGTACCAATCTCGATAATTAATCTTGAATTTTCCGGTCATACGTGCAATGTGTGCATAAACCAACATTCAAATCTTTTCAGAGTTGGCAAGACTGGAAGTGCGAGACTAAGGGAAAAGGGCAGAAGCTGCGGAAGCGTGAAGGGGGGACTGGGGATGGGCCTCCCCATAAAGCCCCTCCCCTCAGCAGCTTGGAGAAGAGGCTGCTAGCACTAATACAGTATAAAACTTCTGGTTTGATGGCGGAGGTAGCAGATGCCCTACAGGTAAATAAAAATACAGCATAAGGACCCAAACCCTTTATAAAAGACAATGTTTTCTTAATTATTTCGTATTTTTCTCTGAAAAATGTGTTAAGATCTCAAAAATATGCTGACGTAGAAAAGTTTTACCATACAGGTATCCCTCGTCAACCATGGTTTTTTTATACCCTGGCCCTTGGTTATCTGCGGTCAATAGTTTGGGTACTACTTTTCTCAACCGCGGTATTTCCCTTGCATATGCACAATTTGGACCAATCTAATGCTTTTTTTTTTAATAGTCACAAATTTCAATAATGATTTTGTACACTGATACACATATGAATGCTAAAATGTAAACATCAAGGAATGAAATTTACCGTGAAAAATCATGTGGTGAAGGTCCAAATGAAATTCCTGGTAAAGTATTCTATCACTCTTATGATGATATCAAAGTTCCTCAGCTATACCTAATAAACCAATCATTGGAGCAAGGTATCTTCCCTTCCATATGAAGAGAATCTAAAATAATCCCTGTGTTCAAAAGGAGTGGATGTGTCAATGACCTTAATAACTATAGGCCAATAGTTTGCCAAAATATTTGAAAAACTTAAGGCCCTGCTTTCCTCGCGCCCGAACGCATAGTGCCCCCCAAAATCCGCCAGTTGTCGTTGGTGCGAATCTCCAGTGGAACCCCTGCTGGCCACGATGGCAATTATTAGGAATCTGCTGTTTCGCTTCAAGGTCACTGGCCTAGGAGTGCGTTGCAACGCTGGCGAACGACCTAAGTCCGGCATAGG
The DNA here is from genome assembly GCA_933228895.1 of Platycnemis pennipes. Lineage (NCBI taxonomy): Eukaryota > Metazoa > Arthropoda > Insecta > Odonata > Platycnemididae > Platycnemis > Platycnemis pennipes. Next base: position 17,273,379 of record OW121858.1, on the reverse strand, counting down.
AGGGGTTGCTTGGAGAGAGGCCCCTTGGGCCCTGTCTCGCCACCCATCATTCAGGGGTGGGGGTTAAAAGAGGCAGAGACAAGAGAGTGTAGACATTATAATCTTTGGTGTAGACCGCGTAGACTCCCGCCTCGCTTCCATAAGAACAATGGGATACTCTGGGAAGAGCGGCCTGGTCCTCGCTTTCAAGCTGTCCAACTCTTTGACAGGGAGACGTTTGAGGCATATTATTTCTCTTAAAACGGGGAGAAGCAGTCACAGAAACAATACAACCTAGATTATCCAATCGCTTAACGTCCGTTATTATGCTGGTCACCGTTATTGTTCCAATTTTCGTAGTGTTTTAAAGGGATTAAATTTTTCATTGACTTTACTGAACGTATATTTTCATTAAGTACTCTGAAACAAATTTTTAAGCTTAGTAATGTCCACGAAAAACCCCAATTTAACATCTCGACGAAAGGTAAGTCGACAATATAACTTTTGTCCACATTTTTTCCGAATTCTGACCACAGTATAGCGTAGTGGTATATTATTACCCTTTTGAGAGAGTTGGCTGAGGTTGGTTTTCGGAAAGGTTGTATAACAAATAAAATCATCATGGAGTATCATTTAATGGAAAGAAGTTTATTCCGTTAAACTTAATTATTGAAAGGATTTTCATAGGTTTTTACTTTTGGCTACGAGTTTCTTGCTTATTTTTTAATTCTCTTTGAGCCTGAATTATATATTCAGGATCCCGTATTTCCATTGACCTGCTGCGTCGAGGATCAATTATCTCTGGCAGCAGGCAACTTCTATAAAATGTTTCTAATTTAGGAAACATTTCCTTCTGCCAGAAATTATCGTCTCTGTGCACCGTTTCACATTTTATCCCGTTAGATGTCCACAAAACAAGATAACAATATTTTCTTTCAGTTATATGGAGCTGCCCTTGGATTTGGTAATGGAATACATGTCGTTTTTTAATGCCAATCACTTTTTTGCTTTTATCCATTAGCCAGAACGTAACTTTTTTTGATTCAATTGCTTCATATGGAGTTAAATTTCTTGCCGAAAATGGGCATTTGATCTCCAGCAGACCATCTTCTCCAATCAAGCCATCTGGGGTTGCGGCAAAATATGGATGCTCTCTGTCGATGAAGAGCCCACAGTCTTCAATTTTCCAGCCAAACCTTTCTCTAATTTCTGCTTTGGCGACGATTTCCTTTTCCCTTCCATAGGCACATGCTTCATTGTCGATAGAGCCGTAAATAATTTGTTTTACTACATTTTTGCAGCTAGTGTGCGCAAGCATGTTACAAATTTTTCCGAAATAAGATGCTGTCAGCAATTTCCTTCTCATTTCTCTCCATTCCCCACTCTCCCCCTGCATAATTGTGGCCCTTTCAATCCTTCTCCTATCTTTCTCCAATACGGGTAAGCTAGCCAAAAAATCCCTCTCAGCTTGAAGGTACTCATTTGCTGACATATCTGGCCTTTGTGCGTTCGGTCCGTAAGCACTGTCACCTCCAAACCCATTCTTAAACAATGATTTTCGGCTTGCCTTGCCTTGCCTTCTCTTCGAAAACTGCAGTTTTTTTAACCTCCTTAGTTCCATTTTTTTTGCAAAATAAACCCGGGCTTGAGAAAAACATTTTTTTGCTTGTTTTGTACGCCAGATTCTTGGTGTTGTGACGAATGGCGGCTCCAGCACATCTCCCTTGGTAGGATCTTCGAAGAGCAAAGTTCACCCGTTTTCCTCCGATCATTTTCGCCACAATGGAGTTAAACTGTTCAACGGGGTTGTTGTCCACATCGTAAAGTAAACTTCTGCTGTTGCGGCTCAGATGCTTTACGATTACCATTAGTTTCTGGAATATTGCACTTTCTCTTAGGTCAGGATAGAGGTTTGGCTTTCCGTCCTCATTCGTTCCTGCACAGAAGTAAGTGGCACAACCGGAATGTTCTCCAAAAACATGATTGATACAATTTTCAATGTCCAATTTCAAAGATTCTATTCTAGACTGAAAGGATCCTGGTTGATTCTTCCTGTATTTAATTGCTTTGATAATACCTACCCTCAGGCGAAGAACACTACTCCCCAGATACTTTCGCAAGAGAATGGTACTTTTCTGTCCCGGTTTATCACCTGCTACTGTCACATCCCTCAACTTCGCACAAAAATTCCTCATTAGGTGATTCCGGCACTCTATCTTTTCCACTGTTAAGCTCTTATATGGACGGGAATCGAGGACGCTCTTGTAAACATTGCTGTCACCATCCGCTATCAATTTTGCAAACCTTACGCCATAAAGTTCCTCGCTTTTTCTAAATCCCTCTACTATTACAGCTGCCTCCATACTCGTAGAACTTTGTGCATTCCCCCAATTTTTGAAGCAAACATGATTTGCAGGTTCTTCATTCTTCGCGGCGGATCTCATGCAAATGACGCAGTACCGATTTTTCACTCCAAGAAAGATCAGCTTCTTTGTGTAGTATCCAATGATTGCGCCCTGCAAATTTGAATTCAAAGATGAATGTAAAATATTATTTATCAGCACACTAATTCTAAAGCTTTAAACCAAAAATCAACTCACCAATCCGGAGGAAGAGTTATAATTCGTCCGGTAGGACCTCTTGCACCAGCTACCGTCAGCAATAACGGTTAGTAAGGGGGTGCCATCGCTATCTGTCTCACCCTTGGCTACAGCAAGTTCCGCTTCAGCCTTTACCGCTGATTCCATTTCTTCGTGCGCTGTGGACTCCCATGCGTCGCATACGGCATCATGGCATTTTTTGTAGCAATTGAAGGACATGCATGGTATGTCTAGAGTTGAAATTATTTCTTCCATCTGGCTATAGCCTCCACCAGATGATACGATTCCAGTCACCGCTGCTGTGTTGATTTCCATTGAGGATTTATCGCCAGTTTCCTCTGTCGAGATTCTTCGGACGATATTGCACATTCTGCATTTGAATGCAATAATGGACTACAACCCTTCTCTCTTTTCCCAAATGACATCCATATCAGTAAAGGAGCACCCGAAATGCTTGTGGTCATTGATTTCTTTTATAGACGCAAGTACATGATTTATATTTACAATTCTTCTTCCCGTTAATAAAAACTCCTTGGTATTTTTGACTTCTGAGTCGCACCGGATGATAGGATTGCTATCAATGACATCTGTTTTATTACCAGCGGTCTTGGGTGTCTCTTCCCGAGTCAAAGTGTCAATGTCCTGCCCAACCTGTAATGTGGAAAATAAATGATTAGGCAATGATGAAATGGCTCTTCCAGGAACTGCTTCGTTTTTTGATACATATATGCGGATGAATTTGTAGGGACATTCTCAGAGTTGGCTGAAATGAATTATTTCTACTCGAAGTTTTTAGTGATTACGAGGAGAAAACGTGGCAAGAATTCTTTCGGGGGAAAATAAAGATTTTTTTTGAGATATTTTCCGTTTGTCCATCCATGTATTTCCAATGTCTTGATCCTACATAACAGTTTCCCATTTCGATCACTAATGTTTTGGCATCTTGGTTTCTTTTCTCCAAAGTGTCTCTTGATTATGCTGTATGCCGTTCTCGATTTACCCCTCATCATGCTGTCGTTAATATTTTCGCAGCAGCTTTCGATCCATTCGTAAGGAAATGTCATTAGTACCTTAGAAATTTGATATTCAATGTCATAAAAAATTAGTATTTTTTCGATATTGAATGTTTATCCTAATGCGAAAATTTGAAATTTAGAGGTTTGTGGCTTTACTCTCTGATAATGCAACATAAATATTATTTCTTGCCTTGCAGAAATGATTGAGGCTCATTGCAATACAGTTGGAGAACTGCATCGTGTTTGGAAGCCACCTCCTGAAGTCGTACAGATGCTTCTCTTAAACTCGAAGATGTGATTCTTTTTAATAAATCATGCTAACTTAGCTTTTAAATTCTATGTATTGCCTTCATCGATTTGATAGTAATTGATTAAACCCGCAAGCCCTTGTGTTACCGTTTGGTTACATGCATTCAAACAAGCAATTTCAACGTTTTGCTTCCTCAACTACGTGAGAGGTTGATTTGTCACCCGTTCGGATAACGCTATTGAAAAGTTACTTTGAAGATCTCTATCGATAGACTATGAAATCGCAGTGGAGAATCAGTCATGCACGTATAGACGGATCATTTCCTTTCTAAATTATGTCGCTATTAAATTATTCTAAATTATTAACTCAATTACCTACTAATTTATTCTATCAATTGCCGACTACATCACGCCGGAAGATATTAAAGTCGACAGGCAATACTAACGATTGTATAAAAAAACAACCGATTCAGGCGTGATGTAGTGGAAGTTCAACATATTAAAATGAAATGTAAAAGCACTTTTCCACAAATGTTTTAATGCGTATGACGCGTTTCGAAATAAGAACCAGAAAATCTCCACGTTGTACTCAATTGTAGCTGTGTTTCCAATTTTACTTAGATGAGTAAATTATCTTTTTTATGACAAAGAATTTAAGAGCATGGTTATATTTTGCAACGATTTCATGCGCCAATAATTCTGTTTTACCCAGGCATTTTCTATTTTCTAATGTAAGAGGTAATTTTTTTCCAAAAAATTTACCTGATTTTCGGAGCCTTCTTCAGTAGTATCCAACCTGGAGAACACTTCGGTCTGCAACGTTTCTTCCTCCCGTGTATTGCCGGTAGCTCTTGATTGGTTAACTCCAGAACGGTTGGTCCCTGCTTTGTTCCTATAATTACAGAGGAGTAATTAGAGAATTGTATAAAAAATTTCCGTAGAGAGTGCGAGAATAGAAATTAATTCTCTAACTAATGCAGATGTGGTAATGTAATTTCAAATATTTTTCTGAACAACAGAATGAGTGCCCTTCTGACAAATTTCTATATTTAAAAAAATCTCAGCAATGACAAATAACGAATCACTACCAACAATTCAGGCTTTGAGAATAATTAGAAAAAATATTCACATACCTTTGATCTTGAAACCATTTCTTGAGGTTCTGCCCCTTGTTCTTCTTCCGATTTATTGATAACTTCAGCCGGCCTTTCTTGTTTCCTCTGCTGTAACGATAATCATCGGACGACATCTCGAGCTCTACACTCATCAGAGATAAATAGGAAAATATTCACTAGTGTTATCGATTGCTTGAATAAAATTCAACGTTCGAATCGCAGTGGGTAATCAGATATTCGCAGATTACTACAAATGAATGTGAGCAATTATGACCCTCAATCCTGGGAGCCGCGAGCGAAACTGTCACTGTCCCTCGACTAACCCCTTCCTGCCTTCTCTCCCCCCCCCCCCCCCCCTCCCCCTACCTCCCTAACTGCTCCACAGCAGCGTTGCCGACTCGGTCTCCTAGAACGACACGGAGCACCTATGGAAGACCCTGCGGAGAAAGGGCGAACTTCTTGGTCTCCCACGGACCGCCAGGGTGGCGTTTATTTAGTTTTGCACGTCCAAAAATCAAAGACATTATTAGGAAAATGCTTTTAATGGAACTTGAAATTTATGCGGGAACTGAATTACAAAGAATCAATCTTTGCCTGTCTGTTTAAATTTTTCCGATATTCATCACCAAACGGGAGTAAAATAGCAACGCGCCGACCCTTATTTGCAGAGCTTTTGTGAAAAATGTGGGAAGAATATCCTTTTGTTGTCAAAGGCAATACATAATAAAAAGAACCTTTATTCATAAGTTGAAGACCAACTTCGATTATCTTATGAGGTTGACGAGAAAATCTCTTCCAAATATGGTCCATATACGGACCGGCAAAGCCGAGGGTGGAGGCCCCTTAAGTATGTGCAAATAGTTTCCTATCTTGAGAAATACCCTTTACTTTCTAATGTGCAACATGGTTTTAGACGTGACTAATCAACCACAACTGCCATGTACCAAGCCATTCACTGTATATTAAGTTCATTGGATAATAAATATGAAACACTGGGACTATTTTTCGGTCTCTCAAAAGCTTTCGATAGGGTCAATCATGATCGACTTTTCATGAAATTGGAAAGACTTGGAATTAGGAGAACCCCACTGAACTGGATAAAGTGATATCTTAATAATCGGTCGCAAATTGTCACGCTGGCAGTTGATGGGGGAAAATACTCATCTGACGTGTTGGGCATTTCTCTAGGTGTGCCTCAGGGATCAATCGTGGGCCCTTTTCTTATTTTAAAACAATGATCTGCCTAACTACCTTTCAATCATAGAAGGACTGTTACCTGTATTATATGCTGATGATACAAATGTAATATTATTCTCGTGCAATCATTACATTCTAATTGATAATGCAGGGTCTGCTACGAATCTTATCAATAAATGGTGTTCTGATAATTATCTTGATACTGAATGAATGACAATTATATTTCTGGCAATGTAAAAAAATGTTGTCATTATTAGTTAATTCAACTCAAGTGATGTAAAAAAAACCGCTTTTGGATATTTATAACATTAGCTTCATAATGTTTTTTTTCCTAAGGTGCTACAATTTATTACATTAACCTACGCATTTCTCACTAGTACCCCAGGAGTAAGATTAACACTAAGAGGGTTAAACTCGTATCTCAAGGTACCACTGTAATAGTGAGATATACCTTTACCTACCATCAACTGTCGCATGGATAAATTAACATTTCTCTTACCATTATAGCAAACATATTATCTTGTCACAGAGGAGCGATGCCTCATTTCATTAAAAACACAAATCTACCGCTACAAGGAGTAGGCTACAAGACACTTCTCGATACTTCTGCTTATAATATTTTGGTTACCCTTTGTAAGACATTTGGCGGATGTCGGCCCCCACGCCCCTTCATTAAAAATGTCTGGGTACACCACTGCTTCTAACAATAAACTAAGGAAAGAGTGAAGCGATATTGTTAAGGCTCAGCTACATTAAAAGGTCGATTTGCTCATGATGGTGTAAATAAAATGTAATCTAATCTATCACATACAATAATGAAATGCGTAACTTAGAGATGGGTTGAATACCAGGTTTCTTGAATTTGAATTTTAAAGCATGACTTGAATATCTCGAATTTCAAACGTCTTGAATAATAGAAATGGAATTTATATTCTAAATGTTATTCTGTAATTTAATTTGTTTGCTTTTGAAGTAAAAATCTTCATCATCATCAAGGGTCAACAATCCTTGGATTGGTTTGACGCAGCCCTCCACTCGATTCTTTCATCGGCCAACCTCTTCATATTTTAACGTAGTTCCTCTCTTTTACATCCTTCTCAACTTGTTCCATATTATCTCATATGAGGCCTGCCTTTTCCATTCTTCCCGTTCACTTTTCCCTCGACGATTGTCTTCATCAGGCCATCGTGTCTTAAGATATGGCCGATTAGGTTGTCCTGTCTTCTTTTTATAGTTTTCAGCGACTTCTCTTTTCTCCCACTCTTCTTAGGACCTCTTCATTTGTCACTCGGTCGATCATTTTTATCTTCATCGTTCTTCGATAGCACCATATTTCGAATGCTTCCACCCTTTTCTTCTCCGCTGCTGTCATCATCCATGCTTCTCTGCTGTAAAGGAACATGCTCCAGATATGCGTTTTGATGAATTTCTTCCTTACTTTCAAGCTTGTATTTCCATCTGTAAGTAGATTCTTCTTTTGATAGAAAGCCCTCTTTGCCTGGTCTATTTTACTCACTATTTCTTTCTTGCTTCAACCATCGTTGGTTACTCTGCTTCCCAGGTAACAGAACTCTTTCACCTCTTTCAGTTTCTGTTTTCCTAATATAACGTTGGTTTTGGCCTCTTCTCTTTTGCTGCACACCAATATCTTAGTTTTCTTCTTATTGATCTTCAGCTGATGTCTGGTCATTGTCCTTTCCGTGGTCATTAGCATCTTATTCAGCTCCTTCTCTGTCTCTGCTATGAGAGCTATGTCATCAGCAAATTGTAGCATGCTGATTGGTTCTCCCTGGATGTTCACTCCAGAACACTTCATTGATGGCTCTCTCAATGTAAACATTAAAAATTACAGGAGACAGTGCACAGCCTTGTCTCACTCCTTTCCTTATTCTTGCTTCTTCACAGCTGGGTCCAGATTTTATCGCTGCTACTTGGTTTTTATACAAACTGTGGATAATTCTTCGGTCATTGTACGACACTCCAATTCCTTTCAGCGTTCCAAGGATTAAATTACAATTCATGTTGTCAAAAGCCTTCTCTAAATCCACAAATGCAATGAAGGTCGGTTTGTTCTTCGCCATTCTCTTCTCTATAAGCAGCCTAAGGGCCAATATTGCTTCTCTTGTACCCTTACTTTTCCTGAATCCAAATTGATTTTCATCCAGGAACTCTTCTGCTTTTCATTCTATTCTTCTGTAGATGATCCTGGTCAGTATCTTCGATGCATGTATCATCAGGCTTATAGTCCTAAAATTTTCGCATTTCTCTGCTCTCTTCTTTTTGGGAATAGGAATGATGATGTTTTTCTCGAAGTCCCTGGGTATTAAAAATCTTCAAGTTGATTAAATTAAAAAAAAATTAATTGTGGTTTTAAAATGTCAAATATGTAATAAAATAGTTTTTCTACCAATTATGGACTGTCGAACACATTATCTTTCATAAGCCTTAATAAGCGAGCAGAAATTGTTAATACCCCCATGTTCTATCTAGTTTTGAATTAAATGATGTAGTTAATCAACATGGCAGATATAGTGTAATTAGCACAATTAGCACGTTTACTCGGAATCGAATTCGCAATTTTGTGCACGAAATTGTTAGATGTAAATGAGAAACGAATTTTAGTGAAAAAATTAATCTTCTAACCGCAATCATTCACTCATAAATGAAAAATTAAAATAAGCAAAAGGTGACGCCCACCGAAGATGGGCTGTGATAACATGCACGTCATTTTCCTCCCGTCCTTGACTGCTCTTATGGGAAGGGAAGGGAGTGGAGGGGGGTTCTCGGAAGGTCTGCTCGAAAAGATGCTGTCTTTACAACCGCTCCTATTGGTGTAGTCAGCTGTGTCCCCCCCTTTGCGATAAAGCGAGGTAACTTCCTCAGGCTCAGTTGTCATTGGACGAAGTCGACATACGTCAGAGGTTGCACCACCCCCAATTTTCCAAAAGGGTTAAAAACATTAGTTTTTCGCCGCTTATAACTCGAGAAATAATTGACGGATCAAAAAATGGAAAATACAGGTCTTTTTATTTTACAAACTCTATCAGATCCGGCTATTTAAAAAAAATATGGTAAACGACCCCATTGTTCAAGATCCCTAATATCAAATACTTTCTAGTATTTGGGGTACTTGAGTATTTGCACATCTGTGACGTAAATGAGATGTTAATGCCTTATCTTTCTTTGTTCCAGCACCAGTTACAGGGCCCTTCGGGAGAGGGGACGCTCATAGCAGAGGATGAAGTGCAGCCCTCCACTTCAAATTCCACCATTCCTGACTCTCCTCCTCCCTCCGTCCCCACCCCTACACCCTCCAATCCCATCCCTGCACCCTCCAACCCCAACCCTACACCCTCCAATCCCATCCCTGCACCCTCCAATCCCATCCCTACACCCTCTATCCCCATCCCTACACCCTCCAATCCCAACCCTACACCCTCCAATCCTATCCCTACACCCTCCAAAGAACCCCCTGCACCGCCAACCTCTTCGGGTCCATCACGGAGACGAAAGAAGCTCTACTGCGATTATGGTGAGTAGAGCAATTTCCCATTTTTAGCTTTGTGCTGTATTATGTAATTTAATGGGAAATTACCGTATATTCTCACATACCGCATGCACGTTTTTCCCGCTTTCATCAGGATGAAAAAATGCTGTGCGCGTCATAAACGAGGATGTGCGGCTTACACGGCGATTTTTGTTTCTATGTAGCTGAAGAAGCAATACGGCCAAAAACCTTCCCTTATACTTGTAGCAAGTTCGTGTCTTTACGAAAGAATTACGGAACTGTCACCGATTACGCGAGGAAATACAAAACATCAGTTCAAAATGAGCAATTACCGACAATAGGAAAAAAGTGGATTACATTGAAACAAAAAATGGATTGAGTTAATTCCAGAGGAGATTATTTTGTCTTTCCATTGCTAGACCCAGAGTGAGTGAAAAATATTGCAAACGGCAAAGACTCTTGAGAAAGATACTTGATGATCTTAGAGCGGTCGCCCGCCCAGGCAAGTTCTCTGTTAGGTCATAACTCGTGATACTTCGGAAAAGTCCGTCATATGTCTCCGGGTTGAGCCGCTCTCTTTATCTCTCGCACACAGGTGGGCGACCCTCGCCCTTATTGTGTGCCCGTGTGCAGGCCTCTACTGGGAATACCCCTCATGGTATTATGTTTTGGGAAAACGGGTAGCAAAAAGTGCCAGGGATCATGAAGGGGAAAATGGTGGTAGTAGCAATTAGTTTCTCGCGGGCGAATTTATCGGCACTTGACTAATTTACGCTTTTTTGACTCGTAGTTGGTTACTCTGGACTTGTGGCCACACAGCCGTAATCATTTTTAGTCGTGTTGGTGCCGTATTTCAATGCACTACTTAGCCTATGATTCAAAGATGTCATTAGTATTTTGACATTGAGAAATGTATTATCGTCCAAGCAATTAACATTTCATGCATAATTTGCATGCCAATGCGGATTGATTAGCTAATCAAATCATTCAGAAAGTTACCAAAAAAAGTTTAACTGATTAAAGCTAAAGTTTATCTCTTTAAAAAGTAACTAGTTAAAGTTAAAAGTTACTTTTCTGAAAAAGTAATTGATTAAAGTTTAAAAAAAGTAACTTACATTAAAAGTTACTTTTTCAGTTACTTTGGCAAATTGGATGCTGTGTTAATAGGGGCCTTGATGGTTTTTTGTTTTGATGAATGAGGTGAACACTGGAAACTGTCATTGTGGTTTCTAACAATCGTATCCATTAGTTTAAACATTTTTGAATTGGAGATTTTTGTTGTAATTCCACTTAGTGTCCAGAGTGTTGTTGGTCAGGTTTCCTAGTGTTTGCTGAAAGGATTCGGCAATTTTTCTGAGGTGGGGCTCTGATTCAGGGATTTTCCAGTTGTTGTGAATGTAAGACTTTCTGACGAACCTTGGTGCCCACAATTGCCCAAAATTGCCCAAAAATCATGGTGCGTGTCTTACACACGTGGTACATGATAATATGCAATATCGTCGTCAGAGGATTTTGGGTGCAGCTGCATGTAATGCGTTGTCGGTGTGCGAGTTTCCGCGGTCATTGCAGGATGCATCATCAGGCAATCATGGTGCGTGTCTTACACACGTGGTACATGATAATATGCAATATCGTCGTCAGAGGATTTTGGGTGCAGCTGCATGTAATGCGTTGTCGGTGTGCGAGTTTCCGCGGTCATTGCAGGATGCATCATCAGGCAATCATGGTGCGTGTCTTACACACGTGGTACATGATAATATGCAATATCGTCGTCAGAGGATTTTGGGTGCAGCTGCATGTAATGCGTTGTCGGTGTGCGAGTTTCCGCGGTCATTGCAGGATGCATCATCAGGCAATCATGGTGCGTGTCTTACACACGTGGTACATGATAATATGCAATATCGTCGTCAGAGGATTTTGGGTGCAGCTGCATGTAATGCGTTGTCGGTGTGCGAGTTTCCGCGGTCATTGCAGGATGCATCATCAGGCAATCATGGTGCGTGTCTTACACACGTGGTACATGATAATATGCAATATCGTCGTCAGAGGATTTTGGGTGCAGCTGCATGTAATGCGTTGTCGGTGTGCGAGTTTCCGCGGTCATTGCAGGATGCATCATCAGGCAATGATGCATCCTGCAATGGCCGCAAAAGCTCGCACACCGACAACGCGTTATACGCAGCTGCACCCGAAAGCCTCTGACGACAATGGATTTTGCTGTGAAAACCTACGTTCCAAATTAATATGCAATATTATGCTTTTTGTTACGATCAAACTATTTACTCCTTATTGACAAATAAATAATTGCTCTTAGGAATTTTTTACTTTTGGAAGGATAGTAGACCACTACTACAGTAATGTAATGGTGTCAATAGTTTATTATTCTGAATAATATCAGTTGCCATGCTTTATTTTACAAGCAACATGACTGATGTGGATAACCTGTGGACCGTCATTATCATATCCTATGTAAAAACTAAAAGTATTTGTAATCTGTTTCAGAACACGACTATGATGTCGATGAGAGGCTGGTAGTTGCTGCAGAGAAGAAGGCAGCTGCAATGCAGCAAATAGCTGATTCACTCTCGGAAGTAGCTAAAGAGTAAGCTGTTCAAATAGAATATATCATATAATATGTTGTATTATATAATATGCTATTATATAGTAGGATATATTATCATCATCATCATTGGTCAACAATGCTAGGATTGGTTTGACGCAGCCCTCCACTCGATTCTTCTATCGGCCAACCTTTTCATTGTGACATAATTCTTCTCTTTCACATCCTTCACACCCTGTTCCATATATCTCATACGTGGCCTGCCTTTTCCAATCTTCCCGTTCACTTTTCCTTCGACGATAGTCTTCATCAGGCCATCGTGTCTCTAGATATGGCCGATTAAGTTGTCCCTTCTTCTTTTTAGAATTGTCAGCAGACTTCTCTTTTCTCCCACTCTCCTTAGGACTTCCTCGTTTGATCCATTTAATCTTCGTCATTCTTCTGTATCACCACATTTCGAATGCTTCCACCCTTTTCTTCTCTACTGCTGTCATCATCCATGCCTCACTGCCGTAAAGAAACAAGCTCCAGATGTATGTTCTGATGAACTGTTTCCTTACTTCTACGCTTGTATTTCTAGCTGTAAGTAGATTCTTCTTAAGATAGAATGCCCTACTTTGCCTGGGCTATTCTATTAACTATTTCTTTCTTGCATCGTCCATCGTTGGTTACTTGGCTTCCTAGATAACAGAACTCTTTCACCTCTTCCAGTTTTTGTTTTCCTAGTTTAACGTTGGTTTTGGCCTCTTCTTTCTTGCTGCACACCAATATCTTAGTTTTCTTCTTATTGATCTTCAGCTGATGTCTGGACATAGTCCTTTCCATGGTTGTTAGCATCTTATTCAGCTCCTTCTCTGTCTCTGCTATGAGAGCTATGTCATCAGCGAATCGTATCATGCTGATTAATTCTCCATGGTTGTTCACTCCAGAACACTTCTCCTTGACTTCATTGATGGCTCTCTGGATGTAAACATTAAAAATTACGGGAGACAGTGCACAGCCTTGTCTCACTCCTTTCCTTGTTCTTGCCTCTTCACAGCTCGGTCCAGATTTAATCACAGCTACTTGGTTTTTGTACAGACTGTGTATAATTCTTAGGTCATTGTAGGACACTCCAATTCCCTTCACAATTCCAAGCATTGAATCCCAAACCAAGGTTATATTATATTATTTAAAATAGTGTTATATTGTTCATAACGTAATATACAGTAAAACCCTTCGTTGAGACTTTTCTAGGGACCACTAGAAAAAAGTGTAAATTGCAGGAAAATGCAAATAGTGGGAAAAGGATAATTTTCAGTTTTACATGCATTCTTTATCAATATAGAGTAAAGATAAAAATGGGGAACACTGCTAAACTGAAATAGAGCAATATTATTAATTATTTGTTAAAGTTTATAGCTGTCCTGATTCATTTTTGTACAATATATTTCTAACAATGTTTCAACCATCCTTTTTGATGCTGTCAAATCCATAATTTGCAAACTTATACGTTGTGCAATGCCTTTTCTCTTATGACATAGCCATTCACGGCAATATTTGATGATCTAGAACTTAACCCTTTCGCGCCGGAGTCCTACGCAGGAAAATGCTTTCCTTCTCACGGGTTCCTCTAGAATATTTTTCCACTCCGTGTACGGAGCTCTCTTGAAGCGAGGCATCGGGCAGGTATTTCTTTCCCCCGCTTTGGGACCGGACCCAGCGGGGTTCCCGACCCTTACCTCGGACACTGACTAGAGATTATCTTCGCCCTTTTCCAAATGAGAACCCACCTCGGACTGTGTCCGCGGTCAACTATTTTTAATACAGTGATTTTTGTTAAATAAATAATAGTAAGACTTTAAGTGGGGGTTAATACACAAATAAATTCCTGTTGTTATAAATACCATTTAGAGATTTTAAACGAAATTCTAATGTTAATATTAAGATATTTAGCACAATAGACATAAAATCAATGGTTACAATAATACTTATTTCTGTTGTTTCGCAATAGAAGACGTCCGCGCATAATCCAACCATACCCGTGTTTTATATAAAAGCACATGCACTTTTTTTGGTGCTATACCTTCATCAGGAAACATTTTTATGTAAATATATTCGCAATGGTAGCGCGAGATAGATTTTTCTGCCTAGAAATTATATATTGTACCTCCAAATATTCCATCACGCGCGCATGCGGTTTTCTTCTAGTTCTAATATAAATGATTACAACATAATGATCACTCTTAGCCGCATTACACAGAACAAATTTGAATGCTTTTCAGCTTGAAAGATACTTTTTATAGCTGAATGGCAGTTACACCAAAAAGATTCAGTTACAAGAAAGTAAAGTTTATTGACTGCTAATGAATTAACGTAAACCACACCCTTCAGTGGGATTTTCAACCTATAATGTAGATGTATTAGATTTCGCGGTATGTTGCGTGGTATTACCATTACAGTTGTTTTCCAATATATGTTCATAAACAAGTAAAACGGAGAGAAAAATATCGGTACTACCTTATCGTCAAATCATAAAAAAACATACGTCTTAGTTCCTCACTGCAATGAAAAATTCTCCCAAATCGGTTTGAATCTCATTGACAGGTGAACTCTGTTAATAATAACGTTAGAGTTCCGTTTAAAATTTCTAGAGATTCAAAAAAACATAAGGAATTAACTTCTGGAACTAAATAATGCGATTTAGAAACAAATATTATTTTGGTTTTCCCACTGCATAAACAAACAAGTGACCGCGAACAACTGCCGAGTGTGAGGCTCGCGCTGCGAAGAAGGGTCGAGATAATCCCCGCCTCTAAGCCGAGGAAGGGTCTTCAGAGCCGCGAGGAAGGGTCCTTTATGACACCTTGGGCCTTTTCTGCCTACCTGGCTCTAGCGACGTTTTAAGACGCCCTTCGTTCGCTTGCGTAGAAAAATCTGCGGCGTTTATAAACGGCCTTCGTTCACAGGAGTAAAAAATCAGCGGCGTTTATAAACGGCGTTCGTAGCGAAAGGGTTAATATCGACTTTTTAGGTTGGCATTCCCTCATTCCATGTTTCCTTGACATGTTCTTTTTTTTTCGACAGATGTCTGCACTACCTATAATGTTTTTGAATCACATCACAGTTTTTCATCATTCTATCCATTGTAGTGACTGGGGTAATCTTAGATCTTTCACCATATCAGTGCAAGTTGCATCATGAGAATCCACAACTTTTATTTATGCCTAAATTGAAATATTCTAATGGCTGGGAAGGCTTCCACGATGATGACATGTAATTACCGCAGAAGTCTTCGCAGTGATTAGAAGATTACTCGAAGGTTTGTGGGTTTTTTCCTGTGTTGGTTCATCCTGCTAGACAACAGTTTTGCTGCCATTCCAGATGGCATCGTCAGGTCCGAAGTGTAGAAAATTTGACGCAGGAAATATATATAAAATGAAGATAGAGGAACTTTGATGGGACGTGATCTTCAGACCTGAAGATGGAATGCTGACGAAACTGTCGTCCAGAGGGATGAACCAGCACTGAAGAAACCTGAAAACCCTCGAGTTCAGGGGAAGAAAAAGGTTTTCAAAATGATTAGAAATATATTATTTACGTTATCAGAATTTACGTTTTCTCGCAGTTTACAACATTATTATCAGGTTTCATCCAATTTCCTACATCTCCAACATATGTAGAGCCCCGTATTTACACCACGACTTTTCCGTTTTCCCTCTGTTTGCATAAGATGCGGGTAAGAATGTAATAGATTTTTTAAAAAACTTTAAAAATTAAATAAAAAAATTTCAAATAAAAAAAATTTATTCTAAATAAAAATTCTCTTCTATGAAATTTAGCCATGCATACATGTCTATGTAAAACACTGTTTTACCTCATTTCGGGCATATACACTTCAAAAACAAGAGAGAAAGAGCAGTAATTTGCTCCGTTTTAGGGAAGAATTTGAACTTAGTGGCGTAGCGGGGCAGTACACAGTGCCACTAGTGACAGAAAGACGAAATAATGTATAACAAAGTAATGTTCTCCGTTTGAAGGAAGAAATTGAACATAGTGGGGCAGTAACAGCACCACAAGTGACAGAAAGATGAAAAGAATGCATTAAGGATGCAATTTATACAATTTAGGAACACCTGCCGGAGTATATTTACACTATACTGAAGTTCACATAAAGAAGAATGAAAATGACTCTTTACACAGACATTAATAAATATAAAAAATACAAGAACTGAATTGATGGCCAATAACATAGAATCATTTGTCAGATCGTCGTGCTAATTTGATTCAGCAGTTTTACTACGGGTTACTACAAAACAAAACTTATGTGTTGTTGATGTCATCCTCAATTACTCCAAAATGTAAATTTTATTTTACTTGGAAATGGGAAATGGAACCAAATTAGAGTACTTTCAGATGACTCGAGGGTTTTCAGGTTTCTTTGGCATTGGTTCATCCCTCAGGACGACAGTTTCATCGGCATTCTAGATGCCATCTTTATGTCCGAGGATCGCATCCCTTCAAATCTCTTATATCTTCGTACTATATATTTCCCATATATTCGCCCTATACATATATTTCCTATACTTTGGAACTGAAAATGCCATCTGGAATGCCAGTGAAACTGTCGTGCAGTAATATGAACCAACGCCAAAAAAAAAACGGAAATCCTCAAGCAATCTTCTAATCACCATGGAAGCCTTCGCAGCAACTACAATATTTTCAATAATTTAAAAACCACTTTTTAAGAATCTAGTTCTAGATCATCCTATATCTGTAATGTCACTTTGTCACTTTGTAATGGTTTACTTTGGAAGCAATTAAATTTATAATATTATATATTATATCTCCGTGAATTGCTTCGTCACAAGAGAAAAGACATTGCATAATGTATAAGTTTGGGAATTATGGATTTGACAACCTCCAATGGTTGGTTGGAACATTGGTCGAAATATATGGTGCAAAATTAAATCAGAACAGCTTTATACTTTAAGAAATAATCAATAATATTGCTCTAATTCAGTTTATCAATGTTTCTTATTCATATTTTACTCTATATTGTTTTCTTTTTATCTTGAAGTCGAAATGTGATAGTTACCTGTTACAGCAGCAATCAAACGACTTATTTTTACTTAAATGTTACAACTATTTTCTTTTTTGAGCCCGTAATTGATATGTTTGATTCTATGTAATTTTTGCATTAAGTTTTCATTTCGTTCTTATTTAATATCAATTCAAAATGTCATGTACATTATACATCTGTTAATATGTTTGTTTCTATGTTATTTTTGCGTTACAGTTTCTTTAGATTATACATCTGTTACTTTTGGGGGCATGTACCCAGAGAATTGAATAAATATCTTCTATCTATCTATCTTCTAAATTGTTAAAGTATGCATTTAAAACTTAAAATAGTCCTTTTCCTACAATTTACACTTTCTTCTAGTGGCCAATAAAAGAGTGTAAATAAGGGGTTTTACTGTATTTACCTAGTGTGTCTGTTGATATAGGTAAATGAAGGAAAATTGTTTCCCTGTTGTCTGCATCTGATATTAAGATTGTCCGCTATTTGGAGGTGTTAGTTCCATTATTCTCCATATTCTGCTGCTGTGGATTGAAAAACTCTATTCTTAGGAAGCATTTGCTATTGGGTGGTGTACATTAAGGAGATTTGACTGTGTTTCCTGATTTTTTTATCTTTATACAATTGAAGTTGCTGGTTAAATACTTTAAAATTGAGCAATTACTCTTATAATTACAAGAAAACATATTCCTCTTCCTTTGGGGCCTTAATGGCTACATGAACGCCACCAATGTAGCCTATTGTGCTCGAAAATTGAGAGGCCAAGTAGTTTCTGTTGCAAGAGATACTAGAGGTTAAGTTCTAACATGAATGTATTTCCTTTGCAGATTGATCCTATTCCTGAGAAGACACTAATTTTATTTTTGTACTGTATTGCATTTCATTTGTATTTAATTGTTTGTTTTTGAAATAAAAGCTCGTTGATAAAACATTATTTGAGTGCTTACTTCCAGATTGCGCTGTTACTTCCTCTATTACCTTCGATACGCTGCTTTCCCTGGTGAAAATATCCTGGGCAGGAAGTGTGCAATACTGTGCAGGAAGCGTGCAATACCGTGCAGGAAGCGTGCAATACCGTGTAGGAAGCGTGCAATACCGTGTAGGAAGCGTGCAATACTGTGCAGGAAGCGTGCGCACGCTTCATGCACGATAACTGCACATTACATGCACACTTCCTGCACGTTCAAATGTCCGAATTCACGTTTCCCGCACACTTCCTGCACATTCAAATGTCCGAATCACGACGTTTATCTATTATATAACTCATTAAAAAAATTATAACGAAGTTGGCAACAACATGGAATTTGCCTCTCTTTTGTCATACTATGAGAAACTTTCATTCCAAAGACATACCTCTGTGCATGTGTTATTTTACTCTGGATTAATCACGGACACAATGTGAACAAAATCGTTTTAGCTTCTTAATTTATAATATCACCCATTCCAATGGTTTCTTCGTGAGGAAGAAATTTTCTGAAACAGAACTTTTCTGAGAATTACCGTTTTTCACGGTAATTTTCAGGGGTGTTGGTAATTTACGAAAAATACCACGGTAATTTACAAAAATTACCATGGTAATTTACCAAGTTGCCCATCTCTACGCGTTGGTGATACGAGTGATTACGAGCGATAGGCTAATTCGCCCCCATTGGTCACCTTTTCCTCCCCTCCACCAGCCCCTCTTCCCCCTCCTTTTTCCCTTCCACCCCCTCACTCTACCCGGAGAACATCACTCTCTCCGGATCGAGAATGGCGCCATGAGCGTCGAAACGTCTCCCAGTCTACTTTGTGAGTGTCTCCTTTTTTCGTGTATCTATGTTTTTTGTTAAGTGTCCTCTTGTGCGAACTATTGTGTATCCGCCTAGTGTGTCCTCTTTGTGAAAAAAAAAAAAATATATATATATATATATATATATATAAATGTTCACGGGAAATTATACTTTTGTCATGCCTGTGACCAGCTTTATTGCTATTTATATATATATACATGTTTATTGTTATTTTGATAAAGGGTTGAAGAAAGCAAAATACAAGTGCATTAATAATTGGTTAATAATATGAGTTTTTTTCAGTTATGCAATGAAAATAAAAGTAACCATTGGGCACTTTTCCAAAAGTAAATACAGTCAATCCCGTTTGTGACGAAGTTGAGGGGGCCAAATATTTACTTCGTAATAACCGAACTTCGTTGTATGTGGGCCAGTTTTTCCCAGCTACTCTTTGACGAGGAATAGCCTTCACTTTGTTGTAACCGGGACTTTGTTATAAATGGTTTTGATATGAGTGGGCTCAACTTGTATATGTTTCTAAAAAAATATAGTAATGTTGGTACGTCAAAATTTCTAAAAATTTCAAGTGGTACGCAGGGCAGGTAACTCCTGCCCTAGATAATAGGTACCTGGATATTAACCTGGTTTAGAAGTAAGGACCTGAAAAGAGACGAGCTAAGAAGACTACAAGAAATTTTTGCATTTAAACGAATCTACACGGTCTTTAAGGAGGCTCCACTGAATTATGAAGTAGATGTCATTTTTGTGAAAATTTCCGGACACATCATTTTTTGGCTCTTCTATCATCTACATCTACATGATACCCTGCAAGCCACCGCGAGGGTGTGTGGCAGGGGGTGAAGATCACCAAGCATGCACTACTAACATGCAAACTAGCAACTACATTGTCTGATGCAACTAGATTGTTAGTATCTGTAGTATTTAAGGGGTTAATACATGCATCATGCACTACAGAATACTCTAAAATATTTCCCCTACCTATCCCTTTGCTATGCTGCTTATTCCGTTCTATTATAGTACGGGGGAAAAATGCCATTTTGAATCTATCGGTACGACAATCTATCTCTCTAATCTTATTTATCTGGTCGAATCTAGCATAATACGCTGGATTTTTCAATATGTGCCTAACATCTTCAGTAAAGCTATCCGTTTGAAATTTCTCCAATAGATTCAATCTGTACTTTAACCTACGCTCTGGTAATGATTCCCACCCTAATTCTTTTATTAATTCTGAAACGCTACTCAACCTATCGTAACACCTTTTGACGAATCTAGCTGCTCTACGCTGCACACTGTCTAGTTCTCTGATCAACCCTAATTCATTAGGACAATTGATTGGCAATAAAATAATCAGGCCTTTCTATCATATATTTGAAGAAAAAAGACGTTGAAAATCGGCTACTTTATACGTGGCTATACGGCAGAACATGGCTCTTGCAGTAAAATTTACAGATTAATAATGTAAAGAGAAATGTCGTTATATAAATATAACATAAGATGTGCAATTTTATGTAGACTTTAGCATTGTGAAAAAAGTCCTCGCCTTACCACACTTGTATAATTAATATTAATAAATGTTTGCTCGAAAAAAAGCAGAAAGGCCTAAGTTACATGAAAGTGGCGCTGCAGTATGTTGTTATCATTACAGTGGTACTTGTGATGGAACATGCTTACAAGCCTATTTACTAATTTAATTAAGGAATATACCTTACTATACCATACCATATACTATACCATAATATGTCTTTCTCATATTTTTTATGTTATTAAAGTATTTCATTGGTTATTGACATGGTGTAGTTAATACCAATGCTTTCAAATGGCAGCAGCATCATTGTTGCCAAACAATTTTCAGAAATATGAATATTAAAAAATTCAAAACAAAGAGTCAAGGGAATAGTTTAAAACTAAGTAAGAAAATATTTTACCTATTTTAGAATACGTATTAGCGGGGTTGACCATGTATTCTCACTTTGTACATTAAACATGGCAGCAACACGTCAGTCATGTTCTGAAGGCAAAATGAGTTAAAAGAGCTTGTGAAAAATAGAATGCAACTACAACGCGCTATACAATAGCATTATACTCATACAATAATTGTGTACTATGCATCATCACCCTATACATGATTTTCTATATTGGTGTTTTTCTGGATCGGTATTTATCCACTAAATAACATAGCTCTTTCATGGGATTTTGAATTGCGGAGTCACAGTGGAACCTCCTTAAATGTCCTATAGACCAATTGGTAGCCTTTTGTGCTGTATGGGTAGGATCTATGAAAATGCTTTGTGTAAGTGAGCATGTGAAAGAAAGCATCATCAATAGAAATTATCCAATTTCTTACTTGCACCAGCCTTGGACCACTGTGATCCTCCTTGGCACTTGTAATTTAGGGAAAAGCTCCTCTATCAACATAAGTTCTTGCAAGTCCTTGCTGAGTCGGTATAACCCTGTCAGATATCAGTTTTTTAAGAGGTTTAATCATAGAGCAGAAATATCTAAATGCTTAATTTAGACACACTTTTTACATATTAGAAACTTTTTTATGCAGACCCTGTAGGAGACCTATTGATAAAACCGATGCATTACACACCATTCCATCAAGAAAACGAACCTAGGGATGCGGTTTCACAGATTTAAAACTTATTTTTTCTCGAATACAAAAAGACATCATCGTTGTTGACATAATATCGGGGCAGAAAGAAATATTTTTGGTTATATGTAGTGCATAGTATAAATATGTTTCTAAAGTTACTAAATCAGGCTAAATGAGCATTTGCATGCGTAATGCAAAAGCACTTATAAATCATTCAAAGACATACGTGGCTAATTGGTAATTTTTATATTTACTCGTAATCACTAGTTATATTTCACGTGACTGCTGCATGCATTTTCTGTGTGTTTGCTAGATTAAGTGCTATTATAGCATACTACTACGCGCTATTATAGCACTTAATGTTATTAAGTGCTATTATAGCACATCTGTCTGAGGTTTCCTCTGGTATCGCAAACGGATCCCGCAATCTGCTTCGATTTATTCTTAGGGCGTGAGCCCTTTCCCTCTCTCTCTTCTCCTCCACCACCTAATAAGGTCAAGGACCTGGATCGCATGTTATGACAACATTATGAAAATAATTCAGATTATTACATTAGATTGATAAGTGACAGTACATTTGGAGGTTTTAATTTTGTTGTTTTGTGGCTTGATTTGTCATTTCAGCCTGATTTGATACGTAATGGGGTCATTTACAACATTTTTTTATTGCCGGATGTATTAGAGTTTGTAAAATAAAAGGACTCTATGAATGAAATAAGGAGATCCAAGTGTTGCAGAGGGTGTACTGGCAAGAGAGGATAAAGACATTGTAAGAGTCGCCAACGTGTTTCATTTCGGTGATCTTTCAGCTAATATGGTCGTTTTTGATCATTTAAAATTTCTATCGAGGATCTGTTGGCATCGAAACACTTGACCATGCCACAATACCTTATTGGAATTTTATATTTTTTGAAAACGAGTCAGAGTGAAGGCAGAAATGCTGGACAATATATGCGTTGAGTATAAAAAGCTTGAGTTTAGTATTGACGGCACTTAAACGTGGTCGTGTACCATATTTTTTTTACTGCCCAATCCTTTAGTGTGTGTAAAATAAAAAGACTCGTATTTTTCCGCTCTTTGATCCCTCAATTAGGTCTTAAGTTATAAGAAGCGAAAAACTGATGTTTTTAACCCTTTTGGAAAAGTGTGCATGCATGCGCCCTCAGGGTGTTCGCGACCTGGAAAACCTGGAATACTTGGAGACATTTTAAGTCCTGGAAAATATCCAGTTGTCTCTTTCGGGCGCTGCTTGTGGAGCTTGGTTGTCCGAGCTTTCGCATCCATTGCAGGCCATTGCATCATTAGGGTGAAATACCTAAGAAGAAGTAGCATCTTGGCTAATTTTTGGGATTAGATTAGATTAAAATGTAGGTGGAGGTACTGTTAAGATTTTTCTATTACTCGATTATTTTCACTATTGCTCTAAGTTTACTCTTACTCTACTAAGATTACTCAAAGTACTTTCACTCATAGCCTTAACCTGAAATACAGAGACAGATGGTTCTGAATAACATGCTAACAGCCATGAAAAGGACAATGGTCAGACTTAAGCTGAGGATCAATAAGAAGAAGACTAATATATTGATTGGTTTGCAGCAAGAAAGAAGAGGCCAAAACCAACAATGTCAAACTAGAAAAACAAAAACTGGAAGAGGTGAAAGAGTCCTGTTACCTGGGAAGCAGAGTAACCAGCGATGGACAAAGCAAGAAAGAAATAGTCAGCAGAATAGCCCAGGCAAAGAGGGCATTCTATCAAAAGAAAAAGATTAGATTCAAATATAGGTGGAGTTACTTGAAGAGTCCCTGGGGCACTTAGACCTATTGGTCCATTGTGCTAACCACCATTCAGGAGATCACCCATAGAGACCGATTGCCCGGCTAAAAGCCAAGAGGTCTCCTATGAGGATCCCTTTAATTTCATTGGGCTCCAGAAAAGGTGAGCCAAGATGTCTATTCCGAGTCCTCATTATGGCTGGGCACTCGCAGAGGAGATGTGAGGTTGATTCGTCCTCTTCTTCACACCATCTGCATCTAGCTGAATCAGTAATCTTCAGGAGATGGAGGTGTCTCATCACTTGATAGTGTCCAGTGAACAGTCCCACTATCGTACGTAATTGACTCCTGTTTAGTAGGAGTAATTTCTTTGCTAGACCAGGTTTAGGTCCCTCTGTGTGAAGTTTGGCCTGCCTTAGCTTTGGTGTTTTCCGCCAGATCTCAGCATGTCGAGCAAGGCCCCACATTCGGATCTCCGTTTTCCCCATTGAGGGTGCAATAGGTCTGAATGGTTCTGGACCAAACGGTCTTTGGTTGGCTCCTGCTTTGGCAAGCTCATCCGCCATTTCATTTCCGGCAATGCCAGCATGACCTGGTACCCAGAAGAGCTCAATGGGGGCGTTTACTTGGAACCGAAATCGCAATTTTGTTCACGAAATCGTCAGATGGAAACGAAAAAAGAATTTCAGTGAAAAAAATAATCTTCTATCCACAACCATTCACTCATAAATCAAAAATTGTAATAAGCTAAAGGTGATGCCCACCGAAAATGCTGCTGTGATAACACTGATGACATTTTCCTCCCATCCTTGACTGCTTTATAAGGGAGGGGAAGGGAGTGGAGGGGGGTTCTCGGAAGATCTGCTCGCACAGATCCTGTCGCAATCGCTCCCATTTGGAGAGACAGCTGTGTCCCCCCCTTTGCGATAAGGTGAAGTAGCTTCGCGGGCTCAGTTGTGATTGGACACGAAGTCGATATACGTCAGAGGTTGCACCACGCCAACTTTTCTGAAAGGGTTAAAGACATCAGTTTTTCACCGCTTATAACTCGAGTAATAATTGACGGATCAAAAAACGGAAAAATACGGGTCTTTTTATTTTACCAACTCTATCAGATTTGGCAATAAGAAAAATATAAATAAGAAAAACATGGTAAACGACCCCATTTTGCTGCAGCTGCCTAGTGTGTTGAGTGCATTTCTGCACTCCAGTAGCAGCCTTGATGTCACCATGGTGATGTGAGAGCTCTGAGAGGACAGCTTGGCTGTCAGTGCAGATATGAGTTGGTTTGTCATGCCAACCCGCTTCTTATTAGCTCTCTTAGATGGCCGTTCTAAATTCCTCATCATTCCTTTTTTATTGGCAAGACGTGCCCCCCTCCCTTAGCCTTATTGTCTCTCGCATCCCCTCTTTCCCCGCTTGCGTCGTGAGGTGATGACTCATCTCGGACCATTGTTGTTTGGAGGGCTTTCCCTCGGGTGTCAGACGAATCCTCTTCCATGCTGCGCAGAGTTTAACGCTGTCGTCACGGTTGAAGTTGTTAGGTATTTCACCCTGATCATGCAGCCTGCAATGGACGTAAAAGCTCATACGACAAAGCTCCACACAGGCTCTCAAAAGAGACAACTGAATATTTTCCACGCTGAGAAAACCTATGCTTAGGGGTGTGCGATATGCTGTTTTGAATATCGCACGACGATATTCTGATATCATGGATTCGCCATTATATCGGTTTCCCGATATAAGTTGGGAATATTGTGATATGGACATATCGGATATCGACTTATATTATAATAACTTTTGACGAAAGAGCATATATCGGGTATCGACTTATAATATAATAACTTAAGATGAAAGAGAATATATCAGATATCGACTTATAATATAATAACTTATGACGAAAGAGCATATAATTTTTAATAATAGAGGTTCTTTTTAATTTTTTGATACTGCTGAAGCTGAAATACAGCTATTTTTCCTTGTTCTCAGAACGGTTAAAATTTTTAAAATTCCGAATTATTGTCTAAAAACAATAATTTTATAAACAAATTTGAACTTTTCTTGTTGAATTCGAGTTTTCAGTGATGAAATCGCACCATGGCCATTCCATTCCCTACATCAAAATTTTATGATAAAATAGTTATAGTTAATAACAATAACAAATTAGATGATTTGAAATATATAATTAACAATTGAGGAAGTGTAATATTTTATGAGGAAGAGACCATTTATAGCACTTCAACCGACCAGCACTCGACTGGGACAGACATTGAAGCCGGCAGTGCCAGAACACACAGCCCTGGGACATGAGATTGATTGACTTTGAAAAAACTAAAGTCATCGTGAAGGTCAACAGATTCAAACCCAGGCTATACCGTGAAGCAATTGAAATAATAAAGAACAAAGAAAGTTTTAATAGAGATGGTGGCCTCCAAATAAGCCACACGTGGAGGCCAACACTTCACAAACATTTTTCAATGACATCTCCTTCCATCCCTCTCCCCCCCACCCACCTGAGACAATATAATACCCTCTCCGGCAACTAGGACCTCATATCCCTCTGAAGAAGTGACCAGCAGAGGTCAGGAAATGTCGGGGCAATACCTGAACATCACGCAACACACCCGAATAACATACGTATCATGGAAATGTTATTTGTTATTGACCTGAATGCTGTGTAGGGTTAAACCTCCTTGAATTTTGTTCGAATGAAATGCAATGCGATTGCATTTCCTATTGACTACAAGTGATAACCCACATTTCATTTCACACCCTCCATTATGAGCTATTCTATGTACAGTAGACCCTCTATAATCCGGCACTGCGCCATTCCGGCACTCCAGTAATCCGGCGTATTTTTACGGGCGTGGTGGGGGTTTCAAGTTGAGACACGTTACTGAAACTATTGTAAACAAACAACTAGCGATCACTCAGTTGCCTCGCCGTCTCGTGGTTTACCCGCCGGCATACATATTTACCAGTTTTATTCGTGGTGTCTAGTGTGGTGTCGAGTGCGGTGGCATTTTATGGTGTAGATTAATTTATATTTCAAGATATTGATGAGTGAAAATGTCTCAGTGTAAACGGAAGCACAAAACGTTAACACTGATTCAGAAAAACGAGATTTTAAATAGACTTGATAAGGGTGACAAGCTTACCAACCTAGCAAATGAATATGGAGTCGGCCGTGCTACAAAACATGACATACCTACGTAAGAACCAGGAAAAAATTAAGTCTTTCTGTGAAAGCAGTGACAATGTTTAAAGTGTCCGGAAAACGTTGAAAAAGGGTGAGTTCCCTCAGGCTGAGGATAGCCTATATGCTTGCTTCATTCAAGAAAGGAATAGGCACACACCTATATCAGGGGAAATTCTTAAAGAAAAAGCAAAGATATTTTACGAAAAAATATTAGGGAAAGACGATTTTAAGGCTAGTGAAGGACGTCTTGAAAAATTCAAAAAACTGTTTGGAATTCTTTTGCTAAGTATGCCAGATGAAAAACTTTCTTGTGATGTTGCCGCAGTCGACCCATAGAAAGAAAAGTTCAAAGAAATCATTAATGAACTAGGACTATGAACTATGAAATATGTTGATTCTTTTGTATATTAAACAATAGTTTGGAATTGTACAAGTCTAATAAAACGCGTATTTTGTGCATTTAAATGTTTTTATTAATGAGCTTCCAGTAATCCGGCATTTTCACTAATCCGGCAGTACCCTGGTCCGATATCTGCCGCATTAGTGAGAGTCTACTGTACTAACTAGTATTTCCTTCTTCCTAAAGTCTGGTTTATTGAAAAAATTAGAGCTAAGTAATTATCGAAAAATTCATTTAACGCTGGTGTGCTTTGAAAAGAAATTGGTGTGGATTCAACACCATCTTGTGCAACTAACAATCTTTAGCAACTAATTGTGGATGCTGATTGCTTAGCATATTCTTCAGTATTCATTGTCGGAAAGCATCTGGAAATCTCTTATTGTGTATGTGGGAGAGGAATTTCGATATCCTAATTATGTTTGGGGTAAAAAGAGGTCCTGGACATGTAAACGATGGAGAATTGATGGTCAGGCTGTGGTTTTGTTGCTTCAGTTAATCAGGTGCTTCTCTCGGAATGTTTCAGCTGCCGATCAAGATGGAGGAAGTTGATCTGGATGAAGAGGAGTTTTGGGAGACGGCTGAGCTGGGAGGTGAAGGAAACGGAAGTGCAAAATCGAAGGATTCTGATGTTATACGGGACAATTCTTCATCAGAGGTGAGAACTGGCGTGCATGTTTACTGAGTCTTGTGGCTGCAGGAAGTTCTTGTAGCAATATTGTTTGGGGTGAAAATAGGTTCCAGATCAACAAATGGTTGATAATTGATGGGCAACATGTGGAAGTGTAGCAGTAGTTAATCAGATCTATAAATATCAAATCATTAGGATAATTATAATACCCCTCTCTACTACTGAAATTTCAAAAATGTTACTATTTGTAAATTGTTTATATTTTTATCAACCCAAAAATAGTGTGCAATTTCCAAATCCAGACTTAATTTGTTTTTTTTACATTTTTTCCACAAAATAATTAGCTGTGGTAATATTTTCATATTGTTAGTTTTTGACTCAACTTCTAATTGGAGTGACGTTTTCAGTGCATCTTATTTTGTTTTTATAATAACAAATAATGTTTATCATGGGCATATGCCCAGTTAAAAATAATATCCATTCATTATTACAACAAAATAATGTAAGCATATGTATATCAAAGTATACAGGTACTTACAATTGCACAATAATTAAAATTACCATTCCATTACCATATATTCCTAGTAGGGGAGAGCGGGGTTAAACCGTACAGCGGGGCTAAACCGTACACCCAATTTCCGGGTCTAAATTTGAAGCTAGAGAAGTCAGATAGGTGTCGCAGTCTAGCGACGGGCTACGCAAGTTTGCAGGAGTCAGTTCGTTCTGCTGAGGTTACGAATGTCGGTGTTACACTGAAAAAAGTTGTTTTTGTGTGTTCTCTTATAATTTTGGGGCAACGCCAAATAAGAGATAAGTAGAGAACCTTTACTTTCAAACTAGTAACTATCAGACCATAAGAAACTACTGTTCTAAAGCTATCTTTTGATCACTAGTTATGATTAATTAGGTGATGGGTTTCGAGGTTATGTTACAAAATTCCCACGAGATACGGGATGGGGCTAAACCGTACACTTCTGTACGGTTTAGCCCCTAATGGTTTGTTATGGCATCATGATTAGGCTGGAACTTACGAAGGAAATATCACAAATATTATATTTTATAGGCTTACTTTGTAACGTGAATTGGAATATGACGCTAAAGGTTCTGAAAGAAACTGGAGTATCATATAATGACCGAAGAGTTATCCACAGCTTGTATGAAAACCAGGTGGCCATAATCAAATCAGGACCCAGCAGTACAGAAGCAAGCATAAAAAAAGAAGTGAGGCAAGGATGTGCACTGTCTCCCGTATTATTCAATGCTTCAATTCAATCGAGAGAGCCATTCAAGAAGTCAAAGAAAAGTCTCCGGGAGTGAATATCCACGGGGAGAAAATCAGCATGCTACGATTCGCTGATGACATAGCAGTCATGGCAGAAACAGAAGGAGATTTAAAGAAGACACTAGGAATATGGAAAGAACCATGACAAGATATCATCTGAAGATCAATAAAAAGAAAACTAAGGTATTGGTATTCAGTAGGAGAAAGGAAGCCAGTACCAATGTTAAACAAGGAAAACAAAAGATCGAGGAGGTGGAAGAGTTCTGTTACTTGGGAAGCCAAGTAACCAGCGATGGACGAAGTAAAAGAGAAATTGCCAGTAGAATTGCCCAGGCAAAAAGGGCATTTTACCAGAATAAGATTCTGATTACAGCTGCAAATACAAGCGTTGAAGTGAGGAAACATTTTATTAGAACATACATCTGGAGCATTCTACTATATGGCAGTGAAGCATGGACAACAACAGAAGCAGGGAAGTCCAGACTGGAAGCATTTGAAATGTGGTGCTACCGAAGAATGATGAAGATAAAACGGATCGACCGATGACAAACGAAGAAGTGTTAAGAAGAGTGGGAAAGAAGATATGTCTACTGAAAACATTAAAAAGAAGACGGGACAACTTAATGGGCCACATCTCTAGACACGATGGCCTGATGAAGACAATCGTTGAGTGAAAAGTGAACGGGAAGAATGGAAAAGGCAGGCCTCGTATGAAGTATATGGAGTAAGTTGTGAAGGATGTAAAAGAGAGGAGCTACGTCAATATGAAAAGGTTGGCTGATAGAAGAATCGAGTGGAGGGCTACGTCAAACCAATGATCTTTGTCCACCAAACCAATGTCTTACTTTCCCCCTACTCAACCAAGCTTTTTTATAGAGTACAAATATTTGTTGAAATACTTATTACCGTAAAAATATTATTTGAAATACCTTATTTATTTGTATTCAAAAAACATGATTTGGTAGCAATAACAATAAGGTTTTTTCCAGATGGTCCGTAAATATCATAGAACAACCAAAAGAGCTACATGGACCGAAGAAGGAATGAAGTCCGCTCTTGATGATGTCATAAAAACATTAAAAAATTAAGGGAGGCAGCCAGGGCTTACAACGTACCAGTAATGACGCTGAGTGGTAGACTTAGGACTCATAACTCAAAAAAGTTAGTTTTAGGGCATATGCCTGTATTCACACAAGTGCAGGAAAATTAATTTGCAGAACAAGTTTTACCTCTCGCTTAAGTGTTTTATGGAATTTCCTCCGTTGAGCTCCACCGCTTAGTTTTTGAATATGCTGAGAAAAATGGCAATCCACACCCATTTAACAAGGCAGCTAAATTAGCAGGGCAAGATTGGCTTCGTGGATGTTTGAAGCGGAACCCAAGAATCAGCGTTCGAAAACCGGAATCAACAAGTATGAGTCGAATTACTGCGTACAATGCAAAACAAGAAGTGGTTCTTTTTTTCTCCAACCTTACATCTGAAATGGACAAACACAAGTTTGACGTATCACAAATATATAATTTTGATAAAACCGGGATATGTATGGTTCATAAAAGGGAAAAATTTTGGGCCCGAAAGGAACTAAGCAAGTGGGTGTTGCTACAAGCTGGGAACGGTGGAAAAATATCACTGTGGGCTATGCAATGAGCGCTGCAGGTGAATACATCCCACCAATGTTTATCTTCCCTCGGCAGAGAATGAGCCCTAATTTGGTAAAAGGCGGACCACCAAATGCAATTTACCATTTCAGTCACAATGGGTGGATCAATGAAGATTTGTTAGTTTCCTGGTAACACCATTTTATTTCCCATACAAAGCCAATTAAAGAGCAGCCCGTACTTCTCGTAATGGACAACCACAAAATCCACGCTACCTTAACAGCGTACAATGTTTGCAAGGAAAATGGAATAATTGTTGTGACACTTTAACCACACTCGTCAAATCGCCTTCAGCCATTAGACATCACTTTGTTTAGCAGCCTAAAAGCAGCATTCAGCAAGGAATGTGACAATTTTCTTAGGTCACATCATCAGAAGATAACACCTTATGACATTGCTGCTATTTTTAACAATGCCTATGCTAAGGTTGCTAATATAGCAAAAGGTGCAAGTGGTTTTTCATCGGCTGGGATATTCTCTCGACCCGGAAAAATTCACAGAAGAAGATTTTGCAGTGCGGTCAGAGGTTGAACAGAGACAACCTGTAATAGAATACAATGATATTGCTGAAGGTGTAGGTTCGAGATATAGGTCTACTTCGGTCTCCGGAGACGTGAGCAGTCCAACTACAGCCCATATGGATTTGGAAATGACTGAAGACCCAACTACTGATCAAATAGACTTGGGATCTACGAAGAATTCCCCTATCAAACCTTGTATGGGCAAAAGACCTCAAGCTAAGCTATCTTTTAAATCTCTTTGCCCCACACCTCAGTCAAAAACAGTGAAGGCAGGCCTAACTTCAAGACAACAACATTCAGCTATTTTTACTAAGTCACCAAATAAAACAAAATTGGAAGAGTCGGCTACAGTGAAAGAAATAAAGCAAAAAATTCAACAACTGCAGGCCAAGATGAAAGTTACAAAAGAAGAGCAAAAAAATCAAACAAAAATAACAAGATAGGTCTAATCAAAATTTAAAGAAACTCTAAACTAAGAAAACCCATGTCTAAGGTAAGTGGCTCTAGGAATACGACCAACAAAGTCCAAAATATTTCTTCGAAATCCAAAAGTCGAAATATTATGTTTGATGATTCGTCATCAGATGATGACCTTGCTGACAAAAGAAAAATTTGTCAAGATGATTATTTTGATGATATGGACCCACAGAAGTCATTTCAAGGAGGATGAATACTAAGAGAAGCCTCGGGCTCCAACGACATATGCCTCATGTGCGGTGAACTTGGCAAGGACTAAGAATTGTGGTTTAGGTGCTGCACGTGTTCAGGGTGGGTTCACTCAGCTTGCAGTGCTGCCGAGTCTGCAGACAACTTTATTTGTGATTTTTGTTTTGATGTAAAATTTTAAACATTTTTGTTTTATAAAATTTTATCACTTTTTGATAAATGTTTACCTAACACTTTTATACCATTATCAGTTGAACTAAATACCTTACGTTATATAGTGTATTAATTGCGTTTCTTAAGTAATAAGTTATAAAAGGTGCTGTATGCAATAATTCATTACTATTTACTTCCCTAATCATGTGATTTTTTAACTGTACGGTATAGCCCCTCCTACTGTACGGAATAGCCCCGACCCCCGGGGCTATTTCGTACAGGGACATGTTTTTTTATTATTTAATTAAAAAATATAAACAATGAAATAATTCAAATTTCTTTGTGTCCAAATGGAAGCCAATGATCCATATTACAAGTTGCCTATTTTCTTATAGTTTTATACCCAATATTAGCTGAGAAATAACAATTCTCGCTTAAGTGTACGGTATAGCCCCGCTCTCCCCTATATTTATTATTTACAAAAAAGTCGTGCTTTCCCACTTTTTAAGAAATTAAATATCCTCCCATCAAGGCACCCATTCATCTATAAAATCCTCAGAGTATCTTGTAATCGTAGCGGTGAAAAGGCCAACCCAAAAACATACTCTGCAAGATTAAAATCGGATTTTGTAGTACCAAGGCCCAAAAATGAAATCTTTCCGCAATCATATCAGGGACCAAAATTATTTTGTTCACTGCCAAATAAGATGACCAGGTAGAAACCATATTTGGATTTAATATAGCGGTTAAAAAATGGCTTATGAGTAGAGATCCGTGAAATTCACAAGATGCGATATCGCGAAATAACGCAAAGTACCGCAAAATCGGAAAATAAAATGAAATTTCACCTTTTTCGCGAATTTTACGTGAATTAGCGAAAAAATCACATGTAAAGAGTCATAATCGATTAAAACTTAAGCCTTCATTGTTAAACGCTGCTGACGTTCATTCGCTCTATCTCATTACGATTCAAAGGTAAATTGGCTTGTTTTGTCTCTCGCATATCGCATTCGCGTAATATCGCGCACTGTAGTGATGTCTCCGCCGGAATTTGCCGTTAAATTAATCACCGTCTCTCTCTTCGATTCACATTTATCAATCCTGAAATTCTCGGAAATATCTAGAATGACGCGCTTTCTCTCCTGAAGAATTAGATATTCTGAATCAATAATGTGCTGAACATGGCTGCGGAAGAGCGGAAATATAAGCTCACGCGTCAATGCCGAGCAGTAATTCCGGTGACTCACTGTGATGCAGTAGACTGTAATTGGATAACTTGTTGCAGGAAAACCTTTAGTGTGGGCCTAATGTAACAATTTTGTAGACTTAAACACGGCCGCTGGCTGGGAACGGAAGCGCTAGCAGTTGAGGCAAGGGGGAAGTATGTAACAGAAAAGATAGGAGGAGAGGGGGTGCTACTTATTAGCGGTTGATCGTCGGATATTCGGCGCTCCACTGAGCTTCAATGCAAAAAAAAAATCATTTCGACACACCCGCAGTTCAAGTTTCTTTGTTTCCGATTGTGTTTAGTTATGCGTGCTTCTTTCACTGCCTTTCTTGTTATGTAAAATGCTTAGTAAAAGTATAAGCATTCACAAAATGTGTACCAAAAATAATAAAACGCCTAGAAATGCGCAAAAATTGTAACATTATAATAACACCGCCAAGGTTTTCTATAACACTGAAATCACATAGTTTTAAAACGAATTTTAGCAAAAAATAAAACCACTTTCACGGACCTCTATTTATGAGCAATGAGGATGTTGAGGTTTTGCTTTAAAAAGGTTAGCATATAAACTGTTAATAAATGATGTCAACTTGTATGTAGGTGTATTATGTCTTACAAGGAGACATTGCGAGACTGATGCTCAGGATCCAAATGATGCAATTATATTCTGAAATTATAGAAGGAATGGAGGAAAAGCATAACAGCTTTCTTCCACATAGTCATGGGTTCGTGAGAGAAACGCAACTATAGAATTGTCGTCCCTATAAATTCTTTGTCGGGCAGGCTGTTATTAACAATAGCCGTGATCGATCACACAATGTGGTCCGGGTTCGAGTCCTAATCGTGGCAAAATTTTTCCTTTCGAAGATTTTGCGGAATTACTATAAAATGCCCTCTATCATAAATTTATGGCAAAATAGTTTTTAATTTTCAAACTACTTGCTGGATTTTCAATCAACCCCTGTGAGGGACTTTCATAGCAGATTTCGGGATTCCATGCTTTCTCCGAAAATGGGCTTCACATCTAGGTGGGTCTAATATGTTTAGATTTTGAAAATACAAGGATACTTCCGTGAATAGGATGGACTTCGATTGGTCTTGGGACTTTCTCAACGGATTATTAGTTTTTCATATACAGTGATGTTTGCACTTAAAATTCAACGGGAACCATGCTTAAATAATGACTTTTGAGACTAAATTTTTCGTTCAAAAGCGAACATGATATTGGCAGAAAAGAAATAGTAACTGTTGGCCAGGTTAAGTATTTGGATATGATTTGCTATTACCTTTTTTGTGGCTATTGTAGTAAGCATGTTACGTTTTTATGTAGGACGCTTGACTCAAAAGGGCAGGAAACATTGCAAATTGTATTTGGGAGTGCTAACAAACTAACTCAATCATACATGACACAGTATGCAATGACTGCGCCAGGGAAACTACTCCTGAAAGTATTTTTGTACTTGCAGAAACCAGTGGGTGAATTTGGTCCACATGTGAGGGAGACTATGAGGACAATGAAGCATAATCTGAAGCATACATGAGGAATTTCAATATTCTGATTTTTTTTGGGATGTAAAGTGCAGTATAACCCCGATATAAGGTCCACCCGATATAACGTTTCCCCGCATATAAGGTTGTTCACCAGTTTTCCCAAAAAAATCTCAATCCCTTCGTTGTAAAAATTAATCCCGCGCATAACATCCCCGCTTATAAGGTCCGTTCTCCATAATTTCTAGGTTCGTTTATAATGTTTTCAGCAAAAATATCGAAGATTTTCGGCTGATTTGTAGTTGTTTCTGCCATATTCAGAGTTATTTTTGCTAAGTTGAGGGTACCCACAGCGTAAGGGATAACCAGATTGAGGATACTGGATAGACAAGAACTAACCCTCGAAAGCACGTACATCAGCATGAGCTCCCTAACGAGGAGATTCCTACTCTGTGCATGAAACTTGAGATTTTCATGTCGACAGGCATACAAAAAGAAACAAGCCACAATTGATTCTTTCTTTAAACCTATGTAAAAATAAAGATTTTTCCACATGCAACCTGACTACTTCAAAACTTATTCTTCTATCATCAGATGAAACATTTTTCTGTAGTCATGAGATTATGGTTTTAAAGTGCTTAAAATTAATATTTTTATGCAAAAAAAACTGTTTTAGCCCATATAACCCAAAAGTACTCGGCTTCCATTCATACCCGCATAGTGTAATCCCGGTATAACGAATGCTCATAATCCCTCAGAAATCACTCGCTAAATCGAGCGCTCGTTATATCCGAAGGTGTTGAAAAAACCCACCTAATTCTCATAGTCGTTCGTATTTACAGTTTTTCTTTTGTTTCCGTGGTATTTGACGAAGGTAAACAGCAAAAAAGTCATTTCCGGCACAATCTGGTAGAATATCAACATATTTCATAAAAGTATACACGATAAATATCGCAATCACGATAAATATCGCGATAAAATACAATGA
Organism: Platycnemis pennipes; assembly: GCA_933228895.1. NCBI lineage: Eukaryota > Metazoa > Arthropoda > Insecta > Odonata > Platycnemididae > Platycnemis > Platycnemis pennipes. The sequence continues at coordinate 17,237,719 of OW121858.1, read as the reverse complement.
TATCGCGTCCCAATAAAATATCACGATATCTCGCCCCGATAAAATATCACGATATCGCGCCCCGATAAAATATCACGATAAAAGAATGTGATATTGTGCTCGTTCAAATATCGCGTAATCGCGCCGATGAATTATCGTGATATTGCGCCGGTTAATTGTGTTGGAAAGAGACAGCCGTTGGGTTGGCCTTCGCTTAAGCTGGAGCAAGTACGTCACCTATCTGTCCACGCAAGTATGTCAACTATCAGACCACTGAAATTGAAAGAGTGAGTGTGAGAGAACTGCTGAGAATTTGAATTAGCAGATAGCAGAATAGTAAGTTTTCAAACGTACTTGCTTCAGCTTAAGCGAAAGCCAACTCAACGGCTGTCTTTTTCCGACACGATTAACCGACGCAATATCACGATAATTCATCGGGCGCGATTACGCTACATTTGAACGAGCGCAATATCACGATCTTTTATGGCGATAATTATCGTGATAATATATAGTGATATTTTATCAGGGCGCGATATCGTGATATTATATCGGGCTGCGATATCATGATATTTTATAATGATAGTTATCGTGATGTTTATCGTGATATTTATCGCGATATTTACTGTACCTCGATATCTTATCGTGCCCCGATAAAATAGCAGGGCACAATAAGACAATATTTATCGTCACGATATGATTTATCGTTATCACCACCTTACGATATCCCCATGCCTAGACCTAACTCCCTCTCCTACTCTCATGTTGCTCGTCGTCCGCCCACTCCCTCCCACTGATGACTGGGCCTAACAAATGAAGAACGTAAAATGGGAGCGCGCAGAGCGTACTGAAGGCTGTAAATCGCTAATGTTTGGACATAACTGGCTTTAGGTGTTGTAGATATGGCACACATCTTGTATTTTTAGTTTAATTAGCAGATAATACAAAGCACAATAGTTTATTTTTGCTAGGCGGTGCATCGCCCTCGAAAGATATCTGTCGTAATACCGAGCGGATACCGTGGAAGGATATTTTGGGCCTAGCTATATCCGGTTTATTTTACATGTAAAACATAGGCCTTTTGGCGGTACAAAGACAATCACTCGCTACAACGCGATTCTCGCAATAAGCCGTACTCACTATACTGGGCTTCTACTGTACAAAGTTTCCCGCTTATAAAGTTGGTCCAGGGCAAGAACCAAGGCTGACGCTTTATCGGGGTTATACTGTAGTCTCAAACCTGTAGATGTTAAAAAATTGATTGTCAAGCTGTGGTTTTGTTGCATCAGTTAATCAGTTACTCTTCCCGGGACATTTCAGTTGCCGTTCAAGATGGAGGAAGTGGATTTGGATGAAGAGGAGTTGCGGCAGACGGCAAAGCTGGGAGGTGAAAGGAAGGGCAGCGTAAAATCAAAGGAGTCTGATGTTGCAGGGGACAATGCTTCATCGGAGGTGAGATTTTACTGTTTGTCTCAATACTGCCGACCTGATCAGTAATGAACCTGTCTGGCATCCACTGTGGTATCATGTGTTGTAACTGGGAATGGGGCAATACCAGAAATTCGATACTCTCTCAATACCAGCACTGTCACGATACCAGTACTTTTCAATACTTAATCCTGTAATGCTAAAATTTGGTGATCATGCATTAGGGGGGCTTAATTAATTCCTTATATTTACTTATATTCGTTTAAGTTATTCAAGTTTAAGTTCTCAAAAACGGAAGAAGCGATGATCATACGGAGAATATCAGCATGTAGATAGTTCAGCCTTTCATTTAATGCAGGTAACAAACTTTTTTAATTACTTTTGAAGCATGTTTTTACAGTGAGGATGAAAAATGGCACAAATAGTTTAGTCTCAGAGGGCAGTGTCACTTCGGCAGTTGTCTAAACAACGCACAAATGAAAGGGAAATTCTATTTCCCTCGCCTTGTACGCGAAGCCATTGAAATTGAAAAAACACCGTTAAACTTCAATCGGGATGATGGGCATCGGCTGCACAACAATTGGAAATGGCTAATTTTGAAACGGGAGTCTCACGCCAATGGGAGTATGCCAGCTCTTGACCCCTCAATTCTGATTGGCTACGTTGACTGGAGGCCTCCCAGAAAACACTATAAATACCCCAGCCGATCTCATTCAATGGCACAGATCATAGATCTGATGATATATCCTGCAATGCTGGGTACGAAATGTTATTGTCCGAATATTGGAATAACGCAGCAGAGAAACCCAGAAACTCAAAACCTACAATCATATTGCTTTGAAAGCCTTCAGCAGAAATGAAAGGGAATTTTGACAGAAATTGAATTATATTTTTATCATGATGTCCTTTAAGTTTCAAATGATTTACTTGTATTCGTTTAAGTTATCCTAGTCAATTTATAAAACCAGGTTTTCTCTGTATCAAAGTTTCAAATGATTTATGTACTTGTATTCGTTTAAGTTACCCTAGTCAATTTATAAAACCAGGTTTTCTCTGTAAGTATGCAAAATTGGAGGCACGTGAACATTTGATATTTTAAAATTTCTAATGCGAATTCATTAACGTCATAACACTTCACCTTGCCAAAATACTTTATTTGAATGTGGTCCTTTTTGAAAACGAGTTAAGAGCGAAGGCAGAAACACCAAACAACGTATGCATTGAGTAGAATGTACTTGAGACAGCAGACCTTAAATTTTTGCCACTATTTGAACGTGCTTCGTACGAGGATTTTTGTCTACTTTTCGGAAGAGGTTGAGCTTTTCAATTGATAATTTTGTTATCACCTCAGGCCTTCCCATGAATAATTCTCTCACTTTCACGAAGTATTGGTGTTCGTGTAGTTTTGATGTACAGTCGACACTTGTAAAACAAATGAACATCGTGATAAAGTACGGGGCTGTTGAGTGCCATCATAATTCTTCATAAACATTTTTTATACCATAATATATCTTTTTAAATATTTTTGTAAGCAATTACAATCTTTTTAATGCAAGATTGTCTTGCGAGATATCCGACGTAAAATATACCTATACGGTGATTATTTCCCTGTGACATATTTGGTTTGGTCCTCCTCTGAACATGCTAAAGAGGTAACCAAAACATGCTAACCAGTATTACAGTGGAATCCCGGTATAACGAGTGCTCATAATCCCTCGGAAATCACTCGCTAAATCGAGCGCTCGTTATATCCGATGGCCTTGAAAAAACCCACCTAATTCTCATAGTCGTTCGTATTTACAGTTTTTCTTTTGTTTCCGTGGTATTTGACGAAGGTAAACAGCAAAAAAGTCATTTCAGGCACAATCTGGTAGAATATCAACATATTTCATGAAAGAAACAAGACATTTTCCATTATATAAAACATTAATTCCCCTAGTTTCGGTGTTTTTCTTGCAGTTCTTCTATTTTTCGATCGCCAAAGAAAGCTGTAAAGACAGCGTAACTAGTTGGAATTAAAATGTTAGGTATACTGTGGAAGTTTTTGGATAATTTTGCTAATATGTCATGATGATAATATCAGCTTTGTCGAGTTTTCGAATGTTAACCAGTACGTCCATCAGTTGGGAAAATTGGCCTGAAGGTTCACTGAAATACGGCATGTTTCGGGGGTCGTAGATATTTTTCAAGCTTAAGCGAAGGCCAACTTACGGCTGTCTTTTTCCGGCATGATTAACTGGACCAATATGTCGATAATTCATCGGGCACGAACACGCTATGTTTGAACGAGCGCAATATCACGATCTTTTATCCCGATATTTACCGTGATAATATATAGTGTTATTTTATCGGGGCGCGATATCGTGATATTTTATCGGGGCGCGATATCATGATATTTTATCACGATATTTATCATGGTCACAATATTTATCGTGATAGTTATCGCGATACCTATTTATAGCGATATTTATCGCACCCCGATATCTTATCGTGCCCCTATATCTTATCGTGACCCGATATCTTATCGTGCCCCGACATCTTATCGTGCCCCGACATCTTATCGTGCCCCGACATCTTATCGCACCCCGATATCTTATCGTGCCCCGACATCTTATCATGCCCCGATATCTTATCGTGCCCCGATATCTTATCGTCCCCCGACATCTTATCGTGCCCCGATATCTTATCGTGCCCCGATAACATATCGGGGCACGATAAGACGATGTTTATCATCACGCTGAGTTATCGTTATCGCCACCTTATGATATGCTAAAATTATCATATCCCGATATTGAATTATCAATATTGCCCATGCCTAGACCTAACTCCCTCTCCTACTCTCATCTTGCTCGTCATCTGCCCACTCCCACTGATGACTGGGCCTAGCAAAAGAAGAACGTAAAATGGGAGCGCGCAGAGCGTACTGAAGGCTGTAAATCGCTAATGTTTGGACATAACTGGCTTTAGGTGTTGTAGATATGGCACACATCTTGTATTTTTAGTTTAATTAGCAGATAATACAAAACACAATAGTTTATTTTTGCTAGGCGGTGTATCGCCCTCTAGAGATATCTGTCATAATACCGAGCGTATACCGTGGAAGGAACTTTTTGGCCTCGCTATATCCGCTTTATTTTACATGTAAAACATAGGCCTTTTGGCGGTACAAAGACAATCACTCGCTATAACGCGATTCTCGCTATAAGCTGTACTCACTATACCGGGCTTCTACTGTATTTACATGCACCGTGACGCGGACATGAGGAAAAGAGCGTGCTACTGAAAAAAACGAGGAATTAACAAGGAATGTCCTACTGAGAGTCCACTATTTACAGGGTGGTGATCGTCAGGGAAAACCTGGAATTGTCAGGGAATTTTGCATTTCTGGAAAAGTCTGGGAATTCTAGTGACGGTCAGGGAGAAACAAATTGAAATTCTCGTTATTTATCTACCATTACGTTTATTGGCCAGCCTTTCCCGCCATTTATTTCACCAACTAAAACTAATATCCGTCGCTGATGTGCATGGAATAAGCCCCATCAATTTGTGGAACATTCAGTGGTGAATGTTATTAGTCGTGTCTCTTAGTTACTTAGTTGTGAATCAGACGTACAATGTATCAATTTTGTGATATCCTTAATGCGATATTTGCCTAGTAGTGTTAAAATTTATAATCACATACATTCCGCTCATCATAAGGAATGCGAGGCTATGTTATTCGGAAAATTTTTCCTTTCGTTTTTTTTTAACTTCTCAAACTCAGATCTAGAGACAGGTGGAGCACATTAGCTCGTGGTAAATACATTGCTAGCAGGTATTAAAATACGAGACTATGACTATTAGAATGGTAATACAAGTACGATCACACTAGTAAACAAAATCTTACGTAAGATCATCTTCGATTCCCATACTCCCATTCATGAGACAGTAAGAAGAGTCCTCCTCCCCTCCCCACCTTTCACGCTCGACGTAATTATTGAATGGTCCCCTTAGCTCCCTCTTGAAGCAATTTAGTCATGTCACAAACCATCTCAAATATGATATTCCTGAACACGATGCTGCCGTTGCTAATTGCCTCGTTCGCAGTGGTGCGATTACGTTTTGTTTGTTTGTACAAATTTTGTACAATTTTGGTTCCCTCTTACAATCTAGGGGTTATAACCACGTTAATCAAATTGTTATTCGCTTCTGAATGTCACTCGTGCCATCCGATTTTGATCCAGTCCAATAACTTGGCTTTGGTTTGTATTTTTCGTGCACCTCGCGCTCAAAAGTCAGGGAAAATCACTAATAATGGTCTGGAAATCCTGGAAAAGTCAGGGAAAATGAAAATGAAAACTCCTATAAACCTCGTGATACCTGTACCAGAGTCCACCATTAAATCGGCCATTAACTTTCCCTTCGACGCCTTTTCAGTAATCCTCAACTTCCCAGAACAACCACGACACGCTACCTCTTTCTTGAAGGATTAGACATGGTCATTGTAATTTTACAGAAGGAAACATATACGGCCGAGGAAATACGATACATGGCCGCGAAATCTGTATGAAAAGGGCGTATAATTTGTTTTAGGGTTTAACTTGTGAAGGTTTAATATACTTTTTCATTAGAGGTATACTTGTAGTTTTTAATGTATTGATTTCAGCTGTTAACGTTTTGACGAAAATTTAATTCGGCAGAAATAGAATATTCAGATAATAGGAACCCTTTTGGCGATCGGTCAGGGAAATTGGTAAGGCCATCAGGGAAGAGTCAGGGAATTTGAAAATTGGGCATCAGTAGCCACCCTGAATTAGGGTAGGTGGATGATGTAGATAATGCAGCTCATTTGATGGGCTGTAACCTTTTGCTTATTTTAACCCATTTGCATCCATAAGCGTACTGGTATGCGCATTAGAACTGGCCTTGATCACCGGAAGCGTACTGGTACGCATGATATATAGCGTTAGTTTTCAGTGGGTCCTGCTGCTCTCTGGTGGTGTTTTTGTTAACTTTGTTGTCCGTTATCAGTGCCTGTTTGCAGCTGCCATCTTGATGGCTTTTTTGGCAAGTTTTTCCTTGCATAAATCCGTAGACAGTAACTTTTCTATCTTAAACATAAAAGCCGGTGGTGTTTTAGGGTTGATTTAAATACCAGGGCGAGGATGCGAATGAGTTAATTCTTGATTTACAAGCGAATGGCTCTGGTTAGAAGATTAATTTTTTCACTAAAATTCATTTTTTTGTTTCCACCTGAACATTTTTGCATAAAATAGTGATTTCGGTCAGTGGTAAACGTCCTCATTCTTCCGTATGTGTTGCTAATATGTGTCGCACTAAAGCCGCTATATCTACACTGCCTTTCCAAGGTTTTGGCATACATTTCCAAAAATAAATTTTTAATTCCTGGCTTGATTTTGAAAATTATGGCCATTATGAATCATTTTCTAATTATGGTTCACCTTTTATGTCAGGGAAAAGTCAGGGAATTTAAAAATTGGATCTCAGTAGCACCCTGTATTTAGAGTATAATAAAGCAATGGGAGGAGTGGATTTGAAAGACAAAAAGCTTCAGCCTTACTTGATCAGGGTTTATAGGAACCTGGAAAACCTGGAAAAGTCAGGGAAAATGAAAACGGTCATGGAAATCCTGGAAAAGTCAGGGAATTTAACGTGTGGTCAGGGAAAAATCACAAAATGTTTAAATTTATCACCTGAAAATGCCAAGAGATCAAAAACTGCACATAGGAGTGGAGGAGGAGGGTGAAGGGGAGGGGACGGCTGGCCTCAGGCTGGGTTCGCTGTGGAGACAGCCCAGGGGGACTATTCTGGTTCTTTCTGGCTATAGCCTGCATGATTTGGTGAAAAGATTGGCGAAAGGTGTGCGCATTCATATTCTCATTTTCATTCGTTAGCAATTTCGCCAGGAATGCTTCGCTTTGTCCCTCTGGCGAGGAATAAGTTATTCTTAGTCAAATTTGAAGTCACTCAGCCAAATTTGTAGAAGGATGTGAGGAAGAAAAAATGAAGATTGATTCAAAGAACTACTTTAACGTGACATCAGGTTTGAAGGAAAAGCCAGGTTAGCCTTCTTTGCATATATTTTTCTGCAATTAAAACCCTTTCTGAAGGCATATCAATGTAAGGAATGATAATTTTTATTTTGTTGACTTAAAGTTGTTGATCTCTCATTACTGGAAGTTCATATGATTAATATGATAATAATCCTACAATTTTTCATAAGTTTAGACGTCTTTGCTTCCTCACTACCACTTTTTATCTCTATAAATGACCGAAATCTTGGAGTTTTCAGGCGCTCAAAAGTCAGGGAAAATCACTAATAATGGTCTGGAAATCCTGGAAAAGTCAGGGAAAATGAAAATGAAAACTCCTATAAAACCTGTTGATAGAATGCAAAAAAACAATAAATTGTGCATGAATTATTTAGGCGATTATTGAATGTTTCCATGCGTAATGCACTGATAATATTCAATAGCTGTCAGAGTAAGGTAGATCACCTAAACTTTCGCCTTGGCCTGATTCAACAGCTCTTTGAAAAATCCGGGACCACCGCAAGCCCCTCGGGTGAGAGGAGACCACAGATAAACCCGTCGCCATGTCGTTTGGTCGAGAGGCACTTCATTGAAACGTTACCGCCGACCGCGAAGAAGTCCAGGCCTCAAAGAAGATGTCAAGTATGCGCTGTGAGAGGTAAAAGGAGGGATACGGTGTACTGGTGCCCGGACTGCAATGTAGGCCTATGTTTACAGGGGTGTTTCAAATTATATCACACAAAACTCAACTTTTAGAGCAGAGGTTAAATACTCGGAGGGGGATGAAGAATTGACATTATGAAAACTCACGTAAGTAAAATTTTTCACTAAATAGAAGAAACATTTTACCATAAGGTTAATTTATTTTACAATTTTAGAATTAGAAAATTTACAAAATTATAAATTATTTTCACCTGAGCCACACAAAGTTAAATTTTTTAAATTTAACAGGGTGTCCGGCGACCTGGAAAACCAGGAATACTCAGGGAACTTTTGAGTCCTGGAAAACTCAGGGAGGGAACTTTTAAGTCCTGGAAAACTCAGGGAGGGAAATTTTAAGTCCTGGAAAACTCAGGGAGAGAAATTTTAAGTCCTGGAAAACTCAGGGAGAGAAATTTTAAGTCCTGGAAAACTCAGGGAGGGAACTTTTAAGTCCTGGAAAACTCAGGGAGGGAAATATTAAGTCCTGGAAAACTAAGGGAGAGAAATTTTAAGTCCTGGAAATCTCAGGGAGGGAACTTTTAAGTCCTGGAAAACTCAGGGAGGGAAATTTTAAGTCCTGGAAAACTCAGGGAGGGAAATATTAAGTCCTGGAAAACTAAGGGAGGGAAATTTTAAGTCCTGGAAAACTCAGGGAGGGAAATTTTAAGTCCTGGAAAACAAAGGGAGGGAAATATTAAGTCCAGGAAAACAAAGGGAGAGAACTTTTAAGTCCTGGAAAACTCAGGGAGGGAAATTTTAAGTCCTGGGAAACTCAGGGAGGGAAATATTAAGTCTTGGAAAACTAAGAGAAAACCCGGAAGTTTTGTATTTTCCTGAAAAAACCTGGAAATTTTATCATGGCCAATTAACTCTAGGGCGCCCTTGCCATCTTCTGCTTGGCTCAGCACAGCGCTGGGCTCACCCTTCAAATGTTACTCCTCTCGTAGCTATGCGCCTGTTTCCCCTCTCCGTGTGCAGTCCTACTCAGTCCAATCGCATGCAAGTTCTCCTTACCGTACAAGTCATGTGGTATTTATGGTTGATTCATTTAAGAGTCGGTTTGAACATCTCCACTGAAATTCGGATCTGTTTTCTCTTTTTTTTTCGATCATTGATGTGTGGAATATGGAAGTTGAAATACAATTGACTATTTTTCTCGTTTGGTGTTCTCATTGTTTACCTGCCTCTTTTACATGACACGTACGCTTATTAAGGTTACGGAATTCAATTGAAAGTTGTCGGTAGCAAACCGGAATAAGACCTTGAAAAAATCCAAATATTTACCTGGAGAACTCAAGGGAAATATTCGTCTCCTGAACTTAAACCCTCAGCTCTAGTGAATATTAATTAATGAAAAATGCCTATGAAAACTATCAAAGCGTGAAAAGTCTCCTCCGTCAAACTTGGTATTAATAATCGTTTTATAGACTCCAGGGCATCCTACTCGTGAAGTCATCCTACTGCGAAGCATAGCGTGAAGTGTGACTACAGGCCAACTTCACAGTATGCTTAGTAAAATGAATACTAACTGTTTTCAATTGAATCAACTGAATAAATAATTTTTAGTAAATAAGTAAAGGTTAATCACAATAAATTAACTAAATAAATATACCCCCTATACTAGTTAATAAGCTGTAACAGAGTGCACCACACGAATATTATATTAGAGGATTATTGAGTCGGCCGCTAGACCGCCAATGCACTCGCAAGCAAAACACATGATACGCAAGTAACTCACGTATCCACCACGTCCCAAGAACTTTTTCGTCGTCCCGAACAGGGGTGGTTTCATATCGATGGAGGCCCTCGGCTGCAAACAAATTTTGGGCCCCTTCGTGAATATATTCACCATGGTGAAAAGGACTGAGAATGCAAAGAGGGTCGGGCGCCTCGGCAATCCCCGACCAAGCTAGGCCGCCTATAAAGTGTTTGGTATCCTTGATACAATATGTCTACCGGCAAAGGAAAGAAATTGATTATCGCTGTAATTACCGTAACGGGATATTTTCCAAAGAGAAATAATTCTTACATTCCCCTAGGTGGATGCATAGAAATTCTATGGAAGTTGTGTGATATTCATTTAGACCTAAATGTAGGTATCACTAGAATTTGAATCCTCCCATCAATATCGAAAATACAATCATAACAAAAGAATTAGCAGAGATAAGCAACGCCTGGCACTTTAGGACTTAAATCAGGAAATGTAAAGTCTAAGAATAATAGCAACTAACAACAACAATACTGGCGATCATTTGACATCAATGAAAACTCCATTACCAAACTCCTAAAAATAGGATGTAAATAAGCAGTACAGTAATCATGCTATTTGGTCCTATTTATTTGAAATCAAAACGTTACAATTTACTTTATATGTTATAACATACTATTGTAACTCAGAAAAATACATTATAAACTTTAATTTGCCCAGTTGATCAAATACAGAAAAACAACATACGATGCAAGTAATAAATTGCATTTTGTAGATACACATTTCATAGAGTACTGTGATATTGAAACCATAATAAAATGTACATTCAACCTAAGAATGTGATTCTTTAGATACAATCGTGGGACTTATTTCCCTATTATTCGGCAATTAAATATTACATATCTTTATGCATGAGTTTTTTCCAAATCAGCCTTAAAGGAATAAACACTTGCAGTTAACAATAACTTCATGTCAAGTGTAAATGGGAATCAGACTCAGGTAAAACTCTTTATGCAGTAGTTCTAACATCCTCCCCTCATCGTAATCCAATGCAAGTGAAAATATCCTGAGAGCCTGGAAAGTAGGAAATACAGTAAAACCTCGCTTTTACGTCCCCGCAATTTACGTTTTCCCGCCATTAACGACGTTTTCTTCATGTCCTAATAATGTCCATATATCCGCAATGTAACGTCTTCCCTTTATGTACGCTAGCAAATTTTTGAATGGTTCGCCATTTACGTTTTACGAGAAGATTTTGCCGTGATTGTCGTCCTGGTTGCATAACTGGTGGTTGGACTCAACGCTCCGTGAAAGACGAAGTAAAAACTCATGCAGTAAGTTACCACTATGAAAGAGAAATAAAATTTGCCCAGATATACCACCAGTTATCGTGACCTCGCTCATCTGTGCAATTGTAATGCCGCGAGGGATTACAGTACACGTACGTCGTTTTTCTCGCGATTGTTGTTCAGGTTGCATAACTCGCAGGTTGGCTGATGCTATCGCATTGGTGATGAAATTTTTCATTTATTTAACCTTCCGGCAGGCGCGCTATTTTCCGCCACACGAGCGGGCGCGTCGTGTACGCAGTACACGACGACTTAAAGTTTTAAAAAATACGGTATTTTGTTAAATAATAAATATGTTAATTCTTGAATATCAATATCATTTATTTCTAAACAAATTCATGCACAATTTTATTACATTCGATTATATTTTTTACACATAGGACTGGCTAGCTTGCCGAAGAGTCGTGCTGCTCGGCGTCCTCGTGGCACGGGAGGCAAGTTACGGTGGCTTGAGAGTGCTTTTTGCAAATAAATCTGTTGCACCTGCCACATTTTAGCGTTGTGGTACTGTTGGCACACAGTTTACATCTACCCAGTTTCACACCGCTCAAAGTAACCCTTTCTTCTTCTTGCGGGCGGTAGCGCTTCAAATACGCGTATAAATCTGTCGGCAAAGTGAAGATGGTTGACCTGCTCACTAAATGTCCCCTCATAAGACCCATTGCTAAGTTCTTCAGAAATATTCTTCTCCGATATTGGTCTTTATCACTGTGTTTACTGAAATACAGAATTTGACAGTTTATTCCTGCTATATTCAAAAAAACAAAAAATAATGCAAGGGGCCACCTTTTTGTTATTCGCGATACAGAATATGCGGCGCACATTTTATCAACCGTGTCCACTGCACCTTTGGTGGTATTATAATCCAATATAATTTGTGGTTTGTTGGAAGCCTCATTGATGTCTGGAGAATCATGCATTGTGGACAGTAATATCACGGCTTAGTTTGCTCGTGGTACGAATGACACAAGCGTCGTGTTCATTTGGAATCCAAACAAAGATGAATTGACCTTCCTAGCTTTATTTGGCAAAAATTCACAAGGAATTTCACGTTTGTTTTTTCGAATGGTGCCAATGAATGTTATTTTTTTAGACAGTAAATACTGAGTGAGTGCATAGTCAGTGTACCAATTATCTGTTGTTAGATTTCGGTTAGTATTTTGGAATGGCTCGACGAGACGCTTGACTATGTCGGTTGGGGAATTGGATACTTTGTATTTGCCATCCATCTGTTGCCCACAATAGACTTCTAAATTACCGGTGTAAAAAGATTTAGCGTCACAACAAGCAAATACTTTCAGTCCATATCTTGCAGGCTTACTTGGGATATACTGCACAAAACTACATCTACCTCTAAACGGGTGCAACATCTCATCAATCGCAATGTACTCGCTCATTGTGTAATTTTTCACGCAATTCCCTACAAATCGATCTAAAATCGAACGAATAGCCGAAAGTTTATCGGTCTTTCTTCTATCCGCTCTGGTCGCAGAATCATCAAAACGGAGGCATCGTAGCAGAAACAAAAATCTCTTATAGCTCTTGACTGCTCTAAGTGCCACAATACCACTACCATCTGGATTCCATAACTCCAAGACGTTCGTATGATGACCATGTTTTATGCCAATCAGAAATAAAGCCCCAAACAAAGCAAGAATTTCTGTTTTTGAAGTAATTCTAGCATCTCTCTCTCTAGAATACGCAACATCAGCACATTTACGCTCTATAAAAGCATTTGTGTACTTCACAATTTCCTCAATCATGTCACCATCAATCATTTTCTGAAATGCACTCACTTCATCGGTGATGTCTTTTGCACAAGATTTCAGGCCTGACATAATTTTCACTATGTTTTTTTCCTTCGTTTTTGTCTTCGTTGTATATGGTGTTTTTTTCCACTTGAACTGTTCATCCATACTGGACAACATTACCTTAGATGTACCGGTTTTATCCTTGCGTGCACGAGTCCGTCGTTGTGGCGACAAAATTTTTGCCCCTTTGCCAATGAAGAAATCCTCAACGATCGGAGCGGATGCAGCCTCAGGATCTTCGCCTTCGGAAACCTCTTCTTCCGAATCGCTCTCCAAATCGTCCCGCTCAATTTCCTCTGCTTCACCTTCAGAGCCGTCATCGTCCATGGCATTTTCGTCCATTTCCCCTTCTTTGAAGTCCAGAAGTAACTTCGAATCGATCGTGCAACGGCTTCTGTATGGAGGATTATGCGAAAATTTTACGATTATCAAAAGCATGTATGCAGAATCATTTCATGTTTATTATATTAGAAGTAAATTTTACCCGATTAATGAAATAAAAGTTAACAAAATATACTTACGTGGATGGAATTTCCATTTCCAGCATAGACGTCAGCGCACACGATGTCAAAGTCTCCCTACCGGCTTCGTTTTTAGTTCTACTGCCGAAAAATAAAAAGAAATATCAAATGTTAGCATTATTTTAAGTAAAATATTAGTAAAATTGATAAAAGTTGCAACAGGATGGAAAGCGGGAAAAATATACTCACAGACGTTGATTTCTTCTGCGTTCACCTGCACGCTCAGCGCACTTTGTGAGGTCTTCTCGACACGTTTCGTTCTCTGGTTCACTAGAAACTGCTACTTAAAATAAAATGCCCACACACCATGAAGGGTAGTCATAAAATGAAGGAATAGCGTGGGGTCCCGGGTTGGTCCGCTAACGGTAAAAGGGTTTTCCCCACCAAAAACCGACCGCCGTGTACTCCGTACACGTACGCGCCCGCCGGAAGGTTAAGAAATGTATGCTTTTCAGCATTTGCGGTCTTGTCTTTCATTTTTGGAGGCATTAATACAGATTTTAAAAAATCCTCCAGCCAAACTTCATCCTCTTATATCCTACGAACACACCCGTAAAATCATCTCATTCTTCTCTAGCTCGATTCTTAAGTAGCTTTGATAGGATAACACTATAGTCGCCACACCTTCTTTTCTCATAATATTTACCCTAACTTACTAGGATGGTTGGATCAAGACTCCTGGCCTCAGTTCATCCTTATCTATGTCATTCTCCTCTTCTATTCCCAAGTTCCCTTGCCTATCATTAATGCCATGCAGTTCTTTTCACATTTTCCTTACCCCTATGCTGAATCTCTTGTAAGTTCTATCAGCAGCTCTCCTGACTTAACAGTAATGAACAGTGTCTTGACCACTCTAGTGTCCACTTTTGAGGGGAACTAGAGAAAAAAGTGTAAATCGCGGGAAAGTGTAACCAAGTGTCTTGACCACTCTAGTGTCTACTGCACCATTCCCCTCTCCCCCTCCATCCTTTCTCAACTGCTTGCTGTTCTGCATCTTCCCTCATACACCTGTAAACTAATTCCTGATATTCCCTCCAATTTACAACTGTACAATTTTTTCACGCTTCCTAATCTTGGCCCAACCATATGTAATCTAGTTAATATATCTCCCCGTGTCCCCATGCATTTCAAATAAGAGATTTTGGCATTATTAAAGATGTTTTGTTGGAACTTATTTCAATTTTAAACTTGTCGTTCAATGAAAGCAAGAATTAGGCAGGCAAAATCAAGAAGCAAGGAGTTATTCTTTCAGGCATAACCTTCATATAAAATTGCATACCCTCAAATTACACTTTCCCGCGATTTACACTTTTTTCTCTAGTTCCCCTCAAAAGTGTAAAAGAGGGGTTTTACTGTAAATTACAAGTACGGAATGAGCAGAAACTGGTTTACCTAACAGCACAAAAAAAACTCATAGAGCGGCTAAGGACTTACATTATCCTGACAAAGGTAGAAAACAACAGAGACAAAGGTAAAAATCTCACTGTTCACACACACAATACCTTTACAACCCCAACAACGCGTTACATTCACTGGCGATAGCTAACCAGTACAATCATCCAATGACCTCATAGTATTCACCTTGCGTAGAGTAATTAATATATGATACAATTTAAGAATTTCACCTTATCATACTTCACCTGAGAGGACTTACTTACCTTCGCCTTGAACAGGCTTCTGTTCCGTAAGCACAGCTCCTTATTTCGCTTTTTGGCACTTTCATAACTAGCAGGAACCCAGGAACACAACAACGGCAGTTAGTCCTCATCGTAAAATACTTGCCAAGAAGACGTAAACAGTTTTCACTGGCAAAAACACTACATAAAATAGATTTCGGCCGAGCAAAACACAACCACTTGCACTACCGCTAATGGACGAAGTCGGAAACGACCAGATCGCTCGACTATCAGCGCCGCTATGCGGCCGATTTTGGCAAACGAATAAAAAGCGCGCCAAGTGACAGCAGAAATCCGCTTTCCCCTTGAGTTCTGGGGCCTCCTCATGTAGCCTCCTTGGTGCACCATCTGCTTGGAAGTGTCTTCAGCACCATCTAGTGGCCGGTGGAGGAAACATTGTCGTCACATGTAGATGATTTACCGGAATTCAATAGTTTGCCATCACATTTTCTCGCCCTTGAATTTTTTTAACTTTTTAATTAATACTTAACGTAACTCTGGACTAGAAAGGCTTAAATAACGTACTCCAGAGGTTAGAAACTTTCAATGAAGACAATAAAGGCTGTTTTACACGGTCATTGATACTGCGCAGGCAGTTGCGAGAATACTTGCGCTAGAAATATTGCGCCGTGTAAAGCGACAACTTGCAAGGACAGGCAGCGCCACCGCACGAATGCTTGCGAGCAAATTAGAACATGTTCTAATCTGATACATGTGTTCGCGCAAGTTTGAAGTTAATTTCTCTCACTAGATGGTGCAGATGTAGCAGCAACAAACTGCCTGGGGAATTCGAGCAATGAAATAGGTTGTTGACGATTGAGTTGGTTGTTTTTGTTTGCACTCAACTCCTTAGGTAGTGAATAAAGTGCAATAATCAAAGAGCTGTGCGGTTAATCACATGGAAGCTTAAATTTCGCGCGTAAAGGAAGAACCTGTTACCTTGGCCCACATCCGTTCATTCATGGTGCAAATTTTGGGCTAAGTATACAGGACTAGGGTCTCAACTATTATGTTTAGACTATATGGCTTAAAACATATTTTAAAGTGGTGGTAATTTATTGCATCTTTCCCGTCCAGCTAATTGCTACTTAACACGTTCACTGCGGAGCTGTTTAAAGCCCTACCCCTCACAGCGTGGCGTGACCCACCGGTGGGTCACAGTCCTTCCGAGCTTCTGGCCACTGCCGAGGGATGGTGGTTGAAGCGGCAACACTCAGCTGTTTCCTGAGATTAGAGGAAGGCTGGGGGAGGCTACTCCCAGCTTCGCCCCCAGCCCACCCCTCCCCCGGCCACGTGGGGCACGCTATCGTCTAGACCCTGGCATGGGATGTGGGAAGAGAGGGGCAACAATGCAATGCATGTGGTAAAGATTTGCTGATGCTCGGAAAACCCAGGAGACTCCCACCCGTCTCTGTTTATTGCGCCTGCCCTTGTTCGGGCCCGTCTGTGAGACGTAGACGCCCGTCCGTGCGTACCGATTCCCCAGCCCTGCTCACACTATGAGAAAAGGGGAGGGGAATCCTTTGGAAAGAGTACATAGTGGTTTGTCTCACTCAGAAAAAAGTAGTGTCTGCATTTCGGAAGAAGTTCACCCGGCAAGGGCATGGTCACTCTTCCACCACTGAGGGATTGGCTCAAGAACGCTACGCGACTCTTTCCCAATTGCCCTTCCGTAGAGGGAGGGGGGAAGGGAAGAGAGAGAGTCAATCTCTCACACAGCCGGGCGAGTGCAGTTCGGACTGTTTAGTTTTCAAGCAACTGACGGACAGCCAAGAGGTTGAGGAGAAAAAAGTCTCCTAGACATTTTCATTATTTTTAATAAGTTGATATGTTTTACTATACCGAGTATTGTTCATCCTTATGTATAAAAATTGCATAAACATGAAAAAAAAAACAAAAAGAAAGCAAAAAATAAACATATTTTGGATATAATACGCTAATATGTAAATTTGTTCATGACCCACCGGTGGGCCACACCGCTCACGCTGAAAAAAGTTTCAGGAGGGGCGGCGTGACCCACTGGTGGGTCACACTAAGTGTCACATAGTAGTCTATTATTTGAACTGTGACTAACCTCTGGGTGAAGTCACTTGAGAAGTTCTCGATTCCTACTCTCACAATACTCCTCGCAAGTTACGACAATTCACAGAATTTTATGGCTGCGGTGCTAGACGCATCTGCGTGACCCGCAGTGAACGTGTTAACAGATCTTGACATTATGTGATATATTGACGGTATTACCGCTACTGAATGGTATATTGTCACTGACATAATGCACCGTGTACAGCTGTCAAGCAAGCGTCCTCGCAATTTTCTGCTTCACGGACTTTCGCTAACGACTACTTTAACGGAATCAACATCAACTTGCGCAGTTTCAATGACCGTGTAAAACGGCCTTAAAAGATAGCAGAAAAGTACCCCATTGCCCTAAACAAATAAGATCATTGTCAAATTAAAGGAAAAAAATATACCCTTACGATTATGATACAAAACAATGAAAGAATTGGTGTATTATCGATGGTGAATTTTTCTTGCAATAGCATAACTGTGGACTGTTGGATAAAATGCAGGTGCGGGAAACCCAGGAAGGAATGCGTGCCGTTGGTGGGCCACACGGTCCACTGTCGGAATATCCCCAGCAGGAACTGGAAACAAACATACAATCTGTAACTTTTTGTCAGGAGAACTCTCAGGGTATGTTTGACATTTCCATAAATATCTCTCCTATCCCCAGTGGGAGTGGTGGGCCCATGGAACACGTGCCGTTAACAACAGAAGATGACAGTCCTGTCTGTAAGTTGTTGTAATATTTCAGCTAACACTACATTTCCCATTACTATCGAAGTTTGTTGATTTTGGTATTTTCCTTGAAGGTTATGAGGAGTTGTCGACAATCACTGTTCCATATGCCATGATGGATGATCAATGCCAAGCACCATGCTCCTCTGGAGGTGTAAGCAGAGGAGCAGTACTGGAG
Organism: Platycnemis pennipes; assembly: GCA_933228895.1. NCBI lineage: Eukaryota > Metazoa > Arthropoda > Insecta > Odonata > Platycnemididae > Platycnemis > Platycnemis pennipes. The sequence continues at coordinate 17,219,539 of OW121858.1, read as the reverse complement.
AGGGAGTTAGAGGAGAGACAAAGAGGTTTGAAGTCTTACTGCGATAAGAGTGATAAGGTTGAAATCCTCAAGCAGAAGACATTGGAAGGGCAGCTAGCCTCGATGAAAGAGACCAAAGCTCTTTGCCCTACGATGGGCAATCAACGCCAAGCGACTTGCTCTGGAGGTGTAAGCAGAGGAGCAGTACTGGAGAGGGAGTTGGAGGAGAAGCTGAGAGGTTTGAAGTCTTATCGCGATAAGAGTGATAAGATTGAAATCCTCAGGCGAAAAACGTTGGAAGTGGAACTGGCCACGATGAAAGAGAGCCTGGCCCACCAAAGACTGTACCAAGGTCTCCAGCAGCAGTTACGATCGATAGCCAAGGAGAGGTCAAATACTCAGATGGAGATCTTGAGACTCCAGCTGAGACAACAAGATCAGGCGCAGGTGCATGCTCAGGAAATAAGAAATCTAAAACAAGAGATCGAAGAGGCAGAGCTGAGAAAGCGAAAGGTAAGTTGTCGGCTAATATATTGTGGTTATCTTCTTGCATTCGATCAATGTAGGTGGGGGTGGTGATTTATTACCAGTCTTCATTACAATACAGTCAAGCCTCACTTAGAGGACAGCCTCAAATACTAGATGCCTCCTAAAAACAGAACTAAATGCAGAACATGGAGACTTATGGAACCAACACCTCCAAATAGCGGATGCTGACAACAGAGAGGAACATTTTTCCTTTAACACATTCAACCCGGAATATTTCTAGTGTGCAATCACGAAAAACGGAAAGGTTTTTCCTCCACATTAAGTTGGCCAGTCAATTAAATGTAATTATAAAATTAGTTAAAAAAATTTTGAATAACATAACTCGATAATTTATTAAAGACATGAGTTCGCGTCTTTCAGAGAAGTCTTCAGAGAGGTCTTCAGTGAGGTCATCATAGAGGTCATTAACAGACGCGAATGTGCGTCCTTCGGTGTCTTGGCAACGCACCTCGGATGCGCATTCGCGTCCGTCGGGTTGAACGTGTTAATTACCTTAATTAAGAGACACCTGCAAATAGTGGATACCTCCTAAAAACAGACACTTTTAATCCTCGGTATCAAACCATGGAGGCTTATGGAACTGACACCTCTAAATATTGGACACTCTAAATAATGGATGCTGTCATTTTCCCTCATTTTTCCCTCAGTTTCCTCCCTTAACGGTAACCTCCAAATAGCGGAACTAACACCTGCAAATAGCAGACACTCAGTATCAAATGCAGACAACAGAGAATAAGAATTTTCCTTCAATTACCTCCACTAACAGATTCACACCATGAACTATCATGTAAAAGTATCTCTTCCCCTGATCTAAAGCCCCATTTATTGAAGCAAATATATTTACCTATGGAAATTTTCCCTTAAAATAAACTGTTTCTTAGCGTTTGGGACTAATCTCATTTCCTTTTGTTCCATTAACCCTCTTAGTGTCACCGAACGTCGGTGGTATTAGAGAAAAGTGCCAGCATGAATTTGAGAGTTTTGTAACTCCTTGTGAAAAATATAAACAATGAGAAGTTACTTTATAGATATGAATGTATTGTTATTTTATTTAACAAAAAATTGTTTTTTTAATGGTATTCTGATACATAGCATAAAGGATAAATGTAATTATTACTTCAAACAATAGTTAAAACATTAGTTTGCTTCACGAGTCGATATATCGTCTCATGGCACTTTTCGCCCATGGAGCAAAAGTTGATATATCTGCCCACGGCACTAAGGTCTTTTAAAAGTGGCCTATTTCCTGAGTTACTCAAACTGGAATCTCTAATCCCTGCCTTTAAAAATGGTCAAAGAGGCAATGTCAAAAAACTATTGTCCAGTTGTGATTCAATCTTGTTTTGCTTAGCCACTTGAGAGTTTAACTGTCAATAATTTGGAACCCTTGCTTAGACATATCGTTGACCCCCATCAACATGATTTCTGTTAGGAGAAGTCAACTGCGGCTAACCTATTAATATCACAGAATAACATTATATCTGGTTTTGCAAACGGTAAACAAACCAATGTCATCCACACTGATTTCAGTAAAGCTTTTTAATAACTCAAATCACAGACGGCTTGAAAGTTTTATATTAGTGACAATCTTATCGTTGTCTCTTTTAATTGAGAATTTTAAGTGTTGTGTAAACAAAGTTGCCCTCCGTAACTGCTCATTGTTTTCCTTTCTTAATTTAAATTAACATTTAAATGATTAGTTTATTACTTCAACACTTTAACAAGTTCAGTAATAAGCTATTGAAAGCCACATTGTAATTCTTGGGTCATCATCATCATTGGTCAACAATCCTAGGATTGGTTTGACGCAGCTTTCCACTCCATTCTTCTATCGGCCAACCTTTTCATTGTGACATAATTCTTCTACATCCTTCACAACCTGTTCCATGTATCTCATACGAGGCCTGCCTTTTCCAATCTTCCCGTTCACTTTTCCCTCAACGATAGTCTTCATCAGGCCATCATGTCTTAAGATGTGGCCGATTAAGTTGTCCCTTCTTCTTTTTAGAGTTTTCAGCAGACTTCTCTTTTCTCCTACTCTTCTTAGGACTTCCTCGTTACTTACTCATCCATCGATCCATTAAATCTTCAGCATTCTTCGGTAGCACCACATTTCGAATGCTTCCACCCTTTTCTTCTCCACTGCTCTCATCATCCATGCCTCACTGACGTAAAGAAACATGCTCCAGATGTATGTTCTGATAAACTGTTTCCTAATTCTTGGGTGTCTTTGGTAAATTGTTGGATTGGATCTACCTACATATCTCTCTCATTGCTGGCTGTTTGTAAAGTTGAGGCTGGCGAAATTTTTGTGCAATCTTGAATGTTATCATGAATCTCTGTGCTTGTCCTTTAACATCCCTATGAAAAAAAACTGTTGAAAACTTCAACAGTAATTTGGGCCTACAGTTATTTCCAATAGTTACTGTGTAAATATTCAACAGGAAATGATGCCAACTGTTGAAATTCAAAAGTAACTGTTGAAATCTAACAGTTTTTTTCGCAAAGGAATTATGTTTATGGTTTGTATTACTGTATATTATGTTCAACAATGCTAATTTTATTTATATCCATAAATAAAATTATTATTAATGCAGCTTTCTTCCATTTCCAGAACTAGAAGTTGTTCCAGATGTGTCCTCTGTGTGGCTAGTTCCACTTCACTTCCTTCCAACTCTCTCTTTGGACTGTCAACAATGGTGTCACAGTCGATCATTGCTGTTTCCAGTTATGGATAGAGTTCTCTTTTGGGTTTACTGTTGTCTACATTCAGTTCCCACACCTTCGTCAAGTGCAATCACCCAGCATTGAACCTATTCCGTAAGTGTCAAAGTCTGTCTTATTATTTTCAGTTGTGTCTCAATATTTAACATTAACAGCAATTCATAAACATTGTTAATATTTTGTTAAACCTTAACGAGTGTCAGTCATGGAATGAAAATGTTTCAAAAAAAGATTTCAAATATGTAAAAACGAAGTGTTTTAAGTATTTCATTCAATTTTTCCTTCTCCAACATAACCTATTGGTTATCAATTACAAAGAAACAATACTTGCATGTTTCTATGAAGAATAGGTTCAGAAGGAGTTCAGCATTAATTAAGGGTACAGCAAGTCCTTGCCTTACATGGTAAATTTGTCCCAAAAATTTCCACGTTAGTAGAAACACAACAGCTTAGCTGTCTGTTTTTTGACCCATTAGCGGTGCTGCTTTTAGCGCAATTGGTGGCAATCAGCGATAATTACAGAAAACACCATCTTTTGAGAGGACATTAAGTTAACATAATGCGGCAATTCCGAGGGTAACACAAATCCAATCTTTGTTTCACTGGATATTCAAATCTGAGATAAGATATATTGTTATTATTATTTTATTTTCCCAGTTGACAAATACAAAGTATGGCACATAATATTATGCATCATGTAATAGTATTGGGTACGTAAGAATATCCTGTCACCTAAATAATTACTTGCCAGAAAAGGTGAAATAACACCAACATCTACATTTATGTACTCAATATAAAATTAGTAAAAGAAATTACCCTGAATAAATAAATTCATTCACACTGGTAAAACATTTTTCGGTTAAGAACATGAACACTTTTTTCTTAAAAATGGTGGGTGATTTCACATTTTTAAAACTTGTTAAGCATAAGGACCCTTTAAGGCCGTTGTACACGGTACAATTTCTTGTACAAGAACTTGTACAATGCGCAAATTGTATCGTGTACGAGGGGTTCGTACAATTTCTTGTACAAGAAATTAGATCATGCTCTATATTATTGGATGAAACCGTCAAAGATCCACTCCGTAGCTTCTGTGCATGACATTCGACGGTAGTGATGCGTTCGTTTAGTATTCGTAAGGTTGGTGTTCTGTTTGCGATCACTTTTATTCCTATAAACATGGCGAAACTTCCATTTTTGTTGTACATACCGTGATATTCTTTGTTGCTTCCCTATTATGATATTCTTTGTTGCTTCCATATTGTGATATTCGTCGATCGCGTTGGAAGTGTTTTTTTTCTCAAAAGATGAGTTGGACACACTGGGAAACATTAAACCTCAATGAAATTAAGATGACGGTATTGAACTAAAAATAAATATATGCAACGAGTGAAAACATGCTGTTTGGACAATAAATGATGGGTTTCATGAGTCGATGAAAGAGTGCAAGTAACCAATTAGTATTCGTAAAATTTCATTTTATTAATGCTAGGATTAATGGTAGCAAATCATTGTAACTATGGCAGTATTGTCAAAATACTATCATCATCGGGTATCGCGATTCATCTGTTGGACAGAAAACGATATCTGCGCATGTTATTGGCGCACAAATTGCATGAAAATCTTTGATCGTGTACGACCGTGAACCAACTTCTTGTACAATATTATGGTCCAATCTCGCCGTTCAATTTATTGTACAAGTTCTTGTACAAGAAATTGTACCGTGTACAACGGCCTTTAGACATCATTGTCATAATGTGTCATATAATTACCAGTGGCGAAGCTAAGTTATTCGAAGTGGGTATTCTAGCTCATCTGCCCCTTAATTCACTGCTTCAGAGACTGAAATATTCCAGTTGTCAAAAATCAGTGGACTTAACACGTTGTGTACCTGGGTCTTTGAATGGGCTATAACCCTCCGTTCCGGCGGATTTTAAAAATCTAGTTTTTTTGGATATGCATTGCATACGGAGAGAATTCTAGATGCTTCAAGAATGCTTTCTCACTTCTTTACCTCTCGCTCCACTGTTAATTTGAAATAAATTTTCCGATACCCAACCATGCACAGAGGTCAGCAATGACGGGCTAAATAATTTGCCTTAATGTTTTCTGTGGATCACATGGATTCGACAGGTTTTCCTTTGGGCAAAGATGTCGATGACACATTCCTTGAAACTTTCGTCGCTCGAAAGGTTGTTCAGTAAAGTCTTTTCAATCGCCAAGGCACTTCAATTGCTTAGGCTCGAGTCTGTGATGGAGTTTCTTAAAAATGTCTTCACTGTCTTCAACGTACTCATACTTCTTTCGGACGATACAGTTGATACAGGAAATATCTGAATCAGTCTTATGATTCCCACAGTTCCTTGATACACTATATCCAGGCCATTATCCAAAAAATATTTAAGTAACAAATGTGCAGGCAAGTTTTTACTCTCGTTGGAATAGACTAATGAGTTCTTTTTTTTAGCTGTTCACTATTAAATAATGAGTACATTTTATCAGGCTATTCAATTTCGCCGAGGGGAATGATGTATTGTATGCAGGAAACTGTTTTTCATCAAGTAATTCTGCAAAATAGAAGTTATTGAAGTCTTCAAAACGAGATTCCATGTGGATAACGAAAGTGTAAATTATTTATTTCAAAGGCGAGCCTTATGAAATAGTGAAATATGTCTGGTCCACCCTGGTTGTTGTTGTTCAGTCCTTTAGCCATAGGTTGACTTGTTATTTTCCAACCACTAAACGAAGAAAAAATTCACATGCAGCGAAACTGTTTCATTCAGAATCAGTCTCTCTTAATTTCGCTCCGTCTCGCCATCTCTTGATCGTTCGCCGAGACTCGGAAGGGCGCGAGTGTCTAGGCTCTCAGCACGCAAGAATCACGCAGTTTCAGGTGCAAGGGTCCGGCGGCGAACAAGCGTATGCGCATGCATCATCCAGCCATTTGGAGTCTACCAGCCGCCAGACTCCCTTGCCTCCAAAACATCCAAACCACTTCAACGCAACGCAATGTACGAAAATATAGGCCGAATTTATTTTTCCTATGCTTTCTCGGCAACATATAAGGCATGACAGAGCTGAAAAAATAGTATATGTTTAACTGTAATCATTTTGGGTATTCTCAGGCTCCCAGACTACCCTTCAGCTTCGCCACTGATAATTACTCAGATCCTGTTCTTTTTTTGTTGTGATGGACAACAGACGTCATCTTTGAAGGAGATAATTAACTATGCATCGACTTACGCGGGATGGTCACACTGCGCCGAAAAAATGCGCCGTAGATGCCATGCAAGGCCAGTGATAGGCTTATGTTTTTTTCGGGTATCTGTCATCGTGACAAATATACAGCAATGGCTAGTAAAGGGTCGAACTCATAGATTGTTGATGAGCCGGCCAGGCTTGCGACCAGTGACAGATTTGAAAGTGCTGCATGTGGTGAAAATGGTTCAATGCCATCATAATGATCAAATCATTATCTATCGAACTATGTAATGTCTCATCATCATCAATATTGGTCAACAATCCTAGGATTGGTTTGACGCAGCTCTCCACTCGATTCTTCTATCGGCCAACCTCTTCATATTAATGTAGTTCCTCTCTCTCACGTTCTTTACGACCTTTTCTATATAACTCATATGAGGCCTGCCTTTTCCATTCTTTCCGTTCACTTTTCCTTCAAAGATTGTCTTCATCAAACCATCGTGTCTCGAGATATGGTCGATTAAGTTGTCCCGTCTTCTTTTTATAGTTTTCAGCAGACTTCTCTTTTCTACTTCTTCTAAGACTTCTTTTATCACTTGGTCTATCCATTTTATCTTCATCATTCTTCGATAGCACCACATTTCGAATGCTTCCACCCTTTTCTTCTCCGCTGCAGTCATCGTCCATGCCTCACTGCCGTAAAGAAACATGCTCCAGATGTACGTCCTGATGAATTGTTTCCTTACTTCCAAGCTTGTATTTCCTGCTGTAAGTAGATTCTTCTTTTGAAATAATGCCCTCTTTGCCTGGGCTATTCTACTCACTATTTCTTTCTCGCTTCATCCATCGTTGGTTATGCGGCTTCCTAGGTAACAGAACTCTTCCACCTCATGAAGTTTTTGTTTTCCTAGTTTGACATTGGTTTTAACTAGGGATGGGTCGGTTCGGTTCTTCGGTTCTCGGTTCCACCGGTTCTTGAGCTTAGAACCGGAACCGAGGCCAAAAATAATCGGTACCGAAATAATTGGCGCGAAAACCAGTTTGAAACCTACTCACACTCCGAAAGTGGAGGCTTCACATTAAAACCTGGTGAAATAGTGTACTTAGATGCTTCAAAGTCGCGAATTATTTTAATTTAGTCTCTGAAAATGATTAATGATTACCTTATCTTACCATTGAGCAATGCAAAGTAAGTGGTAAATTAAGAACCGGAACCGAGAATCGGAACCGAGAACCGAAGTTAAGAACCGAACCGGAACCGAAAAAAAGTGGAACCGACCCATCCCTAGTTTTAACCAGTCTATCTATGTAATGATTGGGTCAGTTCAACCACACCATGCCAGCCACCGACTCGGATTTTGACGAAACTTGGTACATATAATCCCTTCACCGATGCAAGAAAAAAGCCCAAATTTTTTATACCTAGCCCAAGTAGTTTTTCAATTACAGCCTCTCAAACTTTCGGAGACGTGGAAACTAAGGAAGTGAAGGCTATTCCCTGTTGAAGAGACCCACAAGGCGTACGCTAGCGTAATCGTTATTTTTTGATTTAACTTGTCAGAGAGAATGTGATCTCTGTTCTTCATTTTTCACACAGCAATTCAAAATTCGTATCACAATCTGTGGAGCGAACTCAGTGGAGGTACAAGCGCTGCGCAGTCCCTGGCACACCCACAGTAGTTCAGGTCCGCAGTTAAGGTTCCAGTTCCCATATCAGTTCCAGTTCCCTTATCGGTTCCAGTTCCCATATCAGTTCCAGTTCCCTTATCAGTTCCAGTTCCCTTATCAGTTCCAGTTTCAATACCAGTTCCATCACCAGTTCCAGGTCTAATATAAGTCCGACATCTCATTTCAATTCCAGCTTCATTTTGGTCTCTTCACAGGGTGGCGATCGTCAGGGAAAACCTGGAATTGACAGGGAATTTTGGAAATCTGGAAAAGTCAGGGAAATCTCGTGACAGTCAAGGAGAAATTGGGATAGGAAATTCTCGTTATTTTTCTACCATTACGTTTACCAGGCAGTATTTCCCGCCCTTTATTTCACCAAAACATTTCACCTACTAAAACTAATGTCCATCACCGAAGTGCATAGAATAAGCCCCGTCAATTCGTTGAACATTCAGTTGTGAATCTTAGTTATTTAGTTGTGAATCAGTCGTACAATGTATCCCTTTTGTATATCCTTAATGCGATATTTGCCTAGTAGTGTTAAAATTCATGGTCACAATGTATTCTGCTCATAACAAGGAATCCGAGGCTATGTTTGTCGGAAGTTTTTACCTCGTGTTTCTTTTTTTAACTTCCGAGACTCAGGTCGAGAGGTAGTTGGAGCACACTAGCTCACAGTAAATACGTGCTTGCAGTTCTAAAAATACCAGACGGTGATTATTAAAACAGTAATACAATTATGATCACATGTGTAAACAAAATCTCACGTAAATTTCAATATCACTTGGCACTTTATTCTGTTTATATATATCCCTCCTACATATCAATATGGCCTCTCCCTTAACGATTCTCTACTTTCTTTCTTTGGTCATCATGGCTTGAGATTGATACACAACAATAAAAAACCAAAGGGTAAATATACTAAATAACAAATAAACATCAAAAATGAAATACATAAAAAGAATGGAAATATATAAAAGTGATGTTGGTTACCTAAGTTACATGCATCAATCCCTAGAATATATATTCTTATAATAAACCGAAATAAAATACCTGTTACAGATTGTAACAAGTTATTTTAGATTTTTACCCAATACAAAGTATGTCTGTAACTATTTACAATTTTTATTAACAGGTTTAAGACTCACTATGCCGTCTAAATACAAAAGATTGCTAGGGAGTCGAAAGTACAAGAATTTTGCCGATGACCATCTTGAATAATGCCTAAACGCGATTAGATCAGGTGCAATGTCCCAAAGGCAAGCAGAAGATTTGTTTTTAAATCAGCAGGTCAACCATAAAACATAGGCTAAAAAATGTTGAGGTTCTGTAATGTTTTCGAAGCTCTTCTTTTGTTACTATTTTTTTGTGTTATTAAAATATTTTACGAAGAAAAATAATTCTTTTAATGCATATTTAAGTATTATTTAAAGATCCCACATCTTACTTGAACCCAAGTCACGTTTATAATTCATTTTAATAGGGAAATAGATCATGAGTTCAGGTAACCCAACGGTAGGGCTACTTTAACCCAATTTCATTTAATTTTTTTAAAATCATGGAGTGCAAAAATATGGTAATAACTGTCATAAATAGGAAGTATAGATGTTGCAGATTATGAGATATGTGGTTATCAGTACCAGCCTTATTTTATTGTGGTTTTAAAATGAAATATATAAAAAATAGGTAAAAATTGGGTCCAAGTAACCCAGGTTTACGGTACTTGCATTTTGTCGTATGTGTTTCTATTGTATCAAGAGCATGTGTTGGAAAATATTCTTGTTTCTTAACCATTTTATGTTTTCACTTTGACTTGCCTTATGTCTGTATGAGACCAACAGGGCCAATAAATGTATTTTATTATTATTATAACAAGGTTCCTCATTAAGTTAATAGTGCATAGACCATAGTCCTCTTCATATGCTAGCCTCATGAATTTCTTCTGAGAAATTAATTTTTATCTGTTGATGAATTTCTCTATTTATAATTTTTGCGTTTGTATTGTTCCACCTACCCTAACGTACCCTATATTTGTAACTACAAATCACCAGAAAAATAAAATATATTATTATTATTATTATGTATGCCCAGTATCATAACAGGGAAATGTATAGATAGATGGATAAGCATCTTTATTGTGGTGAGATTGAGACTTAAAGTCTCCTCTTCCACATAACCCCTCATCAATGCATGAAATACAGCATATATATATATATATATTGTACCGGTCCCATCCTTCTGGCCGTGCAGACGGGACACGACACACTCCACCCACGCGTACCCCTCCGCCCCAGAGACGCGCGGGCCAAAAAAGACAGACTCCGTCACCTTTCAGATATAAACGGAAGACCTTCTCTGAGCAGGTCTCAATCACCAGGTTCCTGACCTCGTTCAAAACTAACAATTCCCTGGCATTACCGCCGGGGTCGGGTGAAGAAAGGTGGCAGGTAATGGGTCTTTGGGTAATTCGGATCGTCGGGAAGGAAGTCGAACAAAAATAGGTATCGTTCACTTCACGTAACAAACCAATATATTCTGTTGCAGACACAATCAATACAAAAAGACCCTTCTTACAACTAATGATGAATGGATGAGGGATGAGACATGAGAATATCTTTGTATGAGATGATTAATGAATTAATGACACAAAAAATGGACCAAAAACGATCTCAATCAGATAACATAAATGATAAATCAAGAGCCAGTCAGCCAACACATAAAAGAAGGCTCATTTCCGCGAGCATGCGGGTAAATGGATTGCACTATTGAATTACAATACACGTGAACTAATCTTGAGTTCTCTTCTGGCTCATTTCCGTGAGCATGCAGATGAATGGATTGCACTATTCAATTACAATACACGTGAACTAATATGGAGTTCTCTTCTTCCCAACAAACCAGGGAATGTGGGGGGTAATTATAAGTGCTTCCCAAAGGAGAAAATGCTTCTCACGGAGCTACCCACGTTAGGGCATTAATTACACAGATCGAGGAGCACACCGCCACTGTAGCCGGGCCCAATCGTAACTCGATGGCAATGAGGCTACTTAACAAGGGGGGAGATTTGGTCGGACAGCAATCTTACATGACCGAAAATTACGGGGCTGGACTCTGGTTCGGGACCCTGGATAACTCGACTGGAATCCGCTGTATCCGCCAGGCCTGGACACGCCACCCGTGGTCTCCGCGTATGCCGTGCAGACTTCTCCACCTCCGGTAATCTCAATCACTCCTCAATCCGGCAGCGCTTCCGCTCCGTGATTTTCTTTGTGGATTCTATCCTCTGTTTCTTCCCGGCGATCGCCTCTTTATACCCCGTTTGGAGGGGAAGGGGACGTGGAAGGAGGAGGAAAACTGATGGAGGGGGGCACACCAAGGGAATACTCGCACTTTTGGTGATCCTCACCAGTCAACCATCCCCTGTGACTCATGCACGTCTCACTTGATGCAGTTGACAGACCCATTCCCTCCGTACCTCTCTCACACACACACACATACCAAGACCATTCACTCACGTTTCCTCCCACCCCAACGATCCGAACTGAGGACGTGGGAGAAGGGGAAAGGAAAGGAGATGGGGAAGGGGGGTGAAGGAGTGGTGTGGGTGGAGGAAGGAAAAGGTGTAACGGCCTGAACCGTTACAATATATATATATATATATATATACATGTAAACGTTGTTCTAAATATTCAAAAAATATATTAAAAAAACAATAGAAAAATAATTAAAATTACAATGAGGAAAAAATAATTAAGATAATATGGCAATGAAAAAAAATTAATATATTTATACAGTATGAAAAATATGAATAAAAGGTTTTGATAAGGGACACGGCATATAAAATCAACTAGATGCAAATAATAATATTAAAGGTATGTGTAAAAGATATGTACAGTTGTGGGAAAAAAACGTGAGGATATTAGCTGATGTAATGGTAGGAAGTTAAATGATTTATTGTTTCATGTGCAGCCAGCAGAGAAACTGCAGCCGAAATGTGCCGAAGAGGACTCGGGAGTACCGGACCATCTTCCCACAGAGAGGTCATTGGCCCGCTTGACTGAACGACATTTCATAGCGAGGACCCATGCGACTGTCGTGAAAAAATGTCGGGCAAGGAGGTGCGTTGTTTGCTCCAAGAGGTCGAAGCGGAGGGAAACGGTTTACAGTTGCAGAGTGTGCAATGTGGGGCTCTGTGTGGATTGCTTTGAGATATACCACACAAAGGAGGATTATCAGGTAGGCCATTGAATTGGTTGATATAAACACTGTGTATGTAGAGATGGGTAAATTACCATAATTTTCAATTGAGGTACCGAGGTAAATTACCGTAATTTTCCGGTAATTTTGCGTTTTGAGCTGCAAATGCTTATCAAACGACTGAAAACGAAATCAAATAGCATTGAGATATAAATGCCGACGCTTATATCAAACATATCACGATGTTTATCTATTATAACTCATTAAAAAATTTAGAAGGAAGTTGGCAGCAACATGCAATTTGCCTCTCTTTTGTCACACTATGAGTAATTTTCGTTCCACAGACATACCTCTGCGCAATGCGCATTTGTTATTTTACTCTGAATTAATCACGGACACAATGTAAACAAAATTGTTTTAGCTACTTAATTTATAATATCACCCATTCCAATGGTTTCTTTGTGAGGAAGAAATTTTCTGAAAGAGAACTTTTCTGAAAATTACTGTTTATTACGGTAATTTTCAGGGGTGTTGGTAATTTACGAAAAATACCACGGTAATTTACGAAAATTACCGCGGTAATTTACCGAGTTGCCCATCTCTATGCGTCTGCATGTGCACCTTTGAGCTGGTTCCACCGTGACTTCGCGGTTCAAAATCCCGTAAAAGAGCTATGTTATTTAATAAATAAATACCGATCCAGAAAAACACCTATATAGGAAATAATCTATAGGGTGATAATGCATACACAATAATGGGGAACATGCACTATTTTTTATAACTCTTTGAATGTTAAGTTTATTAGCTAAAATGTTTTTGGCGAAAATTTTGCTGAAGAATTAAGTTGTATTACAATAATATTACTCTTAAAAAATTGTACCTTTTCGGCAGCTTAAAAACACGACGTCATCGCATGACGTCACTGCACGATATCACTATGGGTGTTGTTTATCTGTTTATGCGTGGAGGTAAGTTGTTAAATGAATTATTGGCAATAATGTATTTATTTATCTCATTTGTTTAGTGCAATAGACGATTGTATTTCGATTTTTTATTTACTTAGCATGGATGGTAACGAGCAAATTGTCCATTAATTATATAATGCCTGTATAGTGCCCAAGAATTTCTACTATGTCTCAACAATCGCTCTGTTTTAAGATGATCACCGTCCTAAGGGAGTCAACCAAAGGACATTTTCGGCATGAGCTTTTTTTTAAGTATTTTTGCAGTCATCGTTTCGTTCGAGAAACGGCTAAAAACCACAAAACAATATATTCACTTCGTTTTCTTTTAAATATAAATGTCTATCTCCGTAGCAATATGGAACCTATACCGTGCAGTGACGTGAGAAGGCATTTCAGGTCACGTGACTTTCGTCAATTTTCGGGAACATTTTAATATCATTTAATAATCTTTGTGGTTGACATAGAAAATGCTGGCTTATATATTTAAATTGGTGAGAAAATTTCGCATCAAGTACATCATTAATCTTCAAGAAACAAATTTCATGCATATTCCCCATTCTATGAGTACGCTATTAAATAGCGCATTGTAGTTGCATACTATTTTTTACATGATCATTTAACTCATTTTGACTTTGGAACATGACTGACGTGTTGTTGCCACGTTTAATTTACAAAGTGAGAATACATGCTCATTCCCACTAATACGTATTCTAAAATAGTTTAAATATTTTCTTACTTAGTTTTAACCTATTCCCTTGAAAATACAGTGGAATCCCTGTATAACGAGTGCTCATAATCCCTCGGAAATCACTCGCTAAATTGAGTGCTCGTTATATCCGAAGGTGTTGAAAAAACCCACCTAATTCTCATAGTCATTCGTATTTACAGTTTTTCTTTTGTTTCCGTGGTATTTGACGAAGGCAAACAGCAAAAAAGTCATTTCAGGCACAATCTGGTAGAATATCAACATATTTCATGAAAGAAACAGGACATTTTCCATTATATAAAACATTAATTCCCCTATTTTTGGTGTTTTTCTTCCAGTTCTTCTATTTTTCCATCGCCGAAGAAAGCTGTAAAGACAGCGTAACTAGTCGGAATTAAAATATTAGGTATACTGTGGAAGTTTTTAGATAATTTTGCGAATATGTCATAATGATAATATCTGCTTTGTCGAGTTTTCGAATGTTGTCTGGTACGTCCATCAGTTGATATTGAGTTTCTAAAATTGACGATATATCATTGCTCGATAAATATCGCGATAAAATACCATGATATCACATCCTGATAAAATATCACGAGATCGCGCCCCGATTAAATATCACGATAAAAGAACGTGATATTGCGCTCGTTCAAATATCGCGTTATCGCGCCCGATGAATTATCGTGATATTGCGCCGGTTAATCGTGTTGGAAAGAGACCGTTGGGTTAGCCTTCCCTTAAGCTGGAGCAAGTACATCATCTATCTGTCCACGCAAGTACGTCACCTATCAGACCAATGAAATTGAAAGAGAGAGTGTGAGAGAACTGCTGAGAATTTGAATTAGCAGATAGCAGAATAGTAAGTTTTCAAACGTACTTGCTCCAGCTTAAGCGAAGGCCAACTCAACGGCTGTCTTTTTCTGACACGATAAACCGGCGCAATAACACGATAATTCATCGGGCGCAATTACACTACATTTGAACAAGCGCAATATAACGATCTTTTATCGCAATAGTTATCGTGATAATATATCGTGATATTTTATCGGGGCGCGATATCATGTTATTTTATCGTGATGTTTATCGTGATATTTATAGCGATATTTATCGTACCCCGATATCTTATGGTGCCCCGATTATCAATATTGCCCATGCCTAGACCTAACTCCCTCTCCTACTCTCATCTTGCTCGTCGTCCGCCCACTCCCCTCCCACTGATGACTGGGCCTAACAAAAGAAGAACGGAAAATGGGAGCGCGCAGAGCGTACTGAAGGCCGTAAATCGTTAATGTTTGGACATAACTGGCTTTAGGTGTTGTAGATATGGCACACATCTTGTATTTTTAGTTTAATTAGCAGATAATACAAAGCACAATAGTTTATTTTTGCTAGGCGGTGCATCGCCCTCGAGAGATATCTGTCGTAATACCGAGCGTATACCGCGGAAGGAAATTTTTGGCCTTGCTATATCCGCTTTATTTTACATGTAAAACATAGGCCTTTTGGCGGTACAAGGAAAATCACTCACTATAACGAGATTCTCGCAATAAGCCATACTCACTATACCGGGCTTCTACTGTACAACTCTTTGTTTTCAATTTTTTAATATCCATATTTTTGAAAATTGTTTGCCAACAATGCTGCTACCATTTGGAAGCATTGGTATTAATTACACCATGTCAATAAGCAATGAAATATTTAAATTACATTAAAAATATAAGAACAACCTTGGCAAGGTATATTTCTAAGTTAAGCTAGCAAATATCCTAATAAGTAAGTGTCCAGAAATTTTCACTAAAATGACATCTTCATAATTTGGTGGTGCCTCCTTGAATAAACAAATAAACTGAAATAAAGCAAATTAACTTAAATACTCTAAAACAACTTAATTAACAATTATTAACACAGATCAAATACATAAAATATTCCCTTTTTATAACAAATGCATCATACTTTTTTTTTGGTAACACTTAAGAACAATATCTAAATATGATTCATTTGTTCTAAAAGGGGAAGATAATATGTATTTGACTCATGCTGACATTAATAATTGTTAATTAAGTTGTTCCAAGCTGTTTTAGAGTTTGACCTTACATGTATAATTAACGAGCAAGCAATAGTTTGCCATTGCGTTTTTGTGACGTTGAATTTTTTCACTTTTTAATTAACAAGGAAAAATCTTCATCCTGAAATCGAATGGCGTAAAATACATACTCCAGAGGTTAACTTTTGATGAAGACAAAAAATAATGGGTAACTACCCAATTAAGGAGACTCCACCGATTGTGAAGTAGAATTCATTGTTGTGAAAATTTCAGGACATCATTATTTGGCCCCTCAACCGATTGGCAATAAAATAATGAGGCCTTTCCATCATATATGTATTTGAAGAAAAAAGACTTTGAAAATCAGCTATTTTACATGTGGTTATACGGCAGAGCATGGCTCTTGCATTAAAATTTGCGGATTAATAATGTAAAGAGAAATGTTGTTTTGACGAAAAACTAAGAAGAGTAATTTTATGTAGAATTTAGCATTGTGAAAAATTGCTCACCTTACCACACTTGTTTAATTGATATTAATAAATGTTTGCTCGAATAGAAGCATGGAAAACCTTAGTTACATGAAAGTGCATCTGCAGTATGTTGTTATCATTGGCAACGGTACATGTGATGGAACGTGCTTACGAGCCTATTTAATAACTTAATTAAGGAATGTACCTTACTGAGGTCTTTCTCATATTTTGTATGTAATTAAAATATTTCATTGGTTATTCACGTGGTGTAGTACATACCAATGCTTCCAAATGGTAGCAGCGTCATTATTGCCGAACAGTTTTCAAAAATATGAATATTAAAAAATTCGTAACAAAGAGTCAAGGGAATAGTTTAAAACTAAGTTCGAAAATATTTAACCTATTTTAGAATATGTATTAGCGGGATTGATCATGTATACTCACTTTGTACATTAAACGTGGCAGCAACACGTCAGGCATGTTCTGAAGGCAAAATGAGTTAAAAGAGCTTGTAAAAAATAGAATGTAACTGCAACGTGCTATACAATAGCATACTCATACAATTATTGTGTACTATGTGTTATCACACTATAGATGATTTTCCATATATGTGTTTTTCTTGATCAGTATTTATTCATTAAATAACATAGCTATTTTATGGGAGATTGCATGGCGGATTCACAGTGGAACCTCCTTAAGTTTAGGATGACTTTAAGTATTGTTCCTCTTTAATTAGAAAGTGAAAAAATTCAACAGCACGTAAATGCAACAGCAAACTAAATTGCATGCCACTAAATTATGCATGTGATGTGACACTCTTTCCTCTACCTTCCACTAGGTGGTGTAGCAATCACTTCCAAGCATACGGTTCACTCCATTGGAGCTTATTAACTAGTATCGGAGGTATATTTATCCAGTTAATTTATTGTTATTAACTTTTATTTAAAATCATTTATTCAGTCAATTCATTTGAAAATAGTTAATATTCATTTAACACGTTCAACCCGACGGATGCGAATGCGCGTCAGAGGTGCGTTGCCAAGACACCGAAGGACGCGCATTCGCATCTGTTGATGACCTCTATGATGGCATCACTGAAGACCTCTCTGAAGACTTCTCTGAAAGACGCGAACTCCTGTCTTTAATAAATTATCGAGTTTTGTTATTCAAAAATTTTTTTAACTAATTTTATAATTACATTTAATTGACTGGGCAAATTAATGTGGAGGAAAAACCTTTCCGTTTTTCGTGATTGCACACTAGATATATTCCGGTTTGAATGTGTTAACTAAGTGAACCGTGAAATTGACCCATAGTTGCGTGTCAAGTCTTGTTATCTAGACTACATCTACTTGTCATTTATATACATTGTCAAGTCTTGACAATGATGTAGTAGTATAAAAACTAGTCGAAATAAATTTTTACTTCTGTGGAAATTTGCAAATATCTTTCTATTTACATATATAAGATTCGTGGGTGTTATTCAGAATGTTGAATAGATGCATTGTGGGATAGGGGGAGGTCAAGGAAATGGAAAAGCATGTGATAATGTTTTGTAATATTTGGGTGACCCATAAGGGAAAACACTGGAGAAGAATTCACATAAATTGCCATGTGAAAAAATTCACGTGGACCGGGAATCGAACCACGGATCTTTGGCTTTCCATACGTGAAGGTTAGAAATACACAGCATTTACCACCAAGCGTGGCTTTAGCACTGGAATGAGGTTCACCTTCGGTTGTGGCTTCTTGTGTGCTCAAAACCTAGCACTTTGAACCTCGGTACAGTTGCCACGTGAATTACCGATCGTGGATAGTGTAATGGTCAGCGCAGTGGCCCTGAAAGCCAAAGGTCCGTGGTTCAATTCTCGGTCCAGGTGAATTTTTCACTTATTAATGTGAATTTCACCGCCGTTTACGCGGCAGGTTAGAAATATACCACAGGAGGAGAAATGGAATTTACTTGGAACCAAAATCGCAATTTTGTACACGAAATTGTTAGATAGAAACGAAAAAAGAAATTTAGTGAAAAAATTAATCTTTTTTCACTAAATTCACTCATAAATCAAAAATTAAAATAAGCAAAAGGTGACGCCCACCGAAGAAACTGCTTTGATATCACTCACGTCATTTTCCTCCCATCCTTGACTGCTTTTAGGGAAAGGGACGGGAGTGGAGGGGGGTTCTCGGAAGGTCGGCTCACACATATGCTGTCGCAATCGCTCCCATTGGGAGAGTCAGCTGTATTATCCCCCACATTGCGATAAGGCGAAGTAGCTTCATGGGCTCAGTCGTGATTGGACGAAGTCGGTATATACGTCAGAGGTTGCACCACGCCCACTTTTCCGAAAGGGTTAAAAACATCAGTTCTTCGCCGCTTATAACTAGAGAAATAATTGACGGATCAAAAAACGGAAAAATACGGGTCTCTTTATTTTACAAACTCTATCATATTTGGCAATATAAAAAACTATGGTAAACTACCCAATTGACTAAGTATTGATTGTTTTGTGTTTAGACTGTGGAGGAACCGCTGCTGAAATGTGCCGAGAAGAAACAAATAATTCCAGGCCGTCGTTCTGCTGATGATTCAGCACGCCTGACTGAGCGGCATTTCTTGACCAAGTGCCCCCCTACCGCAAGTAGACCTTCTGCAGCAAGGAGATGCGTTGTGTGCGCCAAGCGATCGAAGCGAAGGGAGACCACGTACCATTGCGGTACGTGCAACGTGGGGCTCTGCGTTGGCTGTTTCGAGGTGTACCACACGCAGCTGAATTATTGAGGTGGGTCGTGTGAATAGTTGCCAATGTCATCTCTCATTATCTGCATGTCTGGAACAATCTAAGGAGCTTTCTTAGCCAGCTCGGTGAGGTAAAACCTGGCGAGGAGGAAAAGGGCAAATGATTGCATTGCTTGGTAAACGCAGGACTGCAAAAGCATTGCCTATTAATCCTTTTGGTTCGCAGTTTCCAGCGAGAGGTGTCAGGAAAGTTACTACAGGGATAACTAGCTTGTGGCGGCCATGCATTAATAGCGATCGGGTTTGACAAAAATCGTGATTTTTGCTAAAGAAATCATAAATGATGATTCTTTTATGTAAAATGGATTTTTTTTATGAAAATCAGATTTTGGATAACATATCAGGGGCCATATTCTGTAACTCGTTATCACCGGTGATGTACATCACCTATCACTAGAGGTCCGTGAAAGTGGTTTTATTTTTTGTTAAAATTCGTTTTTAAACTATGTGATTTCGGTGTTATAGAAAATCTTGGTGGTGTTAATATAATGTTACAATTTTTGCACATTTCTAGGCGTTTTATTATTTTTGGTACACATTTTGTGAATGCTTATGCTTTTATTAAGCATTTTACATAACAAGAAAAGCAATGGAAGAAGCACACATAACTAAACACAATTGGAAACAAAGAAACTTGAACTGGGGGTGTGTCGAAATGATTTTTTTTGCATTGAAGCTCAGTGGAGCACCGAATATCCGACGATCAACCACTAATAAGTAGCACCCCCTCTCCTCCTATCTTTTCTGTTACTTCCCCCCTTGCCTCAACTGCTAGCGCTTCCGTTCCCAGCCAGCGGCCGTGTTTAAGTCTACAAAATTGTTACATTAGGCCCACACTAAAGGTTTTCCTGCAACAAGTTATCCAATTACACTGTCTACTGCGTCGCGGTGAGTCACCGGAATTACTGCTCGGCATTGACGCGTGAGCTTATATTTCCGCTCTTCCGTAGCCGTGTTCAGCACATTATTGATTCAGAATATCTAATTGTTCAGGAGAGAATTTCAGTCTAGATATTTCCGAGAATTTCAGGATTGATAAATGTGAATCGAAGAAAGAGGCGGTTATTTATTTAATGGCAAATTCCGGCGGAGACATCACTACAGTGCACGATATTATGCGAATGCGATATGCGCGAGACAAAACAAGCCAATTGACCTTTGAATCGTAATGAGATAGAGCGAATGAACGTCATCAGCGTTAAACAGTGAAGGCTTAGACTTTAATCGATTATGACTCTTTACATGTGATTTTTTCGCCAATTCACGTAAAATTCGCGAAAAAGGCAAAATTTCGTTTTATTTTCCGATTTCGTGGTATTTCGTGTTATTTCGCGTTATTTTGCGATATCGCGTCTCGCGAATTTCACGGATCTCTACCTATCACCGCTCTTCCTATTCTGTAACGCGACGAGGTGATGTTCTTCACCCCAAACAGGGTGATATCACATCACCTCCTAAATAGCCACCCTTATCTCATCACCCCCTAAATATATTGAGGTTCCGACATCATGTTAGCGAGAAACAAACATCGTAAATTCATAAATAACGTTAATGTAGGGACTCTGATGCAATTTAAATGGAAAAAATGGCACACGCATATAATAACAATAGTACATTTATAGTCATACAACCCTAAATTAATGTTTTGACTCAAGTAAGATACGACCTGTGCCAGCCTATCCTAAATTTTGCATACCATCCAAAATTTCAGGGACAAAAAGACGTATCCTACAAGCATGGAAATGAGTATTTATAAAATTGCTACAACAATGGCAGAGCAATAAAAACACCTCTTATTTACTTAGAAAAGTCAAAATTGTGTGTGTGAGTATAGTAATAAGATTATATGGACAACAAAATACATAATTGTCGACAATGAAATAGAACCAATTCATTTCACTTTGAGGAGTAATTATGTTTGTTTAAATTATTACAAATAATTTGAGCAACTTAGAAATTTTATGGTTGCTCGTTATATATTTATGTTTGTTTTTTGATGCTCGCTTCCTGTCGACTTGTACGATGATGATTTATTATGCGAATGACAGTCCTGTGTACAGTTGTCTTTCTTCGCAAACAAGTGAAAAACACCATTTACGTTGTTCATGATTGATACTGTGGAATTTGAAAATAAGAAACTGAAAAAGTAATCGCATTCACCGTGGTTTCTTCAACATAGCACAGTAGAATAGTGTGATTTTTTTTTGTTGATATTCAGTGAAATAGAATGATCTATTGTTCACTTCGTAATATTAATCCTACTGTTAATAATCCAGTTGCTGGGTTATTAGAACATCATATTAAATATTATTAAACATATCATTACTCGAGAAACCATTGCTACAAGCATGAACAATACATGTTCATGACTACAAGCATTTAATTTGCACATTACTTGCCTGCCTTGCAGTCATGTGTTTCAACTGGCTCTATTCATTGGCTGGCATTCATTGTCCAAAGTGAATTTTCTTTTCCAATCTCTTGCTTCCTCAAAGTTTAGCCTCGAACTTTGAACCGTGTTGAAAATGCTGGCCTTTTTATTTCACCAACTCTATCCGATTCGGCAATAATAAATATGGTAAACAACTATTACGTTCAGGGACTTTGTGAATGGAGAAGAGGGCAATTTTTCATGTTCAAATAGTCGCAACTTTTTTTCTCAGTTGAATTCGACAATCAAGATGTCATTTTGTAGGTATAGCCATTCTCTACGAAGAAATATTAAGTGTTTTCTCCATCTTTACTGCCTTTGTTTCACCTTTATGTTCAACGAAGTGAGAAATGTCAATTTTGCGATTTCAAAGTAAAAGATTCTTGGTATTGGCTTCATGCATGCTGTATTTTCCCTGAGCCAAACATTGTCACTCGTCCTGAAGCAACAGATTCCCAGTATTTTTGTCATCAGCTACAAATTTTGATGTGATTCTGTTTGTTCAATTTTTTCAGGGAAGGAGTACCCATAGCTTGGGAGAGCAAATGAATTCTTGTTATGGGCGACTGAATTGCTCCAAACTGACATTTCCCAGCATTCCAGACCCACAACAGTTTGTCGTGACAACATTAATACCTCAGAGAATATGTTCTGCCAACCTTGATCATGGTAAATGGAGTTCCTACTTTGATTGGGGCAGAGTTTGTTCACTCTGCCAGTTCAAAGCTCTGCCAATACAGTTGTCAAGGCAACACGGCAACTATATTTTTGACATGTGTATTACCTAGTAGAAGTTTGTTACTTGCTGGGAAGGACTGTCATTCACATCTATGTGGTAATTTTTGAGCGAATTAGTATGTTAATGAAAATATTTAAACTAATTCCTATTTTGTTGCAATTTTATTACAATTTTGTCTTTTTACTTTTTTGAATAAGTGTGCTAATTAAATAATTTTTGTAAAGCCCATTTCATACGATCCTTGATCCAGTACAAGGTCTAGTATACTCACTACCCTGAGAGCACAAAGTTTGCAGTAGACCTAATGTAAACCTAATTTCAACGTATACATCTGGTATTCAGCTAACCATAAGGTTTGCTGAATTCCAGATTTAGACATCTTATTTTGGTTTACATTACATCTACATGTGGTCGAAAAAAGGTGCAAATGTCCGCCATTCATGGTCTACTGGTAACCATTAATGTAGGTTTTCAGCATACTAGATTTAAAAGTAAAATAGTTTTCATGTTAGTGCGATAATCAACACAAAAATGTAACAGGGCAGTAAACTTTGGTTTTCCACACAGAATATTAATATACCTACTAACTACGTAGTTTAATATTTAATATACTAACTACGTTACGTACGTTTCTACGAGACTTCATCATCAGGTAAACTAATAATTACGCTGCGTACTAGTTGAAACATATAGTGGTACAGTACTACTCTGTGCACAAAAACAATTTAGTTGACGACTACAAAAAAATGACTTTGACAAAAATGCCTGAAAAACACCAAATCCAACCACTTCTACAGGAATTACGCCAGAAACCATCAACATATAACAAAAATATAATAATAAATACCTTTATTTACCAGAAGTCCAGTTCAAATGAATTATACAAAATTTACACAACAGCACCTTAACACACAATCAATGACGCTTCCTCAGCGTTTCCGAAGACACTGTCTATGCATTACCAAAATTTTAAACGAAAAGAAAGAGTTCATTGATACCACATCATTTTGTTGCCAAACACAGTTATTCACTCGGCAATATAATGCAAACCAAACAAAACGGAACCTCACTTGGCATCAATTACATGAAAAAGGTCCAAATACCCCACTACAGTACCATATCTGCTAGCAGTAAAGTAACACACGTTGAAACTTCAAGGATCCTTCGTTCAACAACATATTTTTTAACAACTTTGTAACGTTACTGGTAACTTCAGAGAACAAGTATTCTACGGTTGAGAAAATCTGTAGAGACAATAAAACGCAGATGCTATAGAAAAAAAACGGATTTCTAAGCAGACATTATTCCATTGCCTTTAATTTCAAAGTACACTTACCACTATGATACAGCCTCAGTACACAAGTACCTAGCGGATGAACCGGAACCAAATTATTCTTTAGAATACAAGAATGTATAAGACAACTGTACATTATGCAACTAGAGTGTGTAAAAAAACACTGAGATGATAAATTTCAACTACACTCCAATAAGATTCGGCACATGTTTATGTGTGTTTCTTGCGTTTCTATGCACGGGTACGATTTTAAAAAAAACTGCCAAAGCAAGCGCAGCCAACTTGGCCAAATGAGTGGAATTTCTACCGGATGATATTGTTTAAGCGCAGTAATGGACTGATAATGATGAAATAATGTTTGCCGATGTACCAGTAATTCCGTTTTGTATAAATATTTAAACAGGTATCATGGTGAACTATTGAAAACATATTATGTTACATTTGTTTTGGTTGGTAATTTTTTGTTTCAAATTTGGT
Source organism: Platycnemis pennipes (assembly GCA_933228895.1). NCBI lineage: Eukaryota > Metazoa > Arthropoda > Insecta > Odonata > Platycnemididae > Platycnemis > Platycnemis pennipes. The sequence goes on along the minus strand of OW121858.1, from coordinate 17,195,298 downwards.
CGACAGCATCCGTCATTAGGACTTTATTATCATGCCTACATTAGGTCAATTCTTGGTCTACAGCAAACTTCAATCAGTGAAGTTATCTGTAGAAGTTAAATTGACCAAATTTAGACGTCTACAATTGTTGGTGTGCTCTCAGGGTCAACATCCAAACAATATCCACACAATATTACACTTAGATGCAATGCTTTTTGGATATTGGTAACACTCTATGGATATTGTATAGATATCATATTGCTGCTAGGGTAGATTCCGTCCTCAATATCAAGTTATAGCGGCCAGCACACTAGGTCTTATGCTGGATCAAGTATCGTGTGAAACAGGCTTAAAACTTTCGTTTGTGCAGCTCTCAAACCTTTTTTATTGTCATTGCTATGTAATGATTGTATTCCAAGAGACATTTGGATACTTTATATTTAATGGTGATTGCTCATCATAAATTAATTGTACAAGTGTTGTGGAGAAAAAGAATATATATGTATCCTGTAGTTTGGTTGGAGGAGAATATTGAGTACTGTGTACTTCATTGGATTCCATTGCAGGAAACTGTTAACAATCATACCTTGTATGTATTGTTGTTGGTGTGAAAAATGTTGATTGAGCATTCTTATCACTTATCCTTTGTAAACATATCTTGTTCAATTAAAATTTCCATCCATTGCATGGGTATGCAGTGGACATGAAACTCTCTCTCATTTGTGAAGAAAAATACTTAATTACAGTCAAGCCCATTTATAACGAAGTAGAGGGGGCCGAATATTTACTTCGTAATAACCAAACTTCGTTATATGTGGACCAGTTTTTCCAAGCCTCCCTTTGACGGGGAATAGCCTTCACTTCGTTATAACCGGGACTTCTTTATAAACGGGTTTGATATAAGAGGGCTTGGCTGTATTTACCTATATGTGTATTTTATTTAAAAAAAATGATTGTTTTGTGGATGACGATAGTCATGTATGAAGGTGAGCGGATGATTGTTTTCATTAGTAACAAATTAATTACAAAAGTTCTTATTTATTTCTTTCCAGCTTTAAGCATATATACTTCTTTTGAAAGAATGCTCTCTTCTACCTGGCTAATGTACTGATTATTTCTTATGAAGCTAGATAGAAATAATCAGTGGATTAGACAAGGCAAAGATGACACTATACCCAAAGATGATCTACGTACAGCTCGAATTAAAAGGAATTGGAAGGAATGGGGCACTTCAGGGCCGTATTTACCATATGGCGTATGCTGCGGGACGTATGCTCACGAGGAGGCATGTTTTTTATGTAAATGTAGGAGGTAATTTAATTTAATGTAAATATTTTAAGTAAGAATTTCGCACCTACTACCAGAGTATTAATAGTGATAGATATTTGAACTCATGTATTGCCGTTGTAGGCAAGGAAAAGTCTATGTCCAGCTGCCATGTTGCAAGACTATAGCAATAGGGGCCTCATACTGATTATGCCGGGGGCCTCAGAGGTCATAAATACGTCACTGGGGCACTTCATTATATCTGGAGCATGTTTCTTTACGGCAGTGAGGCATGGGCGATGACAGCAGCAGAGAAGAAATGTGGTGCTATAACAGAAGAATGATGAAAATTAAATGGATCAACCTAGTGACTAACAAAGAAGTTTTTCAACTCTGAGAACGAAAGCTTTAGGAAAAGAGTACTTTTATTTAGGAATCCGAGTATCCAGCGATCAACAAAGCAAGAAGGAAATAGTTCAAAGTGGAACAGACCAGGTGAAGAGGCATTCTACCAAAAGAAGAATCTACTTACAGCTGGAAACACAAGCGTAGAAGTTTAAGGAAACAATTCATCAGAACTTATGTCTGGAGCAAGTTTCTTTATGTCATTCAGGCATGGACGATAATGGCAGCAGGGAAGTCAAGGATGGAAATATTTGAGATTTGCTACAGAAGAATGATGAAGATAAGGGAAGTGTCATGAAAACTGGGGCAATCTAATGTCTTATCTTGAGACGACATATTTCAGTATGTTATCATATTTTGGAATTTGAGCATGGTGGCCTAGTGGGTAGAGCACTTGGCTACTGATTGAATGGTCCCGGGTTCAAATCCGGGTGGAGCCTTCGGATGCCCCCAAACGAAAAATCCTCGGAGTGCAAGGTGGCCAAGGGAAAGGAACTGGCCCCCCTACCCTGAATGTGCGAAATTCACATGCCCGTGGCTTAGTACGGGGTGAGTTCTGCCCTCACCTATCTAAACCAACCTTGGGGTTGAATCAATGAGTGAGTGATAGAATACAAACAATAAATAATAATCGTATTTTGCTGGTTGTGTGGGTTATTGTTGTAGTTAATCAAGTAAGTGTTGACCTGCGAAAATGTAGTAGTCACATGACTAACCATCGTAACAACAACCAATGAAGGCAAACAATAGCAGATGCGGCACACAATCTGTTTAACCAGTGATATTGATAACGGATATTTGTTTCTGGTAATCTTTGTTGCATCAGAGGAATTTCACATAAAGCCATGGCGAGCTTTGTGTATGTGTAATGTTTCGCAGAGATAGTGGAAAGGTGATAGTGCTGATATCTTTCATAAAAGACTTAAATAAAAAAGAATGGAGTCCAAAAACACTCTACCAAGTTTTCAGAAGTAGCATGGAGGATGATACGCTGAAGAAAAAGGTACAGTGAGAGGTGGAAACACCGGAGTTCAACAAATTTTGCACTTTAAACAGTGCAAATGTGGATGTTACTTTTTTCCACTTAAACATGTCAATCCTCTAAAATTTTAGTGAACTCTGATATCGCCACTATTTGTGGATCCACTAAAATTTTAGTGGATGCCGAAATCGCCAAGGATTAGGGATCCACTGATAGTAGATTTTTACCCGTGGGCAATGAGAAGCATTATGTTGGCATGAAGAGATTAGTAGAATTGAGTGGAGAGCTGCATCAAATCAAACTAAGGATTGATAGCTAGTGATGATGTCGAACGGTTGGTCATGAAGCAAGGTAAGAGACAAGCTACATGTTGTTGAGGAAATTAAAATTTTTTTTTCAGATTTGTTACAGCTGAGCTAAGTTGAATACAATTCTCTCCTGTATTTTCTGAAATATATAAGGCCTTATTCTGATCACACAATTGGATACCTCATCATGACAGGATATTACAAGAACATAATTATAGTATTGATATCTCCGTAGCCACGAGCATGGATATGATGTTCGTGTCTGTACAAGGCCTCCTCGATATACCGAGATGGCCTTGGTCCAATATTCAAATCAAATTTGAATTGAATATTGTATCAATAGTCGGTTTCATTGATTGCAGTTAATTTTTAGTATTTGATTCCGTAATCTACAGAGGAAAACTGCTAGGAATATTTTTCAATTTGTTTTCTCTTAAAATTACGACCATTAGATGTAGGTAAAAGGAAAAAATTTAATTTGTAAAATTTTTTTGCAATTAATTTCCTTTCTATAAATAATTTACTTTGAGTTTTGAGAGGTGGTCGTAAATTTGATGCGGGTGTCATTTCATGGCATTGTCTTCGAAAGAATTGATGAATTAAAAGTAATCATAATGGGAAAATTTCAATGAAATTTCTCACATGATTTATTTTGTGAATTTTTTGCTAAACAGTTTTGTACTTGCTCGCACTCAATTATAATTGAGTGCGAGGAAGTGTGAATTCCTATAGGCATTAGTTTCTCAAAGTTTCTGGAGAAACTAAACAAATAACACTTCCCAATGGCAGCACCGTTTGATCTTAAAATGAAATACTTTGAGAAATGCATAGTGTGGGCATGGACGTAGGCACGGTGGGACAGGGCGGGGCGCTGCCCCCCCTGGCTCATTAGTCAAATGATGAAAAATCACAGGTCAACTAGCTGAAGGTGCCTGTTGGCATTCAAAGAGAAGGAGAAATATAATAAATACAAATTGTATTAAGAAATCTTAACCATTTTCATGAAGGGGCAAAAACAAACTTGTGTTATGGAGCGCCAACTTATTTTTGCCCTCCTCCCTGGAGAACACCCTGGCTACGCCACTGAGTGTGGGTGTTAATTCCAATTCGCCCTTGACTGAAGCGGGCAGGGAGGGCGGCTCCTTGTTCGTCCTTTTTCTTTACGAGAACTGAATCAAATGATTCGATCACTCACGACCGATTCGTTGTTTTTCTCCGTTTCCGCAATCCATTCGCTGGCAATGTGAGTCCGTTCGGTCATGGCAGGGAGACTTGAATCCCTCTGAATTTGTTTTAAGCCACAAAAACTGAGAATATCCATTGCCATTTCGCCTGGGAATCGCACAAGCTTACGTTCTTTGTGAGTACGACCTAACGGAGGCGCACACGACGAGTGATCTACACCATAATTCGTCCAGAATAGGTAAGGGCGTAGCCTTTCCTCTGCCATTGTTTGGTTACGGGTAAGGTTGTTAGCTTTCCACAAAGTTGTCCGCGACCGTTTGAAAATTGGAAATACGATGTCGAAAAGTCATTATCTTGCCTTTTGTAACGATGAGCTATTTACTAGGAACTATTTCATTCGATTTCACCGTCGAAATGTATACCATATGGTTGAGCAATCGCTGGCTTTAGGGAGTGGCAGTAGCTGGTAGTTTCCTTCGAAATTTTGACAATTGGTTATTCAAGTTGCTTCAGCATTCATGTAATTTTGGGAGAAATATTTAGGTATTTCTATAATTAAACGGGTTAGGCTGTTACCTTGCCACATAGTACTATGTAGTCCATGACTACGTAGTCCGCGATTGTTTGACAATGAGAAATACGACGTCGAAAAGTCATTGTCAGAAAATCAAACGATGAAGACTCATCATGACAGGATATTAGAAGAGTATAATTGTAGGATTTATATCTCCGTAGCCTCGAACATGATTGTTCGTTTCTAGACAAGGCCGTCTTGATACACCGAGATTGTCTGAAGTCCTATGACGTCATGAAATACATCATCCTCGAGAAAGCAATATTGAAGTTGAATTCTTCCTCAAAAAAAGTTTTAATCTGTTTCTGGACTATTCATCATCAAACCTTTTACCTCTGGAAAATATTCTTAAATACTGCAAATGTAGTCAAGAAAGTTGCTTTAGCGTTAACAAAAAATGTATGATCCGCGTAGCGGGAACTATCTCCTGCGGGCGCGCGCACGAACACTGTTAATATGTTGCCAACGTCTATAAAGGTCACGAGCATCGATTCTGCGATTTCATGGGAAAGCTGCCTGCTGCGACTGGAGTTGTTCCAAGCACGTCCTCGGGAATGGGCCTCCCTTAGCCCCTTAGCTCCACCCGTTGCAGCGTTGCTGGACGAGTTTGGTACAGGTGTGTACCTTTACTTTCGTTGTATTATCGCACCTTATGTTTCCATACTTTGATTGTCTGTTTTGGTGAAAATGGGTGTGGCACTGAAGTGCAAAAATACAGTAGCACTGAAAAGAGTTAAAGGACAAACGGAAGAACTGTTGACTTGGATATCTAAGTTGAGGTGCAAGAAGATCTCCTTCAAGAAGCAACGTCGAAAAGATTACAGAGCGGAAGCAGTGTTATCTTGTGCTTTGTTGCGAGCCGAAAGTGAACTACGAATGAAACAACGTGAACGTTACTCGAAGTGGCAACCTTTAAAATCTGAGATATTCAGTAATCGTTGTGAAAGCATTAATGATGCTGAACTTTTTGATAAGAGTCCATGGGACGATTGTAATTGCGAAGAAATAGACAATTTGAACACGTTCATGAATGTGCTAAAGCAATTCAAAGCCCCATTGTAAAAATTTGCATTTTCTGTAGCAGAGGCTTACCTCTTATGGAGAACGTGTATTATTGAAGCGTTTTTTCATTCCAGTCTCCATAAGCGAAGGCACGCATTCCCATGGACACCTAATAAGACAACTGGGCTCAGGTCACCTGTTCCTGGAGAACAGCATTGTGGTTTGTAGTATCAGTTAGGCCTAGTCATGATTCGTTTTATGAATCCGAATGTTTTGTTTAAAGTTGAAGCCTGTATGACCACTGTGTGGTGAAATAAATTTTACTTTATAAGTTATTCGTTCATAATTGAGGTGGATCTTAAGGGCATTGTGATTGAAGTATTATTTTTTACCTTATTTCCTATCAGGCCACGTATTGGCGCAAGGTGCTCATAGTAACTATGCAAAGACAGTATTGGTCTTGCATTGTACAGTAAACAGTCATAGTAAATGGTCTAGTCATTTTTTAGAAACGTCAAAGATCTTAACATATCTGCTGTATATGAATCGGGATTATTTATTATTACCTGTTGATATTGGTCCCACAACTTTTAAGTTTTAGGTATTTCGGAGGAATCCTTTGTACGCTCAACTTGTGCTTCTTTTCAGACTCCTTGGATACGCTAATTACCAAGACGCGCTCCTTCCGTTTAGAGACCGAGACGTTCTTGCGAACTTGTTATCACGTTGAAGATTGGTGACACCCTGGGCTATACCTTCTTGAAGAAAGACTTAATCGATATGGCTTTGTATTTGCAGGACACCTATATTTTAATTAATTACTTTTTTTAACTGCAGATTGGTTTCACAAATTTTGTTTAATATTGCAGATAGTCGCGTGCGCATTTCAAGAATGTGGGTTAACGCAATTTATTGAATTCATTGATAAGATATGGAGTGTTGGAAGTTACGTGCGGACTTCGTTTTGAAGTGGATGGTCGCTTTGTTCGTTCGGACCGTAGAAGATTTGATATTACCAGGGAGTATCCATTGCACTTCATCTTGATTGTTCTGGATGAGTGTCGGTCCAGGATGCACCGAGATTGGCGGACATGTCTGGTAACGATATTTTCAATGAAAATATTTTCGTACGTAGGTACCTGATCTCCCCGCTGCCAAATCGGTTTTAATTTCGTTCTTACCCCTCTTAATTAGGTGTGGAGCAGATTCATTTTTATTCTTTCCTTACTTTTCTTAGGTTATAGGATAGTGTTGACCTATCTTTGCTGATATGTGTGAAGTATTACGGGAGAGCGTAGGTTGAAAAGTCGATTGGAAGAGATTAACTGCTGGAGATAAAAGTTCGAATGAGCATGGATGTCTATTGGAAATTTCGATACATGCCTGTACGCTTATTTGTGTGCTGTTTTTAACACGTGATGTTGACATCTTTGATGAGGTACGGTTTTATAATTTGTAGGCAATTTCACTTGTTCATCTGTGACATGGTTCAAAGGTCACTGTATAAATTTACATTCAAACTGCATTGGCACAAGTTCCGCATGCCTTTTACTCTGTATGGAATTAATATCTTGATACCCTAGTGATGGAAATGAATGTGGAATGGAGTACGAAAGTATTCTACATGTATAGAATGTTCTGTAATGTTGGCTAAGTGTTGGGAATGGATCAGTTTAATGACAAATGAAATTCAGCTTTTTAAGGCAAGTGAACGCTACCATTACACATGTTAAGGTATGTGGTAACTTTTGGAAATTCAATGATGCGCATGATGAGTCACTGATATACTCTTGGGATGATTGTGCTGCATGGTGTTTTCCAGCTGTGTCATGCCGTGAGTAACAATTTTCTTAGTAATAGGCGATTCATTAGATTTTTGGTAATTTGGAAGAATATTCCAGTGTTTGCACCATTGGATATTAGGGAGACACCTAACAAGTTAACATTAAACTGGTGTTCGCATAATGCTATGCACGGAGTGAGTGGTCAGTTCAGTTATCTGGGATTCATCTTAAGGTAACTCATTAATTAAAAGTGATGGCATTGAAGTCTTGATTGTTCTCTTAGAGCTATGTATGCTTCTGCATTTCCATCGAGTAGTTAACAGTTTTTCTTCCTGTTGATGCAGATATGGTGCAGTAAAGGGCAGCCGTTTGTCCTGTTTTCTCCTGCTCTGTCGTGGCAATTCGTTGATCTTTTGCACTTTGCTTTGAAGATGAAATCTTGGCGACCAGCTTTACATCAATGCACTTGCATGTCCCTTGAACAATTCCTCCACTATTTTCTCATAGTTGACTCCTGATTTATATTAACAAATGGCTATTATATTTTGTGCTTGATTAGTGTTGTATTACCAGATTTTTTTGGTGGTTTTCCGATGACTTTTCAACAGGTCCGAAAAACTTAAGCTTCGATGTTGCAGCATCCTGATTTGCAACATCCGACATCATTGTGGGTTTTGGGAAGCTGATGATGGATTATGGAAATATCGAACCAAAATTATCTTGAAACTCTATCCTCAACTCATATTTTTCCAGATGAGATGAGTTTTCATAATAAGGACCTTGGAGTTGTATGTTCAAAAGGTCACTATGTGCCATGTCTTGGATCTGATTACATTGGCTCATTGCAGTGAATGAATAATTCTTATTAGCGTAGAAAATCTTAACTGCTTGACTTTTGACTATTTTACTGACTACATGAATTGTGAAGCATGTGATGAATTAAATTATTTAGCTCAAGTTGCTAGGGGTTTCTGGACAATTAAGTGAAATACTATAGTGAAGCAAAGATGTTCACATGTAATTTTCATTGTCATATGGGCGTAAAGAGCTTTACTGTTATCCATATATGGGTGTTGCGTGTGGATTTTCTTTCATCATTTCAGCAAACACATATGTCACTGTGATATCCTGTCCGGACCATAAGTGTTTGTAGAGGAGGTTAGCAGTCAACATGCAATCGTCATGCCTTATATGATGCCCGTAGACCCAATCCAGCCAATTGCTCCTGCTTTTAACTACCCTATGCATTAGTGAGCATTTAGGAAAAGCCTATGATATCGTCATATCTTGAAACTGAGGTTTGTGTAAAGAATCAGCATTAAGCTTGAATTTGTCAGTTGTATATTTTCATGGATTTTCAAGGATGAGCTATATTGGAGAACAATTAAGTGAGGGGTTTTATTGTTCAATGTATACGTTACAATTGTAGCCCTATGCTAACTTGTGATTAGGCTTAAGGTAACGTTGGTTTGTGCGTGCCCTTGTTATACTTTTACAGTTAATGGCTTGGCCTTTGCGGAGCAGAATCACTGGTGGTCTTGCTGTAGTGAATCGAAATTACTGGGAAGTTCTGCACCGTCCATCGTTGAGGAGTCTGTAAACAGGAAAGATTAGTTAACCTCATTAAAATCGGAATTCTTTAATACTATTAACTTAAGTCAACTGTACTTGGTTGTGGAGATAAGAGATTGTGGAGCATCGTTTTGTTTTCGTGGTGGTCTTTCCTGGTGGTTCTATTTTCAGCACTCCTGTAAGCGTGTACGCGATCCCGAATGGTACAAATGTTGAGTTGCAATCAATACTGTTGGAAGAGTGAGTCCATTATGCAGCAGGTGCCAGTGGATGAGAATTCCTTCAATTCCCAGTGTGCGGCATTTCGACCAGTTCCAGGCGATGCTGCTGTATTTATAATTTACTTCAGAGATAACCAAGACCTGGGGAAACTATTTGAAATTGGTTTGCGAGAGTATCACTCTATACATATTCTTTTGTCCAGTCTTATTGAGCTTTTAATTTAACGTTCACTTCTCAAACATTTTTAAAATCCTGCCGTAGATTTTTGACAAATCGACTAAATGAGGCATTACTTCTGTTTTCATTTGGAGTCCAACACTTTTAAAAATGCCTAATCTATTCAAGTTTTTAACAGTAACCAGGATTCCTGTAGCTAACTTAAAGTAATCTTGAATTCTCGTCTTCGTAAACTCATCTGATTAAGATTGCTGCGTTATTTATGTTGTATTCGTGTTGGTCTTTTAGGTATCTCATTTCAGCATTCACCCGATGCTAGTGCTTGACCAAATGCATCGTCTTATACTCTTTGAGGAAGCGACTGGTGGAAGAGAATATCTTTAATGCAGCGGATGCCGCAGACGAGAATCGTGGTCTTTCCCAAGTGCAGGCCTGTCACCTATTCCAGTTCAGAGCCGCGTGGCCATTTCTTTACGTATGAGATATCCAATTAAGTCATCAGAGTTGAGTTACGGTATCGGTTTTTCTCCAAATGTCTGCTACATTTTGTCATATGTATCCATTGATGTTTGACTAGCTAAATAAGTAGATCTTGTAGAATTAAAAGCTTTAACTTGATGGGTATTTGGTTTTGAATAGCGATCCTGCCAGACATTCCATGTGTAAGGCAATTATAGTTTTGGAGTTAAAAGAAAAGTTTTTTGTTGTCAATTACCTTGCCGTACATTCAATGTGTATGGCTATTATTGTTTTGAGCTAACAAAAACGTTTCTTATTAATTTCCTTGTGAATCTGCAGTATATTTCTTTCCCTGTGGGTCTTTCCGATGACTCTCATTTCAGCACACCCCAAGCTTGTGCTAACCATACGGTTCCCAAATAGCGACAGCACCGGTACCGTTGGATGTGAGTCCTTCACTAAGGAGTGGATGTTTTTTGAAATGAGCATCCTATCTTCAGTTGGCTGTCACGATCCCCATTACCAGTGTCCGGCCATGCTGCTGCAATGGTTTACTTTCCTCTTAATCTGTCTTGCTGAACCTGCGAAGGATCTCTGAGAGTTATCATGGGTTTGCGTTGGGTATAACTTTGAGAATAATTTCATGTCAAGTGGAGTATCTTAAGTGACGTTTTATCAAGATTTGCTTCAAGTTCAATTGCTTAATTGAAATACTTACCTTCATTCAATGGATTTTCACGGTATCTTTTTTTAAATAATTTTGAACTACCACAAGCCAAAATTCTAAACACTAAATTGACAATACCAATTATTTACTGGTAGTTATGATAGGAATATCATATATTTTGGGCAAGATATTCGTTCTGCCTTGTCCTTTTCCAGTTCAAACGCCTTGAAAGGGTGGGTTACCTGGGACAACTATTCCGTAATGTGCGGAGTACCCGGGATTTTGGAAAGAGCAGACCTACCTTAGCGGCATTGTCTGCCGTATCTACTGTGATTTGTGGAGGCATGTCTACTCTCGGAAGAATTGCCTATTCCTCCTTAAAAGTAAAGCAACAATGGTGTTGCTGCTGGACCCTTAGCTACCTGGGCCACCCTTTTAGCATCGAGGAAGTTTGAATTTCCCTTCACTGGTTGTTCGTCTGCAGCGTGTGGAGTTTGGCGTATCCTGGCTCCTAGTCTTCTTGCCCTTGCGGTTTTTTCACCTTGTTCTGGCCAACGGAATTGATTTGCCCAAGAAGCTGTGAAGTCCTGAAGTTAGTGCTATCCGAAGATAGTGTTTTGTAATTCAGTTCAGTTTCATTAGATATGTGTTTAATTTAACTTATTTTTCAGTAGATAGTGAGAAACTATTAGTTTCGATATAGTGGTTGCCTGTGTTTGTGAATAGTGGTCTCTAATCCTGATGTGGAAGTGAAAAAACTATTAACTTGAAGTTGTCGTTTTAAGTCTTATTTTTTTTTTTTAAATTTGTAATTTTATCAGTTTTTTATCGATATTTATACCAGGGTTTAGCAGTTGTTCATTATTTAATCCAGGGTTAGTACTGTTGTTAGGGTGATTTTGTATTTTTCAGGATGTGTACTAGTCTAGGGGTGGGACGGTGGTTGAACCTCACAGCTACTATTAAGAGAATGTGTTGAGTGTTGTGAGGGGAGGGCTCATCAGGTTGTAGCTGCACGTTGGTTGAGGTTACCATCCTGTATAGGGTCTAGTGGTGAAAGTTCAGTTGATGCATCTAGGGAGGTTATCGCACTGCTGGCACATTGTTGATCTTGCAATATCATGAGCCGGTGCATAGGCACATATTTATTATTGAGAAGAGTTTTCATAGTTAGCAATCTGGAGTTTTATTTTCGAAAGGTCATTATGTGCCAAGTCATGGATCTGATTACATTAGCTCCTTGCATTGAATGAATAATTCTCATTAGTGTAGAAAATCTGAACTGCTTGACTTTTGGCTGTTTTATTGACTACGTGATGTGCGGCATGTGATGGATTAGATTATTTAGCTCAAGATGCTAGGGGTTTCTGGAAAATTAAGTGAAATACTATAGTGAAGCAAAGATGTTCACATGTAATTTTCATTGTCATATGGGTGTAAAGAGCTTTACTGTTATGCATACATGGGTGTTGTGTGTCGGTTTTTTTTTCATCATTTCAGCGAACACAAGGGTCACTGTGATATCCTGTCCGGACTGCACTTAAGTGTTTGTGGAGGAGGGTAGCAGTCAACATGCAATAGTCATGCCTTATATGATGTCCGTAGACCCAATTCAGCCATTTGCTCCTGCTTTTAACTACCCTTTGCATTTGTGAGCATTTAGAAAATGCCTATGATATCGTCATATCTTGAAACTGAGGTTTGTGTAAAGAATCAGCATTAAGCTTGAATTTGTCAGTTGTATATTTTCATGGATTTTCAAGGATGCGCTATATTGGAGATCAATTAAGGAAGGGGTTTTATTGTTCAATGTATACCTTACAATTGTAGCCCTCTGCTAACTTGTGATTAGGCTTAAGGTAACGTTGGTTTGTGCGTGCCCTTGTTATACTTTTACAGTTAATGGCTTGGCCTTTGCGGAGCAGAATCACTGGTGGTCTTGCTGTAGTGAATCGGAATTACTGGGAATTTCTGCACCGTCCATCGTTGAGGAGTCTGTAAACAGGAAAGATTAGTTAATCCCTTAAAATCAGCATTCTTTAATACTATGAACTTAAGTCAACTGTGCTTGGTTGTGGAGATAAGATATTGTGGAGCATCGTTTTGTTTTCTTGGTGGTCTTTCCTGGTGGCTCTCGTTTCAGAACTCCAGTAAGCGTGTATGCGATCCCGAATGGTACAAATGTTGAGTCACAAGCGGTACTGTTGGAAGAGTATGTCAATTATGCAGCAGGTACCAGTGGATGAGAATTCCTTCAATTCCCAGTGTGCGGCATTTGGACCAGTTCCAGGCGATGCTGCTGTATTTATAATTTACTTCAGGGATAACCGAGACCTGGGGAAACTATTTGAAATGGGTTTGCGACGGTATCACACAATACATATTCTCTTGTCCAGTCTTATTGAGCAGTCAATTTAACATTCACTTCTCAAACATTTTTTGCATCCTGCCGTAGATTTATGACAAATTGACTAAATGAGGCATCACTTCTGTTGTCATTTGGAGACCAACACTTTAAATTATGCCTAACCTATTCAAGATTTTTACAGTAAACAGGAATCCTATAGCTAAGTTAAAGTAATCTTGAAATCTTAAGTCTTCTAAAACTCATCTGATTAAGCATGCTGCATTTTATATGTTGTTTTCGTGTCGGTCTTTTAGGTGTCACATTTCTACATTCACCCGAAGCTAGTGCTTGACTAAAAGCATCGTCTCATTCTCTTTGAGGAAGCAACTGGTGGAAGAGAGGATCATTAAAGCAGCAGATGCCGCAGATGAGAATCGTGGTCTTTCCCAAGTGCAGGCTTGTCACCTATTCCAGTTCTGAGCCGAGTGGCCATTTCTTTAAATACAAGATATCCAATTAAGTCATCGGAGTTGAGTTACTGGTTCGGTTTTTCTCCAAATGTCTGCTAAAATTTGACATTTATATCAATTGATATTTGACTAGCTAAATAAGTAGATCTTGTAGAATTAAAAGCTTAAGCTTGAATGATATTTTGGTTTGAATACATATCCTGCCATACATTCAATGTGTAAGGCTATTATACTTTTGGAGTTAAAAGAAGTTTTTTTTTGTCAATTACCTTGCCGTACATTCACTGTGTATGGCTATTATAGTTTTGAAATAACAAAAGCGTTTCTTGTTGATTTCTTGGTGAAGCTGCGGTATATTTCTTTCCCTGTGAGTCTTTCCGATGAATCTCATTTCAGCACACCCCAAGCTTGTGCTAACCGTATGGTTCCCAAATAGCGACAGTGCCGGTACCGTTGGAAGCGAGTCCTTCACTAAGGAGTGGATGTTGTTTGAATTGAGCTCCCGATCTTCGGTTGGCTGTCACGATCCCCATGACCAGTGTCCGGCCATGCTGCTGCAATGGTTTACTTCCCTCTTAATATGTCTTGCTGAACCTGCGAAGGATCTCTGAGAGTTTTAATGGGTTTGCGTTGGGTATCACTTGAGAATAATTTCATGTCAAGTGGAGTATCTTAAGTGACGTTTTATTAAGATTTGCTTCAAGTTCACTTCCTTCATTGAAATACATTCTTTCAATCAATGGATGATCACAGTATCTTTTATTTAATGAAGTTGGAACTACCACAAGCCAAAATTCTAATCACTGAATTAATACCAGTTAATTTACTGGTAGTTATGATAGGAATATCATATGTTTTGGGCAAGATATTCGTTCTGCCTTGTCCTTTTCCAGTTCAAACGCCTTAAAAGGGTGGGTTACCAGGGAGCACGATTCCGAAATGTGTGGAGTACCCGGGGTTTTGGAAAGAGCATCCCTACCTTAGCGGCATTGTCTGCCGTATCTGCTGTGATTCGTGGAGGCGTGTCAACTCTGGGAAGAATTACCTATTTCTCCTTAAAAGTAAAGCAACATTGATATAGCTGCTGGACCCTTAGCTACCATGGGCCACCCTAATAGCATCTAGGAAGTTCCTTTCACTGGTTGTTGGTGTGCAGCGTGTGGAGTTGGGGATGAGGTTTGTGTAAAGAAGCAGCAGCATTAAGCTTGAATTTGTCAGTGTTGAGTTTTCATGGAATTTCAAGTAAGTGCTATGTGGGAGATCAATTAAATAAGGGGTTTTATTGTTCAATGTATACCTTGCAGTTGTAGCCCTCTGCTAACTTGTGATTAGGCTTAAGATAACGTTGGATCGTGCGTGCCCTTGTTATACTTTTACAGTTAATGGCTTTGCCTTTGTGGAGCGGAATCACTGGTGGTGTTGCTGTAGTGAATCGGAATTACTGGGAAGTTCCGCACCATCCATCATTGAGGAGTCTGTAAACAGGAAAGATTAGTTAATCCCTTAAAATCAGCGTTCTTCAATACTATTAACTTCAGTCATCTGTGCTGGGATTGTGGAGATAAGAGATTGTGGAGCATCGTTTTGGTTTCGTGGTTGTCTTTCCTGGTGGTTCTCGTTTCAGCACTCCTGTAAGCGTGTACGCGATCCCGAATGGTACAAATGTTGAGTATCAATCAATACTGTTGGAAGAGTGAGTCCATTATACAGCAGGTGCCAGTGGATGAGAATTTCTTCAATTCCCAGTATGCTGCTTTTGCACCAGTTCCAGGCGATGCTGCTGTATTTATAATTTACTTCAGAGATAACCGAGACATGGGGAAACGATTTGAAATTGGTTTGCGACAGTATCACTCTATAAATATTCTCTTCCCCAGTCTTATTGAGCAGTTAATCCTGCCATAGATTTTTGACAAATCGAATAAATGAGGCATTGCTTCTGACGTCATTTGGAGACCAACACTTTTAATCATGCCTAATCTATTCAAGATGTTAACAATATGCAGGTTTCATATAGCTAATTTAAAGTAATTGTGAATTCTAGAGTCTTCCTAAACTCATCTGATTAAGATAGCTGCGTTTTGTACGTTGTTTTCGTGTGAGTCTTTTAGGTGAATCTCTTTTCAGCATTCACCGGAAGCTAGTGCTTGACCAAGAGCGTGGTCTCATACTCTTTGAGGAAGCAACTGGTGGAAGAGAGGATCTTTAATGCAGCGGATGCCGCAGACGAGAATTGTGCCCTTTCCCACGTGCAAGCTTTTCACCTATTCCAGCTCTGAGCCGCGTGGCCATTTCTTTACATCTGAGATATCCAATTGAGTCATTGGAGTTGAGTTATGGTTATGGTTTTTCGCCAAATGTCTGCTAAAATTTGCCATTTACATCAGGTGATGTTTGAGTAGCTAAATGAGAAGATCTTGTAGAATTAAAAGCTAGAAGTTTGAATGATATTTTGATTTGAATACATATCCTGCCATGCATCCATATGTAAGGCTATTATAGTTTTGGAGTTAAAAGAAAAGTTTTTTGTCAATCAACTTGCCTTACATTCAATGTGTATGGCTATTATAGTTTTGAAATAACAAAAAAGGTTTCTTGTTGATTTCTTTGTGAATCTGCGGTATATTTCTTTCCCTCTGGGTCTTTCCGATGACTCTCATTTCAGCACACTCCAAGCTTGTGCTAACCATATGGTTCCCAAATAGCGACAGCACTGGTACCGTTGGAAGTGAGTCCTTCACTAAGGAGTGGATGTTTTTTGAAATGAGCATCCTATCTTCAGTTGGCTGTCACGTTCCCCATGACCAGTGTCCGGCCATGCTGCTGCAATGGTTTTCTCCCTCTTAATCTGTCTTGCTGAACCAGCGGAGGATCTCTGAGAGTTATCATGGGTTTGCGTTGGGTATCAATTTGAGAATAATTACATGTTAAGTGGAGTATCTTAAGTAACGTTTTATCAAGATTTGCTTCAAGTTCAATTACTTAATTGAAATACTTTCCTTCAATCAATGGATTTTCACAGTATCTTTTATTTAAATAATTTGGAACTACCACAAGCCAAAATTTTAATGACCAAATTGGCAATACCAATTATTTACTGGTGGTTATGATAGGAATATCATATGTTTTGGGCAAGATATTCGCACTGCCTTGTCCTTTTCCAGTTCAAACGCCTTGAAAGGGTGGGTTACCTGCGACAACTATTCCGTAATGTGTGGAGTTCTCGGGGTTTTGGAAAGAGCAGACCTACCTTAGCGGCATTGTCTGGCGTATCTGCTGCAATTTGTGGAGGCATGTCTACTCAGGGAAGAATTACCTGTTCCACCTCAAAAGTAAAGCAACAATGATGTAGCTGCTGGACTTATAGTACCTGGGACTACCTGGGCCGCCCTTATAGGACTATATAGGACTACCTGGGCCGCCCTTATAGCATCTAGGAAGTTGGAATTTCCTTTCTCTAGTTCTTGGTCCGCAGTGTTTGGAGTTGGGGATGAGGTTTGTGTGAAGAAGCAGCATTAAGCTTGAATTTGTCGGTTGTATATTTTCATGGATGCGCTATATTGGAGAACAATTAAGTTAGAGGTTTTATTGTTCAATGTATACCTTACAATTGTAGCCCTCTGCTAACTTGTGATTAGGCTTAAGGTAACGTTGGTTTGTGCGTGCCCTTGTTATACTTTTACAGTTAATGGCTTGGCCTTTGCGGAGCAGAATCACTGGTGGTCTGGCTGTAGTGAATCGGAATTACTGGGAACTTCCGCACCATCCATCGTTGAGGAGTCTGTAAACAGGAAAGATTAGTTAACATCTTAAAATTGGCATTCTTCAATACTTATTACTTGAGTCATCACTGCTGTGTCCTGGGGATAAGAGATTATGGAGCATCGTTTTGTGTTTGCGGTGGTCTTTCCCGTGGTTCTCATTTCAGAACTCCAGTAAGCGAGTATGCGATCCCGAATGTTACAAATGTTGAGTCGCAATCGGTTCTGTCAGAAGAGAGAGTCCATTATACAGCCGTTGCCAGTGGATGAGAATTCCTTCAATTCCCAGTGTGCGGCTTTTGGACCAGTTCCAGGCGATGCTGCTATATTTATAATAACGTCAGAGATAACCGAGACCTGGGGAAACTATTTGAAATTGGTTTGCGACGGTATCACTCTATACGTATTCTCTTTTCCAGTCTTATTGAGCATTTAATTTAATATTCACTTCTCAAACATTTTTAAATTCCTGCTATAGATTATTGACAAATTGACTATACTTCTTGCAGAATTAATTCTCTTGACATTTGGAGTCCAACACTTTTAAAAATGCCTAATATATTCAAGATTTTAACAGTATGCAGGTTTACTATAGCTAATTGAAAGTAATCTTGCATTCTTGAGTCTTCGTAAACTCATCTGATTAAGATTGCTGCGTTTTTTATGTTGCTATCGTATCGGTCTTTTAGGCGACTCTCATTTCAGCATTCACCCGAAGCTATTGCTTGACCTAAAGCATCGTCTCATACTCTTTGAGGAAGCAACTGGTGGAAGAGAGGATCTATAATGCAGCGGATGCCGCAGACGAGAATTGTGCCCTTTCCCAAGTGCAGGCTTTTCACCTATTCCTGTTCTGGGCCGCAGAGCCGTTTCTTTACATCTGAAATATCCAATTGAGTCATCGGAGTTGAGTTACGGTATCGGTTTGCGTCTGCTAACATTTACCATTTACATCAGGTGATCTTTGAGTAGCTAAATGAGAAGATCTTGTAAAATTAAAAGCTTAAGCTTGAATGCTATTTTGATTTGAATTCATATTCTGCCATACATTCAATGTGTAAGGCTATTATAGTTTTGGAGTTAAAGGAAGTTTTTTTTGTCAATTATCCTGCCGTACATTCAATGTGTATGGCTATTATTGTTTTGAGCTAACAAAAAGGTTTCTTGTTGATTTCTTTGTGAAGCTGCGGTATATTTCTTTCCCTGTGGGTCTTTCCGATGACTCTCATTTCAGCACACCCCAAGCTTATGCTAACCATACGGTTCCCAAGTAGCGACAGCGCCGGTACCATTGGAAGTGAGTCCTTCACTAAGGAGTGGATGTTTTCTGAAATGAGCACCCTATTTTCGGTTGGCTGTCACGTTCCCCATGACCAGTGTCCGGCCATGCTGCTGCAATGGGCTACTTCCCTCTTAATCTGTCTTGCTGAACCTTCGGAGGATCTCTGAGAGTTATCATGGGTTTGCGTTGGGTATCACTTTGAAAATAATTACATGTTACGTGGAGTATCTTAAATAACGTTTTATTAAGATTTGCTTCAAGTTCCATTACTTAATTGAAATGCTTTCCTTCAACCAGTGAATTTTCACAGTATCTTTTATTTAAGGAATTTGGAACTACCACAAGCCAAAATTCTAAACACTAAATTAACCATACCAATTATTTACTGGTAGTTATGGTAGGAATATCATAAGTTTTGGGCAAGATATTCGCTCTGCCTTGTCCTTTTCCAGTTCGAACGCCTTGAAAGGGTGGGTTTCCTGGGAGCACGATTCCATAACGTGTGGAGTACCTGGGGTTTTGGAAAGAGCAGCCTTTGTCTGCCGTATCTGCGGCGATTTGTGGAGGCGTGTCAGCTCTGGGAAGGATTGCCTGTTCCTCCTTAAAAGTAAAGCAACAATGGTGTTGCTGCTGGACCCTTAGCTACCTGGGCCACCCTTATAACATCTAGGAAGTTGGAATTTCCCTTCATTGGTTGTTCGTCTGCAGCGTGTGGAGTTGGGGGTATCCTGGCTCCTAGTCTTCTTGCCCTTGCGGTTTTGTCACCTGTTCCGGCCAGATGAATTGATTTGCCCAAGAAGCTGTGACGTCGTGGAAGTTAGTCCTATCCGAAGATAGTGTTTCGTAATTCAGTTCAGTTTCATTAGATACGTGTTTAATTTAACCTATTTTTCAGTAGATAGTGAGAAACTATTAGTGCCGATATAGTGGCTACCTGTGTTTGTGAATAGTGGTCTCTTACTCCTGATGCGGAACTGATAAAACTATTAACTTGAAGTTGTCGTTTTAAATCTTATTTGTTTTGTTATATTTGTAATTTTATCAATTTTTTATCATCATTTATACAATGGTTTAGCTGTTGGTCATTATTTAATCCAGGTTTAGTAGTGTTGTTAGGGTGATTTTGTATTTTTCAGGATGTGCACTAGTCTAGGGGTGGGTTGGTGGGTGACCCGAACAGCTACTATTAAGAGAATGTCTTGAGCATTGAGAGGGGAGGGCTCATCAGGTAGTGGCTGCCACGTTTTCTGAGTTTGTTGTCCTGTATAGGGTCTAAAGGTGAAAGTTCAGTTGATGCAGCTAGGGAGGTAATCGCAATGCTGGCGCGTTGTAGACCTTACTATATCGTGAGCCTGAGAATAGGCGGTGGAATTGGGTTAACTACGTTATGTTATCAGGTTCATGAAGAAGTATGGAAAGAAAGAGATTGGCCTGAGGTACTGGACTTTCATGAGTTAAAATTCACGTGTCAGTTGTGGGATAATGAGTGGGCGAGGCGGATAGCTAGGTCATTTCTTGTTTGTCAGGATATGTATGAGATTGGTGCAACATTCTGCATTTCTCGAGGAGGATTGAGGAAGGGGGGGCAGGCCAATCAGGGTCTGGGAGGAGGAGAGCAGAGGCGTCCCTATCTGGATTGCCAGGGAAGAAATAATTGTAGGGGAGAGCTAACGGTTATATATAGCAGCTTATCCATTTCAAATGGAGGAGAAGAAAGAAAAACAGATGTCCGTCCTGGAAATGGAAGAGGAGGATCTTCACAGTGGACCTGGAGGGGATTAGGATTCAACAGAGATCGTGGGAGTAGGTTGTTCAGGGAGAGTGGGGTCTGGAAGCAATAGGATTTGTTAGGATGGAAGCTAATGAGAGAATAGTTTCATTGGGTCTTGTAAACTATTTTGATCCCCGAAGTAAGGAGTCCTGTGCATGGAAGAAAAGGGACTTCCATCCTGGATGTGGAAGAAGAGGATTCCATCCTGGACTCTGAAGAAGAGGATTCCATCCTGGACTCTGAAGAAGAGGATTCCATCCTGGACTCTGAAGAAGAGGATTCCATCCCGGAAGAATAGGATTCCATCCCGGAAGAAGAGGATTCCATCCCGGAAGAAGAGGATTCCATCCCGGAAGAAGAGGACTCCCATCCCGGAAGAAGAAGACTCCCATCCCGGAAGAAGAGGATTCCATCCTGGAAGAAGAGGACTCCATCCCGGACCCGGAAGAAGAGGATTCCATCCTGGACCCGGAAGAAGATTCCGACCTGGAAGAAGAGGATTCCGTCCCAGAAGAAGAGGATTCTATCCCGGACCCAGAAGAGGACTCCATCCTGGAAGAAGAATCCGACCCAGAAGAAGAGGATTCCGTCCCAGACCTGGAAGAAGACCCCATCCCGAACCCGGAAGAAGATTGCAACCCAGAAGAAGAGGATTCCATCTCGGACCCGGAAGAGGAGGACTCCATCCTGGAAGAAGATTCCGACCCGGAAGAAGAGGATTCCGACCCAGACCTGGAAGAGGACTCCATCCCGGACCCGGAAGAAGAGGACTCCATCCCGGACCCGGAAGAAGAGGACTCTATCCCGGACCCGGAAGAAGAGGACTCCATCCCGGACCCGGAAGAAGAGGACTCCATCCCAGACCTGGAAGAAGGCCCCATCCCGGACCCGGAAGAAGAGGACATCCCGGAAGAAGATTCCGACCTGCAAGAAGAGGATTCCATCCCAGGAGAAGAAGATTGTCCAGGACCCGGAAGAAGAGGAATTTAGGAGACACAGGATAATTTGGAAAATTAGATTTCAGAAATGAGCCTTTGCTCTGCAAGTTGATCAGTAGGCAGTATTTTCTTTAGTACCCTGTGGCGTGTTCATTTTGTAGTGGCAAAGAAATCGTGTGAAGTAGAACCTCAATATAATGAATAGAAGGGTTACCTGTCTTCGTTATTCCAGCTGATTGATTCTCGTGTTACTGCTAGTCTACGATTGCAGAAGGTATGTAGTGGGGTTCTAGATGTGGTAGGCCTGTATCACTTAGTTCTCGCTGATGATAAGGAATCCGTCTGGGTAGTTGAGAGTGAGCAGGTGAAAGTTAAGCAGAAAGGTAAGCCGTGGGAGGGAGAGCAAATCATTTGGGGGTGTCTTAAGTCAGGACTTATTTCCCTCATAGAGTAGGACTTTGTCATAACATAACCAATGGCCGTAGTAGCATAGAGGTTTTCTTGATTTATTTATGGCTATTGATTGTAGAAATGTCCTGTACCATTGTTCCACATTATTCATCTTCATTTATAAGTTTTGACTTTTCTGTGAACTACTGTCTTTGAATCGTTCTTAGCGGAACTACTAGGTCAGCAATTGTTTTTTTAATGTCTGTTTTTGTCATTTGCGAATAACTGCAGTCTTAGGGGTGTTATATCTTTGTGTTAGCTTCTTAATGTCTTTTCTATATTTATATGGTACTTCTTTTCAGAGCTTATTCAAGGCCTTGGAGGGAGGCAGCTAGAGTTCTATGTACTGTTATCCTTCAATTACGTTGGCAAAGTTTAACTCCATCTTTAATTATGGACAAAAAAGGTTTCTGTGATGTAATTCGACTTGATCATTAATCAAGTATCAAGATTTTTTTCCTAACACTGTCATTGGGGCAAAGTTCTGCTGTGAATTATGACAATTTAAATACCAAGCCCAGTTCAATGCAACCAATATATTGAAGTGTGATGCGGTTCACTCTGGTGGTTATGTTGGCAATTTGTTTTCATATGGAGACAAACGGACATTGATACCATTGTGTTTTGGATTAAATTTTTATGAAATTGAAGTGAATTTTACTATTTACACCTTTATTGATTGCAATGGGGTAATGTTTTGTGGTGGGGTTGCAGACTATTGCCCATTACGGCTGTGGATGTTCAGCATAACTAGTACCCATAGCCTGAGGGGAGGAGGGTGAAGACTCAGGGAGATGGTAGGGAGTGGAGATGAATATGTATGAAACATTTTTAATAAAGAGTTAAATCAGCATTTAAGAATGTGCGTTCTTATATAAAGAATCCCTTACCTTAGACAACAGTAATGGATGTGAGCAGTGATATTGCAATCAACATTCACAGGTAATATCAGAGGTTGGTTGTGGTTGAATACCATTTGGCTTTTACAGGTAAATGAATTCCATTGTATGTGCTGTTATCTGTTAGTTTGCCGTAACATTCTAAAAGTTTGGATCCTAGCTTATCAGACACTTTAAGTTTTTGGAAATCATTTATATTCTTTGGCCGTGAAGATTTTTCAAGTCAATGTAGATGGTACTTGAGAAGTAGCCAATTTCTGATAAACTATGTCACAAGATCATGTGGTTGCAGCTAATGTTAAGCTAATTGTGATTGCAAAAGTTCTGTACATGATAAAAGAGTTATCTTCTGCTACTGAATTGATTGGTTGTTTTTGCATGTGATTGTACACGTTGTTCTGCTAGATAGCTAAGAAACTTGAATAGAGCGCCTGAACATGTTTTTCTTAGTTTTTCAATAATTGTTATTTGTGCCTATGGTGAAAGATTTAACGGGGGTTTGAGGGTTGATGACTGGAGACATTTTCATTCGTCAATTTAATTTCTGTTCACACAACAATCTGAGTGACTTTCCATCACACGTGCCACTGATACTTGCGGAATTTTGCTGTTAGGAACAGTTAATGGGCTGTACTGGTTTTTTTTTCATTTGATGTTTTCTTCTTAGATCAGCAGTGGCATTCACCACCATCTAAAGTAAGTGGCGATTTAGTTTTTAACGCTTTATTTATTATATGGTACCACGAGTTGTACATGAGAAAGGAATTGTGGAATGTCTGTTGTGTGTAGAGGTTGCAAATGGTTTCTACTCCTGGGACTTTCCTTTGGCGTGCATAGAGATGGGCAGCTCTGTAAATAACCAACACCCCTGAAAATTGCCGTAATGAACGGTAATTTTCAGAAAAGTTCTTTTGCAGAAAATATCTTCGTCACGAATAAACCATTGGAATGGATGATATTATAAATCAAGTAGCTAAAATGATTTTGTTTACATTGTGTCCGTGATTAATTCAGGGTAAAATAACAAATGCACATTGCGCAGAGGTATTTCTTTGGAATGAAAATTTCTCAGTGTGACAAAAGAGGCAAATTCCATGTTGCTGTCAACTTTATAATTTTTTAAATGAATTATAATAGATAAACTTCACTTCACTTTATAAATTTATTCAGGACCTGGGTTTCAGCACATTGTGTCTTCTTCAGGTAAAACCTGAATTTCCTTCTAAAACCTTAATAATGTAATACCTGAATAATCTTCACCTGAATAATCTTTACCTGAAGATGACACAATGTGTTGAAACCCAGGTTGTGAATAAATTTATATATATATTTGATACTAGCGTCTGCATTTGTATCTCAATGCTATTTATTTCATTTTGAGTCCTCTATAAGGATTTGCAGCTCAAAACTTAAAATTACTGGAAATTTACCGTAATATTACCTATGTGAGGTAATTAAGCTCAATATAAAATTACGGTAATTTACCCATCTCTAGGATTTACTAAAGCGTAGCTTTGTACGGGAACACTTGCTTTAATGATGTCTGACAAAAGCTTGTGCAGGCTCTGGGAAGATGCCTTGCCCCCTTTTACTTTTCATTTGCCGTAAACAAGTTCTATTCTTTCAGTGTACACTGGTCATATTCCGTACAAGTTCTATTCTTGAACTGGATGTCGATTTGGATTAGTTGATAAGCAACATTGACTTGATGGGTAATGATAATGAGGTTTATTATCCAAAGACCAGAGTACACTGATATAGGATTCGTCAAAAATACACAATATTAAAACACTATTATCATGGAGAAATTCTTCTAAAGAATAATAGAGTTTGTCTTATAAAAAAGATTTCACCT
This sequence comes from Platycnemis pennipes, assembly GCA_933228895.1. Lineage (NCBI taxonomy): Eukaryota > Metazoa > Arthropoda > Insecta > Odonata > Platycnemididae > Platycnemis > Platycnemis pennipes. Next base: position 17,170,943 of record OW121858.1, on the reverse strand, counting down.
TCGCTTTAAAGGAGCCAGCAGTTTTGCAATTTTTCAGACTGGTAGGAAACTTGTTAAATAGGCGCAACCCGAGAGTTATAGGACCTCAAAAGGCCAATTTGGTCCTGACTTAGAGTGAATGGCATCATGACCATGATAATGTCCTGAATATAGCATTTTTGAATGTGACCTAATGCGCAGTCCATGTAGGCAAATGGAAGAAATGGGTGAATAATACTGTTGGACAGGGTGACTGCTTTCTAAGGTCTTCGATTTGTGACTGGTTGCAGGGAGGGTGCTGGGTGGCTTGCTCCCATAAGGTTGCAGGGGTAAATGAGTAGTCAGACATTAAGACTGACAGTTAAGTCAGCCTATTAATGTTTCAAGTTTAAGAAAACGAATGGATTCAGGGGTAACTTAGTGAAATTTTTCCATGGTGAAAATAAACTGTAAATTTATTCACGACCCAGGTTTCAACACATAGTGTCATCTTCAGGTAAAACCTGAATAATCTAATACCCGAATAATCTTCACCTGAATAATCTAAAACCTGAATAATCTTCACCCGAAGATGACACAATCAGTTGAAACCCGGGTCGTGAATAAATTTATAAAGTGACATTTGCAAAGTTTGTTATTTCCACTGTTTCAAGTTTAGTTGTGTCTATCACTGGGAAAGGTTGGGTTTATTTAGTGGTTGTCTATGTGCCTTGTTAAAACATTTGCATTAGAGGATCCATGTAAACAAGAAATAATGCCTTAACCAACAAATCATTACGTTGGGTTAAACGTGACATCCGTTCCACATTGAGTATTTTAAAAAGAAGGCTCAAAAGCCTGAGGAGCTTGATTGCAGTGGTTTGAATGGAAGTGTACTCAACCCCTTAAATATACTGCCGTAGTATCCATGACTCATGAAAGGCTTACAAAAGATATTTAAACAAGTTGCACAAAAGCAACCAAACACACTGAAAAACCTACTTGGTAACCCAAAGGACAAGACCCCTTGATTACAACAGTCTGGAATCTACCAAATTAAATACAGCAAGTGTGATCACTCGTACGTAAGGCAAATGCAACATAATCTCACTGTTTGATTCAAGAAGCACATGGCTCACTATAAAAATGGAAGATTCATGCGATCCGCCGTCGCAAAACACACACTTGAATCAGGCCACCAAATCACTTCCACAGATCTCACTTCATTGAAAGCCACAGAAAATTGTAAGTTAGACACTTACGAAAGCCTATTCATTCACTTGAACAAGAATAAAATATTAAACAATGAGCCAGGGATCATAAACAGCAAACTCTTTCACACCGTCGATAAACTTAACGAAACATGTGCATTAAGCACAAATCTCCAATTCTTGGGAATTTTCCGCTCACGGTCAGTCGCAATGACTCATCACCGAGGAACACTCACTCTCATCAGGACTCTGACGTCAGCACGCCCTCCTTCCTCCAATACACACGACCCCCCTATTGCGTGACGTCACCGACCGACAATTGACTACTGCGTTCCACACTCACTCTCCACCTGGCTCTCGACAGGTTCTGACCTGTTCTCCCTGGCTCTCTCCCCGTTGATGATTGCCTAGACAATTGAAAAACCGGTTTCGGAGATATCTTTTTCCATAATTAATTTGGCATTTGGATATTCTAGTCTTTGGACATTTCCACAAATATATGTCAGAGCACAATTTGACCACCTCTTCTTTTGCTGTGGCTACGCTAATTTTCATCCTGGGAGAAGGTTTCTCTTTCAACTAGATCCCTGCCAAGTCTACCAAACTGAGAAGTAGGTGATGGAGTCCATTATGGTCGGGTGACTCCCAATACTCCAATACTGTATGAAACTGAGTGATAAGGAAAGGGTCAACCTCGGGATAATAGGCAAAGAGATTTGAATGTCCCATAGCAAAGATTTCGCAAGAAGAGAGGGAAGGGGAGGAATGGAGAAAATGTCTGTTAATGCATTTATACTTGCATTCTTTTTTCTTTTCACTCTTGATGCCCCGTTTACATAAACTGGCAGTGTAATTTAACTTATGTGCAAATTAAATGCAGCTATTATATCGAACGTAGCCAATGCAGTTTCCTAGATCCCTTATGATAAATTCCACACAACAATATTCTTCTTAAATTATTTCCTCTTGATTGATTGTGGGTCTTATCTGTGGGATACATGATGGATTCTGTGTTCGTTACTTCGCTGAACTTTAATTTTAAATTAAAATCGAATGCTATGGCTTAGAATCACTCCAAAGTAATATGTGAAAAAGTAAGTATATAAAGTTTCTAAACGACGAACCCCCTCCGTGACTTCCTCCAATTTCCAAATATTTTATACCTTCAACCTTTACCTCTCTTCCCTCATATAATTCAACCAATATCCATTAATTTTAAAGTATTACCTAAAGTTTCTTGTCTATATGTTGTTTTGTCAGCCTAGCAGAGATTTATAAGAGCGTAGTTTTGTACGGGAACACTTGCTTTAATGATATTGTCAAGCTTGCAGACTCTTGGAAGATGCCTTGCTCTTTTAACTTAAAATTTGTGGTAAACAAGTTCTATACTTTCAGTATACGCTGGTCATATTCTGCTTAGCATAAGTTCTATTCTTATATGTTGGTTTATGTCGATTAGGATTAGTTGGTCAGCGACATTGACTTGATGGGTATCTACTACTAGCCATGTAATGTCCTGAATGTAGCATTTTTGAATGTGACCTAATGCGCAGTCCATGTAGGGAAATGGAACAACCGGGTGAATAATACTGTTGGACAGGGTGACTGCTTTCTAAGGTCTTCAATTTGTGTCTAGTTGCAGGGAAGGTCTGGGTGGCTTGCTCCCGTAAGGCTGGAGGGGGAAATGAGTAGTCAGACATTAAGACTGACAATTAAGTCAGCCTATTAATGTTTCAAGTTTAAGAAAACGAACGGATTCAGGGGTAACTTTGTGAAATTTTTCCATGGTGGTACTAACAAACATTGCAAATTTCACTTTGTAAATTTATTCACGACCCAGGTTTCAACTCATTGTGTCATCTTCAGGTAAAACCTGAATTTATTTCTAACCTGAATAATCTAAAACCTGAATAATTTTCACCTGAAGATGACACAATGTGTTGAAATCTGAGTCTTGAATAAATTTATAAAGTGAAATTGGCAAAGTTTGTTATCTCGACCATTTCAAGTTTAGTCGTGTCTCTCATTGGGAAAGGTTGGTTTATTTAGTGGTTGTCTATGTGCCTTGTTAAAACATTTGCATTAGAGGATACAAGTACACAAGAAATAATGCCTTAACCCACAAATCATTACGTTGGGTTAAACGTGACATCCGTCCCACATGGAGTATTTTAAAAAAGGCTCAAAAGCCTGAGGAGCTTGGTTGCGGTGGTTTTAATAGCAGTCTACTCAGCCCTCAACCCCATAAATATTTCACACAAATATTCTTTATAAATTATTTCCTCTTGATTGATTGTGGGTCTTATCTCTGGGATACTCGATGGATTTTGTGTCCGATACTTCACTGAACTTTAATTTTAAATTAAAATTGAATGCTATGGCTTTAAATCACTCCAAAGTAATACGTGAAAAAGTAAGTAGGTGTGTAAAGTTTGTAAACGACGAACCACCTCTGTGACTTCCTCCTATTTCCAAATATTTAATACCTTCAACCTTTACCTCTCTTCCCTCATATATTTCAACCAATATCTGTACACTGTAAAAGTATTTCCTAAAGTTTCTTGCCTATATGTTTTTTGTTTAGCTTACATATGGGGATCATGAACCGAGAAATGCAATCAACCATGGAACGCCATGCTATGAAATGATTAATTGTTCACCTCTCCATTCAGTAATCGCTCATGTTAGCCCATTTCGTAGACAGGTTCATGCTACTCCAAATAGAATATACAAGCATACATAATGAATTTCATGTTCTTTTATCAAAGTTCAGTATTTTAGATCGGAATCCCAAGATTTACCATATTCTGATGTTTGTAAACGGAGCTATTTATAGGCAAGATGCTGAAAACACTTTTGAATGACATGCCAAGGAGCAAATGCATAACAAAATGACAAGGATCACATTTCCTGCGAATGTTTGCAACTTCTTAGTTACTTAATTTCGGTATACATATTTTCTGCACTGCAAGATAAACGCATACAATAAATACATAAGAGTAAGTGAAAAGGATTCAGGGTTAAAGCAATCTACTTAATACTATTATTGATCAACCTAATCAGTAGAATGCGGTCATAAAATTACTAAAATATACTAGTGTGGTTAAATAAATATTGTTGTTATGCTATGTATATTTAGATGGTAACCATAGACTCATATGTATGTTTAGATGGTAGCCATAGACTTGTTTTAGCTACCTTGGTAGCATTATTGAACACTCAGAGAGATCACAAAAGTTTGGAGGACATTAAAACATACTTAAGCAATTTACATGGAGTATAATTTCACCAGACATAACAGTTGTCAGTAAGAATCATTTCCGATCCTTATTGTGCGATCAGGTCTCTTCGTCTTCAAACACTCAACCTCCATTTTCAAAACACCTTTTCTCTATCATTATTTGCGTTTGTGATGACTTAAAATACCAGTCACTAGCGCCAACCATGGTAACTCGGTTGTGGTAGGAAAGCTTACCAGGGTTGAGGTTAATCATATGTGATAAAAAGTATTGTGTGGTTGAGGGAATTAAACTTATTGCTTTGCAGATGTGTGTTGAGAGTTTGGGAAACAATTCTCCTATCAGTTGGTCTTGACAGATTCATCTTTCATGGTGTGTCGCATCAGTCAGTGTCAGGGAATGTGGGGTCTGGGATGTAAATGTGCCAGAAGTATAGGCTTCCAGTAATGTTAATCCATCTGTATTCTTCCAGTCTTTTAAGGATTCCGACTAACAAAAGGTTAGTGGTGCTGTAACTCTTAATTGTCGTTTGCAGGGAAGTTGTGAGCAAGTGTGCTGCTCTAGTTTGCATTTTATTCAGTTTCTGAAATGTACCTATTCAAAGGATAATAATATTATAATAATAATCAGTAATAATATGATAATAATATCAGACATTAGAACAAAATTCCATTTGCATTAGTCTTCGTCAAGAAATACATATGTAAAATAATGTAAACTACAAATTGGTAGACATACAAGATTTTCTTTATCATATGTGACAAAGATTGATTTGAAATTCATGCATTGTAAGTCCTGTAACACTTGGTAATGAGCAGATACAATACGTCGCGTATACAGATACAATTCGTCAAATACAGATACAATAATAATAGTTAATATACAAAATTAGAAACTTATACATACACTGTTCAAGTATTGAATGCACCAAATGTTCAATTACAAAAAAATCAAATCACCCTTATCACAAGTGAGGAATTCCTCAATAGAGTAATAGCTAGGCCTTTTGCCATGAGCCAGGCATAGACAACACTTTTAAATTTTGTGAGACTAACATGTCTTGCCTCAGGAGGTAAGCTATTAAATAGGTGCAACTTGATTTTCTGAAATGATTTACAGGTTTTGGATAGCCGGCAATAGGGAACATTAAGAATATCCCTGTTCCCAAGGAGAACATCAAGGTCAAAAAGAGGTCGTGAAGACGTCATTTTGACGGTCAAAAAATCCTCTCAATCCCAGGTCAATAATACCTATTTCCTTCCCTCCACCATGACCCAACCACGACCTCTTCTGGTTGGTCAAAAAGAGGTCGTGAAGACGTCATATTGACGGTCAAAAAATCCTCTCAATCCCAGGTCAATAATACCTATTTCCTTCCCTCCACCATGACCCAACCACGACCTCTTCTGGTTGGTCAAAAAGAGGTCGTGAAGACGTCATATTGACGGTCAAAAAATCCTCTCAATCCCAGGTCAATAATACCTATTTCCTCCACCACGACCTCTTCTGGTTGGTCGAAAAGAGGTCGTGAAGACGTCATTTTGACGGTCAAAAAAATGGTGTAAAATACACAAAGAAGACATATTTTCTTCCCTCCACCAAGATCCAAGGAAAACCTCTGAGTTGGTCAAAAATAGGTCATAAAACCGGGAGATGAATGGTTATTCTTTAATTAAGTAACCAAATGAAAACTAAACAAAGAATTCAGTGTTTTCTATAAGGAAAAGTATATTGTCCGAGAAGTGAGTTACACACCATCCCTTCTTGGAATAGTCATTTCATTAATAAAAATCACTTCCTGAAGGGAGCATTTTTCAACCACACCTTAACAGTCTTTTCTGCTACTTCAAGCCGGGAAGTAGGTATCTTTTTTAACACAGCAACTGCAAAATAAAAAATAACATAGAAAAAATGAGATCAAGTGCATCACAGGCCATTTCTTGAAACTAAAAACTAATTAGCGATATAATCATGAGCATAGTTGGGATTAACGATTTAATGTTTTAGTCATGATCACCCATAGAATACATAAGCGTAGAAATTACGGGTTGAATTATCGTGCAGAGCTAATAAAATACTAATAGAAAGCATGCAGATACTTACAGGTTTGCCAGTTCCTTCACCTGCCGTTGAGTCTTCATGCCTCGTTTCCATAACGGAAAAATCAAAATGTGACGGGAATGAAGTCTCAGGAACAAGAACTATATTTTTTTTTAGAAAAAAACTGACTCGATTTCAATATTTCACAGATACGGCAGTGGATAGCTCGAGATATGGCAGCAGATAGCTAGAGATACGGCAGTGATGCGATCTAATGTCGTCTCAGATACCACAGATTGCTTGCGATGGGCGCTTCGCTGATCACTTCCGGTAAAGTGAACCATGTGACCAACGGTGGAAATGAACTCAATTGAAGAATATTAGAATTCTAAATCTTAAGCGAGGCGAAGAAAAAAATGATATATAGGCCTTAATTATTATTTAATATTATTTATGCCGGAAAATATGCCATAAATACATGTCCAAATAGTTTTGCTTCACCAATTATCTGCATTTTGAATAGTGGTCTAGAATGTCGTCTTTTTAGACCACTTAAAAACCAATTCTAGACCACGATAATGGTGGAGTAAAAACATTCAGAAATAGTGAGTTATCAGCTGAATAAGATACCAGAATGTACTTGAACTGCCAAATTAACTATTTTAACAGATTATATCCAAATATCTTCACTTCAGAATTAATGTGGTCTAGGATTGGTTTTTAAGTGGCCTAAAAGACGTCAATGAAGACTACTTCAAGATGTAGAGAAATGGACATGATATATGCCCGTTTAGGTACCTATATACATGTGCAGTGAGTCAAAAATGTATTAATAGTTAGTGTTGCTTCACCAATTTTCGGTATTTTGAGGGTCTTAGGTGACGTCTTTTAGACCACTTAAAAACCAATCCTAGGCCACGTTAATGATGAAGTAAATATATTTGGAATTTATGAGTAATCTTTGTGAAAATGGATTCCAGGATGTCCTTGAACTGCCAAGATAACAATTTAAACAGATTCTGGCCAGCATTTTCGCAGGTCATTTTTTCTCTTTTCAAGACCAAAGTAAAACCATTGACCATATGGTGACCTTTCTGACCTCTTAAAGACGTCTTCATGACCTCAGTGTTCTCCCTGGGTTTCTTGTGAAATGGGAGTTCACATTTCCTCTTATCTCCAGGGAGTTTAAATTAGCCTTTACGTCACAAAGACATTTCATTATATACATGCAGTAAAGGGTCAAAATGCCAAGGTTGGTAATAAGTGGCTTACAATGGTCCCTAGGCTGGGAGAAAGAAACAACTCTTAACTGCCTTTTTTTGCATTTTAAATAGGCACATGGAGGATGACGAATGACCCCATAGCTTGATGCCATAGTTTATGCGGCAGTGAAATAAAGCAAAGTGTGCTGGGGTAATGTATTCTTTTGGGATCAATATTTTAAGTTTGAGTAGCATGTACACTGCCTTCGATAGTTCACCTAAAATGGTTGAAACATGAGGTTCCCAGCTTAATTTGCGGTCCAGTTCAAAGCCAAGCAGCTTGACGGTGTCATTTGAACTTGCTGTAGTAATGGTATTGTCGCGACCAAAACGGACGGGTCCCGAGCGCAAGGCCCGGCCTCCCCCTGCCCCTCCCTTCTAAATTGGACCCGAGTCGCTCTTTCCCTAGCGGGCACCTGGTTTGCGTTGCCTTTCTTCGTCCTTTCCGTCGATGCTTGTCTAGCACGCATCCAACCCTTAATCGGACTTGCGAAACCGTGATTGGGACCGTGGATGAACCGTCTTCGTGGGCCCACCACCTAGTCAGTGTCCGGGGCCGTGTACCCAATCAAGCCTAAGGGTACGCAGGGTTTATAGGAACCTGGAAAAGTCAGGGAAAATGAAAATTGCCATGGAAATCCTGGAAAAGTCAGGGAATTTAACGTGTGGTCAGGGAAAAATCGCAAAAGTTCAAATTTTGGAATTTAATACCTGAAAATGCCAAGAGATCAAAAACTGCACATAGGAGTGGAGGAGGAGGGTGAAGGAGGGGACGACTGGCCTCAGGCTGGCTTCGCTGTGGAGGCAGCCCTATTCTGGTTCTTTCTGGCCATAGCCTGCACGATTTGGTGAAAAGATTGGTGAAACGTGTGCGCATCTTATTTTCATTCGCTAGCGATTTTGCCAGGAATGCTTCGCTTTGTCCCTCTGGTGACATAAAAGTTATTCTCAGTCAAATTTGATTTCACTTAGCCAAATTTGTAGAAGGATGCGAGGAAGAAAAAATCAAGATTGATTCAAAGAGCTACTTTAACATGACATCAGGTTTGAAGGAAAAGCCAGGTTAGCCTTCTTTGCATATATTTTTGTGCAATTAAAACCCTTTCTGAAGGCATATCAATGTAAGGAATGATAATTTTTATTTTTTTTGACTTAAAGTTGTTGATCTCTCATTACTGGAAGTTCATATGATTAATATGAAAATAAACGTACAATTTTTCATTAGTTTAGACTTCTCTGCTTCCTCACTACCACTTTTATCTCTATAAATGACTGAAATCTTGGAGTTTTCAGGCGCTCAAAAGTCAGGGAAAATCACTAATAATGGTCTGGAAATCCTGGAAAAGTCAGGGAAAATGAAAATGAAAACCCCTATAAACCCTGGTACGTAAAAACCCTCGACTCTCCTACTCTTGCGTAGACCGCCTAGTTATTGTTTCGGGACCGCGTACCCAATCTTCCTAGATCCCCAATGCTCGGGCTCTCTCATGTCCCTTCCTTCTACATTCGAGAAGGGAATTAACGACCCAAGGGGTTATCTTGCATTTCGACAGCACGACATCCGGGAAGTCTAACCACAGCTGCACGTGTAAGCCTGAGAATACGTAATTATGAATTCCGTGGGGAAAACAGGATGGAATGATCTCAGGCAGGGGAAGGGGGGCCGAGAGACCAAGTCATCCCTCTGACGAAGCCTAGGAATTTTCCAGAACAATGTAGGGCGTTGGCTCCCGATCATATACAGAGTGTCCCATTGATCGTGTGTCATTTCTGACCTGTAATTTTAGACACTTCCTTTCGAGCCACATGAATGCAATTTGGTACCTGGCTAGAAAAAGGTTGTAAGTTTTGTTGAGTCTAAGCAAAATATTATAAATATGACCTTTTGACCCCAGAAATAGGGTCCAACCTAAAATCCAAATTTTGCCTTATTTCAATGTTAAAATATTCGAAGTACACAAAAGACATAATTATTTAGCAAAACTTTCGACTAATAGGTTTTTGGACACGAAGAACACAATTGAAGAACTATTGAGGTCGAAAATTGAAACAGTGACTCCTGAAAGGTCACAGGGGCTACAAAAAATGAATCACCGCTTCAAACCTGTCGGATCATAGGTTTGAAAAGGTGCCGAGGGACGCGATCGACTCCCTCTCCCACTTTTGTTCGGATCTGTGTGCACGTCGTTACGCTGCCCGAGGACTCACCGCCCGCCTAGCCAGCCAACTGACTCCGTCTCCGCACCCAGGGTCCAACCCTGCCCCTCTACTCTGCCCTCGAGACTTCGTCAAGTCATCGGAGATGTAAGCTTTAGTAACTAAGTGTGATAAATAAATGGATTTCACTTAGAACGAGTTGTGTTTGATAATGGAAAGCTCAACGAACCCGTAACGATCCCTTTCTGAGTTGCGAACTCCCTATGGACCTTCTTGGGATACGACAATACTGTTTGTTGGAATATGGAATTTGCGGGTTACGTTAGATTTATGTTAGAGATTCAACTTTACATTGTGTCATGTTAGTGTATTGTATTATTCCTTGTGTCATTACTTCGTAACGCCCATCGAGTTATTTGTTTTTTGGGATATTCTTGCTTTGCATTATCGTTGTGTTACTGGTGTTTTGTGTTAATTTTAGTATATTAGCATAATGCGTTTAATTTTGTGGTAGGTCAATTTGTGAATTGCACACATTTCGATGGGACCAAAGGATTTCGTCAAGTCATCGGGGATGTAAGCTTTAGTAACTAAGTGTGATAAATAAATGGATTTCACTTAGAACGAGTTGTGTTTGATTATGGAAAGCTCAACTTACTTGTAACGATCCTTTTCTGAGTTACGAACCCCCCGTGTCCTTCCTTGGGACACGACAGCATGAAGTGTACTCTTGCAGGTAGGGAAATTAAATGGTTCAAGGGTTCCCATTGTTGGTTTGACAAATTGTCCTATTGGGCCTTTGCCTGAAATAGTTTAGACAGGTCTACCATGATTCAATTAGAGTTGAAGTCAGTGGCGTAGCCAGGTATTTCGTTCGGGGGGGGGGGGGGGTCCAAAACCAGGGGGGTCCGTGGGAAATTTTTTGAAAAACAGGGTACTAATTGCAAGAAGAGGGTTTTTAACTAATTTTAAAACTTTTCATAATCGAAAACACTTCATTTTTCAATGTGGCTGGAGTGAAAACTAGGCAGTAGACAGTCCACAGTCGAAACTCGGCCAGCTATACAAACACCGCCATTACACTACCCGAACGACCGAGCCCTAACGTATCGTTTGATAATTTATTATTTAAACAAAAGGACAAAGCTTTTTAACAACGGTATGATAATTTATTATTTGTAGACTTTCCCCTGCTCCATGCTTAATTAATTTTTTTATATGTCTTAATATTTCGGGGGGGGGGGGGGGGGGTCCGGACCCCCCCCCCTCGCTACGCCACTGGTTGAAGTAGTGGCCAATTCACCTTCCACACTTGTGTTTCAACCCTATAGAGAATCTGTATTAGCGTTAGTTGACACACATTACTTGAACCCTATGACCGTAGTGACCTATTTGGTCGGTGTCGTATCAGAGACATGAATGGGGGCGTTTACTCGGAACCGAAATCGCAAATTTGTACACGAAATCGTTAGATGGAAACGAAAAACGAATTTTAGTGAAAAAATTAATCTTCTAACCACAACCATTCACTCATAAATCAAAAATTAAAATAAGCAAAAGGTGACGCCCACCGAAAATGCTGCTGTGATAACATTGACGTCATTTTTCTCCCGTCCTTGACTGCTTTCAGGGGAGGGGGAAGGGAGAGGAGGGGGGTTCTCGGAAGGTCTGCTCTTACAGATGCTGTCGTAACTGCTCCGATTGGCCGAGTCAGCTGTGTCCCCCCCATTGCGATAAGGCGAAGTAGCTTCGCGGGCTCAGTTGTGATTGGACGAAGTCGAAATACGTCAGAGGTTGCACCACACCCACTTTTCCGAAAGGGTTAAAAACATCAGTTTTTCGCCGCTTATAACTCGGGAAATAATTGTCGGATTAGAAAACGGAAAAATACGGGTCCTTTTATTTTACAAACTCTATCAGATTCGGCAATAAAAAAAACATGGTAAACGACCCCATTCCAGCGATATCGTTTTTCGAATTGCATCACGTTGGACATTATTTTTGTAGAGTACAATTTTTCAGTGGGGATTTTCGTTGTAATTCCATTTTAGTGCCCAGAGCGTTGTTGGTCAGGTTTCCTATTGTCTGCTTTAAATGATTCTGAGGTGGAGTTCCAATTACGGGATTTGTAAATTGTCGTGAAAGTAAGACTTTCTGACGAACCACGGTGCGTCCGTAATTTGCCGTGAAAGTAAGACTTTCTGACGAACCACGGTGCGTCCGTAATTTGCCGTGAAAGTAAGACTTTCTGACGAACCACGGTGCGTCTGTAATTTGCCGTGAAAGTAAGACTTTCTGACGAACCACGGTGCGTCCGTAATTTGCCGTGAAAGTAAGACTTTCTGACGAACCACGGTGCGTCCGTAATTTGCCGTGAAAGTAAGACTTTCTGACGAACCACGGTGCGTCCGTAATTTGCCGTGAAAGTAAGACTTTCTGACGAACCACGGTGCGTCTGTAATTTGCCGTGAAATTAAGACTTTCTGACGAACCACGGTGCGTCCGTAATTTGCCGTGAAAGTAAGCCTTTCTGACGAACCACGGTGCGTCCGTAATTTGCCGTGAAAGTAAGACTTTCTGACGAACCACGGTGCGTCCGTAATTTGCCGTGAAAGTAAGACTTTCTGACGAACCACGGTGCGTCTGTAATTTGCCGTGAAATTAAGACTTTCTGACGAACCACGGTGCGTCTGTAATTTGCCGTGAAAGTAAGACTTTCTGACGAATCACGGTGCGTCCGTAATTTGCCGTGAAATTAAGACTTTCTGACGAACCACGGTGCGTCTGTAATTTGCCGTGAAAGTAAGACTTTCTGACGAACCACGGTGCGTCCGTAATTTGCCGTGAAATTAAGACTTTCTGACGAACCACGGTGCGTCCGTAATTTGCCGTGAAAGTAAGACTTTCTGACGAACCACGGTGCGTCTGTAATTTGCCGTGAAATTAAGACTTTCTGACGAACCACGGTGCGTCTGTAATTTGCCGTGAAAGTAAGACTTTCTGACGAATCACGGTGCGTCCGTAATTTGCCGTGAAATTAAGACTTTCTGACGAACCACGGTGCGTCCGTAATTTGCCGTGAAAGTAAGACTTTCTGACGAACCACGGTGCGTCTGTAATTTGCCGTGAAATTAAGACTTTCTGACGAACCACGGTGCGTCTGTAATTTGCCGTGAAAGTAAGACTTTCTGACGAATCACGGTGCGTCCGTAATTTGCCGTGAAATTAAGACTTTCTGACGAACCACGGTGCGTCTGTAATTTGCCGTGAAATTAAGACTTTCTGACGAACCACGGTGCGTCTGTAATTTGCCGTGAAAGTAAGACTTTCTGACGAACCACGGTGCGTCCGTAATTTGCCGTGAAATTAAGACTTTCTGACGAACCACGGTGCGTCCGTAATTTGCCGTGAAAGTAAGACTTTCTGACGAACCACGGTGCGTCTGTAATTTGCCGTGAAATTAAGACTTTCTGACGAACCACGGTGCGTCTGTAATTTGCCGTGAAAGTAAGACTTTCTGACGAATCACGGTGCGTCCGTAATTTGCCGTGAAATTAAGACTTTCTGACGAACCACGGTGCGTCCGTAATTTGCCGTGAAAGTAAGACTTTCTGACGAACCACGGTGCGTCTGTAATTTGCCGTGAAATTAAGACTTTCTGACGAACCACGGTGCGTCTGTAATTTGCCGTGAAAGTAAGACTTTCTGACGAATCACGGTGCGTCCGTAATTTGCCGTGAAATTAAGACTTTCTGACGAACCACGGTGCGTCTGTAATTTGCCGTGAAATTAAGACTTTCTGACGAACCACGGTGCGTCTGTAATTTGCCGTGAAAGTAAGACTTTCTGACGAATCACGGTGCGTCCGTAATTTGCCGTGAAATTAAGACTTTCTGACGAACCACGGTGCGTCTGTAATTTGCCGTGAAAGTAAGACTTTCTGACGAACCACGGTGCGTCCGTAATTTGCCGTGAAAGTAAGACTTTCTGACGAACCACGGTGCGTCCGTAATTTGCCGTGAAATTTTAACGGCAGAAAGTGCTCTAACGTTAGTTTTCGTTATCGATCCCCTCATTTCGATGTGATGTTTCCCTTCACAATTGTGAAATTGTAGTTGAAACGGCTTAGTTATACAGTAGAACCTTGATAAGTTGTGTATCAAGGGGATAAGGGAAACAGTAGTTTTCAAGGTGTTCTTTTTGTTGAGGATCGTGTTATTATTTTGGCAATCAGTCGTGTTATCGAGGTTAATGGAATCACTATAGTGATTCCATTGATACTGTATACGGCATCCATTTTCCATACATCTACAGTATATGTTGTGTAGAGGACATTTGCATCTTTGGTAGATGCACCGTAGAGCTAGTGTTGATGCCTTGTAAATATATACTAAAGGTCTACGCTCCCACCTAAACCTCTACTGTATACCTATGGTATATGTATATCATCCAGGCTCTACGGCTGAGTATGTGCTGTGTGGGTAATTATTCCTTCATAACGAGTGAATTTTAGAGCGACCCTTGCTAACACGTTTGGTTTTAAAGTATAATTTATAGTATTGTGTAACAAATTTTTCAATATGTTAGTAAATAAAATTCACGTTTAAACAAAAACACAATTTAATTTTAGCGTTATGATACAGTAATAAAATTACAGTACTTTGTCATAGTTGAATGATTATCAAAAATCTAAAAGATACTAAGTATTTCGTGGAAAGATATAAAACTTGGTCACCATGCACAGCTTTGTACCCTCTATGAAATAAGTAAGAAAAAAGTAACCTGACATAATAAAAAATGACATGTTTCCGAGTAGATAATTTAGCGCGCAATATAAAAATAACTTTTCAGTCAGAAAAGATGTTTGACATTTTATATCTCTGGAATTTAGGGTATCATAAAAGTGAACCCTTGCACACAAAAGCGCATTAAAACCAGATTTTCAAATACAATTTTCCGAAATATGGCATTTTCAAACAAAGTCTATTTATCATCAATTCTCATATCGCCAAGAATACAGAATTCTTACAATGGAATTGTTTTATTTGAACTTTTCCTTTACATTTCAAATTATGAAACGCGAATTCTTGGTCCCACATGGAGATGAAGGATTCCCGCTTTTAAAGAGTCATAAATAGTCATTATGTTCGGAATTTAACCTCATACACGCCGTGGAAATCAGCTTATTTTCGTCAACATTTACGTTTTTCTAAGGTCAACAGAATTATGAGAAAAGCAATGAGTGAAAAATCACTAAACTTATTTTCTAGATCAATCCTTATATTCTCGAAGTTTGCGCAGAAAACTTTTGTAGCGAAGCAGAGTCGTCAAGTCGAGAGGCGTAGACGTCTGCAGAAGCGTTTTTGGCGGATCCGACCTCCATTTCATGTATAGAGTCGAGTTATCGAGGTTGACTTCTCAAAACGACTTGTTATAGAGGTTCTGAGTTACGTTGTGAATCGGAAAAAAATCCGTGTTATTGAGGTTGTTAGGATAATATTAGTCGCGTTATAGAGGTTAATTTAACATTATGTGTTATGGCAATCTCAAGGGGATTTGAAAATTGCACTTGTAATTGAGGTTGTCGTGTTATTGAGGGTCGTGTAAGCGAGGTTCCACCGTATAGATCTACAGTGGTTGGTGTGCCTGCGTACCTTTTCTCGCGATTGACTGGGGGCTGATGCATTGACGACGCAATTTCGCCGAGTTCGGCACACGTAGGCCGGCGTATTGTAACAGGTACGTTAGTTTGAATGAACCATGATGATGGGTTGGTTGGGGGGAAGGGTGTTGGAGTTCAATATGGAGAGAAAATGATAGGTGTCCCGGACGTATGAGGGTAGTGACTGGACAGAAGGTTGGAGGTAGTAGTCTACGAAAGCAGGAATGCGTTTCGTAAGCGAGTTGCACAAGGGAACAATAGGGCGGCCAGGATTATTCTCCTTATGGATTTAGGTTTGTGGGATGAGTCGATTAATCGAGGTTATCGACGATGAATGTCATCGACTGCGATGAGTCGATGAGAATCATCGATGTCGATGAGTCGGTGCGAATCATCGATGTCGATGAGTCGGTGCGAATCATTGTTGTCGATGAGTCGTGATGTGCTGCTGACACGAGAAACGCTACCTCTGCTGACGGCCCCTTCCTGGCGGAGCTCCACAAGAACGAGGAGGTCCTAGCTTTATCTAAATCTTCGGACGTCCTACATTGGTATAGGGACAGGAAGGAACTGTGTATCCCAGCCTTCAGAAGTACGCGAGGAAATACCTCTGTATTCCTGCCACTTCAACGTCGTCAGAGCGGTTCTTCAGCGATTCAGGAAACGTTGTGTTGGACGACCGACATCTACTCACCGATGAAAATGCGGATATGAGAATTGTATTACACCACAACAAAGAGTTGTTGCTTAGTTTGTAACTGGGTGCTTGTTTCGCTCTTTAGTAAATAGGCCTTGTCCTTAAACAAGTTTGACCAAATTCAATCTTCACTTGATAGCCACACCAAACATCCAACCGAGACATCCGCACCGATCATCGAGATAGTCATCGATGATTGTAATTCATCGATCATCGACAATCATCGACATTCATCGATATTCATCGATCATCGTGTACACTCTATTCGATGATCGATGACAGCCATCGTCATCGAGGCATTTCGATGAAATTTTTTCATCGAAAATCGATGACCAAAAGCGGTCATCGCACAAGCCTATATGGATTTATGCACATGGTTTCTTCCATCCATATCCATTTGTTTAAATATATTGAAAGAGGGGATTTTCACTGTCATTCCGTTTGGTGTCCAGAGTGTTGTTGGCCAGGTTTCCTAGTGTCTGCTGAAAGGATTCGGCGAAATTTCTGAGTTGGGGCTCCGATTCAGGAATTTTAAAGCTGTCGTGAATGTAAGACTTTCTCACGAACCATGGTGCGTCTGTAATTTGCCGCAAAAGACTGTTCTGAGCAGTAGAAAGTACTTCAAGGTTGAATTTTGATATCGATCCCCACATTGCGATGTGAAGTATCCCTTCACAATGGGGGCGTTTACTCGGAACCGAAATCGCAATTTTTTGCACGAAATCGTTAGATGAAAACGAAAAACGAATTTTAGTGAAAAAATTAAACTTCTAACCATAACCATTCACTCATAAATCAAAAATTAAAATAAGCAAAAGGTGACGCCCACCGAAAATGCTGCTGTGATAACATTGACGTCACTTTCCTCCCGTCCTTGACTGCTTTCAGGGGAAGGGGAGGGAGTGGAGGGGGATTCTCGGAAGGTCTGCTCGCACAGATGCTGTCGTAATCGCTCCCATTGGCCGAGTCAGCTGTGTCCCCCCCTTTGCGATAAGGCGAAGTAGCTTCGCGGGCTCAGTTGTGATTGGACGAAGTGGATATACGTCAAAGGTTGCACCACACCCACTTTTCCGAAAGGGTTAAAAACATCAGTTTTTCGCCGCTTATAACTCGAGAAATAATTGACGGATCAAGAAACGGAAAAATACGGGTCTTTTTATTTTCCAAACTCTATTATATTAGGCAATAAAAATATATGGTAAACGACCCCATTGTAAAATTGCCGTGGAAACGGCTTTGTTATATAAAAGTCACAATAGTTGCTGAGGGTGTGCCTGCGCACATTTTCCGCGATTCACAAGGGGGATAATGTATTGACGACGCAATGTCGCCGAGTTCGGCGCACGTAGGCTGGCGCATTGTAACAGACACGTTAGTTTGAATGAACCCCCTCGTTATCCATCGTATATGTTTTTAAGGCGATCCTTCTTCCTCGGCTTCAACTATTGTAGTATTGACGACATGATGACACCGAGCAAGGCGCTCCGAAGCTCCCAAGTGGGCTTGGAGCTCGCCTCCGCTGTCGGAATAAAAATTATGGATACCCGAGTTTGCAGCCTGATAGTTAATGAACGAATTTACGTATGTGGACAATAGTTACACCAAATTTTGGCTTATTTATTCAACAATCATCATTTACCTCCCCAAAACTAGAACTAATTTGACACTGCTTAGCGGACAAAAGTAACGGACTGTTGCATGCAATATGCAACCCGCGCAACGTGATAGCTGAAGTGATGCACATATTTTCTTAAATAATATCATTTTGCACTACTAAACCGCAGCATATTTTTTCATCAATCGACAGCTAAGATCTTTGACTACAAATTCATGCAACTTATCTGGTGATGAAATGCCTGGCAATACAACTTTTTGAATTTTTTCTTCAAAAGTTTCGCGAAAAAAATTGAAAAATACTCACTGGGAAAAATGAAGATAACGTTCAAATAAAAAAAATCTTGATAAACTTTTCACTTGTGTCCATAATACCTGCTTACTTTTAGGAAGGTTTTTCTTTTTACTAAATTACAATCGGTTGAGTTGGTGAATTACAATTCAACTTTAAAACAGACCTTCTAATTGCGGGTTTGCTTAACACACACAAGTGAGTAGTCACTTTAACAATGATTTTTGCGCTAATGTTCATACTTATATGCCTGTAAATTGCATTTCCTGGTGGCGCCATTATCATAGGAGACAACGCAGTGTATAAAAGACCTACATTTGAAAGTTTATAATAGGGACGTGTGGCCATTTTTTATGCAGTTGGTCCCACTGTGCGGCGTCACGTTGCAAGCCCGGACATGTTTTCTTTGTAACGCTCAATGACGTCAATGGTGACCTTGAGCGGTCCGATATAAAAGACTTGTTTGTGGACGATGTAGTTTATAGTTGCTGTGTGTCTTCTGAAGTGAGTCGAAGGTCAGAACGAGTAGAGTTCCATATTCATGAGTTTCTGAAGTTCAGGGAGAAGGTATTCTTGACGGAGTTGCGTTCAGTCCTTGAGTGTTGTTTTCCGGGAATTCATCTCGACGTACAACCTTGTCGATCTGAGCGCAGCTGCCTAAAATACATAAGTGAGGAGGAACATTTTCTGCTAACGAACGTCTCGCCAAGTAAGTTGAATATTAATTTAGGCTTTATCTTTGGGCTAATAGTGTTAAGTAGTGAGTTTAGTTATATGGATCCTTTTGTAGTAGAACATAAAAATATATATGTTTCCAAAAAGTTATTTGGAAGAATGCCAGTCTAAGAATCTACTAAGTTGTAACTAGTGTGACATCTTTCATGGTAGTCACGTGACGTACGATTATCAAATTATGGTTGAAGTTGACCGAATGCCGTGCACCAATTTGATGGTGTGTGCAATTACATGAAAGAATACCAAAATAGAGAATGGTGCTGTTGAAATTAGCCTTTTATTATTATTAATCTTGTATGATGCAAACAATCTGTAAAAAATGATTCTTCGGCAGTATTTCCAGAGCTTTGGGAGATATATTTATTTATTTATTGAGTTTAACGTTCACCCAACATATACCCCAGCCGGCACAAGGAGGTACAGATCCCTAAATCACCAGATAGTATCTGTTGAAATCGGGATAGCCAATGGGGGCCAAGGATCTCGTATCCCGGCGTTAAGGATACGTTGGGGATCGAGCATGAGGTGAAACGGGATCTACGGTGGATAGATGTCCGCCACAAAGGAGATATGTGGTGGCGGTGGTGGAGTTACACATAATTTCTACATAAGACCGAGGCCTCCGATTGGCCCACACTCTCCGCCCGAACCAATGAGAGCCCTCCGCACAGACGTATATCGTAAGAGCGCCACTGTTGGCAGGAAGTGGAACTACGTCGCAATAGGGCGCGTACAGCGCCATACATCGGCGACAATGAGAACTATTTCAATTGCTGACCTCTCTTATATGTAACGAGAGAACGTTTTTATATAAACTAATTTCAGCTATTAATACCACGTTACGATCGCTTCAAATCCCCACTTATTCAATATATCTAATTATCAACATATGTTCACTAATGCACCACACATTAACAATCAGTAACAGCATTCTTCGTCAAGACTGCACTAAAAATAACAGCAATGAAGGACAACAAGCTCTTGCTTCAGGAAATATATTTATTCATCCAGAACAAAAATCTGATGGGCAGAGAAAACTGCAAAAGTCAAGTTATGATTAAATACGTTGTAAATATTAATGACATAATTCGCAGCACATAACGAAAAAATGATGAGCACATGGTAACCAATTGTAATTTTTGAAATATGAATGTCATAAATATCACAGGTCGTGTCTTACTTTGATTTACTTACCTTGAAATAAAAGGTCAAAGTCCAGGTACAATTAAAGAATTCACCGCATCTACTTAAAAATTGCATAATTATGTTCAAGGTATGGCGGTCCAACTTAAAACTTTCGATGGTATCAATCCAAAAATTAGGATCCAAGAAGTTAGGTGTCGAACCCGGTAGAGCAATAGTCAACAGGAGCGCAGGGGTCGAAACAAGGAAAATATTCCGAATCTGTTCGAGGGTCAAAAGTAAATCCATATTAGCTAAAAAAAAAAAGGCAATGTTTACTCAACAGGTTCACGCACACAGTAGTTAGTCAACTTTCTCGGAAAACAGAATGCTCGCGCACGACTGCAGTAGTCAGCGGCGCCTCGGCATGTCTATATTTGAAAAACAGTATTGGGCAGCAGGCGTATGCATACAATTACACAAATAATCTCTATTATAATTATTTTTGCATTTTTACCTAGTAAAAGATACTTTTACGCCACATTAATATTCAAAAGACTCTATGTCGTATAACAGAATGGCGGAAACGATGGGAGAATTAGAGATATATATCATATGAGATACACCATCCTTCGTAGATCCTTTCCCACCACAGATACGCGTATCCCTTGTGCCGACTGGGACATAATTATAGGGCGAACAATCAAAATATATCAAATATAAAGAGTAATCTGGTCGCAGTCACAAAAATAATAACAAACAAATAATAATAACTGAAAATGCCAAATATGATGGTGAGGTAGTTCATGTGAACATAATAGTTAGTTTATAATGTTCTGATCCTTTACTTCAGAAGGAAAATGAGAATCTAACACTTAAGATAAAGAATTACCTAAAAGTGCGCGACGAGGAGGTGCTTTTGAACTCTCTGCTGTTGAGTTCATTCAAATGAACACCATAGTGATGTCACTGTACAGGATGCATCACCAGACCTTTCAACCAGTTTCACTGAAATTTCAATCTGGTCTTAAAAAGTTTAGAAATGCAAGGGCAAGGAGAAATATCCTCATAGCTACAGACTGCAACAAAGATATGTTTCGCTGGTTGTGTGGGTTAATGGTTGTAGTTAATAAAATACGTGTTGACCCGCGCAAATGTAGTAGTCACGTGACGTACGATCGTAACAACAACAACCAATGAAGGCAACCAATAGCAGATGCGGCAAACAAACAGTTTAATCAGCGATATTAATAACAGATATTTGTTTCTGGTAACCTTTGTTGCATCAGAGGAATTTCACATAAAGCCATGTCGAGCTTTGCGTATGTGTAACGTTTCGCAGGGAAAGTGGAAAGGCGAAACATCTACATAATACCCTGCAAGCCACCACAAAGGTGTTTGGCAGAGGGTGATTTCTCACCAAACATGCACTACATATCATGTATAAAAAAGGAATGGTATTAATATACTAGTCAGAACTTCACTATTTAAAAAAGATAGAAATTGCAAAGCAAACATGCAAAAACATTGTGTTAATAGGGTTAGCTTTAAGTACTCATACCAACATGCAGCAACCAATGCTATACGTTGCTACTCTCCGATTGGACATATTTACCGTTATTCGTATCTCTAATTGTACGAGGGAAAAAGGACTTTTTGAATCTATCAGTTCGGCAATCAATTTCTCTAATTTTATGATTATGGTCCAGTCTGCCGTAGTAAGTTGGGGTTCGCAAAATATTTTTAACGTTATCACTGAAAATATTGTCTTGACCCGCCGCAAGAAGAACGTAGCCGAGACAGAGGCGGCACTGCGCGTTACTTGTAACACGGCGTTTTCAATGGGAGTGCGCAAGTTGAACCCAGCATAGGCAGAGAAGAGAAAGTCCTCTGCCAGACCCCTTTCACTTTGTGGTCGGGACACAGTTTCCTGCGGCCTCTTGTCGCCTTCTCGAGCCAGGATCGCCGATATACAAAATTTAAAGTTGATAAAAATTCTAAAGTAAAAGTATTTTTCAAATAGCGGAATGTTACTGGTTTTTCTGAAAAATATTTTCTCATTGTTGCAGAAGGTCCCATAGTAAACTCAAAAAAACAGAAAAAGCCGGTTTTTCAAATGAGTAGAATTTTTAAAATCAAAATTGCTATACCTCCCTTCATCTCCATCTTGGAGCAATGAATTTTTTGCTGTGAAGTATCAAAGTCTTCTTATGACGAATATGTTCTTTAAAAATCTGTGGTAATGCTCAGAATTAAAAAATTTAAAAATTGGCCAAGCGCGTCAGGAATTTCGTGCTCGGGGAGATGGAATTTTCAGTGTACTGATAAGTTCCGTTCTAAGGGAAAAACTTGCATGGTATCTGTGATTGATTTGTTAATAAAGATATGAATTAGTTTTTGCGAAAGTTTTAGCCTGGTACTCGCAATAGCTTTTGAGAAATTGACGTTCATTTATGAAGCTGCTCTCCGTGAAGTGAGCGGGTGGCTAACGGTCGAGGAGCGTCTCGTCGATTTGGTGGCCGCGAGTGTTCTTCTTCTGGCATATTTGAACTTTCGACAATATACATCGTTACTTTATTGTTTCATTTATTTATTGCAGCTTTACGGTAAAACAGAAACCCTAATTGTGGGATTACTTGATCAATTTGTATTCCATGAAAGAATTCAGGCCCAATCGATCCCCTGACTGCACCCCCGATGCTTGATCACTCCCGCAGTAAAATCGAGTAATGACTTCCATGGGCATTAACAGTTTTGAAATGGATATTCCCATAGCAGTTTAATAATATAAAATGTAAATAGGGCATTATATTAAAGGTGTCCACACACTAAAAATATTCGCTATTTGAATATTCTCCGCTATATCCACGATACATATTGGGTGCTTTCCAATCATCGACGCAAGTCGACACAAGTCAACTTGTGTCGCGTGTAGTGCTTTCCAATCAGTGTGTGTCGCTGTTGTGTCAAACGCGAGTCGACACACGGTGACACACCGGTAATGGTGAGTTACTGAAAAAAGAAAGAAGGACGGCGCAAGCTCTAAATCGCAATACGTCTGCAAGAGGCATATTGAAAATAACCGATAAATCAGAACAAATGTTTAAGTTAAGTATTTTCTTAATTAATCATCCTACAACTCATTTTTTTGTTTATTGGTAACGATCTTGCTATAACAAGAAGGAAACATCTGTGGATTCAATTTCCTTCCCACAAAAACGCACCAATCACGAGTCCCCGTGAAAGTCCTTAGCGCATCAGCTTCTGCGCACTGAAACTTGCTTTCCATTCGCGAAGACACAAGTCGACTTGAGTTTCCGCGAGTTAACTCAAGACGACGCATGAGTCGCTTGAATGGAAAGCACCCATTGATGAAAGTGCCTCTCCATTTCCTAGTAAGTATCCTTCAAGCAAAAAGAGCAGATTACCATTGCCCATTGTCGAAATATTTCAAGGCTATCTGAGTTGGTATTCCCAAAACGGAGCTCTGGAAAGATTACTTCTTTCCAACTCCCACCCGTAGCGATTTCGCATTAGTTTCCTTGCCCTTTCACGCGCCAATGTGGATATCCTGGGGTAATAGTGAACTTGGTTTGCGTTCCTTAATTAGCTTTTCAAAATATGAAGACCACCAAGTTTCTCGGAACGAAGGGACCAAAATTTCTCTTTCGGAAATGACGTTTGGGAAGTTTATGTAGGCTGCTTGTTCAGATATTTTTGTTACAAAAATTTCAATAATTATAAGGAACATAAACGCTATATAACGCATAAATGCCACGCTAGGATGAAAAACGCAGGACGGGGTCTATCGGTAGAGGAAAAAAATGAGTTAGTTCAAAACTATAAAAAATCGAGAGCATTAGCAAGGAAATCATGTCCGCAAGCGTTATCACATTTTACGAGCAAGATGTTAGGAGAATATTTAGATAGCAATCCTAAAGCGTTTTGGTCATATGTGAGAGAGCTTCAGGGAATTAAGTCCACAGTGCACACACTTAAAAATGATAAAGGAATCAGAGTCACCAGCAGTGTAGAAAAAGCCAATACTTTAAACACCTTCTTCCAAAGTGTATTAAACTCATCGTCACAAAACGCAGTGGAACCACCGCCGAACACTTTCAGTGAGCAAATGCCCGAAATAAAAATTTCACGTCGAGGAATAGAGCAGCAGTTAAAAAGCATTAGTAAAAACAAATCACCAGGTCCCGATCAAATTCCTTCCAGAGTATATAAAACATTAGCTTCTGAAATAGCCCCCTATCTAGAAATAATATTCAATAAAACACTAAAGAACCACACAGTACCCAAGGATTGGAAAGTAGCTAACATTACACCTATATTTAAAAGCGGTGATAGGGAAGAACCTAGTAACTACAGACCCATTTCACTCACGTCAATCTCTTGTAAGATATTTTAGCACATTGTAGTCAGTTCGATCATGGGGCATTTGGATTAGTGAGGGATTACTCATAAACAGCCAACATGGGTTCCGGAAAGGTAGATCTTGCGAGACACAATTAGCTTTATTCGTACACGATATTTTAGTCCACGGCGAAAACAGTACTGAAGTTGATACGATATTTTTTAGATTTTAAAAAGGCTTTCGTTAAAGTTCCTCATGATAAATTAATCTTGAAGTTAGAGAGTTTTGGTATAAATAAAGATTTTGTATGTTGGGTAAAAGAATTCTTAAGTGGGCGAGAGCAGAGGGTTGTCATAGATGGTATCATGTCGGACACAATCAAAGTCACATCGGGAGTTCCCCAGGGTAGCGTAGTAGGTCCGCTTCTATTTATTTTATACATAAACGATTTGGGTACCGTAGTTAGTAGTAAGCTTAGAGGTTTTGCAGACGATGCGGTAGTGTACAGGGGTATATCAAAAGAAGAGGACAGGAAATCGCTTAGCAAGGATTTAGATGCAATTCAAGCGTCGTGGGACAAATGGCAGTTAGAACTTAATCTTAAAAAGTGTGGGGAAGCATAAGAAAGCATAAACAGGTAAACAACGCCCTTAGTGATACCGTGCCGTGACGTCATGCGATGACGTCTTATTTTTAAGCTGCCGAAAAAGTACAATTTTCTTAGAGTAATATCTTTTTAACGCAACTTAATTCTTCAGCAAAATGTTCGCCAAGCACATTTTAGCTAATGAACTTCACATTAAAGAGTTGTGAAAAATAGTGCATGTTCCCCATTCTCTCCTGAATTTTCTGAATAATATAAGGCCTTATTCTGATCACACAATTTGATACCTCATCATGACAGGATATCAGAAGAATACGATTGTAGCATTGATATATCCGCAGCCACGAACATGGATGTGATGTTCGTGTCTGTACAAGGCCGTCGTCTCGATATACCTTGATGGCCTTGGTCCGTAGCAACGAAAATTTGGGACGCTGTTCACCAATCGGATCTCCTGAAAACCGGGTCTCGTGATCCGATCACTCGCGAACCACTCCGTTGTGAGCTGT
Source organism: Platycnemis pennipes (assembly GCA_933228895.1). Lineage (NCBI taxonomy): Eukaryota > Metazoa > Arthropoda > Insecta > Odonata > Platycnemididae > Platycnemis > Platycnemis pennipes. Next base: position 17,145,478 of record OW121858.1, on the reverse strand, counting down.
TAGTGACGAAACTCCGTCCTTTCTCTTCGCTTAAGTTGAGGAAAAGTGGACGAAATCCATGGCGCTGGAGGTGTTGGAAATTCTGTTGTCTAATTTGGATTTAACCCACGATAAAGGCAGTGATAGTAGGCAATATTATAAGCAGGTAACGTTGATAACATATAGAGGGATATTAATGATATAATCCGATACCTGTTGATCCGATACCGCATTTCTTCCGCCTTTTGTTACGCCGCGTAATAGAAAGATAGGTAAATGTTCGGTCAAGGGTGACATTTTTCAAATTTTTTTTTCTCCAACTTAAAATCGTGCTGTTTCGATGAAATTTTCACAGCACAACCTGCTATAAAGGCACTTCATTAACGGGAAAGGGAAAAATTTGCGTTCTTACAGCGATTTAAACCTTAGAGGTCGTGAAAAACATCGATTTTGACCTTCTAAAACCGTCAAATTCTAAGTCCTGTATCTCATGAAATAAAGCCCTTCGAGCATTGAAAGTCATGTCATAATGAAGAATCATCCTTCCTCTATCGTACAAAGTTGGAATGAAATCGCTAATCTATAGCGTTTCTCCAGGAAAAAATTTCTAATTTGTGTCACCCTTATCCAAACATTTACCGAAAGTGGCTTGCTTGCATTTATCTCACTATACCTTTTTACGTAGTGCAATCTCGTGTGCAATTGAATAAATAATTTCTATAAAATGTCGTTAACCACACATTGATGACTTAACCTAGCGAATTGAATGATCTTTTCAATGTGAATTAGTTAGTAATTCTTATTTAAGGTTGTTTAACTTTCGGGGAGGTCAAAGTTTTTTGTCTCGAAACAGCCTTCTGGGACCGAATTTGAATTGAAATATTGTGTCGATCGTAGGTTTCATTCATTAAAGAGTTAATTTTTAGAGTTTGCAGAGGAAAACATCCTAGGAATATTTTTCAATGTGTTTTCCATTAAAATTACAACCATTAGACGATAGGTAACAGGAAAAAATTTAATTTGTAAAATTTTAATTTTTGCAATTAATTTCCTTTTTGTAAATAATTTTTTGAGTTTTGAGAGGTGGTCGTAAATTTGATGCGGGTGTCATTTCGTTTCATGGCGTCGTCTTCGAAAGTATCGATGAATTAAAAGTAGGTCATCAAACTGGGAACATTTCAAAGAAATTTCTCGCACGATTTATTTTACGAATGTTTTGCTAAAAAGTTTAATAATTGCTCACACTCAATTGGGAATTAGTTTCTAAAAGTTTCTGGAGAAACTAAACAAATAACACTTCCCAACGGCAGCACCGTTTGATCTTAAAATGAAATACTTTGAGAAATTCTTAATGTGGATGTTAATTCGACAACGCCCTCGACTGAAGCGGGCAGGAAGGGCGGCTCCTCGTTCATACTCTTTTCGTTACGAGAACTGAATCAAATGATTCGATCACTCACGACCGACTCATTGTTTTTCTCCGTTTCCGAAATCCATTCGCTGGCGATGTGCAAGTCCGTTCGGTCGTGGCAGAGAGACTGAGTCCGTCTGAATTTGTTTTAAGCCACAAAGACGGAGGATATCCATTGTCATTTCGCCTGGGAATCGCACAAGATTACGTTCTTTGTGAATACAACGTAACGGAGGCGCACACGACGAGTGATCTACACCATAATTCGTCCAGAAAAGGTAAGGGCATAATCTTTCCTCCGCCATTGTCGTTTGGTGTTATGCCGCGTAAGCTAACGGGTTATGTTGTTACGTTGCCACAAAGTAGTCCGCGAGTGATGGACAATTGGAAATACGACGTCGTAAAGTCATTGTCTTGACTTGACTCTTGCAACAATGAGCTATTTTGTCGGAACTATTTCTTTCGAGTTCAGTGTCGAAATGCATACCATATGGTGAAGCAATCGCTGGCTTTAGGATGTGGCAGTAGCCCTAATAGTTTCCTTCGTAATTTTGACAAATGGTTATTCAAGTTGCTTCGGCATTCGTGTAATTTTGGGAGAAATGTTTAGGTATTTATATCAACGGCTTCCAAGTAAGGGAATGGTTGTTTTAATTGCGACATATGTATGTTCACCATTCCGCATCCATATGGATGCGGAATGGTGAATTCAGTTTTGTTATATTCTTTTGATTTAAGCTAATACGAACTCATAGGAATTATAATAGTTATGGATATTATGTTATTGAAAAAGGTCGTTTAAGCGCGGATATTTTGATATCGGAATCTGGTTTTCGAACTGCGTCCTTGAAGGAGAACCTTCGGCTGTAATAATTCTCGTATTGCCTTTCCTTTTAACGTCAGCTTTTTCGTCCATTTGTTGGTGCAGTGACGACTATATTAATTCTGAGGCTTTTTATCGAGAAACATTCCTTGACCTAGTTTATGAATTCTGAGGCTTTTTATAGAGCAACTTTCCTTGACCTACTTTCACTTGAAGTTCACTTCAACTTCACTTGATGGCTTGTCGAGCGACTCCCCTGAGCGACTAAACATTTTAGCGACCTTGGATAAGTTCTAATTTTATTTCAGAAAATAACGTACAGCAAACTCCCGATTTTCCGCGCTATGGTGAAGGGTGCGCGGAATATCGGGAATAATTCGTGTTTCGGTTCTTCCCGGATTCGTTTCCCTACGGTTCGCCGCCAAAATAAATTAACTCCCTGGGAAAATAACACCATCTTCGAATGAACGGATCTTCCCTGTACATAGTATAATTTAATGACAAAAAATAATCAAGTCGAAAAGCTGTCTCGGCCGCAATCAAATGTTTACAAGCCCCGGGTGGCGGCACGAAGCCTGGCGTAAGACTTCGAACCATTCAGTAGTACCGCAGTGAAATTCACAATTGGAGAAAAAGAACAAAAGTTTGGAAATTTCTCATAGTGTGACAAAAGAGAGGCAAATTGCGTGTTGCTGCCAACTTCGTTTTAATTTTTTAATGAGTTATAATAGATAAACGTCGTAATATGTTTGATATAATCTTCTCTACGACCGTGCTGCCAACTCATTATAATTCTTTTAATGAGTTATAACAGATAAACGTCGTAATATGTTTGATATAAGCGTCTGCATTTGTATCTCAATGCTATTTGATTTCGTTTTGGGTCCTCTGATAAGGATTTACAGCTGAAAACTCAAAATTACCGGAAAATTACGATAATTTTTGAAAAACACGGTAGTGTACCTCAATTGAAAATATACGGTAATTTACCCATCTCTATTGTTGATGCGCCGTTCAGATGCGCGTCCTTGAGCGGTGTATCGTTAACTGTGAAGAAGTCACAGTCATAGCCTGTGACTCTATTCCGGATAAACATGTAAACTATGACTGGGAGTGATCCGCGTCGCAGCGAACACCTGTGGCACCTTCCGCTATGCGATTGAGATATAGAACGCTGTGGTTATTTTGTGACTGTTTTAACCGCCAGCATTCGTAATTCAGAAAAGGATGAAAACCAGCGATATATTTTTATTAGTTTATTTCAAGTTACCGTTCGAGGAGATTAATTGTCGTGTTTCTCAGTTTCTCATTATGTTTTTTTGAAGAAATACTACATACCTTCAGAAGTTTGTGATAAATTGTTTTTACGTTTCTTGATGTTATTACATAATCCGAAAGTCTTCATGAACTGTTGAAGATGTGTATTCAAGTAATTAATTGTATATGGCTGAGTAATACGAAAATGCGAATTTCTCTGAATTCGAAGATGATCTCCTTAAACGGCCACTAAAAACGGAATTGTTTAAACGCATTCTCTGGATTTCCGCCTTTTGTTGAATTGTGAACGTTGGCAGTTCAAACGATCGCAATATAATCACCGACTAATCATTGCTCACAGTGTGCATTGGAACGTTGACGTAACGACGCATGACCAGTCCCCTAAAATGTGATCGGAATCACATTTTATAATCACAGTCACATTTAAGGAGGTGACATGGAAGTCACAGTTAATACTCCAAGCAGATCAATGGGTAGGATTCATTAAAAATAACTTCACGAATTCCATGCTGCTGCCGAGAAGTTGGAGACAACAAACGTCATTAATTCACAGTTTTTAACTATTTGCTTGCTTGTATGTTTGATGTAGTTGCTCGTTCTGTGAGCTAGTTCCTTTAACATACTTTAATGAAGTGACCCTTGGTCATTATTACTTCGATTACATGTAGTTAGAGATGTGCAACTTGGTAAATTACCGTGGTATTTTTCGTCCAACCACACCCCTGACAATTACCGTAATAAACGGTAATTTTCAGAAAAGTTCTTTTTCAGAAAATTTCTTCCTCACGAAGAAACCATTGGAATGGGTGATATTATAAATTAAGAAGCTAAAACGATTTTTGTTTACATTGTGTCCGTGATTAATTCAGAGTAAAATAACAAATGCACATTGCGCAGAGGTATGTCTTTGGAACGAAAATTTTTCATAGGGTGACAAAAGAGAGGCAAATTACGTGTTGCTGCCAACTTCGTTTTAATTTTTTAATGAGTTATAATAGATAAACGTCGTAATATGTTTGATATAATCGTCGGTATTTATATCTCAATGCTATTTGATTTCGTTTTGAGTCCTCTGATGAGGATTTGCAACTCGAAACTTAAAATTACCGTAATTTACCGCGGTAATTTACCTCAATTGAAAATTACGGTAATTTACCCATCTCTACATGTAGTAGTGTGCAATGCATTGGACGATACATCGGCTTTTGCGCAGAAAAAAATGTTTATACCACTGAATAACATTTAGTTTATAGCATTGGCGAAACTTGTACGTGCCTCTTGTGTGATATCTGCTTGAAGAACAAAACATTTTAGAGACTTTGGACGTTGATATAGGATTTAGTTTTATTAAAAATATTAATAAATGTGTTACGGCCGTTTCTTCATTTTCTTGAGCCGTATTTATAACTTCAAGGCTTCAGTTTGTAAACGGGATCGCAAGTATTTAGGTCCTCGGTGAAAGTGAATTTGAGAGAGAAACAGTCAAGGTCGCGGACGTGGAAACATACAGAACTCCACCATTTTGTGAATTGATTTCATTGGATTGCCTTGAATGAGTTGAATCAAGAAGGTGACTGAAAATGTTCGAAATTTTACTCGAGTGCGTTTACGGTGAGTTAATTTTTCGAGCACACTTTGAAGCCTCTTTTCCGCACTTCTGCCTTTTCTTAACAAATGAACTTAAATATTCACCAAAGTAAGCATCAACTTTTTTAACCGTTAGTTACTTAGAATGTTTGAGGCTAAATTTCATTTTTGATTTCATCGTCAGGGTTCGCTATATGAACTTTGCTTGCGTTTTGTCCCACAGAAATTAGCCTGTAGGCTCAAGGAAGGCTTGAGCTCAGAAAAAGAGTGGAATGTAATTGAAAAATCCATGTTCCTGACACTCACAGGACAGTGGGACTTTTTATACCCAATCAAAAATGTTAGCCGTGGTGAATGTGAAATATAAAAGTTACTCCTTTATAGGTTGCGTAAGATGAAGGAACAACACTTTATTTATTTCTTATTTACATTCTCATCGCTAGGCAGCAGTAGCGACAATACAAAAAACAAAGCACCTCCCATCATTCCTGATAATTGGCACCACCCACTGACGTGGATGAACGTACCATTCTAACAAAAATGTCTAATTTAAAATTGTCAGATCTGGAACACCATGTTTCTGGCATGGAATTGAACAGTTGGGAACTGGTAGGGAACAGCATTGAACTTGTTGGGAATTCATGAAACTGGTAGGAAACGTATCAAACTGGCTGGGAACTGGTAGGGAACGCATGAAACTGGTAGGGGATGTCTGACTTTGGTTGGGAACTCAGGTGTCCGGTTTGACTTTGGTTGGGAACTCGTTGGACATTTTTGATTGGGTAGTGGTGTTCTGAGAAGCTATTCCTTCTTCAATCACTCTCTCAAGTAAAGTCTGATGATTTTTAATGGTATGTCCTTTTCCCAACCTCACTCTCTACTCGGGACTTTTGTGTTACTTGAATGCATTGAATGCATCAACCATGGTTGATCATAGTATCGCTACGCTGACAAGATCTGCGGAAAGGATTTTTGCCCAATTGAAACACTTCTGAAAAGATTATTCTCTGGAAAATTTAATTTAGTGGATATGAGTATAGATTTTTTTTCTTAGAAGCAGTAAAAACTAAGATGTTATTCAGATATCAAATTTTATTTTTGAATGCATGTAAGAGCTGATATTTCAGCCTGTGGTAGGTACTTCTTGTCAAATGAGCAGATGTATATGTATGTTGGCCCTTATATAACGTAAAGGGTAAATAAATGCCTAGATCATTTATGATACATTGTTTTAATGTGAATTAATTTTTCGTTGATGCTTTTTCTTCAGTTCTGTTTTCTGTTCATTTAAATAATTCCTTAATGTCTTTCAACATTACTGTTTTTCAGTTGCCTGAGCTGTGAAGTGTCAGTAGTTCAGATAAGTGCAGTCCCATTGGCAGGAGAGATGGCAGTCTACTTGAGAGGTGTGGGTTTTCCAGCATGGTGGAGGATTCACAAAGTCTTCCGATGGCAGCCAGTGGAGTCCCAACTCTGTGCTATCCCAGGCTTTGTCTCCAGAGGACATTATTGCCCTCCGCTGGGAGATTTGGAAGGTCCAGGAGTGGTGTAGGCAGGCAGCTGCGGTTGCCGCGGCAATGGGCTGACCGTGAACTGTGCAGATGTTGCTGTCCATGATGACGGGATGCTGCTTGCTGTACCCTAAGAGGATGCATGCTGTATCTTCAGTTGGTAGCGAGACATGCAGAAGCTCTGCTTGTTATCGGTGAGTGACTATGTTCTTCATGCCTGTGACTCTTCTCTCTCAGTATTGTGTTGTGATATGCAGGCGAATGGATGAAAAATATGACTGAATTCCACTGAAGAGATAAAATATAGGCTGGCATACCCTGTGCTATCGACAGGTAGCTATTATCCATTTAAAAACATGTATGGGGTTGGGAGGCAGGCCTTAAATTGTTGGGGAAGGTGCCTTTCAAAATGCCAGGAACAGTTATAAAGTCTTTGGTGCCCGGGAATTGCCTCTGAAAGGTGGGGCTCAAGTTTGACATTGCCAACATTATTGTCCCTAACTCCTTCAGATGACAAATCTGCAATTGAGGAGAGATACTCTATGGATGACATATTGACCATTGTAAAACAGGTTCAGCCCGACCTTTGTATAGGCAAGAAGAAAAACAGACAGGGTAATCTCTTCTTCTTGGTGAATTTGGTAATTTAAATAAAAGGTATTGATGATCTTAATTACGAAATATAGTACGCATGACTTCATTCTCCAGTGTAACGGAATGACCAAAGTAACTTCTGCGGCACTGTTACCACTTATGCATTATTTTCAGGGGTTTCTTATCATTGCTTTCACCAGAGGCCATTACAGAAAAGATTAGACCTTAGGAGCAAACAAGTTGATTAACCCTCTTAGGGCCACTGAATTTTGGTAGTACTAGTGAAAAGTGCCAGCATGATTATGAGAGAGTTTTGTAACTCCTTTTGAAAATTATAAACAATATGAAGTTACTTTTTAGATATGAATGTAATATTTTTTTATTTAACAAAAAATGGATTAATTGTTTTATTATGGTATTCTCATACATTGCATAAAGGATTAAAGTATTTATTAGAACAAAAATAGCTTAAACATTAATTCGCTCCTCGAGCCGATATTTCGGCTCGTGGCACTTTTCGGCCGTGGAGCAAAAGCCGATATATCAGCCCACGGCACTAAGAGGGTTAATAGGTGGGATTTTGAGAGCGAAAACCATGCCTGAATGTGAAAATGAGAATGTCTTGCCCCCTGAAAATGCCCCCTGAAAATGCCCCCTGAAAATTCCCCCTGCAGCAGAAGTAGCTTAAAACAGGAATAGGTAAACAAACATGATCCACTGTAGATATTGTTTGTGCCACTCAATACATATTTGTAATGTAAAAAACTGGTAACCCAATTAATTGTAAAATGTAATTTTAAAGGGTTGAGCATTCTGGAGCCCTCCCCTAGCACTTAGACCTCTTTAGATCCACTGTGCCAACCCACTTTTAACCTGTCTGCCACTCGCAGCCAGGGGACAAGAGCACCGCAGTAGAGATATGGAGGAGGGTCACCCATCCAACCTCCGTCCCGGCTCAACATTGCTTAACTTAGGTGATCTGAAGACTACCAATAGTTTTATTGGTAGTCTTTTAATTTAAATAAAAGGTATTGATGATCTTAATTACGAAAAATAGTTGACATTACTTCATTCTCCAGTGTAACGGAATGACCAAAGTAACTTCTGCGGCGCTGTTATCCAAACTGTCATCCTCACTATCGCTCTCATGTATTGGCGGTGCGGCATACAGATCCACAAAGTGCATTACAAGGAGGTCTGAGAGGGACTGAATTTACGAGAGGCTAGGCAATGGTACTGCATCCTAGGCCGTGATGCTAGGCCAACTATTGCATCCTAGTTTGCTCTGAGAAAGTCACGTGACGAGGGACTTTCTCTTCAACCACCCCAAAACATTAAACTCCTGCCTCTCAGTCCCAAGATATTTAAAATGGATAATAGTGTGAAGATAAGGGAATAAGATAAGATAAGTTGCCAAGAACTGGGTCATAAGTTGCCAAGTTGTCAACACAATTTACCAATACCTGGGTCATAAGTTGTCCAGACCTGGGTCTAGAGATGGGCAACTTGGTAAATTACCGCGGTAATTTTAGTAAATTACCAACACCCCTGAAAATTACCGTAATAAACAGTAATTTTCAGAAAAGTTCTTTTTCAGAAAATTTCTTCCTCATGAATAAACCATTGGAACGGGTGATATTATAAGTTAAGAAGCTAAAACGATTTTGTTTACATTGTGTCCATGCATTAGTTCCAACTAATTCTGAGTAAAATAACAAATGCACATTGGGACGAAAATTTCTCATAGTGTGACAAAAGAGAGGCAAATTGCATGTTGCTGCCAACTCATTTTAATTTTTTAAATTAGTTATAATAGATAAACTTCGTGATATGTTTGATATAAGCATCAGCATTTATATCTCAATGCTATTTGATTTCTTTTTGAATCCTCTGATAAGGATTTGTAGATCAAAACTTAAAATTACCAGAAAATTACCGTAATTTACCACTGTAATTGACCTCAATTGAAAATTATGGTAATTTACCCATCTCTACCTGGGTCATAAGTTTTCTAGTTGTCAGCACAAGTTTTCCAAGACCTGGGTCATCAGTTGTCAAGTTGTCAACACAATTTTGCCTATACCTGGGTCATGAGTTATCATTTTGTCAACACAATTTGCCTAGACCTGGGTCATAAGTTGTCAACACAAGTTTGCCAAGAACTGGGTCATAAGTTGTCAAGTTGTCAACACATTTTAGCAAGACCTGGACCATCCCTTCCTGAGCAAATCTTTTTGATTGGCATTCAGTAGGCTATATTTTTACTTCCATTTTGGGTAAGTTCTGTATAGTTAAACTGGAGGACGTGTTGAATTTGTATCGCAAAAACTAGGTTTGAAATTATTATTGTTTTAGCTAAGTATGTTCCCAAGTCCATCCAATGTCTACTGCATTTCTTCCTGCTCTTTATAACCCCCTCGGTCTCTTATTACTGCTGCTACTATAATTATAACCAGTTTGTTTTGCCAACTTTCTCGTACTCTAGTACCCAGACTGAAAATTATAGACTGTTTGCCAATGAATAAAAAAGGCTAGCTAAGACATTGATACTTTTTTCTCCATTTTCTCCACATAATATTTGCATCTTCATCACATGGTTTCAGAATGAATTTATGACAGTGAATTATTTTTGTCGATTAATGTTCAAAATTGCTTTTACATCAGCAATGTGGAGAACTTCAACTTCCCGTTCTATTATCAGTTCCATTATAAGTTCCTGTTCCAGTTCCACTAACGGTTCCAGTCCCACGAACCGTTCCAGTTCCACTAACAGTTCCAGTTCCACTAACCGTTCCAGTCCCACTAACCGTTCCAGTTCCACTAACCGTTCCAGGTCCACTAACCGTTCCAGGTTCACTACATTGAGGTGTGTGGTTACTGTATGTGTCCTGATATTTTTGAAAGGTTGTCGGTGGTGGAAATGTTGATGACTCTTAAACTCAAATAGTATTTTGCTGTGGAAACACCTACCTTCGGTATGAAGTTAATAACTAGATTGTGATATTTGACTGAATTCAAGGAGTTGGTTTCTGATTGTGAAATAGACGCTGTTTCCTTTGGAAATCTGGTAGGGAAAAAACACTTTAGACTTGTGCACATTCGGTATTTTTGTCTCCCAACCTGCTGAAGACTTTTCTCTATCAACTGATAAACAAGCTAATGAACCATCATTGTTCCAGTGATGACAAGTGCACCTTCCTCTTTCTGCACAATATTAAGTGAGGCTTGAATTTACTTTTTTTCAATTGTCATATCCCAAAATTGTCAGAAACTGGAGGGTACGTACGAGGTTCTGTTGTATTAGGGTGAAAAATGCCCCTGTTGCTACAGCAGTACTTAAGCATCGCCAAGATTTACATTTGAATAAGTTAAAAGAATGTTTATCCTTTGGTTAAGCCCGTTTCACACGATAATTGATCCAGCACAAGACCTAGTGTGCTAGCCACTACTTGATATTGAGGATGGAATCTAGCATGATTGGAACCCTCCTGGGAGGTTTCACACGATCATAAAACCTTGTGCTTGCTATGAATCTGTTATTCCATATGATTCCATACTAATTTAAAAAAAGAGAAGCACAGTGTCTGTAACGTGACTTGATTGGTCGATGGCCACTGGGAGCTACTAGAAATCTAGTATCGCATAAAGTATGAAATCCAGTAGCTCAGCGAGTATACTAGCTGGTATGCTTTCTAGCCAGCTTACTGGTTCTATTTAAATAATACTGGAAAGCTAGTATACTAGCTTGTATACTCGACCTTGTATTGGATCAAGTACCATGTGAAATGGGCTTTAATTTCCTAATTTCTTGATCATTTTCGACATGTTTTATAGTGATGATAAACCAATGTAGCAATGATACTCAAACATTAGTAATGATAAACTCATGAGCTAATTCTGTGTGTCATTCCTTTCATTTCAGTATCAACCAGACAGGGGAGGTCTCAGCCCCAAGCCCAGAACTACTACAGACCGGCAGAAGAGTGTTGTGGACAGAAGAGCATGGTTTGGACACGTTGAAAATCGTGAACATTCCCAGCTCCTCCTGTACTGAAAGCAAAAGATGGAAGATCTCTATTTGAAGAATTCTCTGAAGTTAATCTATACTCCACGTATATGTGGTGAAGCTGCTCTTGGCAGAGTAGAAATTGCCTAGCATTGTTCGCAAAGGTGTGCCAAACGGTATTGAATTGGTAGTAACTTGTAAAATGCTTGGGTGTTCACATATTTCTGATTGGAAAATGTCAGAAGTAGCTTAACAGTGATGTTATGACCAATTCTTCCATTTGGTTCATGAGTCTGTACTGCAGATACTCAACTGTCATAAGGGTTGTGGTGAATTGTTTCGAAATGAGGTTTGTTTGCAATGCAGCCCCAATTTATTGGCGCCATGACCAATCCTGACCTATAATCCTGATCCTAGTGCAGTTGTGTGCTCAAGCTGTCAAGTACCAGATTGTAGGTTCTACTGATGATTTCATACAGAGGCTTGAATTTCCATGGAGTAATCATTACAGAAACCTCTGAGAGATCTCCTACGATAGATAATTGGGCTTGTGATGTGAGTCCTATGTTATTCCACTAATGATCAATGCAATAAAATTATTATGTGTCCCTATTATAAAACCCTTAGAATAGGAGTTGATGGTGTGGGTTTAGGTAATGGTATGGAGAAAATGCTAGAAAGCTATAACTGAAGATGTGCTAGGATATTAAATATATGGTTGTTTTGAGCTACTTGGTACAAAAATTGTGAAAAATGTCCATTGAACTGTCTCATTGATGGAGTATTTGAGATTATTTTTAGTGGCATCGTACTTTCTGGTCTGATCTTAATTCCAGATCTGATATCACATTGTTTCTTTACAGAGCCAGTATTTCTGGTGGTAGTCTCACTTTGAACTCTTACACAGCTCGAAGTGGCAGGGAACTGATGCATCCAACTCTATCCCATTTCCGACCCCCAGTGACTCCCTTAGTGGGGCTCTGGGGCTTCCTTTGGAGAGGTGGGGGCAGGCCTTCCTGGGAGTGAACCGTTTGCCACCGAGACGCGGGCGGAGCTCTTGGGGGGCCATTGCACGCTCTCCCCTCTTTCTTGTGAGGGGCGTGGCTAACTCAGACCCACGTTCTCACCCTCTCGCTCTTTCCGTCTGTCTCGCCATTAGGTGGTAGTTGGTAGGCTTCTACGAGGTCCCCAACAAAACTGGATAAATCAGTTCCCTGCCACTTTATGCTACCTGGTCAAGAGAAGAAATAAAAGACATCTCCTTTTCCCAATTGTCTAAATTATTCATTATGTAGATCTCCAGCTGCACTTCTAAATATGTCATGTTCAGATAAAATATGTTTTAGTCCTTGGAATTCAAATTTCAATTTAATTTCTCCATTGCATAAATGCAAAGGGATCCTTTGAAGATATTGTTGTCTCTACTCGTACATCTCGGATCTACCTAAGTTTTCTACTCACATCCAGTCATCCAGAGGTCCCCATCAAAACTGGATAATTCAGTTCCCTGTCACTTTATGCTGCCTGGTCAAGCAAGAGAAGAAATAAAATACATACCTCAATTTTCCAACTGTCTAAATTGCTCATTGTGTAGCACTCCAATTACACTCATAACTGTATTATGATCAGATCAAATATTGTCATGGCCCGAAAAGGGGTTCACTAGGGAATGTAGCACAGCCAGAAGGGAAAAGCACATCAGGAGGCAGTTCTAAAATCAAACTCCACCCATTCTTTTGGTTAAGTCCATTTGTTTACAGTTAAACCATAGACTTACATGTGATCCATGGAGAGAATGATGGTGTGTTGTGTCCCGAAAACATGGTGTATGAAAAGATTGACGATAGATCTCAACCTCGAGCGGCAAAGGTAGGCTCCCTTGGGTGTTGGGCGCCAAATGAGATTGAAACCCCAATCGGAAGTAAGCAGAGTACAAAAGACTTTATTATCTACTCCCAGTGATCTCCAGAGCATCTCCGACATAGCCTCCAGCTGCTCTGTATACAGATTCCCCTGAGTGAGGGGTTACCAAACCTTGTATACAAATCAGAGAGGCTCTTTCTGTCTGGGCGACCAAGGAGTGATGCTTCCATTTTAGGAGGTTAGAGGGCGACGTTCTTATTAGTTTCTCCCGCAGAGGAAATAGCTAAAACCTTTCCTTGTATCTAATGTTATTTGGTCTACGACCTCTCAGGGCACATATTTATTTGATCACTCCAGTACAGGAGGAGCTAAGCTTTTATGCATTTCAATGTTATTTGGGGACCTGAAAGATATTTAAACAGATGACGACACCAGGATAGAGTTCTTAGCTTTCTCAAAGACACGAAATTTTACCATCTTATCCAAAACATATGATGCGTAACTGCATGAATATATGCATAACTATAAATTGTAGAAGTTTTATCAGGGATTTATATTTTTAAACAAGATATACATGACGTATTCAAGGCTTAAAAGGTGCAAAATGACCATGGCTGTTGGAGCACCTTATTAATTCATTAATACTACTACTTTAAGTGCCTAAGGCCCGTATGCACAGTCGAACCTCCACCTCAACCTCCAAACGCGTCATAGCCACCTCCATCTCCAAATTGCGTTGTACAGTCGATCTCGAGGTCGCTCAAGAGCTCCGGTACGATGGAGGTCGACTCAATCTCCATTATTTCCCTGAGACGTCACAGAAAACGTCATCGTTGGTGTGAGAAATTTCTGTGAACGCCGCGACAATTGTTCGAGGCCACCTACATCGGGGATTCTAGGAGCTGCGATAGAGATCAGACTGTGCATTGCGATGGAGGTGCCCTCTCTTGCTCGCTCCTCCTACGAGGAGGAGGTGAAGCAGGAGGAGGAGGTTCGACTATGAATACGTGCCGGAGCTAGGTGGACTAAAATTAACTAAGCGAACTAGGTGGGTCGAATCGATCAAAAGGTTGATGTCGAATCTTTCCACTGCTTCATCATCATTAAGTTTAACTCCGGAAAAGACGACTTCACCGCCAGGGTGGCAGAGTTCGCGATCGGAATGACGAAAATCGCAAATGACTCTTTTATTGAGCTTAATAGTCTCAGAGCGAGGTCTGTGTAAGTTCCTTCGTTGGCTAGACGAATGACGCATTCACTGCGGTGTTCGACAGGTAGTGTGCGAGAGCCAAGTTTCGCGACAGGACCTCGTAACAGGTCCATCCCGGTGCTCTCCTGTCGCTCAACTGACGAATAATAATAATAAAAGGTCTTTATCGGGGCGAGATTGAGACAAAACTGCCCCTTCTTCCGTCTAACCCCTCGTCAAAATAAATATATAAATCAAATAGTGGTCAATACCTAAAACAATTACAACCTGAGGTTAAAAAAATCAGTAAAGAATACACTTATATTAATTATGAGGAATAAGAACGATGATCTTCGAATGACTTGGGGGTTTTTATGTGTGGTGGTAACTTGGCGCGCACCGGGGCTGGTGGACTTGCACTCGTAATTCATGTTGCGGATCACATTTTCACAACACGATTGTATAACATTAGTGAAACTGAAACGGCAGGGGGTGACCAAATGTAGTACTCCTGGATTTCCAAATTAAACTCCCGCTTTCTCAAAACCTAATGCCTCTGGAATTTGCAGTAATTGCGAGTAATAATTTTTAGCATTGACATTGACGTGGCTCAGTTTTTCGAGGTTATTATGGAACATGTAACATTAAAACGAACTTGTAACGCAGAAGCTGTTCCCACTCACAAGCATTTAATGGTATCGATGCACAATCTCTGATAAATTTCACACACGGTACACCGGAATACTTTTTAAACACAATGGGGTATTCGCGATACCTTGACTTTTCCCCCAAGAGAAAAAATCTCGAATTGCAGAAGCGCTCTCTATTATCAAATCTCTCCATTCATCGATTTTGACGGTTAGAGCTTCTTATTTTGGGTAATCTTAGCCTAGAATCCACCACAATATACTGAGGAGCTTGTTCTTGCTTAAATACAATCCCCAAGCCATCAATGCATCAGCTGAAGCTTTCGAAATGTCAATCCTTTAACCGGAGGTTATGGACAATATGCTGAAAGCTGCCTTGTACCTCTTATTGGAACCTTCTTCTTTTTCGCTGTAGAATTTGAGGGCAATCCAGTTGATGAAACTGGTGTAAGCAGCATTGGGCTCGAGCTTTCCGGTTGGGAAAATTCAGCGGGTTTCACCAACGTTGAGGATTCTGCAACTTCTGGTATGTAGGTATGTGATGGACTCGAGTAGTGATGGACTGGGGCTTCGAGGTGGAGAGGTCGCAAATGTACTCCCCTCTGTTGAAAAATCTGCTTATGCTGGTACCTCGGCAAGCAATTCGTCCCATATCGATGTCTCTATTTATGGACACGTAATGCCTCACACTATGCTGGGGAGCTTGTTCTTGCTTAAATGCAATCCCCAAGCCATCAAATGCATCTGCTAAAGCTTTTCGAAATGTCAAATGACAAGACTCGAGCTTTCCGGTTGGGAAAATTCATTGGGTTTCACCAACGTTGAGGATTCTGCAACTCCTGGTATGTAGGTATGTAAAGGAATCGAGTAGTGATGGACTGGGGCTTCTGGGTGGAAAGGTCGAAAATGTACTCCCCTCTGTTGAAAAATCTGGTAATGCTGGTACCTCGGCAAGCAGTTCCGCCAATATTGAGTTCTCCATTTGTGGGTTATGTTTGCTACGTGGATTAGGCCAGATATCAAGCTCCGACTGCAGTTTGTTTGATGACCCAACGAATGGTACACTTCCTGTACCCCTTCGCTTCTTCTTATTTCCCATGTCTGGAGTGGAAGAAGACTGCGTGGCGAGTGATGAATTCACGTTCGCTTAAAGGCGTATATTGTCGTGTCCCAAGGGGTCATAGCTCAGTTCAGGATCTTTGCGGGTACAATTGAGTGAGTTCCACAATCAAACAGGTTACAAATTCACCCATTAATTTGTAGGCAACGTTCTAGTCCTTTCGCGCGTACGGGTTTGTGCTCTCGCCGTCTTCCAACTGCATCACTCTGGAACGAAGTAGCTGACAGTCCAACTCATGGATAAAGCGGTAGAATTCAATCAGATGTTCTGAGCGCTGGAAGTGACTCCCATCTGCAGTAAACTCTACCTGAGGACAAAAATCCCCCCTAAATAGACGAAAAGGCCCGTACCATCCAAAAAGTATTTTTTTTCTCAATATCATCGCGAGTGAGTTGTGATGGTAACCAGTCATGCTTTCATTTCAATCGAACTTGAGGAGTAAATTTTAATGAAACAAGTTTTTCAATGAAAAGATTTTATTTTCAAAAAATTACAATTTTATTCTTCAAAAATATTTGAGGCCCAACTCCCTCAGAGGTTTCCTTACTAGTCGAACCCTCCGAGTTGGTGGTGGCGAGGGAGGCAACTCTTCGCCTGTGTGGAGTGTTACCCACTCCACCACCTGGGATTTAATGAATCCTTCGGTTTGAGCGTGGACCCCTCCTCCGGCAACTCCCATCGCTTCTGCGACGTATAGTTGATGGCGCCGGGCGGTTCTTCTGGCGTTGAATCTGAGATCGTCACTTCCCAGGACTGAGCTGGGGATGAGACTTGAGATGGTTTGGAGAGGTCTAAGGGTTGGATAGGGGAGACGTCAAGGAGTTGGTTAGAAGAGGAGCAGAGGGGAGGCGGGGGTAAAGGGAGTAGTTGTGTCGAGAAGTCGGTTCGGATGGGAGAGGGGAGGAAAACAGGCGGGGCACTCGGAAGCCGGCCTGATGGAACTGTCAATGCTTCCTCCACAACTATAGCAATGCCCTAGGTGAACGAGGACACTGCTGCAGATGTGCCTTCGCTCCCTCACCAAACATTGCATCGTTTCCGAGCAATTTTTACAGATGAAATACCCCTCGGGGGTATAGAATAGTTCTATGTAAACACACACAGCTGTCATGGTGAAAATTCAGTGGAATGAAGTCTCTCCCTCTCTGCGAGCCTTTTATAAGTCTGAGTTATGAAGGGCGTCAGGAAGGGCTTTCCCTAATTGCTCTTGATAATTCTTATCCGACTTTTTCAACGATTTTAGATCCCCTTGAATAATTATCTTAACGTAGAAAACAAATGGACTACAGTAGAGTTCCAAAAGAATTATTTGAAATCGGCTTCATTCTTATCGTTCAGCGCTCTTCACTCCCGTCGAAAAGCGTGGGCTATGCCCAATTTTCCGGCTTCACCCACTTTATTCTTAATTGGGCTAAAGCGTAAATTAAGCATTCGGCGGTCTCCTGGCTTGAGTAATCGCATTTGCTTATTTTCCGCTGGGTCCATTTTCCCACTACGCGTTATCTGGTATTTCACTTATTCCATGTGGGTGCTGATCAGCCACTACTCTACGTATTATACGTAATATGATACGTATAAGATATTTATTTAAGTACCTCCATCATCATGGATCGAAGTTCAAGTAATTTCTTTTCGAAGACAATTGACTTTGATTGAAGAAGACTGGATTCTCGATCCTTTCTACTTGGCCTTGGGTGGCTAATCCACCAAATTAATTCCATGAATTTACTATTAAATCATTCCTCTTTTTCGTCTGGTCCCAATTTCGTTTTTTTCTTTATCTATGACGTATGGGCATGGGTTTGCTTACGGTCGGATGCTAGCGAGATCAATCAGTGAATCTAACCGGTTCGAAGCTCCTTGTAATGACGTGAGCGTAGTGCAAACCGCGTTGGAGCCATATGCACATGAAATTTCCGGGAGTGCCGGATAGGTCAAACCTGGTGTCTGCCATTTAATTTTGTAGGTAAGGGGGATGCTTGCCTCGTAAGTCACCACCTTCGGTAATGGTTCCCAATGGGTGCCTGCTACGATTTTCACTGCTGGCTGCGTTATCTCGCTCGCCCGTACGGTTACCAGCGCGAGGAACGCGAGAAGAGAGCATGTGGGAAGAAGTATTCTTATCTCCGCGCGGGGAGGGCACTTCCCGTTCTCTGATAACTGCATCCTATGACTGGCAGGCCCCGCGTGGTCTCCTTATCTTTGCTCCAATGTAAACAAAGAGGAACTCGCGGATCGGGGATGCTTATTTTCCCGTATCTCGTTGCTCCTATGTGATTCCCCAAGGTGTGGGTCAGGAGATGGGTATAGTTAGTGGATGAGTGCCAGGATCAGTCTGGGTCCTTCTGTCTCCTTCCCAGTGTAGCTGAATAAGGATAAGGAGAAAATCTGAAAAAAGAGAACTGAAAAAATTGTTATACCTGTAGAGCATCGGGGAGGTCCCAATTTTCTATGTCCGACAGGGAGGCGGGAGGTATCACTTCGGACAGGGAGGAGACCGAGTCCCATCGGCACCGCACCCAGAAGTCACTAATGGGCTCGGCATCCTCCCCATCCATGACAACAGCATATGGATGGAGAGGGAGGGTGTGGGCCGGCCCCTCCCCGTAATGGCCCTCTCGGAACCTAAAAATGTTCCGTCCATGGTCCAGGATGGCTCTCCATCTGGCCACCTCTGGATTCCCAATGATTAGGGGTCACGTGGCGTTGCCCCCCAAGCGGGCGGAGATCACCATCTCCTCCGCGCCCAATTTCACTCTAATGGGGATCGGGGTCCCACCCCACCCCTCTCCCTCCAAAACTCTCTCCGACACCATGCAGGGTGCCACCAAGGTGTGTCTGCTGTTGCAGGAAATCTCTATGTTAGGGCAGTATTGCTCTTCTACCCACCCCTCCACATAATTGGCGTTATTGTAACCCAGGGGTGAAGCCCAGATGTTGGTGGCCATGGCGTGGAGCTGGAGTGAAAGAAATCAATTAGTATCATTGCCTCTTGTGGTAGGGAAATATTCTAGATACATGTACGGTATCCAAATTCCCGTTCTTAACTTTTACTTCATACGTCACTGATCCTACTTGTCGCGTGATTTCGAAAGGCCCATAGTAATTTGAGAGGAGATTTTCGCTCAGTCCAACCTTCCCTGTTGGGGTGTATATCCTAACGAGATCTCCTCATTTTGAAGCTGACGTCTCGCCTGGTATTGTCGTATCTCACGGCGTCCTTTGCTCGCCTCTCAGCCAACTTTTATCTAGCGGCATGAGCTCGACACCATCTGTCGCGGGTCTCGTGTTTTTCGCCCTCTCCTTCCTGAGCAAGGGCCACTTCGGGCAGCAGGACTGGTTTTTGGCACGGGGATTTCGTCCTCCCATTCCCCGCCCTTCTCCCTTCGCACGGGGTGGGTGTGGATTACTATCTCACTCCCTCTCGGTCCGAGCCAGATAATGCCTTTCGCTAATTAATGACAGCTCAATCTTTTGCCAGGGCTTCCATACCGATAATTAGTTGCGAATTAAGCTGGGACAAGACGATAGCCTGTAAATCGAGCTACTACTCTCTCTAGCCTGGATCGGATTGCTTATTGAACCTCCTGAAAACCTCTACCGAGCTGGTTAACAATGTTAAGTCTACGCGTGTTCCTGTTCTCGTGAGGTATGGCTCCATCTACATTGTAATAGACTTCGCAGTAAGGGCAGAATCATCTCCCCATTGCCACGTCTAGAGAATCTTTCATGTGGGTATTCGTTTCCATGTCATCGATCGTGTCACCTTCGAATGCAATGCACATGTATATATCGCTTATCACCTCTTCTATTGCTGATGTTGTATTGAATTGATGGTTGTTAAATTGGTTAAGTATGTCTGAAACGTGTACATTCCGTGGGCGCTCGCGAAAACACCTTCAAGTCATCCTTAGTCTCACCCATAACCTTCTCCGCCTGTTTAGCGGGCGCAAGTTCCAAAAAGAGTTCCGCTCACTACAGTTGATCCGTTCAAATTTTGTTATGTCTTTTAAATCAACTGGATATTTAATACAATCCCAATTATACGCGTTTCTGAACTCTCTTGTTTGGTTTTGAGAAACTCGTGGAATCCTTTCTACATTCTTTGACCACAATGCGTACTTAAAACGGTACTTATCGTCATTTTTAACGTTTATTACGGCCTCTCTACGTGTGGTTTTACTTGGCAAGGCAATAAAGGTTGAATCTCATAGTGCTGCATACTTATTTATACGCAGTTCTAAACCGATGATTTCTGAGAGAGACCATACACAAGTCTTAGCCTGGTATTCGGATTTCTCTTTCAAAAGTTTTGAAAATCCTTCATCAATTTTTTCTCGTACATTATCAATCACTAACACACGTTAGTTACTAATGTTGAACAATGCATCAATATACTCTCCTTCGCCCTTGAGAAATATACAGATTAACCATAAATTGAATTTTATAGAATTATTCTCAATTACTTGTTCTTGAATATTCTCGGTGACTCAATCTGTGAGATTGGTTAGGAATGAAATAACGTGTTGACTCCCCTCTCCCTCTGGAGTTATCCGAAATGTTATTAATCTTGAACTAATCGCAGATTCTATTTCAATAAACCCTTTACCTTTTTGAATAATTATGCTTTGTCTATGCATCAATGCATTTTCATGTGGAAGAGCTTCATGTATTTTGTAATATATTTCACAATATTGGCGAAATCGTCTACCTTTTTCAACGTCTAGAGCATCTCTCCTCCTTTCATATGTTGCAAGATCCTCAATCGTATCATTATCAAAAACTACTCTAGCGTGAATTTCATTGAGTGACTGTTCTAGTTGATCTGCGGTGTTAATTTCTCCGGATTGGAAACGGTTAAGAATTTCATAAATGTTTGACATGTTGGCATGTGTAATGCACCAGGAACGGGGAATTGAGTTATCTGTAATAAGAAAGCAATGCTAAAACCAAATTGGAGCAGGTTAATGTTGATACGGTGAAAATGCATGCGCAGTTTTTTTAAGCATTCTATATATTTTAGCAGGGAGAATTTTTTCATAGCGAGTTAAAATCTTGTCTGGTTCTCTTTATGCATAACCACGCACGTTCGTTATGCGTTAAAGGTATAATGTTTTTCGTTGTTTCGAGCAATCTTAACTATGTGTTTTGAAATTTGCTTTATTGATAAACGAAACAATAATTCCATCTATTTCATACTTGACTGTACTCTTAATAGTTATCAAGTTAATAAGGTGGTGTACAGTAAAACTAATTCTTTACTTAAAACAGTACTTAACATCATTTTTAACGTTTATTACGGCCTCTCTACGTGTGATTTTACTTGGTAAGGCAATAAAGGTTGAACCTCCTAGTGCTGCATACTTATTTATACGCAGTTCTAAACCGATGATTTCTGAGAGAGACCGTCCACAAGTCTTAGCCTGGAATTCGGATTTCTCTTTCAAAGGTTTTGAAAATCCTTCATCAACTTTTTCTCGTACATTATCAATCACTAACACACGTTGGTTACTAATCTTGAACAATGCATCAATATACTCTCCTTCGCCCTTGAGAAATATAAAGATTAACCATAAATTGAATTATATAGAATTATTCTCAATTACTTGTTCTTGAATTTTCTCGGTGACTGGATCTGTGAGATTGGTTAGGAATGAAATAACGTGTTGACTCCCCCCCTCTTGAGTTATCCGAAATGTTTTTAATCTTGATCAAATCGCAGACTCTACTTCAATAAACCCTTTATCTTTTTCAGTAATAATGTTTTGTGTATGTTTAGTTGAATTTTCATGTGGAAGAGCTACATCTATTTTGTAAAACATTTCGCAATATTCATAAAATCGTCTACCTTTTTCAATGTCTAGAGCATCTTTCACTCCTTTCATATATCGCAAGATCATCAATGGTATCACTTTCAAATACTACTCGAGCGTGACTTTCATTAAGTGATTCTTCAAGTTTACCTGCGGTGTTAATTTCTCCGGATTGGAAACTTTTTAGAATACCAATAATGTTGGACATGTTGCTGGTATGTGTAATACACCAGGAACAGAGAATTGAGTGGCTGGAAGTTGAGTAAACCGTAAGAAATTTTAAGCCCACTGGACTCTGCTTACGGTTTTTGTTCATTTAATTTGGTCAAATGGAAACCTCGGCTTTTCCCCCAAGTGAAAAAATCTCGAATTGCAGAAGCGCTGTCTATTATCAAATCTCGCCATCCATGGACATTGGCGGCGAGAAGCTTCTTATTTATGTAAATCTGAGCCTAGAAGTCACCACACTATGCTGAGGAGCTTGTTCTTGCTTAAATAAAATCCCCAAGCCATTAATGCATCAGCTGAAGCTTTCGAAATGTCAAATGAGAAGACTCGAGCTTTCCGGGAGGAAAATTCAGCGGGTTTCACCAACGTTGAGGATTCTGCAACTCCTGGTATGTAGGTATGTAAAGCAACCGAGTAGTGATGGACTGGGGCTTCTAGGTGGAGAGGGTGCAACATTACTCCCCTCTGTTGAATATTCCGGTAATGCTGGTACTTCGTCAAGCAGTTCCACCTATATCGAGCTCTCCATTTGTGGGTTATGTTTGCTAGCTGGATTAGGCCAGATATCAGGCTCCGACTGCAGATTGTTCATTGACCCAACGAATGGTACACTTCCTGTACCCCTTCGCTTCTTCTTATTTCCCAGGTCTGGAGTGGAAGATGACTGCCTGGCGAGTGATGAATTCACGTTCGCTTAAAGGCGTTTATTGTCGTGTCCCAAGGGGTCATAGCTCAGTTCAGGATCTTTGCGGGTACAATTGAGTGAGTTCCACAATCAAACAGGTTACAAATTCACCCATTAATTTGTAGGCAACGTTCTAGTCCTTTCGCGCATACGGGTTTGTGCTCTCGCCGTCTTCCAACTGCATCACTCTGGAACGAAGTAGCTGACAGTCCAACTCATGGATAAAGCGGTAGAATTCAATCAGATGTTCTGAGCGCTGGAAGTGACTCCCATCTGCAGTAAACTCTGCCTGACGACAAAAATCCCCCCTAAATGGACGAAAAGGCCCGTACCATCCAAAAAGTATTTTTTTTCTCAATATCATCGCAAATGTATCATCGCGAGTGAGTTGTGATGGTAACCGGTCATGCTTTCATTTCAATCGAACTTGAGGAGTAAATTTCAATGAAACAAGTTTTTCAATGAAAAGATTTTATTTTCAAAAAATTACAATTTTATTCTTCAAAAATATTTGAGGCCACACTCCCTCAGAGGTTTCCTTACTAGTCGAACCCTCCGAGTTGGTGGTGGCGAGGGAGGCAACTCTTCGCCTGTGTGGAGTGTTACCCACTCCACCACCTCAGATTTAATGAATCCTTCGCTTTGAGCGTCGGACCCCTCCTCCGGCAACTCCCATCGCTTCTGCGACGTATAGTTGATGGCGCCGGGCGGTTCCTCTGGCGTTGAATCTGAGATCGTCACTTCCCAGGACTGAGCTGGGGATGAGCCTTGAGATGGTTTGGAGCCTGGATGGGGAGAGGTCAAGGAGTTGGTTAGAAGAGGAGCAGAGGAGAGGCGGGGGTAAAGGGAGTAGTTGTGTCGAGAAGTCGGTTCGGATGGGAGAGGGGAGGAAAACAGTCGGGGCACTCGGAAGCCGGCCTGATGGAAGTGTCAATGCTTCCTCCACAACTATAGCAATGCCCTAGGTGAACGAGGGCACTGCTGCAGATGTGCCTTCGCTCCCTCACCAAACATTGCATCGTTTCCGAGCAATTTTTACAGATGAAATACCCCTCGGGGGTATAGAATAGTTCTATGTAAACACACACAGCTGTCATGGTGAAAATTCAGTGGAATCAAGTTTCTCCCTCTCTGCGAGCCTTTTATAAGTCGGAGTTATGAAGGGCGTCAGGAAGGGCTTTCCCTAATTGCTCTTGATAATTCTTATCAGACTTTTTCAACGATTTTAGATCCCCTTGATTAATCATCTTAACGGAGAAAACAAATGGACTACAGTAGAGTTCCAAAAGAATTATTTGAAATCGGCTTCATTCTTATCGTTCAGCGCTCTTCACTCCCGTCGAAAAGCGTGGGCTATGCCCAATTTTCCGGCTTCACCCACTTTATTCCTATTTGGGCTAAAGCGTAAATTAAGCATTCGGCGGTCTCCTGGCTTGAGTAATCGCATTTGCTTATTTTCCGTTGGGTCCATTTTCCCACTACGCGTTATCTGGTATTTCACTTTTTCCAAGTGGGTGCTGATCAGCCACTACTCTACGTATTGTACGTAATATGATACGTATAAGATATTTATTTAAGTTCCTCCATCATCATGGATCGAAGATCAAGTAATTTCTTTTCGAAGACAATTGACTTTGATTGAAGAAGACTGGATTCTCGATCCTTTCTACTTGACCTTGGGTGGCTAATCCACCAAATTAATTCCATGAATTTACTATTAAATCATTCCTCTTTTTCGTCTGGTCCCAATTTCGTTTTTTTCTTTATCTATGACGTATGGGCATGGGTTTGCTTACGGTCGGATGCTAGCGAGATCAATCAGTGAATCTAACCGGTTCGAAGCTCCTTGTAATGACGTGAGCGTAGTGCAAACCGCGTTGGAGCCATATGCACATGAAATTTCCGGGAGTGCCGGATAGGTCAAACCTGGTGTCTGCCATTTAATTTTGTAGGTAAGGGGGATGCTTGCCTCGTAAGTCACCACCTTCGGTAATGGTTCCCAATGGGTGCCTGCTACGATTTTCACTGCTGGCTGCGTTATCTCGCTCGCCCGTACGGTTACCAGCGCAAGGAACGCGAGAAGAGAGCATGTGGGAAGAAGTATTCTTATCTCCGCGCTGGAAGGGCACTTCCCGTTCTCTGATAACTGCCTACTATGAATGGCAGGGTCCACGTGGTTTCCTTATCTTTGCTCAAACGTAAACAAAGATTGATTCGCGGATCGGGGATGCTTATTTTCCCGTATCTCGTTGATCCTATGTGGTTCCCACAGTTGTGGGTCAGGAGATGGATGGAGATAGTTTGATGAGTGACAGGATGAGTCTGGGTCCTTCTGTCTCCTTCCCAGTGTAGCTGAATAAGGATAAGGAGAAAATCTGAAAAAGAGAACTGAAAAAATTGTTATACCTGTAGAGCATCGGGGAGGTCCCAATTTTCTATGTCCGACAGGGAGGCGGGGAGTATCACTTCAGACAGGGAGGAGACCGAGTCCCATCGGCACCGCACCCAGAAG
Organism: Platycnemis pennipes; assembly: GCA_933228895.1. Classification (NCBI taxonomy): domain Eukaryota; kingdom Metazoa; phylum Arthropoda; class Insecta; order Odonata; family Platycnemididae; genus Platycnemis; species Platycnemis pennipes. The sequence goes on along the minus strand of OW121858.1, from coordinate 17,120,232 downwards.
TCGCATATGGGCTCGGCATCCTCCCCATCCGTGACAACAGCATATGGATGGAGAGGGAGGGTGTGGGCCGGCCCCTCCCCGTAATGGCCCTCTCGGAACCTAAAAATGTTCCGTCCATGGTCCAGGATGGCTCTCCATCTGGCCACCTCTGGTTTCCCAATGATTAGGGAGCACGTAGCGTTGCCCCCCAAGCGGGCGGAGATCACCATCTCCGCCGCGCCCAATTTCACTCTAATGGGGATCGGGGTCCCACCCCACCCCTCTCCCTCCAAAATTCTCCCCGACACCATGCAGGGTGCCACCAAGGTGTGTCTGTTGTTGCAGGCAATCTCTATGTTAGGGCAGTATTGCTCTTCTACCCACCCCTCCACATAGTGGGCGTTATTGTAGTCCAGGGGCGACGCCCAGATGTTGGTGGCCATGGCGTGGAGCTGGAGTAAAAGAAACCAATTAGTATTATTGCCTCTTGTGGTAGGGAAATATTCTAGATACATGTACGGTATCCAAATTCCCGTTCTTAACTTTAACTTCATACGTCACTGGGCCTACTTGTCGCGTGATTTCGAAAGGCCCATAGTAATTTGAGAGGAGATTTTCGCTCAGTCCAACCTTCCCTGTTGGGGTGTATATCCTAACGAGATCTCCTCATTTTGAAGCTGACGTCTCGCCTGGTATTGTCGTATCTCACGGCGTCCTTTGCTCGCCTCTCAGCCAACTTTTATCTAACGGCATGAGCTCGACACCATCTGTCGCGGGTCTCGTGTTTTTCGCCCTCTCCTTCCTGAGCAAGGGCCACTTCGGGCAGCAGGACTGGTTTTTGGCACGGGGATTTCGTCCTCCCATTCCCCGCCCTTCTCCCTTCGCACGGGGTGGGTGTGGATTACTATCTCACTCCCTCTCGGTCCGAGCCAGATAATGCCTTTCCGCTAGTTAATGACAGCTCAATCTTTTGCCAGGGCTTCCATGCCGATAATTAGTTGCGAATTAAGCTGGGACAAGACGATAGCCTCTAAATGGAGCTACTACTCTCTCTAGCCTGGATCGGATTGCTGATTTCACCTCCTGTAAACCTCTACCGAGCTGGTTAACAATGTTAAGTCTACGCGTGTTCCTGTTCTCGTGAGGTATGGCTCCATCTACATTGTAATAGACTTCGCAGTAAGGGCAGAATCATCTCCCCATTGCCACGTCTAGAGAATCTTTCATGTGGGTATTCGTTTTCATGTCATCGATCGTGTCACCTTCGAATGCAATGCACATGTATATATCGCTTATCACCTCTTCTATTGCTGATGTTGTATTGAATTGATGGTTGTTAAATTGGTTAAGTATGTCTGAAACGTGTACGTTCCGTGGACGCTCGCGAAAACACCTTCAAGTCATCCTTAGCCTCACCCATAACCTTCTCCGCCTGTTTAGCGGGCGCAAGTTCCAAAATAAGTTGCGCTCACTACAGTTGATCCGTTCAAATTTTGATATGTCTTTTAAATCAACTGGATATTTAATACAATCCCAATTATACGCGTTTCTGAACTCTCTTGTTTGGTTTTGAGAAACTCGTGGAATCCTTTCTACATTCTTTGACCACAATGCGTACTTAAAAAAGTACTTATCGTCATTTTTAACGTTTATTACGGCCTCTCTACGTGTGATTTTACTTGGTAAGGCAATAAAGGTTGAACCTCCTAGTGCTACATACTTATTTATACGCAGTTCTATACCGATGATTTCTGAGAGAGACCATACACAAGTCTTAGCCTGGTATTCGGATTTCTCTTTCAAAGGTTTTGAAAATCCTTCATCAATTTTTTCTCGTACATTATCAATCACTAACACACGTTAGTTACTAATCTTGAACAATGCATCCATATACTCTCCTTCGCCCTTGAGAAATATAAGGATTAACCATAAATTGAATTTTATAGAATTATTCTCAATTACTTGTTCTTGAATATTCTCGGTGACTCGATCTGTGAGATTGGTTAGGAATGAAATAACGTCGTGACCCCCCTCCCCCTCTGGAGTTATCCGAAATGTTATTAATCTTGAACTAATCGCAGATTCTATTTCAATAAACCCTTTAGCTTTTTGAATAATTATGCTTTGTATATGCATCAATGCATTTTCATGTGGAAGAGCTTCATCTATTTTATAATATATTTCACAATATTGGCAAAATCGTCTACCTTTTTAACGTCTAGAGCATCTCTCCTCCTTTCATATGTTGCAAGATCCTCAATCGTATCATTATCAAAAACTACTCTAGCGTGAATTTCATTGAGTGACTGTTCAAGTTGATCTGCGGTGTTAATTTCTCCGGATTGGAAACGATTAAGAATTTCATAAATGTTTGACATGCTGTTGGTATGTGTAATACACCAGGAACGGGGAATTGAGTTATCTGTAATAAGAAAGCAATGCTAAAACCAAATTGGAGAATGTATGTAATGATACGGTGAAAATGCATGCGCAGTTCTTTTAAGCATTCTATATATTTTAGCAGGGAGAATTTTTTCATAGCGAGTTAAAATCTTGTCTCCTTCTCTTTATGCATAACCACGCACGTTCGTTATGCGATAACGGTATAATGTTTTTCGTTGTTTCGAGCAATCTTAACTATGTGTTTTGAAATTTGCTTTAATGATAAACGAAACAATGATTCCATCTATTTCATACTTGACTGTACTCTTAATAGTTATCAAGTTAATAAGGTGGTGTAAAGTAAAACTAATTCTTTACTTAAAACAGTACTTATCATCATTTTTAACGTTTATTACGGCCTCTCTACGTGTGATTTTACTTGGTAAGGCAATAATGGTTGAACCTCCTAGTGCTACATACTTATTTATGCGCAGTTCTAACCCGATGATTTCTGAGATAGACCATCCACAAGTCTTAGCCTGGAATTCGGATTTCTCTTTCAAAGGTTTTGAAAATCCTTCATCAATTATTTCTCGTACATTATCAATCACTAACACACGTTAGTTACTAATCTTGAACAATGCATCCATATACTCTCCTTCGCCCTTGAGAAATATACAGATTAACCATAAATTGAATTTTATAGAATTATTCTCAATTACTTGTTCTTGAATATTCTCGGTGACTCAATCTGTGAGATTGGTTAGGAATGAAATAACGTGTGGACTCCCCTCCCCCCTCTGGACTTATCCGAAATGTTTTTAATCTTGATCTAATCGCAGACTCTACTTCAATAAACCCTTTATCTTTTTGAATAATAATGTTTTGTCTATGTTTAGTTGTATTTTCATGTGAAAGAGCTACATCTATTTTATAAAACATTTCGCAATATTCACAAAATCGTCTACCTTTTTCAATGTCTAGAGCATGTTTCATCCTTTCATATATCGCAAGATCATCAATGGTATCATTTTCAAAAACTACTCGAGCGTGCATTTCATTAAGTGATTCTTCAAGTTTATCTGCGGTGTTAATTTCTCCGGATTGGAAACGTTTTAGAATACCAATAATGTTGGACATGTTCCTGGTATGTGTAATACATCAGGAACAGAGAATTGAGTAGGCAGGAAGTTGAGTAAACCGTTAGCAATTTTAAGCCCACAGGACCTTAACTGCTTACGGTTTTTGTTCATTTAATTTGGTCAAATGGAAACCTCGGCTCTTCCCCCAAGGGAAAAAATCTCGAATTGCAGAAGCGCTGTCTATTATCAAATCTCGCCACTGATGGAAATTGGCGGCGAGAAGCTTCTTATTTTGGAAAATCTGAGCCTAGAAGTCACCACACTATGCTGAGGAGCTTATTCTTGATTAAATAAAATCCCCAAGCCATTAATGCATCAGCTGAAGTTTTCGAAATGTCAAATGACAAGACTCGAGCTTTCCGGGATGAAAATTCAGCGGGTTTCACCAACATTGAGGATTCTGTAACTCCTGGTATGTATGTGTGTAAAGGAATCGAGCAGTGATGGACTGGGGCTTCTAGGTGGAGAGGGTGCAACATTACTCCCGTGTGTTGAATATTCTGGTAATGCTGGTACTTCGGCAAGCAGTTCCTCCAATATTGAGTTCTCCATTTGTAGGTTATGTTTGCTACGTGGATTAGGCCAGATATCAAGCTCCGACTGCAGTTTGTTTGATTACCCAACGAATGGTACACTTCCTGTACCCCTTCGCTTCTTCTTATTTCCCAGGTCTGAAGTGGAAGATGACTGCCTGGCGAGTGATGAATTCACGTTCGCTTAAAGGCGTATATTGTCGTGTCCCTAGGGGTCAAAGCTCAGTTCAGGATCTTTGCGGGTACAATTGAGTGAGTTCCACAATCAAACGGGTTACAAATTAACTTGTTAATTTGTAGAAAATGCTCTAGTCCTTTCGCGCATACGGGTTTGTGCTCTCGCCCTCTTCCAACTGCATCACTCTGGAACGAAGTAGCTGACAGTCCAACTCATGGATAAAGCGGTAGAATTCAATCAGATGTTCTGAGCGCTGGAAGTGACTCCCATCTGCAGTAAACTCTGTCTGAGAACCGAAATCCCCCCTAAATGGACGAGAAGGCCTTAACGTACCATCCAAAAAGTATGATTTTTTTCAATATCATCGCGAATATATCATCGCGAGTGAGTTGTGATGGTAACCAGTCATGCTTCCATTTCAATCGAACTTGAGGAGTAAATTTTAATGAAACAAGTTTTTCAATGAAAAGATTTAATTTTCAAAAAATTACAATTTTATCCTTCAAAAATATTTGAGGCCCAACTCCCTCAGAGGTTTCCTTACTAGTCGAACCCTCCGAGTTGGTGGTGGCGAGGGAGGCAACTCTTCGCCTGTGTGGAGTGTTACCCACTCCACCACCTGAGATTTAATGAATCCTTCGCTTTGAGCGTGGACCGCTCCTCCGGCAACTCCCATCGCTGCTGCAACGTATAGTTGATGGCGCCGGGCGGTTCTTCTGGCGTTGAATCTGAGATCGTCACTTCCCAGGACTGAGCTGGGGATGAGCCTTGAGATGGTTTGGAGAGGTCTAAGGGTTGGATAGGGTAGAGGTCAAGGAGTTGGTTAGAAGAGGAGCAGAGGGGAGGCGGTGGTAAAGGGAGTAATTGTGTCGAGAAGTCGGTTCGGATGGGAGAGGAGAGAGGAGGAAAACAGTCGGGGCACTCGGAAGCCGGCCTGATGGAAGTGTCAATGCTTCCTCCACAAATGTAGCAATGCCCTAGGTGAACGAGGACACTGCTGCAGATATGCCTTCGCTCCCTCACCAAATATTGCATCGTTTCGGAACAATGTTGGCAGATGAAATACCCCTCGGGGGTATAGAGTAGTTCTACGTAAACACACACCACTGTCATGGTGAAAATTCAGTGCTATGAAGTCCCTTCCTCTCTGCAAGCCTTTAAAAATCTGAATTATAAAGGGCGTCATGAATGGCGTTCCCTAATTGCTCCTGATAATTCTTATGAGAATCTCCTTGAACGATTTTATGTCCTATTGATAATTCCCTTATCGGAGAAAATTGGACTACAGTATAGTTCCAAAAGAAGAATTTCAAATAAGCTTCATTTGGATCGTTCAACGATCATCACCCCCGTCGGCGAGGATAGGCTATGCCCAATTTTTTGGCTTCACCCACCTTATTCCTATTTGTGTAGAAGGGGTAAGTTTATTTAAGGGGTAAGAAGGAGTAAGTTTATTTAAGGGAGATGCTTGCCTCGTAAGTCACCACCCTCGGTAATGGTTCCCAATAGGTAACTGTTACGATTTTCACGGCTGGCTGCGTTATCTCGCTCGCCCGTACGGTTACCAGCGCGAGGAAGGCGAGAAGAAAGCCGTAGGGGAGAAGCATTCTTATCTCCGCGCGGGGAGGGCACTTCCCGTTCTCTGATAACTGCATCCTATGACTGGCAGGCCCCGCGTGGTCTCCTTATCTTTGCTCCAATGTAAACAAAGAGGAACTCGCGGATCGGGGATGCTTATTTTCCCGTATCTCGTTGATCCTATGTGATTCCCCAAGGTGTGGGTCAGGAGATGGGTATAGTTAGTGGATGAGTGCCAGGATCAGTCTGGGTCCTTCTGTCTCCTTCCCAGTGTAGCTGAATAGGGGTAAGGAGAAAATCTGAAACAAGAGAACTGAAAAAATTGTTATACCTGTAGAGCATCGGGGAGGTCCCAATTTTCTATGTCCGACAGGGAGGCAGGAGGTATCACTTCGGACAGGGAGGAGACCGAGTCCCATCGGCACCGCACCCATAAGTCACTAATGGGCTCGGCATCCTCCCCATCCGTGACAACAGCATATGGATGGAGAGGGAGGGTGTGGGCCGGCCCCTCCCCGTAATGGCCCTCTCGGAACCTAAAAATGTTCCGTCCATGGTCCAGGATGGCTCTCCATTTGGCCACCTCTGGTTTCCCAATGATAAGGGGGCACGTAGCGTTGCCCCCCAAGCGGGCGGAGATCACCATCTCCGCCGCGCCCAATTTCACTCTAATGGGGATCGGGGTCCCACCCCACCCCTCTCCCTCCAAAATTCTCCCCGACACCATGCAGGGTGCCACCAAGGTGTGTCTGTTGTTGCAGGCAATCTCTATGTTAGGGCAGTATTGCTCTTCTACCCACCCCTCCACATAGTGGGCGTTATTGTAGCCCAGGGGCGACGCCCAGATGTTGGTGGCCATGGCGTGGAGCTGGAGTAAAAGAAACCAATTAGTATCATTGCCTCTTGTGGTAGGGAAATATTCTAGATACATGTACGGTATCCAGCTTCCCGTTTTTAACATTTACTTCATACGTCACGGGGCTTACTTGTCGCGTGATTTCGTAAGGCCCATAATAATTCGAGAGAACTTTTTCGCTCAGTCCGACCTTCCTAGTCGGAGTGTATATCCTAACGAGGTCTCCTTTTTTGAAGCTGACGTTTCGCCTGGTATTGTCGTATCTCACGGCGTCCTTTCCTTGCCTCTCGGCCAACCTTTTTAAAGCGGCTTAGCCCGACACCATCTGTCGCGAGCCTCTTGTTTTTCGCCCTCCCCTTCCTGAGCGAGGGCTACTTCGGGCGGTAGGACCGCCTCACGACCATAAACCAGGTAATAGGGCGATTCCTTCAACGAATCTTGTAGTCTTGTGTTATACGCAAAGGTGACTGGGCCCAGAAACAAGTCCCAATCCGTTTACTCAGAATTCGTGAAGGACGAGAGCATTTCTGCTATCGTTCGGTTCAATCTTTCCCTTCGGACCGTTCGTCTGCGGATGGTAGGCTGTGGTGAAACTGCTCACTACTCCCATACTACGTAGTAACGAGGTCACCATATCGGATTGGAACACTTTAGCCCCGTCTGAGAGGATAGTTGTAGGGCATCCGTGCTGACAAATTATCTGCTCAAAAAAAAATTGTGCTACTTGGCCGGCGGTTCCGTTTGGTACGGCCCGGGTTTCGGCATATCTAGAGGCGTAATCGGTGGCAACTATGACATATTTTTTACCCCTAGAACTACGAGTAATGGGGCCAAGTATATCCACCCCTAGCCGTTCGAATAGTTTTCCTGGTCTAATAGACAGTAGGAATCCACCTGGTCGAACATTTGGGCCCTTCCGGGCTTGACAATCGACGCATGAGTGGACGTATTTAAACGTATCCGGCTCCATTCCTATCCAATAGTATCGTGTTTTCAGTTTATCGTAGGTCCTAGCGAATCCTCGATGTCCTGAGAGGGGATCGTCATGGTGGGAGTACAGAATCTCCTTTTTTAAATCGTCGGGAATGACGGTTTAAAAAAGGAGATTCTTTAAAATGACATTTAGAAGGCTTGAGAGTAAGGCCGGCTGCTCGGAGTCTAAGGAAGACTTCCCGAGTATTTTGCACCAACTCGTCGGCGTTCTCCGCGAAGACTACTATATCGTCTAGGTAGACTAAGGCTTTCTTCCACTTCAGGTCTGACAATACGTTATCGGCTAGATATTGAAAAGTAGCCGGAGCTGAGCAGAGGCCAAACGGTTAAAACATTGAATTCAAAATGGCCGCCATCAGGGGATACAAAACTAGCTTTGCTCTTGTCTATTTCATTTAATGGGACTTATCAATAACCGCTGAATAGATCTAGGCTAGTAAAATATTTGGCCTTCCCTAGGTAGCTTAAAAGGTCATCAATCACTGGGAGTGGATTCACATCTTTGGTCGTAACCGCATTCAGTCGTCTGAAATCAACGCAGAATCTAAGTCCACCGTCCTTTTTCTTCACCAACACCAGAGGAAATCCCCAACTAGGCCTAGATGGTCTAATTTTACCTCGGCTTAGCATTTCTTTTATCTGTTCCCTAATGATTTCCTTCTCTTTATGGGACACTCGATATTGTTTAGGTGAATGGGCAACGCGTCTCCGGTGGGAATCGAATGTTCGACTAAATGCGTTCTCATTATCTGACTTGGCGTCCAAGCGAAAATATCGTGGAATTCTTCTATCAAGGCGTCAATTAACTCGCGTTCCCGTCGACTTATTTCCGTGTTAATGTCGAGCGGAACTCTATTTCCGTCCTCCAGCGCTATCTCCGAGGCCGAGGCAAAATTAATCTCTTCCACCTCGCCGTCTGCAATCTGTCTCGAAGTGGCCAGCGTGGTTCCCTTGAAGAGTCCTGTAGCGGTGATTTTTTATGACGGAAACAAAACCTTCCTCGGTCCTCGGGACTTCCACGCTTAGACCCTTTTCCCGGAAGATTGATGGGATTGATGTAATCTCTCCGCCGGTCGGCGTGCAGGAAGGCGAAATTGAACATTTGGCCTCGCCTCGGGCCGTAATAGTGAGATCTCCCGTGGCGAAAAATCTCATGGTTCGAGGGCGGCCCTCCTCGGAACCGGTTTTCGGCAGGGGGAGTTCGTCCTCCCACCCCCCCTCCGTCTTCTTCTTCACGGGGTGGGAATGGATTTCCACCTCCCTCTCTGTCCGAGCCAGATTATGCCTTTCCGCAAGTTAATGACAGCTTCCTCCTTAGCTAATGCTTCCATACCGATAATAAGTGGCCAATTAAGTTGGGGCAAGACGATAGCCTCTACGTAAAAAGTTTTTTCCTTTAGTTCAACCATGACTTGAGCGGCGCCGTTCACTTTCATTCTGCTGCCTTCTACTGACCTAATGATTTTCGATGTAGGTCGGATTGTCCCTTTCACCACGTCCGCTCTTACTACCGACGTTCCTGCTCCGGTGTCAAAAATAATGTCTTGGTCAGTTAGTCCTTCTACTTTTCCTTTTATTAAGAGGAGGCCGCTTTGTTTCTCAATCTGCCCCAAGAACAAACTCTCCCCTAGTTTGTCCCGGGCTGGCCGTTTCCCGGAGGATTTCCACGCGGAATATCCCGCTCGATCCTTTCGCTTGATCAAGCGGAGTAATTCCGCGCAGGTCTTGGGTTCGTGAAACAAAACGGCTTGGATTATATCTGATCTAAGTCCCTTCACTATGTTTCTCACCAAGTCTGCCTCGACCATGTTTGGATTAACTTCCTTACAGAGGGCGCGGACATCATAGTAATAACTAATAGCTGATTCTTCCGGTCCTTGTCATCTCTGAAATAAGCGATGTGCCTTATGTTCGAGTGTTCCCAACCCTTTGAATGTCGCAACGAATTCATTGGCGAAATCTTCCCATTCTCCCCTCATTGTTGCGGTGCTTACGTCGTGACTATCTAAACCGTGGAGCCAACGTAACGCTGATCTTTCCAATTAGCACGGAAATAATCTTAGCTTTTCTGCCAGGGCCAGCCATTTGCGGTTGCTATCTTATTGAAACGTTCTAGATAGTATTCCGCATCCTCGCCTCTCTCGCCGGAGAATATAGTAGGCGTCAGCTGGTGTCCTATGATCCTCGCTGGTCTATTTGGGCTAGTAACGGCCCTTTCTTCCACTATGTTAATTGAAATATTCCCATCATCTATAGGAGGGAGCGTCGGTTTCTTGGTTTCCTGCTCTTGACCTAACATCTTTCCTGCTTCGACAAATTGAATTTTTATCTCGGGCGGGGTTACGGGACTCTCCTGTCCTTCTTCGGATTCCTTATCGACCCTAAATTCAATTGGTAGGTTGTATATCGGTGTGGTGCTATCCTGTTCTCTCTCGGGTTCTCTGTCGGTCCTAGGTACGGTGCTATCCTGTGCTCCCTCGGGTTCCCTGTCGGAACTAGACCCGAGCGAAATATGGTATTGAGGGGGGTCTCCTTGGAGACGAGCGCTTTTTCGTGTTGGCGATCGAGGTGTGGGCATCGTCTGACGTTAATGAAATGTTTGCGGAACGCAGCACATACACAACCAATAAAATAAAGCAGGCGCGATGAACAAGAGGCAAGAAAAAATAACACTCAAAAACTTAAAAAGATACAAAGCTTTAAAATGAAATTATCAGTCGTTCATTTACGGACTGAACTATACGTGTCGTCGAATCAAATACGACCGTATTCTAAGGGTGTATATGCATCAGAAGGATGCGAGCGTCTTAAAATCTCCGACACAGACCAAGATTCACTACCCGGCGCCTCCACTATATGTTACAGACTATTCGTCTGCTAGGGGCGTAGTTCAGGTGGATCAGCGAATCTGGACAGATCGAAGAAATGAGAGACACTCCAGAGACTTAATTAAAGGCATTTTTTGCGGTATTTCGGACATAGCCTTACAAACGGGAGCTGAGGAGGAACGGAGCTGAAGGTAGGCAGCGGGCCTAGGTGCGACAGCGGCGGCGACTGTGGGTGACGGCGTCGGCGACTGTGGGTGACGGCGTCGGCGACTGTGGGTGACGGCGTCGGCGACAGGACGAGCGGCGATCGGGGTTCCCACGGTGGGTCGGCAGCGAGCGGCGAGTCTCGGCGTGAGCGGCGGTAGCGTAGTCCGCAGCGAAGGCTGGATCAACAGCTAGACGCTTTGTCAGCAAGGCTGGATCGACAGCGAAGGCTGGGTCGGCGGCGAGATGCGCTGCAACGAAGGCTGAGTCGGCGGTGAGATGCTCGATGTGTTCAGCAGTAGAGTTCTCAGCAGTAGAGGTCGCAGCCGTAGAGGTCTCAGCAGGCTCGTAGGTTCGTAGGCGAGGCTCCGGTTCTGCTCCCCCGATGAGTGTCTTTTCCATCGTTTGAACGGCCCTTATATACGGTTTTGGGCGGTGCCATTTCCTGGATTTCAGGTTGGGATTCGGGCGCACGTTCGTAGAGACCTTGTAGAGGCGGATGCTGGTGTGGATGGGGGCAGGTGGGAGAGTCGTCGAAGGGGTGTCGAAGGTCTTTGGAGGCAGGTGTTGAGGGGCAGGGGAAGTGGAGGGGCGGACCCAAGGCTAGGGCCCCTCCCCACTTATGCATGGCACTTCTACCTCTCCTCACTTTGAGGCAGGAGAGATAGAAAAGCCCTGTAAAATTCCTTGTGGTTATGGATTTTCCTGTTTGCCATATTCCTTCTGCTGCTTTTACTGCGCAATACTCATGAAGGGGACCTCTAGGCACGTGCATACTCTCGAAGGTGACTTTCCCGCACGTGCTGGGTCTGTTCATCGGAAATCACAGTAGTTGTGATGTTTCCTGTTTTTGAATAATGCTCCGTCGCTTTCCACTGCCTAATGTGGAAATGAATATTATAGGAAAATATATACCAGTGGCTAGGGGGTACGTGACAATATAGCCTTTGTTTAAGCGTTGTAGCATCGTGTTTAGTTGGAAAAACTGATGCCTACTCATCTATGCCTACTACTATAACCACAAGTATGCGAGAACTATACTGTCACAGTCTGTCGACTTGTAACAAACATGGTTATAGTTGATATTTAAACAATTGTGCTTACTTGTAACAAACGAGGTTGAAGCCGACATTTAAACACTAATGTGCTTACTTGTAACAAACGAGGAGTAGTGTTCGTTTTGTATATCCGGGCGCAAGGTTGCACTTGAAAATTGATTAACCTTTCACTTTCGGAGACGCCTGACCCACTTGCACTTTTCGCGCACGTGTCGAGGAGACGTATACCACCCTTCCACTATTTGTCCACGTGTAGAGGAGACACCTGCCCTTGGATAACTTCATTCCTTCCCACAGCTGCATACGCTTGCAACATTGCGATCGTTCTTTACGTCTCTCTCCCCTCCCATCTTCTCATACAGTATAAAAGCGCGTTAAATCGAAGCGATATATAATCGCTGACAAATATTCGTCACACTAGGATGTCTTCCCTACTCTCTGTGAAAGCTGAGCTTGGTGGGAAACATCAACTTGTCGTTGGCAAATTCAAGGATAAAGTGAGCAACATATATGAAGTGCTCCTCCCATTATCGCAACTGGGCAACAACGAAAAGAACGATCTTAATCTCAACATAGAATTTGAGGAAAAATACTATAGTGTTCAAACATATGAGCAAATCCATAAATATCGTAGGACAACGTGTAGCATTCTCAGGGTTTGAAAATCCTGAAAAAGAGGAAGAGGAACGTATCAACGTCTCCACGATCGAGCTCCTGAAACTCGAGGGCGATAAGCTGAAGAAGGCTGAGAGATAAGACCCATCCATCACGTGTCACGTCTACGATGTAAAGAAGATGAAGAAGATCGCTTATTCGGATGTAATCGTAAAGGGAAAAGGATCCGAGTTTATTTCAAAAGGTGGGAGAACGTCAACAGTGGGTGACCAATTCGATTTCACCTCACCTGTGACATTCACTACCGGGGAAAAGTCACTAATCGACTATTGTAATGTTTACGATGAACGAGGGAAGCATTTGGAAACTTATACTTTTATACTGAATGTTGTACCAACTGAATACACTTTATTCTAAATAAAAAAATCAAACCTTCTCATGTAGTTATCATTTCTCAATACCTTTTCCTTAATATTAGGAAAGAGGAAGGGAAGAATAAGAGGAAGGGTTGTTCAGTAAATAAAACACATAGCATATAGGTTTGACCAATTTATTTCATTTTTAACATATTTTATTTTGTGTACACCAATCTTCTAGCTTATGACAATTTTTTCTAGCACATTGCGGATTATTTTGAGAATGTGACTTAAATAAACAGTCTTCATTTGTTGTTAATTTCTTAAGTGAAGGACAAGCGTACATTTCCAATTTACCCACACATATTTCTTTGGGAAGGAGACTGGTCAAAAAGGATGACTTTTGAGCACCTTTTGTGAATAAAAACTGATATTCCTTTGTATATTCAAATAATATACCCTCCTGTTCCGAATACTATACATCCCGAGAGTATTCATTCAAGCCATGATAGTTGTAGTAGAAGTAAAAACGGACTTCTGGCACAATGATGTCACATGACGTCATAACATCCACAATCAAACGAAACAAGCCCATCTGTGAAGGTTAACGTGATCTAAAACATTAATTAGCGACCCACCCAACCCGAGTTGATCCAGATTGAGCAGCAGTTCTGGCGCAGTTGATTTTCGACTCCACCCAACACAGAACGAAAGTAATTAGAGTGTAATTATCTCTATTAATTACTCATCAATATTAAATTTGATTATTTCACTTGAAAGACAATTTTATTTCAGGTAAAAAAAGTTCTTAACTTTTTAAAAATTTAAGTGATAGTAAGCTTATAAATAAACGATTTACGATTGTATCTCTAATTTTAAATCTGGCGGTGATTATACAATGACATTTGTTGTTCAATCCCCGAACCATCACAACTTACGATGGCTTCCGACCTCTGTTGCACAATAATCGTACCATTAAGACTTATGACTTTAATTTATATCTGACGGTGGTTATCCAACGAACTCTTATGTTCATTCTTTGAACCATCTCAACTTACGATGGCTTACGACCTCAAGTGTACAATTCATAAACTACCACGACTTATGACTAATTTTTAACTTGGCGGTGAATGAAATCCACGTTGAGACCTCTATTGTGGAATCCCCGAATTACGACGGCTTAGTACATTAGCTATTTGATTGATATTAGGCTGATAAATAAATGATTTATGAATGAATATTTAATTGACAACTTTTGTTATAAAATTCTCAAACAACTAAAGATTCTATATTCAACTTCTCGGATTTTCAAGGCCCTCGATGGGTATATAAGGCCGATCCTCCAGCCATTTGGTACCAGCGGCTGAGAAACTATTTCTCAGTCAACGGTCCATCTAATACACCGTGTAGGCTACTTCAAGAGATCTTCGAACGTGAGAATGCTGAAACCAGGTGACTATAACCGTTCGCTCTCCCTATGAGCATTCGGATTTTTTAATAATTCTCAATAGTAACTTAGTATCTTCAAGCAAACACATAGGTTCTTAGGCTTAGGTGTTTAAGTTTTTAAAATTATACTATTTCTATAAGAGAACCTTATGAATCTATCGATAGCATTATAGATGATATTACCTTAAGACCACGTACAAAGACCCTTACCTATTTGACTAATAGCAATGTTAACTATTAGCAAAAATTTTATTGCACCAAAACAAAAATATAAAAAAATTTTATTTTGAGAAGAAAAAAACTTTTTTTTTGAAAAAAAAACTTATTTTTTATATTTTTCTTTTGGGAAAATACTATTTTTATTTTAAAAAACTTATTTTTTATATCTCTGTCGTTTATGGATGTAGAGGAATAAATGAAACAATAATTTCATTTTAACATAATATTGTTATTTTTCTTTATAATACTAAGTGTCTCCCCCCAACTGTTTTCATTGAACTTTTGGATTTCTTCGGGGGTGGCCTGGAACTTTTTAGGCAAAAATATGCTCCTGCGCCTCCCCCCGAAGATAATTTCAGCCACCAAGTATTTTCCGTACTTGGTGTTCTGCTCCCTCATACGCTCCACCTGGTACCCAACTCCCTCATCCAGCTCGTCCTTCCTTAAATAGGTCGTCTCCTCCTGCACGTTAAGGAAACGCGACTTTAAAGCTGCCATCTGTAACAAAAGGTAACTTAGAATGCATACAATAGTGATAATATAAAAATATTACTTGATATTCATAGCTATAAGAATATTCAATACCAATATGGAATATCTTTAATATTGGTGGCTGAAGGTACCAAAAAAAACCGATTCACCTTGTCTGTGAACTGGCATTATCGGTAACAACAAAATTAATATCTGTGGCAATCTTTTTAAATATAATCTGCCATATTCGATCACCTCTGTATATATTAAAATCTGCATCGCTATGCAATGAGTACTTACTTTCAACTTTGGTGAGGTAGATCTGGATATTTAATAGGCACGAGCTGAGAGGTTGGAGAGGTTGAAGCGGTGGAGAGTGATGCGGTGACAACTGCGGTGACTTTGGCGAGGTAGAGCTGACAGCTAACAGAGTTCAAGATTTCAAGCACGCTGGAGCACTGGTTGTAGTGATGAGCACGTTGGAGCACTGGTTGTAGTGATGAGCACGTTGGAGCTAACACTGGTGAGAGAGTGAAGTGGTAACTCCTTCTTCGGTCTATTTATACTATGATTTACCTCAAGAATTGAAGCAGGTTTGAACCTGTTTGAAGCAAACACAGTATAGGAACAAAAAATCCTCAATACACGAAGCAGCACGAAGCATATAAAATAAAAATCTCAGAATTCCAATCCACGGACCTCGACTCCCGACTCCAACCAACTCAAGGTTATCCAGATTGCGAAGCAGAGTTCTGACGGGCTGGCTGGTTGGCACGGAGCGGGCTGGCTGGTTGGCACGGAGCGGGCTGGAGATGTGGAGCTTGAAAGAAAGAAAGAAAAAAAGGAATATTTTAAATATGCATATATACGAATAAATAATTCAAAACTAAGTGTATTTAATTCAAGAATAATATAATTAATAATTATCTTTATTTTCCAATCATCTCCAGCCTTTGCCCATCCCAGATCAGCTTGAACAGCTGCTCCACCAGTTCATGAGGTCGACATTTTCAGTAAAAATAGCCGTATATCGCTTTGGGAGAAAAATCTTTCTCTCTCCCTGGTGGTAAATTGACCCCACCAGGGTCTCCCCGTATTTCGTGTTTATTTTCTCCAATTTAACAACTCTATACGAGTGTCCTACCTCCAATTCCTCCTTTCGGAGGAATGGAGGGCTGCTCGCGTTCACAGTCTGCAATCTCTTGTATAGACTCTTCATCTGAAAATGAAAATATCGTATCAATTCAAGAAAATAATGGGTCAATACGGAAATATTGTCACCCACGTACATAATAGTACTTACGTCGTTAACTGCTGGCGAACGAATGACAGTTCACGACAACTCCCTTTATGTACCCTCGATTTGTTGCAACCGCACGATCATATCATACACGCACGCGCTGCTTATTGCTCAACTTGGAAGCTCGCAGGATGACACCATCTTGCATGTGCGCTGCTTATTGCTCAACAGGTGGAGCGCGTGTAAGTGGGATAGGTCGAGGGCGAGCCGAGTTTCTCTAGAGCGACTCGTGTGCGATAAGACGCCAGTTAAGCGAATCGAGTGCGCGTTTCTAGAGCAACTCTGAAATATTTTTTAACACATTACATATTTATTATTTTAGAAAACTTTCCATACTGCCTCGCTTTCCATTATTTCTTAATGGTTTGCATATTTAGTCTTTAAATAAGACCGTGTGGGTTGATTAGGTTTTTTCGGAAGGATTTTTTCGGTTGGTTTAATGTTTTTTTTCGGTTATTTTCGGTTGATTTAATGTGGTTTTTTTAAATTCGATTCAATCTACGCAATAGAGTGTGTGATATCTTCACCTCTGGTAATGCATGATTGTCCAAACCCGAAAATCGTTGGCGCAGCATACATCATCTTCTCGGCTACATTAAAACCGGTCACCTTCCACCACCCCCACCAATTAATTCGTAATTTTCCCATTTTGTTTCCAACGTAATTAATGCATTCAGTGTGTCAGTCATCTGTTGGGTTGATAATGGCGGTTCATTTGGTGGGACACGTAAATTTAATGACACCGTGTATTCTGCGTCGTCATATTCGCTATCCTCTTCTTTTTCCTCGCTCTCATATTCATGACATGCGACGTTGAGAAAGTGTGCTAGTTGCCGTGGAGCCATTACAAAAAATGCCTCGTGTCGTTCAACGAATGACAGTTCACGACAACTCCCTTTATGCACCCTCGATTTGTTGCAACCGCACGAACTTATTGCTCAACTTGGAAGCTCGCAGGATGACACCATCTTGCATGTGCGCTGCTTATTGCTCAAATGGTGGAGCGCGTGTGCGTGAAATAGGTCGAGGGCGAGCCGAGTTTCTCTAGAGCGACTCGTGTGCGATAAGACGCCAGTTAAGCCGTTGAATAATCAGCGGAATGCTTTCTGCTTGCTCGCGGGAAAGAGAGAGACAAGCATACGCCAATTGGTTAGAAAGAAAGGCCTTGGAAAAGGCCATGCTTCGTTTATATTTCGGTTTTATTTCGATTTTATTTCGGTGTTTATTTCGTTTTTTAATTTTTGGTTTGTGTCTCTTTATTACATAAACTTCTTTCTTTCGTTTCATTCGTGATCGATTTCTCGTATTCGTCACACAAGTACATGAACTTCTCTTTCTCGTAACCGGAATAAACGCCGTTTTGAAAGAAATATTTCGGTTTATAATGATGTGGGTTAAAATCGTCGGATGTTTGAGTGAAGTTGTTCATCGTCTTGTAAATCGTGAATTCTAAGGAGTCGATCATTCTCCAGAAAATCGTATTGGGAGGATAACCGTAAAGAACTCGGAGCTGCAGTGGATGAAATGGTGAATTTGTCGTCTGGAAAAAGAAATTATGGGTGGCTAATCGGAATATATAAAGGTAGTTAATTAGACACCTCGGTATGAACGTGTCCAAATCCCTATATATGTCTTTTGGTCGTCGACATAGCCACCCCCCATCATTCGTTCTCACCATCTCCTTCCTTGCTTTTATCATCTTAAGATTTATGCATACCGCAGCCAATATCTTTGAGCTCAGTGGATGGTATCTCAACTCTTCCGTTTCCATCGTGAGAATGAATGTTTCCGCGAGCGCGAGTGGTGAGGGTTTCGAAATGAAAGAGGGGAAGGATGATGATAAAGGAACTTCACTTAATCAATTCCGTATAGAAGCTCATAGGTGTACCAAACAGCGCCAATAAAAATAATTTCCATATGTGTATACCATCTATTCGTATCGCGGCGCGAAATGACCACGACGTCGATGCGCCCTAAAAACCTACATACTACTACTACTACTAATTCTCAAACAACTAAAGATTCTATATTTAACTTCATGGATTTTCAAGGCCCTCGATGGGTATAAAAGGCCGAATCTCCAGCCATTTGGTACCAGCGGCTGAGGAACTATTTCTCAGTCAACGGTCCATCAACGTGTAGGCTACATCAAGGATATTCGAACGTGAGAATGCTGAAACCAAGTGACTATAACCGTTCGCTCTAATTACGAGCTTTCGGACTTTTTATAATTTTCGTTTTATAATCTTCGAACGCGAGAATGCCAGGGGACTATATCCGTTTGCTCTCACCCTGGGCTTCCGGATTTTTTTATAATTCTCAATAGTAACTTAAGTATCTTCGTACAAACACATAGGTGCTCTAACAATGATGTTAAGGTTTTCAAAATTATATTTTTTCTATTGATTAGAGAACCTTGTAAATCTGCTAACAGCACCAGATATGCATATATGATAATACCTTCTTTGATATCACCTTAAGATCACGTACAAAGACCCTTACCTATTTGACTAATAGCATAGTAAATGATTCCAAAAAAAATTTATTGTACCAAAACAAAACAATAAAAAAATATATAAAAACCTCGTTTATTATATTTTTATTTAAAAAACTCATTTTTATATTTTTATTTAAAAAACTTGTTTTATATTTCTATTTTCAAAAATCCATTTTTATATTTTTATTTAAAAAACTCATATTTTACATTTTTATCGTTTATAGACAGAGGAATAAATGAAATCAATAATTTTATTTTAAGACAATTTTATTATTGTTTCATTACATGGAAGTGTTCTCCCCAACTATTGTCATTAAATTTTGTAATTTCCTCGGGGGTGGCTTGAAGCAATTTAGGCAGGAACATGCTCCTGCGCCTCCCCCCGAAGATAATCTCCACCACCAAGTATTTTCCATATTTGGTGTTAATTTTCTTCAACCCCTCCACCAGGTATTCCATCCCCTCATCCTACTCGTCCTTCCTCAGGAAGGTGCTCTCCTCCTGCACAGTAGAAAACGTGAATCTAACGATAGCATTATAGATGATATTACCTTAAGACCACGTACAAAGACCCTTACCTATTTGACTAATAGCAAAGTTAACTATTAGCAAAAATTTTATTGCACCAAAACAAAAATAAAAAAAATTTATTTTGAAAAAAAAAAACTTTTTTTTAAACTTATTTTTTATATTTTTCTTTTGAAAAAAAAAACTTTTTATATTTTTCTTTTGGGAAAAAACTATTTTTATTTTAAAAAACTTATTTTTTATATCTCTGTCGTTTATGGATGTAGAGGAATAAATGAAACAATATTTTTATTTTAACACAATGATGTTATTTTTCTTTAGAATACATAGTGTCTCCCCCCAACTGTTTTCGTTAAATTTTTGTATTTCTTCGGGGGTGGCCTGGAACTTTTTAGGCAAAAATATGCTCCTGCGCCTCCCCCCGAAGATAATTTCAGCCACCAAGTATTTTCCATACTTGGTGTTCTGCTCCCTCATACGCTCCACCATGTACTCAACTCCCTCATCCAGCTCGTCCTTCCTTAAGTAAGTCGTCTCCTCATGCACAATTAGGAAACGTGACTTTAAAGATGCCATCTGTAACAAATGGTAACTTAGAATGCATACAATAGTGATAATATAAAAATATTACTTGATATCCATAGCTATAAGAATATTCCATGCCAATATGGAATATTCTTAATATTGGTGACTGAAGGTACCAAAAAACCGATTCACCTTGTCTGTGAACTGGCATTATCGGTAACAACAAAATTAATATCTGTGGCAATCTTTTTAAATATAATCTGCCATATTCGATCACCTCTGTATATATTCAAATCTGCATCGCTATGCAATGAGTACTTGCTTTCAACTTTGGTGGGGTAGATCTGGATATCTAATAGGCACGAGCTGAGAGGTTGAAGCGGTGACAGAGTGATACGGTGACAACTGCGGTGACTTTGGTTAGGTAGAGCTGAGAGCTTACACTGGAGAGGTTGAGATTACAAGCTCGCTGGAGCACTGGTTGTAGAGTGATGAGCACGTTGGAGCTAAGACTGGTGAGAGAGTGAAGTGGTAACTCCTTCGGTCTATTTATACTAAGATTTACTTCAAGAATTGAAGCAGGTTTGAACCTGTTTGAAGCAAACACAGTATAGGAACAAAAAAATCCTCAATACACGAAGCAGCACGAAGCACATAAAATAAAAATCTCAGAATTCCAATCCACGGACCTCGACTCCCGACTCCAACCAACTCAAGGTTATCCAGATTGAGAAGCAGAGTTCTGACGTAGTTCATTGTTCCGCCGACCTCGACTCCTTACCTCCACCCAACTCAAGGTTATCCAGATTGAGCAGCAGAGTTCTGACGCATTTCATTGTTCCGCCGATCTCGACTCCTCACCTCCACCCAACTCAAGGTTATCCAGATTGAGTAGCAGAGTTCGAGCGCAGTTAATTGTTTTTGTTCCACCGGACAAAATCTGGCACGAACAAGTTTTGATGCAGTTAATGTTTTGTTCAACCGACCTCGACTCGTTAATTTTCGACTCCACCCAACCCAAGGTGATCTAGATTGGGCAGCAGAGTTCTGGCGCAGGCCATTATTTTTTTGTTTCATCGGACTCGACTCAACTGACAAGATCCAGCATGAACAAATTTAGACGCAGGTAATGTTTTGGTAATTGTTTTGACTCGTCTGGCAAGGTAAAACTAACCAATCAGAAGTACCAGAGTTCTGTGAGGTGAAACAGTTTCAACAGTTGAGAAAGACAATCACTACGCAGTACCGCAATGAGAAGTTCCTTATAAACACTATCTCAAAATCATCAGTTCCATTCCAACACTCGAGAGAGAGAGAAAGTCATTTCTGTTCCAACACTCTTGAGAGAAAATTCCATTAGTTCACCTCCTGTTTGAGAAAACACGTTCAGCTGTAAAACATCCTATCATTTCAACTGTAAAACATCCTATCATTTCAACTGTAAGTAATAATATTAATACTTAATATTTTATCTGTACAGATTTGGTAGGGCTTGTTCAAAATACAACTATTGTCGGATCAAATACGTCATAATTTATACGTATATCCTCACCGTTCAGATCTTTCAACTCGTACGTGGGTATCACTCTCGATTGATTCACACCCTCGACTTGAAATATTTCGCTGGTGTAATGACGTGTATATCCTTTTGCAAATGGGAGTCGTTCTTTACTAATTCTGACGTAATCACCCCCTTTATATTTAACCTTTTCGCTAATAAGAGATTTCCTTGAGCGAATAGCGATTGAGAATGCATTTCTCTCATTCACCGCAACAGGTTTAACACCTAAGCTGGAATGTACGCTATTATTATAACCATTCACCAATTTGGGTAATATATTCACGTAATTGTACGTTGAATATCTAGTGAAATACTTATACATTTTAGATTTTATAGTACGATTGAAACGTTCAACGAGACTATCCTTTATGTCTGGATTGTTTGTTGTGTAAAACCTTACACTGCGATTCGAAAGAAAAGTTTTAAATTTACTATTTAAAAATTCACCACCCATATCACTTTGAATTTTCAATGGTTTTCTTTCACGAAAAATATCATTTAACGCCTCGACTTCCTCCACTGGACTTTTTTCCGCAAAGCTCTCGCCCACGCATACCTCGAAAATAAATCGATCAACGTCAAAATATAACAATATTGTCTGTTGAATTTGACAATTTCCGTATCGGTATTAGTATATGCAAGGGAGACGTTCTTCAAATATTTTTGTAATATTGTCTGATAGTTAAAGTCATACATTATGGCCCGTTGACGTCTAACACGCAGAAAATTATATATATCGGTTTCTTCATTTCGGTAGTCACCTTTCGCATGTGCACGGCCACCAGAGTTTCCCTGAAAATTGTCCTGTCCAAAAATGTCGATTTAATAATCAATTTTTGTAATTTATATTCGTTCGTCACTAATTGCATGTTAATTCTTTTACGTACATTCGCCATTGTCTTTCCAAATACGGCATCATTCATTAGCTTGCAGAAGTTGTTTTCGAAGTCGTTAGTAGCTAATTGTCTTCGAGTAGTGTTCAGATCAACATATGTCCTTAACCAAGGTGATTGGCTAAATTCGATAACTCTATGTGTCCTTTTTAAAAGAAGCCCAAGAGAAAGAGATTGCTTTAGATTGACGTAATGAATGACCTATTTAGTCCACACTAGCGTTGTAATTAGCTTTCTATGTTTCCCGCCGGGGGGAACTCGGGTTTTCCGGACATAACGGAAAATCGGAATGTGTATCGTAGAGAGACTGCGGATACTCGAGATCAACCTCTAGAATGTACCCCTTCTCGTTCACATCTGAAATTTCTGCGACCTCAAAATTTGTAAATTCATCATCGGAGAGCCATCTAAAATTTGCATATGGTAGTGGTCTTGATAGAGCCCACGCATAGAGGGTATTAGTATCAAGATAGGTAATATAGTTATAGTCAGCTTCGGGTTTATAATTCTTCATATGTTGGCTGTTCGCCTCACAATACCTTTTGCAGCATTGTGAAATACTACCATGAATCCCCTGCTCGATCATAAGCATCATATCGTAGTTCGTCAAAAGCTCTAACTCGATCCCAGTCTGTTTTAACATGGCATCGAATGTTAACCCTGGAGCAGTATAATGCCGCGCGGGATCTAGCCCGCATGCGTCAGAACAAACGTCCCGAAATTTTTCGAAAACGTCGGTCAAAAGTGTAACGTCACTTTTCAAGTACATGTCACTGTATTCTCCTAATGTATTGAATTTGAATGATGTCCAGAAGTGTCTAGCGTGAGCATAAATATCGTCTAAAATATCAATATCTGTGAGCTTATTATAAAATCTCTCCTTGTAGTCTCGATAGTTCGATGAGT
Source organism: Platycnemis pennipes (assembly GCA_933228895.1). Taxonomy (NCBI): domain Eukaryota; kingdom Metazoa; phylum Arthropoda; class Insecta; order Odonata; family Platycnemididae; genus Platycnemis; species Platycnemis pennipes. The sequence continues at coordinate 17,097,181 of OW121858.1, read as the reverse complement.
TCAGCCAGAGCAGCAGTACAACAAAAGAAGGTCTCAGCAGGCTCGAAGGCGAGGCTCCAGTTCTGCTCCGATGAATGAATTTCCTCCGATGAATGTCTTTTCCTACGCTTGGATGGCCTTCATATACAGGACGGCCTTCATATACATGGGGGCAGGTGTTGAGAGCCAGGGGAAGTGGGGGGGCTGCCTCAAGGCTAGCGCCCCCTCCCACTTATGGATGCTGGGTTAGAGGAAGAAGGGAGAGAGTTGCGATGCACGGAAAATCCTTGTGGTCATGGATTTTCCTGTTTACAATATTCATTCTGCTGCTTTTACTGCGCAATACTCATGAAGGTGACATTCCGGCACGTGCGCACTCACGAAGGTGACTTTCCTGCACATGCTGGGTCTGTTCATCGGAAATCACAGTTGTTGTGATGTTTCCTGTTTTTGAATAGTGCTCCGTCGCTTTCCACTGCGTAATGTGGAAATGAATATTAGAAGAAAATAAATTCCAATGGCTAGGGAGTACGTGACAATATAGCCTTTGTTTAAGCGTTGTAGCATCGTGTTTAGTTGATGCATACTGATGCCTACACATATGTCTACTACTATAACCACAAGTATTGTATACTTCATGGAGTGCACTGTCACAGTCAGTCGACTGCTAGGGGCGTAGTTCAGTTGGATCAGCGAATCAGTACAGGTCGAAGAAATGAGAGACACTCCAGAGACTAATTTAAAGGCATTTTATTGCGGTGTTTCGGACATAGCCACTTACAAACGGGAGATGTGGGAGAATGGAGATGTAGGTAGGCAGCGGGGGCTGCTCTGAGGGTGACGGCGTCGGCGGCAGGACGTTCGGCGATCCGGGGTTCGATGGGAATTCGGCGGCGAGCGACGAGACTCGGCGGGGAGTAGCTAGACAACAGCAAGGTGTTCCCGGTGAACGCAGGCTCGACGGCGGGGAGTCTTGATACCAGCCGGATAGATGACAGGAATCTCGATGATCGCTGGTTCATCCTCGAAGAATCTCGAAGTTCAGCAGGAACAGCAACGGAGAATCTCGAAGTTCAGCAAGCACAGCAGCAGAAGGTCTCAGCAGGCTCGGTGGTTTCGAAGGCGAGGCTCCAGTTCCGCTCCCCCGATGAATGTGTCTTTTCCATCGTTTGGACGGCCTTTATATACGGTTTTGAGCGGTGGCGTTTCCCGGATTTCAGGTGGAGAATCGGGCGGTGTTGCAAGTCCGTAGAGACCCTCTAGAGGGCGGATGCTAGAAGTCGGTGGGGATGGGGGAAGGAGGGAGTGTGTGTGAGGGGGTGCCGAAGAGCCTTGGAGGCAGGTGTTGAGGGGGAGGGGGAGTGGAGGTGCTGCCTCAAGGCTAGCGCCCCCTCCCACGTATGGATTCTGGGTTTGAGGAAGAAGGGAGAGAATTGCGATGTACGGAAAATCCATGTGGTCATGGATTTTCCTGTTTGCACTATTCATTCTGCTGCTTTACTGCGGAATAATTATGAAGGTGACTTTCAGGCACGTGCCGAGGTACAATACTCACGAAGGTGACTTTCAGGCACGTGCCGAGGTACAATACTCACGAAGGTGACTTTCCTGCACGTGCCGGGTTTGTTCATCGGAAATCATAGTGGTTGTGATGTTTCCTGTTTTTGAATAATGCTCCGTCGCTTTCCACTGCCTAATGTGGAAATGAATATTATAAGAAAATATATACCAGTAGCTACGGAGTACGTGACAATAATATGGATGACGTTGTTGAAGTCTTGAACGAACGAGCAAAGTAGAAAGTGGAGGCTGTATGTTCGTTCCACTATTAATGACAATTTTGTTGTGCGACTTCATCCAATGGCATATCAGATGTTTCTGGATGAAGCTCTCTATTTTGTTTGCGGACTAGAAAACTGTATAGGACATTTCCATGTCAAAATATATCGACATACCTTTGATCACAACGATTGGTTGATTTATGCGATAAATTCGCATTTAATGTCTGACCGAACAAGTCATGGGATGTTTATTTAGAACATCGAAATTGCAAAATATATCTCGATAATATGATCGAGATAATAGGAAATAAAAAGTTTTGGTGTCCCAATTGCATTTGCACCCCACTTTTCGAGTTGGATAACAACCCCCCAGCCCACCCATTATCTCCATTTCAAAACGCGAGACGTACATCCCCTAACGTTAGAACAATGAATATTAATTATAGCTCTTTTTCGGAGGTGACCAACAGCTAAGGGAATTTGCACCATTTAGTACGGGCGGATAATCGTGTAGTGAAAAAGTGGACAAAAACTTGGCGTTTGCATAAGCTACCTGTTAACGAAAAGAGCCAAAAGGGTCCACGGTTTAACGTCCTATCCGACGGATGCAGTACTGAACATGAGGTTCTCTACAGACAACAATTATATAAGGAAAGGTTTCCAACTGAAAAATCCCTGCTACTGCAGAGAAGGAAAAACGTACAACCTAGGGAGTGTCGTAATCGTGTGTTATTACAAGTGCATGATAGCATACGTTTTCAATACACAGACTGAATCTTCGAATTAGCTTTGTCACGTAGGAGGGTTATTTTTTCCTCCCTCCATTTCTCTCATAAGGTGAGCTTTCACTTTGGTGTGGAGGTATGAGGTGTCTCTACGGGCATATTAAGGGGGTTTCTTTCTAAGGTGTTCACTCACTTCAGCAGCTCGAGCAACGGTTTCCAGCACCGGCTAAATCAACGCTGTCTCCAGTACCACACTGTTGTCGCACACACGCTATTGTCTCCATCGCCGACTCCTGCTCCGTCTCCATCGCCGACTCCTGCACAGTCTTCAGTACCTCACCGTCTCCAGTACCATCTTCAACACCAACTCCCGTTTACGTAAGTATCGACTCGTCCTTATAATCCATCCATATTCTACCTCAATCTTTTTTGGTTATAACTATCTTTAACGACTATGACCCCTCTCTTTCTCGTTTTATGACACTGCTTACTACAGAATGATTGTTCCCATCTCGTTCAGGCCATTCACTTAAGTTCGGGATCGAGGAGGGACCGGGTGTGATCGATAGTGATTTTAGAGGAGAAATTAGAGTTCTTCTTTGTAATCATAGCGATTATGATTTCCATGTGTTGAAGGGGGATAGGATATGCCAAATAATTTTTGAAGAGATTGCTGTGGATATCTCATTCTTAGTGACTGACGCGGTTGGTCCAGTTACTAACCGCGGTCAAAGAGGGTTTGATAGTTCCAATGCTCTTCCTACTCCTCACGTTAAATGGTATGAGATGGAGCTGGACATTTGGACCTAATTACTATACATAAGTTACTTTTTTTCGTTCACCTAATTCATCTTACTTATGTGTGTATTTTCTCAAGTTCTTTTTTTTCTCTTTCAGGATGACTTCGACCACCGACATCGCCAACATCTCCGACACCCCCATCAACACCCCCGTTACCCCCTCTACCTCCTCCCCCTGCGTTCGAGAGAAGCTGTTGCGGATGCAGGAGTCCTTGAAAAAAGAGGACTTGGGAGGTAGTCGTTGCCTCCATAGAATACAGACGAAGGAAGGGGAGAAATATATATCTTCCGTGACATTTAATGTTATTTATTGAAGATATTGTTACAGACTATTCGTCTGCTAGGGGCGTAGTTCAGTTGGATCAGCAAATCTGGACAGGTCGAAGAAATGACAGACACTCCAGAGACTTAGTTAAAGCCATTTTATTGTGATATTCCGGACATAGCCACTTACAAACGGGAGCGGAGTGAGAACGGAGCTGTAGGTAGGCAGCGGGCCTAGGTGCGACAGCGGCGGCGACTGTGGGGGTGGCGGCGTCGACGATAGGACGATCGGCGATCGTAGGTTCCACGGCGGTTCGGCGGCGAGCGGCGAATCTCGGTGGGGGTGGCGGTAGACGAAGTCCGCAGCGAAGGCTGGATCAACAGCTAGACGCTTGGTCGGCAAGGCTGGATCGACAGCGAAGGCAGGGTGGCGGCTGGAAGCTCGGCAACGAAGAATCTCGACGTTCAGCACGGAGAGTGTCGAAGTTCAGCAATGAGCAGCAGCACAGCAGTAGAGGTTCCAGTAGGCTCGTAGGCGACGCTCCAGTTCTGCTTCCCCGATGACTGTGTCTTTCCATCGTTTGGACGGCCCTTATATACGGTTTTGGGCGGCGTCGTTTCCCGGATTTCAGGTGGGGACTCGGGCGCACGTCTGCCGAGACCTTGTAGAGGCGGATGCTTGAAGTCGGTGGGATTGGGCTGGTGGGAGTGCGATCGAAGGGGTGTTGAAGGTCTTTGGAGGCAGGTGTTGGAAGACAGGAGAAGTGGAGGGGAAGACCTAAGGCTAGGGCCCCTCCCCACCACATTGCATTTCAGCCCCTTCCACTTTAGGTCGGCAGGGACAGAAATGCAATGTAGAATCCCCTGTGGTCATGGATTTTCCTGTTTGCCATATTATTCCTATTGCCCTTTCTGCGCAATACTCATGAAGGTGACTTTTAGGCACGTGTGTGCTCTCGAAGGTGACTTTCCTCACGTGCCGTTCTGTTCATCGGAAATCATCGTGGTTGCGATGTTTCCTGTTTTCTGCATAATGCTCCGTTGCTTTCCACTGCGCAATGTGGAAATGAATAATATAAGGAAAAAGATATACCAGTGGCTAGTGGGTACGTAGCAATATAGAAATGTGGAACAAAGAAAAAGATCAAAGATGTTCCATAGGCAGAGAGAATAAATTTATACGCTTGATGTGATTTCTTATTTTACTATTTCTTAACCCTCCATCCTCCATATGCACTTTGAAATATGAGTAAGAATTTTATGCGTGCAGTTATACCGTACATTTTAGAATTTTAACGGGCTTCGTATCTCTTCAAATAACGAGGTTAATGGGAATTTTCCAAATCATAGGGAAAAAATATTTTTTAAAAAATATTTATTAAAATACCTTTTTTTAATTTTATTCTATTATCTATTATTGATAGGTTTTGCCTATTTCTAGTCACAGCATTCGTTTCATGCTATTATTTTCTTATAGTATAACATTATGGCTATCAGCTATCTTCACCTGACGCCTCTTCCTCTGTTTCATTTTACTCTACCGCTAAAGTTTCTTTCATCGATGTTAACAATTCCCTCGCTGACAATAAATTCAAAACCACCCCCCACATCAACCCCACTGACATAGTTCAGTGTTCACATTAAATCAGCTGCCATCCCTCACATACGAAACGCTATATACCCTTCTCTCTCTCCATTCCTTGGTTATCCAGGGAACGCGACCGACAGCTGAGGTTATTTGCGCCATTTATAATAGGTCGGGTAATGGTAGGAACATTTAAGGAAACGGAGGAAGGGTGGAGAGAAACCCGGCGTCTGCATTAGACTACTCTTGACGAAAGGCGCCAAGGGGACCACGGCTTAACGTCCCATCCGACGGACGGAGTACTGAACTTGAAATGCCCTCCACTAGGCACTCATTTGGGAACCGGTTTTCCGCTGAAAAATCTGCCACTGCTGGGAATCGAACCCGGACCCTCGGGTTTGGGCGGCCAGTACTCTTACCACCTCACCAACCTCCATTACCCTCACAATTCGTGGCCACCGCATTTGCAATGACCCGGACTCCCTACAAGCATTCCCTGATTTGGTCATTTATCCTAGCTTGCTTCCTTTGGATGGTTCTTGTTTCAAATGGTTTCTGCTAGTATTCCAGTACCATATCACAATCTTGAGTATTAAATCCATACAAACAATTTAGTCAGTTTGACATAATTTACAGTATATCCTTGGCAGAGACACGTCCTGATTTTGTCATTTATCCTAACATTTTTCTCTTGGTTGGTCCATATTTCTAATTCTTCCTGCTAGCATTCTCTTTACCGATGAAGGATAACCCTCGATGGAAAAAGATTTTCGATGGAGATTGCTTCACTTCCTTTTTGAAATCTTTCATTCCATTTAATTTCCATATCAATCGGTCTTTCTCGCGAAGTTTTGCTTGAAGCTCATTCACCTCATCCTTCAGCCTTAAGTTGGTCTCCTTCAGTTGAAGAAGATATTTAATCTTTTGTTTTTTAATTTGATGGCACAGGGATGCTGCTTGCTGCAAAGCAATTTCCTCTAATTCTTTTTTTTTTCTTTTGTCACATTGGTTAAAGCTTGACGTTCCAGTTCATACAGCTCTAGTTGTTCTCTAAATGGACCAATTAAGAGTTCCAAATTTTGGATCTGGTCATTTTTATTATGAAGTTCACTTTCCAACTCATCATTCTGATTTCGATATACTGCTGCTGTTGCTTTACAGTATATCCTTGGCAGAGACACGTCCTGATTTTGTCATTTATCCTAACATTTTTCTCTTGGTTGGTCCATATTTCTAATTCTTCCTGCTAGCATTCTCTTTACCGATGAAGGATAACCCTCGATGGAAAAAGATTTTCGATGGAGATTGCTTCACTTCCTTTTTGAAATCTTTCATTCCATTTAATTTCCATATCAATCGGTCTTTCTCGCGAAGTTTTGCTTGAAGCTCATTCACCTCATCCTTCAGCCTTAAGTTGGTCTCCTTCAGTTGAAGAAGATATTTAATCTTTTGTTTTTTAATTTGATGGCACAGGGATGCTGCTTGCTGCAAAGCAATTTCCTCTAATTCTTTTTTGTTTCTTTAGTCACATTGGTTAAAGCTTGACGTTCCAGTTCATACAGCTCTAGTTGTTCTCTAAATGGACCAATTAAGAGTTCCAAATTTTGGATCTGGTCATTTTTATTATGAAGTTCACTTTCCAACTCATCATTCTGATTTCGATATACTGCTGCTGTTGCCACCACTCTGCCAACTGCAGCTTGAAGGTCAGTTAAATATTTACAGACAGTTTTTTCCCAGTCTACATCATAAGTTTGGGTAGTATATGTTACGTATTCATGGCTACTTTCATTTTCCACCGATTTCCCTCCCGACCGTTTGAAAACATCTTCTACATCTTCGTTCAGATTTAACAAGGTTTCAGCAATACTCTTTATGTAGTCTTCATCAATTCCTCTTAGATTTTCGTACTTTGATGAATGCTCATCAATTTCTAATTGCATTTTTGCTATAGAATCTTTTTGTTTGCAACATTTCACATGCGAATCAATCAAGCTGCATCTCAAATATATTTTTTCCTCATTATTCATGATGATTTCGAAATCCTTTTGTATACATGCGTTATAGAAGTCCTTTACAATACTCTGAAAATGAGTTTCTTTATCAGTCATAAGATCTTGCACCTGTGTCAACTGACCACAAAGATACAGACTGGAGGCCTTATTAGCTTCAATGTCCTTTGTAAGTTGTGTAACTTCCGATCGTAGATCACAGTTCTTCTTCTCCTCATTTGATAATTCCACTCTCAAACGTTCATTGCAAGATTTACTTGCTGAAAGACTCTTATCAAACTCTTTTATATCACTGTCATATTGCTTCTGTTTTGCTTGCAAATGATTGCGAGCAGCTGTCAGTTCATTTATGTCATTAGCCATATTACAGATCACAAGGTGATAGTCTATTATTTCATCCGGGCATTGCGGGTGAATTCTCTGCGGAATGGTCAAACCAACCTAACAGCTGTCTCAAACGTTCAATTGACACGGGACCTGCCGAACGAATTAAATCTTGGGTGGGGATAGGATACTGCCTAATAAGAGCGGTTAAAAGATCGGGATCATTCACGTCAAATCCGCTAAGTCTAGCTAGGGCGATCTTTCTCGTGAGGTATTCCTTCATGGTCCCATGAGTGGGACGGTGATATCTCCCTGTCGTCACCTTCATTTTATAGGAATATCGAGTATCGTATTCCCATTAATTTTCTAAGAACTTCGCCTTAAATTCGGAATGAGTTAGCGGGATTGGGTCCAACGAATCACTCCACATTTTAGCTTTACCTTCTAACAAGTAAATGGCAAGGCGGGACTGATGCTCGGGCTGAGTGTTGGTAAGACTAAAACAGTCTTCCAGATCTCTGATGAATGCTAATGGATTTTCGGATGGCCTTTCTCTAAAGACTGGCTCAGTTACCGGGACTGAAGTCAGGGCATCGACAGAAGGGACGGGTCGCTGGGGGCCTAATTCGGCGATGCGCCCATTCAGTTTGGCTAGCTCACCTACAATAGGAGGCATTGTCCGTTTCAAAACCGCGATGTCATGTTCTATACCTCTGCGCGAACATTAGAAATTTCATTGCGGCATTTATTTATTTCTGCGGATTTCGCGTGGGACATTCTCTCGAGTTGTATTTTAAAGTTCTCTTCGACCCTTTTTGTTTCGTGACTGACCTCGGAGCGCACAGCTGCGATGTCGGAGCTAAAGGCTTCCAATTTTGCGTTAATAGAGCTTATAGAGAGGTGGCAGGTGGAGGGGATTATATCGCGAGGGGAGTGGTGACGGGCATATCGTCTTTCACTTCGGTCGTATCCTGCACGGGACTCGGAATGAAATTCTTTTGTTCTTTTTACATTTTGCAAAAAATTAGGAAACATGATAAAAAATTACCAAAATGGCAGATTGCGTTGTTATTTATAAAAATCGAAAAAATACGAAGTTTTTGAGTTTCGTCACTAATCAATTCCAATTTTCAAAATAATGCTCCGAGCAGGTAATAACTAGTAATTGGAAGTCGCAAAACACGCGCTGCGAGGAGCGTCACTTGCGGCGAAATCAGGGAACCATTATGAAGCACCCGAGGAGTGACGAGGGAGGGGAGGGTATGCCGCTGGCGGGGAAGGGCCATGCTGCTGGAGGTGTTTAAGGGGAGGGACGAACGAAAGACAAATGTTGCAACCTTGTGATTTTGCTGAGAAGAGAACAGCGCGCAGGGTATTGCAAGGTTATGCGTCCCTCTTCGTTGCTCTCAATCCGTCTCGACTTTTGTTATCGAGAGCTATTTCCAAGTGCCTGAAATTAGCGTAAATCTTTCAAGAAGTTTTTCTACATTCAGTGAGTGAAGAAATAATTTACATTTAATTTCTTCGATTTAAATTATCTCTGAAAAAAAGATAATCATGGAAACTGCCAGAAAGCACCATCTTCGAGGTAAGAAAGGTGGTCTATTCTCATCTGCAAAACGAAAGAAAAGGTCTGCCGGGAGTCTCAGGAAATGGGAAGCGAAGTAATTATTAGATTGAGGACGACTACAATGAACCAATTATTCAGAATTTGTACGTTTTTTTTGTTTTCATCTAACCAATTCTCAGAAAAATACGGGTTTCTGCTAATGACCTAACCTAACCGGAACAGATTAAACATTTGAGTCCTGAATGTGAAATATAAGTATAATTGTTGTCCATGGCTGATTTGACTGTTTCACCACAGTATGTTTAGACAGTGGTTTCATCTTAACATCCAGGAGGAATTCAAAAATATAGCCGTCACTTTTCTAAAAGTCATTTTATTGTTAGCGATATTATTTTACATTGCAAGAGATGCAATGTTTGTTTCCACTAAATCCGATGGGCAAACCGTGGTACTTTCTGAGAGCGTTATCTTCAGTCTGCAATCACCACTTCCTATATGCCTGCGTTATTTTTGTTTTTTTATGTAATCACTAATTATAATAATTAGTAAAACCCCCGGTAATCATGACGAAATGTAAATTGAATTTTAAATCTAATAAAACTGAAAATAATCCTTCCTTCTCCATACATGTGAGTAGGGGTGTAAAGGGGGTTCCAGCACAGCCGCCATCTTGGATTTGGCCGCCATTTTGTTTTTTTTCTCGATATATCGAACCAAAAGCCGCACGAAATGCCCATATATGGCGGGACAAGTGACTGTCGCAGTTGATGACGTCACGACCAATGACGATCACGCGCCCCAAAAGACGATCGCTATGTTCATATATGGTGGGACAAGTGACTGTCGCCGTTGATGACGTCACGACAAAAGGCGATCGCGATGTCCATATATGGTCGACGGCGTGGACAAGTGACTGTCGATGACGTCGCGGGAAGACAAGTGAAGAACGCCGCCACGCAGGGTGCCAACTGTGACGTCACGGGTGCCGCTACCACCTTGACAGTGTGTGTGTGTGTGAACAAATGAGAGTCGCTGTGCGCGCACGCGTTCGGGAAAACGAATGAATATCGCTGTGCGCAAATAGAATCAAGATGGTGGTTGTACTGAAGAATGAATGAGAGAGGGTATGTTCGCGTAATTGCTATCAAACGGAGTAAATGAATAGGGGCATGACCACACACAGTACCTCTTTTCGCTGGCGGATGACTGTGATCTTTCCATCGTAACCGTTGTGCGGGTAACCGTCGTGCGGGTAACCGTCGTGCGGGTAACCGTCGTGCGGAGATAGTTCTTTCCTTCTGACGGTTGCGGTGTGACTATCTCCCCCGCTTGGATGTCTCCGCGGCGAGCATGCGTGGGGGTGGGAGGAGGAGAACAATGCGCGGAACGAATGTGCGTGGGTTTGGTATTTTTTTTCGCATTGGAGAGGATTCGTGAAAGAAAACACGTCACCTTGGATATGTATACATATTTTTATTTCTTTATATCCCATTGCAATTTATATATAGATGCTTACAATGCATTGGTAATATTGGCAATAGTTTGATTATTATAATTGTCATTGTTAATATTGGTAATATTGGTAATAGTTTGATTGTGATAATTGTCATTGTTAATACAATTTGTTATTTCAATTCCCACATATGCCAAGAAAATAATACAAATGACGCCTTCGAAAAACTGTACGAATTCACAAAATAATGTCAAAATAGCTATTCCAACATCCGCTATGCGATCCATATTGTCACAAACACATTTATGACAGCAGCAGGGTTCCACAGTGGAGTTTCTCCAGGTGTAGTCTCTCTCCGCCTACCTCCGCATTGTAGGAGTCTGCTTGCTCATCATTGATGGCTCGGTGATATCTCCGCGGCAGGAATAATCTCCCCAAGACTGCACCAGTATTATCAGCCACAGTAGCCACCAGAGAACGTCCTATCTTGGTGGTTATATACTCCAATTTCAAAAGTGCATATTTAGTATTCTCCTCCAATGCACTTTCATTCACCCAGCGGAGGCAGTTGTATTCTTCCAAGTTAGCACGGATGGATTCCATGGCTGCTGTTCTCTCTCTCACTCACCTTGTCCCACGACTGAGCCGATGGTGGAGCGACTGGGGTTAATATACATTTTTGGTGGGATCTTGCGGCAGCTGCGAAGTGACTCGGTGGAAAAAATTTACATTCCTTAAAAGAAAAGGGGGGTGGGAGAGCCAGCTACGCTTCTCGTTAGATAAAGCGTGAGAGCGGAAACAGGATTTGCAGCTAACGTGGGAGAGAAGAAGCGGCAGCTGCTCATTCACCCTCCTCGCGTGAGACAGAGCGACAGCTGCGAAGTGGTTCAGTGAAAAATATGACCCTCATCAATAATAAAAGGGGGGAGCGACAGCAGCGAAGTGGCTCAGTGAAAATGACCCTCATCAATAATAAAAGGAGGAAGCGACAGCTGCAAAGTGACTCCGCGAATATTTATGACCCTCATCAATAATAAAAGGTGGAGTGACAGCTGCAAAGTGGTTCAGTGAAAAAAATGACCCTTATCAAAAAGAAAAGGTGGAGTGACAGCTGCAAAGTGGTTCAGTGAAAAAATGACCCTCATCAAAAAGAAAAGTGGAAGCGGTAGTTGGGCTGTCTCCGGCGAGAAGGACTGTGTGTGCTGGACATGATATAAGAGAGTGTTGAATTCTCATGTGAAGCAGTTTGCTTATGCACAGAGCGTGAATCACTGTTGCTATGGATTCTGTTATAACGCAACTAAAGGGCTTAAAGTGTAGAATTAAAGAATAAAAGTAATATGTGAAATATTCAACGTTTTTAAAAATAAATGACCCAGACTTCCTTGAAATGCATAATATATGTGATCAATACGTGGGATATTTCAAAGTAAAGGCTTTATCATAAAATAACTAATAAGATCTCAAAACCATTAAAGGTTACAGGATTGGGATATCTTAAAAGAAAAATTTGGATATTACTTGATGCTATACGAATATCGTGATTATTACGAATGATATAAATAAAAAAGCAAATATATACGAAGAAACAATCATTTAAGATTGTATAATAATTTCCAAACTTACCCTTCCACCGTAAAAACATTTGTCACAATTGCATTGCGCAGGTCCGCTGTAATGACCACAATTCCTACACCTGATGTTGGAATAGATAAAAAATACATAATTCACCTATAATTTATAACCAGGAAGAAAAGTAACCAAAGAATACAATTATATATTTACATACCAGTGAACCCATATCCCATCCTCTGACTCCGAGGATTGCTTGCAGTGTCCACAACACTCTCTCCATGTTTCACTGTGAAATGATATTTTCGGATGATGGAACGTACAAGCTCACGAAGGGGATGAGATTACATGTGCGAGTCTAATCATTCATGACTTTTTTAGTTAGCGAGCCTACATTTTTGCTCAAGATCTTTCTTGCGATGTAGCATGCGAGTCTAGATGCGCTCCACCTCTCTCAAAAGCGAGCCTACATTTCTGCGCGATTATAAGAGCGTCCCCCCACCTCAGAATCTCATAACCTGCTTGTGATCTGACCGTTCTAGACCATCGTTTTATTTTTGAAACCGTTCGAGACCAGTCTTATTTTTGAAAATGGAGCAACTGACCCTTTGCAACACCTGCTTTGTATACTTTGACAGGCGATTTATCGCAGGTCATGAAATGTGCGACGTGCATCGTAGACATACCATACGCCAAACAGGAGGAGGAAATTCCGAACCAACCGCTGTTGAGATGGAGTCGGCAGTGAGGAATCGTTTGAAAACATACTGGGTGAGTGGTGGGGGAGTGCATACAGACCTCATTAGTTTTTTGGACAGCGTTCTGAATTTAGTTACGACTAAAGTGCGCGAGCAGATAAACATGACGGCACTGAATATAAATGTCCTAGTGAATGTTACGTATGTGAAAGGTGATGAAACGAGTGATCGATGGTTTAAAACAAAAAATGAAAGGGTGTTCCAAGCGTCTGATATCCATTCTCTAGTTAAAACTTTGTTCGCTAAGTTGCTAAAAGAGCAGTCCGAAAGCCAGGCAAAGGGTTCCGGATGGGCATTGAGTGAGGTCCTCGGTTTAGAGCTAAGAGTTAATCGCTACCAACCTTTGAGGGGCACATCGTTTGTTGAACTACCAGATAATATAAAACGTACAGTGGCCGTCATTAATGTAGCAAATCGTGATATCTATTGTTTTAAGTACGCCATCTGGGCTAAAAATATTCAAAGGAATGCTCAAAGAATACAGAAATATGATACGCCAGAATTTCACAGTGGATATGACTGGGGTTGTATTAGTTATCCCGTGGAACTTTCGCAAATATCAAAATTTGAAAGAATGAATATTATTTCCATCAACGTTTTCGGACTTGATGAAAAAAATGTGTACCCCCTCAAAGTTGTGGACAGTGAACTTGAAGATCATTGAGACCTCTTATACGTTGTTGATGGGGGAAATTCCCATTATTGTTTCATAAACATTTTAATAGATTAGTTCATAAGCAAATGAGTAAACACCGTGCGGAAGTGCACGTATGCAAACGTTGTTTTCTCTCATTTAAGACGCAAAACGAATTGATACAACACAAGGTAGATTGCAACAAAAATTTACCAACCAAGATAATCCTCCCAAGCGAAAATGATAAATGGTTAAAATTTAAACATTTTTCTAATACTACTAGAGTTCCATGTATAGTGTATGCCGACTTTGAATGCATCCTATCGAAAATATCGAGTTGTGGCCCCAACGAAAATCATTCATATACAAGGAATGTGCATAATCATGAGGTTATGTAATTCTGCCTTCAGCTGGTAGCTTCAACTGGGGAACACTTTCAACCTGTTCTCTACCGAGGAGCCGATGCTGTGAAAGTGCTTTTTTTAAATTGAAGGAATTATCAGCTTTTGTTTTGAATAAATATAAGAATCCCAGACCTATGACGCCAATGACTTATGACGAGATCCAATCATCTAACACATCAACAGTCTGTCATATATGTACGATTAATTTGGGGGAGGAACTAGTTACAGACCATGATCATCTGCAAGGGAATTTTCGTGGAGCGGCTCATGGAGCATGCAATGTAAATTTCCAGGTCCCCAAGTTTCTTCCAGTTTTCATCCATAACCTTTCCTACTACGATTCTCATCTGATTGTTCCCCACCTTGGACATGTTAATTTGAAAATTGACATTATCCCAAACTCGGAAGAAATATATATATTTCCTTTTCAAAGTATGTCGATTCAAAATTTTCACTCAGTTTTTTGGATAGATTTAGATTATTGAGCACATCTATCGCAAAATTGACATCTACAATCCCCAAGGATAAGTTCAAAGAAACAACGCGGATTTTTGGCTCTAAAGCTGATATGATCACACGCAAGGGTGTTTTCCCATATGAGCAATTTAACAGCTGGAACAGACTTGATGACAAAAGCTTACCTCCCAAGCATTGTTTCTTCAGTTCTTTGACAGGTGACACCGTCAGTGACTCTGAGTATGAATTTGCTAAGAGAGTGTGGGCTGAATTTGGTTGTGAAACTCTTGGTAATTACTCAGATCTGTATCTCAAGACTGACGTGACAATTCTTGCTGATATTTTTGAAAATTTCCGTGACGTTTGCATGAACACTTACGGATTAGACCCTACATGGTATTTTACCGCACCAAGGCTAGCCTTTGATGCTATGCTTAAGCACACTGGTATCACGCTAGAACTCATGACGGATTCTGACATGATCCTCATGATGGAGAGGGGCATACGGGGTGGCATCAGTCAGTGCGTTAAGCGATATAGCGAGGCTAATAACAGGTACATGATGGAGTACAACCCAGAAATTGAGTCTCGTTATCGCGCCTACTTTGACGCAAATAATTTATATGGATGGGCACTCAGTGCTTCTCTCCCCAGCGGCGGATTCAGGTGGGTTGATGCATTAGATGTGTCTACTATCCCCGACGATTGGCACAAGGGGTACATCCTCGAAGTCGACCTGGAATATCCCCAGGATCTTCACGACTTGCATTCAGATCTGCCCTTGTGTCCTGAGACAAAAACGCCACCGGGAGGTAAACATACAAAATTGCTTATAACTTTAGAAAATAAAATTCGTTACGTCATCCACTATTGCAACCTCAAACAGGCTCTATCCATGGGGCTTCGATTGAAAACTGTGCACAGAGTGTTAGAATTTGATCAATCTCCATGGATGAGATCATACATCAGCCTGAATTCTGAAAAGCGGAAATTGGCAATTACAGATTTTGAAAAAGATTTTTTGAAACTATTGAAAAATGCTGTGTTTTTAAAAACAATGGAGAATGGACGGAGGAGATTAAATATTGAATTGGTTAACGATCATAAACGACTGGATAAATTAATCTCCAGTTCTCTTTTTCTCGATCGTAAAATATTTGGAGAAAACCTCGTAGCAGTCCACCGTCGACGAAGCATCGTTAAAATGAGTAACCCATTTACATCGGTCAGGCTGTTTTGGATATTTCTAAGATTTTAATGTACGACTTTTTCTACGGCTACCTCAAAACTAAATACGGGGACGATTTTCATTTATGTTATATGGATACATACTCCTACATCTTCGAGGTTAAAACTCCTGATTTGTACGCAGACATTTTGGAAGAATTACCCCTATTCGATACCTCCAATTACCCAAGAGATCACCAGTGTCACTCCTCTGAAAACGCAAAGGTGTTGGGTAAAATGAAGGACGAATGTGGAAGTAAGGTAATGACTCATTTCACAGGTCTTCGAAGCAAGCTTTATTCCTATCGAGCGCAGAGTGAGGGTGAGGGTAAGCGGGCAAAAGGTGTAAAGAAAGCAGTCATCGAAAACTCATTAACATTCGATGACTATGTCACCTGTTTGCGCGATTACTCTACCGCATACCGAAAGATGACACAAATAAGATCAGAGAAACATCAACTGCGCACGATAGAGCTTAATAAAATTGCTTTGAGTCCTAATGATGATAAACGGAATATTTGTGAGGACTCAATTAACACTCTTGCGTGGGGTCACTTCAAAATTCGCAGAAAAAGGAGTCATGAGATGCATTTCCCGATTGAGTTCCTGCGATAATATGTTGTGAAAGATACTTTAAAGTATCAACTTGAAGTGAAGATGAATCTTCTTATAACCTTCGACTTTGTATTCAAAGAGGTCATTTAATAATCAGCTTCCAACCCGTTAGGGCGCATGGTGATGGAGATCATGTATTTTATCTTATTCGCTGTATCGCTAATCGCGCCGATGAAATGCGATGTAGACTTGTGCGTGGCAGATTATTTACGCCAATTTGGTTATATGGACATTAGCGAAAATGACGTCAGAAATGTGTCCGAGACCACTTTTTACGACTCATTAAAATTATTTCAGGAATATCATAATTTAAAACCGGATGGGGAATTGAATGAGGAAACAATAAATTTGACCAAGACTAGGAGATGTGGAGTGCAGGATGATTTAAGTTTTACAGTTTCGCAGTATAAGTGGGATAAAAATGAAATTACTTGGCGTTATCCCATGGCGAGCGCTGTTCACGTACAATTAGCTGAAGCAGCTTTTAAAGCTTGGAGTGAGAAAGCTAATATCGTATTTAGACAGGTTATCGACAATCCCGATATTACAATCGCAAACGCTAGGGCTCTGCATAGATATTATGGTAAACCTGGCACCTGTCCATCTCCATTAGACGGATTGGGAAATATCCTCGCTCATGCGGAATACCCTCGGAGCCAAATTCCCCCTTGGAAATTCACGTCGATCAAGAGTTGTACTGAAGGTCTTGAAAAAAAGGAAAGAGTGTACCACTCAACGCTAGCGATTGGGGGAAATTGCAAAGTTTTTCCGAGCAAATTGCCATAGCTCTTGATTTTGCCACTCGCTCAAGTGAATGTGTAACCTCGCACCTAAAGAAAATTGAGCAGGCATTGATAGATGCAAATGTTGAAGAGGTGTTTATAACCTTTGGAGACGTTCAATTCAATACCTTGAGGATTCAATTCCCACAAAATGAACCGGCCTAGAGTTTACCCACTCGGACCGGTTGTGGTCGATGCACTCATATTAGACAATCAAGCTCTCGTGCAAAAGCACAGTGGAGTCAAAGAACTCGTGGTCAGAGAACTGGCCGTGGAGGATCTCGAACATGACCGGCGTAAGTCGTGGGTGTTCCAGCTTCCCCCTGACATTGTCGATGAGAGTGATGAAAATGTTTGGGAGCATTATAAACATCACGGAATACCCCCAAAAGAGGGAACCGTGCCATATTCTGAACTTCTCACGATTCTAAAACAGTCCACTTGGTTTTATAAATATCTCTTTGCAAAAGGTTTGGAAAAATGCAATTTTCTCTCGCGCACATTAGATCGTGATGTGTTGGAACTGGAAAAATTTTTTTATGTTCCATCTCTGAGGAAACTACCACCTCCACCTTGTGTTAGGTGTCCACTTAATTGCCATGGAACAGATAAATTCGTTTGTGCGGTAAAAAACTGTGCAAAGTTGAAATTCTGGCTTCGTGTCAGTGTGTCGCAGGAAAAGATGTTAGCGAAGCTAAAAGCTGAACAAATGGAGTGAGAAGATAAAATTGGGGAGGGGTTAGAGGACTGTCTGAACATGTTTGAACACGTTTTTCTTCACATCTGGTTGAAATTTCGCTAATATATACCGAATGTGATAGGGAACTTCTTATTAGTCATCAACTTTCATCTGCAGTGTGAAGATGTGTCTCCAGTCTGCATGTGCAACACTCGGTGATGAGTACGAGCTCATCGTCCGTAGGGTGAACGAAAAAGTTTGCAATGTATACGAGGTGCTCCTTCACCGCTCCTTAAGGACAACGACAAGAACGACCTCCACCTAAGTCTTTCATTCGATGAGAAGTACATCGTCGATTTTAAACACATGGATAAGACGATTAGTCTCATTGGGTGTAGCGTCACCTTCTCCGGATTTCGGAACCCCCATCGCCATGGAATTATTGAACGATTTAACGTGTCTACGGTGAAACATCTGAATCTGGAAGGAGAGGACCGGGAAAAAGCAGAGAGACAGGAGCCAACCATTGTCTGTGATGTCTACGAAATATACCGACCTGTGCTTCAGCCAACTTCTTTCCGTGCACGCGAACAAGTGTCTCATGCAGTGCCAAAAGGACTCCCTTCTAGAGTGTCTCGTGATGGTAGTGATCAAATTGACGGTGCTCCGGTAACATACTCCACTGGGCAAAAATCACGAATCAATTATTCAATTGGTTTTGAAAGAAAAGATCGATTTGTTGGATCTTATACATTCATCCTTAATGTTGTGCCCTCTGCATCTGCTATAACTTTGTTTTGAGTTCTTTAAATGAATTGATGAACAAAATTGACTGAAAAATGTATTCTTTGATTTTTTTATTCTAAAGAACCTTACCTTTCATAGTTTTAATACCTAGCGTATTGAGCACTCTTCTTCAAAAAACATTCAGGAGTTTTTAAAATAAAATGAATGCTTTATATTATTCATTGAACGAGGGTAAATTTGATTGAGCCACTTTGCAGTTGTCGCTATTACGCTTCCTTTAATTTTTCACCGAGTCGCTTCACAGCTGCCGCCCTTTCCCACGCCTCTTTCAAGGAGGGTGAATTAGCAGCTGCCGCTTCTTCTTTCCCACGTTCCTTTTAACGAGGGTGTATGGGCAGCTGCAAATCCTGTTTCTGCTCTCACGCTTCATCTAACGAGATGCGCAGCTGGCTCTCCCAACCCCCCTTTTCTTTTAGAGATGTCAATTTTTTCCACCGAGTCACTTCGCAGCTGCCGCCCTATCCCACGCCTGGAGGGTGAATTAGCAGCTGCCGCTTCTTCTTTCCCACGTTCCTTTTAACGAGGGTGTGTGGGCAGCTGCAAATCCTGTTTCCGCTCTCACGCTTCATCTAACGAGAAGTGCAGCTGGCTCTCCCAACCCCCCTTTTATTTTAAGGAATGTCAATTTTTTCCACCGAGTCACTTCGCAGCTGCCGCCCTATCCCACGCCTGGAGGGTGAATTAGCAGCTGCCGCTTCTTCTTTCCCACGTTCCTTTTAACGAGGGTGTATGGGTAGCTGCAAATCCTGTTTCTGCTCTCACGCTTCATCTAACGAGAAGCGCAGCTGGCTCTCCCACCCCCCTTTTCTTTTAAGGAATGTAAATTTTTTTCCACCGAGTCACTTCGCAGCTGCCGCCCTTTCCCACGCCTCTTCCAAGGAGGGTAAATTAGCAGCTGTCGCTTCTTCTTTCCCACGTTCCTTTTAACGAGGGTGTATGGGCAGCTGCAAATCCTGTTTCTGCTCTCACGCTTCATCTAACGAGAAGCGCAGCTGGCTCTCCCACCCCCCTTTTCTTTTAAGGAATGTAAATTTTTTTCCACCGAGTCACTTCGCAGCTGCCGCCCTTTCCCACGCCTCTTCCAAGGAGGGTAAATTAGCAGCTGTCGCTTCTTCTTTCCCACGTTCCTTTTAACGAGGGTGTATGGGCAGCTGCAAATCCTGTTTCTGCTCTCACGCTTCACTCCCACCCCCCTTTTCTTTTAAGGAATGTCAATTTTTTCCACCGATTCACTTCGCAGCTGCCGCCCTATCCCACGCCTGGAGAGTGAATTAGCAGCTGCCGCTAGTACACGTGACCAATTCAAAAATGTATATTAACCCCAGTCGCTCCACCATCGGCTCAGTCGTGAGACAACGTGAGTGAGAGAGAGAACAGCAGCCATGGAATCCATCCGTGCTAACTTGGAAGAATACAACTGCCTCCGCTGGGTGAATGAAAGTGCATTGGAGGAGAATACTAAATATGCACTTTTGAAATTGGAGTATATAACCACCAAGATAGGACGTTCTCTGGTGGCTACTGTGGCTGATAATACTGGTGCAGTCTTGGGGAGATTATTCCTGCCGCGGAGATATCACCGAGCCATCAATGATGAGCAAGCAGACTCCTACAATGCGGAGGTAGGCGGAGAGAGACTACACCTGGAGAAACTCCACTGTGGAACCCTGCTACTGTCATAAATGTGTTTGTGACAATATGGCTCGCATAGCGGATGTTGGAATAGCTATTTTGACATTATTTTGTGAATTCGTACAGTTTTTCGAAGGCGTCATTTGTATTATTTTCTTGGCATATGTGGGAATTGAAATAACAAATTGTATTAACAATGACAATTATCACAATCAAACTATTACCAATATTACCAATATTAACAATGACAATTATAATAATCAAACTATTGCCAATATTACCAATGCATTGTAAGCATCTATATATAAATTGCAATGGGATATAAAGAAATAAAAATATGTATACTGTAACGGTTCAGGCCGTTACACCTTTTCCTTCCTCCACCCACACCACTCCTTCACCCCCCTTCCCCATCTCCTTTCCTTTCCCCTTCTCCCACGTCCTCAGTTCGGATCGTTGAGGTGGGAGGAAACGTGAGTAAATGGTCTTGGTTTGTGTGTGTGTGTGTGAGAGAGGTACGGAGGGAATGGGTCTGTCAACTTTCATCAAGTGGGGCGTGCATGAGTCACAGGGGATGGTTGACTGGTGAGGATCACCAAATGTGCGAGTAATCCCTTGGTGTGCCCCCCTCCATCAGTTTTCCTCCTCCTTCCACGTCCCCTTCCCCTCCAAACGGGGTATAAAGAGGCGATCGCCGGGAAGAAGCGATGATAGAATCCACAGGAAAATCACGGAGCGGAAGCGCTGCCGGATTGAGGAGTGATTGAGATTACCGGAGGTGGAGAAGTCTGCACGGCATACGCGGAGACCACGGGTGGCGTGTCCAGGCCTGGCGGATACAGCGGGATTCCAGTCGAGTTATCCAGGGTCCCGAGCCAGAGTCCAGCCCCGTAATTTTCGGTCACGTAAGATTGCTGTCCGACCAAATCTCCCCCCTTGTTAAGTAGCCTCATTGCCATCGAGTTACGATTGGGCCCGGCTACAGTGGCGGTGTGCTCCTCGATCTGTGTAATTAATGCCCTAACGTGGGTAGCTCCGTGAGAAGTATTTTCTCTATTGGGAAGCACTTATAATTACCCCCCACATTCCCTGGTTTGTTGGGAAGAAGAGAACTCCATATTAGTTCACGTGTAATGTAATTGAATAGTGCAATCCATTCATCCGCATGCTCACGGGAATGAGCCAGAAGAGAACTCAAGATTAGTTCACGTGTATTGTAATTCAATAGTGCAATCCATTTACCCGCATGCTCGCGGAAATGAGCCTTCTTTTATGTGTTGGCTGACTGGCTATTAATTCATCATTTATGTTATCTGATTGAGATCGTTTTTGGTCCATTTTTTGTGTCATTAATTCATTAATCATCTCATACAAAGATATTCTCATGTCTCATCCCTCATCCATTCATCATTAGTTGTAAGAAGGGTCTTTTTGTATTGATTGTGTCTGCAACAGAATATATTGGTTTGTTACGTGAAGTGAACGATACCTATTTTTGTTCGACTTCCTTCCCGACGATCCGAATTACCCAAAGACCCATTACCTGCCACCTTTCTTCACCCGACCCCGGTGGTAATGCCAGGGAATTGTTAGTTTTGAACGAGGTCAGGAACCTGGCGATTGAGATCTGCTCAGAGAAGGTCTTCCGTTTATATCTGAAAGGTGACGGAGTTTGTCTTTTTTGGCCCGCGCGTCTCTGGGGCGTAGGGGTACGCGTGGGTGGAGTGTGTCGTGCCCGTCTGCACGGCCAGAAGGACGGGACCGGTACAATACATATCCAAGGTGACGTGTTTTCTTTCACGAATCCTCTCCAATGCGAAAAAATACCAATTCGCGCATTCGTTCCGCGCATTGTTCTCCTCCTCCCACCCCCACGTATGCTCGCCGCGGAGACATCCAAGCGGGGGAGATAGTCACACCGCAACCGTCAGAAGGAAAGAACTATCTCCGCTCGACGGTTACGATGGAAAGATCACAGTCATCCGCCAGCGAAAAGAGGTACTGTGTGTGGTCATGCCCCTATTCGTTTACTTCGTTTGATTGCAATTACGCGAACATACCCTCTCTCATTCATTCTTAAGTACAACCACCATCTTGATTCTATTTGCGCACAGCGACATTCATTCGTTTTCCCGAACGCGTGCGCGCGCAGCGACTCTCATTTGTTCACACACACACTGTCAAGGTGGTAGCGGCACCTGTGACGTCACAGTTGGCAACCCTGCATGGCGGCGTTCTTCACTTGTCTTCCCGCGACGTCATCGACAGCCACTTGTCCACCGCAGTATACCATATATGGACATCGCGATCGCCTTTTGTCGTGACGTCATCAACGGCAACAGTCACTTGTCCCACCATATATGGACATAGCGATCGTCTTTTGGGGCGCGCGATCGTCATTTGTCGTGACGTCATCAACTGCGACAGTCACTTGTCCCGCCATATATGGGCATTTCGTGCGGCTTTTGTTTCGATATATCGGGGAAAGAAACAAAATGGCGGCCAAATCCAAGATGGCGGCTGTGCTGGAACCCCCTTTACACCCCTACTCATGTGTTTCCAAATGTCAGTCATAATAGAAGTATAAGCTTGAAATAAGAGGAGCCAATGCCTATAAAAATATATTATGAAAATTTATAGAATTATATGCAATTGTCAGTTTTTACCGGTAACGGTAGGTTTTGATGAAGTGTCCTTTATCAACTTGTTATTTCATTAAAACGTTGCGTATCGGGGCAGTTCAATAAATTTCTTTTGACCCTCTGTTCCCTTATTGTATAATGTACAATCTTTAAACATGGATCTTCTATCGTATGGATCATAAGTAAAAAGATCATAACTTGAACATGAAAATTTGAACATAATCCTTATCGAAAATTATAATAATAATATTATTCACAAAATCATCGTATTTCTTCGACGTGCAATGCTCTGTGAAACAAAGGTAGTCCTTTTCCAAAGAGAGCACCGCAAGTAAATATGCTTGCTGAGCTCTCGAGAGAGGCGATAAGGGTGACCCTGCTAAGGGACTGCTATCGGTTTGTTATCGCAGACCTCGTCAGACTACGAATCATCTTGCTCCTCTAAACTCTATGCCCAATATTTCGCTGTCCGGAGCTGAAAGTCAATGAAATGAATACTATTCTATCCACGTAGTATTTTTTAAACTCTCTAAAATCAGAATAATCCGATAAAATAGGATATTCTCACGGCGAGAATTGCTAAAGAATCTTCTTTTAACACTTTCCGGTCTGCCCGAATGTGAAGTGCTGAACTCTCGTGGACTGCCATTTTTCAATGGTTTTCTTAAGCCATTTGCTATGAACTATTTAACTTCACAGTTGTTTGTTTAAATGTGTATTATAGCTTTTACTTTTTTCTTTCGGATGAAATAGTTTTTAAGTCATTGCATGTTATAGTTTTTTTAAAATTTATTTTTGAACATTTGATTGTTTTGCGTCTCAGAAAAAATTCCTACCAGCTCGTTACGTGTTTTGTAGCGCAATTTCTCCAAGAAAACGGTTACTTTCAATAACAATAATGAGAATATGATTATAGATTTATTTTCATCACAATTATAATGGTTTACAGTTTACCAAAACATCAAATTTTTCATAAAATTCATTTTTTACACTATGACAATGCAACCCGCAATGCACACAGGGATAATTTTCTTCGATAAACGTTGAAATGGATACAAATTCCGTTCCGTATCAACAAGTCACTAAAATACACCTCCTTCATGTAACCGTATCCATTATAATTCAGGTATTGATTGTTTTACATAATTGCCTTTTGTGTGATACTGAGGAAGACAATCCGGCACACGCAGTCCTACATTACCCTTCTGCAAAACCAACGTGTTTATTTCCGTGTCTTCTTTCCGGTCGTAGTGCATCTCTCTGAGCAGAATTTGTACACTGGCGGGGTTGGTTTTGTTCACTGCTGAGGAATTTTTTAGCAAAATGTCACCCTGATAAGTGATTCCCTGGGGAAGTGAATGACGAGGATGAAGATTCAATTCCCATCTCTCATTTCTCGGCAAATTTCTTCGCTAACTTGGCAATGCACCTTTCCAGCTGCACTGAGGTGGTTTCAGTGCCACTATTTTGAAAATTATGAATGAATTTACGACCATAATCACAAATCCATGAAAAAATATCTTTTTCCAGCATTTGGTTCATTTTCTGTGAAAATATAACTCATTACTGATGCTAGATCAACTCCGGTCTCTTTCTGGTTTCAGCCAACAATTACATCTGGTTTGAATTTTTGTCTTCATCTTAGGAAGTCAGTGGAAGATAGTGAGCACCGGTTTGCCTCCGTTTGCATTGCCTTGATGGTGTCCGTGGTGAAAAGTAACAAGAAGTCCCATTCATTTTTGGTGCCGTCAATTTCAGCCAAAACTTCACTGCTTTTTTCATACGTTGGTAAAAAAAAGTTGCACGCCACTCTCTGACCAGGAAGAGTTGATTTCGATTGGCGGTGCATGTTGCGTATCTAAAAAGTAATATGGATCTTCATTCAATAAACGTATCAAGTCTAATTGTGCACAAGTTCAGATACTGAAAGGTAAAACTCAGAAAATATATTTCCGTTTGTAAGTGTAATTTTCTCTCGCCCGAATCCCTGCTGCTTCCGAAAACCGCATCCGCAGCTGGAACAATATTTGCATCGTCTGAAGAAAAGGTACATGCATTTATGAACAATCAAAACATTTGCATTCCATTTCTATTTTTATTCCGGCAGGATAATAAAATATAATGAATATTCACAAACCTTCCTATTCCATGTTGTCATTGGAATCATCAAACACTTCCTGAATCTTCAGCTAAAATATCATTATTTTCCGATTCGTCAATCTGAGTTCCTGCCGTATTACCCACGAATTAGATAATACATTTTGCGAAAGAAATAGAAACAATTAGAGAAATAATCTCTACGTAAAGAAATAACAGCTGGAAATTCTCCAATCGTATGGTTGGTGGCGTGTCGAGTGAGTTGCATACATAGTGTCAGTACTAAAAATTGGACAAAATGTAATAGGAACGATCGAAATTCTGAAGTTGGTATTCCACAAAAAGAAACATATCGCATCGATAGTGCGGTCCATAGAGAATAATAATATGTGGCACAAAACAGCAACGGGAGAAAGCAACACGAGTAATGAACGCGTGAAAAAGAGACGTCCCGCACCACGTAAGGGGTCCGGTACAATACGGGAGGGAGCATTAGAAAACGACTGCTGATAAAAGTCAGACATAGTTGTCATAGTGAGATTCGGAAACTCTGGAGTTACTATATGATACAAGGAAACGTATTAGACGAGATTGAAAGATAATCCCATGCGAAAACATCGTACACGAAAGAAAAAAAATGATGAACGTAACAGATACGGGCATAGTCGGCATGGATAAGTGACTGAGCCCGTATCACGTACGGGCATAGACTCGAAAGTGTTAAGGACATGACCATATCGAGCGCGACGGCGTGTGAATATTGGATACGATTGGTAGAAAACTGTAAATGTATCCGCAGCAATTTTTCCTCATTAATTTCTCATTCGTGCTTGAACCTCAATACTGAATAAATACACGTAATTTTCATAAGGAGATTCAACGTATACCCTCTCCTTTTATTATAATCTGCATGTATCATTTGCAGAGAAAACATTTTACCATTGGCCGTAGTATAGTTTTACAATTCTCTACCGGTTACGGTATGTTTTTATGGAGAGTCCCGGTGCTACTCTGCATTCCATTATACTAACGACTCCATTCCCACTCGATTTACCCTCTGCGGCTCAAGATTGCTTGCACTGATCAGTCCATATTCCCCTTAGTGCGTTTTGAACTAAACCATTGTTTTGTTCGTTGCAATAATCGTAATTTATTGTGCTAACACCATGTTATCAATAGTAATGTTATTGTAGCGATATTGCGGACAAAATAATGGAATCTGTTGGAATTTCTGGAACCTGCCATGGAAAGCAGAAATGGTCGCTTCATAGTAGACGGGAAATATTTCTTGAAAGAAATAAGGTCCCTGGAGCATCATCATCAAACGTGTTTAAAACGTGGCCATGGGTCATTTCAACTTATTTCCAGCACAACAAAAGTTTAAGTATGGTGAATAGTATTCGAAAGTCCTCACTGTAAAATAACGAAAGAAGTTACCAGTGAATCGGAAATAGAGAAGACTCCGGCAGCCCAGAAAGGAGAAATAACTGATGAAAAACGCGCTCTGAATATTGTCGGCAGTGTCGTTTGGGGTTTCATGTCAATTGGAGGAGCACATTCCAATTTGGAAGAAATCTCGGCTACTGGAATACATGGAATGGACAAACACACCTTTCAAGATCATGAAAATCGACCTTGGGAGGTAGTTCTGCAATAAATCTCAATTTATCTATACATATTTTACAACCGAATTTTAAATTTCATTTATTACATTTTTAATTGTTCCTAGGCATGAAAAAAAACCCTTGATACTTGATGAGTTGATACTTGAGGCTGGTGCTTAAGAAAGGCCATTGGCGATAAATAACGGGGACGTTACTTCTACTGGGGTCCCGTTTATCGCTGCTATAGCTGATGTTGGGTGGTCATATCGAAGCCATAGCCACAGGTATGCGGAAAACTCAGGGGTTGTATGCATTATTGGATACAGGACGAAGAATTTAATCTATCTGGATGTTCGAAACGAAGACTGCAGCATATGCCAATGTTTATGTAAGTGCGGAGAGCCAATGACACACAAAGTTGCCTCCGGAATTGGAATGGATCTGGGGTGACCAACTCTCCCGTATTTCCCGGAATATCCCGTTTTTGCCCCTATTTTTTCACGATCTCTCGGCACCTGTATTTACTGTCTCTTCGGGCGAATTTCTCCCGTATTTTCTAGTCAAGTAAAATCATTCAGTTTCAATCATTTGAACTTTGTGCATACGGTCGAAATTCGTTTTAACCTTCGAGACCAGACGCGATTGTTTCTATATCGAGTTTTTTGTATTGATTATCTCGTTTAGAAATGTCCAACTAATGAGTTCATCTGTGTCCAATAGTAGTAATCATTTGGGCTTCCTGTGACAAGGTCACCCTTGAAAATGAGCCACTTTCACTTTGCGCAAGACTCCTAACCCACTTTCACTTTTCGCAAGACTCCTAACCCACTTTCACTTTTCGCAAGACGTCTGACCTACTTCCGTGTCGAGGAGACACCCCACAGCTGCCCCCACCCCTCCGATCTCGTCAGACAGTATAAAAGCGTGTTAAATCGAAGCGATATATAATCACTGACAAATATTCATTACGTGAGGATGTCTCCCTTACTCTCCGTGAAAGCTGAGCTTGGTGGGAAGCATCAACTCGTCGTTCGCAAATTCAAGGATAATGTGAACAACATATATGAAGTGCTCCTCCCATTACCACTGCTGGGCAACAATGAAGAGAATGATCTTTATCTCAGTATAGAATTTGAGGACAGATGCTTCACAGTGTTCAAACATATGAACAAATCCATTAAAATCGTGGGAAAAAGTGTAATATTTTCACAGACTATTCGTCTGCTAGGGGTGTAGTTCAGGTGGATCAGCGAATCTGGACAGGTCGAAGAAATGAGAGACACTCCAGAGACTTAGTTAAAGCCATTTTATTTCGATATTCCGGACATAGCCACTTACAAACAGGAGCGGAGTTAAGACGGAGCTGTAGGTAGGCAGTGGGCCTAGGTGCGACAGCGGCGGCGACTGTGGGGATGGCGGTGTCGACGATAGGACGATCGGCGATCGTGGGTTCCACGACGGTTCGGCGGCTAACGGCGAATCTCGGCGGTGGCGGCGGTAGACGAAGTCCGCAGCGAAGGCTGGATCAACAGCTAGATGCTTGGTCAGCAAGGCTGGATCGACAGCGAAGGCAGGGTCGGCGGCTGGGAGCTCGGCAACGGAGAGTCTCGAAGTTCAGCACGGAGAGTCTCGAAGTTTCAGGGATTTGCAGCAGCACAGCAGTTGAGGTTTCAGTAGGCTCGTAGGCGAGGCTCCAGTTCTGCTCCCCCGATGAATGTGTCTTTCCATCGTTTGGGCGGCCCTTATATACGATTTTGGGCGGCGTCGTTTCCCGGATTTCAGGTGGGGACTCGGGCGCACGTCTGCCGAGACCTTGTAGAAGCGGATGCTGGGAGTCGGTGGGATGGGGCTGGTGGGAGTCCGATCGAAGGGGTGTCGAAGGTCTTTGGAGGCAGGTGTTGCAAGACAGGGGAAGTGGAGGGGAAGACCCAAGGCTAGGCCCCCCCCCACCACTTTGCAATACTATCCCTTCAACTTTGAGTCAGAAGGGATAGTAATGCAAAATAAAAATCCCTTGTGGTCATGGATATTCCTGTTTGCCTTATTCCTTCGGTCGTACTGCGCAATACTCACGAAGGTGACTTTTAGGCACGTGGGCCCGGCACGTGCGTAATCTCGAAGGTGACTTTCCTGCACGTGTCTGTGTCGTTCATCGGAAATCATCGTGGTTGCGATGTTTCCTGTTTTCTGCATAATGCTCCGTTGCTTTCCACTGCGCAATGTGGAAATGAATAATATAAGGAAAAAGATATACTAGTGGCTAGTGGGTACGTAACATCATCCCCCCCCCCACAAACTTCTGGTCCCCAGAAGTAATAGGGAGAAAAGGGAGAACTATGTCCGGTCACGTAAAGCAAAAAGCTAAAGGCGTGAATAAAGGATCGTAACTGAGACCGAGTATACAAGGTCGGTCCCCTAGTCCAAGATGCGGACTACAATACAGCGAAACTAAGCACAATATCTGACCTCCACCTAAGAAGGGGTATACAAAAAAATTCTTTGCCGAGGGCACAATAACCAGAAAATAAATTGAACCCGAACTATACCCTAAACCAATAATTCCTATATAAAAGACCTTAACCATACTATTACCCAAAAAATAGAAAAAAACAAACCATAGAAAAAAAATCATGATCACCACTATAACAGTCACCCGCGGAGAAGTCCTATAATGCAGGCGAAGTGAACTGTTACACTTATATACACTCACATGCTTAATGCCCCCGGGGATGTACCCGCATTGGAAGGTAGGTGGCGTCATTAATCTCCTCGTATACGGCGGGTTCCCGTGGGGACGGAAGTGGGGGTCGAAGGAGGTGGTGGGCATGGATGCGAAGGGCTGCTTGCTGCGTGGGGCGATGGGTGTCGGTGCGTGACTCGTCTCTGGGCCTGGTGAAGGTCTGGGAACTGGTAGCAGGAGTTATTGTTATTGTAGGTGGTTCCACAGGATCAACCCTAGTCCTCAGGTAGAAAGGTTCACGGGAACGGGAGCAGAGGTCCCAGGTTTGGATGAAAAAGTAGATGGAAGGAATCCAGGAGAGGAGGATCGCGAGGCCTATTAATGCAATCCACCAATGCGGAATGGTAGAGGGATTGAGGCGGGTAGGAGGTTCCCAACTGGCTTTCATGGATTCATTGAGGTTACTGCATGATGAGGAGTAGGTAGGGGAGAATGGAGGTAAGGTCAAGGAGGCGAGAGAAGACCAGGCGGCCGGAATGACGCGCCGGATGGTCAGAGTGTTCTCAGGGGATGGTATGCAAGGGAAGCCTGGCGTGATTTCGAGGTCGTTGACCATCAATCGGCAATTACATGGGAGCGTTACCCGAAATGACCCTCGATCCCCCCTCGCCCACCCATGCCATCGAGCCGTGCCACAAGTGACAACTTCTTCGCTAGGAGGGTGAGTAAGGAGGAAGGTAGAGGTACTCAACCGGGTTGTCTGCATCTCCCTGGACCGGACGCAATTAAGCGGACAGTCCAGAGCAACAGACTCCGCAGACCCCCCAATGGCAACCCTCTTGGCACATTTCAGCGGGGCGGAGGCGGTATCGAGAGCCGCCTCCAAGGAACAAAGCTCATCCCGGAAGGGATTGCACAGCAATTTCCCCAGCTGTACCCCTCCAGGGGTCTTTATCAATGCCAATTCTGCTCCCGAAGCCGTGGCCTGACAAGTGAAATCACCAAAGGCGTAAGGTATGGGAACGAAGGAATAGAGTGACATGGAGGAAGTCTCCTCAGCGGCCAAGGGCACCACTAGGAAAAGGTAAAGGTGGGATGGAGATAGGAGGCAGTCCACCAAGGACAGGATGTAATACCGTGAAAAATGTTTGACGGCTAGCTCATACCCCTCGTCCTGAATTGAATCCTGCAAGCGTAGAAGTGCAGTCCTGAGTGTCTTAACGTCTACTATGGCGGGATTCAATCGCCTGGATTGGCACATCCTCAGGACGTCCATCTGGTCCCGAAGAGCCGTTGAAACGTACATGGGCAGGCTCCAAACGGGGCCGCTGCTCCTAGAGGGGGGTTCATACGGCGGCGGGCATGGAGTAGTTAGATTCTGGAGGCCCCCTAGGCTGAGTAGCTGGTGTTCCAAATCTTCAGCCTCCGCCGATGAAATCATGATCCTCTTCGAGTGTCTCCGCCCAGGGAGGGCGAAGGCACCGGAAATACTATTACTGTCAGCCGATAGAGGCGCTTCGGACAGCGGAGCTAGCCAGTTTTCTCGGGACCAGTCTTGCAGTGCCCTGTCGACCATGGTTCTTGGTCCTCCACATACCGCTCTTCTATCATTGGGTTGGCACATGGAGCTAATGAGGTCCCTTAAGGCAAGGAGCTGTTCGACTGGTTGGAACCGCCATCGGAAGGCGATGGGGATAGCGGTGCTATAGACGGTCACGTTCGGTAGGGGCCTGAGGAAGGCCCCGGCTGTTATGTCCACGGCGATGGATTCAGTTGAAGACTGGGCTGGGCCCGATGCGGGATGTTGGGCATCGGACCGTGTAATGGCCGAAAAATGGGCGCAAGCAGCGCAGATGAAGAACAGGTGGGGTCCCCTCATGATCACGGGGACATGGCCTACGGTTTCTCCTTCAGAGGAACTGTCTCTGGTTCCTCGGTTGCGGGTGCGGGATCCTGCAGTAGGTACAAATTGTCATTTTCCAATGCCCTCACCTCACTTCGGAATACTTCAAAAACACATTTACACACACAAAAATACCGTGGTATCCCGTGTTATTTTCCCAAGTTAATTAATTGCGAAACAAAACCACTTTGGTTAATACATTACCATTTCATACATTCCCGTCTTAATTCCCTCGTTAGTAGCTGTTAACAATTCAGGTCAGTCGTGCAAACAGATTAGTAAATGAGAAGGGGGTTTAGCATTAATAAGCGTTATCCGTATTAATAACCCATCTCTCTAGAAAAGGAAGGTTTAGGAGTTTTTCAGGAAGTGATCAATTCCCGTCATGAATTCGTATCCGAGTCACACCCCTTTATAATCCTTTTATTTATTGAAAGATGTTGAGGCTACGAATACGGAAGGTATTCGAAATTATTTCTGAGCTAACTGTCCCTGACTAAGGTCATCTCACATTTACATTAGGAGTACGACCAACGGTCCTCACATAATAGGACTCCCCTAATTGTTTTCAATACATTTTGGTTCTCTCGAATTATCCACTACCCTTTTGATTATCTTCTTAAAAGATAAGGGTGATAATGGACGCCTTCCCGTCCCTAAGAAGCATTGAAGTCCCGGCTTCGTTTAGATCGTGAAGCGATAATCTTATCATCGTCGAAAGAAGGATCTACCTTCTTCCCGCCTCTCCCTCCATATATCTATATGGAAAAGAAGCGTAAATTAGTGATTTGGCGGTCTCCTGGATTGAGTAATCGTCATTGCTTATCCCCCACTGGGTCGATTCACCCACGGCGCGATATCTGGACATGCATTTTCTCCCTTACGGGTGTTGATCATCCACCTAATAGGCCCACCATTAAAACCCTACCGGCATGCCAGAGCAGACGTGAAATCCTCCCCCCATCCCGGTGGGAATCATTCACTATTTTCCATGGTCCGGCGCACAAAGCGCTTCACGTCATCCCCCCTAAAGGGAGACGAAATTCCGTCGGGAATTCTATCCGGAGATTCCAACGAATCTCCCCCGGAGGGGCAGTGTTTCCGATACACTGCTTCCTCAAGGCTTTTACACTACGATAGGAATTCTAGCACCTCTTTGGTTGCAAACCCAAAGAGACGTCGCTCATTTTCTATCTTCCAAGCATGAGCGATAATTTGCTTGGGTGCCCCCAAGCCGACAGGCCTGTCTAATCTCGTCGGAATATGTCATCTCATTATTGGACACGTGTCTTCCGGTATTCCTACCGATCACCATGTAAAGGCCTTCGATTATCTCAATGGTGTCACGGCGCGCATATTGGCTTATTGTTCATTCGGACCCCTCTCGCAATGAGAGGGACACGGCATATGCCCTTTGTTTCATTTGTCTGACAATTTCTGTATAGTTCAATTCTCTCGGTCGTACATGAAATACTGCGCGTGGGTCCGTAATTATTCTCTGTACTGGGTCCACAACTGGGTCGGGCTAATTTCGCGCTGCAATGACGTATTTCCTCATTCCTATACGAGGGACCGCCCCCTTTTCCCCTTAGGCTGGGCGATATATGTGACCCGCGAAGTCCCCCGAGCGTGTCCGTTTCTTCATTCAAGTTTCTGGACAGGTTCAGACCTGTTTTACACACGTTTTCGGACGCATTCTGGCACGGGGCTACTCGGCGTACATAACTCTGTTGGAGGTCTTAAGGTTTTTACGCGGCCACTTTTTCTGAATGACTTGGCGTGGGGTGGAGTCAGCGTCCAGACTCCCCACCCCGCGCCACTGATAACCCTCGCGAAGGCGGGACGAAATCCCCGTGAGTCCCGCCTACTTCCTCTAGCGTCTCTCGCAAGTTGACTGTTTTTATTTCGAGTCTTTTCTTCACATGACTGACCGTTCCTGACCTCCCCTTACGTTCTTCTCGTCGTGTATGCACATTCTAATTTAAGGGGTATTCTAATTCTCCTCGAACCCCTGTTGCTAAACGTGCTTCTTAGTGGACTCGTCCGTGTTCTTTCCCGACTCCCTGAACGGAAGCGACGACTGATTACGCGCGAGTAGAGGGTTTTCGCAACATTTTTCCTCGCGTATTCTAATTTCCCTTGAGGAGTTGGATTCTTTCACTTATCTCACCTTCAATCTCTCCAGTTCTATTGCTCTCTTTCTTGCAGCAGGAAAGATTATCTCATCCCCATCAGGTGACACGACTAGAATAGGCATTCTCCTCTCGTTTTCCCACAATTCCCACAATCACTAACAGTAATGTCAGTATTGCATTCCAAGAGAAGGCCGTTCCCTCGATAGACCTGCTATTTCCCCATTGCTCTCTCATTTCCTCAGTTTCTCCCCACCTATCTCGAGGCTGCGTGAGGTTCAAGTGAGGGAGTTCAATTGTCCAATTTGAATTTAGGCAATCGGCTAACCGTTCGAACGTGGGGAGTTTCTCTGTTGCCTTAGGGTCGATTACCATTGAGTCTAAAGTAGACCAGATCGCGGGCAATACGTGCATCGTCCCTAAGGTTTTGGATTCCTTATTGCAGGGATACATCGGCGGAATAGTTATGGAGGGGCTTATAGTCGCAGAACAGGCGCATGGCAAGGTTAATTCTAGGGCGCCTGGACCAGACAGCGTAGTATTCAATACTTTAGGTTGTTCGTCTCCGCAATTTACGCTAATGGTCTTGGGTGGATGAGTAATTACATACCGCTCAAAACCTAACTCGCTAATAATGGTCGACTCCCCTGGTTTGCATTGAAAAGTGCAGGCTTGAGAAAGTTGTTGGGCCGTGCCCCCTCGGAACATTTGGATGGCGCAATTCGGGCCATGCGTCACGTCTGCACTATACCGAGGTAAAAAGCATAATTTAGTCGCGTATGGGAGGCAATAATTTAGCTTCGGACCCGAGATGGTTCGTAGTCGTTTACCGTCTATAGCAGCATAGACTACATCATGAACTACGGAGCAGGTTTGTCCGTTCCACGCAAAGGGTGTGGCGGATATTTCGTAAAGTTGCCATTTCGCTCCCAGTCGGGTGATAGGTGCGTTTATTCTAATTATCATTTCTTTGTTGTGCACTAGGCAATGAGAAATAGGCAATGCGGCTAGTTCTGCGGCGCTGGCTTGGGCCCATTGGTATCCTTTGGCAGCCAGTGGCTTAATTCTATTATTTAAATCATCCTGTAGTACTTCTAACGGAAGTATAGAAGTCGGTATGAGTTTATTTTGACAACGATGTAGTGCTTCGTTCTCTCGGACGGTTGAGGCTAGTTTTCCCTGGATGAACATATTGCGGGAAATTATGGATACTAGTGAAGCTAGAAATCGTTGCACCTCTGATGTGGCATTGGTAAGATGGGCCAGCGTATTCCTGGTTGTTTGATGGGTATTTAAAAGTTGTGCGCGCATTGTTTTGATAGTGGCCTCTACTTTAGCGGTATAATTGTCGATTTTTAATCTGGCGTCCGATACGTAAGCATGTTCGTCCAACATCATGGTCCGAAGGTCAAGCAGTTTCTTTTCGAAGGAAATTTGGGATTTTTCCACGCTTTCCACGTGACCTTGAGACGCGATTCCACAACACCATTCCATGAAATTGCCGATGAAGTTTAATCCTCGCTTTTGTCTGGCCCCAATTTCCTGTTCCTCCTGATTGGGATAGTACGGTCGGATACTTGCGAAATCAATCAATGAATATAACCGTTTAGATGCTGCCTGTAATGACATGAGCGTATTGCAAACCGTGCTGGAGCCATACGTACATGAAACTGCCGGAGGTGTTGGATAGGTTAAATTTGGTGCCTGCCAATTAATTTTGTAGGTAAGGGGGATGCTCGCCTCGTAAGTCACCACCCTCGGTAATGCTTCCCAATGGGCCTGCCACGATTTTCACTGCTGGCTGCGTTATCTCGCCTGCCTGTACGGTTACTAGCGCGAAGAACGCGAGAAGAGAGCATACGGGGAGAAGCATTCTTATCTTCGTGCGGGGAGGGCACTTCCCGTTCTCTGATAACTGCCTATTATGACTGGCAGGCCCCGCGTGTTCTCCTTATCTTTGCTCCAATGTAAACAAAGAGGAACTCGCGGGTCGGGGATGCTTATTTTCCGTGTCTCGTTGCTCCTATGTGGTTCCCCCAGGTGTGGGTCAGGAGATGGGTATAGTTAGTGGATGAGTGCCAGGATCGGTCTGGGTCCTTCTGTCTCCTTCCCAGAGTAACCGAATAGGGGTAGGGAGAAAATCTGAAAAAAAGAGAACTGAAAAAATTGGTATACCTGCAGATCATCGGGGAGGTCCCAGTTTTCTGTGTCCGGCAGGGAGGCGGGGAGTATCACCTCCGACAGGGAGGAGACCGAGTCCCACCGGCGCCGCACCCAGTAATCGCCTATGGGCTCGGCATCCTCCCTATCCGAGACAACAGCATATGGATGGAGAGGGAGGGTGTGGGCCGGCCCCTCCCCGTAATGGCCTTCACGAAACCGAAAAATGTTTCGCCCTTTGTCCAGGATGGCTCTCCATCGGGCCACCTCTGGATTTCCAATGATTAGGGGGCACGTGGCGTTGCCCCCCAAGCGGGCGGAGATCACCATCTCCGCTGCGCCCAATTTTATTCTAATGGGGATCGGGGCCCCACCCCACCCCTCTCCCTCCAAAATTCTCCCCGACACCATGCAGGGTGCTACCAATGTATGCCTGCTATTGCAGGCTATCTCTATGTTAGGGCAGTATTGCCCCTCCACCCACCCCTCCACGTAGTGGGCGTTATTGTAGCCCAGGGGTGACGCCCAGATGTTGGTGGCCATGGTGGGAGCTGGAGTGAAAGAAACCAATTAGTATCATTGCCTCTTATAGTAGGGAAATATTCTAGATACATGTACGGTATCCAGCTTCCCGTTTTTAACTTTTACTTCATACGTCACGGGGCTTACTTGTCGCGTGATTTCGTAAGGCCCATAGTAGTTCGAGAGAAGTTTTTCGCTCAGCCCGACCTTCCTTGTCGGAGTGTATATCCTAACGAGGTCTCCTGTTTTGAAGCTGACGTCTCGCCTGGTATCGTCGTATCTCACGGCGTCCTTTCCTTGTCTCTCGGCCAGTCTTTTTAAAGCGGCCTGAGCCCGACACCATCTGTCGAGGGCCTCTCGTTTTTCGCCCTCTCCTTCCTGAGCGAGGGCCACTTCGGGTGGTAGGACCGCCTCACGACCGTAAACCAGGTAGTAGGGTGACTCCTTCAATGAGTCTTGTAGTCCTGTGTTATACGCAAAGGTGACTGGGGCCAGAAACAGGTCCCAATCCGTTTGCTCAGAATTTGTGAAGGACGAGAGCATTTCTGCTATCGTTCGGTTCAATCTTTCCGTCAGACCGTTTGTCTGCGGATGGTAGGCCGTGGTAAAACTGCTCACTACTCCCATACTTCGTAGTAGCGAGGTTACCATTTCAAATTGGAACACTTTACCCCTGTCTGAGAGGATAGTGGTAGGGCATCCGTGCCGACAAATTATTTGCTCAAATAAAAATTGTGCTACTTGGCCGGCGGTACCGTTCAGTATGGCCCGTGTTTCGGCATATCTAGAGGCGTAATCGGTGGCAACTATTATGTATTTCTTTCCCCTAGAACTACGAGAAAGGGGACCAAGTAAATCCATGCCTAGCCGTTCGAATAATTTTCCTGGTCTAATAGGTTGTAGGAATCCACCTGGCCGGACATTTGGGCCCTTCCGGGCTTGGCAATCGCTGCATGAGCGGACGTACTTAAATGTATCCGGCTTCATTCCTATCCAATAGTATCGTGTTTTCAGTTTATCGTAGGTCCTAGCGAATCCTAGATGTCCTGAGAGGGGATCGTCATGGTGGGAGTATAAAATCTCCTTTTTTAAATAGTTGGAAATGACGGTGAGATAGTAGTTTCCCCTAATTCCTGCACATACAATCACTAACACACCGTTAACTAACCTATAAGCTTTCACTATCCTCTCCAATTCATTCGGGGTGGATTCAGGGTTTTCCAGGGCCTGAATAATTGGAAGGAGCTTTGGATCTTCTCTCTGTCGCTGTCCCATTTCTTCCGTCGTTAGAGCTAGGAGAGGGATTTCATTGGCCTCCGTCTCGTCTTCCGGGCTCGGTTTGAAGACTGGATTCCTAGATAAACCGTCTGCTTCACTGTGTGTCTTTCCTGGCTTATGACTAATCGTGTAGTCGAATTCCTGGAGTTTCAATGACCATCGAGCCAATTTTCCTACCGGATCTTTTACTGTTTTTAGAAAGCATAGTCCCCTATTATCAGTAATTAACTTAAATTTCTGTCCCCATAGCTAGGGTCTGAATTGAGACATAGCCCATACATCAGCTAGGCATTCCTTCTCCGAGATTGAATAATTCTTTTCAGCCTTTGTCAGTGATCTGGAGGCGTATGCAACTGGGCGTAAATCTTGTGTATCCTTCCCTTGCAATAATAAAGCTCCCAACCCTATGTCACAGGCATCCGTCCTGAGTTCGATTGGAAGGTCCGGGATATAGTGCCTTAATACTGGCGCGGTGGTCAGGGCGTTTTTTAGTGAATTAAACGCTTCCTCTTCCTTTTCGGCACATTGGAACGGCCTATCCTTTTTTGTCAAGTCGTGGAGAGGCCTGGCTATTTTCGAAAAATCACATAAATTTTCGGTAATAATTACAGAGGCCTAAAAAGCTTTGAACATCCTTTACCTTCCGAGGGGTCGGAAAATCTCGAACAGCCTGGAGTTTTCCCGTGTCAGGTTTAATTCCATCTCCACTGACTATATATCCTAGCATCTTCAGGGTCGTTTGCATGAAATGACATTTAGATGGCTTGAGAGTAAGGCCGGCTGCTCGGAGTCTAAGGAAGACTTCTCGAGTATTTTGCACTAACTCGTCGGCGTTCTCCGCGAAGACTACTATATCAACTAGGTAGACTAAGGCTTTCTTCCACTTCATGTCTGACAAAACGTTATCGGCTAGATATTGAAAAGTAGCCGGAGCGGAGCACAATCCAAACGGAAGGACGTTGAATTCAAAATGGCCGCCATCAGGGGATACAAAACTAGCCTTGCCCTTGTCTAATTCTTTTAAAGGGACTTGCCAATAACCGCTGAATAGATCTAGGCTAGTAAAATATTTGGCCTTCCCTAGGTAACTGAAAAGTCATCAATCACTGGGAGTGGATACACATCTTTGGTTGTAACCGCATTTAGTCGTCTGAAATCAACGCAGAATCTAAGTCCACCGTCCTTTTTCTTCACCAACACCAGATGAAATCTCCAACTAGACCTAGATGGTCTAATTATACTTAGGCTTAGCATTTCCTTTATCTGTTCCCTAATGACTTCCTTCTCTTTGTGGGACACTCGATATGGGTTTTGGTGAATGGGCAATGCGTCTCCGGTGGGAATCGAATGTTCGACTAAATGCGTTTTCATTATCTGACTTGGCGTCCAAGCGAAAATATCGTGGAATTCTTCTATCAGGGCGTCAATTAACGCGCGTTCTCGTCGACTTATTTTTGTGTTAATGTCGAGCGGAACTCTATTTCCGTCCTCCAGTGCTATCTCAGATGCCGCGTCAAAATTAATCTCTTCCACCTCGCCGTCTGCAATCGGTCTAGAAGCGGCCAGCGTGGTTCCCTTGAAAATTTTGTGAGGCCTGTAGCGGTGATTTTTTATGACGGCAACAAAATCTCCCTCGGTCCTCGGAATCTCTACACTCAGACCTTTTTCCCGGAAGATTGATGGGATTGATGTAATCTCTCCGCCGGTCGGCGTGCAGGAAGACGAAATTGAACATTTGGCCTCGCCTCGGGCCGTAATAGTGAGATCTCCCGTGGCGAAAAATCTCATGGTTCGAGGGCGGCCCTCCTCGGAACCGGTTTTCGGCAGGGGGACTTCGTCCTCCCACCCCCCCTCCGTCTTCTTCTTCACGGGGTGGGAGTGGATTTCCACCTCCTTCCCTCTCGGTCCGAGCCAGATTATGCCTTTCCGCAAGTTAATGACGGCTTCCTCCTTAGCTAATGCTTCCATACCGATAATAAGTGGCCAATTAAGTTGGGACAAGACGATAGCCTCTACATAAAAGGTTCTTTCCTTTAGTTCAACCATGACTCGAGCGACGCCGTTTACTGTCATTCGGCAGCCGTCTACCGATTTCATTATTTTCGATGTGGGTCGGATTGTCCCTTTCACCACGTCTGCTCTTACTACCGACGTTCCTGCTCCTGTGTCGAGAATAATGTCTTGGTCAGTTAGTCCCTCTACTGTGCCTTTTATTAAGAGGAGGCCGCTTTGTTTCTCAATCTGCCCCAAGAACAAACTCTCCTCTAGCTTGTCCCGGGCCGGCCGTTTCCCGAAGGATTTCCCCGCGGACTATTCCTTCCACGGGCCGTCCTCTCTGGGCAGTACGCTGCTATGTGCCGTCTTTTTCGGCATTCATAACAGATCGGCCTCCCGTCTACCGTCCGTCCTTGGTGTTCGTACGGCGCTTTCTGTGGCGGGTTTCTTTCTGGCATTGGCCGACTTCCATTCTGCGGCGCGCGGGGCGGCGGAGGTGGGGGCCTCGGCCTTGGCGGGGCCTTCATGAATTCCACCTCGCATCGCAGACGTGCCATTTCTCGGAGTATGAGATTTAAATCGGCACTGTGTCTCGCGGCCTCGTCCTTGGGTGTCGGCGCCTTTGATGCTTCCGTTTTGTGGATTCTTGGTTTAAATGCTTTCTCAGACGCTGCTCTTCTAGCTACATAATCCGCTCGATCTTTTCGCTTAATCAAGCGGAGTAATTCCGCGCAGGTCTTGGGTTCGTGAAACAAAACGGCTTGGATTATATCTGATCTAAGTCCCTTCGCTATGTTTGTTACCAAGTCTGCCTCGAACATGTTCGGATTAACTTCCTTACATAGAACGCGGACATCATAGTAATAGCTAATAGCTGATTCTTCCGGTCCTTGTCGTCTCTGAAATAAGCGATGTGCCTTTTCTTCGAGTGTTCCCAGCCCTTTGAATGTCGCAACGAATTCCCTGGCGAAATCTTCCCAGTCTCCCCTGATCGTTGCGGTGCTTACGTCGTGACTATCTAACCCATGGAGCCAGCGCAACGCGGATTTTTCCAAATAGCACGGAAATAATCTCAGTTTTTCTGCTTCGGACCAGCCGTTTGCGGTTGCTATCTTATTGAAACGTTCTAGATAGTATTCCGCATCCTCGCCTCTCTCGCCTGAGAATATAGTAGGCGTCAGCTGGTGTCCTATGATCCTCGCTGGTCTATTTGGACTAGTAGCTACCCTTTCTTCCACTATGTTGATAGAGATATTCCCATCCTCTACAGGAGGGATTGTCACTTTCTTGTTTTCCTGCTCTTGGTCTGACATCTTTCCTGCGTCGTCTATTTTAATTTTTTTCTCGGGCGGGGTTACCGGACTCTCCTGTCCTTCTTCGGCTTCCTTATCGGCCCTAAACTCAATTGGCAGGTGGTATATCGGTGTGGTGCCGTCCTGTTCTCTCTCGGGCTCCCTGTCGATCCTAGGTAAAGTGCTATCCTGTGTCCCCGCGGGTTCTCTGTCGGAACTAGATCCGAGCGCAATATGGTATTGAGGGGGATCTCCTTGCAGACGAGCGCTCTTTCGTGTTGGCGTTCGAGGTGTGGTCATCGTCTGACGTTAATGAAATTGAAATTTTTTCGGAACGAAGCACATACACAACCAATAAAATAAAGCAGGCGCGATTAACAAGAGGCAAGAAAACATAACACTCAAAAACTTAAAAAGGCACAAGGCTTTAAATTGAAATTATCAGTCGCTCATTTACGGACTGAACTGTACGTGTCGTCGAAGCAATTACGACCGTGTTCTAAGGGTGTCTATGCATCAGAAGGATGCGAGCGTCTCAAAATCCTCGACACAGACCAAGATTCACTACCGTAGGCGCATCCACCATATGTCACAGACTATTCGTCTGCTAGGGGTATAGTTCAGGTGGATCAGCGAATCTGGACAGGTCGAAGAAATGAGAGACACTCCAGAGACTTAGTTAAAGCCATTTTATTTCGATATTCCGGACATAGCCGCTTACAAACAGGAGCGGAGTTAAGACGGAGCTGTAGGTAGGCAGTGGGCCTAGGTGCGACAGCGGCGGCGACTGTGGGGATGGCGGTGTCGACGATAGGACGATCGGCGATCGTGGGTTCCACGACGGTTCGGCGGCTAACGGCGAATCTCGGCGGTGGCGGCGGTAGACGAAGTCCGCAGCGAAGGCTGGATCAACAGCTAGATGCTTGGTCAGCAAGGCTGGATCGACAGCGAAGGCAGGGTCGGCGGCTGGGAGCTCGGCAACGGAGAGTCTCGAAGTTCAGCACGGAGAATCTCGAAGTTTCAGGGATTTGCAGCAGCACAGCAGTTGAGGTTTCAGTAGGCTCGTAGGCGAGGCTCCAGTTCTGCTCCCCCGATGAATGTGTCTCTCCATCGTTTGGGCGGCCCTTATAAACGATTTTGGGCGGCGTCGTTTCTCGGATTTCAGGTGGGGACTCGGGCGCACGTCTGCCGAGACCTTGTAGAAGCGGATGCTGGGAGTCGGTGGGATGGGGCTCGTGGGAGTCCGATCGAAGGGGTGTCGAAGGTCTTTGGAGGCAGGTGTTGCAAGACAGGGGAAGTGGAGGGGAAGACCCAAGGCTAGGGCCCCCCCACCACTTTGCATTACTATCCCTTCAACTTTGAGTCAGAAGGGATAGTAATGCAAAATAAAAATCCCTTGTGGTCATGGATTTTCCTGTTTGCCTTATTCCTTCGGTCGTACTGCGCAATACTCACGAAGGTGACTTTTAGGCACGTGCGCCCGGCACGTGCGTACGGCACGTGCGTAATCTCGAAGGTGACTTTCCTGCACGTGTCTGTGTCGTTCATCGGAAATCATCGTGGTTACGATGTTTCCTGTTTTCTGCATAATGCTCCGTTGCTTTCCACTGCGCAATGTGGAAATGAATAATATAAGGAAAAAGATATACTAGTGGCTAGTGGGTACGTAACAATATTTTTGGGGTTTGAGAATCCTGAAACAGATGAAGTGGAACGTTTCAACGTCTCCACGATCAAGCAGCTGAAACTCGAGGGAGATAAGCTGGAGAAGGCTAAGAGACAAGATCCATCCATCACGTGCCATGTCTACGATATAAAGAAGATGAAGAAGATTGCTTATTCAACGGGAGGATCCGAGTTCATCTCAAAAGGCGGGAGAACGTCAACGGACGGTGTCCAATTTGATTTCGCTCCACCTGTGACATTCACAACTGGAGAAAACTCACGAATCAACTATTGTAATGTTTACGATCAGCGAGGGAAGCATTTGGAAACGCATACTTTTATACTGAATGTTGTACCAACTGAATATACTTTGTTCTAAATAAAAAAAATCAAACCTTCTCGCCTAGTTATCATTTCTCAATACCTTTTCCTTAATATTAAGAGGAAGGGTTGTTCAGTAAATAAAACATATAGCATATAGGTTTGACAGATTTATTTCATTTTTTTAACATATTTTATTTTGTGTACACCAATCTGCTAGCTTAAAACAATTTTTTCTTGCACATTGCAGATTATTTTGAGAATGTGACTTAATTAAAGAGTCTTCATTTGTTGTCAATTTCTTAAGTGAAGGACAACCGTACATTTATAAGTTACGCACACATATTCCTTTGGGAAGAAGTCCAGTCAAGAATGACGCCTTTTGAGCACCTTTTGTGAATAAAAACTGATATCCCTTTGTATAATCAAATAATATACTCTCCAGTTCCGAATAATATACATCCTCAGAGTATTCATTCAATCCATGATAGTTGTTTCTCAACCAAGACGAGTCTCTCGCGTACATCAATCTTGCAGGTGATTTGAAAAGCCACGCATTGCAACATCTCGTATGCATATTAATGATGGCCAATTCCTTGATTATATATTCACCGTAATTTGCGGTGAATCCTTGAAAATCGGTAATGACGCTCATGGTGTAATCTCTCAAACTTACAAGGTTTTTACACCCAATGCTAGAGATTCGAGAGATTACAAGAGCTTCTGACTTGCAGAATTTTACCTCGTGCCAGAGGTCAGAAACCCATTGTAAACACACGTAATCAAAGTACATAAAGTTATACCTTTTGGTTGCCAGACACAACTTTCAACATGAGTATCAAATCAAATTCCAACCTTTCCAGATCATATTCAGTGATATCGTTAGATATCCTGCTAGCGAGAAATTGTCTAACCTTATCGCGATTGTCCGAAAGTCTCCGGAGGAATAGATTTATCAGGATGGAGATTTTTAACAGAGCTTCCCATTCACCAGCATTAAGGTTAAATGAGCTCTTTGGTAAAATATTTTTAATAGACAAATGTAGCTTCCCAAAGTAATTTGCATAGGATAAGAAATTTGAAGAGAGCTGATCTTTAAAACCAGCATATAAATAATTACTCACTGATTTTTCCAAATTTATGACATTAGTCCATTCACTATGTAAAACAATAACACTTTTCTTAGTTGTCTGATTAAATTGCACTACTGGTTCAAAGTCTCTGCTAGGGTCGTAACCCACACAAACACTTTTTGATTTCACACCATTGATATAATACGCCGTCTGAAGCAGTAAATTATTGCTGTTAGTAAATGATGGGGGACGGGAGGATGTTCGACAGGTCTCTTCCTTTTCACTGGCGGAGACACCTTCATCGATGATGACTGCATAACAACTGATGATCGACAGGATATTATCTTGCTTATGAGGGAGAGGGTGGAAGAGGGGTGGGGGAACAATCGCTGGAGCAAGGCTCAACTTCTGCTTTGAGGCGGTTATATTGCATCCATTGAGCGAGGGAATGTGCATCACGGAGTGCACACGTACTGCTACGTAACTTATGACATGGGTTTAGAAAGGAAAAGGTGGGGAAGGAGCATTTTTCAGGTGCAGTACAATGCAGTTCTTTCTTCAGGGAAATGAAGGTGCGGTCTGTGAGGTCTGAGAGGAACTCACACTCGGCTTCGCTATATGCATACAAAGAGGTTGCTCCTTCAATGATGGCTTCCAGGGCGGGTAGGAGCTCCACATGTGAGATGAATCCATGATCGAAGGTGGTCTCCTCACAGTTTAGCGGATCATGTAACCGCTGTTTCTTCCCACCAGCGATAAGCTTTCCATGCTTCTGGAAACTCCCCCAGAACAGACGATTTGAGTCGACATCTACAGCTGCCAGCTCAATGACACCACCCTTGGCGAAGCACACTGACGCAACGATCTGCATTTCGGAAAGTCTCTCTCGTCAATGACGTTTCTTCACTCGAAGCATCATATTTATTCTCGAGCAGCACCGTTGAGCTTTGGGATGACACTTGCTTTCACTCCTCAACTCGTTGAAGATCAGGTGGAACAGCTCCAGAGCACGACAGTCGCTGAGATGAGGGATGGTGTGATGGATTTGTGTGAGGAATTTGTGTAATGTGTACCCTAATGACTTACTAGCTGCGTAAAGACAACAGAATTCTCCGCAAATATCAGACTGAAAACTCTGAATCTGAACGTTATTGTGAGTGTAAGCGAAAGGTTTCAAAAAATTTATAATACCCGGAACCAAAGGAGCCAATCCAAAAGAGTCAAAATAGTCTCCTATTCCTTTGAAAATATATACCGTGACCCAATGAGAGCCGGGTAAGTATGAAGGATCTAAATTCACTACGTATACACCATTTCTA
This sequence comes from Platycnemis pennipes, assembly GCA_933228895.1. NCBI lineage: Eukaryota > Metazoa > Arthropoda > Insecta > Odonata > Platycnemididae > Platycnemis > Platycnemis pennipes. The sequence continues at coordinate 17,052,439 of OW121858.1, read as the reverse complement.
GGACATTGAGGTAATTTATGAGAAGCGAAGACTCCGCGGAAAATTTTAAATAGATTCAATAACCTATCAATCCGTACACTATCCATTGCAAGACTAATAATTTGTGATGATGTTCCTGTTTTTATCGATTTCTAGAGAGGCATCGTATTCTGAGAATACCAAGCACGGCACGGTGTTTGTCAATTCTTTCTCAAATTTCGCCTCTATTCGCACCACTCCTCGATCTCCGAGACTTACATAATCCTCGTTTCCTGAATCGTCCGGGGTGAGATCGAACACCAACATGTAATATCCATGTCCGAACATGTCATACGTATTTTGATTACCTCTATCATAATGCTTTATTCCACTGCCTGAGAATATGGTATCATACGCTCGTGCCCAATACTTTTACTGTAGAAATTACACTCCAACCACTCGGAAGGGAACTGAACACCGTTTACAAAGAGTGAAAAATTTTCCAGGGAATAGTGAGAGAGAGCAAATGGATTCTTGTCAACCTTACCAGCGTACGAGTCATTATCAACCATAGCAAATATTATAGTGTTGGGTATTCGACCTACGATCGCATTATCAATGCTGAGAGTTCGTCCACCGGCAGGAACCGTGAAAGATTTCATTTCGGTACGTTTGTATTGATATCTAGCATTACTTTTTTCCAGCATCTTATTGTGTGCCAATAATATGGAAGGGTTGATGTCGAGATGTTGAACGTAAAGAGTTGCATCTAGTATTTTCATTATTCCCCCCTCCATTCCCATCAGATTAAACGCAGGGTTTGAAAGCATCAACCTGATTCCTATATCAACCCGATCCTACAGAAATTGTGCCAGATTAAACACATACAGATATAATTTACCATATAGCTCAACCTCGGCACTATTCTCGAACCAAGTCTTTCGCTTCACGTAACCCGCGTTACTCACGTCAGTTTTATTAATATCCTCCCCTGTATCCGCTTCGCACCCGACATTCCTCAAATGTGTTCTACTCGCATCCCCACTATAATTCAACACATTTTCAATATAGCTCCTATAATGATAATTGTCTTCTGATGGGGTCACTAATGTCCCATTGAAATAAACGTTGCAGTGTTCGAGGAGGGAGTGGAGAATATTGTTCACAACACCTGGTTGATTTCCATCGCTAGATGTATAATCTACCAAGCTCGTCTTACAAACGTTCACTCTCAGCTTGAGAAATATCCTATTCAAATCCTTGTAAGCATCCCCAGAATCTTTGATCAGGAATTCAATCACCGATCTATTATCCAGCGATGATATAGGTTTGTAGGAGACTAGTCGCTTTGATAAACTGTTAGTCTGAATGGGTGGATTGGGTTGGAATAAGTCCAGCGAGCTCAGCATATGCTCACCCATGACTTAGTTGGAAAAAATATCTCTGTGCACGACCCTCTTCCCTCTTCGCCTTCTCTGCGAATGCCCTTTCTCTTTCCCAACACTAGTTTTTATTTAATTCAATCGTGGACGCTTAACCAGTCTCACCCCACCCCCACTCATATTTTTTATTTTCTCCTCCGCTTTCCGTTTCAAGTTCTGCCCCGCCTCGTTTAATCTACTACGCAATATATCCTTAACCGGTTTAGTCCCCAGATCGCTCAAGGCTACTGCCCCAGCACTAACTGCCTCCTTACCAACCGTCTTCAACCCACTGTAAAAAAGAGGTCTGGCAAAACGCCACAAACCAGCAAGAAAACTTCCTATACCCCGACCCTTTTGCATACGATACGATGCTCGATATATTGGTCCAATCTCCCCACCTGACTGCTTTAGGTAGTAAGATAAATAACGATCCGTCACCGGAGCCATCTCGACGCTCAATGATCAACCAACTCTTATCACATCTTTTTTATAAAATGCAATACGAATGATGGAAGATTGCCCCCCACTGCGAAATGGTATGGACTCGCCGAGTTTGTCAGCCAACAGAATTTCAATGCTGTCAATGTTGTTCTTTTCAACTGGGTGATAGAAAATGTGGTTGAATGCCCGGTGTAAGACTGGAGCGTTTAATACACCTAAGCATCGACTAAGCGAATTACCTACCAGTTGAGGTTTGATTATAGCCACGTAAACGTAAATGTTAGAGGGATATACACTACTTCTCTTTGATAATTTCTTAATCCTATCATCGGCTACACCCAAACGAACCATCCTCCAATCTAACCTTAACTTCATCAATCTCATCCTTAGGTCCCCCGCTTCTCCACGAACCACTCCCTCCTCATTTCGATTCCTATTATCATTTACTGGTGAGCCGGAAGATAACGCTTCTTCTTCCGCTAGAGTTTCCGGAGTCGCGGTTTCCCTTCTAACATCCCGCGAGAGAATACTCTCATCTATGGAAGGAATAGAAATCTTAGCTAAACCTACCATCCATTCATCATTTTCCAAATCGACACGGTGTGATAATCTCATACGGAAATGTGATATTGTGTTGTGAGGAAAATATTCGTGAGAGCTATCACTGGGTAACATAATGTAAAACTCGTTCATATTTTACGCACCGACGAGGCGTGGATCCAAGAATTAAATGATTTTGGGTAACCTTCCCACTTTACAAAATATTCTAAATCGTCAGCCCGCCCCCTACGCTTCAAAATTTTCTCAATCTTATATTCCGTGTCGGGGGAAAGGTTAACCTTCAATAACTCCTGCTCATAGAAACTACCCTTTATATCCTCACCGTTCAGATCTTTCAACTCGTACGTGGGTATATCTCTCGATTGATTCACACCCTTGACTTGGAATATTTCGCTGGTGTAATTAGGTGTATTTCCTTTTGTAAATGGAACTCGTTCCTTACTGATTCTAACGTAATCACCCCCTTTGAATTTAACCTTTTTGCTAACAAGAGGTTTCCTTGAGCGACTAGCGATTGAGAATACATTTTTCTCATTCACTTCGATAGGTTTGTCACCTAAGCTGGAGTGCACGCTATTATTATAACTATTCAACAATTTGGGTAATATATCCACGTAATTGTACGTTGAATATCTTGTGAAATACTTATACATTTTAGATTTTAGAGTACGATTGAAACGTTCAACTAGACTAGCTTTTATGTCTGGATTGTTTGTTGTGTAAAACCTTACACCACGATTCGAGAGAAAAGTTTAAATTTACTATTTACAAATTCACCACCCTTATCACTTTGTATTTTCAACGGTTTTCTCTCACGAAAAATATCATTAAACGCCTTTACTACCTCCACTGGACTTTTTTTCCGTAAAGCTCTCGCCCACGCATACCTCGAAAATAAATCGATCGCCGTCAAAATATAGCAATATCCTCCAATACAGATACGCTGTAACGATTTCGAGGGAATTTCCTCCTCATCGGTCTGTGACGTGTGTACGCTTGAGAACATCTTGCAGAGTGCATCTTGAGAATTTAACCACTCACGTAATGTCTTTCTCGAAATCCCAGTCGCTCGGTGTAATTTATCAACGGACGAAAAACCTGCAGAATTTTCCGGATCATTGTACACACTATCGATTACATCGTAATCCACTCATCTCCGAATTTTTTCGGTTTCCTCGGCCGACTGCTTCGCCTCGGTATTGCCCTTGTCGGCTTTTCGCTTTGTTCTGACCTCTTTCTTTTCTTCCCCTTTAACTGTTTCGATAGATTTCCCACCGCGTCTAGTCTTCCCTCTATACGTTCCCATGTCTTATCCAAATCGGCATTCGCTCGTTTCACATCGGCAAGCGATTTCCTCAGTGCTCGAGTCTCGTCCTCCTCACCGCCCTGTGGCCTTCTATATGACTGGTCCAAGGATTTCACTATCGGAATATGAATGGGTGATTTAATGTCGGAAACTGTGTTCAGATATTTATCCAACACGCGCTTGTACATGTGCCATTTATCTACGTCCTTCACACCTCTTCTGATCAAAACAGCTTTCATTTCCAAATCTAACGAATTCAATCTCCTCTTCATTTGACCTCGCTCAAAAGCCTCAGGGTCGACTACGAGCATTTTACGCAAACTCATTTTTCACCAATGAGACTACCGATGACGCCACTCAATATGGATCCGAGTAGCATTGGTAGAAAGCCTCCTTTTTGCGTGAGAAGCGTACACTTTTTTTAATGCTTGTACCACGCGAAGCCAAGTCTATCAAGGTATATCGATGCTTAAATAGTTTTCACTTTAAGCAGTTATTTATCTTGTGTCTCTGTTTAAGCGTATTCAGACAACAATCAGAGATGGCTTTAATCAACTCTGCATCCGATTCTTTCACAATGCTGGACGCAAATTTGGTTTGGCGGATTTTAGCACATGGAGCAAATGATTATTGCTCTTCAATCTTTTTATCATGCACGGGCATGTACATTACAGTAGTCTCGTTTTCGGGAAAGATTTTAGTACGAAATCTATACCTTTCGTCCGTGTCCTACCCGAGGTCTAGGACTAAATGACCGAACGGTTCTTGCGTCACCTCTTTATCTACCCTTTCCAATTCCTGCGATTTTTCATGATAGACCTGTCGAGCCAAGTGTCCAAACTGTAACCGATCTCAGGGATTTTTAAATGTTTCTATATACTTGGAATTGAGGGATATATTTCTCGCTTGCGAGTTCTGATAGAATATATTTTGCGTGATTAAGAAAACGGAAATGTTAAAATGATGGCTTCCTCTTGTGAACAATTTGCATACGTCTTTACTGTACGCTCCCTCACACATTAGATCATCTAGCACATACAACGTTGCGATGCCTACGGATTCTTCGAAAGGGGGTATTTCGGTTCGAAATTGAATTGGTGTATTAAAACGTATTCTTGGCTCACTTCCTCGACTGCAACAGCATACAATTTCACGTATTGAACTATCGAGCATATGCGGTACATTCTCCAAGAGTTTCACCAGGAAAGTGGTTTTTTCACACCCCGATGGACCTGCGCAGATAAAGTGAAAGGATATTTCCAAACCAATGTAATGATTGGTACTGATCCAATTATAACCTTTAATGACTATTAATAAGCATCAATCATCCTCATCATCAAACGCCTCTTGGTGTGTTCTCTTCCGTGGAATTTTGTAATGTCCCCATGCCAAGGTGTTGACACCATCCTCGGAAATATACCGTTTGTCATCGCTTGCGTTTAACGTGACTTAGGTAATTTGCACAGTGTATAATTCATGTTTTCTACTACGAATGATCGTCATCTTTCGAAATTCAGTGGAATTCTCGTGCAGGCAACGGACATAGTCATCAAATTTTAGACATTTCTCCCTGACCGATTTGGTTACACCCTTGGCTTTCTTTTTTTCCTTTCCTCCCTGGACCTTGAAAGAATATAGTTTGCTTCTCAGACCTACAAAATGAGTCATGATTTGAGCATCACACTCATCTTTAAATTTACCTATTACCTTCTTGTTTTTCTCGGAGTAGCAAGGGTGATTTTTCGGATAATTCGATGTATCAAACGCATCTAGGTTTTTTAATACATCCTCATCAATATCGTTAGTGGTAATTTGATAAATTAACGAATGAGTATCACTGTACACAAGGGAGATGTTCTTACCGTATTTCGGTAACATTGTTCGATACTGAAAGTCGTACATTAAGGTCTCTGCTCTAACACGCAGAAACCTATGTATATCGGTTTGTTCATTTTGATAGTCGCCTTTCACATGTGAACGGCCACTAGAGACTCGCTGAAAATCTTCCTGTCCTTATATGTCGATTTATTAATCAAATTTTGCAATTTATTTTCGCTCGTCACTAAGTGCATGCTAATTCTTTTACGTACATTCTCCATTGTCTTTCCAAATACGGCATTATTCATTAGCTTGCAGAAGTCTTTTACGAAGTCGTTAGTAGCTAATTATCTTCGAGTAGTGTTCAGATCGATATATGTTTTTAACCAAGATGATTCGTTAAATTCGATAATTCTATGTATCTTTTTTAAAAGAAGCCCGAGAGAAAGAGATTGCTTTAGGTTTACGTCATGAATGATGTATTTAGTCCGACCCTCGAGCGTTGTAATTAGCTTTTTATGTTTCCCGCCGGGGGGGACTCTGTTTTCTAGACATAGCGGGTAATCGGAATGTTTATCGTGGAGAGACTGCGGATACTCGAGATCAACCTCTAGAATGTACCCGTTTTCACTCCCATCTGAAATTTCCGTGACCTCAAAATTTGAAATTTCATCATCGGAGAGCCATCTAAAATTTCCATAAGGGTGCGGTCTTGATAGAGCCCACCCATAGAGATTATTCGCATCCAGATAGGCAATATAGTTAGACTCAGCGTCGGCATTATAATGCTCCATATCTTTGTTGTTGGCCTTACAATACCTTTTGCAGTATTGTGAAATACCACTGCGAATGCCCTGCTCGATCATAAGGATCATATCGTAGTCTGTCAAAAGCTCTAGCTCGATCGCAGTCTGTTTTAGCATGGCATCAAAGTTAAACCTGGTGCAGTATAATACCACGCGGGGTCTAGCCCGTATGCGTCAGAACAAACATCTCGAAAATTTTCGAAAACATCGGTCAAAAGTGTGTCGTCACTTTTCAAGTACACATCACTATACTCTCCTAATGTCTCATATTTGAAAGATGCCCAGACGTGTCTAGCGTGAGCGTAATCGTCGTCTGAAATATCCGTGCCTGTGAGCTTATTATAAAAGTTATCCTTAGCTGGAAGTGAGGTTTCATCCAATCGCGTTAGTGAATCAGTGTAGTCATAAGGATATACCCCCTTCCGTGTAACTAAGTGTGTATTTTCATTGAATATTTGTTGTGTGTATTTAAAAGCCTTCAGATTTGAGACCAGGGAGGAGAGAGAAGCGGGCATGAAGCGACAAGTGTCAATAAACCGAATAGTGAAAATATTTTCTATCCACTTGGCGAAAGAAATATACTTTTCCTCAGAATTCGGAATGACGAATATTCTCCTCTCGTCATAATCCAGCTCGCGCACGATGAAATGACCATCGTAGGACGAAAGGTTGTGGGTAAAAACTGGTAGAAAATTTGGCATTTTGTACTGGAGATTACAGAGCTGATGTGCAGCACCTCTGAATACCCCGGTCAAGTGGTCATGGTCCCTAACTCTATCCATATTCAACTCTTTGCCGCAAATGTGACAAGTATTCACATTCTCAAAATGAGTCTCTTCCTCCGAGGTGAGCGGGTTCATGGGGATGTTCTCCTTTTACAACGAATATACCTTATCCGCCTCCTCTTTCATTCGCTCAATGAACACTCGTGCATGCATTCGGACCTCGGTAAAGGTATGGTGCTTGGAACCCATCCGGTGTCATTAAAATGTAACATAAGCTAAATGGTGTGTGTTTCTGTATGACATTCGTGTAGGATGTATGTGAAGAGGGTTCAGAAGTGCTCACATTCTCGAGAAGGCATTCAAAGTCTGTTATATATCACATACTGTATTCTGAATGAATAGTTTTCATGTGCGAATTTTAAAATGTTGTCACTCTCATCAGGCATTATGATTTTACTCGGTGCCCCCATTCCTCTACACAACTCCCGATGTGTTTCTAGCCTTATCTCATCGTTGTAGTGCGTGAGACAACGTTTGCGAATGAAGCTCTTACTATGATGTCTAGTAATTTGTGAGTGAATCAATTTGTTAAGGTTTTTAATCCAACAATAATGCGCCTTTGCTTACTTTGTGATATAAAGAAGATCGCGGTGGTCTGACAGTTCAGTGTTCACAATTTTCATCGGGTACACCTCGTTTTTATCCGTCAGACCGAAAACATTTATGGTAATGTTGTTTACCCGCTCCAATTTGGGGATATCTTTTAAATCTACGGGGTATGATATACAGTTCCATACATACCCCGTACAAAATTCTTGTGTACAATACTTGGAAACTCGCTCAGGATGAATATCGATATTCTTCGCCCATATAGCGTACCTAAAGCAGTACTGATCTTCGTTTTTTACATTAATTATAGCTTTGGTTTGTTTTATGTTAGTCGGTAGCTCGATGTATGTTGATCCTAGGAAAGGTGTATATTTATTTATACGAAGTTCCAATCCGATCACATTAGCCAATCTCCATCCAGACCCCTTTGCCTGAAATTCAGACTTCTCTTTTAACAATTTTGAAAAATCCTCTTTCAATACTTCCACCATATTATCCTCAGATAAGAGTCGCCTATTGCTCGTCTTGAAAGATGCATCGAATTCCTCTCCCTTCCCCTTATGAAATTTACAGATAAGAATTAGATTAAATTTAATCGAATTTTTAACCCTTTCGCTACGAACGCCGTTTATAAACGCCGCAGATTTTTCACTCCTGTGAACGAAGGCCGTTTATAAACGCCGCAGATTTTTCTACGCAAGAGAACGAAGGGCGTCTTAAAACGTCGCTGGGGTCAGGTAGGCAGAAAAGGTCCAAGGTGTCATAAAGGACCCTTCCTCGCGGCTCTGAAGACCCTTCCTCGGCTTAGAGGCGGGGATTATCTCGACCCTTCTTCGCAGCGCGAGCCTCAGTGGCCGAGGAAAGGGTCGGGAACCCCGCTGGGTCCGGTCCCAAAGCGGGGGAAAGACATACCTGCTCGAAGCCTTGCTTCAAGAGAGCTCCGTACAGGGAGTGGAAAAATATTCTAGAGGAACCCGTGAGAAGGAAAGCATTTTCCTGCGTAGGACTCCGGCGCGAAAGGGTTAACGATCATCTGCTGTAATAATTTTTCAACTACCCGTTCTTTGATGCTGTCGAGGAAAGAAATTACGTCACCCCCTTTATCCCCCTCTGGAGTGATCCACAACGTTTGAAGTCTGGATCGGATTGCTGCCACCTCCACCTCCCGAAAACCTTTACCGAGTTGATTAACGATGTTGAGTCTGTGTGTGTTTGTGTTCTCGTGAGGCATGGCTCCATCTACATTATAATATAATTCACAGTAAGGACAGAATCGTCTACCCTTTGCTGTGTGTAGAGCATCTTTCATGCGCGTATGTTTCCATGTCATTAAACGCATCACCCTCGAATCCAATTCGCATGTATATGTTGCTTAGCGCCTCTTCTAATGTTGTCGATGTGTTGACTTGATTGTTGTTGAATTGAGTAAATATTTCTGAAACGGTGGTCATTGTTGAGCGGGGGACTGTAACAGATAATAATATTTTTAGAGGGGGGTCACAAACAACCATGTAAAATAGCGAATACTTTAGGGGGGTTATCTCACTTGTAAAGCTGCAAAGATATCGGAGACTGCTGCGGTGTTTCTTTTTCCCAAGTCTGCTACTCAGCGAAAAGTTCACTCTTCAACTCTCGGGGAATGTTTGAGGCTCCTCCGTCGAGACTCTACTTTTATGGCGGAGTTTGGGGCATGGAAAAAACCAGCTCGTGCCAGTTTCGCCAGCAATCAACTCTATAGAGAAACGAGGGTGGGAGACTGGTCAGCGAACTCTCGACCGGTAAGGAAGTCTCTAGGTGTGGTCCGCCGAGACTCCTTTTATGGTGGAGTTTGGGACATGGAAAAAACCAGGTGGTGCCAGTTTGGCCAGCAATCAACTCTATAGAGAAACGAGGGTGGGAGACTGGTCAGCGAACTCTCGACCGGTAAGGAAGTCTCTAGGTGTGGTCCGCCGAGACTCCTTTTATGGTGGAGTTTGGGACATGGAAAAAACCAGGTGGTGCCAGTTTGGCCAGCAATTAACTCTATAGGGTAACGGGGGTGGGAGACTGGTCAACGAACTCTTGAATGGTGTCAGCAGTAAAAAAGTCTGCGGGTGTGGTGAAAAGATTGAGGGAAAAACAAGTCGTCTTTCCCTTTAGAGGTTTTAGCAGGAGGGGGTATATATACACCTCACCAAATGTGCTATGTTCATCCTTTCTCAAGGAAGCATTTATAATGTCGATCATTCTGAATCGCAGGCAATTTAGCGAAATACGGGGTCAGGAGGATAGATATACTCAGCAGTCTATTAGTGGCTTTCCCACTCTCTATAGCCTCTGTTTAAACGTCGTAGCGTCATGTTTATTTAGAAAAACTGATGTCTACACGTTACCTATACCTACTACTATCAGCACAAGTATTGTTCACTTCATTGAGAAATCGAGAACTATACTATGGATGACATTTTTGAAATCTTTGACTAGCGAGCAGAGAAGAAAGTGGAGGCTGGTGGTTCGTTCCATTATTGCCAACAATTTCGGTGTTCAATTTCCACCAATAGCATATCAGCTGTTTCTAGATGAAGCTCTCTATTTTGCCCGCGATCTGGAAAACTGTATAGGTCATTGCCATGTTAAAATATATAGGTTTACCTTCGATCACAGCGATTCTCTGTTTTTCTGCGATAAGTGCGCATTTAATATTCGGCCATATAAGTCGTGGAATGTTTATTTAGAACATCGTAACTGTAAATTATATCTTGATAATTTGCAATAGGCAATTTGATAAGGAAATTAAAAGTTTTGGTGCTCCAATTGTATTTGCACCCCACTTTTTGAGATGGATAACAACCTCCCAGCCCACCCTTTATCTTCATTTCAAAACGCGAGACGTCCTAACTATAGAACAGTAAATATTACTTATACCTCTTTTTCGCACGCCTTTAATACACACCGAAGAAAAAACTTACAACCTAGGGAGCTTCGCAAACGTGCGTTAGTACAAGTGCTTGATAGCATACGTTTCCAATACACAGACTGGCATTCTCGGCATTAGCTTTGGAGGATTATTTTTTTCCTCCCTCCCTCCTTTTCTCTCATGAGGTGAGCTTTCACTTTGCTGTGGAGGTATGACTCGCTGCGGGTATATGAAGGGGGTTTCGCGCTAAGGTTCAGCGACTCCTGCACCACAGTGAATTTCGACTCCTACACCACAGTGAATTTCGACTCCTACACCACAGTGAATTTCGACTCCTGAGCCTATCTACATCATCGTCTCCGACTCCTGCACTGATTCCTGCACCATCTACATCACCGTCTCCGACTCCTGCACCATCGACGTCGACTCCTGCACTGATTCCTGCACCATCAACTCCTGAACTATCAATTCCTGAACTATCTAAATCGCCGTCTCCGACTCCTGCACTGATTCCTGCACCATCGACTCCTGCACCGCAGTGAATTTCGACTCCAGTATCTTCTTAGACACCAGCCTACCTTTTACGTAAGTATCAACTCGTTCTAATAATCCATCCATTTTCCACCTATCTTTTTTTATGACTATCGTTAACGAATATGACTCCTCTCTCTTTCTCGTTTTATGAAACTGCCTACTGCAGAATGATTGTTCCAATGAAGAAGTTGCACCCTTCCGCTATTGTACGCGTAAGATGTTATGATCATTCAGCTGGGTACGATATGCATGCTCTCCAACGGGATATGGTACCTAAGCGAGGACGTCGTCTCGTAAGAACCGGGATTTCTATGGAAATCTTAAATGGTTATTACGGGAGGCTTGCTTCTCGTTCAGGCCATTCCCTCAATTTCGGAATCGAGACGGGCGCGGGCGTAATCGATAGCGATTTTACAGGGGAAATTAGAGTTCTCCTTTATAATCATAGCGATTATGATTTCCATGTGATGAAGGGGGATAAGCAAATAATTTTTGAGCAGATCGCTATTGATGTTAAATTTTTAGTGACTGACGCGGTTGGTCCCGTTACTAACCGCGGTCTAAAAGGGTTTGGTAGTTCCAATCCCCCTTCGGCCCCTCTCGTAAATTGGTATGAGATGGAGCAATCATTTGGACCTGGTTAGTACACTGCTTTTTTCCCCCATACATCTAATTCATCTTACTTATGTGTGTATTTATTAAGTTCTTTTTTCTCTTTTAGGATGACTTCAACGAGCAACATTGTGGACACCGCCATCAACACCCCCTCTACCTCCTCCGTTACCCCCTCCACCTCCTCCCCCTCCGTTCGCGAGTAGTTGATGCGATTGCAGAGGGAGTCTTCCTTTTTGAAAAAGGAGGACTTGGAGGAGGGTGTAAAATATAGGGTGGAAAAAATGGAGCTGACCACCACTAGGTACGGGGAGGTTATTGTCGCCTCCATCAAATACGGGGGGGAACTAAGAAATATTTATCTCCCCCGAGTGTTTAAACTCTCTGTGGGGGAGATAGATGAATATAATAGGGGGAATTTAAAATGTATGCTGATAAAAAATAAAAATTATATTGAGTTAATGTAAATATCTGTTTTTCTTTTCTATACCTACCCCATCCTCTAAGTAAGAACGTTTACATTAGATTTCTGCTATTGCACAGTTGCGCACAGTTATATACCGTACATTTTAAAATTTAAACGAGCTTTGTATCTTTCCAAAAAGTAATTGAGGGTTTCACATATCATAGGAAATTGCTATGATTTTTACGGCATCAACTGGCAGTTCTGTATTGAATTTCTCCTATTGGGTAGTTGCGTACGGTTGTATCATACATTTTGGAATTTGAACGGGCTTCGTACCTCTTGAAATAACGAAGTTAGAGAGGATTTTACATATCATAGGAAATTGCTATGATTTTTATAGCATCAACTAACAGTTCTGTATTGAGTTTCTCCTATTAAGTAGTTGCGTACGGTTGTACCATACATTTTAGAATGTGAACAGGCTTCGTATCTCTTGAAATAACGAAGTTAGAGAGGATTTTACATATCATAGGAAAATGCTATGATTTTTATAGCATCAACTAACAATTGATGGTATCAGCCCTAACTTTGTGGAATCTTGAATTCATGATTGGAATGAGAATACTTGGTTGTTCCACATAAAATTTTATGTGGAACAACCAAGTATTTTCATTCCAATCATCAACTAACAATTCTGTATTGAGTTTCTCCTATTAAGTAGTTGCGTACGGTTGTATCATACATTTTGGAATTTGTACGAGCTTCGTATCTCTTCAAATAACGAAGTTATTGAGAATTTACATTAACACATGGGAAAAAAATAAAACAAAATTTAAAAAATTAAAAAAAAACTTTTTTTAAAAATATTATTCCATTTCCGATGTTATCTGTGATTGATAGGTTTTGCCTATTTCTAGGCACAGCACACGTTTCATACAATTATTTTCTTATAGTATAACCTTATCGTTATCAATTAGTCAACTTTATATTAGAAATATTCTAATATAATTGTTTTTTACTTGACTCATTATAGTGATGTTCAGACGATCAACCTGTGTTATTTCTTGCTATAGGCTTTGATTAGACCATTCACTGTTTATCCACTCATCAACTGACGGCTTCAAGCAATATTACCTAGTAAGTTAAATACATATGATTTTCCGACCGCGCGTCCGGGGTCCGACTCCGGGCGCCGGGGCTGGAAATGCCGAGACTCGCTTACATTGCTCACGTGGAATGAACCCTAAAGCTTCGGATTCTCCACGTTTCTGCTGTACACATTGTCACAAACCTCCACAGACTCTCTATGGTCGAAAATGGTGAGAATATTGTATCGAGCGAGCGGATAATTGTACGTGTAGTAGCGTTCAAGTTATTTTTGTTGCGAACGTTCGGGAAACATACTTCGTATTTGCGTCCTTTTACCAAAAAAGTGGGTAGTCTTCGTGTGGACCATGCATCCTTCTAAAAAGACACCGCCTGGGATTGTTTTTATTCCTTTTGCCCCCCTACCCGCACGCACGTGCTAAAAGATGCACCGAAGCGGTCACGGTCCAAGCCCTTGTCCCAAATGGGTCCTGCGAAAAGGGACATTTATGACATTGCGGAACCTTTGACGGTCTTAAGCGGGAATATCCGTAGAAAATTTTCTGTTTGTAATATGTTGATATGTCATTGAGTCAAATTTAGGCGCATGTGGTATGACTGCAACTGTCGCGACATTAGAAAAAATAAAATCAGATGTAGTACCTCATACTTCCACTACCGGTCAATGAATTGCATACCTAAGAGAATTGGTCTTTTTTAATTCTTTAATAGCATTTCATAACAATGTCATTATAAAATACATCAGTATTACTTTTCCGTTAATCATAGTTAGCAGCATAGAAAATTTGATGGAGTAGATTCTATTATTGAATGCTTTTAGGTTATCAGTTTCTTTTTGAAGATGATTCCTTTCTGCAATTGCTATTTCTCTTGTCTCCTTTACCTGCTGAAGGCGAATCGCTCGGCAAAATCTTGTAGATGAAGGCCGAGAATTAGACCAGATTATCTCACCTAGAGTTAGAGGAAACGGGGGTTTTTTACCTATGCATTATTTTCAATTCGTCATAAACAACGTTTTGGTGATGGGATAACTAGAGAATCCAGAGTATGTTGCCTGCAGTATCATTTACTAAGCGAAGTGGCACGAAGGAGCTCATGAATAAAAATTCATCAAATGTATTCCTTCGTTGCCGCACTTGTTTGTACTGAGAATGGCCCAAACTGCCAACAAACCCATAGTTACAAATCAATGAGCAATTTATTTCCTCTCCCGTTGGTTGAGTTGAGGAAACACGCCAGGATCCGTGATGCAGTGTGATTCAGAAGAGCTTGAAGATATACTTCGCACATTTTCTGTGACTACTATTCCTTCCGGGTATGCTGCGCTTTTAGCTCGTAGTACTCGGTCATAGTTAGGATATATGTCATGTCCGTGTCTTAAGGCTGTGCTACGCAGAGTTATGTATTGACTCTTGGTCAACTCCGTAGAAATAATAAGGGATAAAGCCTTCTCAACAGTCATCTCAGATTGGATAACATTAATTTTCCTCTACTTTGATAAAACTTGTTGCCCTAGTTGGTGTGGTAGTTGCTATTTTCGTGAGTAATTTAGCTGCCGAAATGTCCCCTTTCTCCTTTAGACTTATGGTAGCTGCTAAAGTGAGTTCCGCAGTAGAGGCAGTAGATTTAAGAATTGGAGCTTTTCTTCTCCTTGTTCTATCACAGGAAGTGTGAAACTCTTTTACCGGTCGTCCTGTTGCGCGTAATAAAGTATTAATAAATTTTTCCAATACGAAGTTCAAAGTTGCAAAATTGTTTAATTAAACTTTATCAAAAATTTTGTACCAGGAAAGGTTAGCATTTATCCAAAAATAGATGCCAACAGCTGTAGAGGTACTTGGTAAATAAGTTAGTACAATGTTAGGAAATTTAATGCACTCCTTTCACCATTCATTAATTTGTCTAATGAATATGTCATTATTACGACAGCTTTCCTCCCACCTTTTTACGTATGGTATCAAAAAACGTTTCCGTATGCACCCACTTAGAGAATTCAAAGCGTCTGTATGTTCTGACAAATTTAATCTTCTTGATAGAAATTCGAAGAAATACTCTTTCTTCTTAGTCACTGACTTGTTCTTCGACTCCGAAAGTTCTTCATGGAGCTCAAGGCGTGAGACGAGAAAACCAGCCATTAAAAAATGAAATTTCTTAAGTGACCTGTATAAAAGGCAAAAATTATCAAGAAAATGATGAAAAAATTCACGTATTCATCACTATTAATTAAATTGATACGGGAGTGCACGCGATAAAATATGCCCTGAGAAGGGTATTCTGATGAAAATACTTCAAGTTTTTTTTAACGACGTTTCAATGAAAAAAAATTATAGGAAAAATTATATTCTACGGAAACAAAAACAATATACAACATACCTTATAAAAGAGTAACCAGATGAATTAATATAAATCCATTCTGATCGAAAAACAGGAAAAGCTACCAAAAGTGTAAGATACTCGACGTAATCACAAGCTTAATCACAAGATTTAGATCCTGCAAATTAATGCTGCACGACCTTCTTTCACCACAGCCATGAGAGGACTGATTTACATAAATGTATTTCTTGAAGCGAAAGCACATGTTTCACTTGATGTACCCGCTTAAGACCGTCAAAGGTTCCGCAATGTCATAAATATCCCTTTTCGCAGGACCCATTTGGGACAAGGGCTTGGACCGTGACCGCTTCGGTGCATCTTTTAGCACGTGCGTGCGGGTAGGGGGGCAAAAGGAATAAAAACAATCCCAGGCGGTGTCTTTTTAGAAGGATGCATGGTCCACACGAAGACTACCCACTTTTTTGGTAAAAGGACGCAAATACGAAGTATGTTTCCCGAACGTTCGCAACAAAAATAACTTGAACGCTACTACACGTACAATTATCCGCTCGCTCGATACAATATTCTCACCATTTTCGACCATAGAGAGTCTGTGGAGGTTTGTGACAATGTGTACAGCAGAAACGTGGAGAATCCGAAGCTTTAGGGTTCATTCCACGTGAGCAATGTAAGCGAGTCTCGGCATTTCCAGCCCCGGCGCCCGGAGTCGGACCCCGGACGCGCGGTCGGAAAATCATATGTATTTTTCGGCGTCGCAAACTTATTTTTTATTTCTCTTCAGTTTCGTATTTAAAAGTCTTCAACAAACGATCTGATATCAGTCACTTGACAGGTCTCTCCCTAAAATGCTAGATATTCTCTACTTTAGGTGAAATTTTGTCCAAAAACAGCTTCCGCCATTTTGTAACGTCATAGCACACAAATGTTCTAAACAATCTTCAAAACTAAAGCATAGTAGAGACAAAGCATAGTGTTAATAGATTATACCATTTTTTATTCGATCAAACCCCTCCCACAACGACACCATCAACATAACTTTGAAGATATTCGGAGAAAAAGGAAGTCGGGAGTTTTTTGGAAATTTGGTCATCTTTGAGCCCCTGTATCTAGCTAACGGTTTAGAATCATGGCAAATGACGTACTATTCCTTAATTAGCAATCTTTTGTGTGTATATGTGCGAAGTTTCAAGTCCATATCTCAAAATAAGCGATTTTTGAATTTTGTCCAAAAATTTCCTGTTTCCGACCACTGTGCATCGGTTCGGGTTGGTACTCTCCCTTTCCAAACTGAGTTCAATACACCTGGATATTTCCTGGTTGGAGCGGGGGCCTCGGCGCGAGGAGGTCACGCGTGACCTGCTTTCAAGCCGAGTCAACGAACGGACGCCAGACATGGTGGGGGGGAAGCGAGGCCTCTTTTTTCCGAAGTCAATGAACGGAGCGGAGGAGACGTGGACTGGTTGCCAAACGGCTTTCACTTTCCACTCGACGAACACATCTCGGTGTAAGGCCGCGCGCTGAGCGTTCTTTCGAAACGCGCGCGGGGTTGATTACTATTTGCTAGTTAGCTTTCACTCGCATCTAACTCTGGTGATGAATTTTATGGTAATGATTTGTTTACCTTTCATCTTCGGCTAAGTGATTTGCTCTCACGTTAATTTTGTGTCAAGGACAAGTGTCAGTTCGTTAATTAGGTGATTAATTACAGTGATAGGGCAGTCTATTTTCAAGGGTGACCTTGTCACAGGACGCCCAAACGAATACTACTTCCAATGTCTGTTAAACCAATGCACGCGTACATAGGTACTTACTTCCTTTCCTTCTTTCGTTCTTTGTGTCGCTCAGCTGGTGGTGCTTTGGCATGATTTGGTTTCAGTGGTTTTACTGTACATCACCTCTACAATTTTTACAATTTGCAAAAAGTGATGGCAAACTATTTCATGAAGCAAAATCTGTAGCAAAATATATTTAGGCCTTCTCAAAGCATAAAATAAAGTTCTTTTTAATTTTCTGTACAAACACTGCATTGCTTTTTACTTTTTTTTTGTAAAATTTTGCCGTGTTCTAAATCTCCCTTATTTTTGGTCAAGAATATGGAAATCTCCCTTATTTTCTTCAAATATAGTTATTGGTCACGGAAGTGGCATGGAAGCTGAGATGGCGTTTCAGGCATTTCGATGGAGCGAGGAGATGCAATTACTTTTCTTGCAATTCCGTTTCCTCGTAGGCAATTGTGATTCGAGTGCTTTTGAAAAGGTGCATGAATCCTGAACGGAACATATGGGAAACTGGTTAAGAAAATTGACTGTTCTAATCACGAGGTTAAATCTTATGCAAAATTCATCTTCAAAATTCATCTTCAAAATTCTGGATGAACACCCTGTTCTAGCTTAAACCAGTTCTAGCAAAAAACAAATTGTGAGACTAAAAAGATCAGCTTGAGGTGCAATTTTTCATAATGCCAAAGAAATATATGGCTGCAACTCACTAGTTGAGGATCTAAAAAACGGACCGCTTCACGTGTTCAACAGCACTCGAATTGCAAAGTATATAATTGCAATTATCAGGAGGGGAGGGAAAATATTTTCAACGACAAGGAGATGGGTAGAGTCAACGAATCATTAAAACCCTAGATATGGAATTCAATTATGCTAGCCACGATAGACACTAGTAATCTGGCGGAGAATTTTATGTCGTTAGTGGCAAAGTTTGTAGGAGGCAAGCAAGTGAGCCGCGGAAAAAGTAGTTTGTATTCTCATCGTCTTCAGGGTGCAGGGGCTTGATTTTCAGCTGGGACCAGTTCAATTATTCTGCGTAGGAAAGGATATGTGGAAGAAGCCCTTTCAAAAGTATACACAGACTTGGTGAGCGAAGGCTCAAACGCTTACAGTCAGCTAGGAGGTGCCTTGTAAAAGGGAAAAAAAAGAGGAAAGTTAGGGAAAGTTATGAGGCAAAAGAAACCAAGGATTATGGAGAGTTCTGTCAGAAATTGGACATGGACGAATAGGAAATGGATGTAGAAATCGAAGAGCTGATGAAGCAATTGACGGTTGAGGGGTCAATAGAAGCTCTTGAGAGAGAGACGCGGGTCCAAACCGAATGCAAGCAATGGTTTGATGAAAGACAGAATAGATTGACGTAATCAAATTTTGGTGTTATTTGTAGGAGAAGGGAAAATCACTTGTGAAAAGACAAAGAAAAGAAAAGTTTTATGCCCAGTCATCTGAAAATGATACAATGAGATATGGTAGCCTAAATGAATTTATACGATTTAGAAATATGAGGAGTTAACGGGTAGCAGAGTTTCCATGTGGCCTTTTTTGTTGATCCCGGACACTGTTTCCTAGCAGCCTCGCCTGATGGAAAAACAGTTGATGCAGCATCATTGAAGTAAAATGTCCAATATCATCGGAACATATGACATTAAAACAGGCAGCTGAGGAAATAAAGTGTTTTTGCTTGGATGAGGATCTCAAACTCAAGAAAACCAATGGTTTTAAACCATAATCATTACTACGAAATTCAGGGACAATTACATGTTTCCCGATATTCCTTTTGTAATTTTATGGTGTGGACTCCGTTGGACTGCAAAATCCAAATAATCTTCCGGAATGGTGAATTCTGGAAGAATCGCATGGAGAACAAATTTCTTTAATTGTATAATAAAGCTTTGCTTCCCGAAATAATTGACCCCTGACTTTTCCGATCTATGGAAATAAGAGAACCGGAAATAAGAGTTTGAACAGTGTTAAAGTACATTTATTATTAGCATCTATAAAATTTTTAAACTTTCAATTACATGATACTACCGGCAATGTTGGCTCAAGAATAGGAAATTCATGTTAATGCACCGAATTACTCCTAAGTCATTAGCAGCCATCAATCCGAAAATTGGTACCTATGCAGTAGCTCTACAATCTGCACTCTTCTCAACGAACCTCTTTACTCCCTCATACTTCTTACCTTTACGTATCCATTTATTTGCCCACGATAATCTATCCTTGGCCTTCCATGGTAATTCTATCGGCCTACTATTCCTTCAATGATTGTCATCAGGAGGCTGTTATGCCTCATAGAACGTCCGATGAGTTTATCTCCTAATTCAAAGCATCTACAGAAAACGCCTTTCCCCAACTCTTCGTACAACTTCTTTATTCGTATTTCAGTCTGTACGTTTGATATTCATTAATCTTCTACAACACCACTCATTTCCATCGCTTCCAATGTTCTCTATTCTGCTGCTGTTACTGGCCAAGCTTTTATGTTAAAACATCCTGGTTTTACTCCTGACAGTAATTAGTTGTGAAAGTTTTTTTTATTGAATTTTGCTACGAGTAGAACATATTCTGAGAAGGTCAAGGGATTTCTGCAAGCATCGAATGCAGGGCTTAATATTCCGTCGGGTCCAATTCTTCTGGCCGGAATATGATCCGCGTGAGGACTTTGCTCCTATCACTCTACTCTCTACTACCCGTTTTACAATTCTGCATGTCACTCGAGTTCTGTTACAGCCGATTTGATATCAAGGAATGCCCACCTGAAGCCTTTTTTACTCTGTTATATATTGCAGAAAACGATGAATAAAGAATAACGACCAATGCTTGCGACGGCTTCCCAGTTCCCACAGACAAGGAAAAGGGTAGGTTGCCCGTTCACGCCCGAGGCAGCGGAGGCGAGATATTGTGGCTAGACGCAGTCCGAGCGATGTAAAACTGCTGCGATGTTGCAATGTTAGGAGTGGGGCAAGGGTATGAGCGATGTAGGGGAGGGTGCAGCCACGGTCCGAGGGGAGACGAAGGCCATATATTCGGGAATGGTCAGGTCACTTAGTTAGTGTCATGGAGCGCCATTAGCCTTAATTGTTCCAAGATGACTAGACGGGGGGGGGGGGGGGCGGGGGGTTGAAGAGTGGAAGCAGGGTGAACACGTGGGTGGAATCTCCCACCACACCTTTCGTTGAATGACTTTCGTCAGACGGGACAGGTGGCGTCGTAAGACAAAAACTCACGAACACTCGCGTCGGCTTTCGTTGAGTAAGAACGGTCTTGACGGGGGATTCCCTTGGTGGATGATAGTGGGTGATCAGTCATGGGCCGCTTGACGAATTCCGTGATGAAGAAATGACTGTCAAAATGCAGCGTCTCCGTTGAAATAGATCGCTCGATGGCCAGAGCTTGAAGCGCAACGTCTGCGTATGATGAAGTGCTCCCATGGCCAGAGCCTCAGGTCCACAGGAGCTGCACTGGTAGTCTTGTTCGCAGCCGATGTCAGGAAGCTTCTGTCTTAATGCACTTCCGTCAGTCACACACGTTCCTCGTTGGGAGAGGGGAAGGGAGGGGAGGGCAATGGCTTCTGGGTATACCAAAATCAACACTACGGCCATGCGGGTTCTTGACGATCTAACACTTGGAATAGCGCGATTAGAGTAACCTTGGTAGCGTGGTGGCTCTGCGCATTCGCCCGGCAAGCGAAAGGTCCGTGGTTCGATTCGCGGTGAAGGTGAAATTTTTTCCATGTGTTTCGGCCATCAATCCATCTCCACACCACCGTTGTGGTCACTGTTATATGTATGTACACTATCTCTTTCTTTCACCTTCTGTTTGAATTTATATTTGTGTATTTGCGCCTATGGCATTGCGTATGAATGTTGGCTTTGAATGCAAAACAAAACAGATAGGTGACGGAAACATAGAAACACGAAAAGGAGACACTCACAACAGTTTGGACGTTTCCGCGGTCATGCCGCCTGCCTCAACAGAAGAGAGTTGACTGCAGTTGGCTGCTGGCCGAGTCCTCTTCGTGAGTGAAAGACTAGGGGGGGGGGGGGTTAGAATGGATATAGAAGTGGGGTGGGATTAAGTGGCAGAGGTAAAGAAGTGGCGGCCTCTAGTGAGAACGATTCGAGCCTGGCTTTTCATACGTTCTTACTATTAAGATACGGGCCAGCTCTCGAGATCTCACCTCACTACTTGTTGCACTTTCAGAAAGAACTTCCACAATGGCAAGGGAAAAACAACTGTCGAAAGTCTGATTGTGGTGGGCAGTATGTTTTGGGATAGGTTCATGGAATGGAGATCTTTTGGTGGAATGCCTGTGGTTGTTCATCCTGATAGTTACAGGTGTAGTGCACTCTCCAATGTAGAGGGAGGGGCAGAAATTGCAAGAGAGCGGGAAACTACGTTGGAGAAAGTGCAGGAGGGTGTAGAGGAGGATTTGTTGAGGACCAATGAGGAGGCTGAGCCGAGTAGAAAGCAGCATTTGCATCTCGGGCGTTTGCAAGGTGAAGAGAAAGAGGAAGGAAGGGGAGCATGTTGAAGAGTGGGTCGGGTGGATCTAAGAATATTCCTATGATTGGGTGCTTT
Organism: Platycnemis pennipes; assembly: GCA_933228895.1. Classification (NCBI taxonomy): domain Eukaryota; kingdom Metazoa; phylum Arthropoda; class Insecta; order Odonata; family Platycnemididae; genus Platycnemis; species Platycnemis pennipes. Next base: position 17,030,540 of record OW121858.1, on the reverse strand, counting down.
TTTGTATGTTACGGAAGGGGATGCGGGAAGGAGACGTGATGTAGTTTGGTTGGTGTTTATGATAGGGTAAAGATCTCTCAGGATGCTTTTTATTTTGTGTGAGCCGGGAAAAAATGTGGTGGTCAAATTCAATCGGCCAGGAGGGTTATTTTTGATGCGGGGTGTGTAATTAGCGGTAGGGGATAGAATTTTCTTTCTAAGGAGAGGCTCTGGGTACCCACATTTCTGGAGGGCGTGATGGAGGTTATCTATGGCTTGGTGTAGGGAGGGGGCATTGTTGCAAAGACGGTGGGCCCGGACGGAGAGAGAGTATGGGATGGATTGTTTGGTGTGTGGCGGGTGACAACTAGTTTAATGCAGATATTGTTCATGGTTGGGGGGCTTTTTGTGGATGGAGGTGATGAATTTGTTGTTTTCAAGGAGAATGTTGATATCCAGGAAGGTGGCGGATGAATCAGAGATGGAGGAGGTGAACTTAACTGAGAAAGAATAGTTGAGGGAAGAGATAAAAGAGGTGAGAGAGTAGCGCCCGTGGGGCCACAGGACCACAATGGAATCCATGCCCTCAAAAAACTCCGCCAAAACCCAGATATCGTCATTACGACAGCAGACAAGGGCTCATCAGTTGTCGTGATGAACACGAAAAACTACATCTCCGAAGCACTTCGTCACCTAAGCGACTCCTCCACCAACACACAACTACCTTACGATCCAACTCCCGAATTCCAACAAGAAATAGAATCCTTCCTTCAAGAAGCAGCTCTTGATGAAGGACTATCACCGATAGACATTTCTTTTCTTTCACTCCCTAACCCCAGAACACCTCAACTTTATCTTCTCCCCAAAATACACAATCCTACCGTTCCCTACCGACCAATTGTATCAAGTTTCAATTCTCCTACTGAAAGAATCTCTGCCTTCCTTGACCATTAACTGCAACCCCTTGTATTTTGTCTTCCTTCCTTCATTATACACTCCTATCATTTCCTTCAGTGCTTAAACAGCATTTCCATCCCCCCCTCTTCCAACTTAATTACGACCACTAATGACGTCACTTCCTTGTATACCTCCATTCCCCATAATGAAGGCCTATCCCCACTTAAGCACTACCTCAATCAACGCTCCGACCCTCAAGTCCCCTCCACGGACTTCCTGTTAAAAATAGCTGAATTTGTGCAAAAAAGAATGCCTTCTGCTTCAATTAATCTTTCTACCTTCAAACAAGTGGCACGGCGATGGGAACTAGGATGGCCCCATCGTATGCGAACCTTTTTATGGGGTTCCTTGAAGAATCTTTCCTTCCCCAAAGTACCAACCAACCTCTCTTCTGGGTCCGCTTCATCGATGACATCTTTCTTCTCTGGACGCATAGTCATGACTCTCTCCATAATTTTATTTCCACTCTGAAATCCTCCTTTTCAGTAAAATTCACCTCTTCCATTTCTGACTTCACCATTACATTTCTTGACATAGACATTCGGCTCCATGACAATTAATTCACAACATCTGTCCGCACCAAACCTGCCAACCACAAACAATATCTCCACTACAATAGTTGCCACCCTATTCACACCAAGCGCTCCATTCCTAACTGACTTTCCATCCGCGGACACAGAATTTGCAATGACACCTCTTCCCTCACCATATACCTAAATACTCTTCATACTGCTCTCCACAAACGCGGATACTCTGAAAAGCTCCTCTACAAGAAAATCCTCCCCCACTCTTCCAAATACATTCCAAAAGACAAAACTCCATCTTCAGACACTGGACTGAATTTCTACACCACTTTCTTCCCCATTTCCCACAAACTCAAAATCTTTCTCAAGGACCTCTTTCCCATTCTGTAAAACAGTGACGTCACTTTTTCTCTCCTGCTTCGTTGCCCCTCCATTTCCTACAGACGGCCACCGAACTTAAAAAATATTCTCAAGTCCACGAACCCTCTCTATCGCACTTCTGATTTTCCTCTCCCACGGCCTTCTCCCTGTAATCGTCCCAGATGTAAAACCCGTCCTTTAATGCGGTCCGCACCTACATCTCCACAACCCCTCATCACTTCTTTCCCCTCCTCCCAAGCTACTTGCCAGTCCAAAAATATTGTGTACCTTCTGACCTGTAATTCTTGTCCTGCATTTTACGTTGGCGAATGTACTACACCCTTGGCAATCCGTATGAATAATCATCGATCTTCCACAAAGTCCACCACATTTTCATCCTTTCCAATCCCTACACAAACTAATTCCCACAGCCTCCCTTTTGATAATTGCTTTTCCCTCTCAATACTCGAATTCCTTAACAGACCATACTAGCAAAATAGAGGTCAGGACTCGTGAGATGGCTTTTATTTGGGCCCTCCGTGCATTCGATAGGCCAGGATTGAATGTACAGCATTAATCACCCCCACTCTCATCCCTAACTCCTCTTACTCCCCTCCAACTTCCTTCACACCCTCTCCCTCCCCTCCAACTCCCTTCACACCCCCGCCGTAAACTTCAGTTCCCCTCCGGCTGACGAAGACTGCAGAGCGGGTCGAAAGCTTCAACTGTTTTAAATGTGTGTCCTGCTTTTTATGTTTTTGTGTCTATATTTTTCGTGTGCTATCTTCGTATATGTGTCATCGGTTCTTCTGAGTGATTTTTCCGTGATATATATTCATATTTTCACTAAATGATATTATCCTATAACGGTTAAATTCTTTCAACACATAAATGACCCCGAAGTATGTTTTTATTCTTTTTGTTGATGTGTGCAAATGACTGTCGATGTCGACCCAACCTCAATTCCCAATCCCACCTTTTTAATAAACACTTAGGGAGCACTATATATTATTATCTTTATTTAATTTATGTATTGATTTTAGTTGGTTGTATTTCTTTTAGTGGCTGTGATTAAGTCTGGAACCAGCTGTGAAGAGGCAAGAATTAGGGAAGGAGTGAGACAAGGCACTGTGTTCACTGTCTACCGTAATTTTTAATGTTTACATCGAGAGAGCCATCAATGAAATCAAAGAGAAGTCTTCTGGAGTGAACATCCACGGAGAAAAAATAATCATGCCGCGATTCGCTGATGACATAGCACTTGTAGCAGAGACAGAGAGGGATTTGAGCAAGATTCTAGTAACCATGGAAAGGACAAAGGCCAGATATTAGCTGAAAATAAATAAGTTTTAAATATATATCCGTAAACATTGTTTATATGTGTATATATTGTGACGTCTTCCCTTATTTTGAGTTACGAGCGCCTCCCGCGCTTGTCATTTTTTTTACGTCCCGAATGGGGTTTCCGTTGCGCGGGGCGAGGTGACCGCTGACCTTATGGTATTACGACTAGTCAAGTGCTGTTTTGGTGGGTTTATTAAACTATGCTGTGTGTAACGGTCGGAATCACGCCACTTTGTGTTGAGAAAGGTGATTGGTGGTTGTGAGCAGAAGTGCTATTGATGAATTTGGATGAAAATAACGTGAGAGGGGGGTCAAGCTGTGGAGGAGGTGTATGAAGTGCAGATGATGAGAAAGACGCTGATATGTTTTGTTGATATGTGCAAATTACTGTTGATGTCGATTCAACCTCAATTCCCAATCCCACCTTTTTAATAAAACACAGAGGGAGCACTATATATTATTATCTTTATTTAATTTATTTATTGATTTTAGTTGGGTGTATTTCTTTTATTACCTGAGGAGTAATCAATTTTAGGATGAGGCGCGACCCTCCTTTGCCGTCGAAGCACCAAAAACATCAAATCCTATCCCTGAAGTCTGATCAAAACATAGTCTGAAAGCAATAAAAAGTGGTCCACCACTGGGATTCGAAGCAAGACACGGTTAGGGCCGTGTCACAACAGCCGTTGCCGGTCGGGCCACTGTGCATTCGACCAATCGGCGACAAGCAGCTCTCAACGGTTGGATGATGGGAGCGCGTCTATGTCCAATTGGCCGGTTTTTCAACCATGTAGCCAATAGGAGTACGCCTCGCGGTCACGCGCTGTTTGTTTACATTTCACGATATTTTGATTGTTACCGTTTCAACTGCTGCCTAAGCTCTAAAAACAATAAGAATACAATTAAAACATCATATAATTCTCTGGCATCGCCTATTTCTTTGTGAAGGATGTACTATAAAAACATGCATTTTATTGCGGTGAGGTTAAATGTACTTAATTCATTTGTAATATTCTGTATTTGAGGTCTGAAATCCTGTATTTGAGGCAGCATAGTTACTAAATGTAAGCAGAAACAGCACGTGACTGAGAGGCGAGATCCTATTGGCTGCGATTGCACAACCGGCCGGTTAGATTACCAGTCAGCGCGATTGGAAATGTTTACGCCAACCGTAACCGGGGCAACGGTTAATGTGATACGGTCTTTTGGAGACCCGCCTCAGTTTAATTTCGGTTCCTGAACCTATAGAGGAAATTAAAAACCCAGATGTGTAGAACATTCTTTGGTGGTCTACCTATCTGGTTTCTGTGTACCTGTGAAGGACGCTCGGCGACCTAGGAGATGGGAGGACTCTGATGGAAGACTGGATGCTTGGTTCTCCAGCACCTTCCAAACTCTACAAACCAGGTCAGTATTAAGATTCAGGGTCCTTCTCACTTCGGGAATTCTAGAGACAACATCGTACCTATTCTTTAATTCTTCCTCCCTTAATTACTTCATAATTCGGTGTGGAAGCTCCTCAAGTTGCCAAGGCTTCCTTCTCCCTTGTGGAATGGGGTCGTTTACCATATTTTTTATAGCCGAATCTGTTGAGTTTGTAAAATAAAAAGACCCATATTTTTCCGTATTTTGATCCGTCAGTTATTTCTCGAGTTACCGGCGTCGAAAAACGGATGTTTTTAACCCTTTCGGAAAAGTGGGCGTGCTTTTCCCTCTCAATACTCAAATCCCTACCAGACCATGCGAGCAAAATAGAGGTCAGGACTCGTGAGAATGCTTTTATTTGGGCTCTCCGTGCATTCGAGAAGCCAGGATTGAATGTACAGCATTAATCACCCCCACTCTCATTCCTTCGACTTCGTCCAATCGCAACTGAGCCCGCGAAGCTACTTCGCCTTATCGCAATGGCGGGGACTCAGCTGACTCTGCCAATAGGAGGAGTTGCGACAGAATCTAAGCGAGGAGACCTTCCGAGAACCCCCCTCCGCTCCCTTCCCTTCCCCTAAAAGCAGTCAAGGACGGGAGGAAAATGACGTTAATGGTATCAAATCAGCGTCTTCGTTTGGCGTCACCTTTTGCTTATTTCAATTTTTGATTTATGAGTGAACGGTTGTGGTTAGAAGATTAATTTTTTCACTAAAATTCTTTTTTCGTTTCCATCCAAACGGTTTCGTGTACAAAATTGCGATTTCGGTTCCGAGTAAACGCCACCATTCTATAGAGACAACATCATGTACTTTAAGTCCTTCATAGGGATCAGGCATTGACAGCTTAATCCGTTGACTTAATGATTTTTCTTCATCCTTCAACCCCAAAAATTTGTATTTACTTTTTAGGAAGTCATGTGTCGATAAATATTTTATAATTCATGTTTGCCACCAATATGCAACTCTGCCTTTTTGATGCCCACACAAAGATCGATCCAAATGCCTTGAAGACATCCCGCAGTTGATTTTCTGTCGAAGATGTCAATCAACATATCCAAGAACTTCTTTTAAACTCAAGTTCAATCTTATATATGAAGTAGAATGTATGTAATCACGTTAATATGTTCGCCTACAACTCGAGAACCAAAAGTAGCACAGCCTTAAAAATTTAGGGGTTATTAAATGTCTTCCCTGGGCACATAATAGGTTATTTCTCATGTGGCTGAGGGTCCTCGGTTTGACCCTAGTCGAGTCAAAAGTTTTCCCTTGATAAATAAATGTGAAGAGCTTTCTTACAGCTTGTAGCCATTTTATCATTTGAAAATTTTAATTCTAAATACGAACTTTACAAACTTTAGGCACACATCAGCGGAAAGATAAGTCAATAAATCTCCTTAATTCTAACGTCAAATTACGATTTCGGATCAAAATTACTAGAACTTCAGTAAATTTTGACAATTTCTGGTGATTTTTTTTCAGTTTAAACAGGCCCATTGACCCTTTACATAGACATTGACCTTTGACCACTTGGTTTAAACATTGACCCTTGACGACTATTCTATTTATTCTATTGCGTGCTAATAAAACTATGAAAAATGTGTAAATAATGATTCTTCCGTATTTCAGATCAGAAGAAAAGGTTGTGCGCCGTTTGTTTTTATTTCAGAGCTGTTTGTATTTGAGTATCGATTACAATGGTGATAAGAAAAATATTAGGAATACAAGCGACATTTTTTTGAATGATTATTGTAAACATGAAAGTGATGCAATAAATGGTTCAAGGTTACAAGAAGTTGTTAACCCTCAATGCCTAATTTATTCAAATTCGGATTAGGATGGTAAGCGAATAACAGGCAAGTGACGGAATATTTTTATAGGAATTAAAACCAGATCTATTTACCATATTAAATGAGTTAACGTATTAAAAATACATCTCGCATTTCTCCGCGATACAAGTTCTCGTCGGACCACTCTCGTGACGTCACAGGAGTGAGTGTCAGGCCTGTATATCGAGACGGCCCTGCCTGGGTCCATGCAATCTTTCAAAGTTTTATTTTTTAGACCGTTTACTATTACGGACAGCACCTATAAAAGAATAAACAGTTGGCAAGGCAACGACGCTTCAACTGTTTTCAACACGTTGCCAGCACGCCCGTGTAATTGCTCCTCCAGTCCCTACTGAACTTATAAATTACACGTTGGTATTTCGCTCACATTTCTAGGAAGAGACAACATGACTGATTGAATACCGGCGTCATTTTTAACACGAGAATTCCCGGTCGTCATTAAGATTCGGTCGCAGAATCATTGAACAGAAACTTAAAAGTGGATTTTCAATACATTTCTAGCACTATTTGTATCGTTTGACATCATTTACGGCCTCTGTCTCATAATATACGAATGGTTCGCCGAAAACTAAGTTATGAATTACACGCCACGATGGCGGACAGGCGAGTTCAAGAAGTTTGTTATTTGGCCACTAGTTGCAGCACTCTCGCTGCGATGCACACGACGATATGGTGAGCAGCGCCGGTGTCCTTTTCACGAAATTCCAGCTAGCAATAGAGTCCCCACGAGAATCAAATCCGCGCTAATCCGTTATTCATTGTTGATAGTGAAATAACAATATACTTAACACAATAGCTCTATCAATTGCTTATTATCTTTTGCACGAGACATCTTTTCCGGACGCAGCGGAGATGATACTGATCACACAGTGGCATGCCGATCTCCTCCTGATACTTCAAACCTCTACTGCCCACGTCGACTCATTCGTTCACTAATATTTGCTTGCATATCATAAATGCCTTTCTTATTACCTTAACTGACGACTTATTCCGTCAATACATTCATTGAAATTTAGCTTAATATGTGATTGACAAATTTAAAAAAATGCATTTATATTTTCTAAATGTCAAAATCAAGATAAGGAAGTAAAGATTAAGAGTATTAATTTTCCATTGAGACAAAATTGGGCAGAAGAGGTTTAAGGAAGCCGCTTCCGAGGTCAGTGCTCCGTCCGTCGGAGGGGTCGTTGAGTCTTGGTCCCCTTGACGTCTTACGCCGCGCCGCACAGTGGGACCAAATCTCCAAAAGCTGGCCAAAAGTCGAAAAATGAAGGTCGCGTAAAGCGGCAAAAAATAGATGATAAATATTATTGATTATGTGCTCTTCAAGATAGGATACTACATGGAGCACATAAAATGTCAGGATAATGTCTACGACCTGTCAAAGTATAGCATGTCGGTGTGATTCTGGCTGCCGTAACTTTCGCGTCAAAAACATGAATGTTCTTATCTTCATGGAAAATTTTTTATGCAATATTTTGGATTTTTTAACTTTTATACAAAATAACACTACCTTTAGGTACAAAATGAGTTTAGGGTAGTTTAGTTTAACCTTTGTTTTAACGGTTTTAGATTTTTATTTAGAAAGTGCTGTTTTTACGTTAAATTTAATTTTAAATGGCAATTATCGTTTTCATCGACATCTGCCGACACGGAGTTATCTATACTGCGTGATAGAGTGGAGTATAAATAACAGTTTTTATAAGATAATTCTTGCAGATTTTTGCAGTTTTAATTTTACCATCTATATTTCTTCGAAAGTGCCCCGGTCGCTTCGTCGCTGCCGCGGGGGCCGCCATTTGCCACTATGTGGGGAAATGGTGAAATTTCCAAATATTCACGGAGAGAAATTTCAGTTTAGCATCTTCAGTAAGTAATATGCATGTTGTACGCGTATATCACCCAGACCTATTGAAACAGGTTACTGAATTGGCAAAAATTCCAGAATACTGTGGTCACATATTTTCGTCCCCGTTGACCAATTGGCCATACGGTGTACATGAATTTGAGACAAATGAGACGAAATTTCTGTGTGATCAGCCTTCCCTACAAAGTGTTCTTTTGACCTGACGATCGCCTGTAGGCACAAGTCGTGCCATGGCTGGAGGGGAGTGGTGGTGGGCAGGGAAGAGGGCGTTGTCGTGCACGTGCGGCGGCAGGCGCCAAGTGGGCAATCATCTGCTCTCCTAGATGTGTCAACTTGCCCACCCTTCTGGGTTTTACAGTCCATTCTTCTTACTCTAATCCTCTGGTAACTCTCCACGGATCTCTTTTACAACTCTCTTGCCTCCTTTTGGCCACCCTTGTTGCCGCTTGCACTCACTAATGGAACCCCTCCCTGTACTTCGTTGGGGGAGTTCCTGGTTCTGTTCGCGTGTTGTATTCGGTTGTCTTTGCGAGTGTGTCCAGAGAACATCTACTGAAAGTGATCCAAGCTGTGCAACACGGAAGGTTTTTGCAAAAAGACTCGCCTTTTCCCTAAAATAACCCTTGGTATTACATGCCACCCACTGTGCACAAGCTACTAATTCATGGCGCAGATATCGCGAAGGAAGTGATACTTCCTATCGGAGAGCTTTCGGAAGAGGCCCTAGAAGCAAGAAATAAGGACATTAGAAAATTCCGGGAGCATCACACGCGAAAAACTTCGAGGGAAGCAACAAATGGAGATTTATTTCGGAGGTTGCTCCTTACTTCCGATCCCTTGATATCCTCCATTTCATTCAAAAGAAGGAAACTGAAGGAAGATTTTGACCCAGAGGTATCTAGATAACTAGTCTATGAGGATGAAGGAAAAGGAATCTCGGAGAGTGATGACGTGTCATCGGAGGGTGATTTAAATGAGTGACATTAAATTTGATATACGCATTGTAAGTGTTCAAAATGAGCCCTATGTGTAATTTAATCTTCATTTCTTAGAAAAAAGTTTTTCAACAATAAATGTTAACTAATAGCTATTTGTATTTTATTAACCACGAGTTACATTTATTTTCTAGTTTCTGATACCTTAGATGTTCCGAGATTTTAGCGAATGTACATAAACGTAGAAAATTTTTTTAAACAAATTTTTTAATGGTAAAAATCGATTATATTTTAGAAATATATATTTTTAAAAATATATTTCGGTTCACACAAGGGTGGAATAATTTGACGTAACATGATATCGTCATATGATTTGATGGTGCAGTTGTTTTCAATTCTACCCATTCCGTGCATTAATTTATGAATTAAAAATGAATTATTTTGCGTCGAATATAAAAATTAAATCTTTAATTGTATCTTATTAAACGGAAAATCTTATTCTGCACTCTGCTTTGCTAATTTGATCTTTTTTTGATAGTGAGGTTTAGACTACTATATTATTAATGATCCTTTTTTATGCATGATATGTAGTGCATGTTTGGTGAGAATTCACCCCCTGCCACACACTTTTATGGTGGCTTGCAGGGTATTATGTAGAAGTACTCTAGTTGCTACGCTTATAATTCACTCTATATATTCAAGGAAATGCTCTTACGGGATTCAGAACTGTTGAACGAATAATGATTTTTTTTACAGGTTTTAAGTTATTATATTTCCTTTTTAACACAAAATACATAAGAGATACCGCAAAAATAATGACGAAATCAAGTTTAGCAGCTCGAATTACACTGAGAACGCCCAAGAAAACGCAGTTAAACTCGAGAACGACAGAGTAATTAATTTTGACCAGGTTTTTTCCAATCGGTCCCACTGTGCGCCGTGCTCCTGGCGGGGAAAATTCCCCATTGCCGAATCCTTACAGGGAATTCCCCGCGAGGGATTTACGATAAGGTACCGTTCAACTCTTATCCTTGAGGAACAGCTTGAGAATTCAACAGTTGAGAAGGCACGGGAAAAACCTTAAAAGGCGACAAATTTCAGTCTACAATTCTTTCATTATTATTGCTTGTTGGATTAATCAGATTAAACAAACTAAAACGACACAACGTGAGATTCATGGTGGGAGGTGATTTTTATCTAAGTAACCACTACTGTTAATAAGAAAATATATGCTTTGAATTTATCTAGGGTTAATATCTTCCAACGAAAGCGGGTGGTTAGACTACTGTTGGCGCAGAAATTATGCGCACTCGAGTTTGAATACGAATAACAATTATCAACCGCTCGGCCTACAGAAAAACTTATCACACCGTAATTTCTCTTATTTCATTATGCTTTATTGAATAGCAGACCTATATTTTGAAAACGAATTTTCATATTTTTTACAACAGTTGTTTACAACAGCACATAATTTCCGCGCCGACAGAAGTAGCCACGGTCCTTATATTAGTATATGGGGACCGAGGTAGTAGCTTTCGGTAGTAGTAGTAGCACTAGGTAGTAGTGTGAACCAGTTTTCAAAAGTCAGTTTGTTCACCTATGCGTGATCCAGTGCACCAACTCATTCATTCCTTGCACGAAAACCGGCTCTCGTGAATCGATCACCGACGACCGGCTCAATTGTGATGTCAAGTGACTTGCGCGTCGCCTAGGTGAAGCGGTGAAGCGTGAAGCTTCGATGCGTTGTGCACGGTTGTGCATCGCCCCGCCCCGGCCATTGCGAAGCAAGTGCATCGAAGCTCCTGTAGCTATCTCATTTGATGATGGGCCATGGATGTAAGCAGTTCGTTCAATACCGAAGACTTCGGAGGTTTTATAAACCCATTTAATTTCCGTGTGTTAGAACTTTCAGAGTAGTCACTCCACCGGAAAGTGATGACTAATACCTGGGGAATAGGTAAGTTTGATAATTTCTCCGCCATTTTTCTAGTAGGTATTATGCCACGTATTGCGGTTCGGGTAGTGTTTCTTGATTATTCTAGATTATTTCATGAAACACAATGTTTCATGGAAATATATTACGCACCTTTGAGTGAGACATTGACTCAAAGAAATGGTCTTGATTCAAATATAAAATTTCAATTTCCGCACAAGTATATTTGGATCGGTGATTTAGCATTTCGAACGAATTCGACGCAGCTTTCAATTTCTATTGATGGCAATGTTATGGTTGTAGGCGAGATAAGTAACTTAAGTGAAAAAAAATTTCCCATTCTATTCTTGGAATACCAACGGATCGTAAGGGAATAATTGCTGTGAATCTACTGCTGAAAGTTAATTTTTATATTCTTGAAGGGAATTAAAAAAAAACACTGAAATGGGAACTGTGGTAGGATATATTCAATCGGGAAGGTCAGATTTGGATATAAGTTTATAAGAAATATGGGCTTTGATTTGTGATGAGGCATTTAGATAAGGTATTATAAATTTTATTTAGGAAAAATTCGAGTATTAATTATGGAGTTGAGCTTTGAATATCTCTCTTTACTCAAGCGCTTTTGTGTCTACGACCCAATATCTCATTCACTAGAACCGGTTGTATGACTCGATCACCCATAACCGACTCTCAGTATAAACGTAGGTCAGTGCCATAACGTTTGTCATTTGGTGCATTCCCTGGATGACGTTGAAGCTGGGTCGGATGACTTCGAGAGGTTGTTGATGTCTGCTTTGGTGTTTAGTAAATAAAACGTAAGAAACTGAATTTCAGTTCTTCTGGCGATCGTGCAAGCTGAGGTACTTCGTGATTTTGACTTTTCGTAGGCATAAACGCAGTGAACATCTTGAAGAAAGGTAGGCATTCCTTCCGCCATTGCCGTAAGGTGCTATACCATGAAATATTACGAGTTACTTTGTGTTTGCTGTTCAATTATCGGAAATTAGATTAAGGGATTTTAGTTACCTTGTCCGCAAGGAACCTAGAATTATTTCTGCCCTTTCTCCATCCTTGTCTCAGCCTGAAATTGCATATTGCTCCAACATTTGAGCCATAATTCACACTGTTTCTTCCATCTCTACCAGTAGCATTAAGTGATGTTGCCTTGATTGCAAAAAGTGTTTGCACATCTTGTTGACGATTGAATAACAACATAACAACAATAACAACAATATTTAGCTTAACTGGCAATAATATCCTTTAGGATTTTGCAAAATGGAACACAGCAGAAATAATACATTATTAAATAGATGTTGATTGAATAGTGTTATATAGTAGATACCAGGTTCAATTGCCTTTTATTTTCAAACAATTATGCAATTGTTGTCATTGAAATCTTTGCTCTTGAAAGCAGTGAAAATCATAAAATTTTGGTATGGTATTTCACTTTTGAGCATACACAAGAGATGGAATTTCATGCTGTGGTACTTTTTATCCTAGCAGCAAAAGTGGATAGATTTCTATGCATGGTACTTGAATTGTATTGAATACGTATGATATCTAATAGCAGCTTTAGATAAATCTATGATGATGCTGTTGCTTCTGATTGCTGTTCACTTAAATCATTCCTTATTGTTTTTAGGTTGCCTGAGCTGTGAAGGATCAGTAGTTCTGACAATTGGAGTTCCGTTGGCGGAAAAGATGGCTGTCTGTTCGAGAGATGTGGTTTTTCCAGCGTGGTGGAGAATTCACGAAGTCTTCCGACGGCAGCCAATGGAGTCTCGTCTCTGTGCTGTCGCTCGCATTGTCTCCAGAGGACATTATTGCCCTCTGCTGGGAGATTTGGAAGGTCCAGGAGTGGTGTAGGCAGGCAGCTGTGGTTGCCGTGGCAATGGGCTGACCGTGAACTGTGCAGATCTTGCTGTCCACGACGACGGGATGCTTCTCGCTGTACCCTAAGAGGAGGTCTTGCTGCCATCTACAGGTGGTAGCGGGACATGCAGAACCTCCATTTCTAATCGGTGAGTGACAATGCCTTCATAACACTTCTCTTGCAGCATTGATTGTTGCGCTCTGTTTCTCATGTCGCTGGTTCAATCCAAACGAGGTTAGAATATACTGTTGGTGGCATTGCACCTGATTTGACTACTAAGAGTAGCAGTGTTGGTGTGAATGAACATATATACCAGCTATTCGTGATGTTTATGTGGATGGCGTTGTTTTTCCCCACTGTAAAACAAAAAGAGGTGGAATGTACTGCTGTAATTCTTCAAAATGATAGTGCAAAAACAATCAGATGAGTGCCAAGTATGCTGTGTAAATAGGTTATATTTAAACCAGCTTTTTACTCCTTTTCTTTCTGCTTCTTATTTGTATTGTTGCTATATCAAGAATCAATTATGGATAGTCAATTCGCTGTACTATTGGGATTCTGTTCAGAAGTGCTTTGATGAGCCATCTGTAGACAAATTGAAGTTCCCGTTCCAATATCAGTTCCCAGGTCCCGAATTGAGTTTCCAGTTCCATTATCAGTTCCATAATATCAGTTTCATTACCAGTTCCTATTCCGTTATCAGTTCCAGGCCCATTATCAGTTACTGTTCCTTTACCAGTTCCAGTTCCGTTACAAGTTCCAGTTCCGTTACAAGTTCTAGTTCCTTTATCAGTTCAATGGGGAACATGCACTATCAGGGTGGCGACCCGGAAAACCTGGAACTGTCAGGGAATTTTGGAAATCTGGAAAAGTCTGGGAATAGTCAGGTAATTCTCGTATCAGTCAGGGAGAAACTGGGATAGGAAATTGTTGTTATTTTTCTACCATTACGTTTACCAGACAGTCCTTTACCGCCCTTTATTTCACTAAAACATTTCACCAACTAAAACTAATATTCTATACACTAAAGTGCGTAGAATAAGCCCCATCAATTCGTTGAATATTTAGTTGTGAATCAGTCGTACAATGTATCCCTTTTGTATATCCTTAATGCGATATTTGCGTAGTAGTGTTAATATTCCTGATCACCGTGTACTCTGCTCATCACAAGGAATCCAAGGCTATGTTTATCGGAAGATTTTACCTCGCGTTTTTTTTTAACTTCCAAGACTCAGGTCGAGAGGTAGTTGGAGCACACTAGCTTGTAGTAAATACGTGCTTGAGTTCCAAAAATACAATACGATGATTATTAAAACTGTAATACAAGTACGATCACACATGTAAACAAAATCTTACGTGAGATCATCTTAGATTTCCATATCACCCTTCGTGAGACCATAAGAAGAGTCCTCCTCCCCTCCCCACCTTTCACAGTCGACGTAATTATTGAATGGCCCCCTTAGCTCCCTCTCGAAGCAATTTAGTTAGGTCACAAACCACCTCAAATATGACATTCCTAAATATGACTCTGCCATTGCTAATTGCCTCCTGTTTTCACCTGCAGTGGTGCGATTACGTTTTGATGGTATATACAGATATTTTTATATTTTTGGTTCCCTCTTAAAATGAAGGGGTTATAACCACGTTAATCAAATTGTTATTCTCTTCTAAAAGTCACTCGAGCCATCCGATTTTGATCCAGTCCAAGAATTTGGCTTTGGTTTGTATTTTTCGCGCAGCCTAGTGATACCTGTTCCGGAATCCGCCAGTAAATTGGCCATACACTTTCCCATCGATGCCTTTTTAGTAATCTTCAACTTCCCAGAACTACCACGACACGCCACCTCTTCCTTGAAGAATTAGACATTGTCAATTTGTAATTTTACCGAAGGAAACATACACGGCCATGGAAATACGATACACGGCCGTGAAAGTTGTATTAAAAGTGTATTCAATTTGTGTGAGGGCTTAACTTGTGAAGGTTTAATATTTTTTTTCATTAGGGCGGAGGTTCCATATAGTTTTTCATTCTTATAGCTTTTGATGTATTGATTTCAGCTCTCAACATTTTCAGAGTTTTGACGAAAATTTAATTCAGCAGAATTAAAATGTTCTGATATTAGAAGAACTTTGGCAATCAGTCAGGGAAATTGGTAAAGCCATGAGGGAAAAATCAGGGAAAAGTCAGGGAATTTGAAAATTGGTTATCAGTAGCCACCCTGACTATTTTTTTAAACTCTTTGAATGTGAAGTTTATTAGCTAAAATGTGCTTGGCGAAAATTTTGCTGAAGAGTTAATTTGCGTTACAAAGATATTACTACTCTTTGAAAATTGTGCCTTTTTGGCAGCTTAAAAACACGACGTCATCGCATGACATCACGGCACGGTATCACTATGGTCGTTATTTATGTTTTTATGCATGGAGGTAAGTTGCTAAATGATTACTTGGCTATAACGTATGTATTTATCTCATTTTTTTAATGCAATAAACGATTGTATTTAGATTTTTTTATATAAGTAGAATGGATGATAACGAGCTAATCGTCCATTAATTAAAAATGCCTATATAGTGCCCAAGAATTTCTATTACGTCTATGCAATCGCTTTTTTTAGGAGAACGCTGCCATAAGGGAGCCAACGAAAGGAAATTGTCAGAATGTGCTTTTTTAAGTATTTTTTCAGTCATCGTTTCATCAAGATATGGTTTAAACCTGAAAACAATATCTTTACTTCATTTTTCTTCAAAAATAAATGTCTCCGTAGCAATATGGAACCTATACCGTGCAGTGATGTCGGAAGGCGTTTCAGTTCACGTGACTTTCGTCGATTTCCGGGAGCATTTTAATATCAGTTAATAATCTTATGGTTGACATTGAAAAGTTTGGCTTATATAGTTGAATTGGTGAGAAAATTTCACATCTAGTACATCATTACTCTTCGAGAAACAAATTTCATGCATATTCCCCATTGTCAGTTCTCGTTCCTATATTATTCCAACTCCAAATTACAATCCCAGCTCCTCTTCCTTTTTGGAAACCAAGTTTTTCTCTGCTCCGGAACTATCAGACTATTGGTAAAAGCCTCGCCTCCAATGAAACAAGTGATATCAAACGTCTCATGAAAGATCACGACCTGATTTTTATTGGGGATTGCGAAGGGTGGCTATGAGATGCAAATAGAACTAAAACACACCGTGCCTCGGTAACAGAACCATTTATTGCGTGTCCATGCTTTCTCCATGGTAATAACAAAACACAGACGTAAATCCTAAACAAACGACTGATACAAACCTGAGCTGGATTACAAATCCCAACACTCCCCATATAATCCAGACATTTCAACATTCATGACACATACAATTCATTGACACATACAATACCCAATTCCTGAATACACAAGTAATATTTCTTCTTACACAATGCTTTGTTTGGAACATCTGCCAACATATCATCACCTGAGATATAGGTAACAGAAACAAGACCCTGATCAACAAACTCTTTGATTTGGAAAGAACGAACATCCAGGCACATAAGTTAGAGAGAAGGACAAATTCTTGATCAAGTGAACAGCACTCTGATTATCACAGTACATATTCACATTAATTTCCTCACCAAACACTTCTTCAAACAAATCAGACAATAGCACTCCCTCACAAGCTGCATCATTTTAAAGCCCTGTACTCTGTTTCAGTGCTTGATGTGAATACTGCTCTTTGTTTCCTGTTAGACTATGAAATGGGTCCGCCAGCTAAAATGAAAACATACCCTGTATAAGACTGGCAGTCCTTCAAATCATTTGCATGATCTGCATCTGCGAAAACCTACAAGTCGTTCACTAGACTTACAATATCTCACTCCCTATGTTGCTGTTTCGCCTTTTGGCTGCACACCAATGTTTACGTTAAGTTTTTCGAACAAACTGGCTAAGATATCTTAGTGCATATGCCACACTAGGCCGAGAACATACTGCCAGATACATAACAGATTCAACAAGTTCCCGATAATGAACGTTTACCACTCAAAATGATCTTCTTCTGGCCTAGTGTGGTATTAATGGCTGTTTTTACCCCATTACAATCATGCATAAGAAACCTTTTTGAAATGTCAAACACATATTGTTTCTGACTCATGGTAATACCATCGTTGTCCGTTACAAAATCCATTCCCAAGCAGTGCTTGATTTCTCCCAAATCCTTGACATGAAAATTACATTTAAGACACTCCTTATGTATACCAGACAAATTGCAATCATTGCTGAACACTATAAAATCATCCACATGTGATGCTACAATAACAATGGATTTCTCATTGTCCAGTACAAATACACACGGTTGTAAAATACATCGCCTGTATCCAAGATCCACTAATACTTCTTGGGCTTTCTGATTCCTGATGTCCTTGATGATTGCTCAAGGCCATAAATAGCCTTTTTTTTAAGTAAACAGGCCTTACCTTCCTCCCCTCATTAACCACACCTTCACGAATTTCCATTAACACTCTTCCTTTCAGATCACCATTTGGGAAGGCAGTTGGAACATCAAGGTGTTCAACACTCATATCATTTTCAACTTCCACTTAAGAATCATCATCAGATAACAAAACCTCTGAACCTTCCCTGTGTACAACTGTGCCTACATCAGTTTGTGAATACCTCCCATCTACTACGTCCTGAACACTATCATGAAAATCATTAGTGCAGGATTTGTCAGTAATTTCTGTGTCATCAGTCTTTTGTGCACCTACTTAGTCGAAGAATTCCACATTCCTTGCTTTCACATCCTTGTTTGGATTGTCTTGAGTAAAACACATTTATAGCCTTTAGAATGATCTCAGTATCCAACGAAAATGTACTCTTTGTCTTTTGCATCCCGTTAACCTCTATCTGCCTTCAGTATATGGGCAATTGCTTTACATCCAAAAATCCTTAAATGACTCAAATTTAGTTAATAGTTTCAGGCTTAACACTGTGGAAATTTTTCATCGTAGGAATGAAGGATGAAATTGAAACACTGCAATTTCCACACACAGTTTTATTCTCCACGACCATGGTTTCGTTGCAAAGCAACATCATCAGGTGGTGATGATGATGATGACACCTGATGATGTTGCTTTGCAATGAAACCATGGTCGTGGAGAATAAAACTGTGTGTGGAAATTGCAGTGTTTCAATTTCATCCTTCATTCCTACGACTCAAATTTACTTTGTTGCCAGTCCAGACCTCCTCTGGCATCGTACCTCTTACAGCTTTGGTCAGGGCTCCGTTTCTCAAATACTCGGCAGTTAAAGCAGCGCATCCCCAATACCTTACGTTTAGACCTGCATCACGTAACATGCTTCGTCCTTTTCATCTATAGTGCAGTTCGCCCACTCGGCGACTCCGTTTTCTTCTGAACAACCTGTGATTGTTGTTTCACGGACAATTCCCCAACCTGTGAACAGTTTTTGAAACTCGCGATTAGGGATGGGTCGGTTCGGTTCTCGGTTCCACCGGTTCTTGAGCTTTGAACCGCAAGAGAGGCCAAAAATAATCAGTACCAAAATAATTGGCACGAAAACCAGTTTGAAACCTACTCACACTCCGAAAGTGGAGGCTTCACATTAAAACCTGGTGAAATAGTATACTTAGATGCTTCAAAGTCGCGAATTTTTCTAATTCAGTCGTTAAAATGACTATACACAAATATATAATGAAGTATTCTTTTTCAAGCAGTATGTCTCTGAAAATTATTATTGATTACCTTATCTTACCATTGAGTAATGCAAAGGAAGTGCTATATTAAGAACTGGAACCGAGAACCGAAGTTAAGAACCGAACCGGAACCGAAGTGGTACCGACCCATCCCTACTCGCGATCAATAAATTTGCAACCATTGTCGTTCCTTAGAATTTTAATGGTCTTACCTGCCTGCTTCTCTATGATAGCTTTGAAGTCCTCAAACTTTCCTTTGACTTCACTTGTAGCTTTCATCAAATAGATAAAATTCTTCGTAGAATAATCATCTACTAAGATCAAAAAAATACTTTGATCCATCCCAAGTGGGATTACTAGAAGGACCATTCACATCAGCGTGTATTTACAAATACCAGCGTGTATTTAAGGCAGTTGGAACATCAAGGTGTTCAACAGTCATATCATTTTCAACTGCGTAAGCTAAATGTAATCTTACAGTTTCATACCTCACTACTAGCGAAAATGTTTCTTTGTAATCTATTCCATAGTGGTGGGTCTTTTGCTACTAGCCTAGCTTTGAATTTAATCAAAGCTCCTTCAGGCCCTTTCTTTACAGTGAAAACCCATTTGCACCTCGCAATTTTATCGCTTTCAGTAACTGGAATGATTTCCCATGTCTCATTCTTTTCTAGAGGTTTTAGCTCCTCATGTACAGCTTTGCACCACTCTTCTTTATTCTCCCCCGTAATAACTTCATAGTAGTTTAGAGGAATTTTGATCTCCCCGTTAAAAGTTCTATTAACTTGATACACCTCAAAATCTGGAAATGATCCTACATGGATATCTCCTTCCATTATTTTCTTCATCATTTACTTCAATGTTTTTAACTTCCACTTCAGAATCAGAATAATCTTCAGATAACAAAACCGCTGAACCTTCTCTGTGTACATCTGTACCTACATCAGTTTGTGAATACTTCCTATCTGCTAAGATACAAAAAATAATAATAATACAAAAAAATCCCAAGCAGGATTACTAGAAGGACCATTTACATCAGCATGTACAATACCTAGTACTTCTTTGACTCGCTTTGCACCTGTTTTCTGAAAAGGTAACTTTGCCCGCTTGCCTTCAGTACATCCTCAGCACTCCTGCCAATCTACATTCATAAAATCTATGCCTGACGCTAGACCTTTCTCGAGCAAAATCATACTACGATCATTGAGGTGCCCTATTCTCTTATGCCATAATGCGTGAGACTTCTGATCACTGTGTGACTTTCAATGCAATAAACCAGGGCTGCCCAGCGTGCATGCGCCATGCAGCGAACCGGTACAAGGTACAAACAATGACAGTTTTGTGCACACGAAGGGAGGGCTCACTCTAGGGCTGGGCAGTTTTCGGTTCAACGGTTCGGATGTTTTCGGAGATAACAATGGCAAAGGCCTTAGCAATGCTCGGAAAAGAACCGAATGAGACAGTATTTTTCAACGTAAATTACGCATTTCTCAGAAACATCGACCGATAATGTGTAAATCGGTTACAGGAAAAATAAAGTTTAGACATTTTCTCATAACATACAGATTGAATGAAAGAAATCAATTAATATTTAGTTATTTTTCTGAGCGAAAGAAAAAGCTCTTGCGCTATCATAAATTAAAAAAGTCCATTTAAACAAATGTAAATACATAATTGGCTCCAGGAATCGAACCTGGGCCCACAGCCTTTTTTAAAATAGCCTATAGCACCTTCTAGTGTACACGCTAGAATAGCATAAAATTGCAGCTCAATCGGTTCAGTAGTTTTTGAGGAGATGCGTAACATAGAGCTGTATAGGCCACCTTGCGTGCATGCCCCACGAAGTTTTGCGCATGTGCATTTTCCAGCATCTAGGCAGCCCTGCAATCAATATTAACCTGTGAAATTTCATCATTAGCACAGTCGAGTTTATACGGTCCACAGTCTACCATGTGCGCTTACCTGTTGCAACTACCTTACCTTCACAAACAAAAGAGTCTTTGTTCACAATCTCACAAACATCTGAGTTGAACATGACAACCATACCTTTGTCGCACGGAACTCCCACTGACATTAGACTCTCTCCTTTGTCAGGCACATACGTTACATTAGAGATAGTTGACTCAACACTATCGCCAAAATGGTTAACTCTTAAGTTTACATAGCCAATACCTGCGACATTAGTATTTGTCTTATTTGCTACAGTCACTTTACCTTTACTGTCTCGGTAATTCACAATCCAGTCCTTTCTATGACTCATATGATCAGTCGCACCAGAGTCCATAATCCATTCGCCAGGATGGATTCCTTCGATACCTGTTTGGAGCATGGTAAAGAAAGTCATCTGCTCCTTCTGTTGTCTGCTGCAGCGTTGGTTTTTGTTGTTTGTAATCGTGAATCCACTGGCGCGGTTGCCGTCTGCTGTGCTGCCACCCTGACTTAGGCTGCCTCTTCTCTTGGCTGCTTGGTTGATGCCGTAGCTCCTTCCACCAGCTGTGTTGACGGAGTTGCCCTCGGTAATGCCTCCACTGCCAGATGGGGGATTCGGGAAATCATGAACAAAATGCTCCGTGGATTGACATCTGTAACACTTTCGTTGCCACCCCCGACTGCCATGATGACCTTGATGCCACCTACCTCGGCCTCAGTATTTCCCTCTTCGAACTGATAAAACACTACCGTCTCTGACTCTTCTTCGTCAATGGCAACTCCACTCAATAGCTTTGAACTCGGCCACTCGGTTGTCAGTTCCTTATCACTTCCAAACGCTTTGTATTCAGTAGTTAGCCCCACAACCATGATCCTAGTCACCCAACTGTCATCTAATGGGCTACTTATGTCTTGTAATTTTTGTTGTGAATCCATAATATCAGCAACATAGTCTTTTACGTTCTTGTAATTCTCTAGTTTGGCATTCATTAAATGCTGACTCAACAAAATACACCTTTGGACACCTGCATCTTCGAAATGTTTCTTCAATGATTGCCAAGTTTCAAATGCCGAGTTAGCATTGAGAATGTAACGATGGCAAATTGGCTTTACATTAAGAACTGTAGTGTCCAACACTCTTTGATCTCTCTTTTTCTCAATTGCAATAAAAGCAAAATTTTCGTCTCTAAGCGGCTCCACTCATTCCCACAGATCCAGTCCAATCAGCAACGTTTTCATGACCAACTTCCAAACACTGTAATTACTCATTCCATCCAGTTTTGGTTCAATAGGCAGGATGCTACTCCCGGTCGCTGAAGGTGCATGAGACCTAGGTAGGAGACGTAGTTAGGACCACTGGATATGGCCAAAGTATTACCTGGTGAGACTGTAGTCTGCATCCTAATGATGGGGGCACTGGCAGTGTTAGTTGCACTAGTCATTTTTTTGCCTTTTATTCCGTCCTTCACTACACGACGAGGCAATAGTCCGAGCATACGTGAAAATGTGGAGCTCATGTGGAATCAACTATTCCTTCATAGACGTTTGGATTTTCTGTATGATCTGCAGTGTTATATAGGCAGATAATTACACTTGATGGACATGTACTATAGTTTTAGTCCAAAGTATACAACGGATACACTTTGCTTGAGGTGTCCATCATCAATTACACTGTATAAACCCTGTAGTAACCCTGTAGTCTCTATCTATACATCCATAATATGATTTTTAATGTAATTGAAACGGAAGATGTAATTCAGCGGAGGAATTATTGGTGCTAGAAATGCATTAGGACACCTCTGTTCGACCTAATGGATAAGTTTGACTGTTCATCTACATTAACCAGACATGAAAGTTCATCGTCATAAGAAGATTCGTCCTCTGATGAAAGGGAATCGTATACGTTCGCCTTCAATACTCGTAAAAGGCACAAAAATTATTCTAATTATCTAGAGTATCACCGTGCCTTAAAGCGGAAAGGTGTGGGTTCTTATTTTTCCTCGGACACCTTTCTAGACTCGGATTCTGAAGGATAATGCTGGTAAATAAACTAACCTTCCTTGGCGAATCAAAGGTTTATTTCACTTCATGCAGTATATTAATGGTCATTTTTCAGGGAGATATTCACTCAGTTCTCCAGATCGGTTTGCACCTGCTCGTCTCCTGCACCATCGCAACTCCATCTACTTGCTACTACTCCATCTACTACACCTTCATCGCCACTCAGCAGCTCCGTCTACTCAGTTTTTTCTTCATCTCTCGTGAGTATACTTTTCGGCTAACATTTAGTGCTTCTTGTATAGCAAATTATCATCGATATTATAACTAACATGGACTAAAGTCTCAATTCTTCTGTTTTCCTTTGACATTATTGCTGTAGAATGCTTGTTGCTATCAAGAAATTGCATCCGCTTGCAATCATTCCTGAATCAAAACTAGACTGTTCGGCTGGATATGATATTGCTGCTATTCAGGAGGAGGTTATTCCTAAGCGAGGGTGCTTAGGCTGTCCCAAAAAAACATTTTTTTTTAAATTTCAAAATCGTCAATCGGATTTCGATGACCCTTGGGTATACAAGGATAGGCAAAAAAAGATTTTTGAAAAATATTAAATAATTAGTTAGCGAGAGGCGCCTAAATACCAGCACCCTTAATTTGTCATACGATTTCGCGAAAACTGCCAAAATAAGGGTAATCAGGGTAAGTGATGACCCATAGGGCAAAAATTTTGTCGGTTTTTGCATATCTTTCACCGTTTAGGCTTTGCGGCCCGCGCAGCCTGGCGCCAAGAGTGGCGCTAAGCGATGCGGCTTACGCGGCGCAACAGACGGCTGAGGCCGTCCCCCTCCCCTCCCTCCCTCACCTACGGTCGCCCGCCATGCTCACATGCTTCAGTGACTCTCTCCGAAATTCAGATTTTGAACTCATTTCGTAGACCAAATCATCTCGGCATGTATGGTAATCAATCTTAACTTTATTTTGGAAACTCATTACAAATTTATTAACTTACTGAGAAAATTATTCAACAAAGCCAGGTTTCAGTTGAACAAGCTCTTTCTTCGTACCCTCATTTATCATTTTTCGAAATTGGGAAACAATCTGCAACAAATATTGCTTTTGTTCTTCGTCGTTAGTAATACTGCTATTGAATTCCGTGATTAGGGCCACCCCCCTGTCTGCCACATCATTCACCACCTTCAACTGTTTGATGTGCTGTCGAGCTGCTTGGTAGCTTTCTGTCGTTTCCCAATCCTTAGGATCTTCGTTGAGAAATTCATGCGGTAGCACAAGAGTTTTAAAACAATTCATAGAACTTGATGACACAAAAAATGATAAATCTTTACTGTGAACGTTTTTAGGCACGGGTATTCTTTTCAGACACTGTATGGAATCATTTTCACGTTCATGCATTCGTTTCACCATTTTTCTTTTAATGTGAAACGGTACCCTATCATCAAAAAATGAAAAGCACACTAGCTCCTCGCTTAAGTACCACAAATAGTTAGAGAATATTTCTTTAGCGATGAAGAGTAACTCATTGAATTTCGGCCTCTGATCAGTGACACTCAGAGACTTGAGAAATATCAAGTCATTAAATGGAGCCATAACCGCCACTGGTGTTGTAAACCAATACCGCATGTACACTTTCACTATAAATACGGTTCATCCACGGAGCTTCGTGGGTGGGTGGTGGGGCTCTGAACTTGATGCCCGTTGGAGGAACTCCGCCAAGGAAGATGATGGTAACATTTAAAAAATATGTGTAGTCCCCTCGAGGTTGATATTCCTGTTTGAAAGGAAAACATTTTGATTGCGAAGTTTGCTCCACATATTCGAAGTCTATTCGTCCGAAAACAAAATTACCTGCAGCTGAGAAGAACAAAATTGGATTATGCTTTGAGATTCGCATCCAATAATACTCCTTATGTATGGATCAGAAATTCCTGTGTCAAAATCCTGATGATCGAGGCTGGGCCATTTCTTGAGAAACAAATTGAAAATTGACACCTCTGCAGATTTTGCAGCGCCCAAACAGTGTCCGAACACTGCCTTCAGCACGATTACTGCCACATGGTGGCGACAGGCCAAGTGTAGTAGCGTTCTTTTCAGTAAACGTTCAAGGCAAGCCACAGCGCAGTTATGGATACCAGTATTGACGGACGTGGTATCAAAAACCGCGCCCCTTGCCATGGACGTTAGGTTTCACGTAGAAAGGAGGTTGAAGATAGCCTCAGCTTCCAGTTTCCCAGTCCCAGATGAAACTTTAGGTACACCCAGCAGTTGCTCACTTTCCACTGCGGAAATAAAAAATGAAATGTCTTACGAAATTACCTTTGAAGTGAAGAATGAGGTTGAATAATTTAAGTACTCATTAATTACCTCCTGATACAAGAACGGCGACTCTGTCAACCTTTCCTTCCCCTGTGAGGTCTGGCAGTATTTTCCCGTCAAAGTGAACAATCAGAGGTGCGTCCTTTTTCATATTCTCCTTTATTTTGTCACAAATATCGGAGCGCGCCTGGTTGCGAGCTCGATGCATCGTCGACCGACTCAGTGTACAATCCTCAAGGTTCTCTCCGTTGGAAATAAGGGTAGTTGCCACAAGAGTAATGGCCTTCCTAACGCTCATCTTGCCATAATCAAGCGATGCAGCTACAAGAGACGTTATCACTTTATTTTTCTTGGTGCGTGCACTTACTCTCGGCTTGAATTCATCGTCCTCGCCATCGGACCAGTGACCAATTTGTCATCAGGGTCGACTACTGTAGCTGTTTTCTTTTCTACGCGTTGCTTATCCTCGTATTTCTTGGCATTGGCCTTACGTTTCTGTAAAATAGCCTCTTTCTTGGCCAATACGTTATCGAGAACTGAAACGTAGCAGATGCGCTCTGGAAGGGAAAAATTAGCATGAACTGCTTCATAATTTCCTTAAAAAATAATTTTCTTTTATTCAGACAAACACCTAATTATTAAGAACTTACCTGGAAGCATTTGCTGTCACACGAAAGCCTTATCTTCATCAATTTTGATCAACTTGTCCCAATCATGATGCCATAGTGGGAACGTATTGTCAAGAGCACCAAGAAAATCACAAACTTTCTTGTCATGATTAGCACTAGTTCCTGGCTTGGTTTTTTTTAGTGTGTTCCAAATTTCGAACTGCCTCTTGAGACTTCGGATCACATTCCACTTGTCCATGGTTGGTATCCGAGCTCTAGCGTAAATCATGAGAGCGGTATGTACCACTTCTATAGTACTGACGCTTATGGTGTGCTTCAACTTTCTCATTCGGAATAATAACACTGATAGTAGATCACGCAATGTCGGTAGGCGTTTGGTGTCCAAGAATTCAGATTCAACTGAAACCTGGCTTTGTTGAATAATTTTCTCAGTAAGTTAATAAATTTGTAATGAGTTTCCAAAATAAAGTTAAGATTGATTACCATATGTGCCGAGATGATTTGGTCTACGAAACGAGTTCGAAATCTGAATTTCGGAGAGAGTCACTGAAGCATGTGAGCATGGCGGGCGACCGTAGGTGAGGAGGGAGGGGAGGGGGACGGCCTCAGCCGTCTGTTGCGCCGCGTCGCGCGAGCTGCATCGCTTAGCGCCACTCTTGGCGCCAGGCTGCGCGGGCCGCAAAGCCTAAACGGTGAAAGATAAGCAAAAACCGACAAAATTTTTGCCCTGTGGGTCATAACTTACCCTGATTACCCTTATTTTGGTAGTTTTCGCGAAATCGTATGACAAATTAAGGGTGCTGGTATTTAGGCGCCTCTCGCTAACTAATTATTTAACATTTTTCAAAATCTTTTTTTGCCTATCCTTGTATACCCAAGGGTCATCGAAATCCGATTGACGATTTTGAAATTTAAAAAAAAATGTTTTTTTGGGACAGCCTAGAGGGTGCTGTCTTGTAAGAACCGGATTCTCTCTTGAGATCCCCAAGGGTTCTTATGGTAGACTGGCAACTTGGGATTGAGGTGGGGGTGGGTCTAATAGATTCGGATTATAGAGGGGAAATTAAAGACCTGCTCTATAACCCTAGCGTTGAGGATTTTCATGTGGTAGGGGGTGACCGAATTTCTCAAATTTTTTTTGAAAAAATTGCAACCAGTGATAAATTGCTGTTAACTGATGATGTCAGATCTCAAATTAGTCGAGGTGTAAGTGGATTTGGGAGTTCTTATTATAATTCAGGTAGTGATACTTTTATTATGTGTAACCTTATTCAATAAATGATAATGTAAATAGCTAAAACAACTATTTTCCTTCTTTTCCTGATTTCTAGGATGAAGAGCCCCCACCATCTCTGCCAGCACCACCACTACGACCACCGTCACCGTCGAGCAGGATCGCCACCACCATTGTGGCTATTAAGACCAAATCTATCTGCAGTAGGCTTCTCCTCACTCAGCAGAAGGCGAGATATTTGAAGGAGGATTTGATTGAGGGGGAGAGCTACTGCGTGGAGGAATTGCAGGAAAGTAGGAGTCGGTATGGTGGCCTGTTGGCAATGATAATATTCGACGGGGTGAGGAGAGGGATTTACCTCCCCAAGTATTTTAAGTTAATCAAAGATGAAATTAAGTTATTGCATGAAAATGCTTGGGGGAGGATTTGAAATTACAAAAAAATGAAAAACTGCCCATTAGTCGAATAAAAAAATTGAAATATGATAAATTTGTCTTTATTATTATACTTAATGTCACTTGCATGCGTGTATTAAATAATAATAATAAATATTTGTCTTTTGCAGTTTTCACTTATTTAAAAATTATATTAAGTGATTATACGAAAAAGGTGAGGATTATATTTTACTGAATAGTCCCGTCTTCTTCAGGAATAAAATAAATCTGCTTAAAACATTAGGGTCGTCTCCTAGGATGGATTTTAGGTCTCCCCCTAAGTTTAGCCGCCTTCGCACGTCACGGTATTTGTCACACTCCGTCAGGATATGCCGAATGCTGAGAGGACAGTCACATTCATCACACTGAGGTGGTAGGTTTCTCTTCAGTGAAGAGAAATGAGTGGGTCAAAGGGCAGTGCCCTATGACCGAGCCTCCTTTCCCGAGGCAGTCCTCAAATGTGTGAGCTACAATACACAGATCGACGTCTTAGCAACACTAATATTTATTTATATCAATGCCTGCATGAATTATTTTCTCCCTGGCTTATATTTTTCTTATTTTTTAGGTATTTATTTTTATTAGATATTTATTAGGTTTGGTATATCTTATTGTTTGCCCTCGCATATCATTACTCATTTGTCTTAATACCAGCAAACGCTAGTTGAATATAGTTCCCCCTGGCGCTGGATTCGGACTGACTCCTAAAAGCAGGCAACCAGGTTGAGAAAAACCAATGAGAAACAGCTACCGAGTAACTAATCGAAAGTAACGATTGCTTTGAGAGAAAAGAAAGAGTACTACCGATTACCAAAAAATACTGATAAAGCACATCACTAATGTTCGCAAATAAGGGTGTGTGATACCCTGACTTTGTACCCTAATGGGTCTGTTGGAAATTGTTTCTTTAATGTGATGGTCAATTCAAAACCTAGCAATTGTAATGTTAACTTTATTTTTTTATTTCTTCAAGCAGTGGAGGTATTGATACGAGGCAGATTAGGGAATGAAAATTTTTCCAAGTAGCAAGAGGCGACCTCCACTGACTTATTCACATCGGATATATAATCTCTAATAGTTGTCTGTTGACATCAAATTAATGGTTAATCAACTAACTTATGTTGGAAACATATTGGTTCTGAAGTTTCAAATGTTTTCTGTGATAATTTTTATCTTCTGCTTGAATAAAACTAAAAACATTAGGTTTGGCCCACTTTATAAAAAGCAAATTTTCCAGATTAACCCTTTTGCTGCGGCACACTCTCCAGAAACCTACCTGTCACATGCGGCGAAAAAGTGAAAGCGCTACAGTGAGAACGAAAAAGTACGTTCACAGCAGTCTGCCGTTCGATCGTACTAGGTATGATCACAGCAGTGAAAGGGTGAAATACCAGGGCTTTAAAGCAACATCATGTAAGAGTATGCCTGTTGATTCTGAAGTCCATCGTATCGATAGATAAAAGATAATAAATTTTGAAAGCTCTAGAGGCTGGCAGAGATATATTTACCTGCACTTGAGGTTGCCATGGTATAGGTTCCGTTGTTGATAGCTAAATGTTGATTAATTGGGCCTGTGCCTGAGGACTAGTGCCCCAGACAATGGTACCAAATGGGTCAAGGTTTGGTCTTATATACTAGTCGAGAAGGTTGGTGGAGAGGGATAAGAGTCGTGGAAGGAGAGCTTTTGTAAGAGGTGAACTCTGGTAAACTCAACATTTACTCGGAACCAAAATCATAATTTTGTACACAAAATCATTAGATGGAAAAGAAAAACGAATTTTAGTGAAAAAGTTAATATTCTAACCACAACCATTCACTCATTAATCAAAAATTAAAATAAGCAAAAGGTGATGCCCACCGAAGAAACTGCTTTGATGTCATTGATGTCATTTTCCTACCGTCCTTGACTGCTTTTAGGGGAAGGGAGTGGAGGGGGGTTCCTGTAAGGTCTGCTCGCACAGATGCTGTCGCAACTGCTCCTATTGGCAGAGTCAGCTGTGTACCCCCATTGCGATGAGGCAAAGTAGCTTCGTGGGCTCAGTTGTGATTGGACATGAAGTCGATATACGTCAGAGGTTGCACCATGCCCACTTTTGCGAAAGGGTTAAAAACATTAGTTTTTCACCGCTTGTAACTCAAGAAATAATGGACGGATCAAAAAACGGAAAAATATGGGTCTTTTTATTTCACAAACTATCAGATTCGCCAATAAAAAAATATGGTAAATGACCCCATTCTCTCGGTGCTTACATATTGAGCATGTGGCAGCAGCTGGGTGGATAGGGGGAAGGAATGTTGACATTTTCCAAGCAAAGGTGTGAACTTGGTATGTGTGTGGAAGTGTGCAATGGTTATGACATGTTATAATAATGATGTGGATGACCTTGTCCCAAACCCACTATTAAGTTCCTACTTACCTCTGTACTTCTCTTTTGCAAGTTGTAGTTGTTTTCCCAGCCACTTATCAGTAATAATAATTTATATATTATTGTCACCTAGCATGCTAAAAGTTTATTTTAGTAATTGGTGTTAAACAAGCCAGTGAATCATCAATGTACTAGACATCAATAAAGCTCATGCCCATAGTTGTGTATCACTAAGTTAAGTCTGCAATATTTGTTTATAGTCAGATATTCCTGACCTTAGGTTGAGCAAGCACCCTGGCTGTACATGTAGACTGATCTGAGAAATGCTACTGTGGTCCTGTTTGACAGTCAAGATGAGCACAGTGATGAATGAATGAGAATCTTCTTTCTTGAGGTTCATAACTTGATTGGATGATAGCATCCTGTGTGGCAGATGTCTTGTGATGGCAATCTTTATGTGTTGATTCAGGAAATCATTCTTCTTTTTTCAGGAGCAGTCTGAATTCTACGCCATGACCGAAATGGCAGCAACCTAGGGAGGAGAGTACGCTGCCCCAAGCGGAGAACCAGAAGCCACTGACATAGATACCGTGGTATGGCAGCTCTCCTGTGTGCAAACCAATTGGGTGAAGATCCGCAGTTCAAGATATCTCTGAAGACTAGGTCTCCTCTCCAAATCTATGGCACATATTCAGGGTCAAATTGTCAAGAATCATTAGCAAGTTTGCGTCAGAGCATTACCTTTGTAGCAACTCATGGAATGCTTCTTGTCCTAAAGTTACCAACATGAGAAATATTGTTGTCAGAAGCAGCTTAGCACTTGCTACAGTGGTTCTGTAAGACGGGAAGAATAACATTTTGGTATATTGTCTCTTGATGCAGAATTAGTTTGGTCAAAGAGCAGCCATCATTTCTCAGCTCTGTGACCAGTGTAGTTGTAATTTTGGTGTTAATGTATGCATACGCAGTTAGGTGCCAGATTGTAAATAATGATGATAATTTTAATTTGGTGGTTGGGATTTCTTTTTACAAACACAATGGCAACCTCTGAGAGAGGGACGTTAATTGCTTGAAAATCATCCTAAGATGATATGTATACGTAATCAGATAATTGAACATTTGAAATGATTCCCATAATTTCCTATCAGTTTGACCACAATAAAATCTTCATTGGCCCTTGTATTAAGAACCTGGGAAAAGAAAGTTGGAAATGTGGGATGAGGTAATGGTACAAGGAGATTTCAGCAATGCCATACCTGAAGATATCCAAGGGTATTAGGAAATGGTTGGTTTGAGCCAGTTGGGGCTAAAATTGTGAAAAAAATCTATTGAAGCTGTATTTGTGATTGAGTGGAGTTATGAGCACTTCATATTGGTCCTATTGTTAAGTTTTCATAATTTCTGATCCGGTATCACATTTTCTGCCTCTAACAAGAACCAGTATTTCTGGTGGTAGTCTCACTTAGTACTCTTACACAGCTCGAAGTGGCAGGGAACTGATGCATCCAACTCTATCCCTTATCCCTGGTGATTGTCCCTTAGTGGGGCTCTGGGGCTTCCTTTGGAGAGGTGGGGGCAGGCCTTCCTGGGAGTGAACCGCTTGCCACCGAGACGCGGGCGGAGCTCTTGGGGGGCCATTGCACGCTCTCCCCTCTTTCTTGTGAGGGGCGTGGCTAACTCAGACCCACGTTCTCACCCTCTCGCTCTTTCCGTCTGTCTCACCATTAGGTGGTAGTTGGTAGACTTCTAAGAGGTCCCCATCAAAACTGGATGAATCTGTTACCTGCCACTTTATGCTGCCTGGTCAAGAGAAGAAATAAAAGACATCTCCTTTTCCCTATTCTGTAACTAACCAATTTTTGTGTGCAACTCACCAGCTACTTTCTTTTATGTACCATGTTCAATAAAATGAGTGCTGAGTTCTTGGCATCAACTTCTCATGGATTAATTGTTAAAGGAGTCATGACAGTCTTGTGGATGTGCTGTGGGACTTCTGCAGAAAGATCTGTACTACATATTATACTGTGATTTGGAGCAAAAGAGCTAAATTTTTGCCAGGAATTGTATTTGAAACTATGTTGGAGTGGTATTTGGACAATCGAGTGTAAAGATAGTTCATCCATATCCACTTATCTTTGATACAGCTAGGTAGGTCTTGTCACAGATGTTTGGATGCAAAAAAGGAAAATATTTGGTGTACCGACTCAAATGGTGATTCTATTTTACTCTTGAGGTGGGAAGCTGTCATGTTGGTATTCATGAGGTTGCTTACTCTTTGTTACAAATGGGACATTGGTATTCAGAAGTTATGTATTGTATCCATGTTGGAAAAATCCATCTTTTAAAGGTGTGCTCCAGGTAAAAAAAAACCATCAATACACAATTGTACCGTGACTTGGTCGTGCTGTTCGTATATAGATCGTACACAAGCCTATACCTATCTATCATGGCCATGCATGTCTGACATCACTACACAGTGGGTAGATATTATTCTAATGACATGGTCCCCTTACCTCAGGCTGATATTATTTCATGTACAATCAAGCGATAAATGAGCTGTACATGCTGTAGCTCGGATTATGGTTGGCCTCAACTGCTAAAGCAAAATGGTATACGACACTTGCCCCTAGCTGGGATGTTTCGCAAGTTTTGAAATGGTCGTGACTCTCTGGTCATCGGGTGCCACATCACACGTCCTGAAAACGCGGTCGTTATACCTAGCAGGAAGATTCCTGCGGTTATTACGTCTTCCTCTGAAGTTCACAGGCACGTGCCCATCTGTCCATGTAACACATGACCAGGGCGTCATTCGTTCGATGATGGTACCTTCAGTGCGATCTTCTTTCCACTGGTTGAGTCCGAAAATGATACTTATACCGATGTTCAATTTTGCTTGATTCGAGAGGCATAGCATCGTCACGGGCGTTTGAGACGCACTTGTGACACCATCGAGATCATATGTGACTGCTCTAGCTTCGATTATCTGAGTAATCGATCCAGTCGCGGGCATATCCAGTATTACTACTTCCATATTCGTGAAAGAAGTAGGTATTGTCAGGAGGTTGGACACAATCTTCATGGCATTATAATTAATACCAGAATTCCGTATGGTCTGGGGTCGTGTGTCCGGACCAAAACCCATCTGCTCTAATAGAGCATGCGCCTCTCGTCTTGCAGTCGCTAGCGGGTCGTAACCCTGAAGATTGCGATTAACCGTACCATGGTTGGGTGTTAGTGCTGAAACGTAATGAACAGCATTTGGGTCACTAGCGCGTTGATAGCACGCTTGATAAACAGGACTCATTACGGGCAACTCTTCGTAAATGTTATGATTGTCCGTGCTTACCAGACCTAAACCACCTGGCATGTATGCTGTGACGGTCGTGGGCATTGTGGGAAACTCGGGAGCAATGTACTGACCGGTTTTCGCCTTGGTACGTCCTATAGCTTTCAGTCCGATGAACATCGGTTCTGGTACGCATAGCGTTTTACCTGCGAACGCACGCTGTACGTACGACTTCAGCCTGTGTGACAGTATCTCCTAGGGCAAGCTTCAAGCCTATGACGCGTAACCAGAAAAGACCGTCGGCGTAATATCGGAATGCTTCCACTGGAAGTTCCTTGGCGACGCTCACACCCTTGATACCGACAGTGACTTTGGGGAAAAAGCTAGACTTAGAGGCTTGGAGCCGATTAAGAAGCCCAATTAATTTCCCGCGGGGCCTTCGGAGGCAGGAGGCCCCGCGGGTTAATAGTTTTCCTGGCGCCTCCCACGCCCCCCGGGTCCTCTCCTGTCCCACCAACCGTCATTTCGTCTGGAACCACTCTCCCTTCGACTCGGTTCGTACGACCCCCGAAGAGGGGCTCTGGGTATTGGGGAATGCCCCGGTTGGGGATAATGGGCAGGCTCTAATTGATGATAACCGAAAACCGGTTCTACCATCTCTTCGGGGCCAGGTGGTTCCCGGTACGAATTGGCCACCGCCTTTCTTGCGTCATATTCGCGTCCCCACCGAACTAACTCCTCGAACGACTGGGGTTTATCAATAAGATGACATGCGTAGTCCGGGTTGAGATTTCCACATACTACTTCCAGCAACTCGTCCCTAGTTAGCCGCCGAGCTAGCCGTGAGTTCATGCTTTCCATGATCATTACGTAATCGGTTAAGGGTTCATCCCTCCCTTGAGTACGATTATATATATCTCTCCTTAACGGACACACATAGTTCGGAACTTCGAATGTAAGGTTAAGTTCGTTTTGAAACCGCTCGAAATCAGTGAATCCTCGGCACCAATACCAGGTGTTAGCTCTCCCACCGACGATTTCGGGTAGCAATTTGAGTTTTAGCTTTTTCTTCAGCTCGTACTGGCTAGAAAATCTTTCCAAGGATTGTAAGAACCCGCGGACGCTCTCGCCGGGCCCACCAGAAAAGCGAATTCCCCAACGCCGAGCGGCCTCGCCGAGGCTTTCTAATAAATTTATATTAAAACCCTCGTCATTGCCGTCCTCTCTTCTCTCTTCATCGACCAACTGCTGACGACTATCGTTTTCCTCGGCAGCCAGCCCGCGCACGTATTCACGTAATCTCTTACGAATATCGTCTAAATTGCCCCTGACGTCTAACTTGAACCTATTCCCCCAAGTCACAGCCTCGTCTTTCGATAGGTCGTTTATCCAACTAGTGCCTGGGGGAATGGTGTGCGACATCGCGCATACCTCCCGACCTCAACCACGCTCTGCTACCAATTGAACCGTGGAGTGATTCGGGAGGGGGAGGGACCAGATCACCAAGGAGGCAAGCCAAAAAAGAAGGCACAGGATACAGCCCAAGGGTTTTAATATAAATTGAAGTAACAAGTGTGGGGGGGGGGGGGGGGGGGGGGAGGGTGCCACCAAGGATAAGGGATAAAGTGAGGAGGGTGTAGGACTTGGGGTAGATTCTACCTGGGCTCCGGCGGTGCGCCGCGAGGCGTATCGGGGCGGCGGAGAGGCTATACGTATCTATCATGGCCATGCATGTCTGACATCACTACACAGTGGGTAGATATTATTCTAATGACATGGTCCCCTTATCTCAGGCTGATATTATTTCATCTACAATCAAGCGATAAATGAGCTGTACATGGGATATATAGATTTTTATTTATTTTCGTGATGTTGGTTCCAATGTGGTTGAAATTGAGGCAAAACTCTTCTATCACCCTACCTCAAATTAGTCTGTGATTGAGCATATGTAATGAGACCTTAAGTTCGTTGTTGATATCTTTGTATTTTAATAATATATTCGCAAATTATATTGGCAAGACTATACTTGTCGACGCACCCTATAAACCCAAATCTACTACTACTATTGGCAAGACTGAATATCATTATCTACTGGAGGGAAGCAAGTTTCAATCGTATCTTTCAACTCTCGCAGAAGATTAGGTTCCTTAAACGTTTAAAAGTGTTGCATGTTTCGATCACCACGTTCGCTATTGTTCTTGAAAGTTCGATAGCTGTACTGTTACTGATACAGCAGGCCTCGTTGATGTCAGTGTTCAAGCTTAGCACTGACGCCCATTAGGGCGATACATATGACCTGCGCACTCCAGACTGTGGATTAGTATGTGGTATCCCGTACGCACGAAGGTTATTCTATTCCAGGTATGATTTTGCATTGCCCCTCTTCAGTTTTACAGCATTGTACGGAATGACACTGACGTAGGGGTGGGAGACTCGAGCGGCTGCGTCTCCCGGTTAGGGCACCAAAGAATAGAGATTCACGCGATGTGATTACAAAGAAATTTTAATTGACTGAAAGATGGTGATTATTACGAGTGACGGCGACGGACGGAATCATCCCGTCGCTCTCGTCTCTAACAACCGACTTGAATCCCCGATCCTAGAGAGGATCGGCGTATTTATACCGTTTGCGTCGTCCGGGCATTTGCAGGTCAACGCTTCCAATCCGGAGGGAGGGGTATTTCCAAACGGCGAGTGTCGAGAGGACTCTAGCCTTCGGCGATAACGGCGGCGAGACAATTGGTAAATACCAAGCCTCGCACTTAGGGAGATATCTGGGGAACAATATTGGGTTATCCTCAGTCTGGGCAAGGAATTGCCCACCCACCGAATGTCCGGACGCCGTTAACCATCAATGTCATTTATTTCCGTATCACTCAATAACTTCTGCTCCCAGGTTATTCATCTTAATACCGTACACATTCATTACAGCATGCCCTTTGCAGAAAAGTTTCGTGTAATGAGTTATTGAACTCCTGTCCTTCACTGAGTTCATACTCGTGCAAATATTGGAAAATGACCCTTTTACAATTAGTGTATGAGAAAAAAATACTCCAGAAAAGTGAATATTCGTATTCAGAGGTGTTCTCGAAATCCTTCGATATTTTTTAGAGGTCCAGTCCTTGTTTCCTTCTCACCTCTTGTAGAAGAAAGATAACGTCTTAGTCTGAGTGAATGCAGTCACCGTGTGGCAGAATTCCTCCATGGCGACTAATTATCTAACAATTATCACGCACAATTTTGGGAAACTAAAGAAATTGCGATGAATAGGGCTTCTCGGTAAGCACAAGAGGATCCCGAAACGTCGAAAAGACATGGATATGGCGATCACTTGTCCGTGAGCACTCGAGAGCAATGCAGTAGCTGAACCACAGTCTCTCGAACGAGTCTTTTGTGTCGCATTCTTCTATATAACCATTTGTCGTGCCCCGAGCGATCAGTTCTCGGCACAAAAAGCTTAGTCGCCACGTCCCGAAAGAATATCGGTGCGCGTGAGGAGCTTACGTGACGCTGACTAAGGCCATGGCCTCTATTTCTTCGACTTGGCTTGAAACTCTGCGCGCAGCTTCCCGCAAATCTGTTTGCATGCTATCAATGCGCGATCCCCAAGCAGCGATGCTTTCGCTGCTTTGCGCTGAACATAGCGCACGCGTAAAAATCTAACGTTCTCCTGACTGAATAGTTCTCTTCCAGGATGCCCTTGACCTGTGCCCACGTATGCGTCTGGTCTTTCACACGATCAACTTCGATCGGGCTTCTGTGATCCTTGCTTTAACAAACTTTAGTAATCTCTCATGTTGCAAAGGATTAACTAGATCAAAAACGACGTCAACATTATCTACAAATTATCTTAATTTACTCTTATTGCCATCGAATGGCTGGCCAATAATCTTCATCGCTTCTGCGACGCTACAATAATCGCCCTCATTTGAGGAATCTACTGGGGGAGCCATATCAACCTCCAAAATTATTCACTTCTCTTGGGAAGGAAGGGTTCGCTAGGAAAGTGTGTCTTGCTTACATTTTCTCTTTCTATTGGCCAGGTTCAGCAACGCTCGTCGATCCTTTCCTTTCCAATGTTGACCTCTCTCTCAGGTCCTCTCCGCGTCCTCTTGGTCGCGAACAGCGGTCCTCGTCGCTCTCCTCTCAGAGGCTGCTCTGAGGCGACGGTCTTCCGTCGGGGGCTCCACGTCTCAGAAACGGCTCTTGTTTGGCGGCTACTCTCCTCTCCGGTGGGCTCTCGTTCGTCGGTGATCAGCAATCGCATGATCGCCTTCAACGTTGCTCCAACCGCGGACTCTTACCAACGCCGTGTCGTACTTCTGACTCTAACCAACGCTGTGTCGTACCTCTGACTCTTACGAACGCTGTGTCACACCTCTGACTCTAACCAACGCTGTGTCGTACCTCTGACTCTAACCAACGCTGTCATACCCCGCACCTGACACCAGTTTTTTATGTCGTGTCCCGAGCGATCAGTTCACGGCTCAAAAGCGTAGTCGCCACGTCCCGAAATGGGTGCGCGGCAGGAGCTACGTGAGTTTCGGTGGTTCGGCACGAGTGGCAAGGCCGGCACCCTGGGGGACACCAAAAAGCCAAAGCTTACGCGTTGATGGAGCAGGAGTTGATTCAGGAAATCAGACCAGCGTAGCCTCCGGCGTACTAGGATATTCTGCCCCCGAGTGGGGGAATTACCAAGTTCCGAATCGAAAGTGGGTGGATCTTCTGAGACCTCCCTGCTATGAGACCAGGAGCAGTCAAGGAATTAAATGCTCGTCCGCCTGGGTTTTATGTGCTTTCGAGAAACACGTGCGCCTGTGGATTTCCGTCAGTCACCAGGGAAAAAGATCCAAACGTGTTATTGTTTTAGAGTTTTAGGATGCGGGCCTTCCGCCGCGGGAAGCGATTAAGGACCCCATGAAATTCTAGGGAATGTTCCGTCTCCCCCTCTTCCGATCTCCGGACGCCTCCTGTCAGGCAGCACCTGGCTAGGGGGGGGGGGTAACTTCCGGGCAAGGGGTAAGGCGGCAATGCATTACACCTTTGGGAGAGAAAGCATATAGGGACAATGTTTTCTCGTTACTTGAATCAACGTTTACCATGGAAGAACGCCCTGTTGTTCGTTCTGGGTGACAGTGCCAGAGGGATCGTCGTTAGACAAATTGCTTCTTCTCCTTCGTGACTCGATCGAGAAACATTTTCTTCTGAAGTATGCAATTTGTTCACAATTTTTTGTTTGAACACAATTGTGGTACACGACTGTCCTTCGTTGCAAAATCCCTGTGCCTTTGGCCAATAAATTTTAAAACATTTACAACAATAGCAAATTATGATTCAGAATAATATAGCTAATACAATATATGGCATAAATGATATTTCGTATAATTCTCAGTGCTTCTGTTTCCACTCCTGATCAATAATTAGTTTTTCCACTTCAACTTCGTGACTTGCGTATCTTAGGTCTTCCATCTTCGTCACCACATTTTTCAAAGGCATGTCTAGTTGCGAATCACTTAGTTTCGTACTGATGCCACTTTCCACACAACAATCATATTTCAAATTCAAAGGAGGAATAATGTCTCTTAATGTTACATTGTTTCTTAGAACTAATTGCTATTGGATCATGGCATTCGGTCCATATCCCTTACATCTTTTGATGAATTTCAATTTACCTGTACCCTTTAAAATTACATCAACAGGATCTTGATCCTGACATATTATGGTGGTTGTCTCTGGATTGGGTGCTACAAACAACCATTCATTCATTAATCAACCATTCGTTATTGGGTCCATAATGATTGGTTTAAGGCGGTAATTCTTTTTGAGCAATCAGAAGGAATTTTCCTTATTGGTTGAAGCATCTTTGCTTCGCAGTCTTCGTGCATGTGGGTTGACTTAATGGGGTAGCTTTGTTTGCACACCCTCCATAGATCATTTATCACCTTACATTTACTAAAATCGTTTTCATCAAAAATGCAATAATACCTTTTAGCAACATCCATAATACCTTTTAGCAACAGGTAATTTTTCTCAGGCTGAATAAAATTGGTTTTTCTCAGTCTCAATTGGAAAGGGGATTATTTTATAAACATTTTACTTCATGTGATCAGTCAATGGGATTCTTACAATATAGGCCAAGAATTTTTCATACATAAATACATCGAAATCAACCAACTTAAGAATAACAC
Organism: Platycnemis pennipes; assembly: GCA_933228895.1. NCBI lineage: Eukaryota > Metazoa > Arthropoda > Insecta > Odonata > Platycnemididae > Platycnemis > Platycnemis pennipes. The sequence goes on along the minus strand of OW121858.1, from coordinate 16,991,403 downwards.
TGCCGTAAGCCACTCTTAAGGGGAAAGGGCAAATGGAGGTCCTTGGGGATTTGCTCTCAGCTGTTACCCATTGCTTTTACTATGTCGGCGGGTGTCACTACATGTGGCTGTAAAATTCCCTTATCGGCATTCGTTATGGCGCTGAGAATTATTTCGCAATCTTTCCTTATTTCTGCCATGACTCGATCCAATTGGATCATATGCTCATTTACTATCAGCACCAAATTCGCGTGATCAAAACCCTTTTTTATTTCCCCATTTTTCAGCGTTTAGATGATTACGAATTTCCTTCATTCCATCTAAGAGGATCCTCTCGTTATCTCCCACTTCTTTCACGGTGGAGTTCACCGCGCCTAAGGTAGATTTTACGACTGTCATTTGTTCCTTAGTAAGCTTCAGTATTCCGCTTTGTTCGGCCTCCAATTTGTTGATTTTCTCCGTACACTATTTCGCTTCGTCCTCGTCCATTACACCGAACAACACCTTTGTAACTTCCCTACGAAATGAAATAGACCTCTCTTCGCTCTTAGTTGGCTTTCCTGTTTTCTCACCAATCTATTAGGAGCTTGGTGTTTTCAATCTGTTTAAGTGGCAGGTATCCTAGCATTGGTAGACAATCCGTTATATTAACCGATGACGTTAAACTGTGCCCTTTATATAGATTAGAAGTGGTCTCTACCATCTTATTAATAAAAGCAAATTTATTATATATTTTTTCTAAATTAATGTCAGTTACCAACTTCCATTCCGAATTATAAAGTTGGGCTTCGCCCATGTGCTCATAATACAGGCCAGGAGTGTCCTCCATATTAGTCAATTTAAAGTCTAATCCTATACATATGCCTAGTCCTATTATTAACATATATCCTACGGTCCATGGGAACTTCCGCTCCATTGCCCAAAATCTCTATCGGCCAGGTTCAGCGACGCTTGTCCTTCCTTTCCTCTCCACAGACAAATCTTTTCTCTCAAACTTTCCAAGACTTCCTACATTCTGTTGCCTATGCCTATCTGCAATTCTGATTAAAGCTAGCTTGCATAGTCATAAATTGTTGAATATAAGCATGAATTTGAGTTGTGAAACAAAACGTACTAAAACTATCATTTAGTTTCTTGTAGCAATTTGTATATGCAAATTGACTCGATGTAAAGATTCCACGACTTCACATAAGTCAGTTAACAGCACTGGTTCACGAAACTTTAAATAGCGATGTAAATGGCAAGTCTAAATGCCGGAAGATACACTACTCTCCGCTGCTATGCAAAAGCTGACTAAATCAAGTTCATACGCGCCTTTTATATCGCTCCGTTCAAGGGAACCAGATGCATCACTTAAGTTGGATCACCAGATGGCCCTGGGACCCTGCAGCGATGTTGGGGGGCGTCCGAGGGGAACTCTGTGTTTTCTGGTGGTGGGGGGTCTCCGAAGATCGGAGTATCCCACCTTGTCTCACAACCCATCCCAACTGTTGCGGATCAGAGTATCCCACCTTGCCTCACAATGCATCCCATTTGTTGCTGATCGGAGTATCCCACCTTGTCTCACAACCCATCCCATCTGTGCGCATCGGAGTATCCCACCTTGTCTCACAACCCATCCCATCTGTTGCAGATCGCAGTATCCCACCTTGTCTCACAACCCATCCCATCTGTTGCAGATCGGAGTATCCCACCTAGTCTCACAATATATCCCATCTGTTGCAGATCGTAGTATCCCACCTTGTCTCAATATGCATCCCATCTGTTGAAGATCGTAGTATCCCACCTAGTCTCACAATGCATCCCATCTGTTGCAGATCGAAGCATCCCACCTAGTCTCACAATGCATCCCATCTGTTGAAGATCGTAGTATCCCACCTAGTCTCACAATGCATCCCATCTGTTGCAGATCGAAGCATCCCACCTAGTCTCACAATGCATCCCATCTGTTGAAGATCGAAGTATCCCACCTAGTCTCACAATGCATCCCATCTGTTGCAGATCGTAGTATCCCACCTAGTTTCACAATGCATCCCATCTGTTGCAGATCGTAGCATCCCACCTAGTCTCACAATGCATCCCATCTGTTGAAGATCGAAGTATCCCACCTTGTCTCACAATGCATCCCATCCGAATACAGTGGCGGCCGCCGACGGAAAAAGTTCCGTAAAGCACATGAATAATATTTTTTTGAACAATAACCAAGAAGTGGGACAGCCCAGTTATTTATTATTTTTTACATTTTTTATATATTTTTTTAATTTTGGCCGACCATCGAATATAGTAATAACAATGAGAATACGCTAACAAAGAAAATAATGAGAATACGCTAAAATGCACTAAATTTAGAAGAAGCTGATGATTAAAGAGTGATAGGAAAGACTCATAGAAGAGTATTTTGAAGAGGCATACGATATTTTGTCGGCATTTCCGGATCATAATCCAAAATGTATGTAACTAATGTGTTATCTGTCCCCTTGAGTCTGGCTTTGAAATTTCGCGTGAGTTTACGGATGAAGTCCGCAATTGTTGGGATGCCGTGGGCTGCAAGGACATGCTGCATGGCCGTGAAGCGGCTTAGATTAAGTAAGTCCGAGGGACACGTTCTGAAAGGTGTCGAGGCGACGGCGGATTACGACGGAATTTGCGAAAATTTCGGCGCGTTACAACAATATGGGCCGAATGGTGGAAACGTATAGTCGCACTCTCGCCTGATGGGAGAGAGGCGACGTCCGACTGCTAAGCCGCGCGACTGTAGCGCGAGCGGCGACTGATTTGCCCACGCAATGCGACAGGTGGGGTTTAAAGGTGAGCGTGTGATCGAATACGATCCCCAGAAATCGATGCCACTCTGCCATTGGAATGTTCACGCCGCTGAGTGTGGTGTGAAGCTGTGGGTGACGGTGTTTCAGGCGGTGGAAATGGACATGGGTGGATTTCGCGGCGTTAATTTATAATTTCCACATCTCCGTCCATTTCTGTATTTTGTGTAGGTGGCGATTAAGCTTCCGTACGTTCGTATCTCCGGTCCAAGAGGACGCGGAGATCACCGTATCGTCAGCGTACATGTAGAGTTCTGTTTGCGGTGTGGTTGGCATGTCGTTGACGTATAGAGTGAATAGTAACAGACTGACAAGGGAGCCCTGAGGAACGTCTGCTTCCGCAGGACGGAGTGACGAAAGAGCCTGTCCTTCCGCGACGCGAAAGGACCCGCTCTCGAGGTAACTCCGCAAAATGCGCAAAATAGGCGCCGGGAGCCCGAGAAGGTGAAGCTTGTAAAGAAGACTGTGGTGCCATACACGTCTTGTACGCGACGCCCCGCGATGACGTCTTGCTATCTCCTACGAGACAGCCGGACGCAGCGAGTGCCGCTAAGAATTAAATATGAATAGGATTCTTGCCCTTGGTGTCGGAATGGTGAGAGTAATGGACAAACAACTTCAAGATTACTCAAGAACATTTATTCACAAGAGGAAAACTAAGCTCTTAGGGGAGATTGTTCGTGGCGGGAGCCAAAAGAAGTACAAGATACAGGGCGAAGGAATATACAGAGTACGGGGCGAAGGGTCTTACCAGTCAATGAAACACAGTCGGGACAATCAAGCAACGGCGCTTACAACAATCATGGAAGAACCGCCAACTAACTCGGATACTAGCCGTGCTAGCTAATATATAGGGTCTTCCACGGATCTTCCGCGTACGAGGCGCAAGAGGGGAGGAAACAGGAAGTTTCCATAACTAGAAAAGATGCAAGGAAAATCCGGGAGATGCAAATAACTTATTCTCCCTCGGGAAAAGGCGGAGGGCCATGTGCGAAAGGTCGTAAGTGAAACTATATTCACTTTCTCAGTGACAAATAGACAAATGGAAGTCACACAATAGAAATCTCCCAACAACAGGTTTCAAAATAATCCCGCTCACAACAATACTCCCCGCCAACGCAAAATTGTGTCGTCCCCCATGAGACGATGCACATTTACACAAAAACGAAAGATGAGAAAAACCAAATCCCCATAGAAAATACAAGAATGCATTCTTATAATCCTTATAACAATGGTGAAAATAACCATTTTCGAACAATTACATAAACAGTAATACATGACAGTAATGAAGACGAGAAAATGTTCATGTTCTCTTCCGTGGTGGTCAGCGGCTCCACTCTAGTGTCCACTTCCACGGATTCTCGCCGGTGGTGAATGGCAGGTCGACAGTGGAGATGCTTTATACACCCCAGTCTTGTTGATTGTGGGAGGGAGAGGGTGATTCATCTCGCGAAGGGAGTAAGGGATATAGGTGCTTCAATAGGACGGGGGCATGGCTATCTATTTGCATTTCAGAGGTGAAGGCAGGTGGGGAAATCATCCTATTTCGCTGCCGGGGGCTTGCATGCATCCCCTTGTTTTTATTTCGGTGACACATATAGCAAGTAGCTATGGTGCCTCCGCTGATGGCTGCGAGGACAAGTCCTGTAAATCCAAAAATGTGGGGAAAATTGGGAAATGCGGATGAGTCCAGATCTGCTGCTTCTTCCAGCATGGCGTGGATGCGTTCGTTCGGAATCCCTGCTTGCGGTGTGGTGTCCCGTTGAGCTTCCTTTACTGCAGCCTCCAGTCGGACCAGGTCGTCCCTCTGGAGATGTTTGCTGCTTTCAAGGCTGGTATGGAGAGAATGCCGTCCATCCTGGGATGTAAACACTTGGGCTGTGGCCATCAACCCGCGTGTAGTGAGTGGAATATGATGGTAATTCCTGACCGGCAATGACGGCTGTGCATCCAATGGGCAGCTTAAATGTTCCCACGACATCCAGCATGAGCTCCGTTAGGTTGTAGGTGGAGGGGGTCCCTGGGCACCTGTGGGTGAGTTTGGTAGGGGTAGGAATGCTATAAACCCAGTGGTCTGTGGCTTGCGTACGAAAGAGGACGGGGGAGGGTTGGGTGGTGAGGCGGGTATCACAATCACTTGGGTGCTCCTCGTTGGCAAATAATGAATAGAGACATAACGTTTGCGGGTAAATGGTGAGGTGACGCCTCGGGAGACACACCATGATGGCATGCGTTCAGATCGGACTCGTCAAAGTTCTTGGGGTCCCTAACGCGTACGAATCTTCGCAAATCCTTAGCCCTTCCAAAAATTGATTGAGAACAAGGTCTTTAATTGCTCCTTCCCTTCCTACTCTCTCCCTTGGGTCCGTCACTCCTTGGGCCCTATCCAAGAATGTTCGGAGGCGATCAGCAAATTCGCGAACGCTCTCGTGGCGGCCCTGCACACCATTCACCAGATTTCTTAGGCTAACAATAGGTTTAACTTTCTGAGAAAACCGGGATATCAATGCATTTTTGTACCCTTCCCAGTCCAAGTCGGAGGTCAAGTATTTAAATATTGCTGTGCGCAGCCCTGCGTTTTGAGTTGGAGGACAAAATTTTTACGTGAGGGGTCCATTGTCCTAATTCTGCAGTTCGTTAGTCAGCGTTCAAACAGTTCTCTACACTTACATTATCGTCTCCGGAGCAATCTGGTACTAAGTGAATTAATCCCATCACGGGGGAAGAAACAGTGCTTGGCTCCGTCATTTTGCAATTTATTTAGCCAGATTTTCAATGAAGTTACGTCCACTCTACACACATCGACACCTGTGAAAAGTATACTCCTCACAGTACCTAGGCATGGAAAATCCTAAGGATTTTCACAATCCCATGAGTTTGGGATGGTAGTAATCCCAACCGCTGTCACCAAATTCTTGGACGCGACGCCCCGCGATGACGTCTTGCTATCTCCTACGAGACAGCCGGACGCAGCTAGTGCCGCTAAGAATTAAATATGAATAGGATTCTTGCCCTTGGTGTCGGAATGGTGAGAGTAATGGACAAACAACTTCAAGATTACTCAAGAACATTTATTCACAAGAGGAAAACTAAGCTCTTAGGGGAGATTGTTCGTGGCGGGAGCCAAAAGAAGTACAAGATACAGGGCGAAGGAATATACAGAGTACGGGGCGAAGGGTCTTACCAGTCAATGAAACACAGTCGGGACAATCAAGCAACGGCGCTTACAACAATCATGGAAGAACCGCCAACTAACTCGGATACTAGCCGTGCTAGCTAATATATAGGGTCTTCCACGGATCTTCCGCGTACGAGGCGAAAGAGGGGAGGAAACGGGAAGTTTCCATAACTAGAAAAGATGCAAGGAAAATCCGGGAGATGCAAATCACTTATTCTCCCTCGGGAAAAGGCTGAGGGCCAGGTGCGAAAGGTCGAAAGTGAAACTATATTCACTTTCTCAGTGACAAATAGACAAATAGAAGTCACACAATAGAAATCTCCCAACAACAGGTTTTCAAAATAATCCCGCTCACAACAATACTCCCCGCCAACGCAAAATTGTGTCGTCCCCCACGAGACGATGCACATTTACACAAAAACAAAAGATGAGAAAAACCAAATCCCCATAGAAAATACAAGAATGCATTCTTATAAACAGTAATACATTCCTGGGCATTTACATTCGGATCGCAGCTCACTTTCACGGTTTGTGTCGGGTAAGGTGCAACTTTTTTGACCGATTTACTGTCGCCGTCTGAAGGACGAGTCGACAAAACTCGATGGCAATGGCGAACAGGGAAACCCTTCCGCCGTAATTCAGCGGTGATGTAGTCGGTCTCGACCGTAGGAAAGGTACCAAAGAGGGAAAAGTCCTTTTGCTTTTCCTCGGGAAGGGTGTACCTCGTGAACTCGATGCCGAGTTCTTTAAGGATTGATCGCGATTGCCGGTAGGCCTCCACAGTCGCGCATTTTACGACGGCTGACTTGGTTCCCGTGGCGTGAGTCACAGGAACAGGAAAAACCTTGCGAAGGCGAGCAAAAAGCGCCGTCCAATTTCCCGTGTCATGAATTTTAAGCGGAGGGATTTTTCCCTTGCGTGAAATGGGTTCGACTTCCATGTCGGCAACTAAAGTACCGTCCGACGTCGCATGTGAAACCTGAGCGGCGTCTGAGGTGCCGCTTGATTGTCATCCCGTGAAGCGGGCAATTCCTGCCGCGGCTCTGAAGGAGTCGCGGATTTTTTGCCGCGTTGCGAAACATGCGCAAACAAACTTTTATTTTTATCTTTGTTAGTTTCAATTATAATAACGTAAAAAGTTAGTAGGATCTATTACTATGTTGTATGTATATGATAAAAATTTTACTTGCATCTTTCCTTATAATTTTGTTTGTTTATTCACTTAGAATTGGCAAACTTGAGTCCTAAAAGTTAACTTTAGTGTGATAAATTTTGAAGCATTCCTCTAAACATAAGCCAGCATTGCAGTCAGGGCACCAGTACACTGTTTCCTTCCTTTTGCCTCTAGCTGAGCACACTTGGCATCTTTTCTGAGGCCTGGACTTCTTCCCGGTAGGCGGTATTTTTTCAATGAAATGTCTCTCGACTAAATGGCTTGGTGACGGATTTATGGGAGGTCTCCTAGTGGTCGATGTATTTGAGCTAGCTCCGTATTTTTCAAAGAGCTGCTGGATTAGCTGAAGACGAAAGTTTAGATGATTTACCTTATTTTGACCGCTATTGAAGATTACCAATGCGTTGTGAACGGAAACATTCAATAACCTTCTAAATAGTTTTATATGCCATTTCTTGATCCCCTAATAAGACTCGGATGCAATAATGAGAGACAGAATCCAGATGCCTGACATAAACACAAGGCAAGCAGAATAAGAGATGTCTTTGAGAAGACGAAAGAGTCCAAGGCAGACCTACCAGTGGCGATAAGATAGATGTTGCTTTTTTTCCTATACAGTGCCTTTTCATGTAGCAGAAGGCAATGATAACGAAGAGGCATCTTGGGGCTGACCACCGATGCCGTAGCCAGTCGAAAAATTCTGCCTCGTACCCCCTTCCCGCAGTAATAAATTTTGCAAAAGTCTCCACTTCGCGTAAGATTTTGTTAATGTCTTTTGAAATTGTTTAATTTAGTTGGAATCTCATAAATTTATAGTATAAAGGAAATATACTTTATGCATGTAATTGATAATTTACTTACTTTTTTGGCAATAAATCCAACTTAATTGGTGTTCTGATTACAATGTTCTCTAAAAGTTCCTTTCTGTGTGGTAAATCTTGAAGCAATCTTCCAAGCAAAGGCCTACATCACAATCTGGGCACCAATACACAGTGGTTTTTGTTTTCTTATTTGCAGAACACACTACGCATCTTCTTTGTGGTCTAAATTTCTTTCCTGTAGCTGATATTTTATGCATGAAATGTCTCTCAAATAAACGGCGACGTGAGGGAGTTAGTGATGGTCGTCCTGCACCTGAAAACTCTGATTTACTCCCATATTTTTCCAGAAGTAGTTGAATTAAGGTCATTCGAAATCTTAGATGATCCATCTTTTTGTTACAACTATTATACATTATCATTGAATTATGAATTGAAACATTCAAAAGACGTCGAAACAATTTGATTTGTTGCATTTCTTACGTTCTAACGGGAAAGGCTGAAGTTTTCGGCCCTTTAGGTCCACTCCTCCCATTGCTTTGATGTATTCCAAAATGCAAACTGGTTTGAATTTACCATCCTTTTGTTGAAACTTGTTGTCATGAAATGTTGCAATAAATGAAACATCCTTTTTATCCTTCCACTTTAAAACCATAATTTTATTGCTAACCTTAGCGACATGCTCTCCCTTCTTTAGCTTTGCAGATTTTACTTCGGGAGGGACATTTTTTCTGTTCAATCGCAATGTCCCAGCAATGTTTGTTCCTCAATTCAGGAGAAATTTTGCCAAATTTGGTGAATTATAATAATTATCCATCCATAAAGTATAACCTTTTGCAAATAAAGGTTCAAGTAATTTAATCACTAATGCCGATGTTTTCAACCCGTCTGGTGCTGTAGTTAATGACATTTTGGAATCAGCCCCAGAGAGCACAATAAAACTCCAAAGATATCCAGTTTCAGATTCACAAAGTTCGAATGTTTTTATTCCAAATTTTGAGGATTTCAGAGGAATATATTGCCTGAATGACAAACGACCTTTCCAAAGCGTAAGGGATTCGTCAACAGCAATATTTTCTTTAGGCAAATATATACTATGAAATTTAGCATTCAAATATTCAATGACAGGCTGTATTTTAAAAAGCTTCTTATTACCCACATTACTTTCTATTTTCAAGTTGTCAACGAAATGTAAGAATTTTGAAATACACTCAAACCTATCTTGGGACATTGTTTTAGGGAAAATTGTAGTTTCCCACAGTGGATTCTTGGAAAAGTAAGAACGTAGAGTCGGCTTTTGCACAATTCCCATCAACATAATAAGCCCCAAATATACATATATTTCTGATGAATTAACTGGCTGCCATTTATTGAATCGTTATCTAAAGGTCAGTGTTTTATTTTTCAAATAATTTTCGGCATATCTGTTAGTTTCCAAAACTATCATCTCAATTAGCTGTTCATCAAAAATCTTCATAAAAGAATCTATAACACTAGCAATGGGAACAGTTAGACCACATTTACCGATAAATTTAATTTTTTTTGGAATATTACTTTCATCAATTTCTGACCAAATCCAAGAATCCTCAAAGACATCAGCCTTACCTTCACTTTCGCCTTCACTCTCGGAAGGTTGAGCTAGGTCAAGAGCAGCATAGTCGATCTCACTGGATTTATCACTACCGGCATCACCAGGTAAAACATCTTCATGTTCAAGAAAAAATTCTATATCTTCATCACAGAGAACACCTTTACTATAATCTGCCGCCATAACTTTCGAAATAGGGTTCACAAAAAGGGAGAGAGAACTTCTAGAACCACTACCCACAAAAGAAATCCTTCGACTGAGACCCATGTGGCCTGTGAAAAGGAGATAGAACCTTGCCTCGTCTTTCATTATGTGTGAGATAAAACAGACAACACCCAAAGACAAACAGCTCGGGAACGAAGCCCCAGACTAAACATCTCAAGTCAGCGGGATAAGTCAAGATAATATTTTTTTTTAATCTCTGGATGCTAAACCATCTAAGAAACGAAGCTGCTTAGAAAGCACAAACCATCTAGAAGAGTGCAGAGAAGTTAAGCAGAAACACGATGCCACTTCCTCCCTTGTGGAACTGCCGATGAAGAACTCCCGATGAAGAACTCCCGATGAAGAACTCCCTTGATGAGCTGGTTTGCCTAGTTTATTGCCAGAATCGTCAGCTACCATCACTGTAATGTACAGTGTATTTACAAAGAAAGATATCCAGTGTCAGCGATAAATACCAACAATAAAATAAATATAATAATTTATGTGTTACAAATTATAATGAAAGCACGAAAATAAAGTAGTTTCCTGACTACAGACGAAGAAGGTCTTACCACATGGTGAAAATTCAGCATCTTCATCGACGTCATCCACCTCTCCTTCAGAGCCAGAATCTAAAATAGGCTCTTCTAAGACCTCTAAAACATCCCTTCAAGATTATTTGCCATATTCTAATGAAAAAAATCCAACCCCAGCAAGAAAAGTACACAAAGTTGAAGGCGGCCGCACGTAAGCTAAGAACTCAGCCCAAAAGAGCGGTAACGTCTGAGTGATTTCGTAATCCGGAAAAGTACATTTAGGAGCCGCTACATGGCAGCACCCCCCATACAAGAGGACCAAGGTCCGTCTATACATTTGCCATTAATTATTGGGCACAGAATGCGGGAAAGCACTCTTGATCCCTTAAGAAGTTGAAGACTTCATTGCTTTTGTCACCTCTTCTCCATGTATATGCAGTCTTAACTGAATATACTTCTCCATGAGGCTGTTGATTACTGGATGGCATGTAGGAATATAGCATGTGGAAATACCGCGGAACAGGTTAATGGCCTTTTCAAGAATGAATCACACAGGATTGTCCTGCACGAGCAGGTTATCCTCGTTCCTTTTGAAAACGTCTTCTACCAGCTTAATAGCATTGAATGCCGTAGTGGTTGGGTGACATAGGCCTTTTCTTTCAACCAATGTAGTCCATTCATGAGGTAGACCATGAACTGGTACATTGGCCGAAATAACACTGGTACAAGTTTCACAGAAAAAATGTTTTTTTTACACCATACACTGCTCACCCTGAGAGGTAGTACAGTGCAGTCTCCTGTAAAATGTCAAAGTCTGTGGTGGGATCCCACTCCATTGGCTCTTCATGTACTCTTGACTCTGAGGGTGCATGCTTCCTCTTGAGAAAATCTAAAAAGTACTCATCGTCACATTCATATGAAGAGTTCCTTGGGACATGGAGGTATTGTGAAACACTTATAAGTTTTATGCTGTGTCGCAGCTTGGTGGGTGTTGGATGTATGTCCCCATGGCCTCTAATCTGGGAGAACAGGTTTTCCACTGAGTCAGTGGTCAACCTAGCTGTCAACAAGTATTCCAGATCCCCATTTAGAACCAGGTCTTCATACAGTGAAGTAACTGTTTTTGTTGCCAGCTGTATCCCAGTTTGAATGGGTTTCCACAAATTGCGTCCCATAAATTTAAGGTCCCTCACCAAACTCACAAATTCCTCAACTTCCTTCACCTTTGTGTCATGGTCACTTCTCCCTAATGCATTAAACTTAGTTCTAGAATTCATTAAATCAAACCAAGAGTTTACTTGCTCCAGAAACCAAGCAGTGGTTAACACCTCTTTGGGCAGAAGCTCTATGTTGGCGCAAAATTTCAAGGAATTAGCAGTAGTTTGACTGAGCAACTGGCAAGCATGCTCAACCCTCATTTTGTGGAATTTTGAGGGTTTTACATGGGTCACGTTAAGGCTTGGAGCTAGTTTTAGCTGTCTCCCCTCCTGTAGCAATATCAACTGCTCAACATGCTCCAACAGTACTTGATCAGATGGCAGTTCATGCTTTGCAACAACAGTATGTGGCAATTGTATTGTATTGCCGATCAAGCAGTTCCTAATGTTTTTAAGCAAATGGGGGACGTCTGGCATGTAATAGAGATAGCCATTTTCAACAGGATGAGCTATGCGATGGAAAACTTGGAATTTGGTGGAGTGGATGCCCAAATGACCCCACAGTCTAGTGTTGTTGCATCCCATGTCACTAGAGATGCACAGCACATTTACACCAGAATCAGCGAGTTCGGCTATCAATTCCTTAATGAAATCCCATAGCAATGGAGCCTCAATGGAGCCTCAATGGATTCTCCACACAACAAATAAGCCAGAACTTGCTTCCAATGCAGAGTGAGACCCCTATTCACAAATGCTAAAGCATGAGTTGCAAGCTTACATTTCTCCTCTTCCCTGCTACATAACTCAGGAGACACTATCCCAACGTACCTCCTCAACCCCTTATCATATACCAAGGCTGGCCTCATTTGCCTTTCATCAATGCAGAGAACACAATGCTTGGACATGATGCTCTCCTTTGAAAGTTATGATGGTGCGAAGGTCGAAGCGGGTGGAATGGAGGGAAAGGTCTTCATGTACTCCGCCCACCACATCCTCCGAGTCGCTCATGTCGCTGGCCCAGAGATTCAGCACTTCCCCCTGTTCCCATTCGGGAGTAAGGGGTGGCGCCATCACGTCTTCCTGTAGGCTTCGTCCCGAAGAAGGGAGAGAGGGGTGGGCTCCCAAAGGTCTCACCAACCATCCCTTCTAGATGAGATGGGAGGTAAGAGATGCCATGGAGTCGCCTGTGGTTCTGCGCCCGTCCCACGTCCTGGAGTTGGCGGTCACCCTGGCGTCAATGATGGCTCCAGGACTTCTGCGGCGTCCTCGTCAAAGCAATGGAGCAGCGGGAACCGCCGGGCCTCCAGGTCAGAAAGGGTGCTACCGAAAATGTCTAGGGAACGGCGGAGCGGGAAAGTTGTGGTATTCAGAAATAGATTCTCGAGTTTCTTTCGGCACGTTCTTTCATGCATATTAAATGTAGATGAACAGTGAAACTCATCCATTAAGGAAAACAGGAGGTGTCCTAATGAAGTTAGAGTACCAATAATCACTCCGCTGATTTACCGATTCCTTTTCCATTACATTTACATCCATATGATGGATGTATAGATAGAGACTGCATGGTTTATACGGTCTAATTGATGATGCATTGAGGGAGAGGAACTCAAACTCGGCTTCGCTATATGCATACAGAGAGGCTGCTCCTTCAACAATGGACTCCAAGGCTGGTAGGAGCTCCACCTGCGAGATGAAGAGAAGTTAGTCTCCTCACAGTTTAGCGGATCATGTAACCGAAGCTTCTCCCACCAGCGATAACCTTCCCATGCTTCTGCAAACTCCCGCAAAACAGACAATTGGAATCAACGTGCACTTCAGCCAGCTCTATAACCCCACCCTTGGAGAAGCACACGTAAACGAAGATCTGCATTTCGGAGGATCTCTCTCATCAATGACGTTTCTTCCCTCGGAACATCGTATTTATTCTCGAGCAGCAATGCTGAGCCGCAGCATGACACCTCCTTTCACTCCTCATCGGAGTATGTATCGTATGAGGAGCCTCCGTGACCACCAAGCTCGTGAGGGCAGTCCCCTTGTCTTTCACCGTGTAAAAAGAAGTTTGGATGCAATTTGAGCACCGAAAATATTTATGAACCAACTCTGCAACAAGCTCATAAAATGTAAAACTATGATTACCATAACTTACAACCTCCATTATTTTTATAGTCGTATACTCAGCACACAAATTTGACAACTATAAGGAGAATGAATACTAGTATCGTAAAAGTCGTGATGATTAAGATATAAAGCGATTCAAAATAATTTTCCAGGTCCTGCGTTCCATGTAGTGCGTTTTCTATAAATACCAGTACCATTAGGAAAAGTGGCATATCATAAATATGAACCATGTATTGCGTTAACGACAATTCCCATTATGCGACAGAGTCGGGGGTTAATGCTTTCAATCAGGGTCTCCATATTGTATTTCCAACCAACTATGAAGTAGATGAGAAGATGAGGGCTAAGTGGAAGGTATCTTTTATTGGCTCCAAATACAGCGCCACGATTCTGAGACGAAGATGGTACAGGGAAGGAATCCCAAATGTAGGAAAACATTTCAAAGTGTGAATAACAGTTGATGAAGTACGGCTTTCTTCAAACTGTTCGCCACTCAAACGATATTCGAGGCGCGTTGTGAGGCGGTCCTCCGGTCGTGGATATGGGGAGAGGATAAATCGGAAGGCGGGTCTCATCCTATTACTTCCCGTCCCCCATCTCACCACAGGGGTCCAACCGCACTTTAAAATACACATTTCGTCCACTTCCTTCTCTAATTTAGAAAATGAATCGCTCAAATAGTCGTCCAGATCTGTTGTTTTATAAATGGGGAAATTCTTTCTTTTGAAAGATCTCTCGCTTTTCTCATCGTGAACATTTACAAATGAACATTACAAAACTTAATTTGTTTTAATACTATATTGTACTGCTAATTCTCTCCCAATGTTTTGTTTTAAACCTCGTCTTTTGCATTTAAAAAAAAATTAGACGTCCTTTCTCGTAGATACATGACCAAACCTGTACGTAACTAAATTAGATTTGAACGCTGACTCAAAAGCTTCCCCTTCATCTTCCGAATCCTCCTCGTCAGTGTCTACATCAGTGGACGAATGGCTGTTGTATTCTAAAGAAAGTAACGCCAGGCCATTCGCTGACTCGCTTCGGCCTAGGAATTTCCACTATCGTTCTTGTATGCTTCACTTATATTACTTAGACTATCGCTATTTTCATTTCTGCTGCTCATTATGCCACTTGCTATACTATAGCATGCATGTTCATATGATGTCTTAATTAATTCTAGGCCATTTGTATGTTCGGGAGAATACCGAGAAATAATTTTTTTTCTAGTGTGGCATGATTGAAAATTAATCACTTGTTCAATCGCCACCGTGGGAATGTCGCAGCGGGCTCTTGGCGACATAAGGAGTGTCGAGAGGTTGGATGATTAGGAAATAATTAGGCCGAAATACCCAGTAATACCATTAATATATATTCTCCCCAAAACAAGGCACATAGTAAAAAAGTACATCACCACTTACGTTCCACGATGTGATAGAGGGAGAGAGAGAGCCTGGCACCGGGATGCGATCGCCCTTTGGAGATGGCACGATCGGCAACAGCGGGAAGGTGGCAGACGTGAGCACGGCGAGCGTAGCCCCAATCGTCAGCCGCGGCACGGACCGGAGTGATGGACGGGGAAGCAAAGACGCGGGCACGGTGAACGTTGCCCTGGCGGAGCCTTCGTCTCCCGAGGATGGGTGGCGGGAAGTGGTCAGATCGTCTAGCCGAGGTCACGGCGATCGTAACAAGCTTCGTGCTAGACGCGGTCACGACATGCGTGGCCCAACTGACCCTGATGCCTTGCCGGGAGCCGAATTTATTCCCGCTCCTAGGAGTGACCCTTGTCCTCTGACGAGCGCAGCCAGGAGTCACACTCAGGGAAGCAAGGGTTTCCCGGCCTACGTCACCGGTTATCGGTACCGATATCGGAAGCCAGTCATGCCCTTGCGGAGTCATGCCCGGTATCTCAATTCTGAGAATAGACGGTGCGTAAGGCACTCATGGTTCGGGCGGAGGCTCGACACGAGAGCATGGCGAATGCATGCCCTCGACATCACCCCCGTGGGAAAATATGGTTTGGGGGGGGGGGGGGCGACACGAGAGCATGGCGAATGCATGCCCTCGACAGGAACGCAATGCAAGTCCGACACATTTTTCCCTGTCTAGCACTTCTTCGTTCTCCGTAGTCACTGTTTTCCCTTCATCCCCATTTCAGCACTAATTCACAATGAATAAAAAGAAACGCGCGGAGTATTTTTATGAGCACTTGTTTCATCAATAGAAACACCAACGTTAAGTAGACTAAATATATTATTCACAAGTCCTAAATATTTAATATACGAGCACCAACACCATATCTACCAAATAATTACGTAGTTCCTAGATTATATGAATAATGACTCGTTGAGGAACAGAAAAAAACTCACGCACTATTATTTTCTTCTTATGATGTCTAACAAATAGGCAATCCCCTGTCTACCGCCATATTTGAGAACATTTTTTTTCTCACCAATGTTGTAAGCTTCCAGCTCCGCTGTGAAATTCACTGTCTTAAATCGCCGCGGCAAAAACAAAGTAACCTCGCCAGCCGGAGACTCCAAAGTGGCGCGAAGCGTAATGCCGAACTTCTTAGACACTTTTCCCATTCTCCATGTCCTATACTCCGTCCTGAACTCCAATTTTTTTATCGATACGGTTGGAACAATTCAGGCGCTGGAAGAGAGTTTTTGAGCAGAGTCCATCTGCGAATTAGAGTTAGACACATCAGCGTCACCCCGACATGCATGATTTGTTTAATTTTTTGACGACATCACAACTCCTCCTTGAAGCATATTCCGGTCGCTTTCTAAATCTTGCATGGAATACTACATGGCCTTCCAATTCTTCACCTTCCAAGTTGAGCACAGAGCCCAGATGACGGCGCAAATTTGTCTTTTCCAATTCTGGACCCTTTTTGCCCTGTGGCAGTCCCTTCAATAATTTTATCTCCATACACAGTATAGCAGAGATCCCTTGAATTTGATATCATCTGCTTGCTTATTCATAGTGTTGAAGGCTAAGTGGCTGATCGAAATTCCAATTCCAATTTGAAAATGCAACAGGACAGATGAACAGCTGAACACAATGCATGAAAATCACAAGAAAAGAATCATTTTCCATAATAGCTGCTAGGAAGAAGACAGCATACGTGAAAAATACGTGGACAGTCAATATGTGTTGAATGAAGTGTTGAATGTTGAACTCAAACTTTGAAATAACATACAGCAAACACTTAAAAAATGAAATATCTGATGATTCTTTGACAATAAAAGCATGTCTAGCACTTCTTCGTTCTCCGTAGTCACTGTTTTCCCTTCATTCCAATTTCAGCACTAATTCATAATGAATAGAAAAAAAAACCCGCGGAGCGTGTTTAGGAGCACTAGTTTCATCAATAGAAACACCATCGTTAAGTAAACTAAATTGATTATTTACAAGTCCTAAATATTTAATATACGAGCACCAACACCATATCTACCAAATAATTACGTAGTTCCTAGATTATATGAATTCTGACTCGTCGAGGAACAGTAAAAAACTCGCGCACTATTATTTTCTTCATATGATGTCTAACAAATAGGCAATCCCCTGTCTACCGCCATACTTGAGAATATTATTCTTCTCACCAATGTTGTAAGCTTCCAGCTCCTCTGTGTAATTCTCCGTCTTAAATCGCCGCGGCAAAAACAAAGTAACCTTCTCGCCAGCCGGAGACTCCAAAGTGGCGCGAAGCGTAATGCCGAACTTCTTAGACACCTTTCCCATTCTCCATGTCCTATACTCCGTCCTGAACTCCAATTCTTTTATCGATACGGTTGGAACAATTCTGGCGCTGGAAGAGTGTTTTTGAGCAAAGTCCATGTGCGAATTAGAGTTAAACACATCAGCATCACTGACACATTTATCAGTATCTACTATTATTTTGAATTGCGTTAGTACTCACGTTTTAGAGAGCAATCCGAGTGGTAGAACACTCGAACGTAGAATAGATCTTCTAGCGGCGTCCTAGACTGTCCTGTTTCGTGTGAGAGAAGGCGGCTGTTTAATGGTGTTCGAAAGAAGCGTCCTACTATCTGCAGCCTCTCTGAGGGTCACTTTCTCCGGCGCCTAATTTCCTCACACCCTCCTTCTCCTACACGCTCGCGTCCGCCGCTATCCCACATTACCTTTGGGTGCATGTCGGGGAAGGTATACAATATTTTTTTCGACAGACCTGGGAAAATGTGACATGAGGTGGACGCCCGCATCTTCCTCTCTCGAAACACGTGCGCTCTCACCATAACCTTCGTATATAACTTTCGTATCCTGACTGACCTCCCTCTAGTACGGCCATTCACCCGCGTTTATTGGATATTTTTAATTACTTTTCTCTTCTTCGTCTTTCCCCACATGCAGCTGAAAGTTTCATTTTTTTATATAATAATCCCTTGTGTAATATTGTCGTGTCCCTGAGGGGAACACAAGGGGTCGTAACTCAGATCAGGATCGTTGCGGGTATGATTGAGTCGATTCCGCAGATCGTTCTTCTAAGTAAAGTCCATTTATTTCCAATACTTAAATCTAAGGCTTAGATAGTGATGGCTTGGCGAAGTCGGGAGGACGAGTGCGCGTACAAAAACAACAAGGACATAATTCATTTCAACCACATTAATCAATGAATTATTGGCTATCTGCAAATCCACACAGCCATCAGTTGCAAAAAAGAAATTACCCCTTAACCTACTTATATAACAACCAGTACCCTCAGATTCTTGGACACAAAATGAACATACTTTACCCGAATACCATAAAATTTAAATGTAATGTAATTGTGTAAAATGATTTATGTTCCATAGGACAAGGTCCTAGAACAATAAATATTATTATTATTATTAAAATAGTTGCTTGGGACACAAAGGGAATACGACACTTAAGACATTAGGGCCGGCTGTCTGCCGGGTGACCCACTCAATAAAATCAACGCTCTGTATCAGTAAGTTTTAATGAGTTCAGCCCTTGCACGGCCTGTCCTCCACTTTTGAACTCTTCGGATTAACTTAAAATTATTGAACAAAATGATACCAACTATTATTGCAATCAGGAGGATTCCTACTCCGCATCCAATGTACAAATACGGCGGGGGGCTGCGCCCTCTTAATCCGGCAGCTTTCCTGACGATTCGCTCTAAGCTCATCTTTTCATGAAATTGATCCATCACTCTGTCCAACTCGCACACGTTTTTTTTATAAATAAGTGACGTAAGCGAATATGGCCAATCTTTACTACTTTTACCACGAAGACAGTGTAGTGGTGCAAAATGACCTAGCCGTCGACGCACCCTACAACTTAAAACCTACCTACCTCGGGAGGACGGAGGAGATGTACGGAGCGGACCCTTTGGTGCGGGAGATGAAGATGGATAGCAGAGAGTTGAGCCTTGTCTCAGCCGGTTCTCGGGCAGCGTGACGACGTGGTACATGGTTTCGGACAAGAGAGAGAGAGGGAGCGATCGAGTCCCCTGCTTATTGTGTTAGGATACGGGTTCGGTTGAGAGCTATAAGTGTAAAAGCCGGGAATATTGTGTTGACTCGTTTAATCTTTAATTTCCACACGTAATTACACAGACCGACCGCCGCACATCTCGGCTCAAGCAAGACTCTCTCCAGCCTTCTCCCGCTCGCGGCGACTCGTCTCTTCTCTCGGAACGTGTTGATGTCTGTGGAAAGGAACGACGCTCTCGAGCGACCGTTAAGAGACGAGCGCGGCTCAGAAGCATCCCCTAATATGGACATGGAGGTGTCCGCAAAGAATGCCGTATAAGGGCATGTCATCGCCCATACTTACAGAAGGCATTAATAATGCTAACAAACACCCATCTCCTTGAAGGCGATCAAGCTACAAAGCAATTTTCCTCATTATCTCACGGTATTCTCTTAAATATTCCGATTCCTAATTTTGGATGTTGGTCCCCACTAAACGAAAAACATCAGGCAACTTTTCTTTATGTTTCAATATCTGAACAAGAGCTTCATACAATGAATTCCGCCTGGTGACTCCTGGATAACTCAGTTTCTGTCCGAGAACGGAGAATATCCTGTGGCGTGCTTGATGGTCATTTGCCGAACCAATGCCTTATATCTAAGAGAAAAAATATGTATTTCGAAAATAAAAATTACTTGTCGTTGCCCATACTTACATTATATAGGTTCGAGGGACAATGCCCCAATGTTCTGGAAAATTCCTTAGTTCCGTCAGGGGGATGGCTTGTCTCTCGTAGTCACTCGTAGTCTTACGCATGCCGTTGTGGTTAGCCTCAACGGATGCCCTGCTTTCAAAATGCTAGATATTCCCTTAGGGCCGGTAAATCCCTTCTCTGATGTGGAGACGAATGCATGAGAAAAACCGATGTGGAGACGAGGATGCATGAAAAAATGGGTGTATGGTCCCAAAATAATGGGCTTGGTGGTCTAAGTGACCTAGATGCACGCGTGGGAAAGGGCCTAAGTCAAGGGTCCTACAGAGGCGACCGAGTTGCATCCTTGGGAATTAAGGATCCAGCTAGATCGGGTCAGAGAGAGTTAAAGGTCCAATTTAGGTAGGGGTTTTCGAGGGGGCGTGGTAATCCAGGATCTGACAAGAGTCAGGGTGCTTGGACGAGGGCATGCCCGGCGATCGGAGGACTCCATGCTGGTTGGGACACAACATCACCCCCCGCTACGAAGCCTCAAGCCCCTGACTGGGGGGATAACAAAAGGAACTTACCAAACTATTGACCAACAACACCGAAAGAGGCCAATATCTAGTAAGTACTACAAAATAGCAAATGGAACCGAAACACTCATGTGAGGTCCCAAGGAAAGGTCAACATGAACAGGGAGTACAAGTAACACAAGGGTGCTTGAAGCAAAAACAAGGAGAATTACTACTGAAACAACAAGTGCGCATTTCAATAAATGAGTCCAGAACAAACATAAAATGCACAAATGGAACCTAGTGAACCTAGTTGGACAATACAAAATAAATACAGTAAATCAATAGGCATAAAAACGCTGAAATCCTCCCATTATCAAAACATAATTTCACTAAACCCAGCACCAATGATCCAGCACCGTGGAGAAGAAACCAGAAGTGCTCAATTATTAAAAGGCACGAAGCACATAGAATAGTCCCAAATACATGAATGAGCACGAAACAGCACTAGATGCCAAGCACACCCAGACAACTACACTTCATGGAATCACAAAATACGTCGGTCCAATTTAGGTAGGGGGTTGCGAAGGGGCGTGGGAATCAAGGGTCCGACAAGAGTCAGGGTGCGTGGACGAGGGACTAGGCCATGCCCGGCGATCGGAGGACTCCATCCTGGTTGGGACAACAATATTGCGTATATGGCTAGACAACGTGTGTATGAGCGCGCAGGGAATCGAAGGAGGAATCATAAATTTACGAGATGAGTTCATGATGTGCGGCCATGGTCGAGCCACTAATTCGGTGGCTATGTGTGGAAGTAGTTTTCGATTGTCGCATTTGGAAGTCTCGCATGGCAACAGCGGATTTTTTAATCTCCGAACCCTAGATACTCGGACGATGTTGGAAATGTGTGGTTCAAGTCACGTCCTTCAAATGGTGAAGTTGAAATGGAAGATCTTTGGGAGGTTTTAAATAACTACCTTTCGTCCCTCACTTATGTATTCACCTGGGGTCGTGCAAAAGTGAGATTCATCAGAGGTCTACTATGATCTTCAAAGCCGCTCTTCAACCTGGAAAATTTTGGCTGTCCATCGGTTGAGAATTTACAAAGTAGGATTGGAACGGAGTGTTTACACCATTACTGCTAAAATGAAAGTGATCAGTGCTCGCATAGTACCTCATACGAGTTGGCCGAATGGTTTAAAACGTATGCGGAAAGTTTAGATTTGAAAAAGCCGGAGGTACGGCTAAAAACATTCATACATTGGTCAAATAAGGTCCATTACCCCGATTACGTAGCCACAGCCGGTTTCGTTTATCTTGCTGGGACCGTAGATACTATCCATTTTGTGCATAATGGAGTTCAAGTAACTATGTTTGGGCATGAAACCATTCCGCTCGCTATTCACTCCGGCAGAAATAAGTTGTGCAACGAGATTGGGGATGATTATATTGCTCCAGATACAGTGTCATAAGAAGAGAGAGTGCTTGGTGATCCATACTGTGAAGAGTAAATGGCGAATGGTGGAAAAAAATGTTTGCTCGCTGTTCACGAGTGCGGGACCGCGGTGTCAAGAAGACGTGTCGTAGGCACAAGCGTGACAAACAAGTTGGGTTGATGGAGGGAAAAACACTGGGAAGAAGTTATATTAAAAAGGGGGGAGAACAATAAGGAAAGAAATATAATAAAATCTTGAAATACGAGGCAAAGAAAAGGAGAAGAGAAAACGAAGGAAAAGGAAAACTCACACCTGCTTGCCAGACTGAATTATCCCGCACACCGCAAGCTGAATCGTGCTGGCGTGAACTCCTCCGGTGATGACGCCCAGAGGAAGAGCGAGACTGAGTGAACTGACCTGCAAAGAGTTCACCAGGGAGCTTCCCTGACTGGCGGCGCTATCTTGATGCACACACGAAACAAAAACGTTCCGAAAATGCAAGGCGGGGGGTAGAAAACGGGGGGGGGGAGGTTCAAACGAAAGTAAACTTGGGTAACCAAAGTTAAAAAGGTAAAAGGAAAATAACACAGGTCTGGCCCGCCCGCCGTGCACAAACACTCGGGTTAGAGTAATTTTATGCGTTTACTGTCATAAATTACTTTACGTATACGGTAAATGTACTACAATCGTCAATAAATTGGTTGTAAATTATATGCTTTTATTTTCATTTGTTCTCCAGCGCTGCTTTCCCGTCTTGTGCACCCTCAAGCTCTCAGCTTCACTCCTTCCTCTCGGCTCTCAGCGACACCCTGTCGCCGACCTCTCCACGTCTTCCAAGTGTTTCAGTGGAGAGATTATTCTCCAAAGCAAAAAGTGCTAAGTTGGACTAGTATTAAAAATTGAATTTCAGGGAGCAATTGCAGTGGAAAATGAATTAACCTCGCTATAGCATAATACTGTATTTAATTTATTCCATAATCATATTATTACTAACCATATGCTTCTGATTTCATGACTTAACATGCCCAGCATTAAACGATCTTCCAGGAAAAGTTAAACACTAAGGATATGACATTTTACCAATAGATATGAATATATAGAATACACTCATCATTACTTTACACAGAAACAGTACTAAAGAGGACGTAAGTTCATATCCCTTCCAATAAATGCGAAACTTGCTTTACCTGAAGTGGTCCCTGCAAGCACTTTAAATGCTGACCATTATAACTCTTCTATATTACCATTTACGTATTAATCTCCCTGATCGTTACTTCCCCAGCTCCAATTAGAAGTGTGTTAATGCACATTCATGGAAGATGGTACAACTTTTAAAATCTTTGATCGATGCTGATCACGAAGTGCAACTGCACAAATTATTTTCCATTGGGGTCAGAGGTGTCAAGAATGCCTTGCAGAAATTGGAAATCGATCAACTGAGCATACACTTGAACAATTTAATTTATATAAGGAAGTTATGAGAAACATTACAAAATAATTCTGTTTAAGAGCAATAATTCATCGGGTGAATATTACAATAACACCTGACTGGTAATATGTAATGAACTACCAACACAAAAGATGATGCAACAAATTCCTTGCAGTTTTCTGAAGGACAACATTTGATTACTCGTATGTACCAGGAGGTTGATGCTGGAAATAATAAGAGTGTATCATTTTAACTGCTTTTATTGATAATATGATTTAAATAATGTTTTAAAATATAATTGGACTCCTTCCTCAACTGCAGCAGCTGCTCCATCGTGCCTCCTGTCACTTCTAATGAGCAGCTGGTGCAGAGGATCGTCCTCTTCCGCCCTCTTCCTTATTCTCACCGACCTTTCACGGCAAGTTGGAGTACTCTCAGTATACATAGATTCCTGCAAGTCGGCAAGCTCTGAAGAAGACGATGCGGGTGGATTGGATGGGGTGGATTCACTGTTGGCCTGCTCATGCTCCCTTGGCTTCCAGAATCCACTATGAGAGGAGGGGAGATTATGTGCTTCCTCCCCAATACCTCATCCGTGGCATCGTAATATTTCCATGTCAAAGGACCCTTATCTCCTCCCTCAGTACCTATCCCTGTCTTGGAATATTTACATTTCTGAAAAGAAATTGGAAATAAATGTGACTCAATAAACATTGTATAGATGTGGTCGAAACGTTTCCATTAAATCCAATGTGGATGCAACAGAAAGAGGTAACTATTCAGTACAAAGGCAGTGGTGACCTTGTAGGTAAATTAATTAGTAGACACAATTGGGGACCTAATGTTATGCATGTAGTTATATGACATTTGTTAAAATTTAGTACCCACAAGTTACATTAGACCACTTTGTTACAATAATCAAGGGAGCGAATCATACAATCTTTTTAACACACGAGCATACGACACAAACACTAATATCAATAGCTTAGGCAATGGAATTTTATGATTAATTGTATCAAATGCTTTTGAAAAGTCCGTATGAATCTAGTCAAACTGGTAATGTTGAGTCTATTATTACGAATACATTCTTGATATGAGAGGGGAATAGCCTGATTGAAATCCATGTTGCTCTTCCACTATCAACTAGGGTAGGTCAGGAGATATTTTTGAAAATAGGGGTAACAAATCTAGTGTTAAAGACAATTGGGATTGTAGAAGTGTGAGCCGGTGTTATATAATATGAACAAGGGTTAGGCTAAGTATTGCCGACAAATTTTTAAACCAATAGCAGAGAAATTATCAGGGCCAGAACCCTTTGTTACATCTAGATGAGATTTATTGATAATGTCATCACAGGGATGGCAAAGGTTGTTCAGGTTTGTCGCTGTTGGATGATTAGGTTTATACAAGTTGTCAGGTTGTTAATTGCAATAATCTTGAACAAAACCAGAAGCAAAAAGGTCAGCTACTTCATTGTGAACCTCAGCAATTTTATGGTCAAGGTCATGTGGAATCTGTTTCAGAATTTTCACACAAGCCCAAAAATGTTTACTAATATATGAAATAATTATACATTAGATGCTGTCCATGAAAAACAACCTTCTGAGAGTTTTTTTTGTTATTCCTTCTAATTTGAGAAAGTTTTTGATAACCTAAATGATTAGTTCTTTTGAAGGTTTGATGATAGAGCTTCTTATCATGAATTAAATGCCTAAGCTCGACTGAGAACTCTTTTGGAAACCCATTAGTTTTGATGTCAATAATGGGAGTACAGTTGGATGCCTTCAAGTAGGATATTTTAAATTAAATTAGTGAATCATGATTCATCAGATACATCTCTGGACACTGGTTTGATAACAAAAAAGGCTACGACATACAGGCCAAGAAATGGTCATATTTCCCCTAGTCAACAAGCAAGCAAGTTTAAGCATGGGGGCAAACGGCATCCGATAAATCGCCATGCTAGCGGTCTTGCAAAATTTAAAATAACACAAATCAGTGTACATTTTACCCATAAGAAGAGATAAAGCAACGTCAATAAGGTAATGCCTTGTACTTGTCGACCAAGTGTTCCCACTACTTCTTCACCGTGGCGACATTGGGAATGCCGATTTCAGTACATCCTATCGGAAATTTCTCATAAGTCTCATAAGAAACTTTCTCATAAATTGGCAATGAGAAATTTTCTCATTAGATCTTATGAGAAATTTTCTCATCCGATCCTCTGATAAATTCTCTCGTAAGATCTTGAGAAAATTTTGCATAAGATCATATGACATATCTTTTCATATGATCTGACTAGGAATTTTCTCACAAGTTATGACAAAGTTTCAAACACCAAGCTGCACAATGGGATGCATCCTAACAGACCTTCTCTCCTGCCGCATTCATACCTTGCTTCTTGCACACACTATTGTACAAATGACTCCTAATATTCCTTGCCTTTTTAAGATATCATAATCATACACCTGCACCATTATTCCTCACCATGGTATTTTATTGCAAGGGAAAGTATTTATAATCATCACAATAGTATATAGTTCCACGTGCACATAGAAGTGTTAAGAAACTAGTATGATGGCATAAAGAGTAAGCACCAGTAACACTCTAGCTCTAGACGAAAGGTGGGAAGATAGGTGGAACCCACTAGTGACACTATAGCGACATTGTGTATATGGTAAAAAGCCAGTAAATGAATCATCATATACAACATTATATGGTATTTATTTCTTAAACAATGTATCCTTCATTGGGGAAATCTGACACAATGCAGTTTATCGTTACGAAAATAGGCTTTACACAAAAGCCAAAAAAGAGAACATCATAGCCATGCTCTACACTAAAACTAATAAAAAAAAGAACATTGTGTGCAAAATTACTGGAAATTTGAACAGAAAACGTTCACCCCTACGGAAAATTCAACTCAATTTCTAACATGAACTGATTTATTTAATCTATTGACGACATCACAACTCTTCCTTGAAACATATTCCGGCCGCTTTCTAAATCTTGCACGGAATACTGCATGGCCTTCCAAGTTGAGCACAGAGCCCAGATGACGGCGCAATTTTGTCTTGAACATATCTGTGAAAAAATGAAGATGAACATTAAAAACAATTTACCATGAACTCTGGCAATTCACCGCCAAAGGCTATACTTTCCTTTAAGAAAGTAAATAGCACAAAGGGCATATCAAGTAGAAAGTCATACAATACATTTTAAAATAATTTTTCATTATAGCATATAAACTTATATCACATCATATACCTTCGAGTGTCATCTTTTTCTTCACCATTTGGTTCGGTCCAATTCTAAACCCTTTTTGCCCTGTGCCAGTCCTTTCAGCAATTTTATCTCCATACACAGCATAGCAGAGATTCCTTATGAATTTGCTATCATTTGCTTGCTTTTTCATAGTGTTGAAGGCTAAATGGCTGATCAAAATACCACTTCCAATGTGAATCTGCAACAGGAAAAATGAACAGCTGAACACAATGCATGAAAATCACAAGAGAAGAATCATTTTCCATAATAGCTGCTAGGAAGCCGCAGCATACGCGAGGAATACGTGGACAGTCAATATGTGTTGAATGAAGTGTTGAATGTTGAACTCAAACTTTAAAATAACATACAGCAAACACTTAAAAAATGAAATATCTGATGCTTCTTTGACAATAAAAGCATGTCTACCACTTCTTCGTTCTCCATAGTCACTGTTTTCCCTTCATCCCAATTTCAGCACTAATTCACAATGAATAGAAGAAAAACCCGCGGAGTATTTTTACGAGCACTTGTTTCATCAATAGAAACACCATCGTTATGTAAACTAAATTGATTATTCACAAGTCCTAAATATTTAATATACGAGCACCAACACCATATCTACCAAATAATTACGTAGTTCCTAGTTTATATGAATTCTGACTCGTCGAGGAACAGAAAAAAAAACTCGCGCACTCTTATTTTCTTCATATGATGTCTAACAAATAGGCAATCCCCTGTCTACCGCCATACTTGAGAATATTTTTTTTCTCACCACTGTTGTAAGCTTCCAGCTCCTCTGTGAAATTCTCCGGCTTAAATCGCCGCGGCAAAAACACCGTAACCGTCTCGCCAGCCGGAGACGCCAAAGTGGCGCGAAGCGTAATGCCGAACTTCTTAGACACCTTTCCCATTCTCCATGTCGTATACTCCGTCATGAACTCCAAATCTTTTATCGATACGTTTGGAACAATTCTGGCGCTGGAAGAGAGTTTTTGAGCAAAGTCCATCTGCGAATTAGAGTTAAACACATCATCGTCACCGACACATTTATCAGTATCTACTATTATTTTGAGATGCGTTAGTGCTCACGTTTTAGAGAGCAATCCGACTGGTAGAACAGTCGAACGTTGAATAGATCTTCTAGCATCGTCCTAGACGGTCCTCTATCTCACCACTTCTCAGACGTGAGAACTTTTGGAGAAATTTGTGGGTAAATACGTCCTACACTCTCCCACACTACTCACAAATTGTGCTAGAAAGGCGTTAATTTGCGTAGCAAGAGATATGGACGGAATCGACGTAATGGTGTTGATGGAGTACGTTGCCAATATAGGACTAATTGATGACGCAATAATTGAAATGTTGGAGTGGAGGAGACGGCGAATGCAAGTAATTTTTCAATAGTGTTCCATTGACGTCATGTCACTCTAAACCTTAATGAAATGGATATGTCATGCACTACTTTTGACTCCCTTGAATTTCCAGAAAGTGTATTTTAACCTCTCTCGATTTTTGCAATCTCTGATCTAATGGTAACATCCAGGTCTTCAGAGATACTATTGAATGTGGAGCTGGTTATAACTGAAGTCCTTAATGTACACACAACTTCAATAGAAACAACTCAATCCAATGGAAGAAATAAATCCTTAGTTTCTTTGTATCAAGTTGTGAGCAAGATGAATTCTTGCCAGGTTGGGTCACTTGGTTTCTAAACTCGCCCAAGTGAATTAGTTGGCCGCCTTATAAGGACATATGAATAGCTTCTTATCAAACAACACAATGTTATCAAGTGCTTCAGTGAAGAGATTTTTCTCCAAAGCAAAAATTGCTAAGTTGGACTAGTATTAAAAATTGAATTTCAGGGAGCAATTTCAGTGGAAAATGAATGAACCTCACTATAGCATAATACTATATTTACTTTATTCCATAATCATATTAAAGTACTAACCATATGCTTCTGATTTCATGACTCTACATGCCCAGCATTAAACGATCTTTCCACCAAAAGTTAAACACTAAGGGTATGACATTTTACCAATAGATGTGAATATATAGAATACAGTCATCATTACTTTACACAGAAACAGTACTGAAGGGCACGTAAGTTGATATTCCTTCCAATAAATGCGAAACTTGCTTTAACTGAAGTGGTCCCTGGAAGGATTTTAAATACTGACCATGATAACTCTTCTATATTACCATTTACCTATTACTATCCCTGATCGTTACTTCCCCAATTCCAATTAGAAGTGTGTTAATGAAAGATGGTACAACCTTTAAAATCTTTGAACCAATATCGATGCTGATCACGAAGTGCAACTGCACAATTATTTTCAATCAGGGTCAGAGGTGTCAAATATACCTTGCAGAAATTGGAAATCGATCAACTGAGCATACACTTGAACACTTTAATTTCTGTAAGGATGTTAAGAGGAACAATATAAAATAATTCTGTTTATGAGCAATAATTCATCGGGTGAATATTACAATAACACCTGACTGGTAATATGTAATGAACTACCAACACAAAAGATGATGCAACAAATTCCTTGCAGTTTTCTGAAGGACAACATTTGATTACTAGTATGTACCAGGAGGTTGATGCTGGAAATAATAAGAGTGTATCATTTTAACTGCTTTTATGAATAACATGATTTAAATATTTAAAAAAAATATCATTGGACTCCTTCCTCAACTGCAGCAGATCCCTTATGAATTTGCTAACATCTGCTTGCTTATTCATAGTGTTGAAGGCTAAGTGGCTGACCTCTGAATTTTGTCCTTTTGCTGAGGATTGAATGACCTCCGGGTGGAAGTCACTTTGGTGTCCCAATTCTAAAAGGTGCCGGGCGAATGCCGAAGAATCATCTTTGTTTTGGAAGCACGTTCGGTGTTCTTTAGCTCTAATTTTAAAGTTGCGTCCAGTTTGGCCGATATAAAATCTTTTACAGTTCTTACATACAAGTTTGTATACTCCACTTCTTAAAATTGGTTCGATAAAATCTTTAGAATTATTTAACAAACGGCTCAAGGTATGTGTGTTGTAAAAACATGGGTTGGGAGTGTCTCGAGGGATAGCCTTTAATGCCGCATAAGATAAGGGACCTATGAAAGGTATTTTAAACCATTTAGTTTTATTTTTAGTTTCAGCGGATGACAGGGAGCTGGAATGTGATGAAGCTAGGCATTTCAGCTTTTTATTTAAGATTCTGGTAATTAAATCATTTTCATACCCATTATTGTGGGCAATTTGTCGAATGATGTTGAGTTCTAAGTTAAAATTTGAAGATGATAGTGGGACATGTAGGAGCCGGTGGATCATTGAATGAAGTGCGGCATGCTTATGGGAGTGGGGGTGGCACGAATCACTGGGTATGACCGCATCTGTGTGAGTGGGTTTCCTGTAGATGGAAAAATTATGTCTGTTATTTTGAATAAAAATGGTCAAGTCTAAAAAATTCAATGATGATCCACCTATTTCCATTGTTAAATTTATCTTAGGATGAAGGCTATTTAAAAGAGATAAAAAACCGTCCAGCTGTCGTCTGCTTCCCGTCCATAAACATAAACTGTCATCCACGTAGCGGTACCAGTATAAAACATTGTTGAGTAACCTATTGTCAGAATTAAAAAGTTTTTTCTCCCAATCATCCATAAAGATATCGGCAAGGAGGGGGAAAAGAGGGCAACCCATTCTACTAAGAGTTCTTATTAGTTGACATCATGACAACCTTCCACCACGTCAATGCTTCGGACTTTGATTTTATTACTCTTTGAGATTGTTGTTTGCCATAGCAGCCAAAAGAAACTGGGAAATTCAAACATGTTATGTTATAATGTTAAGTGATAGTCTAATGTCTTGGTCAGACGCCAGACGCCATGTGGATGCATTTTCGTGCACTTAAACGTGTTTCAGCTTCAAGCTGGTAGACGTCGTTTCAATTTGTTAAAAATGGATTTTATATATAGATGGCTTTGTAGAGTTTTATTGGGCTGCTAAAGCATGCTTAGGGCGTAGGTACTTGAAATGGGGATTGTCGGAGTAGTCCCACATTTGATTCAGGAGTTGGTTGTTTGTACTGCTGAGGGATTTCCCGAAATTGGTGGCAAGTTGTTTCAGGTGGATGTCCAGTGGTTGGATTTTCAGATTGTCATGGATATAGTTGTTGCAGACGTACCAGGGAGCTCCCGTGATGGTCCTGAGTGCCTTGTTCTGGATGACGATGAGGTGGTGAAGGTGAGTCTGAGCTACGGATCCCCAGGCTGGGTATCCATATGTCAGGAGAGGGCGGATCATGCTTTTGTAGAGCACGAGTTTTGTGGATAGTGCGAGCGGACTGTTTTGTTTGAGCAGCGGGTAGATGGCCCCGATGGCTCCTTTGGTTTTTTGGGCTGCGGCCTTTGTGTGGGCGGCCCACGTCAGCTTGGGGTCCAGTGTGACTCCCAGGAATTTGATGCTGGTGGATGTGGGGATCCTGTGATTTTTGTAAAAGACCGTGGTCGAAAGTTTACGTTTATGTTTCCTTGCGAATGTTAGGAGTTGGCATTTATCTGGGTTGAGGGACAGCTTCCACGTGTCCATCCAATCTTCAATGTCGTCCAGGTGCTCTTCGACGTTGTCCGAGGCAGTGTTTGGATCGAAGGAGCGGGACAGGATTGCCAGATCGTCGGCGTAGATGAATGTTTCGGTGTTTGGGTGGGATGGGATATCATTTATATACAGGTTAAAAAGGAATGGTGAGAGGATGGAACCTTGGGGGACGCCAGAGGTGATTGGCAGGACGGCGGAGGAGGTATTTTGCAGGTGCATGTAGAAGGAGCGGTCGGTGAGGTAAGATTGAATCATTTTGCATAGGTAGAGTGGGAGTGGGGAGGAGGTTACTTTCTGGATGAGCCCGTTGTGCCAGACACGGTCGAAGGCCTTCGATTGGTCAAGGAAGGCCCCGACCGTGTATTTATTGATGTTGAATCCGTACTGTATAAATTCCGTGAGTCTGGTGACTTGATGGGTTGTGCCGTGGTTTGATCTGAAGCCTGCCTGCTCGTCGCGTATCAGCTTGAGGGAGTAGGTTTCAGGTAAGAGGCGGTTTAGGATAACACGTTCTAGGATTTTGGCAAGGGAAGATAAAAGGCTGATGGGGCGGTAATTATTTGGGTCAGATTCGGATTTGTTGGCTTTGGGTATCATTATGATTTTGGCCTTTTTCCAGTTGTGTGGAAAATAAGACAGTTGGAGGCAGGTATTTAACAGGTGACGGATGAAGGTGCGGAAGTTTTTGGGTAGGTTTTTGAGGAGGTGGTTTGTAAAGGAGTCTGGGCCAGGAGCTTTTTTATTGGGTAGGTTTTTGATGATTTTATCTAATTCAGCCGGGGATACAGGTGGGAAGGGGGGGGGGGGGCATAGGGTGAGAGAGGCGTAGGATTCGAGACATTCGGTTTCGGCAGAGGAAGGCATGTGGTTTTGGAAAGTGGTTTCCAGTTGGCGCGCAAACAGACAGGCTTTTTCCTTAGGTGTCTCCGCTACGGATCCATCGTTGGTGATCAGTGGCGACGGCGGCATCTTACGATGTTTAAGTGTTCTGGCAAGCTGCCAAACGGAGTGGTCTCGGTGGCTCAGTGCTTCGATTTTTTTGTTCCAGCAGTCCTGGTTGTGGAGTCGGATTTCCGCCGTGACTCTGTTCCTTAAGGCCTCATAGATGTTCCTGTCAATAGGGTGCTGAGATCTCCTCTAGTTCCTTAGAGCGGCATTTCTCCTATTGATCAGGAGTTTTATGCTCTGTGGTAGGGAGGTGTCGATGCGTTTCTCTTCCTTTGGTTGGATAGTGGCTTCCTTTGTGCTGGCAGTTATGAAGGTTTCGAGAAGAAAAACCTGCTGGTCCACGTCCGTATGGGTTTTGGCGTCCCTTGGGTCCGGTAGGATCTTTTCCTCGGCCGTTTTGGTGAATGTATGCCAATTGATGACCGGTGGAGGCGGTGTGGAGATTGGTTCGATGGATAGATGAAGCAGGACCGGTCTGTGATCGGAAGCGGAATGAGGAAGCGTGGTTGGGCGAGAGCATATGGGTATGCCAGCAAGGATAAAGAGATCAAGGATGTCGGGAGAAGAGTTAAGGTTTACTGGGAAGTGAGTGGGTAGAGTTGGACCCAGGATGGAGAAGGGAAATCTTTGTTCCGCAACGCGTAGATCCTTGCCTCTGGAATTGGTGATCCTGCATCCCCAGGCGGTGTCTTTGGAGGTAGGTCTCCACCGATGATGGAGGGCTTCTGAGTAATTCGTTTGAGGGTTGCGAGATCCTTTGCTGCAATCCTTTGGTGCTTGGGAGGGAGGTAGGCAGACCATATTTCTAGCCGACCATTTGTAGTGGAGATTTCTGCACCTATAAGTTCAAGATCTGTGGTTCGTGGTTTCCGTTTTTGCGTTATGTTGATAGTGCGTTTTGCGAGCAGCATTACTCCTCCTCTGGCGTCTTCTCGGTCGTTACGGATTGATTGATAATTTGGAACATTGAAGATATCTTCAGGCGTCAGCCAGGTTTCCTGAATGAGGGCTATGTCCGGTTGATGTTGGTGCAGCATATCAAGCAGTTCGTTACGTTTCGGTCGGATGCTGGCGGCGTTCCAGGTTATAATGGAGAGGTGTGTTTGAGGTTGCTGGTTTCGGTTACAGTCCATTAAGGATCATCATAGCTCCGCTAATAAGTTCCTCGAAGAGGACGTCAATTCTAGATTTCCCCTCTGGTGGGGAAATCATGGATTTCATCAGGTTTGTTAGCCATGATTTGAGTTTTGGCTTCCAGGATGAATTTGCTGGCTGAGGTGTTGCTTCGGGGGCTGGGTGGGTTCTCGGCTGAGTGGACGTTTCCGTTACTCGGGACGTGGAGGTTGCAGTGTCCATGCTCATGGTTGGTGGAGAATTTACTGGTTCGGCGTCTGGTCGTTGGGCCATTGCGGGAAAGTGTGCCGAATTGAGTGGCGGCGGAGGAGTCTTGGAAGGGATGGCTTTCGCCCTCATTTTTCTGGCGAGTTCTTTATATGTTGGGCATCCCTTGTAGCTGGCAATGTGTTGGCTTTTGCAGTTAGCACAGGTGCCCGGAGTGTCCCTGCTTTTCTTACATTCACCTGTGAAGTGCGAACCAGCACATTTCAGGCACTTTGGATCGAGGCCACATGATTTCCATTGGTGCCCATAAGCCTGACAGCGTTTACATTGCATCGGGCCAGGAGAAGGACGATGTGGTTCAATTTTGGTGGTTAGGTCCAGAAGAGATGTGATATCTTGAATGGCTGGCTTTGCTGCCTCATCGTCCAGGCGGAACTGAAAGAGCGGCAGCGGTTTTAATGCAATCTGTGGTAGTGGGGCGTTGTGATTTTGATCTTTGCTGGCTTCTCTCGCAGCCCGTTCTTCCTCCGTAGGCCGTGCAGAATGTAGTTGGTGGACGTGCTCCGTCCGGATACCTTTCTTCGCCAGGGCTGAGGTGATGTCCTCAATGCTTGAATCGGGTGGAAGTCCCTTGATGACGTAGTGTCGCTTTTTGTCGGCGGTCGGTTGGTAGGTGTAGTGGGCTATTTTTTCATCCTTCAACAGTTTTGTAACCGCGCGGAAGTCATCTATTTTTTGACATTGTACATGAATTTCCCTGTTGCGCAGTGATGCAACAGGGGGCAGGGAACAGCGGTTATTCATGAGGCGGAATTTCTTGGGCCATTCCGTCGTGTCTTTGATAATGATTGGTGGGATGCTGGATTTCCCTTTGTCAGGTTTGGCTGGAGGACCTTCCTCTTCATCTTGGACTGAGGTTGTGTCCATTTCGGGTGCTTCGTCTTCTTCGTCATCGTTCATGAGGACTCGGAATCGGTTGTCTCGTGTTTCCAGAGGATGTTGAGTTTCCTCCGTGGCGATGGGGCTGCTAGCTTTACGTTTTTTGACCGTTTGGAACGGCAATTCCGGCGGTGTGGATGGCGTCTGTTGGTCCGCGATGAAGGCGCGTAGCTCGCTCCCGCGTTCTGCCAGAAGGGCAAGGAAGCGGGGGTCTTGCTCAATGGGGCAGGCTGATTTCGCTGCTGCGGAATTTTGGGCGGGGGCGGGATTCACGGATTGCAGCACCTGCTGCAGGATTGGCGGCAATTCAATTGCTGAGGAGGCTGCAGATTGGGTGGCTGCTTTGTTGTTGTCCAATTGGGTCGCCATTCTCGCTGAATACAGCGTCTTGGCG
This sequence comes from Platycnemis pennipes, assembly GCA_933228895.1. NCBI lineage: Eukaryota > Metazoa > Arthropoda > Insecta > Odonata > Platycnemididae > Platycnemis > Platycnemis pennipes. The sequence continues at coordinate 16,956,836 of OW121858.1, read as the reverse complement.
TAGGTGGGCGTGAAGTCTATTGGTTCTGCGTGCAATGGTTTGGTGTATGTACGTGGATCCCTAGCGTGGGGACCCGTCCGTATTTTCCCTGGGAGTGCAGTGGGAGTGCAAGCCTCCTTCCCAGGGTCAACGGACGAGAGCGACCGTACTGTCTCCAGTGTCGGCGTCACCCGAAGGTGAGAAGGCGGTACTGAGTTACCCGCCCCCTCCGGGCGCCCTAGCTGGTCGTGTGTACCTAGTGGCAGCAGCAGATTGGTACAATTGTCGCTAGAAACCTTGATTTACCGTTTCTGACTATTCTAGATGATGGCCTTAAAAGGGCCGAAAAAGCTCGGTCGGTATATATAGTGGCCAAAATCTTTGGTTCCGATTTTTCGCCCACGGATGGTGTCCGATGAGTCCGGTAGGTGGGCAGTGGTGTCCCGATGTCCGTTAGAGTGGTCCGTGAAGGCGGGGTCAAGATCGGAGGCGGCAGTCCATTTTGGTCCAAAATCCGGGTAGAATATTCCAAGCAGGCGGGTGGTCGGTCGAAATCGGTTGGCAGGCAGTTGACAAGGCAGGATACAATGTTGGATTAAGCAATCGCTCTCTAACACGGCCTCTCCCAATTTCTTGGTGTTCTCGGCGACAAGCTGTTATAGCACAGTCCACAACAGAGGCCGAGCTTATCGCTGCTTGTGAATGCTCTAAAGAACCTAAGTATCTGGCAGAGTTAACGAAAGGGCTTACAGGCAAGAACGTTTAAAGTACTATATACATTGATAATCAAAGCACAATGAAGTTGATTAAAGCGGGAAGAATTAAGTCAAGCAGAAAAATTGAAATAAAATATATTTCTTTGTCAAAGATGAATATTATAAAGGTTTGATTAATATTAAGTATGTACCAACCGAGTGTAATGTTAGTGATATTCTGACTTAACCATTGCTTTCTATGAAAACTGGAAGGAGCTTTGGACCGACCAACATAATAATAAGCTCCGTGAAATAAAACCCGAGACATCAGCGTGGGCCACTTCCGCCGGGCGAAGTCGCAGGGATGAGGTCGCCGTCACTCGCTTGAGAATAGGACATTGTGCCTTGACACACTCCTATCTTTTTACTGAAGAGAAGACCCCGCCACGCTGTGACGACTGCGACTCTCTCTTGACTGTGCGGCATCTCCTGACGGAGTGCGATGTGTATCGGGTAGCACGGGAGAGGCTAGACATCCGGGGCGGAATAAGGCAAGTCCTAGGAGATGACGCCGATAACATCACCAAGGTTTTAAACTTTTTAAAAAAAAATACGGATTTTACAATAAAATATAGTTATTATTCCTACGAGGCTATTCCTCTATGCTGTTTTTTCATATCATATTATTAGCAATAATAGGACTGAGTGGTGCAAAATGACCTCAGCCGTCGACGCACCCCAAATAAAACTACTACTACTACCTTGCTTTCTATTAATTTTGAAAAATGTGCTAAAGAACTGCTATTTTACAAAGGAGTAAAAATTTGAAACGTGTTTTATGATAATTTAATTAATGTCACATTTTATATAATAAGAGAATAGTTTATTATTAATAGGATATGTTAGAAAATGTTCTTAATGGTAATTGAGAATTTGATGAATACTGAATAATGTTCCCCCTGCGGGTAGGGGGAATGAGAATACTCCCGCAGTATCCCTGCTTGTCGTAAGAGGCGACTAAAAGGGCGGGGAGAACACCCCGATAACAAACCCAGAGCCAACAAGGGTTGAGCCCGGACAGTGTTGTGGGTCAACTGTCTGTGTGCGGCCATACCACCTGGCCTGCGATCCACCCGCATGTTTGCCGTGTGCGGAGACCCGTAAGGAGGAGAAGGGGATCCTGGAGGGCGAGGTCCGTGGTTCCCAGCCGGGTGTCGGATGCCCGGTATGGACTACGGGCCAATACCCCTCTTCGGCCCTGGATTCGCTGTAAACGGGCGGCCGGGAGCTAGCCACTCCCGGTCAATCGGCTTCCGTGGCGTTCAGCTTAACGGTGGCGAGTGCCAGGGAGGTGGGGGTCTGCGTAAGGCGGTCGGAGATGTACGGGTTTGGTGGGCCCGTGCATTAAAGACCCAACCCGAAACAGACAACCACCTCTAGGGTGCTATATCCCCTCGGGTAGCCCTGGCGACCGCACCGGTTTGCGGTGCGGCGTCCCAAATGTGTGGCTCCATGGTGGGTGGGGAGCCCGGGGGATGAATCAAGTTTAGGTATGGCGGATGAATCCCTTCCACCACCTAATAGATCCCGTCCGGAAACGGGCGGAGGAGTTAACGTTCCCGGCGCTAGTCAGCGCTATTTAGTGATGAGGTGTCAGAAGGAAGGGGAGAGCCTGAAAAAGGTGTCTCCCTTCCTTATACGTAAAGTTCTGTCTGGTTTTGTTCCTGGGGAACTAAAATCTGCCAAGAAACTTCGCGATGGCACACTGCTCATCGAAACGGCTTCGAGGGGTCAAAGCGACAAGCTCTTGAAAATGGAAAAGCTTGGCGAAATTCCGGTTAAGGTCGAGGTGCACCGCACCTTAAACACCTGTCGGGGAGTGATTAGTCACTATGACCTTTTGTACGTAGAGATCGACGAGATCAAGCGAGAGATGGCCTCTCAGGGAGTCACCGATGCTCGTCGACTCACTACAAAGCGCAACGGAGAAAGAGTAAACACAACGTCTGTTGTACTCACGTTCGCGCGTGACCAACTCCCCGACAAGGTGTTTGTTGGTTATGAATCGGTCCCAGTGCGGCCATTCATACCGGCACCCATGCGATGCTACCAGTGCCAGCGATTCGGCCACATGGCCACACGGTGCGAGGGCAAGGCCACCTGCCCCCGCTGCGGCCTGGAGAAGCATGAGGGTGCGGAGTGCATAGGAGACCCACTTTGCGTCAATTGCGAGGGTGCACATCCCGTGTACTCTCGTAATTGCCCAAAGATGATGGAAGAGCGAAAAATAATGGAGATAAAGACGGTCGATAAAATCCCCTACTTTGAGGCTCGGAAAAAGTATAGAGCACAAGTTGCTCCTACTTTCTCCAAGTCATACGCTCATGTCGCCTCCCCTCGAATAGCCAAGGTCACAATCTCGACACAGACGGAATATAATGAGAGCCCGAAAACAAAATCCTCTGTGCAAAAAGCGGCCACGCCGGCTAAGGCCACATATCCGGCAAACAATACAGCAACCACCGGTCCGGGTTCTTCTAAGAAGAACCCCAACAAATCTACCACCGGGGCCACGCAAACAAAGCGTGGGAACTCCCAATCCCCTCCCCCATCTGGTAAGGTTCGAAAGAGCCAACCAGAGCCAATGGAGGAGTGTCTATCAGACACAGAAATACTCCAATTTGGCAGTAAGGGGAAGAAAAACCGCATTAAGCGCTGATCTTCCCAAAGTTTTAACTGCTCGTATTTATTGTTTTAATCCCTTTTTATTTTTTTATATTTATATATATTTATATATATTTATATATATATATATATATATATATTTATATATTTATTTATTTATTTATTTATTATGGCTTTTATAATGCAGTGGAACTGCAACGGTTTTTATAGGCACAAGGAGGAGCTGGCCATTTTAATTCGAGATTTTAACCCTTTTTGCGTTTGTCTTCAAGAGACGCATTTTAAAGACACAGACAATGGGATTTTAAAACATTTTAACGTTTTTAGACATGACGACACCAGCGGCCAACGAGCCCAGGGTGGAGTGGCAGTTGCTATTCGGGAGGCCCTTTACACCTCCCGAATACAGCTAAATACACCGTTTCAAGCGGTGGCAGTTACGGTGCACGCTCCGGAGGCGATTACGTTATGCAACGTTTATCTGCCGGAGGGTGCACCGGTCACCCGTTTTAATCTAGAATCCCTGGTGCACCAGCTGCCTCGGCCTTTTATTTTACTCGGGGATTTTAACGCTCATGATCGTCTATGGGGAAGCACTGCGGTGCAGTGCAACCGCAGGGGACGCATTTTATCAAGTTTTATTTTAGATTTTAACCTAGTTCTATTGAACAACGGGGAGAAGACCCGGTTTAACTCTTTCAATGGTGATTTCTCCGCCATTGATTTATGCATCTTATCGAGCAGTTTAACCAATAAAATATCTTTGTCTGTACACGAAGATCTTTGTGGTAGCGATCACTTTCCCCTTTTAATTTTTAAGGAGCGAATTTTTAACTCTGATTTTATCCGACCAGGCAACTGGATTGTCCGGAAAGCCGACTGGCCTTGTTTTAAAAGTAATTTTAAATACACGTGCGATGCAAATCGCGATAGCGCTTTTAATGTAAAATCACTGACTAACAGCATCATCAACGCCGCCGACAAGAGCGTACCACGGTCTCGGCGCATCATGTCGAGAGCTCCCGTGCCATGGTGGAATGATGACTGTGCTAAAGCCATCCGGCAACGCAAGAAGGCGTTGCACATATTCAATAAATATCCCACTCAAAACAATCTGTCCTCTTTCCGGCGTCTGAGAGCTAAAGCCCGTCAGGTCGTGAAGGAGGCAAAGAGGGCCTCTTGGATGAATTTTGTTTCTGGTGTCAATATCAGCACACCACTTGCACAGGTTTGGCGCAAGGTGAAGAGCATTTCGGGAAATCATCAGCAGCTCGGTGTCTCCTTCTTAAAAGTCAGAGGAAATGTGGTTACTTCTCCAGCTGGCATCGGCGAGATTTTCGGCCAGTTAATCTCAAAGACGAGCAGCGATGAAAATCTTGATCCTGCCTTCCGAACGATTAAGCAACGGTTCGAGAACATTCCTATCGGCTTCCAGGAGACGCGGACAACGGCAGATTACAACCTCCCCTTTTCCTTGTGGGAGTTGAAATCTGCCATCGATGACTCCCACGACACCTCTCCAGGACCAGACGGGGTCCACAATGCTTTTCTCCGCAACCTCCCGGAGACAGCGCTGCAGGAAGTCCTGCAGACGTATAATCAACTGTGGGCAGAAGGTAACTTTCCTTCGTCCTGGCGGGAGTCTGTCATTGTCCCTATACCCAAACATGGGAAAAATAGAGCTGACCCGAATTCTTACCGGCCAATATCTCTCACCAGCTGCCTGTGCAAGTTAATGGAGAGAATGGTGAACCGGCGGCTCGTTTGGTGGTTAGAGCGCCGGAACCTTCTCTCCAGCATCCAATGTGGATTTAGACGGGGCCGTTCCACAATGGACCATTTGGTGAGGATCGACAATTTCATCCAAGAAGGCTTTCTCCTCCGCCAGCATGTGATCGGTGTCTTCTTCGATTTGGAGAAGGCTTACGACCGGGTGTGGCGGCGGAAGGTATTAACGACTTTGCACGAGTGGGGCTTTAGAGGCAATTTGCCGATTTTTATTCAAAATTTTTTAATGCACCGAGTTTTTAAAATTAGAATAGGCCAGTTTTTATCCAACTTCTACCGTCTTGACAACGGAGTTCCCCAGGGATCTGTCTTAAGCGTGACGCTTTTCGCCATTGCGATTAATGACGTCGTAAATTGTATCAAGGCGCCGGTGATAGGCACACTATTCGTGGATGACCTGGCAATTTTCTGCAGGTCATCCAAGGTTGTAACTGCGTCCCGAATGGTCCAATTGACATTAAACAAACTGGACCAATGGACCCAAAGGAACGGATTTCGGTTCTCCTTTGAGAAGACCAGGTGCGTCCACTTCCACAGGAGAATAGGAATCCAAATGCTGCCCACACTATCCCTTGGAGGAAGAAATCTTCCTTTCGTCCAGTCGGCCCGCTTTCTCGGTATGACACTCGACTATAGGCTCAATTGGCGAGAGCACATTCAAAATTTAAAGACAAAATGTCTGAAATCGCTAAACGTGTTAAAGTTTTTAAGCAACACATCGTGGGGAGGAGACCGCACAACATTGCTCTTATTGTACCGCACATTGGTTCGTTCTAAACTAGACTACGGTTGTTTTGTCTATGCGTCCGCCCGCGAGTCATACCTGCGAGCATTGTCCCCCGTGCACAACGCGGGGTTGCGACTCTGTACGGGGGCATTTCGGACAAGCCCTGTCATAAGCATCTATTCTGATGCAGGGGAGCCTCCTCTATGCCACCGAAGAAACGCGCTTATGTGCAATTACGCCTCCAAAGTTTTATGCATGACGGCACACCCATGCTTTAACATACTCTTTAAACCACGTTTTTTAGATATTTTTAACCGACGGACGAAGGCCACTAGGCCCGTCTGCGTACGTTTCAACGATTTTATTCGTGGGTGTGATTTCAGTATGCCTGAAGTGTACCCTGTATCTTACGCAACCCACCCTCCCTGGTTAACACCCGCTCCTGTGGTTAATACAGTCCTAAGCAAACTACCAAAATCCTTTACAACTTCCTTGGAATACCAACGTCAGTTTTTAATGTTTCTGAGTAATCACTCCGATTTTCTTCCTGTGTACACTGACGGATCAAAATCGGAGTTGGCCTGTGCCTGCGCAGCGTTCTCGAGTACCCAAGGAGCCGTCAAAGCGAAATTAAATCCGCTGTGTAGTGTGTACACAGCGGAACTATTCGCCATGAAGATGGCACTCGAAACTCTATGTGACGGAGGTGGCTCCTTTGTTATATGCACCGATTCCCTGAGTTCCTTACAATCAATTTCCGGTTTTTCGCCCATGCACCCGATCATTCAGGATATACATTCGTCCCTGCTGTCTCTCAGCAGAAAGGGAGTACTTGTTTGGTTCCTTTGGGTCCCGGGGCATGTGGGAATAGCCGGAAATGAAAAGGCAGACGCTTTGGCCAAAGAAGCTCTGAACGAGGCGGAGTGTAAGTCCACGCTGGTACCTTACGAGGACCTACAATCTTGCCTGAGACAGGTAGTCCAAGGGCAGTGGAAGGAATATTGGCGCACTACACACAATAATAAACTCCGCGACATCAAGCCGGTTACGTCAGTGTGGCCCTCTTCCGTCAGGAATAGCCGAAGAGAGGAAGTCGTCATCACACGTTTGAGGATAGGGCATTGTCCTCTGACCCACTCATTCCTCTTCACGGAAGAGAAACAACGACCTCAGTGTGATGACTGCAACTGTCCTCTCAGCGTTCGGCATATCCTGACGGAGTGTGACAAATACCGTGACGCGCGAAGGCGGCTAAACTTAGGGGGAGACCTAAAATCCGTCCTAGGAGACGACCCTAATGCTATAAGCCGAGTTATCAAATATCTGAAAGAGACGGGACTATACAGAAAAATATAATTCACTTTTTTAATAATAAATCACTGTACTCATTTTTTTAATAAGTGCCATAACTATGATAGACAATTTTTATTATTATTACTGTTACATTTATAAATTTTACTACTAAGAATGGGTAGTGGTGCAAAATGACCTAGCCGTCGACGCACCCTACAAGTTTTAAACCTACCTACCTACCTGAATAATGTGCTAAGATTTTTATTATATTAGCAGAGCTTATATTTGTATTGAAATTTAGATATCATTGTATTAATTAAAATTAAAACTGTCTTGCGTTTACGGGGGAGTGTCGAGAGAAGTTGGCTAAACTCAGTCAGTTTTACGTATGTAATTGTACGGTAGACATATAAACGTTTACTTTGGTTACATATTTTACTTTCGTTATGAAAAGAATAAAAAAAAAGTGATTGTGTTGTTTACGCATTGAACATGAAATAATATTTATTCTCTCTCCCGATAAACGACAACCAGGTAATTAGGAATAAGACAAGTATAAGATAGAGATAAAACATGACGTTCATATTGTCACGATCGGCAGATCGCAACAAGTAGATGGGAAAACGCTCCGAGTGGCTTGAGCGTAATCCCGTGAGGCCGTTGGTCACTTAAGGGTTAAAACCCAGAACAAAAGCCGAATCTTCATGAAGTGGTTTATTAACAAGCTTACATCGTCAACTCAGTATAGAAAATGCCCCCCGATGCTTCCACACAGGGGAATATATATCAACGTTCTCCCGAAGGAGGGGAGGGCGCGATGACCTGTGACTTCCCCTACCCTCTGAAGGAGAGCTGCACTTTGGGTCGCCCAGAGGTGATAGCGTAGGCGACCATTGGAGACATCGTAGTCAGTATCTCCCTCGTAGGTTTGGAAACCGTCTGGAGATCAGGAGCCGTCTGGAGGTCAGGAGCCGTCTGGAGGTCAGGGGCCGTCTGGGGGTCACCGCGTGCTCCCAACTGATATGGTCGGGAAGGGAATACTTCTCGACCATGGCCTTTTACATTTAGCTTTCCCATATACATTTATTATTACGCCATATACCTATACCCGTTACAATATGTGGTCCTCCTCCATCCGGACTTCACGGAGGGAAGAAGTCGTCACTTCCCGTCTAAGAATAGGCCATTGCTTTATAACACACTCTTACCTCTTCACAGAAGATAAGGTAATGCCCCGCTGTGACGAGTGCAACTTACCTCTGAGCGTAAGACACATTCTAACAGAGTGTGTAAAATACAAAGACGCGCGCGAAAATCTGGGTATCAGAGGAAACTTGAAGAAAATACTTGGAGATGACCCCAAAATTCTAGGTTGTGTAACAAGGTTTTTAAAAGAAATTAATCTTTTCAATGCGATATAAAGCAGTAATGCTTGTATTATGTAGTAATATACCTAAATGGTGTCATTTAAATACCATTGAGATTTTTTTCCCTACAAATTCCTGCTTTTAATTAAATTAATTACGGAAAGTAATTAGATACCTTAAATATAACAATGACGTGATGCAAAATGACCTCTGCTGTCGACGCACCCAACAAAACTTAATCTACTACTACGACAAGTATAATACCTAGAAATAACCAACATTTTAACATGCCAGACACCTTTATGGTGGCTAGCAGGATATTATGTAGACGTGGATAAAAGGGAGCAATCACGTGACTTTGCTTACCTAGAGCAATCAGTTGCCTCTGCAATTGGATGTTCAGCCTCCTCAGATCCTGATTCTCCTTTTTAATCGATTTCGTTTTCTTCCGTAGACGATCTATTACTACCGACGGCGCTTCCTCATCTCCTAGGGAAGAATCGCTGGAGTCCATCTTCATATAGAGCCTCTTACGCTTCGGGTGCTTCACCAAAGCCTTTCGATTATCAGCCCCCTTCGCTTCCATCGCCGATTTCCTGTTTTGCTCCTTCGACCGCGCTATGAATATCTTCTTGTTTTGCTGTTTTATCAGAGAGAAATTTAATTATCGAAACTTCGTCACTGTGGTTATGAGGGAGTTGAAGAATTAAGGGGTAGTTCCGGTTACTTACAACAGCATTCGCGCACTCTTCCTCACAGGAGTAGCGGTGGCCTCCTTGCGTCGAGTACCAAGAGAATTGTGCTTAAATTTCTTGTTGTGCAGCTCGCAGCTATCCTGTCCCGCAACTTTTGGGAACCTTTTTTTCGCTGAAAATAGAGCCTTGCACTTCTCCGCCCTATCACGGCTTCCAATACATAAAATCTGGCCCTTAAAAAAATCTTCCTCGTCCGTTGAACACTCCGCAGATCCGACAGCATCCGACCTGTACTTCTCAGTGTATCATGCACTAAGGTCGAAATCATGGTCACTTTTCGGTTTATGGTATTTTAAGTAAGTGAGCGACACCACCTCCAACGTATTAACTACAATGTAGCGAATACACATAAACCCGCCGGGTGCCATGCCTTCAACACACTTTACTCTGTTGCTGAGGTCACACTTCTTTGAACCGGAAAGAGTACATACGAGAAATGGGCTTTGGCGCGAAGCTCCATGAAAATCCAACTCGTTCCACGGCATTATATCAATTATATTGATTATGTCGTTGTACCCTGTTGGAATCATTGGAAAGGTCGGGTAAACTTTTTGAATTAATTAGTTATAATAAATATACGTGTGCATCTGGCCACCAGTTACTTAAAAAATAATAAAGTTCTTAAATTATTGTATTATTCATAATAAGGGAAAGTTGCTGTTATTACATATTTCACGCATCCTGTTCCCCGATCCACAGCAATCACAGTTACTTCGGTATTGGAATCGTGGAACGGTGAAAGTGGTGGACTGCGGGACACTGAGGGACTGAGCTAATACCGAAAAGTTTCTTGGTTTAACCTCTGAATACTTAGTCATTATTCGACATTACTCTTCGTAGTCATTGGATAGATATTCATATCTTGCTATTTTTGCCGAGTAAGAATGAAACGTGGACCCTACAAGCGTTTTCTTGCGCCAAATGGTACGACGGCGGTAACACCAAACACAAGAAAAAGACGAGGTATAACTGAAGAGTTAGACCCAAATCTGGTTGCTGAGTGGAGACGCTGTCAAGCATTCGGACCAGCAAGTATTGAAGTAAATAATTCATTTCTTATTCATTTGATTTATAATACGAAGTGCGCACATGAAACGTAATGTTTCATCACGGCGTATATACTTACGATCTCGATGTACATCTAAATTGATCGGTTGGATTGGTCAATGAAAGAGATTTGGAAACTGAATTGTAACCTTCACAGGATGACACCTGACGTGTGGCATATTCTCATCCGACACCCCCTGACACTATAGAGGAAGATGGACCAGCAAATGCTGCTGAAGTCAATGCTGACGAGCGTCATTCTTATGCAGGCACTGATGTTTCGGGTAATTCAGCGGACCAAACCGAGTTCGAAGACGTCGGTGAAAGTGATGAACCAGGTACTGGTGACGACGAATGGCCCCCTCCCATGGACTCTTTTGATTCACTACTAAAATATTTGTGTAAATGGGGAGAGTTCAAGTCGCTAACCTTTCATTGTACCATTGCTGAAGTATTGCTTGTGATGTTGACCATTGCCATTACACATAACTTCTCACTCACTGCGCTGGAGGATCTGTTTACAATGCTTAACTTAATTTGTGGCATGAATGTATTTCCCACACCCGAAAGATCATAAAAAATATTTCAACCCCAACAGAGGAGCGGTTATCCACCATGTATTCGATGTTTGTGGGCATTAACTTGGTAGAAAGGGTCACGAAAATGATCACATTTGCACCAATTGTGGTCAAACTAACAACGTGATTGACTATAAATATGATAATTCGTTTATAACTCTAGATATGCATGGTCAAATTCAGGAATAGCTCTAGGGTAGCAATGTGAAATTAAGTAGACCTGATAAATGTTTTGGGATATATGATGATTTCTGCTTTGGATATAACTATGAAAAGATATTGTCAAAAACTGGTGATGATTATGTGTTAGTTACATGTACATTCAACTGTGATGATTCTCCTATTTCAAAAGATGGCAGATCATCAATTACTCCAATATAATTAATCATTAATGAGATGAATATTGATACACGCAGGAAAAATATGGTGCTTGCAGGATTATGGTATGAACGGGGAAAACCGCGAATGGACGTCTTTGTAGTCCCCTTTATAAAAGTTATGAATCAGTTGCATGAGTCTACAATCAAAGTGGTTCATCACGATTCGACCATGACAAAATATAAAGTGCTACCTGTCTGTTGCTGTGCAGACAAGGTAGCTCGGGCTCCTATGCAAGGAATTTCTGGTGTTAGTGGGTATAACTTTTGCAGTTGGTGTTTGATGAGAGGGGAATTTGTGGATGACACTGATATGTATACAAACACTGACATCCCTATAGTATTAAGAAGTGAAAAAAATTTAAAGATTCCTATGAAACATTTTGTATCTCACGTGAAAAGAGTATTGGGATTGAAAGTGTAAGTCCACTGATAAACTTAAAATGGTTCCCAATGGTTTGGGGTTTTTGTACCCGATTACATGCACTGTGTGGTCCTTGGTGTATGTAAACGCTTTTTAGATGTTTGGATGTCGATAGTTGGCTCGCCATATTATATTGGTACCCCAAAAGTTGCATCCAAGTTGGATAAAGTGATGAAGAACATTAAACCCCCTCACTACCTGAAAACACTGCCTGTGCCTCTCACAAAGAGGAAAGTGATGAAAGCTGGAGAGTTGGAAAATTGGTTGCTATTTTATAGTGTTCCAGTTTTGTCTAATGTGATTCCTAATAGATATTTGAGACATTGGAAGCTTCTCTTCAGTGGCATCCATATTTTGTTGGAAGACAGTATCTTAGAAACTGAACTCGTGGAAGCAGGTAAAAATTTCGAGGACGTCATTTCCATGGTTACTGGGCCGAAGTCACCCGAGCCTTATCACGAACGCGAACGCAAAGAACGAGCATAGGAGACGAACGCAATTTGCGTTACGGGGAACGCGTGACTCGTTGTCCCGCGACAAGAACGAGAATAAGGCCCCGTGAGCGTTGGCACTCGATAATTAGTACGCAAGCACCTGTAGCGGTGCTCGCGTTTTCCCGTAAGGGCAACGATGATTGCAAGATACGAATGTTTTCACAAATCTTTTTACATCCGCACTCAGCGTGGGCCACCGATAAAGGGACTCTACCCACTTCAACGTGGAGGGCACTCCCGTGTGGGCAGATAGGGGGTGTTCTTGACATTGCTTTAGGATTTTGATTGTCACATCTTCGGGTACCACATTTTTTTCCCTTTCCGCGTTTCTCTGTACAGAATTCCCTCTTTCTCTACAAAACCTTGTTCCGAACGCCACGCTCTGCACTGCGCGTCCAAATTTTGCATAGCAACCACGTCGCTTTCCCAAACTGTTTCCGCCCGTCTCACCATCCGGTTCAAACCGTCAGCGTCGGAATGCTGTTTCCCGGGCTTTTGTATTACCGTGCACTCGTATTCCCCCAATTTCAAAATCCATCTCACCATTCTGCTGCAGGGATCCTTTAGATTCATCATCTATTTTAAACTAGAATGGTCCGTATAGATTGTGAAAGGTTTCCCGTACAGATAGCACCGAAAGTGACCGACCGCCCACACGATCGCCAGCAATTCCTTTTCAGTCGTGGAGTAGTTGATCTCCGCCGAGTTCAATTGACGCGACGCGAAAGCCACCGGGTGCTTTCTCCAACTACTTCATGCGATAAGATGGCTCCAATAGCATAGCCACTAGCATCAGTGGAAGGTATGAAAGGTTTAGTGAAGTCTGGGAATACCAAAACAGGGCTGTTTGTCAGCGACTCCTATAGTGCTTTCATCGCAATGTCGCACAACGGCGGCCACGTCAACGCCGTCCCTTTTTTCAGCAGCCACGTTAAAGGTCTGGCTATCTCCGCGTACCCATCTACAAAACGCCGATAGTAATTTGCAAGCCCGCGAAAAGATTGCAACTCCTTTACATTCGATGGTCTAGGGAAATTTCTCACCGCGTCAATCTTCCCAGGGTCAAGTTGAATACCTGTCCTGGAGAGAATGTGACCCCAATAATTTACTTCGCCAAGCATAAAATGGCATTTCTCCAATTTTAGCGACAACTTCGCTTCCTTTAACTTTTCGAACACCCTCCTCAACCTCTCAGTATGTTCCCCGATCCCCTTGCTGAATATTATCACATCGTCTAGGTAAACCATTCACTGCAAAGGTTTTAGTCCATGAAGCTCCCCCTCCAACATACGTAAGAAAGAGGCAGGGCCGTTACGTCACCCAAGCGGAAGACGGCGATATTCGAACTGTCCACAGATATCCAGAATAAAGCTTGTTTTCGGTTGAGAATCTGGGTGCATAGGAATTTGATGGTACCCGCTAGTTAAATCCAGCGTCGTGAAATAATTGCACCCTCCTAAGTGGTCTAAGGTGTCCACGATATTGGGGTTCGGGTATACGTCCGGGACAGTGATGGAATTTAATTGTCGAAAATCAACACAAAAACGGAAATTTGGCTTTCCGTCTAATGATTTCTTCCTTGCAATGACTACTGGGCTTGCCCAGGGACTTGTACTAGGTGTGATTATTCCCTTTTTCAACTGATCTTGGACGAATCCTTCAACTAGTTGTTTTTGGTGATGTGTTTACGGGCGCCGATTCACGTTTCCCGTAGAGATGTGGTGATAGGTAATATTTGTGGCGGGGAGATCGTCCCCTTGACAGAATGAACTCTTATATTCCTCTAGCACGGGCATTGAGGAGCGTTTTTTCCTCATCGTTCAAGTGTTTTAATTTCCCCGCGAACATTAATGCAAAGTCAGTCATTTTGTGCTTCCCTTACAGCCCTCACGTGGTTAACTCCTTCCTTCGTTACGGGCTGCTCGTTGGGTAACTCGCTTAACTTGGCCAAAAGTGTGCCCTTCCTAAGGTGGATCTCTTCCCTTCCGAAGTATGCCACCTGTACGATGACACAGTGTTTGCAGTCTATTTTACATAATCCCTCACACCCTTCAATATCCCTTAGCTCTGGTTCCGTAATCACTTCCCGGTCCTCCAGTGGCTCACCCCACGAGACACCAACACATAAACGTCTTTCACAACGCGGAGATACGACTTCAGCGCGAATTAATCTTACCTCCACCCCATCTAAACTGGATACACCTTTTTTCTCCTGGTTCTCCCTAACTGCGGTTTTGATTCCTCCAATATTATTCGTCAATATCCAAGTCTCATATCCCACTTGCAGTTCCCCATTGCTAACATTTATGACCGCTCCATATTTCCGTAAAAAGTTTAATCCTATAATACCGTCAAATCAAGGAAGTTGGTCTACAACCTTCATGCTCACTTCGTACACGGTGTGTCCCTCAGAAAAGTGTATATTTTTCTCCCCATAATTCCACATTGTCCCTCCAGTGATCCCTAACACTCCAACAGGAGAGGCTTTTACCCTGCTGTACCGCAGACGCTGCGTACAATAAGGGAAATTTGAGCACTTGTGTCTATTAGAAATCTACACTCTTGCCCTAAAATTTTTACTTTGGCCACCAAGTCTTCTCCTTCTTCTCCCCACCGTACTCGAGGGAGGACCACACTCACCAAGGGTCGGACGCGGCGGCTCCCTCGACCCCGTTTCCGTTTAAATCTCTGGCCTCGGCGGTTCGCTGGCGGTTCCTGCAATCACGCGCCAGGTGACCCTCCTTACGCCAGGCGAATCAGCGTCTTCTCCCACTACACTCCCTGGATAGGTGCCCGGGTTGACCGCAGTTGAAGCAGGTTCGTTGTCCTGAGGTGTAGAATTCCCGTCGCGTCGGCGGCTCCTCCCTTGGTCTGGTCTCTGCCTCCTGGATGCGGATGGCTGTTCGGATGGCCGCATCGAAGGTCTCCCGCGCAGTCAGTCGGCACTGATAGCCGACCGACCGACACTGATAATCTCCGTAAGAAAGTGTCGAGAGCCCTCTGCTCGCCTCTCGGCTACCTGTTCTGTGGAGTCGAGTAGGTACGGGCGGCATATCCTGACGGAGTGTGAAAAATACGGTGACTTGCGAAGGCAACTAAAATTGGGGGGAGAGCTAAAACCCGTCCTGGGAGACGACCCTAATGCCGAGTAATTTTATTTCTAAAAGAGACAGGACTATTCAATAAAATTTAAGCCTCATTGCTTTTGTTAATCGCATAATGTATGTATATATATTTTTTTAAATAAGTGAATATGACTAATCTTAATTCCTTTATCACGAAGACAGTATAGTGGTGCAAAATGACCTAGCCGTCGACGCACCCTACAACATTAAACCTACTCTTACGGGCGTTAATCACCCGCACTCGATCGACTCGACTCGACTCGATTCCTTCGTCATGCCTCATCCGGAGGGTTGAGAGCATCTTGCGATAAAAGCGCGCGCTCTTCTTTGAGCGATATCGCGAAGTCAACTCCGTTTTGAATTCGTCGTAGGACTCGGTCTAGCGACACTCGTCCTTTGTGCGAATGAACAAAGCGGCGTAACCGCACATGCGCAACCGTGCGACTCGTAGCTTCTCCCTTTCATACCACACACTCAATTCGGCGATCCCCTTTAATTTCGCGAAGGAGTCTACGTCCTCCTCAACTCTGCCCCCGAATTCTCCTACTGCCACAAAATACGAGGATTGGGGTCTGGGCCTTTCCCCCGCGCCCAAACCCGTTTCCTTAATTCGCTCATTTTCCTCCTCTACTTCGCGGAGCCGCGCACTCAACTCGTTCACGGCTTGTTGGAGCTCCACTTCGCGCCCACTTAAACTCACTCGTGAAGACATGGTCTTACCTCTGATATGTTCCCCCTCTGAATGGGACTTTCTAGCTGATCCCACTTCTGACACCAAAGTGTTAGCGTTTGACCGAAATGAGGTGCGTCAGAGGGAGAACAGTGAACAGAAGTGATGTTACACTTGGTAAAGACCAGACTCCGGGACTTATTATGTTGCTCCGTCTACATCTCGTGGCCGACTGACGCCAAGCCAACACCTTACTCCTTCAGTTGCGCCTCCCTTCGTGACTCCTTCGAACCATAACATTGGTCGGTAAATGTTGGCAGTCGGACGATGGTACACAGGTCACTGCTGACAATGCTGATACGGGGAGAGAACGAGAAAGCGAGTCTACCGGAAACGGGAGGAATGTGGCAGGTAGGAGGAAGCAGGTGGAAAGTTACTACTATAGGTTAAGTGCGTAATGAAAGAATGAAGAAGGGTTTCGCTCTCTTACAGTACGGAATTAATCCTTTTTCACTGCCAAAACATTGTGCAATGTATCACTACTGAGTAATTTCATCGAATTCTAAGGATAGGCAATAAATAAGAAAAACCTTATAAGCGGGTGGTGGTTAAGAAATTAAGCAACAAATAAACTACACTACTTTTATTACATTTTTCTTTCAATACAATGTCGTGATCTTGGAATGTCGTTCCTATTCCAAAGCCCACGTCAATTGCTGCTAGTGTTTTCTTTTATTTTAGCCGCACGCTCAGTAAACGTCGATCCCAGGAGTGGATTGTTTTTATTTATGCACAATTCTAATGCAATCACCTCGGATAAAGCCCACCCAGAGCCTCTGGCTTAGAATTCCGACTTTTCCTTCAGCAATTTTAAAAAAGCATCGGCTACGATCGTATTTGTTTTGTTAGGACTTAACCCCGCATACTATAGCGGGGGCTCGACATAATTGTAGGTTCTTACCCTTGGGTGTCAAGAACAAGTAAATTATCATGCCAACGAGTGAAGAATAATGTTTGAAATTCAAATATATAGGTCGTGCATTGCGTGTACCTGCAAAAGTTTTAGATGATTTGGAAATTCAATTCTTCTTAAAGTTGAACGATGTGAACAGAGTGAAGAGCATTCGTACGTGTCCGACGCAAAAGCATGAAATAATGTCCTGTTTTATTCTCATATGCACAATTGGTCTAACATTTGAACCGATACTGTATAGAAGTAAAGATGCAGCGAAGGTATTCATGCAATGGATAAAGGAAGTGGGTAAATGCGTCTAAAATGTATAAGAAAGCAACACCAATGATTGATGTAACTCCGATGGAAAAAAGCATTCGAAACAGCAACTAATTGTGCCCTATACGGAGAAGAATTAGGGACAGATCGAGTGAGAGATCATTGCCATTTGACGGGAAAATTTAGGTTTGCGTTACATTCGCGAATTTTCATCCGGTATTCTTCTACAATCTGAGTGGTTACGACGCTCATTTTATTGTCCCTGAATGAGCATACGATGAAAATAAAATACACTGAATTCCAAATTTGAGGAAAAATACATCTCTTTCAGTAAAAATATTGGGAACAATTTTAGTAAATTTTTCATTAAACTACACAATTTTACAATTAAACTAAAAAACACTAAAAAGGGTACTATATCCCTTAAGGTAGCCCTGGCGACCGCACCGGTTTGCGGTGCGGCGTCCCGAATTCGTGGCTCCATGGTGGGTGGTGAGCCCGGGGGATGAATTATTGTATGGCATGGAAAATAATACGTTTCCACCATTCAAAAGATCCCGACTAGATAATGGCGGGGGAGGAATTATCAGAGGATTCGACGACATTATCGATTGGAGATTGATACTATCGAGTTCACTTTGGATACACGTCTATCTCCATGCGCATATCAACTATTACTGGAGAGACCTTTGAATTTTCTTTATCGTCTGCAGTGGTAGGTACGTGTTCTTCTACGTTCTTATTTTTCTTGCCTTTTCACGCCTTGTGCCTTGGTTGCCTCAGGCCTTTACCAAGAAATCCAGGTCCTCCTCCTCCTTCGTACCACCATGTATCGTGGAGCACTCTGCACCTACACCACTGAATCCAGAGCTCCGAGAACACCGCACCTGGAGATTCAACCTTCCTGCACCGCGGAACCCGCCTCACCAAGGACAACCCGGTTCGGTTGGAGGTCAAGGAGACCCCGATGGCACCACCAACGTCGGCAAACACCACTTCGAGGAACCTGCACGCGGTGGATCGGAGGAAAACACACTGCACCCGGACGACGATGTATTTTACAGTAAAATTTTAAATAAAAATATGCCAATAATTAAGTATTTTTCATTTCTAAAAAAGAACCTAAACTCCAGAAAATCATCCATATACTTTACTTGTTAATTTTTACTTGTTTCATTTTTATAACTGCTTCCACAACAAAGATAAAGTAATTTTTTTAAATATAATAAGTGTATTTAAAAAAAACTATTTATATTCATGATTTCCCCATTTCTTTCCATTGGAACTCGTATAATGGCTCAAGTATATTAAGAACCTTAAGTTCATTATGCATTTGTCTAAAATTTTATTTCTCAACGTGGACAAGAATGGTGGAGGGAAACCTGGCGCCTATAATAAGAGTATTTTTTTTCAAAAAGTACTTTATTTATATTAATGATTTCCCCATTTCTTTCCATTGGAACTCGTATAAATGCTCAAGTATAATCAGAGTGGTAAACCTTAAGTTCATTAAGCATTTGTCTAAAGTTATATTTCTGGACATGTACATGAATGGTGGAGGGAAACCCGGCGCCTGTTTTAGCCTGCGCTTTAGGAAATGGCTTTACGTCCCATCTGACGGACGGATCACTTTACCCAAATTCTCTGAACAAATCACTGACGTAGGGGAGGCTTTGCCAATGAAAAATATCTTCCCCCGCCTGCATTCGAACCCGGGCTCCTCCGGTGGGAGTCCAGTACTCTGATCGTTACACCGCCTTCCTCTCCTACGGAACCACATCAGACGATCAACGTGAATCTCAGGTGAGTACACTTTGAATTCGTAAGTATAGAGTATTAGATTACGAGGGTCAAATTCAGGACTATATTTCTACTTTGCATTTCTCAACAATTTTTCCTTAAAGTGTTCATTGCTACGAATTGTTGTGTCTTCGCTCTCGTTCACTCGAGGATGCTCCAGGATTAGGGCGATCAAAATAATGCATGCTCAGTGCGGTTCTCCATCTTTATTACGCTAACCCGAAAAAACAGTACACTGCCGTCTACACCTCAGCATTGCCAATCTACATACCGCTATCCCCATTACCAACACAACTGAAACACCACACTACCGCACTCCATCAAAATTTTGGGAGAACATAATCAAATTTTCAAAAGATTTGACAATACAAAACATAAAGCAACACAAATATAAACAGAGTGGAAGTTACTCTTTAAATCTAATGGGCTTTGTAATGAGTTCCCGTGGACGGAGGATTCTGGTCGTGGGAACTTGTTGTACAGGGCTAGAACGTACAGGACTGGGTGCATTGTCAACAAGAGGACGCCCGGACACGGCTGGGGTCCTAGGCTCAACAGCAGAATGCTGTGCGACACGAAGGGTGTCAGGGTCCAGGGGTGGAGGAACAGTGGGAGCGGGTAGACCCACTGGTATCCCGGGTATGAGAGCATCACCATTCAATTCCTCCTTACAGGCATTGTCCGGAACAATGGCACCAGGTCGGGCTAAGCGCACCTGATTGACACTTAATTGAACTCCATCAGAAGTCGCAACTTGAAGCAATGTAGGGCCAATTATTTTAACAATGGTGCCAACAAAGGGTTAATGATTAGATGACAGCCTTACTTCTACAATATCATTTACATTAAGGCGCTTTTGAGATGGTACATAAACATCAGGATTAGGCCTAACCACACTAACCAACGTTCTAGGCACAAAACCTAGAAATACCTCAGCTGGGGCCCTTTTGGTGATGGTACACGGGGTGGTACGATATGCCAATAAGAAATTTGCCAATTTCATAGCAGTAGATAAGCCATTGTTTTTCTTAAGAGCTTTATCCAACTATAATTTTATGGTCTGCACATGGCGCTCAGCTAAGCCATTTACTTCAGGGTGATACGGTGCACTTTTAGAAACTACGATCAAATTATTTGTGCAAAAATCAATAAATTCCAAAGAACAGAATGGTGGTCCATTATCGCTAACTATTTCTATGGGCAAACCCCAGTAAGCAAAGCAAAAGCTAAGTTTTTCATTCACATCACTGGCAGTGGTCTTGTTCATGTGAAAAACTTCCACCCATTTACTATAGCTATCAACGCACAACAGATAAGTCGCATGATTCAGAAAGAAAAAATCTATGTGGATTCTTTCCCATGGATGCAGGGTCGCTTTCCAAGGAACAGTTTCAGCCGAAACGGGCCTGAAATTGGTTTGAACACAGGGGGTACATCGATTGACAAATTGTTCAATATCCTTATTAATGTCCGGCCAAAACACTACAGACCGAGCCTTGATTTTCATTCGCACTATGCCTGGATGACCCTAATGTAACAGTGCAAGCATTCTAGATCTTAGCACAGTAGGAATTATAACTTTATCAGCAAACATGACACACTTCTGTTCCACAGATAAGGCAAATCTAATATCAAAGTAAGGTTTAAGGTCAATAGCAGGGCATTTCTGCGGCCAACCTTTGATGACCAGGAACTTAACTTGACTAAGCACCGGGTACTTGTCAGTTTCTACAATTATTGTTTCACAGCGAAGTGGTAACATAGGTAATTCATCTGCAGAACAACAAACATCTTTGGCAAATTTTTGCAGTGGTAAACGTGACAAAGCATCAGCTGGACCCATTTTGTTGGTGCTGCGGTACTCTATGATGTAACTGTAATTACTCAACGTGATTGCCCAGCGCTGCAATCTGAGCGCACTCACCTTTGAACTTATCTTATCTGGGGCAAACAAAATCTTCAAAGCTGCATTGTCAGTCACTAGAATGAATTTCCTGCCCCAGAAGAACTTGTTGAATTTGGTCAGGGCAACCACGATGGCAAGAGCCTCCCTTTCAATCTGGGAATATCGCTTTTGAACATCGGTGAGGGAACGTGACATGAACATCACAGGGGACTCTAACTTATTTTCCCGGAGAGCCAGCACTGCCCCCACGCCCACAGGTGAGGCATCACAGACAAGGACAATGGTTTTACTGGGAACAAAAGTGACTAGCACTGGCTCCGAAATAAGCACCCTTTTGGACAGTTCGAATGCCTTCTCACATTCGCTAGTCCATTCCCAGGGAACTGACTCAGACAACAAAGCATACAATGCCTTTAAAGTAGAACAAGCATTTGGAATGAACCTTATACAATAATTTACCATTCCCATATAAGCCTTTAACTCTGACTTGTTCGTCGGCATAGCACACTCTCGAATGGCTTTCACCTTCTTAGGTGACGGTTTGTATTGAGAAGTACCCAACACAAAACCCAAAAATTCCACTTCTGGTACAAATAACTTGAGCATACGCTCATTGATACGCACATTGTGTTCATTTAGTCTTGAAAACCCCAAATACAAATTTCTTTTACATTTCTCCAAGTCTTTTCCTCCAATGATGATGTCGTCAACGTAAGGCTTTACCTTTGGTATTCCCACAAGAATTTCGTCCATCACAGACTGAAAACAAGCACTGACACTCGCCAGACCATATGGCAACCTAGTTCGCTTTACCAAACCCAAACACGTATTCAGTACCAAAACATCTTGTGACCCCTCATCAAGCTCTAACCGCATGTAAGCATCAGCACAATCGACAACACAATATACACCGCAACCATTTAATGAATTAAAAATGTCCTCTGGCACGGGTAATGGATAGTGATCAACAACAATATTTGGATTGACCGTGCGGTTGTAATCATGAACAATTCTTACCTCATTAGAATTTGGCTTTGGTATTGGCCATACAGGCGAGACCCACAAAGACCTTTCTATTCTCACATATCTCCCTTCCTGTATCTTTTTCCACAAACCTTCCGCCACAGCATCTCGTAAACTATAAGGCACTACATATTCCTTGTGGAAGACAGGTCTTGCCCCTTCCTTTAGAACCACCGAGGCTTTAAAACTCTTAATACTTGTACTCATGTTCTTATTGAAAACTCGGGGAAATTTTCACTTCAACTCCTTTAGCTCTTTACCCGCAAAATCACTCCACACCCTTTCTTTCACTGCCTTTACTTCTTCTAATTGCCAAATTGATCTCCAGTCTGGAACCAATTGGTCAAGCCACTCTCTCCCTAACAACGGCATGAATTCCCCTGCACAATCACACAACCATTCTCAACCTATGCACCTTTCCTTTATCTCTTACAGACACTTGCCTTTCTCCTACAACATTCATATCATGCCCACTCAAGGAAGCAACCATTACATGAGAATTCGATATCTCACCACCAAACATTCGATCCCACATCTTCACTGACATTAAGAGTGCTTAGTTCCTGTATCTACTTCCATCACAACTCTTTGCTCATCGACATTCACTTTCACTAAGACTGGCTTCCCATGCAAACTCTGTATACACTTAACCTCACTCTTTTCACTTTCTACAACTTCATCGTTATAATAATGATCCCCAACCCTAACCTCATCTATCTCTCCAATTTCCTGACACAAAAATCTTGCTTCTTCCTCCATTTCATCATATTCTGAGTCCAAATAAGTGTCATTAAATTTTTCACCACATTCAGCTACACTGTCCACACTTTCATTAACATACAATTCCTTTGAGATATAAACTCCGTCATACAAGTGAGCGAAGTCCTCCACCTCTTGCTCCTGCTCATTTTCTCGCCCCTACTCCTCCGCAAATTTTGCACCATTATTACATGCATAACTGATATGTCCTACCTGCCCACACGCGTAACACTTCGCATTCCGATGTTCACAGTCTCTGGACAAATGATTCGAGCTATAACAGCTGTAGCATAACCTACTGTCGTGGAAAAAAGTCATGACACTCGAGTTTACAAGTCAATGACAGTTGTACGCGTAGTCCCACATGAAAACAAGTTATATCAAAATTTAGCAAATTTAATTCTGCGTTTAACTATGGAAAGTGAAAATTTTTATTTTAACTTGGTAAAATTTTATTGTCTGCGAAACAAAAAAAGTGCCGGTTTTTTCACCGTTTTAAACGGAATGCTCATTTTAAAAATTCATAACTTTAAAAGTATTCATTGAATCGTAACCAAACTTTAATACGTCATAAGGGAACCTGTTTTTAAGGTATGTACAAAGTTTTAAGATAATCGAAGTTGAAATAAAATTGTTCTTGTAAATTTTGTGAAACGACTTTTTCTCAGTACTGCGTGGTCATATCGATACGAATCTTGTCCTGTCATGGAGCTTATGGTAATACAAGGCTAATCGGTTCTCGATATTTAGAATTTATGTAGTTGTTTATTTTATGTGCGCTTACATTAAATTCGGTGTTTCCAACAACGAGAGGAATGGAGCGAGCGAGAGGAGACGGGCGCATGGCCATGGAATTCCGTGCGACGTTGCCGCGTTCGGCACCATCCCCGCGCTCCATGTGTAGAATCAATACATTTTTGTTGCGTTGTAACTTAAAAAGATAGGATTCTGATCTTTCGAAAGAAAATGCACCCCTTTCCATCACTTTTTCTCATGAGGGCTTTGGACCTCCAATGGCAGGTCTAAAATTGGGTTGCTAGCTAATAAGCTGTTGTCTTTATATTACACTGTAGTATTTACAAACTATAACTGAATTTTTAAATATTTATAAACGATTACAATTAGATATTATCTGTACTTCATTCTCAATCGTCCACATAATCACTGTCCGATCCCCCTGCGGGTAGGGGGATTGAGAATACTCCCGCAGTATCTCTGCTTGTCGTAAGAGGCGACTAAAAGGGCGGGGAGATAACCCCGAAAACAAACCCCGTGCCAGCAAGGGTTGAGCCCGGACAGTCTTGTGGGTCAACTGTCTGTGTGCGGCCATGCCACCTGGCCTGCGATCCACCCGCATGTTTGCCGTGTGCGGAGACCCGTAAGGAGGAGAAGGGGATCCTGGAGGGTGAGGTCCGTGGTTCCCAGCCGGGTGTCGGATGCCCGGTATGGACCACGGGCCAATACCCCTCTTCGGCCCTGGATTCGCTGCAAACGGGCGGCCGGGAGCTAGCCACTCCCGGTCAATCGGCTTCCGTGGCGTTTAGCTTAACGGTGGCGAGTGCCAGGGAGGTGGGGGTCTGCGTAGGGCGGTCGGAGATGTACGGGTTTGGTGGCCTCGTGCATTGAAGACCCAACCCGAAACAGACAACCACCTCTAGGGTGCTATATCCCCTCGGGTAGCCCTGGCGACCGCACCGGTTTGCGGTGCGGCGTCCAGAATGTGTGGCTCCGTGGCGGGTGGGGAGCCCGGGGGACGAAGATATTAGGGGCATGGCAGACAAACATCTACCACCACCTAAAAGATTCCACCCTGATAAGGGTGGAGGAGATAAAGTCCTTGCCGCGTGTCAGCGGTTTTTGGTAATGAGGTGTGAAAAAGAAGGTGAGTCACTGAGAAAGGTGTCTCCGTTTTTAATAAACAAAGTCCTGTCGTCAACCATACCAGGGAATTTGAATTCGGTCAAAAAGCTTAGGGATGGCACGTTACTTATTGAAACGGCGAACAACGCTCAAAGTGCGAAGCTTCTGAAGATGGAGAAACTCCACGATATCCCCGTTAAAGTAGAGGTACACTCCACATTAAATACCTGCCGTGGAGTTATTACTAACTACGACCTTCTCTATGTCGAGACGGATGAAATTAAGAGAGAGATGGCGCCTCAAGGGGTTACTGACTGTCGTCGCTTAAAGACAAAGCGGAATGGCGAGATAATTAACACCACTTCCGTCATTCTTACCTTCTCCCTGGACAAGCTGCCAGACAGGGTTTCTGTGGGATATGAATCGTGCCCAGTGCGACCATTTATTCCCAACCCAATGCGGTGTTTTAAATGCCAACGTTTTGGCCACATCGCATCAAGATGCGTCAACAATGAAATCTGTCCAACCTGTGGAAAAGAAAAACATGAAGAGAAAGCCTGTGAATCTGATCCAAATTGTGTCAACTGCGAGGGCGCACATCCGGCGTACTCCCGGAAGTGTCCCAAGCTACAGGAGGAACGAAAAATAATGGAAATTAAAACGGTGGAAAAGATCCCTTATTTTGAAGCGCGTAAGAAGCACCGGACGCTAGCTGCCCCTACCTTCTCCCGTTCATACGCTGCTGTAATGCACACTCCTATTCCAAAGATCAGTATCTCTACACAGACAGACAAGACCGAATTGGAGAGTAAGACACAAGACAACTCAGCCAAACCGGATAAGGCGTCTAAACCGGCTGTAGGGACGAATGCCCCTAACAAAAATGGCTCCATGACCACCAAGATGACCACGAAGCCTGATCGCGAGGCCGTGTCCAATGGTCGTGAAAATTCACCACCCAACGGACGTGTAAATACACCACCCTGTGGTCGTGTAAATACACCGCCTCAGGGGCCATCTGGTACTTTAAAAACTAACCAACCGGAGTCGATGGAGGAGGACGAGTCTCTTTCTGAGACTGAAATCCTCCTTGCCAAGGCGAAAAATAAAAAGGCTCGCAGGATAAAGCGGTAATCCTTTCACAACCCAGCAGAGCTTTTAGTATTTTATATATATATATATTTTTTAATCCTTTAACCTGTATGGCCACGATACTCCAGTGGAATTGCAACGGCTTTTTTAAACATTTAGAGGATTTTAAGCTCCTATTGAGTAATTTTAACCCTTTATGTTTTTTTCTTCAAGAAACCCATTTTAAAGCGACAGACAATGTAACGTTGAATGGTTTTAAAGTTTTTAGAGTTGACGACGTCGATGGTGATAGGGCACGTGGCGGTGTTGCTGCATTCATACGCGAGACCATTTACACCTCCCGAGTGGACCTGCAGACTCCGCTACTGGCCCAGGCAATTACCATTGCTATTCCGCAAAGTATTACATTCTGCAATATATACTTGCCGGAATGGGCTCCAGTCAACAGAAGAAACCTTGAACATCTAGTCACTCAGCTTCCGAGGCCATTCGTCTTATTGGGTGATTTTAATGCGCACAGTAGCCTTTGGGGCGATGAGATGCGTGATTTTAATGGCCGAGGGCGTCTTTTAGAAAGGTTTTTTAACGATTTTAACTTAGTTTTATTAAATGACCAGGAGAAGACTCGTTTTAATGCTTTTAACGGAGGGTATTCCTCCATTGATCTGTGGGTTAGCACGGAATCCATAGCCCCTTTTTTTAAAATGATGGTCCATGATGATCTTTGTGGGAGCGACCACTTCCCTTTGATTATTTATAAAACGGGAAATACCTGTATTTTTAATTCGCCAAAAACGTGGCTTGTTAAGAAAGCCAACTGGACGGATTTTAAACGAAAATTCGGTTTTAAATTTTCCAGCAGCAGCCAAGGTCTGGATAATGTAAAGGCTCTTACGGAAGCTATCCTGGAAGCCGCGGAAAGTAGCGTTGCTACTACCTCAGGTACTCCTCGTCGCCCTCCAGTTCCGTGGTGGAACGAGGAGTGCGCAGAGGCCATCCGCAGACGAAAAAGAGCGCTGCGTATTTTTAACAAATTCCCTACCTCCACTAACCTTGCGGCCTTCCGTCGACTGCGAGCCAAGGCTCGACAGGTCATTAGAGAGGCAAAGAAATCATCTTGGACAAATTACGTATCGTGCATCAACCACCGAACGCCTCCTACACAAGTTTGGAATAAAATTAAGTCCGTGATGGGTAAGCGTAATTTTTCACCAGCCTCGGGGCTAAAGATTGATGGAAAAATTCTCTCTACTCCCGAAGATATAGCAGACACCTTTGCCAAGCATTATGCCACCATTAGTGCAAGTGACTCTTACCATTCTTCATTTAAGATAATCAAGTGTCAGGCCGAAAGAACTCACCTAAATTTCGGTGAGGGTAGAACTACTGCCTCCTATAATAAGCCCTTTTCTATGCGGGAGCTGAAGTCAGCCCTGGAAGATTTAAAAGACACCTCACCTGGCAATGATTTGATACATAACGCCTTCTTGAGAAATATTCCGCCTCGAGCACTGCGAGATCTGCTCGCTACACTAAATCAATTGTGGTCTGAACAAGTATTCCCTGAGAGATGGCGAGAATCTATTATTGTTCCAATTCCAAAACATGGCCAGGATAAATCTCACCCATCCCACTACCGACCTATTTCCTTAACTAGCTGTCTGTGTAAACTGATGGAAAAGTTGGTTAACACACGGCTAGTTTGGTGCCTCGAGAGCCGCAATCTCCTCTCCAATATACAGTGTGGGTTTCGACGCGGTCGATCTACGATCGACCACCTGGTGAGAATCGAGAACTTCGTCCAAGAGGGATTTCTTTTCCGGCAACATGTCATTACTGTCTTTTTTGACATTGAGAAAGCGTACGACACTGCCTGGAGGTATAAAATTCTACAGTCGTTGCATGAATGGGGCTTCAGGGGTAACTTGCCCATATTTATAAATAATTTTTTAACCAGGCGTACCTTTAGAGTTAGAGTTGGAAATATTCTATCCCAGTCTCACATATTGGAAAACGGGGTACCTCAAGGCTCCGTTCTGAGTGTAACTCTTTTCGCTGTTGCCATTAACAGCGTTGTAAACTGTATCCAGACGCCTGTAATGGCCTCTCTGTTTGTAGATGACTTAGCAATATTTTGCAAGTCATCAAAGCTTTCTACAGGTGAACGTCAGATACAAATAACTTTGAATCGTTTACATCAGTGGTCTCAAGAGAATGGGTTTCGTTTCTCTAACGATAAAACCAAATGTATGCATATCCACAGGCTAAGAGGCAATGTACAGGAACCCACACTAAAGTTGGGGAATTGTCTACTGTCGCTGACCGAGTCCTATCGTTTTCTTGGCCTTGTTCTTGATAGAAAACTTAACTGGCGGGAACACATACGGCATACAAGGAATGCTTGTTCTAAAGTTTTAAATATATTAAAAGTTTTGAGTAGAACATCTTGGGGCGCTGACAGAACAACAATGCTCCGTATATATAGAGCACTTGTGCGTTCCAAAATAGAATATGGGTGTTTTGTGTACGCATCAGCGAGGAATAGCCAGTTAAAAGCTCTAGCCTCGGTACACAACGCTGGTTTGAGGCTTTCTACAGGGGCTTTTAGAACCAGTCCTGTACAAAGCATTTATATTGACGCAGGCGAACCTCCCTTAGAGGTCCGCAGAAATATTTTAATGTGTAACTATATTTGCAAAATTTTATCCTCGCCGACGCACCCATGTTTTAATTTGATTTTTAACCCGCGGTTCTTAGATATTTTTAACAGACGACCAAGGGCCACGCAACCCTTGGCTATACGTTTTAAAATTTTATTGGCAGACTTGGGCGTAAACCTGCCAAAGGTATGCACTTTAAATACGTTTAAGCTTGCGCCGTGGGAGATCCCTAAGATAGACTGCTCTATAACCTACATGGAGGCCAAGGCTAACAGTACCCCAATCGAGCTTAAACGTCGAGCCCTAGAAGCAATAAACAGTTGTGACAGTCGAAAAATATACACTGACGGCTCTAAAACAGACATCGCGTGCGGTTGCGCCTACTTTTCTGCGGATATAGGCTCCGCGGCCTTTACATTACACCCCATATGCACCGTGTATACGGCGGAACTCTTGGCCATAAAATCCTCGCTAGATGCCATCGAAGCCTTTGAAGAGGCTGAATGTAGCAGTATGTCCTATTTAATATGCTCAGACTCCCAAAGCTCACTTCAAAGTATTTGTAGCCTCTCTCCTTCACATCCTGTGGCCCAAGACATCGTAACATGCATTAACAGCCTCTACGCTAAGGGCATTCACATAAAATTCCGGTGGGTACCTGGCCACGTGGGTGTTACAGGTAATGAAGCAGCAGACGCTTCTGCACGAGCGGCCACCAACAGCTGCGAGAATTACATTGGTGAAGTCCCAAGCCAAGATTTAAGAGCTCACCTGAAGAAATTACTTCTCGCTTCTTGGGCTAAGTCATGGCGCGACGCAACGTCGAACAAACTGAGGGAAATCAAAGAACATGTAAGAGCTTGGACGTCCTCGGTCAGGGATAGCAGACGGGAAGAGGTTATTGTCACCAGACTAAGAATAGGACACACAGCCCTGACTCACTCGTATCTCTTTACCCCCGAAAAGGACGCACCATATTGCGATAGCTGTAATTGCCGTTTGACTGTGAAACACCTGCTTGTCGACTGCGTCAAGTATCGGGTACAACGCGAACGCCACAAAATATGTGGGGATCTGAGTAAGGTGTTGGGTGACAATCGCAATCTTATCGATTGCGTTCTTAAATTTCTCCATGAAGTGAATCTACTACCCAAAATTTGAGGCCCAGGAAGACTAATTTTAAATTGCCCTAAAACTCTAAATCTCTTTTGACACATGACTATGACTAATATAGACTTATACTTATCGAGCCCTATGATAGTTAATATCATTCATAAGTATTGCTTCATACTTACACGGTATTGGTTTTCTAGCACTTGCTTGTAATCTGGAAAAGTAAAGGTGCAAAATGACCTTAGCAGTCGAAGCACCTTAAAATAATTCTACCTACCTACCATCACTGTCCGATGAATCAGATGAACATTCATTTAAATTTATAACTACAGGATCATTAACTGGTATGTCTTCTGTTAGTCCATCCTTTTCCCAGTAGTGTTTTTCTATTTTATTTGTGTGTTCTATACATTTTTCCATAGATCTGAAGTTACGGATCTCAAGGCTTCTTCACACAAACTTTGCATTACGTCCATTGATCTTCCCTTTCCCGCCTGGTTATAAGCCATGTTAACTTTGGCAACTTTATTCTTTACGTATGCCCAAATTAGCTCTATTGGGTTAAGCTCACAATGAGCAACTGGCATCCAGACGAGTTCGACGTCAGGACGAACACGCTTGACGATCTGCTCCAACTTCTTTTCAGGTGTTTTGAAGTATGCCCTGGCGTGAACAATTAGCTCCGCTTTGGTCATGGCTTCATACCTTAGGATACCGTCAGGGAGAGAAATACCTCTGGATGTTAGCCTCGTTATAATTTGATCCTTCCTATAAAACATTGATGGGTTTTCAGTCTCAGGATCCACCATTCTATGGTATGGTGCCTGATCGATGACAATTGCTGACTTTTCAGGTAAAACTGTTAACACTCTTTCAAACCATTCTTTATAATGTGAAGAGTTCATTTCATGGTGATAGTCGCCGGTATTTTTCTTCCCAATGAAACAAAATTCTCCTCCAGGCAAACATCCGTCCACACTGCCGATATGGAGGATTATCACACGTTTTCCTGCTCCTGACGGTGTCTTAAAACCTCCCCGCCACCCGTAAATCTGCTGAATGTATCCTCTATATCGGTCATAGTTATCAAAGCTGTTGTTGAGTCCATCTATCACATTTTCTTGCCATCCGTATTTCATTGTGTGATTCTGACCGCACCAAGTTTCATCGGTTAAAAAAATCTTGTATCCATCGGCACGCAGTTAATTAAGGGTCCTTAAATATGTATGACGTGAAGCAGCGCTAATTTTGATCGCATAATATTGCGAATGAATTTCATACGAGGAGATTTCCGTATTACACGACGCATGAACTTCATGCGCATGATTTCATATGCATGATCATTCGCCGAGTAAAACGGCCTTCATATCCAACTCCTCTGACTCCATAAAGGTTGGAAAAAACAATCCGCTTTTCGGCCGCTGTTCCTCCATCCAACTGGGGTGGAGGGGGGTGTTATCTCCGAGGGGTAACCTGACACTGCTGTGGGAACCCACACGATCGCTCAGAGACAGAACCGATGTGGCGTTTTGTAAACAAGAGGGGTGGAACGCCTTAGAGCAGGAGTGGGAGTAGACCGCCAAAGGAAGAAATCTTTGCTAGGAACTAGGATTTTACACATGGGAGCGCGGGGATGGTGCCGAACGCGGCAACGTCGCACGGAATTCCATGGCCATGCGCCCGTCTCCTCTCGCTCGCTCCATTCCTCTCGTTGTTGGAAACACCGAATTAAATGTAAGCGCACATAAAATAAACAACTACATAAATTCTAAATATCGAGAACCGATTAGCCTTGTATTACCATAAGCTCCATGACAGGACAAGATTCGTATCGATATGACCACGCAGTACTGAGAAAAAGTTGTTTCACAAAATTTACAAGAACAATTTTATTTCAACTTCGATTATCTTAAAACTTTGTACATACCTTAAAAACAGGTTCCCTTATGACGTATTAAAGTTTGGTTACGATCCAATGAATACTTTTAAAGTTATGAATTTTTAAAGTGAGCATTCCGTTTAAAACGGTGAAAAAACCGGCACTTTTTTTGTTTCGCAGACAATAAACTTTTACCAAGTTAAAATAAAAATTTTCACTTTCCATAGTTAAACGCAGAATTAAATTTGCTAAATTTTGATATAACTTGTTTTCATGTGGGACTACGCGTACAACTGTCATTGACTTGTAAACTCGAGTGTCATGACTTTTTTCCACGACAGTAGGGCTGGTTCCGGCACTTCTCCCAGATCTTCCTTCGCCTCCGCGATGACTTCTGGTCGGCCCACGGCTGGATCCCACGCTCGAGCTTCCCCGTTCCTGATACATGGCAGCACCTCCTTCACGGCCTCGAAATGACGATTGAAAAGCGCGGCCTCGGCCTCTGGGCGCATACACTTTGCACGCTGTAGTCGCCGTTCGCTGCTCTTTCGCCTCCTCCATGCTCTCTATCAACACACCAATTTTCACAGCCTCCGCAAGCGTATCCAAGTCCTCTTGCTTATCCAGCTTTGCCTTCAACAAATCATTTCGTACTCCACGACAAAAGGCATCAACCAACACAGTCTCTAGATGTTCATCCGCGTACCCACAATAACTTCCTAAATCTCTCAACACATTTGCAAATTTCGTCACCGTTTCATCTGGGTCTTGGACACGACTAAATAACTTGCGGCGATACGTCCTCTTCAATTTGGCAGGTTCATAATTCTTCTTCAACAAAGCAGTGATGAAATTTGCGTCCTTGTCCTTGAGTTTCGCCGGCAAGCACGCCTGACGCAACACTTTCTGCGCCTCGCCCAAAAATTATATGAGCAATAAAGCTCTCTTCCGGTCGTCCACCACATCACAAAAATCGGCGTAGACATCAAACTGCTCCAACCATTCTGTAGCAGTATATTGCGAAGGGTAAAACGGTTTGAGCGAGCCCAACGCCGCGTTGAAAGATCCTCCCGCCGCTCCAACTTCCCCATCTTCACTCATTTCACACGGTTTCTTGAATCTACTTTTCAAAATTAAAACTTCTTCTCGACGCAAAGGATCGTTTCGACCTCGTCGCCAAAACTGTCGTGTCTTCGCTCTCGTTCACTCGAGGATGCTCCAGGATTAGGGCGATCAAAATAATGCATGCTCTGTGCGGTTCTCCATCTTTATTACGCTAACCCGAAAAAACAATACACTGTCGTCTACACCTCAGCATTGCCAACCTACATACCGCCATCCCCATTACCAACACAACTGAAACACCACACGAATTAATTAAATACCCTTTCACTATCATTCTCTATCCTACCTACGGTTTTCCTGCTGGATACGAAATTCTAGTTGGAGGTCATGCTTAAATAATTGTCTCGTAATTATATAAAAACACCACTTTGTAGAAGTACACATGAAACACTGCATCCGGACGATGATGTATTTTTAGTAACATTCAAAATGAAAATATACGAACATTTTTTTCTTCCTGCATTTTTTCATCTCCTTAATTGATAAAGTAGCGATTTTTAATATCCAGCGCCTTTTTCCAAAAAATATTTCCCTTATGTAGGAGCTTTCTACATTTTCACCCATTTAACTCCTATAAATTCACAAGTATGATCGGAGTGGTAAGCCTCAGATTCATAATGCATTTGTCTAATATTTACTTCTGGACATGGATGGGAGGGGTGGAGAGAAACCCGGCGCCTGTGTTAGTCTGCACTCAAGGAAATGGATTTACGTCCCATCCGACGGACGGAGTTCTGTTCTAAAAATTCTCTCAACATAACATCCACTTACGGAACGGTTTAACAATGAAAAATATCTTCCCCAGCCAGGATTCGAACCCGGGATCTTCCGGTAAGAGGCCGGTACATTACACCAACCTGAACCTCCCCCATCTACCTCCCCTACAGAACCACATCAGCCGAGCAACTTGAACCGCAGGTGAGTACACTTTCAATCTATAAATAATATTATAGCATTAGATTACGAGTATGAAATTCATAGAAAGTGAAATATATTTCTGCTCAGCATTTCTTAACAATTTTTCCTTAAAGTGTTCATAGCCATGAAATACCCTTTTACTATAGTTCTCTAACCTACGGTTTACCTGCTGTGTACGAATTTTCTGGAATAATTAAGTAATTGTCACGTAATTAAATAAAAACACAGCACTTTGTAGAAGTCCACTTGTTTCTTTATTGGCCTCAGCGGGTACGACGAAGAGATCATTTCCAAGAGATCTACCCGAGGAAATGAGGTAAGTGTAACTTCGTAATCGGTTGAGGCCGATAAAAAAACAAGTGGAATTTTACAAAGTGCTGTGTTTCGAGTTACAATGTCGCAGTTCCACGATATCGATCCGCCAACGATTCCAGACATTCGTCATGTCGCGGAAGAACTGGATTCTCTCGTGAGATCCCTAATGTTTATGGTCCCTTATAATGATGGTCCCCAAGTTATCGCTTCTCGTTAGGGATCGTCGGTTACGTATGGGGTTAAGTAGTAGGCAGGGGGGGGTTTGTAATAGGTCCGGATCAAGGAGGAGAAATCAGGAACTAATTCATAAACATAGCGATGAAGATTGAAATGTATCCAGGGGGTGATGGGATATGTCAAATTATATTTGAAAATATTGTAACGGATTTCAGTTAAGTAGATGGTGACTAAAGATGTCATTTTAGCGACTAGCGGGGGTGACTCTGGTCGCCATAGACACAGTTGGGCAGCAAATGTTGGTTTTACGAGATCTTCTAGTTCTCTAGACTTGTAAAAATTTCAAACTTCAAGTTTTTTATTTCAATTATTCCTCAACCTTTACGCAATGCTTGTAAGAAGATGCACTTTAAATCATCGTCGTATCTGTCTCGTTCGTCCATTAATTGATGAAATTTCTAAAAAAATGATGAATTACGGAAAACCTCTGAGGAAAAAAATGAAAAACGCCTTGTAACATTCCATTGTAATTTAATAAAATCAGTTCGGTTTCGACGACTATAGAATATTCTATGATATCATTGCCGAGAGTAGGACAAAGATAACTTATCTTAGACAATGGTGCCATAGTCGTTGAAATTTACTGAATTTTATATTATTTTTTAGTTTGTAATGTATTCGTGGTTTATGGCTTCCGAGAACATTTTGAATTAAGAAAACCTCAGTAGTGTTATTATTATGCATTGCTACACGCTTAGAACTAAATGAAGTTTCCGACTTAATTGAACAGGTAACTTTGACTGACGACCATTTTCATGTTCCACGCTTGTTCCGGTTTTCGGTAACACATCAGTGAACTGATGAAATTTAATTAATTTTATGGGCGAAGCCGGAAAGAGTGTCGGCGAAAGCTGCCCTGGTGAGAAAGTTATCTATCCAAGCATGTGTATGAATAAGGTATATTGTATTAGGTACCTTACGCATTTTAGTTGAACAAGCTTGAAATGGAAAAATAGTCTGCAAAACTCAGGTACGTCAAAAACAATTTTAATGGTCTACTTAAGTAAATTATTAGTTTCGTAATTGTTGTAAAATAAAATTATTTACTCTATCGGGTGCTTTGAAAATAATAAAAGGTGATTAAAAAGTATTCTTACGTATGTCAGATGGGGAGGAAAAGAGCTGTGTGCCGTATGTGTTTGTGTCAGAGCGGTTTGTATTTGAGAGTCACTTGCAATGCTGATGATAAAAATAAATTAATTTGTCCCACTGTCCCAATTGGGACAGTGAGCAACATTATTTTCAATAATTATTGTAAAAATATAAGTGATGCAACGAAAAGGGAATATGTTACAATACGCAGCAAAACTTGTATTCCGAGAACACCTCAATTATAATAATATTTAGGTTGTTTTATTCAAATTGAGAATGAGGGTGGTAAGTGTATAACAGGTAAGCGATGGAATATTGTTAGTGGAATAAACACCAGATCGAATTACCACGTTAATAAATGAATCAACGTATTCAAAATACATCTCGCATATCTCCGCGCTACGAGTTCTCGTCGGATCATTCTTGTGACGTCATAGGAGTGAGTGTCAGACCTTATGAGGGCCTTGCTAAAAATCACCAGTTTAAAACGGGCACTTTTTACGTTACAACCGTTATAAAAAATATGGAAATGCGTTCTAAAAATTTAATTTTACCGTCCAATAACGCAGAATGAAATAAAGAGAATTGATTAGTTTTTCTGTAGGCCAAGCTGTTAATTTGTTGTTCACATTCAAAACAGAGTGCACATAATTCCTGCGCCGACAGTCGTTCATAGTTCCGCTGGGAACTCGGTTGATTCGGTCCTTCCGTTCATCTCGTTGTTCCACTCGTTCCTTTCGTGGGTCCTCCCATACATCTTAAATAGGCCCTTATTTCATATTTAAGATCTATGGGTCCTCCCGGTCTTTTAATTTCTTTCGCTTTTCGTGACGTTTATTTGGTTCCTCGAGTTGAGTTATCTGGAGGACCGAAAATTTGGCTCGCAGTCGGATCCGTTCGTCAAGCGGACCCGTTCTTTTGGATCGAATCGCTCCGGAACATCCTAGCACGAATCATTCTGGAACTCTCTAGCATTGCGCATGATGGTGCATCGAGGCACCCATTTCTATATACGTTGGTGCAGGAACACGTGAGCGATCTTATTTGGTGCTAGACCACGAATGTAAGCCGTACCTTCATCGCCGGCGATTTTATAAACTATTGTCATTTTCGTGGTTCGGAACTTTCGGAGAACTCACTTCGTTGGAAAGCGCTGAAT
The DNA here is from genome assembly GCA_933228895.1 of Platycnemis pennipes. NCBI lineage: Eukaryota > Metazoa > Arthropoda > Insecta > Odonata > Platycnemididae > Platycnemis > Platycnemis pennipes. The sequence continues at coordinate 16,920,663 of OW121858.1, read as the reverse complement.
TTCTCAAATGCCTGGGGAAAAGGTCAGGTTGGCCATTTCTCTTACTGTTATGCCAAATAAAGTGGTTCGTGTGGGGTTTTTCCAATAATCTAGTTTATTTAAAAATGAAACATGCTTAGTAAAAATCTTTCTTGCCATGAAGTGAGGCATTGGAATACAGAATTCATTGATTCAAATATATATAATTGTCATTTCCGCACAAGTATATTGCGTTTTTGGGTTTGGTAGAGTCTCTTCCGAAAGAACAAGATTATGATTCGATCACTCCTGACCGACTCCTCCTTGTCACAGGTCAGTGCTGTTACGTTTTTCATTTGTTAATTTCGGTGGATCAATAGCAGACGGTTGTGATAAGTTCGGTGGATGCCTCTGATTTGGACGCTTGCCAATAAAACGCAAGAAACCTCTCTGCTAGATATTCTAGCTATCGTACAAGTTCTACACGTGATTCCGACTTTCCGGAGGCATACGCGCCGATGGTCTGCAGCGTACATCTCCAATGAAGGTACTCATTCATTTCTTGCAGTCAAGTGACGCTAATGGCAGAGGCGTCATTGCCGTAAGGTTTTATGTGATTTAAAATTTCTGGTTAGTTTGTGTATCGTGTTGAAATATCGGAAATAGGACTGAGCAATTTTATTCCCTATGTTAGCGGTGAGCTTTTAACTACGAATTATTTCAGTTTTAGAGTCGGGTGGGGTATATTCTGTTTAGGCGTGGTCATGTATATTTTGCTTATATTACTCGGCGTTCTTAAGTTTGGCCACTCAAGACGCTTTTGCAAGGTGTGATATTTTGAATTTTTAGATTTCTGTATTCGGGTTTCCAAAGAGGGAAATGGAGGCTGTAATTAGAGGTTTTTGGTGATGCGCTTTGGATTCCAATCGATAATGTCTGCTGCATCTTCCGAAATTCACCGCGGCGTCGTTGATGGGACAACAGTCGCACCAACTTCTGACTGTTAAATTTTTTAAACATGTTTTCCGTTTGCTGTCATCGCAGTGTCATAATTCTGGATCAGTTTGGTCACTCAAGACGCTTTTGCAACGAATTATATTTTGAGAAATTTTTAGATTTCCGTATTCGGGTTTTCAACGAGGGAAATGGAAGCTGTAATTAGATGTTTTGGTGATGCGCTTTGGATTCGGATCGATTATAATGGCAGCTGCATCTTCTGGGTTTCACCGCGTCCCACAGTGGTCGGAAATCGAAAATACCTGGCCAAAAGTCAAAAAGTGATTTTTTCAAGCCAGGAAGCTGAAACTTTGCATAAATATTCAAAAAAGACCTGTGCGTCCATAATCCAAGGCAATTTCCTTAGTACTCAACAATTAACAATTTGCATCAGGTCAAAAATGCACAAATTTCGCAAAAACTGTCTACCCTCAGTTTTCTCCCGAAATCTTCAAAAAAAAAGCTGCTTGCTGCCATTGCTGAAACTTTATGGGTGATTATTCGGACTAAAAGGTGATGTAATTAGATGAAACAGCTTTTTTTCTTTCTTTTAATGTAGTCTGCTTACATTTTTGTCATTATTTACCAAAGATATGAAACAAAATGGCGGACCTTCATTTTTGGTAATTTTTTAATATATGTAGAGAAAAAGTAAATTTCATCGCCGAGCATCACGGAGTAACTTATATGGGGAAACTCTACAAAGCTTCCATAGTGCGAATCCGATGAGTTATGCTGCGACTGTTTGCGACGCCGAATTTCACGTCAGTTTTTCAATCGCGCGGTCGAGTCTGGTCCAACCCGCCTGCAACGGGGCGGCAAGTGTGTGGAATGGATTGTAGCCGCATCCACTCCGCTATGGAAATTTTCGAGACACAAATATTGACAAGAGCCACCATCTATTACAGTTTGATGAATTCGCGGTAAAAATTACGCATTTTATTAAGTGGAGTAAGGACTAGGAGATACTGAAAGACTGCTTTCTTCGGGTGCACCACGGGCGTTTCTCCTCTTACCATCTTGACATCGCCTACTGACGAATACGTTCACTTTTAACGGAGACAGCATGCGTATCACATAGGATTATTGTCTCTTCGAGGCCACCGACCCACAGCTGGTGTCGCCTGGCTGCAACTCCCCCGCCCCCTGCACTCTGGTTGGGTGTTAGGCGAAGGGTCGTTTTAAGGCACCAAGGAGCTTTTTACGCGGGTTTTTGCGGATATTTTTGGGAGAACGTATTCTAGTCTCCAATGAAATGCACTAGAGCGTTCAGTTTCACTTTTGCAGTGGCGTAAATCATAAACTTTTTGAAACTTCAGCTCGGATTTCACTCGTGTTGGTGTCAGTATTCGATCTCTCGAAATTCTCTCTACAACTCCTAGTGGTGTGGATACTTTGCTAACCACCTCAAGATTTCTCGCTTTTTCAAGGTTTGTGTACTCTATTAGGACTGCTTATAGAGTATATGATTTGATATTATCACATATACGTCGCCTCCGTGGCATAATTTTTATTAATGGTTTGCGCATTCGTTGCTTTCCGAAACAATTATTATTTCAATTATATTATGGTGTAGTTAGAATGAGACGATATATATTTAGGGAGAATTTCCAGATAAGCACACTATTGACTAAATTTCAGCCACCTATCTGGTTATTACGTAGCAATTAAAATAACTCCTAACGGGGAGGGTGAAATTTCAAAATCGAACCAACTAGCTATCAGTAATCTTATGATAATATCGACACCAGCAGATATGTTGAAATTCGAATCGAGAATTAAGTATGAGGACGTTATCGACCTGGCCAAAGACGCTACACGTGTATCTCTGTGCATTCTAATACTCCTCTCATTTCTAGTGACGGAGTGAATGTAACACAGGGCAATGATTTTATCAGGGTTTTTGGCCTAAATAAGGAATTTCATTCCTAAAGCATTACATTCCACGCTCAATCGTCCCCAAATCAATATATATACAATCTGCATGAAAGCGTATATTAGCATAGCTCTAACGATAGTCACTATTTCCTTTATGATGACCAAATTAAAAACGGTAAAATGCTAGTGGAAGGAGTGGAGAATGAGACAAGGAAAAATAAAGAAATATGGGAAAAGGGAAAATATAATTACAGACAAATAGAAAAAAATGTGATTCGCAATAAAAAATTTATATAAATAATTACTCTAATGTCTATTCTTTAAATGATTTATTTGTAAAGACGTTTATGATGTTATTTTATGCATTCAATCGCTTCGAATATCAAAATATCAATATTATTGCAGAATCCTTAATATAATGTCAATTCGCTTTTTCGAATAGTCTTTTCTTTTGGAATGTGCGTAAAATTGTACTCGCCTATATCCTCTTTAAGCTAATAGTTTCGGCTTTCTTTTAGCGTTTGATTGTGTTAATGATTGAAAAAATGCTTCCATGGAAATCACATGTTTACAAATGTATAAAATACTAATGTGAGTGAAAAATGCGTCATTTCGTATGAAGACGAAGTACTTGTTAAATTTTCTCAGCGAAAGGTTGCATTTGGAAGTGATTAATAAAGTTTTAAAGGTTTTTAGTAATTACATTAAGAGCTTCTTTCATAATGGATATGCGTCGCGGTGGGAGCGAAGCCTACGGAATAACGAGAGATTTTTGATGCGCTAAGGCGAAAGGCAAAAGGTAAATCCTGTTTTTCCCGATCTTTTGATGCAAAATTTTCTAGGTTCTTCAACACCTCTGTAAAGTATATCCGAGCGATTTAAGATTATTAAGAAATGCGATATACTTTGAATGATTATTTGAAATCAAATTTATGCTTGCATTGCAAAACTTATTAGGCACTTCTGGGCGCCCGGAGAAATGTTTTCGAACTAGCAGCAAAAGATCAAAGGGAAAGAAAACAGAAAGTCAGAGATCGTCTCATTCTGCGGCAACTTTTTCTTTCCCGGTCTCTATGGGTTAACAATAAGAGGAGGATGAAGCAGCCTCCAAACTCCTCAAAGAAATTAGCAAGACCACACCAATTAGGTTGAGAACAGTACTTTCAAAGTGGAAGAAAACTGACATGATGACAATAGCTAAGTCAGAGAAAGATGCCCTATTGCCAATTATTTCCATGGAACTCTCGAGGAGTCAGTATTTAGTTGTGCATGAGTCATAGTCATGGTCGGGAGCAGTAGCGTGTGGCGCCTTGTAGACCAAACATTCGCGGCACTTAAGGTCACATCTTCAGGTATGTACATAGTTTTACCAGTATATACATAGTTTTTCGAAAAGTAGCAGAACTGCAATGCCATAAATTATATCCTATTTACGAAAAAGTACAGATGGTTGAATAGCTACTTATCCAGGAGAAGTTACTATTTTAGAGGAATCATATAAAGTTAAACTTCAAAGTCTACTTGATCATTCAGTATCGCATAACTTGTAATGCATTTCCAGAGATGCAATAACCTAGCATAATATAAATTGTACACTAATTTGTAAGTATGGCTTTGAGGGAGCTCAGGCCATTCTCAGTTTAAGCAAATATGGCATTGAGAATCGATGTCGGATGAATTCTTGTTCATCAGCTCCCTGATCCGTGGTGCACCCGAAGAAAACAGTCTTTCAGTATCTCCTTGTCCTTACTCCACTTAATAAAATGCGTAATTTTTACCGCGAATTCATGAAAATATAATAGATGGTGACTCTTGTCAATATTTGTGTCTCGAAAATTTCCATAGCGGAGTGGATGCGGCTACAATCCATTCCACACACTTGCCGCCCCGTTGCAGGCGGGTTGGACCAGACTCGACCGCGCGATCGAAAAACTGACGTGAAATTCGGCGTCGCAAACGGTCGCAGCATAACTCATCGGATTTGCACTATGCAAGCTTTGTAGAGTTTCCCCATATAAGTTACTCCGTGATGCTCGGCGATGCAATTTACTTTTTCTCTACATATATTAAAAAATTACCAAAAATGAAGGTCCGCCATTTTGTTTCATATCTTTGGTAAATAATGACAAAAATGTAAGCAGACTACATTAAAAGAAAGAAAAAAAGCTGTTTCATCTAATTACATCACCTTTTAGTCCGAATAATCACCCATAAAGTTTCAGCAATGGCAGCAAGCAGCTTTTTTTTTGAAGATTTCGGGAGAAAAATTAGGGTAGACAGTTTTTGCGAAATTTGTGCATTTTTGACCTGATGCAAATTGTTAATTGTTGAGTACTAAGGAAATTGCCTTGGATTATGGACCCAAGGTCTTTTTAGAATATTTATGCAAAGTTTCAGCTTCCTGGCTTGAAAAAATCACTTTTTGACTTTTGGCCAAGTATTTTCGATTTCCGACCACTGTTCGTCGCGGTTGTTCGGACAACAGTCGCACCAACTGATAGTTAAATGTTTTAAACATGTTTTCCGTTTGTTATCATCGCAGTGTTATAATTTTGGATCCAGTTCCTTTGAACCGGAGCCAAAATGGAGCCCTTCATTTGCTAAATCTTCCCTCCTTACGTAAACGTCGGAAAATTAATAACATAACATATTACAAACTAATGAATAATATGATAGGTTCTTCATGTTCTAAGTGTCATATACATCAGTCCCAAAACATAATACAAGGTTTGATTCACTTTTTGACACACATACCATGCACAAAATTATGCTTACTACTCTTCTTGTAGTCAGATTTTGAGAGATGCCAATAACTGTAACAATTGTATTTAATAGCTCATTATCTTCTCTCAAACATTTGTTTTCAACACTACCCACCCAAGTAGCAAAATCTTACGAAAAAATTATTTCAAAATATATTGAAAAATAATTTTGAAATCACTTTAAAATTATTTTAAAACAAAGTTCACTATATTTTTTGGTGTTTCAAACATTTGTACATTATTTTAAAATGATTTCTTCATAAGTTTAAAATATTTTGAAAAATATTTTAATATAATTTAAACATTATTTATTCTATTTTTTCCAAATCTTTTATAAAATGTATGTATACATGTCATTCCCTTCTGGGGTAGGCACAGTCGAAAAGTATCACTTATAATGATATGCTTGTATACCTTGCTGTACTTCAAACAGCTTCCTCCATTCTGACCTTGTCTGCAAACCTTTTAAAATGTGTTTGCCTCTATTTCCTTTTATATAAATTGCTTCATACACACTCTCCAGTTCTTCAGACTCCTCTCAAGTAGAAAAATCTTATGAATAAATAAATTCAAAATATATTGAAAAATAATTTTAAAATCATTTTCAAATTATTTTAAAATAATGTTCACCATATTTTTTTGCGTTTAAAATATTTTAAAATTATTTTAAAATGATTTCTTCACGAGTTTAAAATATTTTCAAGTACATTTTAAAATAATTTATTATATTTTTTCCAAATATTTTTAAAAATATATGTATGTATACATGCCATTCCATTCCAGGGTAGGCACAGTCTAAAACTATCACTTATAATATGCTTGTATACCTAGCTTTACTTCAACAGCTTCCTCCATTCTGACTTAGCCTATCAAACCTTAAGTGTTTGCTTCTATTTACTCCTATATAAATTGCTTGGTAAACACTCTCCTGTTCTTAAGACTCCTATAATTCATTCCTCCCTTTCAACCACCACTTTCTCGGTCCACCCCTACCTCTCACACCATTCATTTAACTTTTACATTACTGTCTCATCATTCGACAATCGTCCATTATCTCAACATGGCGAAATCAACAAAGCACAACCATCTCATTTGTCTATTACTGGAGCAGTATCGAACCTACATTCTTTCATGACCCGCTCATTCCTAACCCTATCGATTCTACTTCTGCTACTTAACAGTCCTCAGAAGTTCAGACTACATTTAACCCACTCCATAGTATAGTACACTATAGTATCATCAGGAACTACATCTACATAATACCCTGCAAGCCACCATAAAGGTGTGTGGCAGGGGGTGAACTCTCACCAAACATGCACCACATATCATGCATCAAAAATGGATTAGTACTTGCATAGGTACTGTTCAAAACTAATCTATTTAAAAAAAGATAGAAATAGCAAAGCATACGTGCAAAAACATGCCGTTAGTTGGGTTAGCTTTAAGTCCTTATGCCAACGTGCAGCTACCAATGTTATCCATTGCTACACTCGTACTGGATATATTTACCGTTATTCATATCCCTAATAGTACGTGGAAAAAAGAACATTTTGAATCTGTCAGTTCGGCAATCGATTTCTCTAATTTTGTGATTATGGTGCAGCATACCATAGTAAGTTGGGGTCCACAAAATATTTTTAACATCATCACTAAAAATATGGTCTTGGAATTTGTTAAAGAGATTAAATCTAAGTTTCAACCTGCAATCTGACAAAAACTAAACCCAGTGCTGATGATGCTACAGTGTGGAGAAACCGGTTGATGTAAAGACAGCAGATTTGCAGTCTTTAATTTGATATTACAAAATGACTTCCATTAAGTGACGGCTACTACCTATAATTGTCCTAATAATAACTTTCAGGAACAACTTGAAAGTACTTTTAAACAAAAAACAGCTGGATATTTATACATTTATTGGCACTACTTCAAATTTCAATAATTCACTTGCCTAAGTAGCACATTAAAATAAGAATCCACATTATCAGTACTATCTCTGGTAGCCGACGCTACATACGCCAATGCCACACCACACGGCAAGAGAATCAAGAGTTATGATCGACCTTGCTTCCTGCACAACACTACGTTTTAAAAGATTTATCCTGGCATTCAGTATCCAAGTGTTTTAAAAGAACAATGTTCCACCTAAATTAAAAGTAGGTTTTTTCCAGAGATAGTTATTTAAAATGTCATCACTGCACTGAGGAAGACACAAATACACAAAATATTTTCATGTTTATCACAGAGTTGAATCATTGAATGACGAGCTGAACCCTCATTAGTTCACTCCTTATGTCCCAAATGATATGACGCGCCTGAAAAATAAATAAACGTGGTCGATTCTTATGTCAAGAGTTCAATCAAGACTATATATAAGGCAGTTCAAAACATAAACAATGACAGATTTATGAACTTTCTTCAGCAGACTCCCCAATCAACACATAGGAGTCCTATATGACTTCATAAAGAGGTCTTAGGAATTTGTAGGAGTCTTGCGAGAGCCTCCTAAAGACCTCACAATGAGATACTTATGACATCAGATGCAACACTGTAGGAGTCTTTTACGAGGTCCTTTAAGAGCCCCCTAATGAGCTCCTACATGAATTTTCCTATGACCTGTACAAGACGACCTACGATTGCGGTGCCACCTAGTGTGTAATGGCAGAACTACGATACGATCTACTATGAATGAGTGGTGCCACCTAGTTTGTAATCCTAGAACTACGAATGATCCGATTCAAATATTCAGTCCAGTGATTTTACAAAAGTCTACAAATATTTGAAACACAACTGGAAAAAAAACCTGTGATTGAAAATTATAGACATTAAAACATTTTTTGAGAATCTGATTTCACTAGCAAATTCCACAAACTGCATTGTGGTTGAGCTGTAGCTGAAAGTGCACATACCATTAGATTATTCAAATTCTAATAGGAAGAGGATCAAGGTGATGGGAATTACTTCAGTCAGAACAGTTCATAAGATCAAAACATCCATATAATAGAGACCTAGCTCTTACTTAAATACAGAGTTTATGAAACAATAATACATAAATTATATCTTAGCACTTGAAAATTGGCTTGAAAAACATCATTAAATTATGAGAGTGGAAGACTATTAAAAATTAAACTTCTTCATTGTCAATCCTCTTCTTTTCTGCATATTTAATGCGATCCCCTGCATGTTGCAGCCACTGTTTAGCCACCCTCTCCAGGCTGGCGATTGTGGTCATTGGGTGGGACTCCAGAACGGTGGCTGGAAAATACACAGATGTATTTTTAAAAATGTTTTGTAGGAAATTACTACTTAATCTTTTCTTAGCAATATCTGATTTAAGATGTAAAAAGAAATGGAAGATACAAATCATATGAAATGCTGGCACTAAGTAAGTCTCTGCATACCTATAAGGATGCCTGAAAATTTAGTTCTGCTTAGGCACAGTCTCTTTTGAGCATCCTCCCTTTTTAGAGCCATGTTGTGGACCCATCCATGTTAAATCATAGGCTAAATTATTTGATGGGAATGATGATAATGTTTTCCTCAGATGGGCTTCACCATTGACTCCACCGATCATTTTCAATTTCAGCTTCTGCAAAGTATCAAAAGTATCTCACTTCATCTGAGTGCTTTGCATTAGCAGTGGAAATTTCCTAAATATCAATCACTGATTTTAAGAAAAAAATGCAATGGTGATATGATGACTTAAAGATAATCAAGAAATGGAAATCTTCAGTAATAGTGTACTCTTACTATAAATAATTAGAAGAATCACTCACCAATTGCTTCCGGGCTTCCTCTGCATTTTGAAGTTTACCCTCAAATTTTTTTAGCTCCCACATTGCTGTTAAGGGTAAACTTGGAAGTTCATCTAAACTTGTCCTTGTAGTAGAACTCATAATTCCTAGATCAGGGTCTTCTCTAAGTGCCAGCAGGAAATCCAATTTATTTTCCATGACTTCCTGCTTTCTTTCAATCCTCTCCAGTCTTGCAATGCAATTTCTCAAATTATTTTTTTATCAAGTTAGCCATGTCATTTTCTGAAAGAGTTGATTTTTACTTTAGCCTTCTGATAAATGGAAAATTCAGGCATAAATTTGATTTTTCTGTCACAGTTGGATGAAAAACGAAAAAATCAATACGTACCACCATCAGATCCATCGGCTTCTGATAAAGAAGGCACTATTGCTCTCTGCCTGTCGGTTTCAATGCCTGAGCCAGAATACAAATGAAACAACAAATATAAAATAGTTCATATAAATATGTGAAATTATTTCTCCAATCTAAAGCACAACATCCAGTTCACCTTACCTCGGCTGTTGGTAGAGGTTGAGCTCCTCTGGCACGTGAACTTGATATCTGCAAAACTATTACGTAACCCATTAGATTTTGAATTTTAGGCAATAATTATATTATCTTAGAAAGCAAGCACTTTTCAATAGAATTCCAATAGTCCATACCAGTTGCCACTACATGTTCATTTACTTTTGATCCCTTATCAGATGCAGTTTTTAAATTAATTTTTGCAAGGAAAAGTAAATTATTTCAACCATTCAAGCATCCACCTCTTCACAGAGACAAAAAGTGCAAGTTTCAATAAAGTCAAATTGTCATAATTTTATTACTCTACTGGTGACCACTTTACCTATGGGTATTTCATCATTGATGCCCTCTACCTCAGTTGCAATTCGTGGGACTTTGAATGAAGCTGGAGGAGCCGGCAACTCATCTAATGCATCATTTCCTACCCTAAATAGGAATATTAAAGAACATGTACTCCAATAATAGCAAAGGATACGTTGAGCTGTATTTACAGAAAATTATTCACATTGGACCACAAGCATACCTTCAGTTCCCTGCTCAAAGGTATAATCATCAAAATTTTTCCGCTTCACACGCCTCTTCCCTTTACTCCCTTGTGAAGCCCATTGGATGTGCTCTTCATCTTCAGTACTCAACTCAGCCATTCTGACCTCAACTTCTCTAGCCTCCTTTAGGGTATCTACAGAAAAGTACATATGCTAATACAACTCCACTTTACTCAATATTCACCAAATTAAAAACCATTCACACCAATATACCATAAGGTCCTAATACTCTGTCATACTTGTCAGCATGCCAGGAAGCATCAGGCTCTAGGTGACGACAAATAGCCACTCTTATCCTTTCATTTCTTGGCCATTTATAGATGCCTTGTTCCTCGTCAATCCAAGAACCTGGAATTACAGCGCACCAGTTTTCTGCCAATACCACGAAGTAGGACATCTGTAATTAAATGACATGTTGTAATATTATACAATTGCGTGGCAAAACAGATCAATGGATTAATCATGAAACTAACTACTAACCAGATGGCATTAGTTCACACTCCCTGAATAGTATAGCTATGCCCCACCCAACTGCACTAAAAAAATTATCAATGTAATAGAGTGTGCAGCATAGGGAAAAAGCAGTCCTCTGCACTGTTATATGGTAGGCGCACTGCCTTGGATAAAATTTGGCTAACATTAATGGTTTTATCAGTGCTCCATTTTCCACCAAGGTGAATATCCATGGAACGAGAATCTAATGGATAAAATAACATGTCTTTTGAGCCCTGTAGAACATTGCCAATATTAAAGGAGTACCATTGTTTAGGCCTATGGCTTCTATATACACTATTTCCTTAGTTCTCAAATAACAGCAATTGTTTGCTGGACTCTTGCTGGAGAGAACAAAATTTTGAAATCTTATTTTTTCATACACAAGAACTCAATCCAGCAACAGCAGTCTTCACAGGTTTCTGCATAATTTGGTACTTAGTAGCCACATCATTGCTACTGCACTGACTTCCTACACACATGTATTCACACTTAATTTTCACGACTTTCGGGAAATGATTTTAAAACGAAGCAGCAGTAGATGCAAACATTTATTAGTATTCCTTCTAAATTCAATTATTTCATTCACTTGACGATCCGTACCACATTAAACATGCGTTTCAACATACTACGCGTCTTCTCAAAGAAAACCAGTATGACAGCACACGACACGAGAATAGATAGAATTGAGATAGCTTTTGCACAACACCAACAACACAACTTTAATTTTATTTGTTCTACGTATTTAATGACCAAAGTTATTTTTAATCCACTCTCGTCACAGAATCAGTAATGTACATACCTAACTACATTTTCCCGAGAGGAAGTTCTTTGAAATGGTTTCAACACTCGTCGCTGCACTAAGGTCAATCAACAATGCCGACGTTTTCACGTTCATATATGCTCTATAGTTGAATTATGTCCTCGTTAGCTCATTCTAAAATGCCGAATACGGTAATAATATAACATGTCTGAAAGAAGAAAAAGAATTGTCGTTACTACTCGAGGCAGGAATCCAATGAAAAACATTGGAAGGGTTATTAAAAACAATGGCAAATTGATGACTTTTCTTCAACAACACCTATTTTCAATTACGTAAATAATTATACTCGCCGTACCTGAATGCTCGAACATGATCATCGATGATAGGATGATCATCCCATTATCAAATTAAGCTGCCGTGAACACCAATAGCTTAAAATGCAATTTAGCGAGGAGTTTACTCTGACGAACTCCCACATTCGTTTCTCAACATAATTCGCCGCCGCTCTGCTTTGCGATGTTGTTATACCCTTTCTAAACGCCGGGAAATATGAGATGAACGTTGAGCTAAATAAACACCATCGGCACAATTATGAACATACAACACAGTTATTTACTATCATTAACATTAATTTAGGTACGGTACAAAAACCATCGACATACCGACGAAATTAAGCGCGACGATGATGGCAATATTGGTTATGATCAGTTATCGTAACATGACTGAACACGATCGTGGGCTGGTAAATTCAACTCAAAACTGCAAAGTTGTGAGTTATGGAAACGTATAAATAAACATGTCTATCAATAAACAATGAGCTATTTCCACCAAAATATTTTAGACATGTTCTATAAACATATGCTAAAAATATGTTGAGCACATAACATCAAATTTTTTCTACCGTATGCTAGAAATATGCGGACTGCATGAGTGCTATGTGTGATGCAATGAGTGCATGAGCATAAAATGAGTGGCTCCTAAAATGACATGAAAACATTTTTAGCATATGCTCACAATATGATTCGAAAATGTTTCCTTGAGCAGAATGAAAATTCCGTATGCATAACAGATAAGCAATGGAATATTAGTAGTGGAATTAGAACCAGATCGAGTAACCACGTTAAATGAGGCAGCGTATTCAAAGCAAACCTCGCATTTCTCCGCGCTATGAGTTCTCATCGGATCACTCTCGTGACACGTACCATAGAAATGAGTGTCAAGCCTGTAAATCGAGACTGCCCTGACATATCCCACCCTCGGCAATTAACATATGATATAAGTACTGTATGAACGTTACTCACCTTGGTTTTTAGCTCGATGTACACTTTCTGCGAACCAGACAAGGTGCGCGATGCACACGATCGGGTCCAACAAAAGTCAATCCCATGAAAAACGGGTCGAAACAAAGCCAGATCAGTAGAGTGTACCAAAGCAGGTATAATTTTTTTAAGGAATCCGAATGAATACCAAAGAAGGTTGATCCAAATAAATGTCCAGATTCTGTGAAGATTTCAAAAGCAGGGCGAGAACAAAATGAGTAGCGTAAATATATATCATTGCGAACTAAACATAATAAACAGTAGGTATTATAAATAAGGCAAAAGGAGTGCATACAAACGAAATTTACCTTGAAATTCAGGACGATGTCCGTGCACGAACACTACTCACAAACGCCGTACGGACACGTGCCACAATTGGTCTACCAAATTTAGAACAAACCCCGAAAAATGGGGTAAGTTATTCGATGGATAAAATTCAGGCAGGATCAAATAAATCAGCGTCCAAAGAAAGTCCGAAGGAGGCAGGGTCAATGTAAATATAACTGTGCGGATAGTCCAAACGGTGCTCAGGGTCGAAAACGGGAGAGTGAGGTCCAAAGTATGCTCGAAGGCAGCAATTCCGTCAGGGTAATCCAATCAGGTGCAGAGGTCAAAACAGGAGAGCGAAGTCCAAACGAAGGAGAGGTCAAAAAATATAAAGAAGCCGAGTCGCAAAAAACACACCGAATCACCGGGAAACACGCGCCAACTGCCAACTGAATGTGTCGTTTCCGCGGTCTACCACTAGGTGGATCAGAAAAGAGGTCATACATCACGAGTCGCGAACACCTCTTTAAGACCTCCTGCTGGCGGATCGTAAAGAGGTCACACAGCACGAGTCGCGGAGACCTCCTACAGTCGAGTTGAAAAGAGGTCATACAGTAAGAGTCGCGGAGACCTCTAGAAGAGCTCCGACAGTCGAGTCGAAAAGATGTCCCACGTATGACCTCTTACATGACCTCTTCACGATGCCTGTGTTGACTGGGTCGCTTTGTGAAAGAAAAGTTAACTCGCGGTACCTTAATCGTACTTCCAATTTTACAGTAAGCTTCTATGGTAACGAACTTCATAAAAACGATGTGCTTCGAGATTACTTTCATTCCTATTGCTCATCTCCGTGCTGACTTTACATGATCACATTCACAAACATGCTGACGCACATTAATGCCATTTTGAATGTAGAAATCGACTTTGCATTGCAATTGTTGATATATGCAATACTTTCCTCCATGTTGATACCTTTCCAAAAACCACAAACAATGAAATGAATATTCGGGTTAAAGTTGTTCGTGTGCACCAAAGTTGTGATTTGTAGTCGATGATAATGCTATATTTTAAAAAATGTACCTGAACTTTGAGAGTTTAAGTGTTTGATCGGACCTTGAATTTTATTATTGAAAATTAAAATGCAATTGTTTAAACAGATTAAATCAATATTAGTTATGAATATTTCATTTTTGAGTATACTAAAGAGCTGGAATCACAGCCTGTGGGACTTGTCGTCCATGGAGCGTAAGTGGATGTATTTCGGCCCATGGTTAGAGATGGGTAAATTACCGTAATTTTCAATTGAGGTAAATTACCGTGGTAAATTACGGCATTTTTCGAAAATTACCGTAATTTTACGGTAATTTTAAGTTTTGAGCAGCAAATCCTTATCAGAGGACTCCAAATGAAATCAAATAGCATAGAGATATAATTGCCGACGTTTATATCAAAAATATCACGACGTTTATCAATAATAACTCATTAAAAAATGAAAACAAAGTTGGCAGCAACACGCCATTTGCCTCTCTTTTGTCACACTATGAGAAATTTTCCTTCCAAGGACATACATCTGCGCAATGTGCATTTGTTATTTTACTCTGAATTAATCATGGACACAGTGTAAAAAAAATTTTAGCTTCTTAATTTATAACATTACCAATTCCAATGGTTTATTCGTGAGGAAGAAATTTTCTGAAAAAGAACTTTTCTGAAAATTACCGTTTATTATGGTAATTTTCAAGTGTGTTGGTAATTTACGAAAAATACCACGGTAATTTACGAAAATTACCGCGGTAATTTACCAAGTTGCCCATCTCTACCCATGGTACTAGAAGGGTTGATTGATCACACATGATCTCTAATGGCAACGTTAGATAAATCTCGGGTGATGCTGTTGCTTCTGATTGCTGTTCACTTAAATCATTCCTAATTGTTTTCAGGTTTC
The DNA here is from genome assembly GCA_933228895.1 of Platycnemis pennipes. Classification (NCBI taxonomy): domain Eukaryota; kingdom Metazoa; phylum Arthropoda; class Insecta; order Odonata; family Platycnemididae; genus Platycnemis; species Platycnemis pennipes. The sequence continues at coordinate 16,905,421 of OW121858.1, read as the reverse complement.
CTGTGAAGGGTGAGGGGTTGTGATGATTGCAGTCCCGTTAGCAGCAGAGATGGCTGTTTGTTTGAGAGATGTGGTTTTTCCATCATGGTGGAGGGTTCACGAAGTCTTCCGATGGCAGCCAATGGAGTCTCGACTCTGTGCTATCGCTAGCTTTGTCTCGGGAGGAAATTATTGCCCTCTGCAGAGAGATATTGAAGGTCTAGGGGTGGGGTAGCAAGGCAGCTTCAGAGCAATGGGCTGATCGTGAACTGTGCAGATGCTGCTCTCCGTGACGACGAGATTCTGCTCACTCTAAAGGCCATTCTACAATGGGCGTAAGCCGTAAGACGTAAGCCGTAAGAGCTGTCGTAAGGGCTGTCTTAAGACGTAAGGAGCTGTCGTAAGGGACATGGCCAAGTCCCATCTCTACGTCTTACGTCTAACGGCAGGCCAATCAGAGCGCCTCATTACTACTGCCAGTGTCAGTCACGGGTTATTGCTTTTATGGAAGTTTTTTTGACTTGGGGAAGAATTGCGGACATATTTGAAATAATCTTTGTTCGTGAACTTGAAAGATGGCGAGTTTTAGAGGAGCTTATCATTAACTGATGCCTCATTGAATAATATTTGGATTGTTTCATCCCACATTCTAACTAAATCTTTATTGTATGAACCAGTTTCTTGGTTTATTTCGATGATTAGTGGTCTTGTAAGTTTTAAATGGCATATACTGATCGACACCCACCAATATCGTCCAAAATGTCATAAACTCAGTGGAATGGACAGTTGTAATTCTATGATAAGATGAAAGGGTACACTTAAATAAATAATGTAAATCAAAGAATGTCTTGCTTTTAACTTTCTTGACCGTTATTTATATATAAATCAATAGTTAGACAGCGGACTAATAAGTGCATTGAAGTCCATAATGATCTTTGCTCTGAGCTTATTTGGTCATTTAAGACCGAACAGCATTGATTTGTTTCAGTTCTGATCACATCCCAGACAGCCCTGTTAGCATTGCAAATGCTTGTCGTAGTATTAAGTAATCGTATATTTGTTGAGTGTTCTCTATTCTACGCCAGAAAAAATCAACACTCATTTGTCTTCAATATCCATGTATATACCACCGGAGTGCTTCCGAATGCACCGTGACCGTTGTCGATATTTTTACGGCATACGTCAGCATTGGAGATTGCCTGTCGTATGGAAATCCTTACGTCTTAAGTGCTACGGCTTACGTCCATTGTAGAATGGGCTTAAGAGGATTTCATCCTGCCATGCCTTTCATCGTAAGAGGATTCATGCTGCCATGTACAGGAGGTGGCGTGACATAAGAGCAGCTGAAAGCTCTGCTTGTAATTGGTGAGTGACAATGCCTTCGTACCTCTTCTCTTGCAGCATTGATTGTTGCGCTCTGGTTCTCATCTCGCTGGTTTCATCCAAAGCAGTCTAGGATTTATTTTAGGAGGCATCTGAGCTGATTTAATAAGCCGTGTAGTCACAGAGTAGCCCTGGTTTACGGCACTAGAAGTCTTCAAGTGTTATGATATACAATCTACAAACATTTTTTTATTCCTCAACAATAAACCAATGAAAGCCGGTCTAGAATATTTGTAGCTAATATGTTACAATCTTGTGCATCCCATAGCCTTCCAATGATCTCATTTAATGAATTGCCACATACAGCTGCCTTTCTCTCAGCACACTACAGATATTCATTCATCTTGCTTTCCATCATGATCTACATCTCGGATGTATTCAATCTTCAGTCATGCTCTTCCCTGGTAATGACCACAACAGTATCACATCAGTAATTGAGGCATTTTCAAACATTCTAGAGCATTTACAAATTCAACCAGTGGTAGTGTGACTTTTTATAAATTACGTTACATGAGCATCTCTTGTTCACACAACCAAATTTTAAAAAATCATAAAATGTGATATTGAGAGGTGTTGAGTAGCTGAGAACAGTTGAGGCTTTTGATACTAGTATTTTAGGTACATGGTAATAGTTGTTAGTGATTGTTCACTTCTTTACGTTTGACTTATAGTTGTTTTTCACATTTTTCACTTCTTTACGTTTCACTTGAATGCTCCACAAAAATTCACAATACCCATGTGAGAAGAGTTCGTAAGATTCAACCCGTAAACTATTGGTTAATCAAGCAATACATGCATTGACTTGATCAGCCAGGCTTCTTCAATGATAAGAGGTGAAAATGTTAGGTAAGCAGGGAGATGGGATGGCCTGTACTCTTGTTTGGAAAGTGCAATAGCTCACTTAAGCTTCCACTGACATCGGTAGAAATAATGCTCCTGTGATTGTATACAGTTCAAAATTTTATTCAGAGAAGTTACCTGCAGTTTCTGTTTGCTCCCCCCGGCATTGGTTTGTAGAAAAATGTTTCTGATTAAAGCCCAATATTTTTGAAAAATATAAAAATGTTGCAATATTTGGTCAATTGTTAAATAAAGTTCATCAGCCTTCCTCAGTTTTTCTGTTTGTTGAGAAACTTTGAATTTTATGGTTCCCTAGCTCATTGTTAATTTGCAATCAGTGTTCAACCTGGTGTTTGGTTTTTGGTAGCCGAGGATAGCCCTGGACCACCTGCAATTTCCTATGGAGTTTGGGCACAATATAGAATTGCAAGGATATGTAGGCAGGACTGTCCAGAAACCTTTGGCCTAGGATTTGCATTATTATCCTCATTGGCATTATTATTGGGAAATGTACGTATTAACCTTTAGGGAGAATTGATGAATTGCTTTGAAGTATTTCCGGTTGTGACATCTAACCTTCAAACCTTGGTACTTATGCATTGCCAAATTGTAGTTGTTAACCCTGCCATTTATCAGTGTGATATTTTATATTCTATTGTAACCTACTTCGCAGAAAGTTCTTTTAGTAATCCATGATAAATATGTCAGTGATTGACTGTATTAGGTATCAATAAAGCTCAGAATATAGCTCAGGTCTGTAGCTGAGTATCTCTTAGTGAGGCCTGAAATATTTGATTTTTGTCTGCTATTGCTGTCCTTATATTATACAATCTAAACACATTTGATGTATATATCTAAACATATTTGCTCTGAGGAATGTCCCTGTAAGTCTGACAAATTATACAATTTGATGAATGAATGAGAAATCTATTCTTGAGGTTCATGACTTGATTTGATGAAGGCATCCTAAGTGGCAGATATCCGGTGATGGCAATATCGTGTTCTCATTCACTGAATCATTCTTCTTATTTCAGGAGCAGTCTGAGTTCTACGCCATGACTGTAATGGCTGTAGAGGAGAGATCTCTGCCCCAAGCTTATAACCGCAAGCATAGTGACAATGGCAGCTCTCCTGTGCGCAAACCAATTTAGTGAAGATCCACATTTCAAGATGTCTCTGAAGACCAAGTCTCTTTTTCAAATCTGCGGCACGTAGGCGGTGCCGAATCATTATGTATCATTTGCAAGTGTGTGCCAAACACAGCATTACTTTTGTAACAACTTATGGAATGCTTCGCATCCTGATTTTACCAATATCGGAAAAATAGTTGTCACCTGTGGCTTAACACATGCCGTGGCGGTCTTTTAAGAATGCCATGATACTGTCGGTGTGTTATTAGGGTTATAAGTCACCCCTCTTAATACTGTTGACTGATTCATTTGTACCTCTGTTTCTCTTGATGCAGAAGTAGTTTTAGTCGCATAGCAGCCATCATTTCTCAGCTCTTTAACCAGTATAGTTGTGATTCTGGTGTTTATGTAGGAACATACATATTGGTGCCAGATTGTAGATTGTAATAATAATATATGTTTGGACTTTCTTTTTGCAACACAATTTCAACCTCTAACAGGAATAGTTATTGCCTGAAAATCATTGGAAGATGATAATTATAGGTAATCAGATATTGGCTTTGAAATGATTTACATGTTATTCTACTCAGTATGGACATAATAAAATAATCATTGGCCCTTGTGTTTACAACCTGGGAAAAGGAAGTTTATCATGTGGGATAGGGTAATAGTATTAGGAGAATGCAGTAATTCCAAACATGAATACTAAAAAATAATTGTTCAAATTGTCCATACCTGAAGATCTCCAAAGGCATTATGAAACGGTTCTTTGTGGTTATTGTATCTAAAATTGTAAAAAATATCTATGGAACCTGTATTAGCAATGGAGTGGAGTAATAAGCACTTTGAATGGTTTCGAATATCATTGGGTTATCACAGTTTCTAATCTGGTATTGTATCCTCTGTCTATGTATCTGGATCTGGTATCACATTTTCTGTAGATTATCAGATAGTGTGGTAGTCTCATTTAGAACCCTTACACAGCTCGAAGTGGCAGTGAACTGATGCATCCAACTGTCCCGTATCCGACCCCCAGGTGAACGTGTCCCCTCGTTGGGGCTCTGTGGCTGGGGGGCCTTCCTTTGGAGAGGTGGGGGCAGGCCTTCCTGGGAGTGAACCGCTTGCCACCGAGACGCGGGCGGAGCTCTTGGGGGGCCATTGCACGCTCTCCCCTCTTTCTTGTGAGGGGCGTGGCTAACTCAGACCCACGTTCTCACCCTCTCGCTCTTTCCGTCTGTCTCGCCATTAGGTGGTAGTTGGTAGGCTTCTACGAGGTCCCCATCAAAACTGGATGAATCAGTTCCCTGCCATTTTTAGCGAAATGGTTAAAAGAAGAAATTAAAGACACCTCCATTTCCCTATTCTATGAACAACCCATTTTTGTGTGAAACTCTCCTTATTTGTGCTTTGTTCAACAAAATGAGTTCTGAGTCCTTGGCATCAATTATCCATAGCCAATTGCCATAGGAGTCATAACAGTCATGTGGATGTGCTGTGTAACTTCTGGACAAAGATATATATGCTCTATATTATACTTTGATCAGCAACAAAAGAGCTAAATTTTCTAATAGCATTTCGACAATCCGGTGTACAGACTGGCCGTGCCTATCCAATTACCTTAGGTGTAATTAGTTTGGACTTGTGAGAGCACATCAAGTATGCAAAAAAGGAAAATATTTGTTGTGTACCATTAGTATTTTTATTATACGGTAAGAGGGGAAGCTGTAATGTTGGTAGTCATGAGGTTATATATTCTGTATGACAAATGGTATACTCGTATTCAGCTATAGCATTTTTTGCATCCATGTTCGTGCAAACTATGAAAAAATTGTTGAATTCTCGCAGTAGCATACTGACTACATTGATGTAAGTTTTGTAGTTGATCATAAACAAGGTATACCTCAATCGTAGTCTCCCTTCCGTAGTTCATGGACAAACTAACGTGCATACCATCGTCCACCTAACTCGAGGTCCTTTTTTAAATTAGTGACATAACTGCTGTAGACAAATATTTTTTATTACTACTCTTACTATGAAGACTGTAGTGGTGCAGAATGACCTAGCCGTAGACGCACCCTACAACTGGAAACCTACCCATCGAGGTTGTTTTTTTCGTGTATACGATGAATATGCATACATACCCATTAGGTTTGGTAATCATGAAAACTTTGACCCTGAAAGTATGACTCTTCTTTCATGAATTTCCTGAACTCCAACCGACCCTTCCGCAATGCCGGAGTTAGACCTGTCAACACTTAATAACATGTCTGGAATATGTTTTTCCCGAAATACTATGAAAAAGATCAAAAATTGGTCTAATTTTGTACAAGGGAATACATTGGAATAGGGTCGCCAACATTAATCTTCGGTGAAATGCTGACTTTGATGGAGAGAAACCTATCTGTCGCATCCTGTGGTGGAAAGAAATGCAAGTCTAATTACGCATTCCTGTTCCATCAGTCCCTTACTAAGTTGGTTCTAACAGCCATATGGAGCATCAATCCAAAAAAACCACTTCTTCCAATACTTGCCTGGTCAAGTCGATCCAGTTGGTACCTATTTGAGGATGAAGGCCCACCGGATTTAGGAAAATACTTTCCTCATAGCTGTTTTTCCTCTGGATTACTAGCTAGATGAATTCATAGAAAAAACCTAAATAGCTATGACAAAATTTTCCCGCGTCTTAGAGGTGGTTCCCCCTGCGGGTAGAGATTGGTAATACTACCGCAGTATCCCTGCTTGTCGTAAGAGGCGACTAAAAGGGAAGGGGGACAACTGAAAAAATTCGTAGTCGAGTTGATGGAAAATGATTTGATATGTAAAACCGAGGGATTTCTAACTCGAACTAGATGAGACAGTTATTTTATAGAGAAACCTAAATAGCTTAGAAAGGAAACACATTTTATCTCATCTATTTTTTATTTTTTTTAACTCTTCTCAGGTATAAATCTTCCCCCCAAGCATCTGCGTTGAATTGATCAATTTCCGCTTCATTCAGCGTAAAATATTTGGGGATGAAGATCTTCCTCTTCACCCCCCCCCCCCCCAAATACTATCTCCGCCACGAGTGATCTCCCGTATCTCGTGTCTATGGCCGCTAAACTCTCCACCATATAAAGTATTCCTTCCTCTATCTCCTCCCTCTTCAAGAAGAGGGAGCCATTCTGGGCGGCCATCAACGTAGCTTTGATCGACATCTGAAAGAAATAGTATTGATTATAAATATGATTCATATATAAAAATATCATCGGAGATATTTAACTCTCTGTATATCCAACGCTGATTAATCTGTCAAATATGGAGTCTGCCCTTCCTTCGCTGTACCACTGTACGCAGTCATGGCTTTTCTTTGCTTCGCGTATTATGACGTCTCCATCCATATCGTCTAAGTGGAGGGTGGGAATATCACATCTTCTGTTACAAAATTCTAATTGGTGAAGTTTAAACAAGCTCCGGGTAAAACAATTGCCACACCAAAGCTGATTATTCTGAATGAGGCGTAGTGCATCATGTGTGAGTAAACATTTCCTAATTTCCGTAAAAGAATGCGTGCAAAAGCGATGTTGAAATTCACTCACACTTTTACATAGTCCTAACGTTTTCCAGAAACAATTAAAACATATATTTTCAATCATCCCATTCGTCAGTTTATGCTGCATGTACGACACCTCGAAATGATATGGATGTCTACCGCGAACGGTACCAATAATATCCCTATGCAAAAAACCGGCATCATGCACATTGAAATATTCCGCGAAAGTGATGCTTTTCCGAAAGACTATTATGTTACAACGGACATCGAGTCTGCCGCGTGTCAGCAAATCACTGAAATCTAACAGCGGTTTTATTCCGCCCTTAAATGATGTACTTTTCATTAACATTTGGCGCGCGAACATATGTGGATAATATTTATTCAACATTTCAGCAATACGCATCAATTCATCTTGCATGATCATGTCACTGGTAAAATTGCGAATCTTCTGAAGGCACAAATTTTGCAAGTTCTATAGCATAGTTGCGAGAGATCTTCTGCAAAAGGATAGTAAAAAACGACTTTAGAAGGAGGTGGTGGGAACTAATGGAAGTATTTATAATGAAAAGAAATAGAACTCACTGTTAGTCGATTAGTTGATACTGAAATACTCTACCAAATCACTCAAACACCAACACACAGAAATTTTCAAATAAACATAATCATGGGACCAGAACGTAGAGTGTTATCATTATTGAATATTAAAAAAGAGCTGTGGGAACTGCCACTCAAGTTATCACGAATTTTGCATGGTAGGAAATATTACTATCTATTCTTATTTTTCCTGTCCTAAAACCATCAATGTCACATTTCTTGACATTTAACTAAGGCGAAGACAAATGTGAATGCAGTTCATGGCATACTCCTCCAATCTAATGAAGTACGCTCACAAGCTTTGAGACGAATTAGAGCAGGTTATTTTGCTCAGGGTAATGTTCAGAGAATGGTCATTCAGAGCATTTAGTTTTGATATGTTCTGGTTATTTATGAAAAAAATACTGATGGGTGTTTCCACTCCAAATTAACAGCAAGAAGTACTAAATTCATCAGAACCATCACTCATATCATAGCACCCTGGTACATATACGGAATCATTTCAGTTGTTGCGTCGGATGTTTGAGATATTTCTTTAAACAACTATAAATCCTTTCCGAACCATCTTGATGGTAAAACAGAATGTGTACATTGCGCCGGAATACTGCAAAAGAATAGTGCATTTCAAAAATTAACTATCAATAACCCCGCACGAGGGGAAGAGGATGATCTCTTACTCAGGGGAGTTACGCCCCCACGGACAAGAGCCCACCGAGGAGACTACCTCGTGAAAAATCCCACAGTGCGATTAGGCAGTTACGGATGTATGTGAGTCTACTGTGCTGAGTACAGCCACGACATCTGGCCAACTGACTCACCCGCGTGTTTGCCGTGTGTGGAGACCCGTAAGTTGGGGATAGAGTATCCTGGAGGTTGAGCTATCCGGTCTGGATGGGGGTTGGATCCTCTGAAAGCTGAGTTCCAACACCCGCTTTTACCTAGGACTCCACTGAAACGGGAGGTCAGGGAGTAGCCGCCTCTGATCAATCGGCCAGCTGTTTCGTATTGGAGTTCAGCAGGTGAGTGCGGACAGCATGGAGGTCTGGCGGAAGGGCGTAGAAGACGCGTGGGTTTAGAGGACCCACGTAGCCAGAGACCAACCCAGAAGCAGAAAACCATGCAAGAAGTGCTATATCCTCCCGGTTTGCGTCGTGGCGTCCCAAACGTGTGGCTGCGTGGTGGATTGGGAATTATTATTGAATGAATTATTTCTAGAGGAAGTGATTCCTCTTCACTCCCATAAATATTATCTCTGCTACCATGGATGACCATATCGCGTCTCGATGGACACTATATGTTCCACCATCTCCTCCCTCTTCAGGAAGAGGGCACCATTCTGGGCATCAACAGCGATGCCTTGATAACAAATCTGAAAGAAATAGTATTGATTATAAATATGATTCATATATAAATATAACGTCGGAAAGATTTAACTCACTGTATATAAAACGCTGATTAATCTGTCAAATATGGAGTCTTCCCTTCTTCCACTGTACCACTGTACGCAATCATAGATTTCCTTGCTTCGCGTACTACGACGTCTCCATCCATATCGTCTAAGTGGAGGGTGGGAATATCACATCTTGTGACAAAATTCTAATTGCTGATGATTAAACAAGCTCCGGGTAAAACAATTCCCGCACCAAAACTGATTATCCTAAATGATGCCTATTGCATCATGTGTGAGTAAACATTTCCTTATGTATGACTCTTTGAATTGATACGGATGACTACCGTTAAGGTTATCAATAATTTCCACATTCAAAAAACCGACATAATGTAAATTGAAATATTGCGCTAATGTTAAGCTTTACCGAAAGACTATTTGTCTCATTAAGAACCCTTCCACAGCTCGGAGTGGCAGGGAACTGATGCAAACAACTGTCCCATAACCGACCTCCAGGTGAACGTGTCCCCTCATTGGGACTCTGTGGCTGAGGGGGCTACCTTTGAAGAGGTGCGGACAGGTCTACCTGGGACTGAACCGTTGCCACCAAAACGCCGGTGGAGCTCTTCGGGGGCCTTTGCACGCTGTCCGCTCTCTTTCTTATGAGGGGCGTGGCTAACCTAGACCCACGTTCTAACCTTCTCGCTCTTTCCGTCTGTATTGCCAATTTTGTGACTTAAATGTCTAAAAGGACTTACTTTCTTTTCTAATTTTATCATGGCCCTACTACGTACAGGTATCAGTGGGGGGCATATTTTTCGATATTCCATTTTCCCTCTTATCACTATTTTTTAACTATTCTCAACCTAGTATTGTGGGGGTAGGCTGTTTTCCTACTGCGACCAGTACTACTGCACCCTGGTACATATACAGAATCATTTCAGTTGTTGCGTGGAATGGCTGAATTCATTTTAGGAACTGAATTGTTTGCGAATCAATACAATGATATAGGAAATCGTATATAATGCACAGGAATACATTGCAAAAGAATAGTGCATTTCAAAAATAAACTATCAATAACCCCGCACGGGGGGAAGAGGATGATCGCTTCCTGAGGGGAGTAGTTTTCTTACCGACCCGAACCCTCCGAGGAGACAACCTCGTGAAAAAACCCCCTGTGCGATGTGGCAGTTGGGTACAGTATGTGAGTCTACTGTGCTGAGTACAGCCACATCATCTGGCCAACTGACTCACCCGCGTGTTTGCCGTGCGTGGAGACCCGTAAGGTGGGGAAAGAGGATCCTGGTGGTTGAGCTTCCCGGTCTGGATGGCGGTCGGATCCTCTGAAAGCCGAGTTGCAACATACCACTTTGGCCTTGGATTCCACCGAAACGGGAGGTCAGGGAGTTGCCACCTCTGATAAATCGGCTAGCTGTTTCGTATTGGCGTTCAGCAGGCGAGACCGGATGGCATGGATTTCTGGCAGAAGGCCGTTGACCGCATGTGGATCTGGCGGAAGGGCGTAGAAGGCACGAGGGTTTGGAGGATCCACGTATCGAGAGATCAACCCAGAAGCAGAAAACCATGCAAGAAGTGCTATATCCTCCCGGTTTGCGGTGTGGCGCCCCAAATGTGTGGCTCCGTGGTAGGTGGGGAGCCAAGGGGATGAATTGGATAGTATACAAGGTGAACGATACACTCCCTCCAAATAAAAGATCCCGCGCCAATGTGAGCGGGTGAGATATATGGTTAGTCCCCGATGAGGGTGGTTTCAAATACGTAACTGTGAAATGTGTAAAAGAAGGCGAAGGCCTAACTAAGGCTTCACCTTTCCTAATTCAAAATGTGATTAGTCAAATGGTACCGGATGCAGTGGAATGTATGAAGAAATTACGAGATGGCACAATTATGATCTAAACAAAAACAGAAAATAAAAGTGAAAAATTATAATGAATGAAGAATGTAGGAAATATTCAAGTCGAGGTTTTTTTCGCATAAGACAGTTCCTGACATACTCCAAGAGGAGCATATTTCTATTTTTTTCAAATACACATTTTCCCCCGTGGAATTGTTTTTGAACTCTATATTCTCCTCCCCTGTCAGTTTCAGGGTGGCGGTTTCATGTAGCACCCTGGTACATATACAGAATCATTTCAGTTGTTGCATGGGATGGCTGAAATAATTCTTTAAACAACTATCAATCCTTTCCGATGCATCTTGTAGGTGAAACAGATGATGTAGATTGTGCAGGAATAATGCAAAATAATAGTGCATTTCAAATATTAACTTTCAATAACCCCGCACGGGGGGAAGAGAATAATCTCTTCCTAAGGGGAGTAGCGCCCCCACGGACCCGAGCAAACCGAGGAGACTAACTCGTGGTAAAACCCACAGTGCGATTAGGCTGTTCCGGACAGTATGTGAGTCTATTGCCCTGAGTACACCCACGACCTCTGGCCATCTGACTCACCCGCGTGTTTGCCGTGTGTGGAGACCCGTAAGTTGGGGATAGAGTATCCTGGAGGTTGAGCTACCCGGTCTGGATGGCGGTCGGATCCTCTGAAAGCTGAGTTCCAACACACCGCTTTTACCTTGGACTCCACTGAAACGGGAGGTCAGGGAGTAGCCGCCTCTGATCAATCGGCCTGCTGTTTCGTATTTGCCTTCAGCAGGCAAGTGCGGACAGCATGAAGGTCTAGGGGAAGGGAGTAGAAGACGCGTGGGTTTAGAGGACCCACGTAGCCAGAGACCAACCCAGAAGCAGAAAACCATGCCAGAAGTGCTATATCCTCCCGGTTTGCGGGTGGCGCCCCAAATGACATGCTCCGTGGTGATTGGGAAGCCAGGGAGATGAAATGAATAGTGTACATGGTGAACGATACACTCCCCCCAAATAAAATATCCCGCGTCGATGTAAGCGGGGGAGATATATGGTTAGTCGCCGATGGGGGGGCCGTGGTTTCAAATACGTAAACTTGAAGGGAGCAAGCAATTCTAGGTGATTATTAATATAAAAGACCTATAAAAATAGCATCAGAGGGATTAAACTCACTGAATATAAGACACTGATTAATCTGTCAAATACGAATATGCCCTTTTTCTACTGTACCACTGTACGTACTCATGGCTTTTCCTTGTTTCCTGTACTACGACGTCTGCGAACATATCATCTAATTGTAGGGGAATATCACATCTTCTGCTACAATATTCTAATTAGAGAAGTTTAAACAAGATCCGGGTAAAACAAATCCCACACCAAAACTGATTATCCTGAACGAGGCGTATTGCATCGTGTGTGATTAAACATTTCCTAATTTCCCTAAAAGAATGCTTGCAAAAGCGATGTTGAAATTCACTTGCACTTTTACATAGTCTTAACATTTTCTAGAAACAATTAAAGCGTATATCTTGAAACATCCCGCTCGCCAATTTATGCTGCATGTACGACACATCGAAATGATAATGATGTGTACAGCGAACGGTATCAATAATCTCCTCATGCACAAAACCGACATAATGTAAATTGTAATATTCTGCGAATGTGATACTTCTCCGAACGACTATTTGTCTCATTTAGAACCCTTACAAAGCTCTAAGTGGCAGGGAACTTATGCATCACACTATATCCCGTATAATCCCCAGTGAACGTGTCTACTCGTTGGGGGTCTGTGGCTGGGGGGGATTCCTTTGGACAGGTGGAGGCAGGCCTTCCTGGGAGTGAACAGCTTGCCACCGAGACGCGGGCGGAGCTCTTGGGGGGCCATTGCACGCTCTCCCCTCTTTCCTGTGAGGGGCGTGGCTAACTCAGACCCACGTTCTCACCCTCTCGCTCTTTCCGTCTGTCTCGCCATTAGGTGGTAGTTGGTAGGAATATAAGAGGTCCCCATCAAAACTGGGGGAATCAGTTCCCTGCCATTTTTAGCTAAATGGTTAAAAGAAGAAATAAAAGACATGCCTACATTTCCCCAGGGTCTAAATTATTCATTATGTAGATCTCCAGCTACTCTCCTGCTATGATCACATAAAATATGTTTTAGTACTTGGTATTAAATTTTAATGGCTCCATCACATATTACTAGAGTGTATCATTGTTGAATATTAAATAAGAGCTGTTGGAACTGCAGCTCTAGTTATCACTAATTTTTCATGGTCGAAGGATTACTATCTATTACACTTTTTCTTGTCTTAGCCCATCTATGTCACAGTTCTTGACATGTAATTTAGACGAAGACAGATGTGAATGCAAGTCATGGCTTTCTCCTCCAATCTCTCTTTTACCTAATGAAGTAGGCGCACAACCATTGAGACGAATTACAACAGGTTTTTATTCTCAGGGTGATATTCAGAGAGTGGTCACTCAGAGCATTTAGTTTTGATATGTTCTGGTTATTTATGAAATACTTGCTGATGGATGTTTCTACTCCAAATAAACAGCAAGAAGTACTAAATTCATCAGAACCATCACTCATATCATAGCACCCTGGTACATATACAGAATCGTATCAGTTGTTGCATCGGATGGCTGAGATAATTCCTTAAACAGCTATAAATCCTTTACGTACCATCTTGTATATTATACAGGTGATGTAGATTGCGTCGGAATACTGCAAAAGAATAGTGCATTTCAAATATTAACTTTCAATAAGCCCGCACGGGGGGAAGAGGATAATCTCTCCCTAAGGGGAGTAGCGACCCCACGGACCCGAGCCCACCGAGGAGACTAACTAGTGAAAAAACCCACAGTGCGATTAGGCTGTTCCGGACAGTATGTGAGTCTACTGTGCTGAGTACAGCCACGACATCTGGCCAACTGACTCACCCGCGTGTTTGCCGTGTGTGGAGACCCATAAGGTGGGGAAAGAGGATCCTGGAGGTTGAGCTACCCGGTCTGGATGGGGGTCGGATCCTCTGAAAGCTGAGTTCCAACACACCGCTTTTACCTTGGACTCCACTGAAACGGGAGGTCAGGGAGTACCGCATCTGATCAATCGGCTAGCTGTTTCGTATTGGAGTTCAGCAGGTGAGTGCGGACAGCATGGAGGTATGGCGGAAGGGCGTAGAAGGCGCGTGGGGTTAGAGGACCCACGTAGCCAGAGACCAACCCAGAAGCAGAAAACCATGCAAGATTTGCTATATCCTCCCGGTTTGCGGTGTGGCGCCCCAAATGTGTGGCTCCGTGGTAGGTGGGGAGCCAAGGGGATGAATTGGATAGTATACAAGGTGAACGATACACTCCCTCCAAATAAAAGATCCCGTGCCAATGTGAGCGGGTGAGATATATGGTTAGTCCCCGATGAGGGTGGTTTCAAATACGTAACTGTGAAATGTGTAAAAGAAGGCGAACGCGTAACTTAGGCTTCACCTTTCCTAATCATTAAGTGATTAGTCAAATAGTATCCGATGGAGTGGAATATATGAAGAAATTACGAATTGGCATAATTATGATCTAAACAAAAACAGAAAATCAAAGTGCAAAACTATTACGAATTAAGAATGTCAGAAATATTCAAGTCGAGGTTTTTTCGCATAAGACACTTCCTGACACAGTCCAAGAGGAACATATTTAATTTTTTTTCAAACACAGATTCTCTTCCCAGGAATTATTATGGAATTCCATTATTTCCTCCCCCGTCAGTTTCAGGTATTTGGGGCGGAGGATTTTCCTCCTCACCCCTCAAATATAATTTCCGCCACCAACGTTCTGCCAATTAAAGTCTCGGTGGACTCGATTCTTTCCACAATGTAGATTTCCCCTCCGCCATCTCCTCCCTCTTGAGAAAGAGGGCGCCATTTTGGACCGTCATCATCGTTGCCTTAATGGACATCTGAAGGAAATGCTATTGATTATAAATATGATTCATATATAAAAATAGCAATGGAGAGATTTAACTCTCTGTATATCCAATGCTGATTAATCTGTCAAATATGGAGTCCTCCCTTCTTCCACTGTACCACTGTACACAGTCATGGCTTTTCCTTGCTTCGCATACTATGACGTCTCCATCCATATCGTCTAAGTGGAGGGTGGGAATAACACATCTTCTGTTACAAAATTCTAATTGGTGAAGTTTAAAGCAGCTCCGGGTAAAACAATTCCCACACCAAAACTGATCATCCTGAATGAGGCGTATTGCATCAAGTGTGAGTAAAAATTCCCTAATTTCCGTAAAAGAATGCTAGCAAAAGCAATGTTGAAATTCACTCGCACTTTTACATAGTCTTCACATTTTCTAGAAACAATTAAAGCGTATATTTTAAAACATCCTGTTCGCCAGTTTATGCTGCATGTACGACACATCGAAATGATTTGGATGTCTGCAGCGAACGGTATCAATTATCTCCACATGCAAAAAACCTACATTATGGAAATTGAAATTTTCTGCGAATGCGAAGCTTCTCCGAAAGACTATTTGTCTCGTTTAGAACCCTTGCACAGCTCTAAGTGGCAGGGAACTTATGCATCACACTATAGCCCGTATAATCGCCAGTGAACTTGTCCACTCGTTGGGGGTCTGTGGCTGGGGGGGCTTTCTTTGGACAGGTGGGGGCAGGCCTTCCTGGGAGTAGGCCTTCCTGGGAGCGAACCGCTTGCCACCGAGACGCGGGCGGAGCTCTTGGGGGGCCATTGCACGCTCTCCCCTCGTTCTTGTGACGGGCGTGGCTAACTCATACCAACGTTCTCACCCTCTCGCTTTTTCCGTCTGTCTCGCCATAAGGTGGTGGTTGGTAGGCGTATAAGAGGTCACCATCAATACTGGATGAATCAGTTCCCCGCCATTTTTAGCTAAATGCTTAAAAGAAGAAATAAAAACATGCCTACATTTCCCCAGTGTCTAAATTATTCATTATGTAGATCTCCAGCTACTCTTCTGCTATGATCACATAAAATATTGTCGTGTCCCAAAGGGGGCCACAGGGGGTTCGTAACTCAGAATGGGACCGTTGCGGGTAGTTGAGTCTTCCAGAATCAAAACACCACTCATTCTAAGTGAAATCCATTTATTCAACACTTAAGGACTAAGGCTTACATGTCGAAGGCTTGAGTAGCTTGAGCTTGAGTGAAGAGTAGCGGAATTGGACTCTGGTGCGCGGAGATGGAGTCGGATGGCGGCTAGGTGCTCGGTGGTTCTTCGGGCAGCGTAACGACGTGGACACGAGTTCAGATCGAATGCAAGAGAGAGCGGGAGCCGATCGCGTCCCTTGTTTATATAGGGTCAGGTGCCAACGCCCTACAATGTTCTGGAAAATTCCTAAGTTTCGTCAGAGGGATGGCTTGGTCTCTGCCCCCCTTCCCCAGACCTGAGATCATCCCATCCTGTTTACTTCCCACGGAATTCATAATTACGCATTCCCGGCTTGCATGTGCAACCTGTGGTTAGGCTTCCCGGATGGGCCGCTGTCGGATTGCAAGATACTTCCCTTGGGGTCGTTAATTCCTGTCTTAATATTTTATGCCGTGATAGTATCTCTATGGAAAAATAGGAAAGTCAAGGGACCGAGAGTAATTCCCTTCTTAAGAATTGGGACAAGGGGCCGAGAGTAATACCCTTCCTTATAATTGGGCAGTGATGGTCTTTCTATGGAAGGGTGGGAGAGTCAAGGGCAAGTTAATTATCGGGCAGTGATGGTCTCTCTATGGAAGAAAATTAGGGGGCGGCAGGCTAGGCCAGGTTCTATCATGATTTAGGGCGTGCAGGAGCGTGGGAGCGACCCGAGCCCCGATTTGAGGGGGGCCCGGCCGGCGAGGCCGGACCATCCGCTCAAGACTCCTCCGCTCGGGTCGCGACAATATGTTTTCGTCCTCCGTATTCAATTTTAATGGATCCATAACATATTACAAGAGTGTTATCTATGTTAAATATTATATAAGGGCTGTTGGAACTGCAGCTATAGTTATCACTAATTTTTCATTGTAGGAAGGATTACTATCTCCTACTCTTTTTCCTGTCTTATGCCCATCAATGTCACAGTTCTTGACATGTAACTAAGACGAAGACTGATGTGAATGCAAGTCATGGCTTTCTCCTCCAATCTCTCTTTTACCGAATGAAGTAGGCGTACAAGCTTTGAGACGAATTGTAACAGGTTTTATTCTCAGGATGATGTTCAGAGAATGGTCACTCAGAGCATTTAGTTTTGATATGTTCTGGTTATTTATGAAAAAATTGCTGATGGATGTTTCTAGTCCAAATAAACAGTAAGAAGTACTATATTCATCAGAACCATCACTCATATCATAGCACCGTGGTACATATACAGAATCATTTCAGTTGTTTCATCGCATGGCTGAGATAACTCTTTAAACAATTATCAATCCTTTCAGTACCATGTTGTAAATTATACGTATGGTGTAGATGGCACACGAGGGGGTAATGAGACTCGTCAAGCCATCGAAACCAATCGCCAATCGGGCGAGGATTACAAATACGCAAGAATAAAAATGGTAGACATACCTAAGCAAAAATGGGGAGCCCCGGAACGGATTAACTCCGCCGGTAGTACCGTGGAGAAAGGCACAAGGAAAGCAAGGAAGGGGCCCCCAACCAAACAGAGCATAGTCCAAGAAAAACATATAATCCACGCATCAATTAATACGCAACAAGGTGCGGAAGGCACCCAAACTCAAAATTCGCCAACGCGAAGATGCGACAAGGAGTGGTGAAGCACAACAGACATTACAAAAAACAATAAGGCAATGAACATGGCACAAATAGGTAAGACTCCACTGTAATGAGACACCAGGTCACCACACTCAGCACCCAAAGAAGTCCGGCCGAACACGGAGGCGGCCATCAGTGGCGTCGAATCAGTCCGACACGCGAAGACGACGCACTGCACACGACGCCTCGCGTCACCAAAATAACACTCCACTCAGAGCACAGTGGCAGTCCACACGAGGAAAGTGCACATCACCGTGGGAATGACACCCCAGGGCTTCAACCCGCAAGAGTCCTCGGGTGACCCCAAAAGAATAACTGAGGAACACAATGCAGTGAGGCAGGGTGCCAAGAACTTTAAGTGACCATCAACATTAATCATGGTCGACTAACCGAACAAAAAGTGAACACAAAATATAAGGCAGCTAGTGCCGTGAAAGACATGTAAGGGTCAAAATTGAAACATCAAAACACAAAATGACACAGAACAAAGCCAAGCAAATACAACACAAATATTATACCAAAATGAGAAACACAAGAAAAACATAACACAAACAGGACGCCCACGGCGTTCTCAACGTGGGAATGCCATACCATCTAGAAAGGCAAACTGAGGCAATCCGTAACGAGTTTTACACACGATAATGTTCCCACCAGTCACATAAAATATAAACAATACATTCGTAAAGCAAAATCAAACCAATTCCACAAGACACAAAAAAAACAAAAGTGACAATAATTGGCGACACAAGGTATACAAGACAAATAAAATCAACACGACATTACCAAGCACCAATAAAGCAAATTAAAACCCGCAATATCCCAACACCCATAATTTAAAGTTAATCAGAATATACCTAAGCCTATACTTAAACAAAAATGGGGAGATAGTGGGGAAGCCCCTAGGCATGGTCCGTTCAGTCTGACCGTAGTAGGGAGTCCCACCACTAAAGGTTACATGGGAGATATACGTCATACACAATGAACACATAATAATTAAAAGATAACCCTAAAAACCGGAAGTGATCGGGGGAGTCCCCACGCATGGCCCGTTCCGTCCGGCCGAATGTGGGGGGGCCCCGTCACGTGGGCCTTCACATGAGGAAAATTGAATACCGTAATAATGAACGACAATTTACAAAGAGAACGAACACATGAGAAATGAAACGCTGCGGACTGCCCGACGTCCGGGTGGGGAGGGGGCGATCCCGAAAGCGGGGACCCCCGGCCCCGTTGTAGCCAGGGCACATGAAAAATTGTTAAACCCTTTGAGACGGTGGCTAAGTCGACCCGCAGGGGCCTCATCGCTAGCGACTCGAGCACAGGGGCAGGTCTCGCTTCGCTTCGCGATGAGGTAAAAGGGGCGGGGCGCCTGGAGGTCAGAAATTTTGCGTCTTACGACTTGAAGAAAAGGCCGAAAACTAGGCGCCGCCCCTAATAGCCTATTAAAGGCGGTCAGCCCCAATCTCCGAGGAGAAAGGAGCGCGGATTGTGGGAACGTATCCCCAAAAAACAACTTAACCTAGAAGGGGGGAGACAGACCAATAGGCGGTGAAAAGGGGAAGCCTAAAGGATACCCTAGGGCCCTGGAGCCTCTAGGGTACGAGGTATACTTCCGTGGGTGAGCCGGCACGCGTTGGCCGACCCACCCCCTCGGTCGCACGGACCCACGCCGTGGACCCCATTAACCTCCAAGTTCGTCTGGAGCAGAAGGGGGGCGGAAAAAAAGGTCAATCCGTGTAAACTAAGATTAATTCCCTAATCTCTGTATAGCATTGGAAGGGACAGCGGGGAGGGGCCTCATGGCCATATATGGTTCGGCGATCTCTTCGTGGACAACGCCCTCGCGCGGTGGTTGCGCGCGCGCCCGCCGTGGCGGACCAGGGGTGGTGGGGGTCCGCGGCGCCGGTGATCTTGGCTCCGTCGCAGGGCTGTGACTCTCCTCCCTTGTCGGGAGTCGAATCAGGGTCCTCTGGGATGGCGCCGCCACGGTTCCTGGCGTTGTCGCCCGGACTCCACGGTAAAAAGGTTCGGGGGAACGGGTGCACAGGTGGGGGGTCGGAAGGAGGAGGTAAAGAGGGGGTATCCATGCTAATGCGATTATCACGACGGCCACAGCTATCCACCAGGCAGGTAAGGAAGGCGGGGGAGGTTCGGGAGAGGGATCAGGCGCCCAATGCGCCTTCATGCATTCAGTAAGGTCGGAGCAGGAGGAGGGGTAGGCAAAGGAGAAAGGGGGGAGGGTGATTGAGGAGAGAGCTGACCAGGCGGCTGGAATTGCACGTCTTATCTCCAACGCGGGGGCGGATGACGGGAGGCAGGGAAAGCTGGGCGCGATTTTGACGCCGGCCCATTCCAGCGTGCAGCCACAGGGCAGGGAGATCCGGAACGCGCCCCGTCCTTCGTTCGCCCAGCCTGTCCGGTTCTCGCCGCTGCATTTCACCGTGGCGTTGACAGGGGGGTGAGTGACGAGGAACGTGGATGCATCCAGGCGGATGGCACGCGTCTCCCGCCCCTTAAAGCACTGTAGGGGGCAATCCGAGGACACCAATGAAGCTGAGCCCCCTAAGGAAACTCGGCGCGCGCATCTCAGCGGGGGGGCCTCCGTGTCTAAAGTGGCCTCCATCAGGCCGAGTTCGTCTTTAAAGGGGTTACACTGGAGCCGACCCAATTGCATTCCGATGTCCGTACGCACCAGGGCTACGTCTTCTGCGGTGGCCTTAATTTGACATGTGAAATCTTTAAAGGCATAGGGGATAGGGAGGAAGGAATACAAGGCGACAGAAGTGGTGTCCAGGCGGGTGAGAGGGATAACGAGGAATAGGTATAGGGAGGAGGGGGACAGGAGGCAGTCAACCAATGACAGCATGTATAAACGAGAGTAGTGTTGGATGGCCAGGCCGTATCCCTCTGGTGAGATAGTCCGTTGCAGGGATATCAATGCAGCTCGCAGGGTGTGAACTTCGAGGAGGGCGGGGCTCAATCGGCGGGATTGACAGACCCGTAACAGGTCCATCTGGGCGGCGATGGTCGACGAAATCACGGAGAAGAGGCCCCAGTCTGGGGCCCCGCCTCTCTCGGGGGGCTCGTAGTGCGGGGGGCAGGCTATAGTCAGGTTGCGGATGTCTCCCAAGTCGTGCAGTTGTTTCTCCAATTCCTCTGCCTCGGGGGTGGAAATCATCATCCGGGCTGCGTGTCGTCGTCCTGGGAATGTAAACGCAGCACTGAAGGAGTTGCTGTCTGTGGATATGTGTCCCTCCTCAAGAGGTATGGCCCACGCCTGGGGGTCCCAGTCGTGGATGGCTCTCTCGAGGATCCCGCGGGCCGCCAGGCATACAGGCCTCCTAGTATTCTCCGGGCAATTGTTGTTAAGTATTCGAAGCAGGACATTGAGTTGTTGGCGGGGGCTAAAGGCCCCTCGGATAGTGAGCCAGGTCGTTGCTGTGTACAATGTCACGTTTGGCAAGTGTTTGAGGTACGCGCCGGCGGTAATGTCAACCGGCGGGGCGGGGTTGAGGAGAGGTAGGGAAGGATCCGGGAGTCTCTGGGCTGCGATGGTCCCCAAGATGAGCAGGAGCTGGGTTCCAAGTCGAGGCGCTGAGCGGCTAGGACTCATCGAGTCCCGCGGACAGTTCCTCGAGCTGCGAATCAGGACGAAGATTGAGGGTTGATCAAGCCCCGTTTCCTTATGTCCTGATACGTCCCCTCCCATAATACTCGCGTCTCGGCTCTCCGGCCTACCCCAGTCCCTGGCTAGGAGACACGAGGGTCAACGGCGGGAGAGTCCGCACGCACTCTTGAAATTGTCCGACCCTTGGCGGGGGTGAACTCGGAATTCTTTAACCTCAAGAGATATTATTTAACATCATGGGTAATACACATACACTTGTCTTGGACAAATGGAATTGAATAACTCCCCTAATGATTTACTTATAATTAGTCCCATTCCAATGCTCGTACGAGACGGCGCAGTCATTTCGAATGCGTGATTAATATCACTCCGAATGGCCTTCTGGCTCTACGACTTGCGCCATCTCGTCTCTATGTACTCGTTAATTTGTCATAATTAGGTGATAGGTCATAATTAGTCATAATTATTACTACGTTCGGGGAGAATTGTAACCATTCGAGTGCATGATAAATGTATCATATCGACTGGCCATCAGGCTCTTTGATTACACTTGGCGAAGAATTCCATTTCCCGGGCTCTCGAGGGCTCATTATAAGGGGTTTAAACCTTATAATCTGCCGATCCCCTTTTCCGATAGGATCGAATCAATTCCCCAGTCTCAAATCCATGAGACCGATGGAGGAGCACACAGCAACCTCCCCACGGGGGACGTGCGTGGCCAGCACACGCCAGTGTCCCGTACCGCAAGTCAGTACTGACCGAGGACGCCCGAAAATCCCTGGGTCCCGTCCCCGAATTGTAATCCGACAAATCCATGTCGTAACGTTTCATGGCTATCCGCGCCATATTTCATTGGCAACTATTTCATGCCCACTTATATTCGTTTGGCGGTCATTTCACGCCCGTATAGCGAACTAGCGACTGTTTCACGCTTATTTACTTTAATTGGCACCGTTTCGCGCCCAATTAATTGTCCCTCTTTCAAGAAAATCCATTCCGTGAGCCCCTGGAATTCTTCCTCTCGCCAAAATTCTCCCCGTGCTTCCCCTTCGGGGACAAACACGCATAAAGATTCGGCGCGGCCAGCTTCCTTTCGCTCCGAAAGTCCGCTGAGCCACGTCATTTCATCCACCCATGCTATTATTCATGCTGTTAATATGTGGATCATTACGCGCGAGTGGAAATCATCCGAGAGGACTCTCCAGCCCTCTTGGCGGACATTTCAGACTCGTGCGTATTGTGAGATATTAGTGGAAGCGTTAAAACATCGCCCGTTAGCTTCGCGCGGACGCGGTCCGGCCAGCTAGTTCGAGCGCCGCCCGCGCGGCGGCGCGCGCATGCGCGTAAGGCGACTGCGCGCTACTACGGACTCCCTCTGCCGGCCGCCGCTCGAACCACCCATTCACCCTCGCCGAGAGGGGCCGATTCACCTCGGCGATGCTACTATTATGCGGGCCTCACCTGCGAAGCGTCTCCCCTGGGAACGTGGGTCCGAATTGTTTTTATAGGCGGGAAGATTAGTTCGTTCCCCTCCGGAGTGAAGACTAATGTTGGCATGCGCCTCTCATGACGGTAGACTATGAAGGCAAGGATTATCAGGGCGAGGGTTAGAATTGCATTCCATCCAACAGCTGTTCCGCCGAGCGGTTCAGTGTTTTCCGCGCGGAGAGACTCGAAATCTGTGTCGGGCAATTGAAGTTTAGGTTGCGTTAAATTTAAATGAGGTAGTTCGAGCGTCCAGCTTGGGTTTAAACAATCTTCGACTTTCTGGAATGTCGGCAAGGTGGAGGGCGATTTCGGATCTAAAACCATGGATTCTAGGTTGGACCAAATGGTGGGCAAGATATGAATTGTTTTCAAATTTTTTGATTGTCGATTGCACGGAAAGATTGGCGGAATTACTATTGATTTAGTGATTATTGCCTCACAGTCGCAGGGTAAGGCAATTTCCAACGCGCCCGGGCCCGAGAGGGTGGTATTGAGTAGTCTTCGAATGTATTTTTGACACGTCACGGCTATTGTCGGAGGCGGATTCGTAATTACATATTGTTCGTAAGCCACTTCGGATACAATAGTAGCGTTCCCTGGGGTACAGCGGAAAGTACAAGCGTCCGAAAGCTGTTCGGCCGTGCCTCCGCGGAACATACGCAAAGCGCACGCGGGGCCATGAATGGCGTCGGCGCTGTAACGAGGGATGTAGCATAGGCGATTACTCTCAGGGTTACAGTTCTTTGTGGCGGGCCCCGAAATGGTCCTCAATCTTTTGCCATCAACAGCCGCGTAGACGGTATCATGGAAGATTGCGCAGGTCTCTCCTTTCCACGCGAATGGAGTCGCATTTATTTCGTACAATAACCATCTTGCCCCGTCCTTGACAATGGGAATATTTACTGTAATTAACATTTCATCCTTAAACAAAACACAGTTTGTAACCTTAAGGGCTGCGATTTCCGTGGCTTTATCTACTGCCAACTGGTAACTATAGGCCTCTAATTTAGTCTTTAATTTATCCATGTCTGCTTGTAAATATTCCAAGGGGAATATTGTCATTGGTAATAAGTTATTTTGACAATGGTGCAAGGCCTCATTCTCCCGGAGTGTTAAAGTTAATTTCCCTTGGGCCGCAAGGCTTCCCGAGATCAAATGCATTAATGCTACAATCAATTGATGCAGTCCTTGAGTTTCGTTGGATATTTTCGCGAATTGAGCTTGAACCAATAAGCGAGTGGCGTTCAGATGCGTTTTAAAGTTTTCGAGTATCGTATCTATGTTTTGACTGTAATTTAGAATGCTCTCCCGCGCGTCTGACACATATGTGTGTTCTTCCGATATCAGGTTCCTCAAGCCCAGGAGTCTCCGATTAAAATTGCTTTGTGACTCTTCCACAGATTGTATATTTGACCTGGTCGCGACCCCGCAACACCAATGCAGGGCATCCCCCAGGAAATCTATCGATCTATCGGTGCGCGATAACTTCGTCACGACCGAATCTCCGAGAAAAATGGGTGGAATTGCGACTTCGTCGCCTAGCGCGTTCACACGCTGAAGAGTTCCTTGCAAATGATTTAACAGCTCGCATTCGAAGCCATTTGGGCAGGGCAGGGGCGGATCCGCCCTCCATTTAAAGCGATAAGTGAGGGGCATGACCGCCTCGTAGGCCAAAACTCGGGGCAGGGGCGTCCAATGCGCTCCCGCCACGACCCTTACGGTCTTAATGTCTGGATTCCCCGACTTGGTGTTTTGGGCGTGGAGAGACACAGGCGTAAATATTATTGTTACGCAGATGAGGACAATCGCTCTTATCTCCCCGGCGGCGGACTTCCCGGGGCTTATCTCCATGACGTGAAACTTTTAAAGGGCGGCCGTCTATTCTCGGCGACAGCTTATCTACGTTCGCGGAGGCGCTGCTTCGCCCGTTTCCCGTTCGTGCTTTCCGAGTTGCTCGGGCTTTCGGTCTCGTTAAAGAATAGTGATGGAAGAAAAATATGAATGAATGTAGGAATCGGAATGAAGGGAAAGGAAATGATTGGCAGGGGATGACGATAGGGAAGGATATGAATTTGATGATCTGCGTCACCTCCAAATGTTGATGATTTAGGCGGCAGGGGGTGGCGTCAGCACAGCAATCTAAAAGGAATGAAAACACTTTATGCAACAATAGCTACCTGAAAACCAGCTCAAGATCCCCATTGCTCATCTTGGGCTTCGCCCGGGTCTACGACAGAGGCGTCGTCCTCCGAATCGGAAGAGGTGTCCCCCTCCCTAAATCGCACCCACGAGTCGCCAATGGGGAATCCGCGCGGATTTCCCACCGACGCATACGGATGGAGCGGCAGGGTGTGTGGGTTTCCACCCCCGCGCTGTCCATCCCGGAAGCTCAGGGTGCTTCTCCCGAGGTCCAAGATGGCCCTCATACGGAAAAGCGCCCTTGTTCCTAGCACCATCTCGGCGTCCAGGAAATCTTCCGGGATGGCCGACACGCGGATGGTGCCCCCTCCCAGAGTAAGGTCGAGCCTGACCGGCCGGCGGGACGCCCACCCACGCACGGCCGGCAGCCTCTCTCGGGGGATCACGTCCGTCCGAACGGACGACTCCACGGTCGCCAACCCCACCTCAATGTTGGGGCAGTATGCGCCCCCTACCCTTCCCTCGATGAAGAAGGCTGGCACATAACGCCTCGGGCTCGTCCAGGCATGGGCCGCCATCGTTGTATTGCTGCTAAAAGGAAGATACTTACTTACTCGGGGAATGACCTCTTAAATAGTAAGGGGTCATTCTTGAAACGTGAATTACGTCGCGTTTACCGTTTTTGGTGGCGACTTCGTACGTCACGGGGCCTACTTGCCTCAGCACCGTATATGGTCCGTAATATTGGGCTAACAATTTCTCACTTTTTCCTACCCTCCGTGTAGGGGTGTATATTCGCACCGCGTCACCGGGCTGGAACGTGACGTCACGCCTGCCTTCGTCGTAACAAGCCACGTCCTTCGTTTGTCTTTCCTTTAAATTCGACAAGGCCGTCCGCCGCGCCTGCTCCCATCTCTGTCGTTCCACCGCCCATTTATTTTCGTTCCCTTGGGACAGCGCGACTTCCGCGGGTAATACGGCCTCCCTGGCGTGAACTAGGTAAAATGGCGAGTGCTGTAATGACCCTTGAATTCCCGTATTATACGCGAAGGTCACCTGTGGGAGAAATTCGTCCCAGTCTCTCTGATCCGTGCTTGTGAATGCCGATAACATTTGAGCGAGTGTTTTATTGAGACGCTCGGTCAATACGTTTGTCTGCGGATGATACGCCGTAGTAAAGGTACTGCTAACTCCCATGCTTTTCAGGAGGGAGGTCACTACTTCGGACTGAAATACCTTCCATCGATCCGTTAGCAGAGTGGACGGGCAGCCGTGACGGCATATTATTTGCTCCAACAGGAAGCGTGCCACTGGCTCCGCCTTCCCACTCGGGAGGGCCCTCGTTTCGGCGTATCTGGTGGCGTAATCCGTAGCCACGATAATCATTACGTTTCCGCGCCTTGTTCTCCGGAATTGTCCCAGGAGGACACAGCCCACACGCTCAAACGGGAGCCCAGGCGCTATGGGTTGTAAAAACCTACCTGGCTTGGTATTTGGCCCCTTCCTGCTCTGACAATCAGGGCAGGAGCGGACATATTTTTGGACGTCGGACTTCATCCCTAGCCAATAATATCGGGTTTTCAATTTATCATAGGTGCGCGCAAATCCTAGATGGCCCGATAGCACATCGTCGTGATGCGAATAGAAGATTTCCTTTTTTAGTTCCTTCGGGATGACTGTCAAGTATTCGCCCCCGCGAATTCCGGAATTTTTTCGTACCAAAACATCTCCTATTAGCTTATATCCCTTAACTGTCCGTTCTAGCTCGACGGGAGTCGAAGCCGGATCCTCCAGCGATTTAATGAGGGGCAATAGGGCAGGATCCTCTCTTTGTTTCGCTCCTAATTCTTCGTTGGAGAGGGCTAACAGCGGGATTTCGTCGGGTTCGTTCACGTCTCTGAGAGTGGGCTCGCCGACGGGATTTCTAGATAAGCAATCCGCGTCACAATGAGCCTTCCCCGGCTTGTGGTAAATCTCGTATTCGTATTCTTGGAGACGTAAGCTCCACCGAGCCAGGCGGCCGGAAACTTCCCTCACTGACCTTAGCCAAGACAAGGCGTGATGGTCGGAGTACACCCGGATTTTCTGGCCGTAAACATAATGGCGGAAGGTCGTCAGCCCCCATACGGCGGCTAGACACTCCTTCTCCGTGATAGCGTAATTAGCCTCGGCCTTCGTTAAAGTACGAGAGGCGTAGGCGACGGGACGCATGTCCTTGCTATCACTGCCCTGAAGGAGGATGGCTCCAATTCCGGTCCCACACGCGTCTACTCGAAGTTTAATTGGCAATGTCGGGTCAAAATGTCTTAACACGGGTGCGGAGGTTAGAGCGTCCTTGAGGGCCTGAAATGCGCTCTCTTCCTATTCTGTCCAACAAAATACCTTATCCTTTTTCGTTAATTCGTGCAGGGGTCGGGCTATTTTTGAGAATTTACAAATGAATTTACGATAGTAATTACATAGGCCGAGAAAGCTCTGAACTGCCTTTACTTTCGTCGGCGTGGGGAATTTCCGCACCGCGAGGAGTTTCTCGTCATCCGGCCGTATGCCGTCGGCGCCGACGATATGACCCAATATTTTTAGACAGGTATGCGCAATATGACACTTCGACGGTTTCAAGGTTAATCCCGCCTCCCGCAACTTGTGGAAGACCTCTCTCATATTGTCTATTAAATTAACAAACGTCTCGGCAAATACCACTATGTCGTCCAAATAAACGAGGGCCTTTTTCCATTTTAATTCCGCTAGTACGTTATCGGCTAACTTTTGAAAAGTAGCAGGGGCAGATGCGAGCCCAAAGCTCATTACGTTAAATTTAAATAATCCCTCGTTCGTTACAAAACTGCTCTTATCTTTATCTTCTTCGCGTAGGGGGATCTGCCAGTATCCCGAGAACATATCTAAACTCGTGAAATACTTGGCGTTTCCCAGATAACTCAATAGGTCGTCGATGACGGGCAGAGGGTAGACATCCTTCTTCGTCACCGCGTTCAATTTTCTATAATCCACACAAAATCGCACGGTACCGTCCTTTTTCTTAATTAACACAACTGGCGATGACCAAGCCGAGTTCGAGGGACTGATTATGTCTAGAGCTAACATCTGCTCGACTTGCTCTCGAATAATTTCCTTCTCCTTATGCGACACCCTGTACGGTCTTTGGTGAATCGGGGTCGCTTCCCCTGTCGGAATAGTGTGCTCTATCAAATGAGTCCGCCCTATTTCGGCGGGAGTCCACGCGAATATGTCCCGAAATTCGGCTAATAGCCCGTCGATCTTTGCTCGTTCTCGCCTGTCTAAATGTTGATTTATGTCAAGTTCCGTCGGTGGGTCGGGCGAGAAGTCGACTTCGCCCGCGGAACGGAAATTGATCTCTTCCTCTCCTTCGTATTCCGCTGTGGAGCCCGCCGTCGCCAGAGTGGTCCCTTCCCACACTCTTTGAGGCGTTCGCCGATGATTTTTAATCATGGCGACGAATTGATCCCCTCCCTGCGGGAATCGCACGCTCAGACCCCTCTTACGCAGGGCCTCGGAGGCCGTCAGCGGCTCCCCGCGCGCCTTCCGCGGGTCCTGCGGGACTAAGCAGCGGATTTCGCCTCGAGGAGGAATTATGATATCCTCCGGAGCGCAAATTTTACTTTGTCCCTTTCTACTCGTTTCTTCTCCTAATGTTATCTGATCTAATCCGTGTCCGTCTTCCCTCGACGTCTCGCCCTCGGCGTCGTTCCGGTGGGGGGTCGCTGCCTTAATTCCTATACGGGCCTCCCTATCGCCTAATCCAAACTTTATTACACCTGATTCTAGATCAATCACGGCATTTTCCTTCGTGAGAGAATCCATCCCTAATAAGAGCGGCCATTTTAAATCGGGTAAAATCATAACTTCCGCGTAAAAGGACCTACCTCCAATCGTGATTTCCACTTGAGTCACCCCTTCTACTTGTATGATTTTCCCATCTACTGCCTTTAACACTTGTGCCGTCGGTC
Source organism: Platycnemis pennipes (assembly GCA_933228895.1). NCBI lineage: Eukaryota > Metazoa > Arthropoda > Insecta > Odonata > Platycnemididae > Platycnemis > Platycnemis pennipes. The sequence goes on along the minus strand of OW121858.1, from coordinate 16,876,675 downwards.
TAACGGGCCGACGCACCATATCTGGTCGGATTACTGAAATCCCAGACCCCGTATCGATAATTATATCCTGACTAGGCAAGTCTTCCACTTGTCCCGTAATTATTAGGAGGCCCCTTCGACCTGGAGTCCCCACGAACGTCGCCTCCCCATTTACGTTCGCGAAAAGACGTTTCCCGCCGGCCTCGACCCCCGAGGGGTCGCCGGCCCCCTTGTGCGATTTGGGCACACTGCCGCTATGTGCCCCTGGCCTCTACATTCGTAACAAATGGGTCTGCCGTCCGTCGTGCGAGACGGCTCGTCGTACGGCGGCCGCCGGGGCGCCCGCTGTCCCCCTTCGTTTCTGGGCGTGGCCGGAGGTCGGCCCTCCATCGGGCTCGACCGTGGCCTTTCGGGGACGAAGCTTCGCCCGGGCGTTCGAATTTTCTCCAATTCGGCCCTAAGCCGCGAGACTTCCCTTTCTAATCTATCCGTAGGCACGCTCTCGCGAGGGCGGGGCTTTGGGGTCGTTCTCTCTTGAACGGTTTCGGCCACTAACGCCGCGGCTTCTTGGAGTTTGATGCACTCTAACAGTTCGTCGCAATTTTTTGGTTTCATCGGCAAAACTGTTCGGACTAAACTAGGGCGGAGCCCTTTCATTACGTGCCGAATCTTTTCGGCCTCCTCCATCATCGGCGATACCTCCTTACACAGGGCCCTTACATCATAAAAGTAACTTTCAGAGGTCTCAAAAGGGCCTTGCACCCTTTCCCTTAATCTATGCGCTTTCAATTCCTCGCTCATCGTCCCCTTGAACGCCATCTTAAAGGCGTTCGCTAATTGTTCCCATGAGCCGGCCACCGCCCCACTCCCCTGGTCGTAAGCGTCTAGCGCTTGCAACCATTGGTAAGCCGTGCCCTCCAAAAAGCACGGAAAGAGACGCATTTTCGTCTCGTCGTTCCACCCGTTTGCCACGGCAATTTTATTAAAGTGCGAAAGATAGTGCACCGGATCTTCCGCGGGATGCCCCTTAAAAACGGGGGGCGTCAGCGGTGAACCCTGAACGCGCAGGGGGCGATCCCCCACGGGAGAAAAACCCGCGGACCGGCCTCCAGGGCTAGCCTCGACCCGCGAGGCTTCGCCCATCTCTAAAGATTCTGCGGCCTTGTCCGTCATTTCTGGTTCCGGGGTGATAGGCGGGGGCTGGTCTGAATCTTCTTCTATACTAGTCACACTGACAGGCCGACTCGTCGGCTTAATTGCAACGTGATACACGGGTCTTTTACCTTGCAAACGGGCGCTAACTCTAACGTGGGGGGAACCTCGACTCATGACACAATGACCTCTGAAAGAAAAACCCTAACATCTAATCTCGTTTACAGGAGGAGACATCGCAAAATACACAAAACGCCAGCATGCAAAAAACATACGAAAATAACACAATCGAAAAGAATAACACAAAATGCACTCACAAAAAGACACAACTCGACGGAAGAATAATCATAATCGTCAATAACCAACATGACTTAATCTAACTTATTGCTAATATGCATCGTAAGGACGCGCAGCAGCGTTTGATTTTGGAAAACTCAAAATATACCCGGAGACGCTTCCACCAAAGATGTCGTGTCCCAAAGGGGGCCACAGGGGGTTCGTAACTCAGAATGGGACCGTTGCGGGTAGGTTGAGTCTTCCAGAATCAAAACACCACTCATTCTAAGTGAAATCCATTTATTCAACACTTAAGGACTAAGGCTTACATGTCGAAGGCTTGAGTAGCTTGAGCTTGAGTGAAGAGTAGCGGAATTGGACTCTGGTGCGCGGAGATGGAGTCGGATGGCGGCTAGGTGCTCGGTGGTTCTTCGGGCAGCGTAACGACGTGGACACGAGTTCAGATCGAATGCAAGAGAGAGCGGGAGCCGATCGCGTCCCTTGTTTATATAGGGTCAGGTGCCAACGCCCTACAATGTTCTGGAAAATTCCTAAGTTTCGTCAGAGGGATGGCTTGGTCTCTGCCCCCCTTCCCCAGACCTGAGATCATCCCATCCTGTTTACTTCCCACGGAATTCATAATTACGCATTCCCGGCTTGCATGTGCAACCTGTGGTTAGGCTTCCCGGATGGGCCGCTGTCGGATTGCAAGATACTTCCCTTGGGGTCGTTAATTCCTGTCTTAATATTTTATGCCGTGATAGTATCTCTATGGAAAAATAGGAAAGTCAAGGGACCGAGAGTAATTCCCTTCTTAAGAATTGGGACAAGGGGCCGAGAGTAATACCCTTCCTTATAATTGGGCAGTGATGGTCTTTCTATGGAAGGGTGGGAGAGTCAAGGGGCAAGTTAATTATCGGGCAGTGATGGTCTCTCTATGGAAGAAAATTAGGGGGCGGCAGGCTAGCCCATCCGCTCAAGACACATCCGCTAGGGTCGCGACAATATGTTTTCGTCCTCCGTATTCAATTTTAATGGATCCATAACATATTACAAGAGTGTTATCTATGTTAAATATTAAATAAGGGCTGTTGGAACTGCAGCTAGAGTTATCACTAATTTTTCATTGTAGGAAGGATTACTATCTCCTACTCTTTTTCCTGTCTTATGCCCATCAATGTCACAGTTCTTGACATGTAACTAAGACGAAGACTGATGTGAATGCAAGTCATGGCTTTCTCCTCCAATCTCTCTTTTACCGAATGAAGTAGGCGTACAAGCTTTGAGACGAATTGTAACAGGTTTTATTCTCAGGATGATGTTCAGAGAATGGTCACTCAGAGCATTTAGTGTTGATATGTTCTGATTATTTATGAAAAAATTGCTGATGGATGTTTCTACTCCAAATAAACAGTAAGAAGTACTATATTCATCAGAACCATCACTCATATCATAGCACCGTGGTACATATACAGAATCATTTCAGTTGTTTCATCGCATGGCTGAGACAATTCTTTAAACAATTATCAATCCTTTCAGTGCCATGTTGTAAATTATACGTATGGTGTAGATGGCACAGGAATACTGCAAAAGAATAGTGCATTTCAAATATTAACTATCAATAACCCCGCACGGGGGGAAGAGAAAAATCTCTTCCTAAGGGGAGTACCGCACCCACGGACCAGAGCAAACCGAGGACACTAACTCGTGAAAAAACCGACATTGCGATTAGACAGTTCCGGACAGTATGTGAGTCTACTGTGCTGAGTACACCCACGACATTTGGCCAACTGACTCCCCCGCGTGTTTGCCGTGTGTGGAGACCCGTAAGGTGGGGAAAGAGGATCCTGGAGGTTGAGCTACCCGGTCTGGATGGGGGTCGGATCCTCTGAAAGCTGAGTTTCAACACCCGCTTTTACCTTGGACTTCACTGAAACGGGAGGTCAGGGAGTAGCCGCCTCTGATCAATCGCTAGGTTTTTCGTATTGGCGTTCATCAGGCGAGTGCGGACCGCATGGGGGTCTGGCGGAATGGCGTAGAAGGCGCGTGGGGTTAGAGGACCCACGTAGCCAGAGACCAACCCAGAAGCAGAAAACCATGCAAGAAGTGCTATATCCTCCCGGTTTGCGGTGTGGCGCCCCAAATGTGTGGCTCCGTGGTGGGTGGGGAGCCAAGGGGATGAATTGGATAGTATACAAGGTGAACGATACACTCCCTCCAAATAAAAGTTCCCGTGCCAATGTGAGCGGGTGAGATATATGGTTAGTCCCTGATGAGGGTGGTTTCAAATACGTAACTGTGAAATGTGTAAAAGAAGGCGAACGCGTAACTTAGGCTTCACCTTTCCTAATCATTAAGTGATTAGTCACATAGTATCCGATGGAGTGGAATATATGAAGAAATTAAGAATTGGCATAATTATGATCTAAGCAAAAACAGAAAATCAAAGTGCAAAACTATTACGAATTAAGAATGTCGGAAATATTCAAGTCGATGTTTTTTCGCATAAGACACTTCATGACATAGTCCAAGAGGAGCATATTTAATTTTTTTTCAAAAACACAGATTCTCTTCCCAGGAATTGTTTTGGAATTCCATTATTTCCTCCCCCGTCAGTTTCAGGTATTTTGGGAGGAGGATTTTCCTCCTCACTCCTCAAATATAATTTCCGCCACCAACGTTCTGCCATATCCCGTCTCGGTGGACTCGATTCTTTCGACAATGTATTTTTCCCCCTCCACCATCTCCTCCCTCTTGAGAAAGAGGGCACCTTTTTGTACCGTCATCAGCGTTGCCTTAATGGACATATGAAAGAAATAGTATTCATTTTAAATATGATTCATATATAAAAATAGCACCGGAGAGATTTAACTCTCTGTACATCCAACGCTGATTAATCTGACAAATATGGAATCTGCCCTTCTTCCGCTGTACCACGGTACGCAGTCATGGCCATTCCTTGCTTTGCGTACTATGACGTCTCCATCCATATCGTCTGAACGGAGGGTGGGAATATCACATCTTCTGTTACAAAATTCTAATTGGTGAAGTGTAAACAAGCTCCGGAAAAAAACAATTCCCACACCAAAACTAATTATCCTGAATGAGGCGTATTGGATCAAGTGTGAGTAAACATTTCTGAATTTCCGTAAAAGAATGCTTGCAAAAGCGATGTTGAAATTCACTCGCACTTTTACATAGTCTTAACGTTTTACAGAAACAATAAAAACGTATATCTTCAAACATCCCGTTCGCCAGTTTATGCTGCATGTACGACACATCGAAATGATATGGATGTCTGCAGCGAACGGTATCAATAATCTCCATATGCAAAAAACCGACATAATGTAAATTTAAATATTCTGCGAATGTGAAGCTTCTCCGAAAGGCTATTTGTCTCATTTAGAACCCTTACATAGCTGTTAGTGGCCGGGAACTTATGTATCGTACTATATCCCGTATAATCCACAGTGAACGTGTCCACTCGTTGGGGCTCTGTGGGTGGGTGGGCTTCCTTTGGACAGGTGGTGGCAGGCCTTCCTGGGAGTGAAAAACTTGCCACCGAGACCCTGGCGGAGCTCTTGGGGGCCATTGCACGCTCTCCCCTTCTTCTTGTGACGGGCGTGTGTAACTCAGAACCACGTTCTCACCCTCTCGCTCTTTCCGTCTGTCTCGCCATTAGGTGGTAGTTGGTAGGCTTATAAGAGGTCACCATCAATACTGGATGAATCAGTTCCCCGCCATTTTTAGCTAAATGGTTAAAAGAAGAAATATAAGACATTCGTACATTTCCCCAGGGTCTAAATTATCCATTATGTAGATCTCCCGCTACTCTTCTGCTATGATCACATAAAATATGTTTTCGTCCTTGGTATTCAATTTTAATGGCTCCATCACATATTACTAGAGTTTAATCATTGTTGAATATTAAATCAGGGCTGTTGGAATTGCAGCTCTAGTTATCACTAATTTTTCATGGTAGGAAGGATTACTATCTATTACTCTTTTTCCTGTCTTAAGCCCATCAATGTCACAGTTATTGACATGTAACTAAGACGAAGACAGATGTGAATGCAAGTCATAGCTTTCCCCTTCAATTTCTCTTTTACCTAATGAAGTGGGCGCACAAGCCTTGAGGCGAATTATAGCCGGTTTTTTTTCTCAGGGTGATATTCAGAGAAAGGTCACTCAGAGCATTTAGTTTTGATATGTTCTGGTTATTTATGAAAAAATTGCCGTTGGATGTTTCTACTCCAAAAAAACAGCAACAAGTACTAAATTCATCAGAACCATCACTCATATCATAGCACCCTGGTACATATACAGAATCATTTCAGTTGTTGCATGATATGGTTGAGATAATTCTTTAAACAACTATCAATCCTTTCTGAATCATCTTGTAAGTAAAACAGATGATGTAGATTGCGCAGGAATAATGCAAAACAGTAGTGCAATTCAAATATTACCTATCAATAACCCCGCACGGGGGGGAGAGGATAATCTCATCCTAAGGGGAGTAGCGCCCCCACGGACCCGAGCCCACCGAGGAGACTAACTCGTGAAAAAACCCACAGTGCGATTAGGCAGTTCCGGACAGTATGTGAGGTACTGTGCTGAGTACACCCACGACCTCTGGCCAACTGACTCACCCGCGTGTTTGCCATGTGTGGAGACCCGTAAGGTGGGGAAAAAGGATCCTGGAGGTTGAGCTACCCGGTCTGGAAGGGGGTCGAATTCTCTGAAAGCTGAGTTCCAACACACCGCTTTTATCTTGGACTCCACTGAAACGGAAGGTCAGGGAGTAACAGCCTCTGATAAATCGGAAAGCTCTTTCGTATTGGAGTTCAGCAGGTGAGTGCTGACAGCATAGAGGTCTGGCGGAACGGTTTAGAAGGCGCGTTGGTTTAGAGGACCCACGCAGCCAGAGACCAACCCAGAAGCAGAAAACCATGCAGGAAGTGCTATATCCTCCCGGTTTGCGTTGAGGCGCCCCAAATTTGTGGCTCCGTGGTGGGTGGGGAGCCAAGGGGTTGAATTGGATAGTATACAAGGTAAACGATACAGTCCCTCCAAATAAAAGATCCCGCGCCAATGTGAGCGGGGGAGAATTCGGTTAGTTCCCAATGAGGGTGGTTTCAAATACGTAACTGTGAAATGTGTAAAAGAAGGCGAACGCGTAACTTAGGCTTCACCTTTCCTAATCATTAAGTGATTAGTCACATAGTATCCGATGGAGTGGAATATATGAAGAAATTAAGAATTGGCATAATTATGATCTAAGCAAAAACAGAAAATCAAAGTGCAAAATTATTACGAATTAAGAATGTCGGAAATATTCAAGTCGATGTATTTTCGCATAAGACACTTCATGACATAGTCCAAGAGGAGCATATTTAATTTTTTTTCAAAAACACAGATTCTCTTCCCAGGAATTGTTATGGAATTACATTTTTTTGCTCCCCAGTCAGTTTCAGGTATTTCGGGGGGAGGATTTTCCTCCTCACTCCTCAAATATAATTTCCGCCACCAACGTTCCGCCATAAGGCGTCTTGGTGGACTCGATTCTTTCCACAATGTAGATTTCCCCCTCCACCATCTCCTCCCTCTTGAGAAAGAGGGCGCCATTTTGGACCGTCATCAGCGTTGCCATAATGGACATCTGAAAGAAATGGTATTGATTATAAATATGATTCATATATAAAAATAGTAATGGAGAGATTTAGCTCTCTGTATATCCAATGCTGATTAATCTGTCAAATATGGAGTTTGCCCTTCTTCCACTGTACCACTGTACACAATCATGGCTTTTCCTTGCTTCGCATACTATGGCGTCTCCATCCATATCGTCTAAGTGGAGGGTGGGAATAACACATCTTCTGTTACAAAATTCTAATTGGTAAAGTTTAAAGCAGCTCCGAGTAAGACAATTCCCACACCAAAACTGATTATCCTGAATGAGGCGTATTGCATCAAGTGTGAGTAATAACTTCCTAATCATCCCGTTCGCCAGTTTATGCTGCATGTACGACAGATCGAAATGATTTGGATGTCTGCAGCGAACGGTATCAATAATCTCCACATGCAAAAATCCAACATCATGTAAATTGAAATATTCTGCGAATGGGAAGCTTTTCCGAAAGACTATTTGTCTCACTTAGAACCCTTAAACAGCTCTAAGTGGCAGGGAACTTATGCATCACACTATATCCCGTATAATCGCCAGTGAACGTGTCCACTCGTTGGGGGTCTGTGGCTGGGGGCCTTCCTTTGGACAGATGTGGGCAGGCCTTCCTGGGAGTGAACCGCTTGCCACCGAGACGCGGGTATAGCTCTTGGGGGGGCATTGCACGCTCTCTAAATTCATCAGAACCATCAGTCATATCATAGCACCGTGGTACATATACAGAATCATTTCAGTTGTTGCATCGGATGGCTGAGATAATTCTTTAACAAATTATCAATCCTTTCAGTACCATCTTATGAATGATACAGATGGTGTAAATTGCGCAGGAATACTGCAAAAGAGTAGTGTATTTCAAAAATTAACTGTCAATAACCCCGCACGGGGGGATGAGGGAGTTCTTTCTAAGGGGAGTAGCGCCCCAACGGACCCGAGCCCACCGAGGAGACTAACTCGTGAAAAACCCCACAGTGCGCTTAGGCAGTTCCGGACAGTATGTGAGTCTACTGTGCTGAGTACTCCCACGACCTCTGGCCATCTGACTCACCCGCGTGTTTGCTGTGTGTGGAGACCCATAACTTAGGGATAGAGTATCCTTGAGGTTGAGCTATCCGGTCTGGATGGGGGTTGGATCCTCTGAAAGCTGAGTTCCCACACCCGCTTTTACCTAGGACTCCACTGAAACGGGAGGTCAGGGAGTAGCCGCCTCTGATCAATCGGCCAGCTGTTTCGTATTGGAGTTCAGCAGGTGAGTGCGGACAGCATGGAGGTCTGGCGGAAGGGCGTAGAAGACACGTGGGTTTAGAGGACCCACGTAGCCAGAGACCAACCCAGAAGCAGAAAACCATGCAAGAAGTGCTATATCCTCCCGGTTTGCGTCGTGGCGTCCCAAACGTGTGGCTGCGTGGTGGATTGGGAATTAATATTGAATGAATTATTTCTAGAGGAAGTGATTCCTCTTCACTCCCATAAATATTATCTCTTCTACCATGGATGACCATATCGCGTCTCGATGGACACTATATGTTCCACCATCTCCTCCCTCTTCAGGAAGAGGGCACCATTCTGGGCATCAACAGCGATGCCTTGATAACAAATCTGAAAGAAATAGTATTGATTATAAATATGATTCATATATAAAAATAACGTCGGAAAGATTTAACTCACTGTATATAAAACGCTGATTAATCTGTCAAATATGGAGTCTTCCCTTCTTCCACTGTACCACTGTACGCAGTCATAGATTTCCTTGCTTCGCGTACTACGACGTCTCCATCCATATCGTCTAAGTGGAGGGTGGGAATATCACATCTTGTGACAAAATTCTAATTGCTGATGATTAAACAAGCTCCGGGTAAAACAATTCCCGCACCAAAACTGATTATCCTGAATGATGCCTATTGCATCATGTGTGAGTAAACATTTCCTTATGTATGAATCTTTGAATTGATACGGATGACTACCGTTAAGGTTATCAATAATTTCCACATGCAAAAAACCAACATAATGTAAATTGAAATATTGCGCTAATGTTAAGCTTTACCGAAAGACTATTTGTCTCATTAAGAACCCTTCCACAGCTCGGAGTGGCAGGGAACTGATGCAACGAACTATCCCGTATCCGACCTCCAGGTGAACGTGTCCCCTCATTGGGACTCTGTGGCTGAGGGGGCTACCTTTGGAGAGGTGCGGACAGGCCTTCCTGGGAGTGAACCGTTGCCACCAAAACGCCGGCGGAGCTCTTGGGGGGCATTTGCACGCTGTCCGCTCTCTTTCATATGAGGGGCGTGGCTAACCTAGACCCACGTTCTAACCTTCTCGCTCTTTCCGTCTGTATTGCCAATTTTGTGACTTAAATGTCTAAAAGGACTTACTTTCTTTTCTAAATTTATCATGGCCCTACTACGTACAGGTATCAGTGGGGGGCATATTTTTCGATATTCCATTTTCCCTCTTATCACTATTTTTTAACTTTTCTCAACCTAGTATTGTGGGGGTAGGCTGTTTTTCTACTGCGACCAGTACTACTGCACCCTGGTACATATACAGAATCATTTCAGTTGTTGCGTGGAATGGCTGAATTCGTTTTAGGAACTGAATTGTTTGCGAATCAATACAATGATATGCGCAACTGTATAAACTGCACAGGAATACATTGCAAAAGAATAGTGCATTTCAAAAATAAACTATCAATAACCCCGCACGGGGGGAAGAGGATGATCGCTTCCTAAGGAGAGTAGTGTTCTTACCGACCCGAACCCTCCGAGGAGACAACCTCGTGAAAAAACCCCCTGTGCGATGGGGCAGTTCGGTACAGTATGTGAGTCTACTGTGCTGAGTACAGCCACAACATCTGGCCAACTGACTCACCCGCGTGTTTGCCGTGCGTAGAGACCCGTAAGGTGGGGAAAGAGGATCCTGGTGGTTGAGCTTCCCGGTCTGGATGGCGGTCGGATCCTCTGAAAGCCGAGTTGCAACATACCACTTTGGCCATGGATTCCACCGAAACGGGAGGTCAGGGAGTAGCTACCTCTGAAAATCGGCTAGCTGTTTCGTATTGGCGTTCAGCAGGCGAGACCGGATGGCATGGGGTTCCGGCAGAAGGGCGTTGAAGGCACGAGGGTTTGGAGGACCCACGGATCCAGAGACCAACCCAGAAGCAGAAAACCATGCAAGAAGTGCTATATCCCTCGGTCAGCCCTGGCGAACAACCCGGTTTGCGTCGTGGCGTCCCATATGTGTGTCTACGTGGTAGATCGAGAATTATTATTAATGAATTATTTTGAGAGGAAGTGCTTCCTCTTCACTCCCATAAATATTATCTCTGCTTCCATGGATGACCGTATCGCGTCTCGATGGACTCTATACGTTCCACCATATCCACCCTCTTCAGGAAGAGGGTACCATTCTGGGCATCAACAGCGATGCCTTGATAACACATCTCAAAGAAATAGTATTGATTATAAGTATGATTCATATATAAAAATAACCTCGGAGAGATTTAACTCAATGTATATAAAACTCTGATTAATCTGTCAAATATGGAGTCTTCCCTTCTTCCACTGTACCAATGTACGCAGTTATAGATTTCCTTGCTTCGCGTACTACGACGTCTCCATCCATATCGTCTACGTGGAGGATGGGAATATCACATCTTGTTAAAAATTCTAATTGCTGAAGTTTAAACAAGGTTCCGGTAGAACAATTCCCTCACCAAAACTGGTTATCTTGAATGAGGCGTATTGCATCATGTGTGAGTAAACATTTCCTAATTTCCGTAACAAATGGTTGCAAAATCGATGTTGAATTTCACATGCACTTTCACATAGTCTTAACTTTATCCACAAACAATTAAAGCATAGATTTTCAAACATCCCGTTCGCCAGTTTATGCTGCATGTATGACTCTTTGAATTGATACGGATGACTACCGTTAAGGTTATCAATAATTTCCACATGCAAAAAACCGACATATTGTAAATTGAAATATTGCGCTAATGTTAAGCTTTACCGAAAGACTATTTGTCTCATTAAGAACCCTTCCACAGCTCGGAGTGGCAGGGAACTGATGCAACTAACTGTCCCGTAACCGACCTCCAGGTGAACGTGTCCCCTCATTGGGACTCTGTGGCTGAGGGGGCTACCTTTGGAGAGGTGCGGACAGGCCTTCCTGGGACTGAACCATTGCCACCGAGACGCGGGCGGATCTCTTGAGGGGCCTTTGCACGCTGTCCGCTCTCTTTCTTATGAGGGGCGTGGCTAACCTAGACCCACGTTCTAACCTTCTCGCTCTTTCCGTCTGTATTGCCAATTTTGTGACTTAAAAGTCTAAAAGTACTTACTTTTTTTTCTAAATTTATCATGGCCCTACTACGTACAGGTATCAGTGGGGGGCATATTTTTCGATATTCCATTTTCCCTCTTATCACTATTTTTTAACTTTTCTCACACCTAGTATTGCGGGGTTAGGCTGTTTTCCTACTGCGACCAGTACTACTGCTCTCTCACCCGTTCTCACCCTCTCGTACTTTCCTTTCTATCTCGCCATAAGGTGTTAGTTAGTAGGCATCTGCGAGGTCCCCATCAAAACTGGATAAATCATTTCCCTGCCATTTTAGCGAAATTGTTAAAAGAAGAAATAAAAGATATACCTCATTTTCCGCACTGTGTAAATCATTCTTTATTTAGATCTGCAGCTATTCTCCTACTATTATCACAAAATATGTTTTAGTCCTTGGTGTTCAATTATAATGGCTCCATCACATATTACTAGAGTGTTATCATTGTTGAATATTAAATAAGAGCTGTTGGAACTGCAGCTCTAGATATCACTAATTTTTCATGGTAGGAAGGATTACTATATATTACACTTTTTTCTGTCTTAAGCCCATCAATGTCACAGTTCTTGACATCTAACTAAGACGAAGACAGATGTGAATGCAGTTCCTGGCTTTCTCCTCCAATCTCTCTTTTGCCTAATGATGTACGCGCACAAGCATTGAGACGAATTATAGCAGGTTTTTATTCTTTCAAGTGCACAGTCCAAGAGGAGCATATTTAATTTTTTTTCCTACACCGATTCTCTTCCCAGGAATTGTTATGGAATTCCATTATTCCATTATTAAGTGATTAGTCACATAGTATCCGATGGAGTGGAATATATCAAGAAATTAAGAATTGGCATAATTATGATCTAAGAAAAAACAGAAAATCAAAGTGCAAAATTATTACGAATTAAGAATGTCGGTAATATTCAAGTCGATGTGATTTCGCATTCACACTTCCTGACACAGTCCAAGAGGAGCATATTTCATTTTTTTTCAAAAACACAGATTCTCTTCCCAGGAATTGTTTTGGAATTCCATTATTTCCTCCCCCGTCAGTTTCAGGTATTTTGGGAGGAGGATTTTCCTCCTCACTCCTCAAATATAATTTCCGCCACCAACGTTCTGCCATATCGCGTCTCGGTGGACTCGATTCTTTCGACAATGTATTTTTCCCCCTCCACCATTTCCTCCCTCATAAGAAAGAGTGCACCTTTTTGTACCGTCATCAGCGTTGCCTTAATGGACATATGAAAGAAATAGTATTGATTATAAATATGATTCATATATAAAAATAGCAGCGGAGAGATTTAACTCTCTGTACATCCAACGCTGATTAATCTGACAAATATGGAATCTGCCCTTCTTCCGCTGTACCACGGTACGCAGTCATGGCCATTCCTTGCGTTGCGTACTATGACGTCTCCATCCATATCGTCTGAACGGAGGGTGGGAATATCACATCTTCTGTTACAAAATTCTAATTGGTGAAGTGTTAACAAGCTCCGGAAAAAAACAATTCCCACACCAAAACTGATTATCCTGAATGAGGCGTATTGGATCAAGTGTGAGTAAACATTTCTGAATTTCCGTAAAAGAATGCTTGCAAAAGCGATGTTGAAATTCACTCGCACTTTTACATAGTCTTAACGTTTTACAGAAACAATAAAAACGTATATCTTCAAACATCCCGTTCGCCAGTTTATGCTGCATGTACGACACATCGAAATGATATGGATGTCTTCAGCGAACGGTATCAATAATCTCCACATACAAAAAACCTAAATCAATGTAAAGTGAAATATTCTGCGAATGAGAAGCTTCTCCGAAAGACTATTTGTCTCATTTAGAACCCTTACACAGCTCTAAGTGGCAGGGAACTTATGCATCACACTATATCCCGTATAATCGCCAGTGAACGTGTCCACTCGTTGGGGGTCTGTGGCTGGGGGCCTTCCTTTGGACAGATGTGGGCAGGCCTTCCTGGGAGTGAACCGCTTGCCACCGAGACGCGGGTGGAGCTCTTGGGGGGGCATTGCACGCTCTCTAAATTCATCAGAACCATCAGTCATATCATAGCGCCGTGGTACATATACAGAATCATTTCAGTTGTTGCATCGGATGGCTGAGATAATTCTTTAACAAATTATCAATCCTTTCAGTACGATCTTATGGATGATACAGATGGTGTAAATTGCGCGGGAATACTGCAAAAGAATAGTGTATTTCAAAAATTAACTGTCAATAACCCCGCACGGGGGGATGAGGGAGTTCTTTCTAAGGGGAGTAGCGCCCCAACGGACCCGAGCCCACCGAGGAGACTAACTCGTGAAAAAACCCACAGTGCGATTAGGCTGTTCCGGACAGTATGTGAGTCTACTGTGCTGAGTACAGCCACGACATCTGGCCAACTGACTCACCCGCGTGTTTGCCGTGTGTGGAGACCCGTAAGTTGGGGATAGAGTATCCTGGAGGTTGAGCTATCGGGTCTGGATGGGGGTCGGATCCTCTGAAAGCTGAGTTCCAACACACCGCTTTTACCTTGGACTCCACTGAAACGGGAGGTCAGGGAGTAGCCGCGTCTGATCAATCGCTAGGTTTTTCGTATTTGCGTTCAGCAGGCAAGTGCGGACAGCATGGAGGTCTGGCGGAATGGCGTAGAAGACGCGTGGGTTTAGAGGACCCACGTAGCCAGAGACCAACCCAGAAGCAGAAAACCATGCAGGAAGTGCTATATCCTGCCGGTTTGCGGTGTGGCGCCCCAAATGTGTGGCTCCGTGGTGGGTGGGGAGCCAAGGGGATGAATTGGATAGTATACAAGGTGAACGATACACTCCCTCCAAATAAAAGATCCCGTGCCAATGTGAGCGGGGGAGATATAAGGTTAGTCCCCGATGAGGGTGGTTTCAAATACGTAACTGTGAAATGTGTAAAGGAAGGCGAACGCGTAACTTAGGATTCACCTTTCCTAATCATGAAGTGATTAGTTAAATAGTATCCGATGGAGTGGAATATATGAAGAAATTACGAATTGGCATAATGATGATCCAAACAAAAACAGAAAATCAAAGTGCAAAATTATTACGAATTAAGAATGTCGGAAATATTCAAGTCGAGGTTTTCTCACATAAGACATTTCCAGACATATTCCAAGGGGAGCATATTTCCATTTTTTTCAAATACAGATATCCCCCAGGAATTGTTATTGAATTTTAGATTCTCCTCCCCCGTCAGTTTCAAGTATTCGGGCGGAATATTTTCCTCCTCACTCCCTCAAATTTAGTTCGACCACCAACGTTCTGCCATATCGCGTCTCCATTGACTCGATTCTTTCCACCACGTAGATTTCCTCCTTCACCATCTCCTCCCTGTTAAGGAAGAGGGCGCCATTCTGGGCTGACATAAGTGTTGCCTTGATGGACATCTGAAAGAAATAGTATTGATTATAAATATGAATCAGATATAAAAAGAGCATCGGAGAGATTTAACTCACTGTATATAAAACGCTGATTAATCTGTCAAACATGGAGTCTGCCCTTCTTCCACTGTACCACTGTACACAGTCATGGTTTTTCCTTGCTTCGCATACTATGACGTCTCCATCCATATCGTCTAATTGGAGGGTGGGAATATCACATCGCCTGCTACAATATTCTCATTGGTGAAGTTTAAAAAAGCTCTGGATTAAAGCAATTCTCACACCAAAACTGATTATCCTGAATAAGGCGTATAGCATCATGTGTGAGTAAACATTTCTTAATTTCCGTAAAAGAATGCTTGCAAAAGCGATGTTGAAATTCACTCGAACTTCACATTGTTTTAACGTTCTACAGAAACAATTAAAGCAAAAACTTTCAAACATCCCGTTCACCAGTTTATGCTGCGTGTACGTCACATCGAAATGATATGGATGTCTACCGCGAACGGTATCAATAATTTCCACATGCAAAAAACCGACATAATATAAATTGAAATATTCTACGAATGTGAAGCCTTTCCGAAAGACTAGTTGTTTCATTAAGAACCCCTACACAGCTTGAAGTGGCAGGGAACTGATGCATCACACTCTATCTCGTATTCGACCCCCAGGAGAACTTCTTTTCTCGGTGGGGCAATGTGGCTACCATTGGAGAGGTGGGGCAGACCTTCCTGGGAGTGAACCGCTTGCCACCGAGACGCGGGCGGAGCTCTTGGGGGGCCATTGCACGCTCTCCCCTCTTTCTTGTGAGGGGCGTGACTAACTCAGACCCACGTTCTCACCCTCTCGCTCTTTCCGTCTGTCTCGCCATATCTGGTATTTGGTAGGCTTCTGCGAGGTCCCCATCTGTTCTGAAAACTGGATAAATCAATTCCCTGCCATTTTTAGCGAAATGGTTAAAAGGAGAAATAAAAGACATACCTCCATTTCCTCATTGTCTATGTTATTCATTGTTTTGATCTCCAGCTAATCTCCTACTTTGAAAACATAAAATATTTTTTAGTCCTTGGTATTCAATTTTAATGGCCCCATCACATAATACAAGAGTGTTATCATTGTTCAATATTGAATAACAGCTGTCTGTTTCCTTTCTGTCCCTGTGTAAAAAATTACTAAAGTATTTATAAGAATTCCTATGTTCAAACACAAAACGAATACTTAAACTATACCTAAATGAACGTTCACTCCACACCTATGTTTGGTATAACACACGATTGGCGTCACTGTGCGCTTGGCACATTACTCCGCCCGCGAAAGAACAGGACGTGTTCGAGAGACGAGAGGACGACAGGATGCAGTTCCATTGACGGAGAATGTCTCCGTCATTAACGATACAAGCAACGGACACGAGAGATGGACACTCGCAGGAAGAACAGCTTCACAGGAAGCTCACCTGTTCTGAATTTCTTTTTGGGGCTTACGTGAGCATAGCAGTCAAGGCGAGGCGTTTGCGGATGACTCGTCACACCGCTTGCGGTGGACACCTTCTTATTCGGCCTCGACCCACACGGATCGCCTTTTATGTCGATGAGGACTGCAGGTCCACTCCAATGGTTCACGGCCGATATCAAATTCACGCCCACCAATTCTTATCACTTCTCGTGGCAAGATTTCCAGTCGTCTGTTGTCTTTTTCTGCGTCTCACTATCTCGGCCACCTTTCTGACCGACCGCACACCCTCAACCCCCTTGATATATCTCGCCAGAACAACATTTGACACACGAAAATCATACGCACGGACACACACGCCTATATGGGAGTCTCGAGCAAACACTTCGACTCCAATGCGCGGGAACAAAAATACGCAAAGAGAAACCGCCATACTCATCATATCATAGTGACGAAAATAATTTCGTTACACTATGGATATCTAAATGCGATCAAAATATATCTATTGATAGATGATCTACAAATAGACATCTATAGTATGTATTGTAGATATCTAAAAATGTTATCAAGTGTTTAAAATACAATTAGGCAATCATTCATTGTGTAAAACGCTCGCAAACATTCCTTATTAAAGGAATATCATCCATCTCACCTTCTGAGTATATCTTTACAATATCTAAAAATGTCTACCGATAGATGCTCTAAAATAGACATCTATTGTATGTATTATAGACTTCTAAAAATGTTATCAAGTTTTTAGTATACCATTTTGCTATCATTCACCATGTAAAAACCTCACAAATAATCCTTATTAAAGGAATATCATCCATCTCACCTTCTGAGCATATCTATTTTATATCTAAAAATGTGTACCGGTAGATGATCTAAAAATAGACATTTATTGTATAAATAATATTATATCGGGGTTTTGACATACCACCTGTCATAAAAATGTTTACTGGTACATAATCCAAAGATAGACATATTGTATGTAACATAAATATCGATACATTTCCTCAGGGTTCTTGCCCACACAGCACGGGATATCCAATGGACATCCATTGGATATCCATGATTGGATGTCTTATATACAACGGATCTGAGTGAAAGTACATCTGAAATGTGGTTTTAAACGCGATTCACAATCGTTAACAGCGATCGAACATTGGTCCACGGATTTTTTTTCTCAGTCGCTCGTAGACGGTATCGGACTTAAAGAAAATACGGGTGCGCTCGCCGAAAAAATCTAAGGCCAGGAGGATCGGTGAGAGCGAAAGTACATCTGAAATATGGTTTTAAATACGCTTCACGATAATAATGTAAATGATTAACTTGATTTTTCCAAAAATTTTATTTCCTTATACTACCCAGGTTTCGACGGTTAAGTGGTCATCAGGTGAAAGGGGTGAAGTCACTCTGCAGAATTTTACCTGGTACACTCCGCTCTTGTCTATTAAAATTTCTGTATTAGAATAGAGAGGAGTGTACCAGCTTGAATGCAAATGCTCGGCCGTATATATCGGCCAAACAGGACGCCAAATCAAACAGAGAGTAAAGGCTCGTTTCAAAAATTCAAACGACACATCCCATTTCGCGAAACATCTCTTGGGAAAAAGTCTCGTGAGTGACTTCACCATTAAAATTCTACATGTAGAAAAGAAAGGCCTTCACCTGGATGCTCTAGAACAGCTAGAGATTGTGAAAACTGTTGGTGCGAAGTGTGATATCCTTAATGAGTTTTTGTATGCCTCCCGTTCACCCCTCCTGGACCTCTCAATGTTCAGGGACATCCACCCACCATAACGGCCCAATATGTCACTCAACGCTAATCCTTTTCCCTCACCTACCCTTTACTTTGTACCTTTCGACTTTTCTTACCCCCGCTCCCCTTTCTCCGTCCATTTGACCTCTCTTACCCCCACCCCCCCCTTCCTAACGAAACCCAACCCGCCTCTCTTCACTTTTTGTATATACACTTGCTGGAAAACTGTTTCTGTGGTATTCACCTGATGATGACTTAACCGTCGGAACTTGGGTAGTGGAAGGAAATAAAATTTGTGGAAAAATCAAGTTTATTCATTTATACTATGTATAATGAATCGTTTCCACCATGTCACGGCCGATAATACCATCTCCGCGATCTTTAAGAGCGATTGAACACTGGTCCACGGATGATTGTTCTCAGTCCCTCGTATACCAGGATATTATAATATTCATTGGATATCCATGATTGGATGTGTCTTGGATGTACATTAGATATGCATGACATATCCTATACATCTATTCATTAGATACGCGCGTGATTCACGATCTTGAAAAGCGATTGAAAATCAGCGTCTCGTAGACGGTTACGGACTTAGAGAAAATACGGGTGCGCTCGCCGGGAAACAGGTTCTCAGCATTATGGAGGATTCAGTTATGTGTATTTATATTGGTCATGCTTATTTTTATCCACAATTTTGGTTATTATGTAAATGTTTTAACGGCGCAAATTATTCATGTCAAACTTTTAGTGAAGTTAATAATCACAAACGACTTAATGCCAGCCAGCAGCTGTATATATATGGCCTCCTAGTCACTTACTCGTGATTGGAAAATGTGTCAGGTCGTATATCGAAGGGTGATAGGAGAGACAGGAGTTAAGTGTAGGTTGATAGGTAGACGTATCTGTATAGTATGCGAGGTAAACTAGTGACCAATCATTAAATGAGAACCACAATCTTTTACCTTTATTTTTTTCAATTTTGGTGATAGGTGCACCCATGCAAGGTATTATAGAATGATAGTACTTGTATTAGTTAATGCATTTGGGTACATTGTTACAGCTCATCCGTTGTATATCCATGTGCTGTGTTGGTAATGTACATCTACCATACATATCTATCCGTAGATATCTATTAGAAATCTATCCGTAGATATCTATATCATATGCTGCCAAATAGACAATAACACATCTATTAGATATCTATGATAGATATCTAGACATCTATTTCACAATATCTAATGTACATGTAATAGATATCTATTTTCTGTCTGGACTTACTCAATATTACAGTCAAGTATGTATACGTAGCAGTTTTTTCCTATTTTATGCTACTAGTGATCGGTTGAAACTCATGGGCAGTGATTAATTATTAAAAGGTTGCCAAATTAAATACTCACAACTCAATGCTAATTTTCACTTCGGACATTAGGCAAGGATTAGCAAAGAGGTTCATTGGAATGTTATTCGTGAACGCAAGGGACCATCGTGAGGGAAGCAGGCACGGAATCACTCTTTAGCGAGAGGTGAATGTGTGGATGATGCTCCAGTATCGATCGAATTCAGTTATCGGGTCCTAAATACGGATGTAAAAGAGAATCGGTATCGCATAAATTCCTTCGCTTGACGTCATGTACGGCCGCTGACCAATAACATACGAATGGTTCTTTTGAAGTTTTGAATTACAATGGCATGACAGTGGACCTCCGAGAGCAAGAAGTTTATCTTTGACCGCTGAGCGCAGCACTCTCGTTGCGATGCATACGAGGGTACGGCGTGCAGCGCTGGTGTCGTTTTAGTAACTTGCAGCTGGTTAGGGCAACGCCACCTAGATACAGGCCGCGCTTGGGAGTGACGTCATCAGCAGGGGGCCTTTCAGCCTTATGTACGGCGGCGCAAGATTTTACTTATGGATCAGCTCTTTTCAAAACGTTTCCATATCTGAATGACCGAAACTGAATTCGTGAAGTAACTTAAGTAATAATTAATATCTCTAGTATTAAACTCAGTGAAGC
This sequence comes from Platycnemis pennipes, assembly GCA_933228895.1. Taxonomy (NCBI): domain Eukaryota; kingdom Metazoa; phylum Arthropoda; class Insecta; order Odonata; family Platycnemididae; genus Platycnemis; species Platycnemis pennipes. The sequence continues at coordinate 16,856,620 of OW121858.1, read as the reverse complement.
TGATTATGAAAACGTAAAAAAGAAAGACATAGGCATGGTGACCGACACATTTCCTACTCTAATTGCCACTGAAACACTCCTATGAGGCTAATTTTGCCAGCTTCGTGTTCATTGATAGTTATGACCGAAGGACACTTGAATGTTTCCTCTTTCTACAATAATTATTCAGAAGAGTAGCTCGAAGTTACACCTCAATACCCAGCCGGCACAAGGGCTATACTATCTAATATAAGGTGGCTCCAAAGTGGGTATAGAATATCTTCCATACTCCATATACCCAACTTATCTCAACTTGAGCGATGTAAGAATACAAAACAACGCCTTTTAGGTGAAAATGTAATGCTCCGAAAGAATTATTAGCACGTATTTCCTATCTAAACCTATATTATATAATATTTGCAGGGTTAATTGAAGGTGGATGTGACAAATAACGACCAAAGACAACCATTATTAACTTAACCAAATTATGCATAACGTAGTTAAAGGATGAGCGACGTATATCAGCTGAATAGCCTAGTTTCTCTGTGAGGGACGAAACAACACAAAATCCGTAAAATGAATAATACTCATCAAGAAGTTAGATAAAAGTAATTTTGCATAGAAAAAATATTAATTAAAATATAAAGGGTTTCAAGGATGTACGAGGAGATATGAGTGAAATTAAGTAGATGGACACACTGAACTGAACTGCCTCGTCGTGAACGCCATCTTTGTATTGTAAGCACATGTGCAGAACGCGTCGGAAAGGAGACTGGAAAGGAAGGAGCATTTAGTACCATGGGAAGGAGTACGCTAATCTTTGGAGTACGCTTACTGGTGACCTAACTGGTTCGGTATATCTGCTGTTCTGTGAACGTGCCGTGAATAAAACTTCATTTGATTTGGAAATTTTTTAGATGTAATTGTTCCTGCCTTTTCCTTCACCTATTGTTAATTTTATTTGTGAAATGGTGAATTATTTTGCATAAATTGCAGCATCTGCTGACTTACATCTGAAAATGGTTGCGAAAACCACTCGGTAAGATCGGTTTTCTTCGCGCTGCATTTGTAACTGGTTATATTATCAGTTATTTATTAATAAAGTGCAAGTGGACCCAAAATCCGCCTTATATTAGTTAGTTGAATTGCCGTTAGGTGGCGGTATTTAGTTTAAAATGTGCTCGTTAGATGACGCCACATGACTGACATAGTTCCCCACACGCTCGCGTATGGAGAGAAAAAATGGCGCTGCAGTACATGAGAAGCTGGGCTCCATCCATAATAGCGGAAATCTATCTAGATGATCCATGGAGACTCCATACCGGGCATCTGTGTTGCATACTTTTGCCGTGAGATAACCTATACTTAACAGAGATTCTGTATCCTTCTATTCCATGGATGCTATCTGTTTATTTAGGGATATGCCGTCTTGTGCCGGCTGGGTACGCACTGATTGCCCGTCATTTCCATTTGAAGTTCTGCGACACAAAAAAATAAAGGAGTCCCTGTAAACTCCTTTAAATCTACCAGATCTTATCACTCAGTCAACTACTCGACTAATCGGTAAACACAAGTTAAACAAACTACCTATTGGTTATAAAATGAACTCACCTACCCGAGAGTTCTCGGTAATTTTGCAGTCTTCCATGGGGATTAAAGAAACCCGTTTCCTCTCAGGGAATCTTGAAAAGATGCTCTTTTGGAACACAGCGCTTACTAACCACTGAAGTCACTGAAGCACTAAAAAAAAGTTAAAGAAGTGAACGATGAAGACCAAAAAAAGACTTGGTCACAACACCACTCAACACCAACACAAAACCTCGATAACATTCTGTGGCATTTTTTGGTCCCCCCCCTCCCCCCCTCGTTGGACATTACCCCTCGGCGGACTAATTACCCTCCGGACTTAGCCGAAGGACTTGCTCGACAGGCGTAGCTAACGACAGGCGGAGCCAACGACGCCAACAATGCCTACGATTCCAAAATGCATCGATTTCGTCTGCTTCGTTCGTCAGCTCCGTTCAGCAGCTCCTTTCAGCCGCTCCTTTCCCTCACCACATCCGCTCTCACTTTTATAGCCCCCAAAGCGCGCAAGAAGACCAGAAGTTAGGCCATCGTACGAGCCGTTATTTAGTGTTCCCCCGCCGTAGTGAAAAAAGAGTCCCGGATGAGCCAATCTTAAGCTTCCACCTCGCCCCCTTCACATCATGCCACCTTTTCCTCCCCTCAATTTGCACCAATGGAATTCCACGTTAAACCCCATTGCACTTTGACCTTCCAGAATATACCCCTCCTTACCCCAGAGAATACCTCCCCTCTCACGCCCTCTGTTCCAGTCGAGACGGCAAAGAGACGATATCGAGGCGAGGTGAGAGGAGAGTTAGTGTTTGTCGATTCTCCCTTTTGCGCCATGGACTTTTGGTGCAAGTCATTAATTTTCCCGAAATTGTGAAGAGTATTTCAATTTTGTTGGTTTGTACCTTGTCTTTTGTTGTTTAAATACGGTGTTTGATTAGTTAGATTGTCATACTTTTGTGGTTTTTTTCTATTTCTGACCTCATCTTGCTCACCCGTCTTGGAAAGAATATTTGTCCTTTGGACAAGCGTTTCTCGTGAACTGCTGTTCTTCTTTCGAGAAACGCTGCAATTCAACTGCTCACTACATGCGAAGCACAAAAGAAAGCCCTGGAATACGTAAGAATTACTTTTTACATACCTTTTGCACCGTCTAAAAGCACGTAACAGAGTAAATAATTTTATTTTTCGACAACTGAAAGTAAAATTTACTAACGTAGACAGTAAAAATTCTTTTGTTTACCTAGGAAAAATTCGCTGATTTTTCAGTGAAATTTTCCATTTCAAGCTTGTTCTGCTACAATGCGTAATGCTACACATTATTCCTTATTCATACACAATCTTGGAAACAGAACTTTTTCAACAGGGTAGCTTTCACCGACCCTTTTTCCGGATTCGTCATGTAAAAATCTAGCTAGTAATTTAATTTTTATTAGTATTACCGAAAAGTAGTACAAGGGTGAAACACGAAAATCGTTGCCGGTAAAAGATATATGTTCAATAAGACGGGAACTTCATTCAGTTCCAAGCGAGAAGCACTGCATAATAAAAACGCTACTGAGGTTTTCTTCATTCTTAAAGTTCTCGGCAGCCATTTAACCACGAATACAATGTGAATGACAAAGGTGGTAAGAAACTAAACGAAATTAAGCTGTCAAGCTAACCCCAAGGTGAAGAATACTGAGAAAAAACTAATGCAAACATGAAGTAAACAAATTAAGTTAAACTAAACCCCAACGGCTTTGAGGAAACTGAATGGAATTTAACTTGCAACCTATTACGCCAATGTAAAGACAGGTAATTAGGCATCCTAATGACCTGTCTAATTTTGTTTTCCGCCGTGCACTTCGTCGTCTTAGGATCACAAAACCACAAAGAAACATGTAAAATATTAATATTGCACAAAAAAGACAATAAACACTTCTAGACACGATTAAAACAGCACGTTACACACTCCCAACCATGGACACACAAATATCAACAATATAAGTCCTTTAAACAAGCCAGGAAACAATTGAACAACAACGGCCTTGCCTAGGCCTCCTGGCCGTGACGTCACCGGACTTTCGGCCTCCTGCGTCCCGCCCTGCATCTAGGTGGAGTTGGTTTGGGGGTCCCCACACGAGGGGTTTTAGAGAATGGAGAGAGGGGTAACCTCTGAGGGTAACCTCTATTCCAACGCCTCCTCTCGGTAGCATTTTCAACTACGGGTAACTCCAGCGGGTAACCTGAATTCCAGCGCCACCTATCGATAAAATTTTAAACTACGGGTACCCTAAGAGGATAACTCGTCTTTTCAGCGCCTCCTATTGGAAATATTATTTACTATTCGCCTAGGACGCTTTGCGCCTTTCCATTTACGCAGTTCCCGCCTTTTCGTGCGTCGGTACGGTTGTAGTGGTTGCTGTTGTTACCTGCGCTTCGCTTCTGCCTCATTGAGGATTTGTCTCTGGTAAGTTATCAATTTTCTTGTGACTTCGTAGAATATAAGTTGCCCAGTATTCCTGCTTGTTTTTATTGACCGCGGCGTGTAAGTTAACTCATTTATTATACATACTTTTTGGTAAATGTGCTCCTGCGTAGATATTCATGCGTCATGTTTTCTATTTCCAGGTTCGCTGCCCCATTGTCTTTTCATCCCGTTTTTTTCTATTTCTGTGTGTAATAATCCGATCCCTATTGTACATTTTTTATTGGTAAGTAAACTCGACGATATATTTTACACCGTCGTTGTCAGAAATGTAAGTTTATCTACGAATCTATACCTGCTGTGTTCATGAGTGATCTATTGTTACTAGTTTTTGCGAACATTTCCACCATGTGCAAACAACATTTGTTTACGATTCAGTGATGAGTTCTACTATGTCTTCGTAGAATATAAGTTGCCCAGGGAAAAAGGACGTATAAGTTAAAAAAAGGTTTTATCCTTTCTTATTTCAGGTTCGCTGTCCCATTGCCTTCATTGAGGTTATTTTTATATTCCTGCTTGTTTTTATTGACCGCGGCGTGTAAGTTGACTCATTTATTATACCTAAATCTAGCTAGAAAGTGAATAAATCTCGTTTATACTTTTTGGTAAATGTGCTCCTGCGTAGGTATTCATGCGTCATGTTTTCTATTTCCAGGTTCGCTGCCCCATTGTCTTTTCATCCCGTTTTTTTCTATTCCTGTGTGTAATAATCCGATCCCTATTGTACATTTTTTATTGGTAAGTAAACTCGACTATATATTTTACACCGTCGTTGTCAGAAATGTAAGTTTATCTACGAATCTATACCTGCTGTGTTCATGAGTGATCTTATGTTACTAGTTTTTGCAAGCATTTCCACCATGTACCTAAATATTACGCATTACTCTTTATTAACATATCTCCTTTCTTTCCAAATATTTCCCAGGTTCCTTCATCGTAACCTTGTCTCTTTTCATCTTCAAGTCTACTCAACTCTAACAATAGAAACGTAATAGTTATACTTTGTTTTTCTTGGTAAGTAGACACACAACGTATTGAGTGCATCATTTGTTTGTGCTGCTACTTAAGTGACTTAATTATTTACTTTATCTTCCAGATACTTGTTTTTTCGGCGTCCTACCTTCATTTCAATTATTTTTAACTAGGTAATTCGTGCATTAATTTTCTGGGTAAGTGACCTGCATATTTTTCTGTTAATTAGGTTACCTTTTCCAATGTTTCATTCAGTGCTTTCTGCCCTCCTTCCAAATAATTTCCAGCTACCTTTTTAGTGATAAAGATTGTATTGTTGAAAACACTATCACCATTGTATGTATTTTTGTCACCCTTTCATTTAATCTGCTTTACTGCTTCCTTAGCATTTTTAGTTTTCTCTCCGTACCCTATTAGGATAAAGTATAGGTACCTGAAAAGTCACTGTCCAAGAACACCATTGCCACTGAGTTATTTAGATGTATTAAGTGCGGCGTAAATCCTATTTATTCTCTTTTATTATGTATTATTACTCAAATCAAAATTCATTCTTTGCTACAGTTTGACCATGGCTGCTCCTGGTTTATTTGTAATTGGTGCTTCCCAATGGAAGTATGCCCTTCCCCATGTAAGGGAATTTAGAGGGTTTGATATCAGTATCTCAACCGTGTCAGGGATGAGAGTTGACGAAGTGGATTCGGCAATGTTGCTGGCCACTGAATTTTTCGACGATGTGGTTATTCATTTAGGTACCAATAATTTAATATGTGGTGAGTACAATTTAAGTATTAATTGCTTTAGGAAGTGTTAACAGGTTGAAATCATTCAGATATTAACAAGCCTATTTACAGGAGAGTCCCCGGAACAAGTAGTTCAGCACCAGGAGAGAATCCTGAAAAGCATCCGCAAAAGGAATCCAAATGTGCGGCTGTATCTTTCTAGTGTTTTAAAAAGGAAAATCAGCTTGTTTAGAGGAAAATTAAGGACGAAGAAACAGGAAGAGGAAATGATTAAGAAGATGAATTTTAAAATTGAGCGACTCAACATACTCATGAAGGGCTTGTGTAAAAGGTAATTTCAGATTATTTGCTTTGTTGTTTACTAACACTGGCATTTGTGGTTAATTACTTGCTGTAACACATTACATTTCTGAATTTCTCTTTTGCAGGATGAATGCTGTATATATTGATAATTGGAGTGCATTCGAGGCCCAGAGTGAAGATCCCTATCATCACCTCTTGTCCCGGGATGGCCTGCACCTGACAACTCGTGGTGTGAAGTGTTTAGCAGGTAATGTGTATCGTGTTTGCCTTGAGACAAGGAGGAATTTTTTTAATTCACTCTTCTCTCCCAGCACCCAACAACCGTTTCCCTCCACCTCTACCAGAACCCACCCACAATACCATACTACCTCTCCTTGCATCCAACCACAATCTTCCTCTCCCAGCACCCAACAACCGTTTCCCTCCACCTCTACCAGAACCCACCCACAATACCATACTACCTCTCCTTGTATCCAACCACAATCTTCCTCTCTCAGCACCCAACAACCGTTTCCCTCCACTTCTACCAGAACCCACCCACAATACCATACTACCTCTCCTTGCATCCAACCACAATCTTCCTCTCCCAGCACCCAACAACCGTTTCCCTCCATGAGAACCCACCCACAATACCATACTACCTCTCCTTGTATCCAACCACAATCTTCCTCTCTCAGCACCCAACAACCGTTTCCCTCCACTTCTACCAGAACCCACCCACAATACCATACTACCTCTCCTTGCATCCAACCACAATCTTCCTCTCCCAGCACCCAACAACCGTTTCCCTCCATGAGAACCCACCCACAATACCATACTACCTCTCCTTGTATCCAACCACAATCTTCCTCTCTCAGCACCCAACAACCGTTTCCCTCCACTTCTACCAGAACCCACCCACAATACCATACTACCTCTCCTTGTATCCAACCACAATCTTCCTCTCTCAGCACCCAACAACCGTTTCCCTCCACTTCTACCAGAACCCACCCACAATACCATACTACCTCTCCTTGTATCCAACCACAATCTTCCTCTCCCAGCACCCAACAACCGTTTCCCTCCACCTCTACCAGAACCCACCCACAATACCATACTACCTCTCCTTGTATCCAACCACAATCTTCCTCTCCCAGCACCCAACAACCGTTTCCCTCCACCTCTACCAGAACCCACCCACAATACCATACTACCTCTCCTTGTATCCAACCACAATCTTCCTCTCCCAGCACCCAACAACCGTTTCCCTCCATGAGAACCCAACCACTATACCATTCTACCTATCCTTGCACCGAACTGCAATCTTCCTCTCCCAGCACCCAACAACCGTTTCCCTCCACCTCTACCAAAACCCACCCACAATACCATACTACCTCTCCTTGCATCCAACCACAATCTTCCTCTCCCAGCACCCAACAACCGTTTCCCTCCACCTCTACCAAAACCCACCCACAATACCATACTACCTCTCCTTGCATCCAACCACAATCTTCCTCTCCCAGCACCCAACAACCGTTTCCCTCCATGAGAACCCAACCACTATACCATTCTACCTATCCTTGCACCGAACTGCAATCTTCCTCTCCCAGCACCCAACAACCGTTTCCCTCCACCTCTACCAAAACCCACCCACAATACCATACTACCTCTCCTTGCATCCAACCACAATCTTCCTCTCCCAGCACCCAACAACCGTTTCCCTCCACCTCTACCAGAACCCACCCACAATACCATTCTACCTCTCCTTGCACCAACCAACCAACTCCTTTCCTATCATTTCCCTTCCACCAACCATCACCTCCCCCTTCCTCTTCTGATGGTGCTGGCATGAATGGTTCCCTTCAAACTTTTCCTTCTACACTTCCACAACTGGCCAGTGACTCATCTCTTCCCTCAGTTTTTCCATACCGTGATGCCCTTCTTTCAAACCTAGACTGCTATTCTCCTGAGATCCAACATTCAAGTCCGCTGCCTTCCACTAGACTTCATTCTCCTGTCTTGAATAAAGCTAATGTTATTTCAGTTTTAACTAATCAGCATCCTAAAAGTTTATCATCTGCATCTTTCCCCGATAATTTTTCTTCCCCTCATCACTCATCTTCCCCTGGTCAATCATCTTCCCCCAGTGACTTTATCACTGTGGTAAGGAGAGGCAAGCATCGCTGCCAAAAGAATCCAAAAGTTTCAATGATTACTGATGCATCTTTCCACATTCCTCTTTGTAATCGGTGGTCTGCTCTGTCCTCTTTGAATGAGTCTGATGAAAATCCTTCTCACATTCTTCAAGGATCAAAATTCACCAACAAAATTTCTTGTACCAAGAAGAGATTCCATGGTACAACATTTTCTCATTCCCTAAAAACTTCTTCAGCTCCATCAGGTTGCAAATCATACCTCCAAAAAGAGATAGATGACAAATTCCAGCATAGACTGAGAGCAGACCCACCTTTATATGCTGTAATGTCCCATCCTATCACTAAGAAGTGCCAACTATCTTCTACATTCTGCCGCCCATCACCACTGCCCATCAAACCTTACGTACCTACCACCTACAGTGATAAAATAACTTGTCAAACTGCCAAAGAATGTGTGCAGGTAGATTCAAGGGTACGTAGTTCTCTGTCCTTGGGCAAGTTAGCTGCTAAATTTCAGAGTGGCGGTTCATTAGAGGAAGCTGCTGCCAAGCAGTCTATTTATCCTCGAAAGTGTGACGACTGCAAAAATGTTTATGCCACTAAATCTTCCTTTTGTCGCCATAAAGTAAGTTGTGCAAAGATTGAAAAAAAAGATGTAATGTCTTATCCAAGAGTGTGCCCCATATGCCAGGTGTCCTATTCAAATAAACACTCTTACAGCAGGCATAGGAGAACTTGCAATGCAAAAAGCCAGTATGTATTATGCCCCCACGACCACTGCAGTATTAAATTTCAAAGCCACTCAGTTATGATCAGTCATTTGCAAAGTTCACACCATGATGATATTTGTGTGGAAGAATATGAGTTCAAAGATGTGTCTGAATTCAATGCTTGGAAGAGTAATCACTGTCGGCTAAATTACATGTCCTTGGTAAAACACAATGGTGAGCGTGTAATTCGTGGTAGTAAATTCCTTTACTACATCTGTAAATTTAACAACCACCACAAGAATGCCACAGTTGTCAATAAAACTAATAGAAGGAGGAAATTTGGTTGCATGCCTAACAGTGACTGCATAGCTCGGATGTTGGTCAAAGTTAATGAAGCTGGTGTGTCAGTTAAGTATGTGAATTCACACAACCATGAGCATGAGTTTAAGAATGTCAAATTTTATCGCTGGGACAGTAGTACTAAATTTCAAATTAATTCCCTTTTAGAGCAAAATGTACCAGCACATAAAATTCAGGAGTGTTTTCAACCTGATAATCTGAATTTTAGTGATGTGCTACCCCTTAAAGAACATTTCATTACTTCCACACAAATAAACAAAATGAAGTATGAACTAAGCTTAAAAAAGCACTTTAGTGATGATGATGCAATTGCTGTTCATTTAATAGTAAACGGAATGCTAGCTGAAGCCAAGGATTCTATTTTGGTTTATAAACCCCTGGGTTCAGGAACGGTCGTAGGTGATAAAGGTCTAGATGATTTGCCCCATGCAACTGATCTTTTTGTTTTGGGTATTCAGCAGAGGCTTCAGTTAGAAGAAATGGTAGTAGGCTGTGGCAGGATATTATGCATTGACTCCACTCATGGAACTAACCAATACAAGTTTCATTTGTTGAACCTTATAGTCCCAGATGAGTATGGGGTTGGGTACCCTGTAGCTCATTTTATAACAAGTCATTTAGATGAGGAGACACTAACGTACTTATTGCAAAGCATCATGAGAAGGTCTCCTTATTTGCATGTAAATGCTGTCATGACAGATGGTGATGAAGCCCTTGGAAATGCGGTGAGAACAGTGTTTGGTGATAAAACTAAGCATTTACTTTGTTTGTGGCATGTGAAAAGGAACTGGCATAAAAATCTACAGCAGAAAATCAAAAACAAGGACCTTATAATAGAAATTAATGAAGGTTTGGAAACTTTAATCGAGGAAAAAAATGATACTACCTTTAATATCATGCTAACATCTTTCTTGGCCAAATATACGGATTCAGCTAGTGCATTCATAAAATATTTCAAGGATTATTACTGCAACAAGAAAGAGAAGTGGGCTATGTGCTATCGAAATTTTCCTCATGCCACTACTGACACTAATATGTTTGCTGAGACTTATCATAATAAATTGAAGAGCCATTATCTAAATAGGAAAGTGAATAGGCGTCTAGATGATTTAATTCAGGTGCTGCTTACAATTCATAAGACTATTCATTTGGGACTAACATACAAAAGAATGACTAAGATGCCACCATTGGGATTTCAAGGTCGCCATACCAGTGACCATATAAAAGGGCTTAGAATCTCTGATAAAGATATCATACCGACATCTGAAGAAAATGTTTGGCATGTTAGATCACAATCAGACCCCTCTGCAGCTTACATAGTAACAAATATTTCGCAAGAGTGCCTCCTCCCTCATTTGTGTTTTATAAAGTGTAATGAGTTATCTTGTTGGGACCTTTGTTGCCATTTGTATACGTGCTCTTGTCCTAACAACTACACTCTTTGCAAGCATGTCCACAAGGTTCATTCATTTGTTGTCCAAAATAGACCAACACCTGTGCCTACTCCTGAGTCAAACCAAAATGTTTCTCCTAAGAAACTGTTTAGGTGTGCGGCTACATCCAAGGATTGCCATGTAGAACAGTCTAATGTGCAAAACATTCATGTAATCACTCAACTTCTGCATAAATTAAAGATCTTAAGCCAGCAGTGCTCACCTGTATTACTTCCATATGTGTGCAAATCGTTAAAGCTACTTGTTGAGAAGTGTGAAGGCGCAATTGAATGTAACAAAGGCAACTGCATTCCAGCAACAATGAAAGCAGAAGATATACCACCCAATGCTAAGCTCAGGCCTCAAATACAATTAAAGCCAATGAGTAAAACCCGACGACTGGCAAATAATATCTTTAAAATGCCAGGCACTGCCAGAAGAAGAGAAATCAGGATGGCACTTTTAGCCAAAGAAGAGGGCTGTTTCACTGCCCATATGACATATGATATGAATCCACACATGGAAGTTTGCAAGGCTGGCTCATTCTCTCTAAAAGCTTTTGAACTAAAATCCTTGGATTTTAATATACCACAGGAGGAAGTTCATAGAATAAAGGCAGTCATTCCAGATTTTCAAAGAGGTTGGCTGTATGACACTGTCATTGCAGCTTTTTTATGGAGAATTTCAGTCTGTGTTCCCTCAGTAGTAACAGTAGATCCAGTGATTTCCCAGTATGTGACAGGGATAATTACTCTTGATAGGCCAATAGCTATCTTTGACAGGGTAGACTCTAGTGTTACAAAGGTTATTATTCCTTTGAATATCTCCAATTCCCACTGGATGCTTATTGTTGCCTGTCCACATGATAGAAAAGTATATTTCTATGACCCTGCAGCAGATGCTGTAAATCCCAAAAATTATTATGCAATACATAGATGGATTACAGTGTTAAGGGCCAAATTTGGAGGTAATGAAAATGATTGGGAAGTCTTACTACCAGAGCATTCAAAGCAACAAGATGGTCACAATTGTGGAGTGTTTGTTTCTTGGTATGCTGAAAGAGTAATATTAGGGCAGTCGACAGCCGAGTCATTTGATCCAAACAGATATAGGAAGTACATGTATGACATCATCATAGGATTTGAGGAGTGACCTCAATCGTGGGTTATGAGGTGCATGTTGCAATTTTGCAATGTTATTTTATATTGATTTTTTTTCTTGATCTCTTCTTCTGCACTGTCCTTTGCTTTATACTCTTTGTATTGTTAAATACTTCTTTTCTATGCTTGTTGTTCAAATTTATTGTTTTTATTATATTTGTTATTATATTTATATAAATTTTATTATAGTTAATGTTTTATTTATATATTTTATAGATTTCTTGATGTTTTATTAATATACTTTACTTATTTGTTGTTAATATTATCAGTTTTATACAATGGCTATTTATTAAAATTTTCTCCTTGTTAATTGATTCCATGTGTATAGTTTGATGAATATATGCATATACATTAATTATTAACTTCCATACCTTTCTCATGACTTTATCCTTGTGTCTTGCTATGATGCCAGTATTTTCCTGTGCAATTCTTACATGCATTTTTTGTTGGGCCTTCTAACACAGTTTCTCTATTTTCATAATTCCTACGTCTGAGCTTGACGGGCAAGGCAGATACCTGTTAAGATAAAAGCATCCCAGACAAGATATGAACCTGATTTGCAGTTGTGACGACTTTCCTTCTTCATATGTTGAAATCACTTGCCAACGTGTAGTACTGAAGTACATGATCCAGGATAAGGTCAAGGATACTCTCTAGCAAGGCAGTTTTACAGTGTCATGTGGTATGGAACCATTTTACTTTCTAACAAGAATTTTCACTGTCACACTTGGGAGTGGTAATTGATTTCATACTTGATGGTATACTATACTTTGCTACTTGGTTGAAGGATTAAGAAAGCATCACTGATTTAATTTTGTTTTCACAGTATCTGAGTAAACTACTATTTCCCAATTTTCCTTGAGCCTTCCACATGTAATTTCTTTTTTTCCATTTCTTCCTAACAGCTGGGCATATAATAAAATTATATTTCCGCTGTAGAAGTGCTCTGAAGAATCAGTGAATGTGGCTTCCTGAAAAGGCAGCAGCATCAGCAGAAGGTGCTGCTGAAGTGTAGTGCCTCAGCAGAATCTCATCCACAACTAAGGGCCCTAGTGCACATTTTTGTTAGGTACTTGTGTGAAGGCCCTCATACAGTAATGAATATCAGATTTTATGAGAAATGACCAAGAGAATTGCAACTTGAGATTGATGAACTAGTCCATCCTTGTGCTCACATGTTGGGTAACTAGCTGGACGCTAGCACTAACTAGGTCGGTGAAACTAGGTTTAGCTAATGCTGGTGCTATGCTGTGGCGACTTGTTATTCAAGGTAAACCTATTGTTGTGGCCCTCAGCAAATGAAGTATCAAGAGTATATATCTAAAAGGACATCGCATTGCATTTATTGCATTAACATTTTCTTGAATGTGTCATGGTTATTTGAGTTGGTCTATGTTTGAAGTTGATCACCATATTATGTTAAGTGTGAACTTGTAATTTTTGTTCGGTGAAATCAGTATTTGATCTTTTGTTATTATATGAGTCTGTTGTAATATATGAACATTGTTTCAATAAATATGTTGTGCACATAATTTTAGCAGTTTTACTGAGTATTCCTATTGATTGAGATTAATGGAATCGGCCGAATGAGTGCCCTGTTTCCCTCATACTATATACTGCTCTCATATAGTCTTCTTAGTTGGCAGGAAGATTATTCACTAGGTAGTGGTTCATGAGATGGGTTAGATTATTTATTGATAATAGATTTAGGCCTACCCTTAAGTATACGAACTGAACAAAACATAAAAAGGACTTAGTGAAATGCGTAGTCAGGAACTTCTGGATTGACTGAAGGTAAGCTGAAACAGTTCCCAAACTGAAGATAAAAACCTGAGTACAGAGTTTTTCATTAAAAGTTGTTCACCTTAAGCAAACTTTACCACCCGTTTTAAAATATTGAAGAGGGAAGTGTATACAACGGACCGTTTAGGATGGCTTGTTTACATCCGGTTTGATGCAAATTTTTGAGACTAACCATTCCTTGATGGCAACCTCAACTTCTCATTTTTTAATCAGTAATGTTTAAAATGATTTTAATGTCAATCAGATGCGAACAAAGGTAACCTTGGTGACATAAACAAAACATTGAAAATTCTTGCATAATTGATCAGATGCATTATAGGATAACCTTCGTTTACATTAGTAGCAGTGGCTACCTGAGCATTTTTTATCGCGGTAATCAATATGTGTAAAGTGTTAAAAGGTTTTGTAACGTTATTCGTATGCAAACTAAGGCAATCTTGATGGTAACCTTGGAAGACATACACAAAACATTGAAAATAGCTGAATAATTTTTCGGTTGAAATATAGGGTAATCTCGATGGCAACCTTAGCTTCTTATATATTTTTCACCAGAGTCTTATAAAAGACCTTTACACAGTAATGCTAGTTGGATGCATTTAGGTTGCAACCTTGATGGTACCCTCAGCTTAAAATTTACTTCTATCATTTTTGATAAATACGAAAAGCGTGAAACAATTAATGATGGCACATCAATTGTGTTCATATAAAAAGGGCAATGATGTTTGTGTTACTGTCAACTTCTCATTGGAGACCATTATTTCGAGGAATGACATGTTATGAGTATAATAATGCTTAGAGAACAATGGAAACAGTTCACATGTCATATATGCCCAACTCTATTTGGTATTCAATGTTAACTATATGCAGTTAACATGCATTCTCGAATATGTCTCAAAAATTTTAAAGGACCAAAATCGTCATACCGTCTAGTTTTTCTCAATTAGATTTAGGTCAATGGATAGGATATAGAGCATATTCATGAGAACGCACATATTATAGCATATATGATATAAGAATATTAAATTCTGAATTCTGTGTCCGTATTATTGTGAATTATATAAACATAATAAGCATAGGTTCATCTATTAAGCATGAAATATGTAGTAACAGAATGTTTTGTTTACATCCAGAATGATAGAAATTTTCAAAACAGAGGTTGCCCTTAAGGTTACCTTTGAGGTTACCCTATATTGAAATGGAATAACTAGAGAAAAACGTCCAAATTCTGTGTTTGTATTGTGAATTATATAAATATTATATACCTTAGGTTACTCTATTCATTATGCAATATGTTATAACAGACGGTTTGTTTACATCCAGAATGATAGAAATTTTCAAAACAGAGGTTGCCCTTAAGGTTACCTTTGAGGTTACCCTATATTGTAATGGAAAAATTATAGAAAAACGTCCAAAAGCTGTGTCCGTATTGTGAATTATATAAACATTATATACCTTAGGTTACTCTATTCATTATGCCATATGTTATAACAGACGGTTTGTTTACATCCCGAATGATAGAAATTTTCAAAACAGAGGTTGGCCTTAAGGTTACCTTTGAGGTTACCCTATATTGAAATGGAATAACTAGAGAAAAACGTCCAAATTCTGTGTTTGTATTGTGAATTATATAAATATTATATACCTTAGGTTACTCTATTCATTATGCAATATGTTATAACAGACGGTTTGTTTACATCCAGAATGATAGAAATTTTCAAAACAGAGGTTGCCCTTAAGGTTACCTTTGAGGTTACCCTATATTGTAATGGAAAAATTATAGAAAAACGTCCAAAAGCTGTGTCCGTATTGTGAATTATATAAACATTATATACCTTAGGTTACTCTATTCATTATGCCATATGTTATAACAGACGGTTTGTTTACATCCCGAATGATAGAAATTTTCAAAACAGAGGTTGGCCTTAAGGTTACCTTTGAGGTTACCCTATATTGAAATGGAATAACTAGAGAAAAACGTCCAAATTCTGTGTTTGTATTGTGAATTATATAAATATTATATACCTTAGGTTACTCTATTCATTATGCAATATGTTATAACAGACGGTTTGTTTACATCCAGAATGATAGAAATTTTCAAAACAGAGGTTGCCCTTAAGGTTACCTTTGAGGTTACCCTATATTGTAATGGAAAAATTATAGAAAAACGTCCAAAAGCTGTGTCCGTATTGTGAATTATATAAACATTATATACCTTAGGTTACTCTATTCATTATGCCATATGTTATAACAGACGGTTTGTTTACATCCCGAATGATAGAAATTTTCAAAACAGAGGTTGGCCTTAAGGTTACCTTTGAGGTTACCCTATATTGAAATGGAATAACTATAGAAAAACGTCCAAATTCTGTGTTTGTATTGTGAATTATGTAAACATAATAAGCTTAGGTTACTCTATTAAGCATGAAATATGTATTAACATAATGTTTTGTTTACAACCCGAATGATAGTAATTTCGAAAACAGAGGTTGCCTTCGAGGTTACCCAATATTGAAATGGAATTATTATAGAAAAACGTCCAAAATCTGTGTCCGTATTGTGAATTATATAAACATTATATACCTTAGATTACTCTATTCATTATGCAATATGTTATAACAGACGGTTTGTTTACATCCCGAATGATAGAAATTTTCAAAACAGAGGTTGGCCTTAAGGTTACCTTTGAGGTTACCCTATATTGAAATGGAATTATTATAGAAAAACGTCCAAAATCTGTATCCGTATTGTGAATTATATAAACATTATATACCTTATGTTACTCTTTTCATTATGCAATATGTTATAACAGACGGTTTGTTTACATCCCGAATGATAGAAATTTTCAAAACAGAGGTTGGCCTTAAGGTTACCTTTGAGGTTACCCTATATTGAAATGGAATAACTATAGAAAAACGTCCAAATTCTGTGTTTGTATTGTGAATTATGTAAACATAATAAGCTTAGGTTACTCTATTAAGCATGAAATATGTATTAACATAATGTTTTGTTTACAACCCGAATGATAGTAATTTCGAAAACAGAGGTTGCCTTCGAGGTTACCCAATATTGAAATGGAATTATTATAGAAAAACGTCCAAAATCTGTGTCCGTATTGTGAATTATATAAACATTATATACCTTAGATTACTCTATTCATTATGCAATATGTTATAACAGACGGTTTGTTTACATCCCGAATGATAGAAATTTTCAAAACAGAGGTTGGCCTTAAGGTTACCTTTGAGGTTACCCTATATTGAAATGGAATTATTATAGAAAAACGTCCAAAATCTGTATCCGTATTGTGAATTATATAAACATTATATACCTTATGTTACTCTTTTCATTATGCAATATGTTATAACAGACGGTTTGTTTACATCCCGAATGATAGAAATTTTCAAAACAGAGGTTGATCTTTAGGTTACCCTATATTGAAATGGAATTATTATAGAAAAACGTCCACAACCTGTATCCGTATTGTGAATTATATAAACATTATATACCTTAGGTTACTCTATTCATTATGCAATATGTTATAACAGACGGTTTGTTTACATCCCGAATGATAGAAATTTTCAAAACAGAGGTTGCCCTTAAGGTTACCTTTGAGGTTACCCTATATTGTAATGGAAAAATTATAGAAAAACGTCCAAAAGCTGTGTCCGTATTGTGAATTATATAAACATTATATACCTTAGGTTACTCTATTCATTATGCAATATGTTATAACAGACGGTTTGTTTACATCCCGAATGATAGAAATTTTCAAAACAGAGGTTGATCTTTAGGTTACCCTATATTGAAATGGAATTATTATAGAAAAACGTCCACAACCTGTATCCGTATTGTGAATTATATAAACATTATATACCTTAGGTTACTCTATTCATTATGCAATATGTTATAACAGACGGTTTGTTTACATCCCGAATGATAGAAATTTTCAAAACAGAGGTTGCCCTTAAGGTTACCTTTGAGGTTACCCTATATTGTAATGGAAAAATTATAGAAAAACGTCCAAAAGCTGTGTCCGTATTGTGAATTATATAAACATTATATACCTTAGGTTACTCTATTCATTATGCCATATGTTATAACAGACGGTTTGTTTACATCCCGAATGATAGAAATTTTCAAAACAGAGGTTGGCCTTAAGGTTACCTTTGAGGTTACCCTATATTGAAATGGAATAACTAGAGAAAAACGTCCAAATTCTGTGTTTGTATTGTGAATTATATAAATATTATATACCTTAGGTTACTCTATTCATTATGCAATATGTTATAACAGACGGTTTGTTTACATCCAGAATGATAGAAATTTTCAAAACAGAGGTTGCCCTTAAGGTTACCTTTGAGGTTACCCTATATTGTAATGGAAAAATTATAGAAAAACGTCCAAAAGCTGTGTCCGTATTGTGAATTATATAAACATTATATACCTTAGGTTACTCTATTCATTATGCCATATGTTATAACAGACGGTTTGTTTACATCCCGAATGATAGAAATTTTCAAAACAGAGGTTGGCCTTAAGGTTACCTTTGAGGTTACCCTATATTGAAATGGAATAACTATAGAAAAACGTCCAAATTCTGTGTTTGTATTGTGAATTATGTAAACATAATAAGCTTAGGTTACTCTATTAAGCATGAAATATGTATTAACATAATGTTTTGTTTACAACCCGAATGATAGTAATTTCGAAAACAGAGGTTGCCTTCGAGGTTACCCAATATTGAAATGGAATTATTATAGAAAAACGTCCAAAATCTGTGTCCGTATTGTGAATTATATAAACATTATATACCTTAGATTACTCTATTCATTATGCAATATGTTATAACAGACGGTTTGTTTACATCCCGAATGATAGAAATTTTCAAAACAGAGGTTGGCCTTAAGGTTACCTTTGAGGTTACCCTATATTGAAATGGAATTATTATAGAAAAACGTCCAAAATCTGTATCCGTATTGTGAATTATATAAACATTATATACCTTATGTTACTCTTTTCATTATGCAATATGTTATAACAGACGGTTTGTTTACATCCCGAATGATAGAAATTTTCAAAACAGAGGTTGGCCTTAAGGTTACCTTTGAGGTTACCCTATATTGAAATGGAGTAATTATAGAAAAACGTCCAAAATCTGTGTCCGTATTGTGAATTATATAAATATTATATACCTTAGGTTACTTTATTCATTATGCAATATGTTATAACAGACGGTTTGTTTACATCCCGAATGATAGAAATTTTCAAAACAGAGGTTGGCCTTAAGGTTACCTTTGAGGTTACCCTATATTGAAATGGAGTAATTATAGAAAAACGTCCAAAATCTGTGTCCGTATTGTGAATTATATAAACATTATATACCTTAGGTTACTCTATTCATTATGCAATATGTTATAACAGACGGTTTGTTTACATCCCGAATGATAGAAATTTTCAAAACAGAGGTTGATCTTTAGGTTACCCTATATTGAAATGGAATTATTATAGAAAAACGTCCACAACCTGTATCCGTATTGTGAATTATATAAACATTATATACCTTAGGTTACTCTATTCATTATGCAATATGTTATAACAGACGGTTTGTTTACATCCCGAATGATAGAAATTTTCAAAACAGAGGTTGCACTTAAGGTTACCTTTGAGGTTACCCTATATTGAAATGGAATAACTAGAGAAAAACGTCCAAATTCTGTGTTTGTATTGTGAATTATATAAATATTATATACCTTAGGTTACTCTATTCATTATGCAATATGTTATAACAGACGGTTTGTTTACATCCAGAATGATAGAAATTTTCAAAACAGAGGTTGCCCTTAAGGTTACCTTTGAGGTTACCCTATATTGTAATGGAAAAATTATAGAAAAACGTCCAAATTCTGTGTTTGTATTGTGAATTATATAAATATTATATACCTTAGGTTACTCTATTCATTATGCAATATGTTATAACAGACGGTTTGTTTACATCCAGAATGATAGAAATTTTCAAAACAGAGGTTGCCCTTAAGGTTACCTTTGAGGTTACCCTATATTGTAATGGAAAAATTATAGAAAAACGTCCAAAAGGTTTGTCCGTATTGTGAATTATATAAACATTATATACCTTAGGTTACTCTATTCATTATGCCATATGTTATAACAGACGGTTTGTTTACATCCCGAATGATAGAAATTTTCAAAACAGAGGTTGGCCTTAAGGTTACCTTTGAGGTTACCCTATATTGAAATGGAATAACTATAGAAAAACGTCCAAATTCTGTGTTTGTATTGTGAATTATATAAACATAATAAGCTTAGGTTACTCTATTAAGCATGAAATATGTATTAACATAATGTTTTGTTTACAACCCGAATGATAGTAATTTCGAAAACAGAAGTTGCCTTTAAGGTTGCCTTCGAGGTTACCCAATATTGAAATGGAATTATTATAGAAAAACGTCCAAAATCTGTGTCCGTATTGTGAATTATATAAACATTATATACCTTAGATTACTCTATTCATTATGCAATATGTTATAACAGACGGTTTGTTTACATCCCGAATGATAGAAATTTTCAAAACAGAGGTTGCACTTAAGGTTACCTTTGAGGTTACCCTATATTGAAATGGAATTATTATAGAAAAACGTCCAAAATCTGTGTCCGTATTGTGAATTATATAAACATTATATACCTTAGATTACTCTATTCATTATGCAATATGTTATAACAGACGGTTTGTTTACATCCCGAATGATAGAAATTTTCAAAACAGAGGTTGCACTTAAGGTTACCTTTGAGGTTACCCTATATTGAAATGGAATTATTATAGAAAAACGTCCAAAATCTGTATCCGTATTGTGAATTATATAAACATTATATACCTTAGGTTACTCTATTCATTATGCCATATGTTATAACAGACGGTTTGTTTACATCCCGAATGATAGAAATTTTCAAAACCGAGGTTGGCCTTAAGGTTACCTTTGAGGTTACCCTATATTGAAATGGAATAACTAGAGAAAAACGTCCAAATTCTGTGTTTGTATTGTGAATTATATAAATATTATATACCTTACGTTACTTTATTCATTATTCAATATGTTATAACAGACGGTTTGTTTACATCCAGAATGGTAGAAATGTTCAAAACAAAGGTTGGCCTTAAGATTACCTTTGAGGTTACCCTATATTGAAATGGAATTATTATAGAAAAACGTCCAAAATCTGTGTCCGTATTGTGAATTATATAAACATTATATACCTTAGGTTACTCTATTCATTATGCAATATGTTATAACAGACGGTTTGTTTACATCCCGAATGATAGAAATTTTCAAAACAGAGGTTGCACTTAAGGTTACCTTTGAGGTTACCCTATATTGAAATGGAATTATTATAGAAAAACGTCCAAAATCTGTATCCGTATTGTGAATTATATAAACATTATATACCTTATGTTACTCTTTTCATTATGCAATATGTTATAACAGACGGTTTGTTTGCATCCCGAATGATAGAAATTTTCAAAACAGAGGTTGGCCTTAAGGTTACCTTTGAGGTTACCCTATATTGAAATGGAATTATTATAGAAAAACGTCCAAAATCTGTATCCGTATTGTGAATTATATAAACATTATATACCTTATGTTACTCTTTTCATTATGCAATATGTTATAACAGACGGTTTGTTTGCATCCCGAATGATAGAAATTTTCAAAACAGAGGTTGGCCTTAAGGTTACCTTTGAGGTTACCCTATATTGAAATGGAATTATTATAGAAAAACGTCCAAAATCTGTATCCGTATTGTGAATTATATAAACATTATATACCTTAGGTTACTCTATTCATTATGCAATATGTTATAACAGACGGTTTGTTTACATCCAGAATGGTAGAAATGTTCAAAACAAAGGTTGGCCTTATGATTACCTTTGAGGTTACCCTATATTGAAATCGAATTATTATAGAAAAACGTCCAAAATCTGTGTCCGTATTGTGAATTATATAAACATTATATACCTTAGGTTACTCTATTCATTATGCAATATGTTATAACAGACGGTTTGTTTACATCCCGAATGATAGAAATTTTCAAAACAGAGGTTGCACTTAAGGTTACCTTTGAGGTTACCCTATATTGAAATGGAATAACTATAGAAAAACGTCCAAATTCTGTGTTTGTATTGTGAATTATATAAACATAATAAGCTTAGGTTACTCTATTAAGCATGAAATATGTATTAACAAAATGTTTTGTTTACAACCCGAATGATAGTAATTTCGAAAACAGAGGTTGCCTTTAAGGTTGCCTTCGAGGTTACCCAATATTGAAATGGAATTATTATAGAAAAACGTCCAAAATCTGTGTCCGTATTGTGAATTATATAAATATTATATACCTTAGGTTACTTTATTCATTATTCAATATGTTATAACAGACGGTTTGTTTACATCCAGAATGGTAGAAATGTTCAAAACAAAGGTTGGCCTTAAGATTACCTTTGAGGTTACCCTATATTGAAATGGAATTATTATAGAAAAACGTCCAAAATCTGTGTCCGTATTGTGAATTATATAAACATTATATACCTTAGGTTACTCTATTCATTATGCAATATGTTATAACAGACGGTTTGTTTACATCCCGAATGATAGAAATTTTCAAAACAGAGGTTGATCTTTATAGGTTACCCTATATTGAAATGGAATTATTATAGAAAAACGTCCACAACCTGTATCCGTATTGTGAATTATATAAACATTATATACCTTAGGTTACTCTATTCATTATGCAATATGTTATAACAGACGGTTTGTTTACATCCCGAATGATAGAAATTTTCAAAACAGAGGTTGCACTTAAGGTTACCTTTGAGGTTACCCTATATTGAAATGGAATAACTAGAGAAAAACGTCCAAATTCTGTGTTTGTATAGTGAATTATATAAATATTATATACCTTAGGTTACTCTATTCATTATGCAATATGTTATAACAGACGGTTTGTTTACATCCAGAATGATAGAAATTTTCAAAACAGAGGTTGCACTTAAGGTTACCTTTGAGGTTACCCTATATTGAAATGGAATTATTATCGAAAAACGTCCAAAATCTGTATCCGTATTGTGAATTATATAAACATTATATACCTTAGGTTACTCTATTCATTATGCCATATGTTATAACAGACGGTTTGTTTACATCCCGAATGATAGAAATTTTCAAAACCGAGGTTGGCCTTAAGGTTACCTTTGAGGTTACCCTATATTGAAATGGAATAACTATAGAAAAACGTCCAAATTCTGTGTTTGTATTGTGAATTATATAAACATAATAAGCTTAGGTTACTCTATTAAGCATGAAATATGTATTAACATAATGTTTTGTTTACATCCCGAATGATAGTAATTCCCAAAACAGAGGTTGCCTTTAAGGTTGCCTTCGAGGTTACCCAATATTGAATTGGAATAATCAAGCTAAAAGCCTCAAATTATTTTTTACATTGTTAATTTATCAAACATAATAAGTTTAGGTTACCCTTTTATATGTAATACGTAATAACAGTCGGTCTCTTTACATCCCGAATGATGAAAATTTTTGAAATTGAGGTGGCCATATAGGTTGTCCTTGAGATTACCCCGTTTTGCATTCGAAGGATACATTGAACCAGTTACAAACTCTTTCCCTATGTATAGGATTACAGAAATAAATGTTTCCCCTGAGTTTTCCTCTTCCTGCATCCTAATACATACGCCAACATTACGCGTTTTTTATACACTTGGAAAATGATAGAAGCTATATTTCCGAGGTAATTCTCTAGTTATACCCAGAGATATCACATATATGAATAGTATTATAAACAGTTCCAAATCTTTACTTATTACGTTGATTATCGAAGTTGTTTAATATGGATGGGTCACGAATTTACCTTTAAATATTATTTTTCAAATACATGACCATTAATATCGCACGTTGCCCTTGTATTTCAACCCTTTGTTTTAATAATTGGTAATTGTACTCATATTACAGTTGTTTCAGCATTGTTATCTATTTCTGAATGTATAATTATTCACATTGTTCAGTAATATTTCAAATCCTTTGCTATTCGCGGTCATGTGTTGCGCATTTCGCCATGACAGGTTGCCTTTGAGGTTACCCCTCTCTCCATTCGGAACGACTCCCCCACGAGAATCAAATCTGCGCTAATCAAATATTCATTTTTAATATTGAAACATCCTTTCTATCCTTCAATCGGCTGATCATTTTAATGCGTCCAAATATTTTATTTCGTTCACACACATTTTCAATAGCTCCGTATCTATTCTACTACACTTACTCGGGAGCAGCGGATGTTAAACAGTGGCATGCCGATCCCCACTTGGTAGTGCTATGAGGAGACCACTTCGTGGTCAGTGCTCTGCCCGTCGGATGGGACGTTAACTTGGTCCCCGTGACGCCTTCTTTGGTTCTCTTTGCGCCGGGTTTCTCTCCATTCCTTCTCCTTACAGTCCCATTCACATATTCGCTACTTTCTTCCCGGACTGATGAGCCTTTAGGTGCGAGGATTGTCTGCGGGAACAACAGTTGATAAGGCACGAAAACAATCCTGCGAGATATCAATTTCATTGTTCACTACTTTCGTTGTTATTGTTGATGGGTCAAATTGGATGGAAAATAACAAGACGATATAATGTGAGATTCAGGGTGTGAAGAGGTTTCTAAAAAAAGATTGAAAGTATTCATAATTGTTCATAATTTTTCATAATATGTTTTGAAATTAATGAACTGCCAACAATAGCTGAGGTTGGCATAGTAGTTCCTAATGTTTGAACCACTTTTGATATTGCCAATAACATTTCGTTCACCCTAGCTTACCAGTTCATCAAAACATCCATTTCTCTAACGATAACCGGGTCTCGTGATTCGGTCACTCGCGATCGACTCCGTGTGATGCGCAGTGACCTTCATTTGCACTTCAACTTCGATGCAATGCGCATCGAGGCAGCCATTGCGACAGCTGAAGGAAAACCTGTTGCGTTGCTGTTTAGTTCTGCATTAGGAATTAAAGAGGTGCATTCATTTATCGCCGGAAGACTGGCGATTTCATGAACACGTTTTGTTCTCGTGGCTGAAACTTTTTGGGGAAAAGGTAAGGTTGATTATTTCTTCCGCCATTTTCTTGCCACGTAATCAAGTCTTAAGATTGTGGTAAGCGTAAATTTTTCCAGTAATCTGTTGGTTTTATGAAAATCTCATGCGCCATTGCGAGACATTGAAGTAAAAATCAGTTATTCAAACATGTAACAGTTTTAATATCTGCACTTGTATTAACATAAGTGATTTATAAATGACGGCGATCGCGATGCTGCTTTCAATTTTTAGTTGACAGTTATTATCGTTATCATGGCAAGAGAAATAATTCACGTTAATCATTCTATTATTGGAAACCACGTAGGGATCGTAATGGAATTATTGCTGTGAATGAATGAATGACATGTAATATTTTCCTCTATTAAGGGAATTAACTAACACTCAAATGTGAACAGCGTTAGAAATTTTAGCAGGGGAAGTCAGAATGGAAAATATTACAACGGGTAGTGCAGAATATGTCGTGTTCTGTCATACTCGATGTTGAATACGGAGATGAGTTTTGAAATTGTTAAACATTTCGCACGATATTGCGCAATTCTTGAGCTGCGAGTAGCACAGTATTTGTCTTTATTGGTTGTTCATATGCGAATCAGTCCGTCCTCTTCTCTGATACGATAACTGGGTTGATATCCCGATATTTCACGACCGACTACCTCTTCATCGATTTGTCGAGGGTCGCGTGCATGGCTACTAAACATATTATTAGATACGGTCAGGACATGCGGATTGTAACTTCACCAAGAACGAAATTCGCCCCAGTTTTGAAATGCTAACTTTTTATGAAATTAATAACTTTTTCTATGAAATTTATAAATGGAAACATATTGCGTCAATGGAAAACATGTATAGCCAGCATTTGTTAAACTTTGGTTGCAATTGAACGGCTTGTTATCGGTTAACGAGTCATCAAAGTCGGCGCCTTGCTCGAGCATCGTCTAAATCCGACACTTTTTACGTTACAACCGTCGTAAAAATATGAAAATGCATTCTGAAAATTAAAGTTTACCGTCCAATAACGCAGAATGAAATAAGGGAAATTAATGTGCCATTAGTTTTTCTGTAGGACTTGCTGTTAATTTGTTATTTGTATTCAAACTCGAGTGCACATAATTTCTGCGCCGACAGTTCGAGAAAGTGTTCGTTTGATTCGTTCACCAATGACCAACTCCACCAACTCTCAGTTCAGTGCTTTGTGGTAGGTCAGTCAGTCAGCGCCTTGGGCGTTTCTCATTTGATGAGTTCACGGAGTCAGAGTGGTCGGTGCCGTGTATCCGTCTGAATTGGTGTTAGGCCACGAAAATTCAGGACATCCAATGTTAGTGTTCTGTACATCGTAAAGACCTTTCCGTTGTGATTTCTACCCTTCGGAAGTTTTTGGTCGGGACCGAACTATCTTAATAAAAGGTAAGTCGTTCATTTCTTCCGCCATGGTTATTTGCCACGTACGCTTGCTTGATGGTTATGTTTGTCCACGACCGTTAAACGATGGGAAATAAGGCGAAAGTCATTTTCATTTCCGTCAGCAACAATGACGTATGAAGTATTGTATTGGAGTGTTATTAATATATTCTGAACCATCTTACTGGTTGCGCAATGGTTAACGGTATTTAGGGCGTGGTCATGTATCACATTTTCCTTTCAATGGCGTAATCCGGAAATGGGTCAATCAATCGCCTTTGTATTAAGTTTAAATGTATGGTAATGACCGTCCAGTAGGGGTATGAGGGTTGTTCGAGGTTTTAATAATGCGATATGTTTATTAAGGAATGGTGTAAGTAAAGCTTGTTAATCACTTTTTCATTTGTTGCGTAGGTTTGAGTGTAGGAGTGGTTCGAACGACAGTACATTTTAATGACCTTACAAGGAGGCTTAGATTCTAGATTATTTTTTAAAGCAGACGTATTGGTAATATTCTTCCGGTTACTTCTCCAGAATGTTTGATTAGTGCGTCAGCTTTTTGTGCTTGTGCAGTTGACACACTTCGTTCACGATTCAGTTCCTTTGATTGGTACCGCAGTTTCATTTGTGAGCTCGATCTTTTATACAGTATTCATAAGCTCCGTGAGTGATAATATTCGTTCCGAAGATGTTTTTCTCCCATGTAATGGGTTCTTCTACCGGCGATGTTTAATTGTATAATAGTTACGTTTTAATACTTTGCCTTGGATGAGTTAATTGATGATTAATTTCTTTTGAGCACGCCGTAAATCATTTTTACTTAATTACATTTGTCCAACCATTGTTTTTTCTCCTTCATTGTCCGAGCCCAAAATTATATCCAGCACTAATATATTCGAGCCCAGCTTCACTTTATTTCTTCAATCTCCGCCAGTAGCATTTCGAACTTGACGTTGACTTGATTGTAAACAAATCATTTGCACATCTTCTAGATGCTTGAATTTTCTCTCCCAGAGGGACCAATTTATCTTCACTGACAACAATATCCACTGGAATTTAAGCAAAATCGAACACTGCAGGAAATATAAAACTTTGGGAATTGTTATTTAGTATATATCAGATTCAATTTCCTGTTATTTTCAAGCATAATTTAATTGGAGTGGAAATCTTTGTTGTTGATAACGGTGAAAATCATACATTAATTTGAGTTATGAATATTTCGTTTTTGTTAATACAAAAGAGCTAGAATCACAGCCTGTGGCATTTGTCATATTTGGAGCAAAAGTGGACGTATTTAGGCACCTGAAGGGTTGATTGATCATGTATGATATCTAATAGCAGCATTAGGTAAATATTCGGTGACGCTGTTACTTCTGATAGCAGTAGATGGATTCAATTTCCTGTTATTTTTGCACATTTATGTATTTATTTGCGTGTAAATGTTTGTTTATGAATGCAATGAAAATCGTACATTAATATTAGTTGCAAATATTTAATTTTTGAGTATACTCAAGAGCTAGAATCACAGCCTGTGGCTCTTGTCGTCCATGGAACTAAAGTATTTCAGCCCATGGTACTTAGAGGGTGAATTGATCACGTATGACATCAAATGGAAGTTGATGTCATGAAATCCAATGATGCTGTTGCTTCTGATTGCAGTCACTTAAATCATTCCTTATTGTTTTTCAGTTGCCTTAGCTGCAAAGGGTCAGTAGTTCTGACAAGTGCAGTCCCGTTGGAAGGAGAGATGGCTGTCTGTTTGAGAGGTGTGGTTTTGCCAGTGTGGTATCGCAGAGTCTTCCGACGGCAGCCAGTGGAGTCTCAACTCTGTGCTATCGCTGGCTTTGTCTCGAGAGGACATCATTGCCCTCGGCTGGGAGATTTGGAAGGTCCAGGAGTGGTGTAGGCAGGCAGCTGTGGTGTGGTTGCCGTGGAAATGGGCTGACCGTGAACTGTGCAGATGTTGCTGTCCATGACGACGGGATGCTGCTTGCTGTACCCTAAGAGGATGCTTGCTGCCATCTGCAGGTGGTAGCAGGACATGCAGAACCTAATCTAATCGGTGAGTGACAATGCCTTCATAACACTTCTCTTGCAGCATTGATTGTTGCACTCTGATCTTTTTCTCACTGGTTTCATCCGAAGAATGAACACTATGAGGTATTGCACCTGATTTGAGATGCAAGCTTAGCCGTCTTGATGTGTTACGGGTTAAATAATATCGCAAGATATCGGCTTTACACTGGAATATTTTATTAGCAAGTCATAAACACATAGTACACATCCAAATTCCATTTCACTATTGGAACGACTGAGAAAGAGAGAAAGAGGACAACAATACACAGGTAAATAATTACAATCAGATAAATAGGAACATATGTTGCCAACCCAAAATAAAATATTAGATTACAACTGTAACACCCTCACTTAATCTAATAGGCATTTATAATCAGGGTTTATAGGAACCTGGAAAAGTCAGGGAAAATGAAAACGGTCATGGAAAACCTGGAAAAGTCAGGGAGTGTGGTCAGGGAAAAATCACAAAATGTTTAAATTTATCACCTGAAAATGCCAAGAGATCAGAAACTGCACATAGGAGCGGAGGAGGAGGGTGAAGGAGGGGACGGCTGGCCTCAGGCTGGCTTCGCTGTGGAGGAGGCAGCCCTGTTCTGGTTCTTTCTGGCTATAGCCTGCACGATTTGGTGAATATATTGGCGAAAGGTGTACACATACATATTTTCATTTTCATTCGCTAGCGATTTTGCCAGGAATGCTTCGCTTTGTCCCTCTGGCGACGAAAAAGTTATTCTCAGAAAGATTTGAAGTCACTTAGCCAAATTTGTAGAAGGATGTGAGGAAGAAAAAATGAAGATTGATTCAAAGAGCTACTTTAACATGACATCAGGTTTGAAGGAAAAGCCAGGTTAGCCTTCTTTGCATATATTTTTCTGCAATTAAAACCCTTTCTGAAGACATATCAATGTAAGGAATGATAATTTTTATTTTGTTGACTTAAAGTTGTTGTTCTCTTATTACTGGAAGTTCATATGATTAATATGATAATAAACCTACAATTTTTCATAAGTTCTTTGCTTCCTCACTACCACTTTTATCTCTATAAATGACCGAAATCTTGGAGTTTTCAAAGGGGCTCAAAAGTCAGGGAAAATCACTAATAATGGTTTGGAAATCCTGGAAAAGTCAGGGAAAATGAAAATAAACTCCTATAATCCCTGATAATTCGTTAAGGCAACCCCATAATATACCTCGTACAATACTTATGCTTTGGTTTGGGAACAGCTTTCGTTAATAAATCTGCAGGCATTTTCTGTTTAGGCTTGTGCTTAACTTCTATCTCTTTCCAACTGCTTCCATCATCTCTTTCCAAGTGAATTACAACTCGTTAACCTAATTTAATAGGTGAGTGACAATGCCTTCATACATCTTCTTTTGTCGGATTGATTGTTGCACTCTGATCTTTTTCTCGCTGGTTTCATCCAAAGAAGGTTGGAATCAAAGAAGGTTAGAGTGAACAGTATGAGGTATTGCACCTGAATTGAGAAGCACGCTTAGCCGTCTTGATGGACATACAGGCTTTTACTGAAGTTGTTTGTGCACGGCGATGCTTAGAAGAATTAGATAAATAATGTAATTCTTTTTTTTAAATCATCAAAATGGCGGAAATTGCATAGACACACCTACAATTTGCCTAATAGTTTGCAGTTCAAATAAGTTACATTCGAAGCAACTTTCAAAGTTCCACTATTGAAGTTTCAATTCCATTACAGGTTCCAGTTCCTTTAATAAGTTCCAGTTCCTTTCATAAGTTCCAGCTCCTATCATAAGTTCCAGTTCCTTTCATAAGTTCCAGTTCCTTTCATGAGTTCCAATTCCTCTAATAAGTTCCAGTTCCTTTAAGAAGTTCCAGTTCCTTTAAGAAGTTATAGTTCCTTTAAGAAGTTCCAGTTCCTTTAAGAAGTTACAGTTCCTTTAAGAATTTTTAGTTCCTTTAAGAAGTTACAGTTCCTTTAGAAGTTCCAGTTCCTTTTATAAGCTACAGTTCAGTTCCTTCAAAGTTCAAAACTTACTTCAAATCGTTCTATTTCCTAAAAGAGTTCCTCGTCTCATTATCAGTTCCAGATCCCATTATCAGTTCCAGGTCCCATTATCAGTTCCGGGTACATTCCTGATTTCTGTTCCAATACTCTTCCAATATTCTGTATTGGTTCCCCAACGTGGATCCAGTTCCATTATCAGTTCCAATTCACATTGTTATTCCAGTTCCGTAATATTCACATTATTTCAGTTACATTGTGAGATATGGCTTCATTTTTGATTCCAGCCTGATCTTCAGTTTCTGTTCGCTCTTTTGGCACTGATATGTTGCTAATGGTTACTCAATTCCTCTATTACCTTGTACATAATTTCAATGTTGTGACGTATGGTTAAAATATTTACGACATCCATTGTAATTTACCTTATTTTATGTGGTTTTGATGAACTTGGATTCATGTGATTCTGGTGCATATTTCTCATTTGAAATATTATGTGCTGTTTCATGTAATTACCTGTTGGGAGAGCATTGTCACAAGTTACTTCCAATTAATGTGACTAGTTTTAAATTTCCACAGACTTTTAATGAAAATAAACCAAGGATTCAAGGCTTTAGTATTATTATCAGGAGTCACACACAGCAAAAACACACCATTGGACCAGCTTGTAATATGAATGACATTAGGTGGACAAGGGAGGGTGTGGAGATTGATACATTTACAGTTCACTATAAAGGAATGAGGTGGCTTGGGCCCCAACATGATCATCAACCTCTCGGAGACGAGTTGATGAAGATTCAACTTATCTGCCAACAAAATTGTTAAAGCAACAGGAGTTGAAAGATCACTCCTCTAGAAGTTGCACTGCAATGCTGCTATGTTAGTTTTTACAACCCAATAACTGTGGGAAATTTGATTTAATTCCAAAGACAGAATACACCCCACACAACAGATTGGTACTTCTGCAGTGCAAAGGTGTATATGTGGGGCAGATGGGGAGAAAGTTCCAGATCAGAGCAAGGGAATGCAATAAGTGGAGCAGTAATCGAGAAAAGAACCAACAGTGAAGCATCTTCCAGCACTTAAGGGACTCATGGAGGCTACTTCCACCCTTTGATTTTACATGTGTATATAGGTTTTAAATAGGACTGCTTGGAGGAACTTGAAATTTGGACAAGACACCGACTCTATTCTTTAAAATGAATTGACGGTCTAAAAAAGCTCGATGCTGATAACCTGTGAGGACCTACGGGCTGCTCTAAGGAACACAGCTCTTCAGCAGTGGAGGGAGTTGTGGAGAACCATGTCGAATAATAAACTGCACACTGTTAAACCAGTGACGCACTGATTCCTTGAGCTCCATACAATCCAAGATATAGATTCATCCTTGCTCTCTCTCAGTGGAAAGGATGTATGCATTTGGTTCCTTTGGGTCCCGGGGCATGTGGGAATAGCCGGAAATGAAGAGGCAGACGCTATGGCCAAAGAGGCTCTGAACGAGACCGAGTGTAAGTCGACGCTAGTACCTCACGAGGACCTAAAGTCTTCCCTGAGACAGGTAATCCTAGGGCAGAGGAAGGAATATTGGCATACTGCACGAAATAATAAACTTCGCGACATCAAGCCGGTTACGTCATTGTGGCCCTCTTCCGTCAGGAACAGCTGAAGAGAGGAGGTCGTCATCACACGTTTGAGGATAGGGCACTGCCCTCTGACCCACTCATTTCTCTTCACCGAAGAGAAACAATCACTCCAGTGTGATGATTGCTGTACTGTACTGTCCTCTCAGCATTCGGCATATCCTGACGGAGTGTGACAAATACTGTGACGTGCGAAGGCGACTGAACTTGGGGGTAGACCTAAAATCCATCCTCGGAGACGACCGTAATGTTTTAAGCCAAGTTATTTTATTACCGAAGAAGACGGGACTATTCACTAACATATAATCCTCCATTTTTTAAAATCACTTTATATAATTTTTAAATAAGTGACATAACTGCAATAGACAAATCTTTATTATCATTATTTGTTACAGCAAAGTAACATCCACCTCTGAGTCTCTGGCTAGCATCAGGTTTTGTTGCCGAGGAGAACAATATCAGGCTTCGTCGCCTCCAATTGCCTGGAGGTGGAGAAGGAATAATTCCACCAGATCTCACAGTTATTGTTCTCCACGACAGACTCGATGTCTCCAGGGACGTAAGGCAGCACCGGATTCATGTCTATACCATAACGGTGTCTTAGATGGTAATACAAGACCCGCAAAGCAGAGTTGTGCCGGTTTATGTATGTGTTCTTTGCTTAAAAGCTGCAGCCGGAGAGTAGATGACCGGCTGCCTTCGGCATGCTCTGCATCTCGTGTCCGTCACGTTTGCCCCAAAGATGAGGCGACGGTACACGAGGGTGTTGATGACACCATCCTGGCATGCAAGCACGAATCCCTCGGTTTCGGACTTAAGACCTGTGGAGCACAGGAAGGCGAAGGTGAGCTACTGCAATAGCCCTTGCGTTTCCAAGTTTCGATAGAAACTTCCATGCATGGGCTTCTTGGCAGGGTCTTTTGCTCCGCATTCTTTATTTTGAGCTTTAACACGTCAACCTTCAGCGAGAAGATTGATTTGTTGCACAATTCTCTGCTGGAAGTAAGGTCCAAGTCCAAACCGCCGCCTGGAATAGGAAAAGCAAAGGCAACTAAAAAGCTCGGCAAAGCAAATTGACATAACTTAAATAGACAAATCTTTATTATTATTACTATTACTTTTACTACAAAGACTGTGCAGTGGTGCAAAATGACCTAGCCACCGATGCACCATAGAATTTTAAAACTAACTACCTACGTACTTGTGACGTCAGCACAGCCCACTTCCGTCGGGAGGAGTCGCCGAGTAGGAAGTTGTAATCTCCCTTTATGAGGATAGGGCACAGCCCTCTGAAAAACTTTTGTTTTGACTGAAGAGAAATTGCCACCGTGTTGGGATGACTGTCACCGTACCCTCGGAATTTGGCATATCCTGACAGAGTGTGACATACCGGGATGTGCGTAACCGACTGAGCATTAGGGGTGACCTAAGGTCAATTGTAAGTGACGACCCCAATGCTATCAGCTGTTTAATATCATTTCTAAAGGAAACTGTTTTTTTTAGTAAATTATAATGAAGATTTTAGCAATATTAAATGTTTTTAACTTGGACAAAGTAATTGATAAGCACAATACCTTGGTTCCAAGCAATTTTCCTTTTCCGAATATAAAAAAATATAATATATAGCATCTATAATATACATATATCTTATCTATGATATATCTATACAATCCAGTACAGAACAAGTACCGCATCAAATCGGAAAAGAATCAACAGTCAAGCTCGGTGAGCA
Source organism: Platycnemis pennipes (assembly GCA_933228895.1). NCBI lineage: Eukaryota > Metazoa > Arthropoda > Insecta > Odonata > Platycnemididae > Platycnemis > Platycnemis pennipes. Next base: position 16,822,996 of record OW121858.1, on the reverse strand, counting down.
CTTGAAGGACTCATGGAGGTTACATTGACCCTTTGATTTTAAATGTATAGGACAATGGTTTTAAATTGGCCTGCTTAGAGAAACTTGAAATTTATTAATGTGGACAAGAAGCTGATTCTATTCATTATGTTATTTGATAGACTTACAAAGCTCACCATTTGCCTCCTGTTCCAAATTAACATGCAACGTGTTTGCATTGGTCCCACCCGAACCAATCCCCACCCAATCCTGTGTTGACAGTGAACTGCAAATAAGTCAAACCCTTCTTCCTCCCTTTTAGACACCCTAATTTTATTGAAATGAAGGCTGGTTTTGCAGCGTGTTCTTCAGTGGCCCTTGGTAATGACACGAAGACGTTGAGACATTAGGTTTTATTCCAGATCTGTATGGAACGGTACATCTAGTTTCTTTAATACTATGCCCTTACACAAAGTTTCGCAAAAGGATGAGACTCATTCATTTCCAATTGTGCATTATAACTTCCAACTTTGGTGCTCTATGTCGCCAATGCGAGTTGTCAAAATTGAAAAAATTTTAAATTTTACGCAGACTAGCTAACGTTTTAAAGCTTAAGAAGTGGTGCAAAAAGACCTTAGGCATCAACGCAACCTAAAAACAAATCCTATCCTTGCTGATAACTTGTGACTTAACTATATGATACCATTCCATAATGGAAAATAAAAGAATACTTCTTTGTTAAGTTCACTTTATATGTATGCACTACGGTTTATATGTAAATAGTCAGGATCGGGGTTCCATAACGTAGTTACATCTTCAGGAATGCTATCCTATCTTAGTTGTAAACCCACCCAGTTTTTCAATGTGATGCATGTTTTTCTTTCACAACATTTTTATAATTCTTTTGTAATCTGAGATAAATAAGCCAACACATCATCACATCCGATGTATGAGGCATCATCAAAATTCACCGCTGCAGTATTGCTAAAAGAAACCTGAATAGCGATTTTAGTCTGCCAATGCCCACCTGTGCATTGCACAATTAACCCTCACAATGACATGGGTTGATATATTGGTTTTTGGGTTGATCTACATTCTTCTTGTTATAATTACTACAAATTTGGTAAAATGACTTTACCCTTTCGCTGCTGTGAATTTTTTGTTCTCACTGTAGCGCTTTCACATCTCTGCCGCATGAGACGAGTAGGTTTCCGGAGTGTGTGCAGCAGGGAAAGGGTTAATCATGCTTACGAAAGGCTTGATACTCTACTTTGTCATTCATTTTTAACAATTTTTTATTTCAAGTATTTTATTCTTCCAACGAAACAATGTATATAATAAAAAATTTATTTATTCAAATAGCCTTTGTATTTCTCGCTAGTCCTACTCAGATCAGGTGGCACTAAATCGGTTAGAGCACCTTTACTGTGCAGGTAGAATTCTGGGAGAAATGCCACTAAGGTCTTGTTGTGAGGCTGTTAATATATTCATGTCAATGACCACGTAAGAATCTTGAGACCAGATGTTCATATCTTTCTTTAAGTCTTGGTACTTTGTACTCCTTTTTTGGCGACTTATTTCACTATTTTTTATCAAAGTCATATTTTGTATTTATTTTTAATCGTTTAAAAACCTTTTACAATACTTATCAGGGATTTTTTTGCATTAATAGAATGTTTATTATTCATTAATAGTACTAAATGTGTAAAACCTGTGAATGATAAAAAGAATGTAATAAAAAATTAATTGAGGCACCCAGTTATTCACTGGTTCTTTAACGGAAGTCCAAGTTCAGCCAGCTGGTGAATCACCATCTCTTTAAGCCAACATGTTAATGATTTATCCTACATTTCAGGTATCTCATGATGACAATGTCTTGTGCTGATTCAGTGAATCTTTTTTCCCATTTCAGGAATTGTCTGAATACAACGCCATGACTACAATGTCAGCAAACAACAGAGGAGAGGTCTCTGCTTCTAACTGCAATCCACGAGCAGGATGTAACGAAACTAATCTACATTCCCAGGGCTCCTGTGCCAAAAACAAAGGAGTGAACATCTGCATTTGAAGAAGGTCTCCAAATCCGTGGCATATTGGCAGTGCCTAATTGTCAATCGTTGCTTCCAAGTGCAACACAGCATTACCTATGTAGCCACATGCGGCCTGATGTTCTCCTGTTTCTGATATGGGAGAAAATGATGTCAGAAGTGACTTTGCAGTTACAAGTCACTGCCTCGTAAATACTGTTCCTTGATTCATGCAATTGCATCATTGTAACTCAACAGCCAATAGGTCATAATTTGAGCATATTGTATGTAGTAGAAACAGGTACGGTGACATAACAGCCATCAATTGTCTTTGCTACAGTCCAGTATAGTCGTGATTATGGTGCTGATGTATGCAAATAGTTAAGGGCCAGTTTGCAAATTGTAATGATGTGAATGTGGTTGATTGAATTGTTTTGTAAACACAGTAGAGTCCTCTGAGAGAGGAATATTTGTTATGTGAAAATCGTCCGAAGATGATCTGTAAACTTAATCAGATTGGGCATTTGAAATGATTCCCATGCTATTCTACTTGGGGTCAACACAATAAAATCAGCATTGCCCTTGTTTTAACAACTTTGGGAAAGAAAGTTGATCATGTGGGTTAAGGTAATGGCTTGATGAGAATGCGGCAATGCCGTGCTTGAAGATATCAAAGGGCATTAGTTAAATGGTTGGTTTAAACAAAAATTGTAAAAAATATTTACTTAAGCTGTATTTGTAATGGAGTGGAGTCATGAGAACTTCAGATTGGTCCTATTGTTAGGTTTTCATTATTCCTGATCTGGTATCACATTTTCTGTCTTTAACAACAGCTAGTATTTCTGGTGATAGTGTCATGTGGAACCCTTACACAGCTCGAAGTGGCAGGGAACTGATGCATCCAATTCTATCCCTTATCCCTGGTGATTGTCCCTTAGTGGGGCTCTGGGGCTTCCTTTGGAGAGGTGGGGGCAGGCCTTGCTGGGAGTGAACCGCTTGCCACCGAGACGCGGGCGGAGCTCTTGGGGGGCCATTGCACGCTCTCCCCTCGTTCTTGTGAGGGGCGTGGCTAACTAAGACCCACGTTCTCACCCTCTTGCTCTTTCCGTCTGTCTCGCCATTAGGTGGTAGTTGGTAGGATTATAAGAGGTCCCCATCAAAACCGGATAAATCAGTTCCCTGCCACTTTATGCTGTCTGGTCAAGAGAAGAAATAAAAGACATCTCCATATTCCAACTCTAAAATACCCTTTGTGCAGTAATCTAGCTGCACTCCTAATTATAATATGATCAGATGTAATATATTATCGACCTTTTCATTCAATATTCATTGCCCTTTCTAAGAAATTCTGAAGAAGGAGAAATATATTGAAAGAAAAATATTTGGCATAACACCTGATGCAGTGCAACTGTTATAATTTCATAACTCACGTCTTCCAGTACGTAAGCTCGCGACAGGAAGTGAAGCAGCAATGAGATAACAGAGATGGGTATGCATAGTAATGAAAAATTAACTTCAGCTGATGTCATATAAAATTTCATTTCTTTAAAGTCAAGTACACAGAATGATTTAATATTATGATCATTTTGGTGCTGCTCCGTGTCCAACTTAGGAAGTAGCACAATGGACTCGTTACACATTTCTTTATAATCACTCTCGGTTCTTAGTATGATCACTCTCGTCAGCCCATTCTTATTTGAATATTAGAGGTGTGGTTAGACCCTTAATCACCTTTATTCTCCTGGTCCGCAAGCAAAGTCTTGCCCACGGCACGTTCAAAATAACATTGCACTAGCATTGAAGCTATCTTCGTCGTTCTCAATGGACGGAGATGTCCATTGACAAACCATCCGGACCTGATGGTGAATTGGCATTGAGAAGAATTCTCAAAAGCCGTGAACCGGATTGGAAGGTTATCGTGACATATGTCACAATAGCCTGGCACAAATGTTGACTGTCTGCGTGTTTCCACACAGCTGTGACGGACCTCCACGCCAGCCACCGTCGATAGGTGTCTTCGTACACAGCTCCGGCACGCCGCAATTGCCTCCCTCCAGAAGCCTTCAGGAAAGACCACGAATTCCACCGTCTCTACGCACTGATATGCCATGGTGTTATGCTTACGGAAGAATCGCGAGGTCCTTTATATACCGAAGAAGATTGGTCACTTGGATTAACAGCTGCTCAATCACACTCCTTGAAGGAAGCGGGAGAATCTCCGAATTTGCGGCTGTCCATACACCCTCGTTAAAAGAAGCGTGAGAATGGCAGAATTTGCAACTGTCCATTCGAGATTAACGGCATGTTCCAAGGCACTACTGTATAAATCATCACGGTGTATTCAAAACCCCATGCTTCGCCTTCAGCCATTACTTCCGGAACCAGAGGGATTTCTTCCACTTCATTTGCCTGGCTTGTAAGCAAACTCGGAGAAAGAATTGGAGTTCTGTACTGATCCAGTGGAGGCATGTCGCATCTAATCAAGTCCCTCTCGTAGGTACAATGACTGTGCTTTGTGTGCGAGTGAAATAAAATATCAACCGAGAAGAAAGTAGGAAAATGTCTAATGATATTGGTTCTAATACCAATAAATAACTCCTTTCTTTGATGTTGGGTGCGTTGCTGCCTTTCTGTCTTTATCTTGGTCAGCGTTAATTGTCGCCATTTCCTTTCCTTTTAGAACTCTGGAGTATAGTGTTCTTTTCATTGGGCAATCAAATCTTAGATGCTCTGCGCTGCGGCATATGGCATAAGTTTTTCTCTGCCCAGGATAAAAGACGATACCCGTATATCCGCAGATGTAGATATAAGAGGGGACCTATTCTTTCAGTATCATTTTCACTATTCTGTTCCCGTTGAGGACGTTCAAGTATCCTTCTCCTTTCCATTTGTCGTTTTGTTAAGTTAGAATCTTGCCGAATTTCTCCAGTTCTTTCGTAATAATCTTTATCCGGTATCTCGAAGGCCAGGTCCACTATGGTCAGTTATGTTGTCTTCTTCTCCATGGTACTCAGGAACGCCTCTCCTTTCTTGTTTTCAGTATTAGGAAAATCTACGACATATCCAGTTTTATCTATAATTGCCATGGGTGATTCTTCCATCTTCATTTTGCGTCCCGAATCTGTGGCTCCATGGTGGGTGGGGAGCCCGAGGGATGAAGGAATATTTGGCATGGCGGATACAAATCTTCCACCTTCCAAAAGATCCCGCCCGTACCCGGGCGGGGGAGACACGTGTATAACCGCTTGCCAGAGGTTCTTGATAATGAAGTGTGTGAAAGAAGGGGAGACGCTCCCCTTGTTAAGTCCCAGGTGTTAGTCTCACTATCGATTGTTCCGTAACCCGTCCTTAGTAAGAGTTCATATGATACCTGCATTACTGCAGCTGTGTAATGTTGTAGACAAAAGCAGATCCCGAGCATGAGTGTCCAGATACTGAGCCATAATCTACGAAAGATCCTGTGATGGTGGCGTTAATAGCATCTACGGTGATAGGAGTGGCAAATATCGAAATTATTTGAGTGTTGTGCACTTTTAGACATCCTTCATGGGTAAACTGCACAATACGCTGAGAGAGACCACCGGCCATCACCGACGCATGGCTGTGCATTCCACAATGTGTGATTAAAGTAGTCACTTTGCCAAAACAACTGTAGAAATTGGATTGAGGATAACGGCGCTTCTGCAACAACTGGAGATGCACTTTTGTGATGTCCACCTGTGTTTTAATGTCCTCACATTGATGGACGTCTTTAACAGAGATGATGGAGTAGTTGACATCATCAGGTTTGCAGTCGAACCCAATTAGCATTTGCACAAACTGATCACATCGATTATTCCCTATCAACGAGGGAATAATCGATGTGATCTCTTATATCTCTTAGCATTGCGCCTCCTCCTATCCCACACCAATTGGAAGTTCTGGCCTTCCGGCCCAGCATTATCTTTTTATGTCATCTACTCCTTTGAAAATCTCCAAGTTTCCCTTCGGTAGGAAATTTTCCCTTTTATCACCTTCTGGTGGAGCAATGACTGTCCGCGGCAAAGCCCATCCGGCGCGCGCTCCGATTATCGCTCAACTGGGGAGTGCTCGCAGGAAGCTAGTGCGATAAGACGCGAGTGAAACGGCCAATGTGAACGTTTCCAGCGACTCACTCTCTCGCTCTTTCCGTCTGTCTCGCCATTAGGTGGTAGTTGGTAGGCTTATAAGAGGTCCCCATTAACACTGGACAAATCGGTTCCCTGCCACTCTAAGATGCTTTATCAAGAGAAGAAATAAAAGATCTCCCCATTTCCCAACTGTCTTAATTACTCATTGTGCAGCAGTCGAGCTACATTCCTAATAATACCATCATAAGATAATGTGTTATAGACCTTGGTATTAAATTTTCATTGCACCGTAAAAGGAATGATGGATATCTGATTATGATTTGCTGGTGGCTTCTGCTCATAATTCTCCATTCTGTATTCACAGCCTGTCCGATTCTATCCAATTCTGCTTGGTATATCTTGATTTACCAGATGTAAAACACTAGATATTTGAAGAAAAAATATTTGGTATTTTCCTGATGCTGTAGAACTGTCATATTTTGTGTCTAATGTTACTTCTCTACGTTGTAAATTGATCAACATTGGGTAGCAATGCTTTGAACAAACAATGTTTATTCAAACACGTATTACAAAAGTGCAAAAGACGATATTACCTACTTCAAATATTGGTATCATACAGTCTTAGAGCTGGATGAAAAAGGTACTAAGTTTCGCTATTCCTCGTTTCGAATAATTTTTTATCCGTGGAGGGATGGCTTTGATTCTCCGGTGCACTCAATGGCTGGAATCACGAGAGCAATGGAAGTTGATTCTCTTAGGTTATTAGCCTCGCTGTATCGCTTGACGTACTGGCTGATGCCACCTCATATGCCCCTCTCCATCATGAGTATCATGTCATAATCCGTCATGAGTTCCTGCGTGACACCTGTGTGCTTAAGCATAGCATCGGAGGCTATTCCTGGCGCAGTAAAATACCATGCAGGGTATAAACAGTAAGTGTCCATGCAAACGTCACGGAAATTTTCAAAAATATCAGAAAGAATTGTCACTTCAGCCTTGAGATTAATATCTGAGTAATCGCCAATAGTTTTGCAACAGAATTCAGACAACACTCTCTTAGCATATTCATACTCAGAGTCACTGATGGTGTCACCTGTCAGAGAACTGAAGAAACAATGCTTGGGAAGTAAGCTTTTGTCCTCAAGTTTGCTCCAGCTGTCAACATACTCGTAGGGGAAAACACCCTTGTGTTCATATCAGCTTTAGAGCCGAAAATGCGTGTTGTTTGTTTGAACTTATCCTTGGGGATTGCAGATGTCAATTTTGCGATGGATGTGCTCAAGAATCTAAAGCTGTCCAAGAAACTGAGTGAAAATTTTGAATCTACATATTTTGCAAAGGAAATATACATTTCTTCTGTCTTTGGAATGATTTCAATTTTCAAATTATCATCTCCAAGGTGGGGAACAATCAGATGTGAATCGTAGCATGAAAGATTACGAATAAAAATTGGAAGAGACTTTGGGGACTTGAAAATTTACATTGCACGCTCCATGAGCTGCTCCGCGAAATTTGCCTGTCACTAGGTCCTGTTCCCTCACTCGTTCCTTCCCCAAATCATTCTTACAAATATAACAGACTGTCGCCGTGTAAAAAGATTGCTTCTCCTCATCAGTCATAGGTGTAGGTATACTTATTCACAACAAAAGTGGATATTTCGTTCAATTTCAAAAGACAAACCTTAACAGCATTGGCCCCTAGGTAGAGAACAGGCTAAAAGTGTTCCCCAGTTGAAGCTACAAGCAGAAGGCAAAATGACATTACCTCATGATGATGCACATTCCTCGTATATGAATGATTTTCATTGGGACGCAACTAGATGCTTTAGATATTGAGCCGTCGGCACGTCCGCTAACCCGGGAGAGGCTTCGTTGTCAGTGAAAAGATCAAATTCCTGACCACGGAGGTACTGGTCGAATTTCTCAACTCCAAACACGACGCCCAAGCATTCCGCTTCGTACGTCGCGTATTTTTTTTTTTATAGCAATTTTTTCTTACTTAACAGATTTTGTAAGATCCATATAAATCATTTGTAAAAATCCATCTTTTAACAATCTTTCAGTCAGACACCTCCCATGTTAATGTCTCCGAAAAACAATTTCTCTTTGCCAACAACTCTTTCATTAAATTCCTCCATCGTTGTTGCTCAGTTAACAATTTTATACCAGTTCATCTGACCCATGATGATAGTCCCTTCTTTGATGGAATTAACAAGCTTTCGAGTTAACTCCCTTAATGATATGGATAATTGGTTTGGGTTTCTATTCATTACCATCATGGCTCCATCCTCACGAGCAATGGTCCGCACAAAAATTTCTAATGGATGTTTCTCAACAACACCAGAAAACACAGGAATACTTGTCACTTGTGAGCTGCTACCAGCCAAAAAATCTGTCTGGTTTCCTGCCACCATCTTTGAATAGGCTCTCATCTTTATCAGCCCAATAAGGACGGCGTGGTGCCAGGCATGAGACATCGGACCAGCTGGTCCGATGTCTCATGCCAGGCGCCACGCCCCCCCTAGGGGCTAGCGTACCATCAATTGGCTACCTTGAGTAAGCACCTGAGTTCGTTGAGCCCTTGAGTTCCGAGAGTACTGCACCCTGGGAAGGGTATTGCAAACCGTTTCGGAGGAACGGCAAAAAAAACCTCTACCAGCTGGGAAGCTGGAGTAAATATATCTTCCGGCAATGAGACAACTACGACCAATTAGATTAGATATTAAATCGTCGTCGTCGTCGCCCTCGTCATTGCCGTCATGCCTTCTCTCTTCATCAACCAACTGCTGACGACTATCGTTTTCCTCAGCGGCCAGCCCGCGAACGTATTCACGTAAAAAAAAAAAAATTTAAATTTTAGCCATTATTCATTTTCGCTCGGGAGAATGATCTAGGTTGGCAAATTTTTGTTGCAAACTATCTTGTGTTGTATCAAATTGTTCTGTGAATTAAGAGAGAAAACAACGTTTGCATACGTGCACTTCCGCACGGTGCTTACTCATTTGCGTATGAACTAGTCTGTTAAAATCTTTAAAGTAACAATAGTGAGAATTTCTCCCATCAACTACGTAAAGGAGGTCTCGATGATCTTTAAGTTCACTATCCACAACTTGGAGAGGTTACACATTATTTTTTTCATCAAGTCCGAAAACGTTGATGGAAATATTATTTGTTCTTTCAAATTTAGAAATTTGCGAAAGTTCCACGGGGTAATTAATACAATCCCAGTCGATCCCGCTGTATAATTCTGGCGTAACATATTTTGAGACTCGTTGAGAATCCTTTGGAATACTCCTTAGCCCAGATGGAGTACTTAAAACAATAGATATCATCATTCGTTGTATTCTTCGACCTGCTCAGCACTCGCTTGGAGGTAGTTCGGTAAAAATATCTTCCGCCGTACCCCCAAGAAAATTATCTCGGCCAATAATGCCGGGCCGAATCTGGTATTGGTGCATTCCATCTTTTCTATATGGTGTCTCTCCCCCTCTTCCAGCTCCTCCTTTCGGAGGAACTGAGACTCCCGCTGAACGGAGAGCAACCTGTCCTAGAGCTCAGCCATCTGTAATTAACAGAGGAATATTTCAATATGTATAAACAAAACAAGGCCGAAAAAATGAACATTCTATAACGTTAACTCGTAAAAGGATAAAAACATTAGATCTCTCTAGGAGTTAAGTGAAAATGTCAATGCATAATAATAAAAGGGGGACATTGTTCGTTAAGTTAAGTATACTCACTTGAAGAGAGAGAGACTTATGCTTGATACCGGAAGCTGGATATAGTAGGTGGAGGAGTTGGCGAAGGTGATCGGTTGTGATGAGTGGTGATAGCTCTGACGTCGGGGACGATGGTTGGTGGTGATGGCATCGGTGAAGGTGGTAACGACTTCGACGGTGATTTGGTCTAGACGTGTTGCGACTATGACTGCTGCGGTGATGAGTGACTAGCCAAATAATAAATAGTAAATAATTCATCAAAACCCAAGTAACAATCCCAGCAAAACGACAACCACTTGCAATTACTTAGGAACTACACAATAACATTTCGCCAAGAATACAGTACACATGAAAAAATTCATCAAACCCCAAGTACCAAATCCCAATTAATGCCATCCCTGTTTAAAAAAATCAGGAATAAAACACACTAAAAACCTATCCAGAATACACTGCTACAAATTTCTTCTCGATCAGTCTAATTCATTAATAGGAATCAGATATTCTATTACATAACTATGAGCACATAAAAGTAGAGCGTGACTATTCAAATACAAAGAATATTACCAAAATTTACAAGGTTTCTGTTATGGGAAAAAATGTGTCAAGGCGGACTTTTGAGCTTCGCCCGCAGGGACCCTGTTGTTCTTTGGCTCCGCTTGTATGTCCTGTTCACCTTCTCTCATGTCATGCAGGCGGTCTTCTGCCATTCGGGACGGAATTTCTGTGGCTGCAGCGACAAATGAACTGTATTTGATTCCATCTGTGTGTATGATAGATTCCTTAGACATCCACCAAATGCAAGGATTCCAAATGCAACACAGTATTACCTAGGTACCATGTTTCTGTAATGGGAAAAAATGAGGTTAGAAGTGACTTGGCAGTTACAAGTCCCTGCACCGAAATACTGTTCCTTGATTCGTGCAATTGCATCAATGTAACTCTGTCTTGCTATAGTGCAGTATATTCGTGATTATGGTGCTGATGTATGCAAATAGTTAAGTGTCAAATGGCAGGCCTTCCTGGGAGTGAACCGCTTGCCACCGAGACGCGGGTGGAGCTCTTGGGGGGCCATTGCACGCTCTCCCCTCTTTCTAATGAGGGGCGTGGCTAACTCAGACCCACGTTCTCACCCTCTCGCTCTTTCCGTCTGCCTCGCCGTTAGGTAGTAGTTGGTAGGCTTATAAGAGGTTCCCATCAAAACTGGCTGAATCTGTTACCTGCCACTTCATTCTGCTTGGTTGAGAGAAGAAATAAATAACCTCTCCTTTTATCTAACGGAATAAATTACTCATTGTGCAGCTATCGAGCTACATTCGTAGTAATACCATCGTAAGATAAAATGTTAAAGTACTTGGCATTCAATTTGGGTGGTAATACGGACAATATTGGTGGCACCTGATGTTGTTTCCCCGCTGCTTGTAGGATGTCACCTTGTTCTATTGAAGAAGCAACGTTCCGTGCCGTGCTGATGACGTTGAGCTTGCCTCCACCCACGGCAAGCATCAATGTTGTGCCGAATTGCATGTTCCCATGAACTGGTTGTCTATAGGAGTACTACAAGAAGGTTGATATGATTTTTCTCAATATACTTTCAATACTTCCCGTGGATTCGTGAAATATTGCATTGAGTATATCTTCTGTGAGCGTCGCCAAATCATGGTTTTCAGTGACTTTACTCACTGCTTCTTCTAGTTGTTTGATTAAATTCTCATCCCTTCAGATAGGCTGTAAACAATTGATGCCATAACCTATTTAACAAATGTTCCCGTACCTTTATTTATCAGAACCTTGACTGCTTTGTTAAAAAGTTTAAGTCGATCCTGTACTTTCTTCATTTTTAAAACCCTTTGCGACTCCTTGATTTTTCTTACGTCTTCGTACTTTTCAACTATTCCCCATCCTGGCCGTGGAACTATCATTCCAAAATAGAGCGAATGGAGGGTCTCATCAAGCAGCCAGCGCCACATCACTTTTAGATAGTGAGGATGATGAGGGAATGATAATGAGACAGTCTTGGAATTAGGGGAGATCGCTGAAAGTGGAGATATGCCTTGAGGAATATTTCCGACGGGGAAATCCGCCACTATAAAGAAAGGGATAATGAGCCCGTGCGCGACCTCTTGGGTGGGCATGGAATGGCGCAGACAATCAATGAATAAAAATATAAGCTATTTATTTTATAAAAGTTCAACGGGGTTTGTGGCACAAGTTATAAGCGTAAATATATTGTGTACAAAAATTAAGGGGGTAATCAAAACACATAATTTATAATTATAGTGCAGTTTATGCATTCTGCAAAAGGAAACATTGCATGAAAAATTTCTAATACTTTTTCAACATTTATAATAATATACAAAGAGTCAATAAGTGTTAGTGCACTCATTGCACATTTTTGAACATTACTTGGATTTCTGCTTTGATGATATTAGAGAAAGAATATATAAATCCTGCACATTAGGAGGATATGTATTCCACAGCCTGCGAAGTCTATTAGAGAGATTAAAATTGTGTTCAAAATTTCTCACTTGAATAAAATTATACTGAAGTATTGGATAAAAAAATTGGTTTCGCAATAGTACCGTTCTGCATGATGTCAAATTTGCATTAAGAAAAATAATTCAGATTAAATTCCTTAAAGCATTATTCTGCATTTATCGGATTTGATGATGAGTGAAAAATGGCAAAATTTTCATTACGAGAAATTACGGTGTTTCTAATTAAAAACCCAACTCTTTTCCTTCTCCGCAGAATGCTGTGCTCCGCTATCAACCCCAGTGACTCAAATTCACGGTTGGATTTTTCCTGGTGTGCATTTGGCGGGTAAAATTTTAACAGTATTCGAAAGGAAAATGAATCCACGGGATATGTAATGAGTTTCTAAAAAATATAAGTCAGCATGTCAATCCAATTTTTTTTACTCATCTTATATAAATCTCAGTCACAAAAAAATCCAGAAAGGGAAAGCGGGAAAGTCTGAAAATAAAAAAAGGTAATTGTCATTGTATAATGAATAATTTACAAATGAAAAATATTTAAACGATTATCGTAACAAAATTCAGTAGATACCTTTATTCAACGATGACAAGCCTAATGCCATCCCATAAAAGGTAAAGTTTACGAGGATTTACATTGTATTCTTTGATATCATCCTCAGAAAAAACTGACGGATATCTCTTAGAAGATCTTTCCAGGCAATTCTTTCCCCGCGATTAATGCATGCACTGAATTTTAACGTCAATTTCTCCTTCGACAAGATTTTGTATTTAGTGTTTAACACCAAATCCTCTCTTTCAAAAATGCCGGCATTGATGCGTTGAAATATTTCATTTCTTGCATATCTTATCTATCTCAAAAAATCGAATATTTAAAGACATTCCCAAATTTCGTGTGTTATAAAACGAGAATGATGGAAAAAGAACACTTTCATCTCTTTATTTTCCTCTGTGTATGTGTTGGCTGACAAGGAGACATCGCGAGATTGATGTTCGGGATCCGAATGCCGATGTTATTTTCTGAAACTATAAAGGAAATGTAGAAAAAGTGTCACGGCTTTCTTCCCCATAGGCCCGGGTTCGAGAGATATTAGCAAGTAAAGATTTGGCGCAGAATCAGTATCTTTAAGTAAGGGTGCGACTCCAACAACCGGCGTAGCCGCGTGCGTTAAGGCGCACGGCCGATGGCTTTTGCCCCGGGCGACCTGGGTTCGAGCCCCGGTGAAGTCAATTTTTTTTTCTTTCTTATAATTTAAGGAATCAATGCTACAACCCATCCCCATTCATTTAAGTCAGTTTCGTTAGTATTTATTCTATTTTCAACTCATTTTCTGGATTTTCAATGGACCGAGGACTTACGACGCGAATTAGGGGATTTTATTTTCCCATTACAGGCTCACATGCTGCCCGACGCATTAGGTTTGGATTTCAAAGATCCGTGAATACTTCTATGAATACCAAGGGCTTCAATTGTTCGCTGGACCTCCTGAAGATAGTAAAGAATGAACTAAATGCTTATTACACTGCTTACTATCAAAATCACTACTTTACACACCTTCAAAGCTATGCACAGCACCAGTGATGTCATCTTGGTATGATGACAACACCGATGGAGAAGTGTCATTTACATTGTCTGACAATGAGGAGCCGTCACTGGACGAAGGACAGATTTCTCGAACACTCTTGATTTAGCTTCCGAGAACTCCCGACACAACGCCGCAGATAGGTGAAAACTAAATAATGCACAAGACTTGCTGCAGGAAACTTGAGCTACGCTTCACTTTACCTTCACTGATCAAGAGCTGGATTGAAACTGGCGAAATAGACGGCCCAATACAGCTGCCACGCGTTGCTGTATGTAGAGAACACCCCTTCCCATTACTAAAACGTCTCAAACCGGGATTTTCCGACTCCTACATTCTTTTATTCATAATATCATTTCCACTGGGTTTTCCCTCCGTTAGATTTTCTCCACAGCCCACCCACTGTCTTTCGAACAAATTCTCCCTCCTTACTACAGAATGTCCTTCCGTCCACCCTGTCTCCTTTATGACATGCCTTCTTGCGCCCTTCAAAGAGTTCCGCCCCCAGCAACCCTTCCTCCACAGCTGACCCTCGCTAATCTCTCAATGAGGCACCGAGGCCCAACCGTGTGAAGACGGGTGCGAAGATAGACAAAGAAGACTTTGAGACCGCTTTGAGCAGACTACTGGAACGCAGGGTCATTGCACTTGACCTAATGGGTAAAAGGGGGAAGCTGGCTAGGGTTAGTAACTGAATGTGAGGATAGCCAGTAGAGTTTATTTGGTGACAAGAAAGAGTTGAGATCAAAAATATATGAAGGGGTTGAGGGAGCAATGGCTGGGGCGTAGAAGAACGCATTACCTGGAATTTCACGTGTCGTTATATACGTCCCCAAATTCGCGTGGTAAGTCACCATTCGGAGGTCCGTTTAAAAATCAATAAAATACGCTGAAGATAGAAAAATACTATTGTAACTGACATTAAATACTATTTAATTTGTATGGGATTGGGTATGTAAAAACGATGAAGGAATATACCTTACTTCAAAAGTTTTATCAATGCCTATAATCAAATAATGGGCAAATACCTGCCACGAATGAAAATTTAAATTCATTCATTGAACCGAAAGAAAACAGGAGGTGGGAAGAAAAATAGTGTTATCCCTACATCATGTTTTATGTGTAGGAATTCAAAATCTTCCCTTCGTCCACGATAAGGGTTCACTGCAATAAAATACGTTGTACTTTGAGAAAATCATTTTAAATATGTTTCACATGCCCTTCTATTTACCGCCGATATCATGCTCACTATTTAAGGAAAAATTAAGTGATAAAAGTGAAAATTCCAGGGCGGTTCCGAGGAATTTACGAGGGCAACCGTCGCAGTGTAATAAGCATTCAGTTCATTCTTTACTATCTTCAGGTAGTCCAGCGAACAATTGAAGCCCTTGGTATTCATAGAAGTATTCACGGATCTTTGAAATCCAAACCTAATGCGTCGGGCAGCATGTGAGCCTGTAATGGGAAAATAAAATCCCCTAATTCGCGTCGTAAGTCCTCGGTCCATTGAAAATCCAGAAAATGAGTTGAAAATAGAATAAATACTAACGAAACTGACTTAAATGAATGGGGATGGGTTGTAGCATTGATTCCTTAAATTATAAGAAAGAAAAAAAAATTGACTTCACCGGGGCTCGAACCCAGGTCGCCCGGGGCAAAAGCCATCGGCCGTGCGCCTTAACGCACGCGGCTACGCCGGTTGTTGGAGTCGCACCCTTACTTAAAGATACTGATTCTGCGCCAAATCTTTACTTGCTAATATCTCTCGAACCCGGGCCTATGGGGAAGAAAGTCGTGACACTTTTTCTACATTTCCTTTATAGTTTCAGAAAATAACATCGGCATTCGGATCCCGAACATCAATCTCGCGATGTCTCCTTGTGAGTGAAGACGCGAGTGATCTCTCTCCGAGAACGCAGAGACGCGAGATGCACGAGAATGTTTTCTTTATCCATCCGAAATGCAAATTTCAAACAGCTATTCGATTTTTATAGGATTGCTTTCTCTGTAAACAGAAAATTTTGCATTCAAATAGTTTGAATTAAATACTTCTTGAGTAGTGAGATGTAGGTATTTTGGGAGTTATATTTTTCCTTTCCTCCCATTAATATCAAAACTGCCTACGAAACATTCTCCAAATCTTGAGGTCACCTTCTCATAAGACATAAGTATCAACATGCTTTTAGTATAAAACATTTTAAACAGTTATTCGATTTTTATGAGATTACCTTCTCTGTAAACAGAAAAATTTGTGTTCGAATGGTTGTAATTAATAACTTCTTGAGGAGTGAGGATAAGGTATTTTGGAAGGAATATTTTTCTTTTCCTCCCATTCATTTTAAAACTACCCACCAAACATTCTCCATATCTAGTGGTCACCTTCTCTAGAGAATTAACCACGTATCTCTCTCCCTCCACAAGCACTTCTTTCTTGATGCAGGTGTACGCTGCTTGTTCTTCAAGAAGTTTTTTTAAGATATTATTACCAGCGTTGACCGTAGATGGTCCAGCACCCTCTACATAGGTAGCATTAATATTAGCTGAGAGATTCATTCTATATATATAAAGAATATATTCATTCTATATAAATATATATTGTGTTGGCTGTGTTCGCTCCGGGTGCTGGACGAAAAGTGATGCAGGCGACTAGGGAAGAAGCGACTTTATTGAAAGAGAGAGAGGGGAAGTGGCGTGATTCGGGAGAAGGAAGTGTTGCATCTCATGAGGTAAAAATACTAGAAGCTTCGCGAATATTTTTTTCATCATGAAATTAACCTCCGTGTTCCCTCATGCATCATGCGCAAATGTTAGCTTTTTATTAGATGGCTAGTTAATTCGTTCGACCGCCAAAGAGGACAGGAGAAAGAGCGATGAAACTTCAATGACGTTGGCGCCAAGTGTGGGTTGAGGATGAGCCATATCATCAAATTGACCTATTGTTTCATGCACGTGGTGCTTTAATCGTCTGACCGCCAGGACGGTTGGAAGAGAGAGCGAGAATCTTTCACAACCCCTGGTCCCGAGCGAGAACGACAATTGAGCTCCCCTCCTCTCACTTGCCTTATGCACGCGTGCATTTTGCTGAATTTATTCGTCTGCCCGTGACCGCCAAAGGTGACGGTTGGAAGAGAGAGAGCGAGAATCTTTCATAACCCCGCACCCGGTGCAAATACTGGATTGGGACGAGAGCGAGCGAGTGAGAATGGCTTCCATGCGCGCCAAGCTGGGACGGATATTGAGTTTGATTAATAATTTGGCCCCCGATCCCTTTTGCTTCATGCCCGCGGTGCAATTGCTGAATCATTCGTGTGACCTCCAACTGGGGCTGGGGAAAGCGAGCGAGAAGGCTGTCATCGCGTATGCTAAGCTGGGAACATGCAAGCAGATACTTGATTTATTCTTGTGACATCTAGAGAAGACGACTTTCGACTCGGGAGAACGAAGTTTGCTGGTCTCCCTATTCCCGCTCGGTAGGGTAGCTGGGAGAGGGAGCGTGCAGGTCCAGGTGCAGCTGAAATGACTCTCACCACGGGATACGGAAAAACACTTTTATTGAGTGTCCAAAAAAGGCACGAGGTCAAAGCACAGGGAGCGCCGTCTTAAGCCCACCACACACCGAAAGACACGCCACGCTACGCGATGTGTCTTCGAGCGTGTCCCCGGATCGCTTTCCTGCGAAAGTATTGACCACCACAGACCGAAAGCTAAGCGACGCGATGGACGTGGCGACACGGGAAGACACGTGGGAAGGCGATCGCCTCTCGAGCGATTTTTCCTGGATGTGTCTTGAGTCGCGCATGCGCAGTAGGCTCTCATGGGATGAAAGAAGCGGGAAATGTGAATCATTGAAAGCTGGATTTTTACAACGACGCGCTTCACAGTGAGAATGGAGGAAGTGAAGAGGTATCCGTGCCTACACGACACAGGGTGTGCCCGGTTTATTATTTTTACATAATATAATACCTAGTATGTAAAAAAAATAAGCCTTCCGCGTTGCTTTGCGTTCCTTCCACCTCTATCTGCTCAACAAATATAGAATGGTTTACCACTTACAGGCACGTAGCCAGAAATTTGCTTCGGGGGGGGTGGGGGGCGGGGGGGGGGGGGGCTAGTCTAGTGTAGCATAACTTGAAACAATTCGGCCTTGCCCGTTCGGTGCCGATATGTTGTACATCTCTTACCTTAATTTTTAGTACTTGGTATTAATTTTCACAGTGCCCATTCCTATCTATTTTCACTGATAAAGTTCACTGCTTACCTTGTCATGAAGCGGTTAATTTAACCGACCCCAGAACAGAATTTCAACTTATGCATGCATATCAGATTGAAAAGAACAATTATTAACCATACACGTGCATCAAACTAGTGATCACGTTTCAGGACAACTCTTGAATTATACGCAGTGTTAACCGGATTACCATGCCCAGTTAAAAACAGAACAACAAAATTATTGGGAATAAATTTCGGGGAGGAAGGGGGGGGGGGGGGGGTGGGCTGAAGCCCCAGAAGCCTCAGCCCCCCCCTGGTTATTTGCCTGACACTGGGTCATAGCGCCCATCGTAATGGGGAACGTCTTCTGGACTGAAAGCTGTATGTTGGTGGCACCAATTACTCTCACGTTTGAACTGGTCAATAAAATATAGAATAACAGACACAAGTCGTCACCTTAGGTTGGCCGAAGGAAAAACGCAGCCGAGCCAAGGAGTTGGTGAACCTCTCTTTTTTGAGTTGTGCTGGATGGAAATATTATAGAAGATATAGATTGACGTTAAATCTTCAAATAAATGTTTAACCGAAAAGGTATAAAATATGATTAAAAGGGATTATTTTTAATGGAATATTTTCAAGCGAAAATAACAAATATAGTACGCAGAATGACTTTTACAAAAACGAAACTTTGTAATTCAACATACTTTGGGCACATTGTATGCGTTTCTTCAAAGGAGCCCGAAACTCAGCTAGATGCAAAGGATTTCGTGAAAGAGGCGATTAATTTTCAAACGAATTGTTTCCGCATTATTCACGTATAATTGACGGAATTTAGGCTCCATTAAAAGAGGCTGGAAATGTGAAGATAAATGAATGATTGCACTGGGATCATATTTTGGAAAATTTGTGCGACAGGATATATAATTTATTGAAAAGCATCCCATATTCAGGTTTTTAGCCGTTTACTTTAAGTAGGTAGCAACTAAAACCAATGTGTACCAATTGTGTTACTGCAGAGCTCTTTTGGCTCTACTAGCTGCTGGTGGGATTTCCAAAATTGCGTGTGACATCGGTAATTTGCGGTAAAATATTCCACTACCTTTGTTCCCTAACAGATCTAACGTATTTGGCATGTGTGAGAATTACATGAGATCATAAATCAAAGAAAGCAAAAAAAAAAAACTTGAATCAAGGCGGCACAAGTTCACAAGCCTGATGGTGAAGATTGAACCTCCGTAGAAAGAAATGGCATGTTTCATAATTCTGTTATATCTTTCATGCCCGCGAAGAAAGGATAAGTAAATCGCTATTCGGTCCGTCAAAAGAGCCAGCGAGCTCGTGGAGATGAGCACGTCGACAGCAATCGGCTGGGTGATGCGGGGAACATGGCTGGCGGTCACCGTATGAAAGCGGCTTCGCAATGAAAACTCTCTTCCGCTAAAAGTATTTGCAGTAAGTGAATGAAACTTCACCAAAAACTTATTTATATATTAGTGATCATTTCATTCGCTGACATTACCCATGTTTTTCCCATAGGACGGGACTTGCCAACACACTGAAAATTCAGTCTCCCAAACCCAAAATTTACGGACGCGCTTCTCTTAAAATGAGCCTAGCAAACTTTCATGAATGTTAATATGATTTTAAATAATATATTATTCATGGCGAGGCCTTATAGAATACTTGCTCCTTATTTTGTTTATCTGGGATAAAAATTGAAGGAGAAATGGCAGTTTTAATTTACAAGTTTTCACTCCGTCAAAAACACCCATTTTTCTGTTTTTCGGAATTTGCTGGAAAATCAGAAATACTGATGGATAAGCATTTGATCCAGTGTATTTGGCAACTTTTGGTCTATCCAAACATGTGTTTGTTGTAATGTTTAGACCATCTTCATATTTTGCATATTCGGACACGTGTCGTGGCATGGCATGTCTTTCGGTGTGTGATTTTGCATAGCGTTGCGTAGTGTGGCATAGCGTGGCGTGTCTTTCGGTGTGTGGTGGGCTTTACGCGAGTGTTCTGAGCGAACGCTATGCGAGAACTGGAATCTTAAGGCGCGAACTCGGAGAGCGATTATCTCGCCGGCGACGGCCTGGCGGCGAATTATCTCGCCGCGGCGACCTGGCGAGAAAGTCCCTCTCAGGCGAAGATCTGGCGGGGAATTAGCCTCTGCTTCCTGCGACAGCGTGGCGCGCCGGCCGCCGGTGACGGAGGCGCCACAGAAGTCTGACGGCAAACCGCCGCTCGGATAAAGCAGATTAAATGGATTCGGATCATCTGGGATACAATAAATGAAATTCTTTATCCGTTGTATTTTATATTTATTTTTAAACAATATTCATATATTATAAAAATAATAGTTTCTAATTGAAGACAATAAAAGAAAAAAACCAAACACTTTTGTGTTGTAACAACAACTAATAAAAATGATGTAAATAGCACCAAAATAAAAAAAAACCACAAACACAATATAATAAATAAGAGAAAAAAATATTCACAAATGAAAGGCAATAAATAAAATCCAACGCGAAAAAAACACCAATTACATTAAAAAATCCCCGTCTGCGTCACTAATGACCCCCACCCCAATACCGAATAATGCAGCCATCATGGCAATCACCTCCCTCCCTCTATCTACACTTTCTACCCCCCACAAAATTTGCCACTCCCTGTCTCTCCCAAACACCTCGACACTTTCACTCTCGGTGACACACTCATTCAGGTGGAAGTCAATTTCTTCCCGTGTCATTGCGGGCATATCCCACGGCACGCTCGAGAAAAACATTACACTAGCATTGAAGCCTTCTTCTCCGGCTATCTCAAACATGTCCTCCTCCTCCAACTCGAACACTTCATTTAGTTGCTGGTGTTCATCCAGGACCAGGAGAGGTCCTTCACCTTCATCCTCCTGGTCCGCAAGCAAAGATCTCAAATCTAAAGCAACTCTGCCGTGATCAAGTGGAGCCGTGCCATGGAGACGGCGGCGAATCGTCAATTGTGACGATCTCTGGCGGTGAAGTTACGTCCTCATCTAACGTAATAACTGGAGGCACCCAAACCGACATCAACTGTGGCGTCGGAGTTGGCGATTGCGGCGACATCCAACCCGGCATCTGCATCTGGGACGGCGTCGGAGTTGGCTCTTGCAGCGGCGCAGGCGACACACAAACCGGCATCAGCGGAGATGCTGGAGTTGGGGATTGCGGCGGCTGAGACTGCAATGGCGAATCGGAAGCTGATGATAATGATTAGGTCGAAGCCAGCCAGGATGGAATCGACGGTGGTGGTGTCGTCTCAAAAGGGATGGCGAGGTCCATTGACAAACCATCCGGAACGGATGGTAAGTTGACATTGAGAACAGTTCTCGAATGCCGTGGTCCGGATGGGGAGGTCATCGTGACTAACGTCACAATATCCAGGGATGAATGTCGACTGTCTGCGTGTTTCCACGCAGCAGTGAAGAACCTCCACACCAACCACCGTCAAAAGATCTCTACTGACACAGCTCCGGCACGCCGCAATTGCCTCCCTCCAGAAGCCTTCGGGTATTACCACGAAGATCTCTGCGCACTGATATGCCATCGTATAATGCTTGCGGAATTTTATTCCGCAAGCATTATACGATGCGATTATACGAATTTAGATCATCTGAGATAAAATAAATGGAATTCTTTATCCTTTGTATTTTAAATTTATTGGTTAAATAAAAAACAATATTACAAATATATAAAATATGATACTTCTAAATGAAAACAAAAAAAGGAAAACAAACACTTTTAAAAACACATAAACTAATAAAAAAATTTTATAAATGGCACCAAAAACAAAAAACCACACAAACACACAATATAATAAAGAAGAGAAAAAAATATTCACCAATGAAAAGCAATAAATAAAATCCAATGCGAAAAAAACACACAAATTAAATTAAAAAATCCCCGTCTGCGTCACTAATGACCCCCACCCCAAAACCGAATAATGCAGCCATCATGGCAATCACCTCCCTCCCTCTATCTACACTTTCTACCCCCCACAAAATTTGCCACTCCCTGTCTCTCCCAAACACCTCGACACTTTCACTCTCGGTGACACACTCATTCAGGTGGAAGTCAATTTCTTCCCGTGTCATTGCGGGCATATCCCACGGCACGCTCAAGAAAAACATTGCACTAGCATTGAAGCTATCTTCAGTAGCAATGGCAAACATGTCCTCCAACTCGAACACTTCATTTAGTTCTGGTGTTCATCCAGGACCCGTAGAGGTCCATCACCTTCATCCTCCTAGTCTGGAATCGTCAGTCTTTGCTTCCAAGTGCGACACAGCATTACCTTGGTAGCCTCATGCGGCCTGATTTCTCATATTTCTGATATGGGTAAAAATGAGGTCAGAAGTGACTTAGCAGTTACAAATCACTGCCTCGTAAATACTGTTCCTTGATTTATGCAATGGCATTATTGTGATTCCACTGCAATTAGATCCTAATTTGAGCATTTTGTCTCTGTAGCAGAAACAGTTTTCGTGGCATAACAGCCATCAATTGTCTGTGCTATAGTCCAGTGTACACGTGATTATGGTGCTAATGTATGCAAATAATAAATATTGCACATTGTAATTCCAATTTAAATGTGTTTGATTGCATTTTTTTATGATCATATTCATTTATGATTCATCAAATGTTTTGTCATTTCAAATGATTCCTATGCTATTCTACTTAGTGTCAACACAATAAAATCAGAAATGGCCCTTGTTTTAACAACATTGGGAAAATAAGATTTTAATATGGGATAAGCCGAGATTCAGCCTAAGACTCACGTGAAGATATGCCAAAGCATTATGTAAATGTCCCGAAATAATTGAATTAAAATTTATGAAAAATACCTGTTGCAAAAGCTCTATTTGTAATGGAGTGCAGTCTTGATCACTTCAGATTGGTCCTATTGTTAGGCTTACATGATTTCTGATCATGTATAATATTTTCTGTCTTTTATCAGCCAGTATTTCTAGTGGATAGAGCCATTAAGAAACCTTACACAGCTGGAAGTGGTGGGTAACTGATGTATCCAACTCTATCCCGTATCCGACCCCCAGGTGAACGTGTCCCTTAGTGGGGCTCTGGGGCTTCCTTTGGAGAGGTGGGGGCAGGCCTTCCTGGGAGTGAACCGCTTGCCACCGAGACGCGGGCGGAGCTCTTGGGGGGCCATTGCACGCTCTCCCCTCTTTCTTGTGAGGGGCGTGGCTAACTCAGACCCACGTTCTCACCCTCTCGCTCTTTCCGTCTGTCTCGCCATTAGGTGGTAGTTGGTAGGCTTCTACGAGGTCCCCAATAAAACTGGATAAATCAGTTCCCTGCCACTTCATTCTACCTGGTTAAGAGAAGAAATAAAAAACCTCTCTATTTATTTAACGGAATAAATTATTCATTGTGCAGCATTTGAGCTACATTCCTAGTAATACCACCATAAGATAAAATGTTATAGTACTTGGCATTCAATTTTGGTGGCAATATGGACATTATTGGTGGCTCCTGATGTTGTTTCCCTGGCTGCTTGTAGGATGTCACCTTGTTCTATTGCAGAAACAATGTTCCGTGCCGTGCTGTTGACGTTGACCTTGCCTCCACCTACGGCAAGCATCAACGTTGTGCCGAATTGCATGTTCCCATGAACTGGTTGTCTATAGGAGTACTACAAGAAGGTTGATATGATTTTTCTCAATATACTTTCAAATCTTCCCGTGATTCCTCAAATATAGCATTTAATATTCGTTCTAAAAGCGTCGCCAAATCATGGTTTTCAGTGTATTTAGTCAGGTCTTCTTCTAGTTGTTTGATTAAATACTCGCCCCCTTCAGATAATCCATGCACAACCGATGCCATAACCCATTTAACAAATGTTCCCGTACCTTGGTCTATCAGAAACTTGACTGCTTTGTTAAAAAGTTTAAGTCGATCCTGTACTTTTGTCTTTGACAAAACCCTTTGCAATTCCTTGATTTTTCTTACGTCTTCGTACTTTTCAACTATTCCCCATCCTGGCCGTGGGACTATCATTCCAAAATAGAGCGAATGGAGGGTCTCATCAAGCAGCCAGCGCCACATCACTTTTAGATAGTGAGGATGATGAGGGAATGATAATGAGACAGTCTTGGAATTAGGGGAGATCGCTGAAAGTGGAGATATGCCTTGAGGAATATTTCCGATGGGGAAATCCGCCACTATAAAGAAAGGGATAATGAGCCCGTGCGCGACCTCTTGGGTGGGCATGGAATGGCGCAGACAATCAATGAATAAAAATAATAGTTCGTTTAGTTTTTAAACTTTCAACGCGTATAAACCCTCTACAAAATAATTCATATTTGTGGCACAAGTTATAAGCATAAATTTATTGTGCACAAAATATTTTAGGCAAATCAAAACACATAACCAAAAATTATAGTGCAGTTCATGCATTGTGCAAAAGGAAACATTGCACGAAAATTTTCTTATTCTCTTTCAACATTATAATACAATTTCAAAGAATCTATAAGTACTAGTGCACTCATTGCACATTTTTGAACATTACTTGGATTTCTGCTTTGATGATATTAGAGAAAGAATATATACTTCATACACATTAGAATGATATATATTCCACAGCCTGCGAAGTCTATTAGAGGGATTAAAATTGTGTTCAAAATTTCTCACTGGAATAAAATTATACAGAAGTATTGGATAAAAAAATTGGTTTCTCTTATTTTATTTTAATCTCCAAGTTCTAAATTTATCAACATTGGGTAGCAATGCGTCGAACAATCACTGTTCATTTAGACACGTAACACACATTTGCCAAAGTCCCTATTGCGTCAAATATTGATAACATATCAAGTGTTGACGGCATGTTGCCGATGGGCATTATCTGCCGGAGGAACCGTAAAGGAAAGAGAGAGAGACTGCGGCAGCTTTCTTGACACATGAACTTTATTCCCGATCACAATACACGATTTCACACTAATAAAACTTCATCTCCCACACACGGAAATATCGTACCAAATTACCCACTTGAGGGGGTGATACGACCCACCTCATTGCCGCTGGCAGACAGACAGGCCTTATGCCTTGTGACTCCGCTCTGTGCGGCCGGGCTACACACCGCCCTCTTGTGGGGAAAAGAAACACCAAAAACAAAGGAATAGCGGGGACGCAAACCTAACTGGCAATCTGCGTTCAAAATCAAGCAATCTCAGAGCTGGATGAAAAAGTGATTGAGTTTCACTACTTCTCGTTACGAATAACCTCCTATAATAAATAATAATAAATCCTCTCCTCTCCTATAATAATAAATCTCCTATAAAACCCTGTCAGTCCCAAATATCCCTTTAACGCCTTCGTCTTCTTCGGTTACGGGAAGTCTTGCACCTTCTCAAATTTCTTCGGATCATGCTTCACACCATATTCCGTGATTATGTGCCCAATGTAGGTCACTTCTCGTCTGAGGAATTCACACTTATCAGGATGCAATTTCAAATTGTACTCCTTCAGTCTCTGTAGTATCTCTTTCAGCTTACCATTATGAATCGAGAGCGATTCGCCGTGGACGACTATGTCATACAGGTACACAAAGCATTAAATACTTTGTAATCCTGATAGTACAGTATTCACAGCTCTCTGAAAAGTAGACGGTGCTCATTGAGTCCAAAAGCCTTTCTTTTATAGTGGAAATGTCCAAGATGATTGCTAAAGGCCGTCTTCTCCTTATCTTCTTCACTCAATGGAATCTGCTGGAAGCCGCTCGCCATGTCGAGCGTCGAAAAGTACCGCGCCTTTCCCCGTTGGTCTAAAATCTCTGTTATGTTGGTTAAGGGGAAGGCATCTCCTAACGTCACATCGTTTAATTTTCTGAAGTTAACCACAATTCGCCATTTTTTCTGGCATCAGCCTTTTTTGGAATCACGAGAATCGGCGAATTCCATCCGCTCCTACTTGGCGATTTTATTCCTTCCGCAAGCATCTTCTCTGTTTGAACCTCTTCCTTATGCGCTTCAGGTCATCGGTACGGCTTTACTCTAATTGACTGCGTAGGATCCAACCTAGGCGTCGGAATGCAGTGCTCTGCTGCGGAGGTGCAAGAGAGAGTGTATCCTGGTAGATAGAACAAGTCTCTGTACTCATCTTATATAGCTCGAATTTCCCTACTCTCCTCTCTATTTAGTGACTCAATCTTAACAAGGAATAAAGCAATTCCTTCCTGCGGAACTCTTGCTCTACATTACGTTCGGTACCTTCCCTTTTAATTTCCTCGTTTGCTACTTTCATTAATTGTATAAATAGGGATTCAATAATCTTTTCCTCGTCGTTGGTGTTGACAATACCCTTCACACACTTTTTTCTCTACGACTCCGCCTAAAATATCCCAGTACTTATTTCCCTCTTTTTATTAATACCTTCACCATAGACTACCGCCGGACACCTTACAATCGTTTCGCTTCTGGCGGGCAGTTTCAGAAGCCATACCTCGTTTTTTTTCTTTGGTATCTGTCTTCAAATCAAATGGAACCACCACGTTCTCCATTGCAATTTCTCCATGCTCATAATTGATTTTAGCTCTAGTTGACTTCCAAAAGTCCTTCCCGATGATGCCGTCGCAACCAAAGGAGAAACGTTCGACCACCAAATGGAACTTGTGCGCTCTTTCCTTGCCTTTCGTTTCTAGAGTCAACTCGATCGTGCCGAGCGCTTTTACGATTTCCTCCGTCACACCTTGAAGTGCAATCTTCCTCTGGCGAATATTTCGTCCCTCTTTTTAGGGCGTAGGACTTAATCAAGCTCACATCCGCGCCTGTATCCACTTAAAACCTTATATTTCTCTTCATACTATTCCCTACACCTACGGTTTGGATGTCGGTACCTTCGCTCCGGACGTTGTTTACCCTTTTAACTTCGGCGAAGTGGGGGAGGGGGTTATTACCCTTCCTCTCCCACTTCCTGTCTCCTGGTCGTATCTTCGGAGACCCTCGTCCTTGACCGATATTCGATCCCCTTGCAGACGGGCAGTCTCGGGCCATATGGCCCTTGCTCCCACAGTGAAAACACTTCACCCCATTTAATGTCCTTACTCCCTTCGGTTCCTCTAACCCTTTTTTAATAGCATTTGCCAGCTCAATGACCCAGTTTCCCGCAGTTGTCACATTTTAGTGGGGTTCTATCGTTTCGCGTCTTTCCCATCTCAATCGCGGACAGCGCTACTACCACTGCTGTTGGCAACAACAGGAATTCTCCATTGCTCCGTACAATTGTTTGGATTCGGTCATTCTCCAATCCTTGCACAAAACACGTCTTTGCCAAGTGATTGACTAAGGCTTAGGCCCCTATTTCTTCGACTTCGCTTGAAATTCTGAGGAAACAATTTAATGATATGTGGCCCGATTTCCCACAGTTTTCACACGTGAGGGGATTTTTGAGCATCCCCCTCTCCTTGAGTGACAAAAAAGCACTCCTTTTCCAGCGCTATCTCAACGGCTGTTGGCAACATAATTGACTCCCCCTTGCTTCTCACAATAGTCTGTATTCGTTCGTTTGCCAACCCTTGGATGAAACGCCTTGGCCAAGTGACCAAATTTACAGCCCCCCTAATTTCCTCATGCGTTGACACCATGATAGCGGCCTCGCGGATGTCGGATTGCATGGAATCCATTCGGCTCCCCCAACTAGCAACACTCTCTTTAGGGCCCTGCCTTGAGCTGAACATGGTGCAAGCGTAAAAATCCATGGTACGCCTCGTGGTGTAATTTTCCTCCAATATTGCCTTAACTAATGGCTACAAGTGTGTGTTATCCCTTACTGATATCTTTAAGCGCGCTTCGCCCGTAATCCTTGCCTTCACGAACTTCAGCAACCTATCGTGTACAGCAGGGTCAACAAGGTCAAAAACGACGTCGACATTCTCTATAAATTCGCGTAGCTTACTCTTATTGCCACGAAAAGGTTCACTAATTATTTTCATTGCTTCGGCGATGCCGCATTATTTACCGTGGTTACTTGATTCTTCGTCCTCTGTCATTCTTACAAGGTTGTCACCCACAACTGCCCAAATAGTTTCATTAGGAGAGGAAAGGAAAAGGAATCAAGTGTGGTTCACTTAAAATGTCAGCGACTCTTTCAATTCCCTTTCGTCGGCTGCACACTTCGGGTGGGTATCCCTCGGCGTTCCCTCGGTCCTTGGCTACACTCTGCTGGTGGCCGGGTCCGTCAGCTTTTCCTCCTTTCTCAGGGACAGTCAATCACGATATATCCCACCCAATCAACCGAAATGATTCACGACTAACCCCACACCTGACACCAGAAATTTATGTCGTATTCCAGTTAAATAAAATGAACCCAATGAGTCGACCGGTTGCCTCACGGATTAATGCTTGGATACGCGAGAATTGAATGGGAAAGGAATGGGAAATATACCAATGAGACGAGCGGCTCCCAAATAACAAACAAAGTTTTAATTAAAGGAATACACGAATGGTAACCGTGCGCCCGGCGAACATACAAGAAGAGAGGGCCAATCGTCTCTCTTGATCCCGAGTCCCAGACTGATGATAACCCTGCTCTTTGATTCGCCCGTTGATCAGCCGGTGCGTCCCCCAATCACACTTCACACTTCACTTAGTCATCTCCGGCCATTCACCGCTTTAGTCACTGATATAGATGAGTGATTCGTGTGGGAGGAGGTTTCCCTTACTTATCGGTTACTCATCGGCATGCCTGACACAGTAAGGGTAATCATCAAATTTCCGTCAATCCCTATTATATGACACTCGAAAAAAGCGACTTTGATACTATGAAAATTTAGCTTATGAATGAAATGGGTGAGCCATGTCCATTTCCTGATATTTTAAGAGGATTTTTCAGAGGACTTTAAAATTCGTCAAACCACTGGCTTCAAAGGGAATAAAGTTTGTGGGTAGAGCGGTGAGAGACACGGGTATACGAGCTCTATCAGATATGGGCATTGGTAAATCGGTCAAGGAAATTTTACAAACGCGTTCATCGGAGGAAATTAATAATTTGAAAAGAAAAGCGGAAGATAAGATGGCTAGGATGTCCGGAGTAGGTTTACGAGCTGCAAAGCGAGCTAGAATAGGTCGCTTCCGTAGGAAAATAAAACCAAATAAGAATAAGAATTGTATGCAGGTGGGAGAAAACGAAAGCGAACTCGACGAAAACAATCTCCAAGAAAGCGTAAAATGAAAAGAGATATATTTACAGAAATAGTTCATCGTCAGTGGCGGTGGGTTTATTGAAGCATTTGACACCAAAGTGAAAGCATCATGGAGGTGGAAGAGTACGTACGAGATTCTTTAAACCTGTTCAATCGTCCCAGGCTACAATCGAGCGTGATCGGATGTATAATCGTTCCCTGTAGACCGATCGCTTCCGTCGATAATTCCACTGAATTGCGATTTACTATCAAGGATAACGGTTATCGATACAGGGATTTGAATGGTGTAGTTTTGAACCATTGGGTTAAATTGTGCAAGTCTGGAGGTGCCGAGTATTCATCATCCGATTCGACTCAGCCTGGGGTGGCTAATAACCCGCTGCATTCAATGTTTGAACAGTGTCAGGTTTATTTCTTTGGGACCCGAATGGCTTCCTCCATTAATTACCATTATCGATCGTACTTGGAAAACTTGCTAAATTACGGCGTTGGTGCTTCGCGCACCCACCTCGAGTGCGATGGATGGGTGTTGGATGCCGGTCGGGATAAGTCAAACAAACGGAGGACAACGCTGTATTTGATAAGAGAAAAGAGAGGTTCGCGGACAGTAATCTGGTGGAATTGGAAGGAAAACTTCACGTTGATTTATTCAATAAATCACGTTATCTTATAAATGGCGTGGAAGTAGACCTCGTTTTAACGTTCGCCAAACCTTTTTTGTCAAGGAGAACGTGGCTGGCGCATCCTTGCTTAAACTTATATAGGCTACACTCTTCGTTCCATATTATGAAATCAATCCTTCAGTTTTACTATCACATGCTCAACTGTTAAGGAAGAGAGATGCTATATATCCGTATAAACGGACGGAAGTTAAAACCTTTACCGTTTCCCCCAACATAACTATGATCAGTAATGAGAACAGTCTGTCAGATTCCCACCAATTTATTGGTTGTTATGGTGGATGCTGATGTATTTCAGATTAAGAACCTGAAAAATCCCTTAAGTATAAAGCACTTTTCGATGTGTTATTGCCATATATACGTTAATGGCTCCCTTAATCCGGTGGGAGTATTGGAAATGAAT
Source organism: Platycnemis pennipes (assembly GCA_933228895.1). Lineage (NCBI taxonomy): Eukaryota > Metazoa > Arthropoda > Insecta > Odonata > Platycnemididae > Platycnemis > Platycnemis pennipes. The sequence continues at coordinate 16,792,627 of OW121858.1, read as the reverse complement.
TTTGAGAGTGAAAGAAATAGTTTTGCATCGCGTGTCTGCCGCCAGCTCTATTCCGCATTGGGAGCACACCACAGCGATTGGGGAATTCAAATAACGTGGGATTGTTTCAAACATGGCTATACTGTGTTAGCGTGGGATCTCAATTCAGATCAAAGCGTAGATTATAGTTACGTGTCCAATCCATCTGTAGGTAACGTAAGATTTGAGGCTAAATTTAAAAATCCCCCTCTAAATGCTGTGACAGTCATCACCTATGCCGTATATAATTCAGAATTTACGATTGATTTTAATAGACTGCAGCTTTGGATAGTTAAGTAGTAATTCAGCATGCAAACTATGATATCGATAAAGTTCTATCGCGGGATACCCGCACTAAACGTATGTTTAGAGGTGTATTTCCTTCTGACCAACTTCCCAAATGACTAAAAACTAGGTATTACATAATTAATTTCTGCCCTTCACATAAGTCTGGAACTCGTTGGGTTTCAGTATGGGTGATGTACTATCAGCCTGTAGAGTATTTCGACTCATATGCTTTTCCACTGATGGTAGAGGACATTATCACCTTTCTGAAACCCTTCGCTGTGAATGTAAATGCCGTTCGATTGCACAATTTTCAATCTGATCTTTGTGGGGAATACTGTTGTCTGTATGCACTCTTCAAATCCATCACTCTTTCCTAATTCACGTCTCTATTTCACCGACCCACATTCAACGACTGCATCGCTGCAAAACTCTTTCGCCGAGTGTTTGGTCGTGGTCTAGAGAATGCAACTGAGAAGGATGAAGGATAATAATAATACATTTTATTCATCTTGAAAATGATACAAATCATATTAGATGTCGTCACATATCAAATTTATGTCAAATTTGCATCACACTCATAAAATTCCTCAGTAGAATATAGAGGACACTGCATCAAATAAGTGATCAGTCTTCTCCTGAATTGGGAAGTGTCTCAGCTGGGCAGGCAACATATTATACGATCTCACTTTAATGCTGTGGATGGACTTGTAATAGACCTCTGGACAATTTTTTAAACCTCCTTGAAATGCTACTTAAAAAATTGTTAATTATACTAAAACACCTTAGCGATGAAAACTATGCATTTATTTAATGTATTTTTCGAGAAATAAGCAAAAGAAATGCCCAGAAAACACGCCCACTCTAAAACGTATTGTGATTGGCCGTCTGAAAGTGACGTCAGCTCCTGCAATGGAGAGGAAAACGGCGGAACGTACTGTACCTGTGGACGTTGTTTTCAACATTTGTTGTCGGATTTAGATATCTTTGGTGTGGTTAAGGAAGGCTGCGAACATATATGATTTCTTTAGAAGGTATGGAGTCTGAGTTTGTCAAAGCTGAGGCAAGAAATCTTCCGAAAATCTCAACATTAGCAATGTTTTCATACGTATCAACACCGTGTTTAAATGTAGCTTCGTTCAATCTTCGAAGAAAACATGATTCAAACGGAAATCCAAAGAGTTAAGATGGCGAGGTAAAAGCATGTCAATGTTTGAAAATGAATGTTCATTTGAATTTTGTAATATTCATAATATGGCGATGATGAATGCTTTGGTGTTAGGGTCGTTCGTGAGGAACACGACGATGATGCCATCGGCTATGTGCAGGTTAAGCTCGATAAAATGTTGTTCGTGCTCGTGTATGCCCCGAGCATGAACTAATATGTCGTGGAAGCACCTATATTTTGATGGATGGCGAAGACAAGTAGGTATCCCTACTTGTCTTCGCTATAGTCTATAGTGAGCATTTCGTGCAGGGATTGCGTAGGTAGGTACGTCAAGTTCGGGACCACAAGAATAAGATGTATTATGGGCATCTACTTGATCCATTTGTTTACTTTGAATTACTGCTCCAATATGTGTCGACATCTCTCTATTTTCAGGCACATTATATCATTAATGTATCATTTGGGATGTTCTCAAGGATTCGGATTAAGGCCTGGTTACACGATACATTAACCCGTACGAGTTAATGTGTATATGCATGAACGCGAAAATTCCCCGTGTAACCACACCAAAATGTACAAATGAATGAATGCGTGAACAGAAAATAGATCCTGTTCTATTTGGTTCATGCACTAACGAACAAGTTGAGCAGAAACCATTCACGCGAATGTACATTAACCCGTACGTGTTAATGTATCGTGTAACCAGGCCTTAAAGGCCTAAATAAAAAATACAATGAACGTGAAAATCTTTTGTTTGTAGTGGCATAACCTTATGGTACAGTTATGAGTTTTGGTACGATTACCAAGAACTTCCTTGGGCTATTGAGACAAAGGGGGATGAAAAAACCCTTGATTACCGAATATAACGAGGAACTTCAAAATTCAACCTGTGTCGCAGCAAGCAAGTGCGATCGTGAGCCTAGATTCTAATGTTGTGTGGTGTAATATTGGTGTATTTGGCATAGTAGCTGATCTCGACGCAGACGCGGTATGTTGAAACGTGAATCTAATGTGTTAAATCGTGAAGGTAACGCAAAGAAATAAATATTCCCGTCTACAACTACTTTGGTTTAATAAATTGTTTTTATGTGCACAAGTAGCCATTCACGCATCCATCGTTCACGCTGACCTTCGAAAATTGAAATTGACCGGTGAAAATTACTGCTTGCGATTAATAAAAGTTAGGACATCTAATCTTGAAAAGTAAGCAGCGATAGGTTCAGTGGGTTCAGTCTTTTAATCATAATTGAAAGTTGCTTAGCGAACTTTTTCAAACATGGCATATTGCCTGATATGGAAAAGATTTTTCGTGACATATGTCCAGCACATTTCCCTCGTACTCTGATTACTGATTTGTGCATGCATTAAATTTCCTAGCAGTTTTTCAATCAATGAAAAAACTTTACTGAATAATATTGAGCCCATATGTCAATCGCATCACTGGCGGCGCTTTGTTTTGGCCTAGTTTCTGCACAATTAAGATACAATTAAGTTTAATTTAGTTTCCAGAATTGGTAAAATGAATATAGACAGAGTGAACGTTCAAAAATGCACACGTTTGATCGCATAGACAAAGTTTCATTTCGCTTGCACTTCTTTCTTCACCCATATATATTATCCTGTTTCGGGTAATTAAAAAAATAATTGTTGGGAGGCATTTCCGTTGGTGTCATTATATTCTGGCACAAGACAACATTTAAAACAACGCTTTGGCATATTAAAATAAAGTGCGTTCATGAAAGACATTTCAATAGTGATCTCCTAAACGCTTCAAACTTCGCATAGAAATATACGCACCGCGACCGCTGTTGCAGGACCTGACGTCATTCAAGATGGCAGCGATGCGAATTACGTTTTTGCGAGGGACCAGCTCGTGGCGATTCAAATGCTTATATTTTAAAAATAAAATACTTTCTGTCAAAACTGCTTTCGCAGCAAGTAATTTTTTTGTTTAAACTCTACGAAAATGCCTTTATTGGAATATGTGTCCAGAGACCTATTCCTTGCCAATCTGCAGAATGCAACATTCAAGTCATCTCTACCTCTGGTGGAGTAGTTATGCACATTTGATCGACATGTGTACATTTGTAAATTTCTTTTACAGAGAGAAGGGCCCTAAATACATATAAACTATACACTGTCATCATATGGATGATGGATGGATGAAAGAAGTATGTCCTGGAATTTGAAAATCGTCGCGAATGTCACGCAGTCCATGAAAGGGTATCTGTTGCAATGGAGGATTTATTTCCTCCATAACACGCTCTAAAATACCAGTAACTGTCGTCAGCCGTGATGATTCTACCGTGGTATTTAAACTTACCAGGGTTAGCGTCAACTTGCGTTCACATGGCCAATTTTTAACCGTGGTAAGACTACCTGGCTGAAGCCTTACCATTCGAAATAGCTAGTAGTGTAAACGGGGAATTCCAGAAGGGGAGGGGGACGGCTACAGGCGCCCGTCGAGCCGCGCCGCGTGGCGCCACCTTCGGCGCCAGGCCGTGAAACCTAAACGGTGCAAGATACGCAAAAACCGACAAAGTTAAGGCCCAAGAACCAGCACTTAGCGTCTTCACCCCGAAAATCACAGCTTTCACGAATATATACGAAAAAGTGAGGGTGTTGGTATTTAGGCCCCTCTTGCTCCTGACTTTTTAATATTTTTCAAAGATCTTTTTTTGCCTTTCCTTGTACACTCGAGAATCATCGGAAGCCGAGTGACGTTTTTGAAATTTAAAAAATAAATATTTTTGGAACAGCCTCCTGGCCAATGCTAAATAATTTTAAAAACCTAGACTTACACATTTTTAACCGGCGGACCAGAGCGACTAAGCCTCTCAGCGTGCGTTTTAATGATTATATGGTAGATGTTGTGGATTGAGTGGCCTGGCCGATCGGAAAGGGTTTTACCCGGCTTAAAAATACCCAGAAGGGGTTTATGGTCAGTAATGATTTCAAAATGACGACCAGCCAGAAAATTCCTAAACTTTAACATAGCGAAAATAATACTTAAGGCCTCTTTATCAATCTGAGAATAGTTTCTCTCACTGCCCTTCAAGGTTCTTGAGGCATATGCAATTGGCCTTTCACAACCATCAGGAAGTACATGGGAAATTACCGCTCCCACTCCATATGGTGACGCATCACAAGACACAGTAATTGGGAGTTTTGGGGAATAATGTATTAGCACAGCCCCCGAGGCCATTACCTCCTTCGCCAACTTAATGCAGGCTTCTTCCTTCTTTGTCCACTTCCATGGGGCTCCCTCCTTCAACAAGTCATACAAAGGGGCAAAAGAAGTTGCTTTTTGAGGGAAGAAACGGTCATAATAATTAATATAACCCAAATATGCCTGGAGTTCCGTCAAACTTTTAGGTGAAGGGGCACTTAACAGGGATTGAACCTTATTACCCGCGGGCCTAATTCCCTCTCCCGAAATAGAAAATCCCAAAAAGTCAAGTCTTTGCACTGCAAAATTGCACTTGTCTAACCTGAGATGTAGGCCGGCCTTTCTGAACTTTTGTAGGACATTACTCACGCGCTCCCAAAGCTCTTCTTCATTGGAGGCTTGGCAAAGGACATCGTCCATGTAGACCACCACTCCTTCCAATCCTGCCAGGATCGTATCCATCGTACACTGGAAGATGGCTGGTGAGGAAGAGAGTCCTGGGGGCATCCTTAACACACGGTATAGACCCTTATGCGTGTTCAAGGTTAAGATCCTGGAGGTGACTTCATCCACTGCAATCTGTAGAAAAGCCTCTGACAAATCAAATTTAGCAAAATGTTTTCCACCAGCTAGCTTTGATAGCAGTTCATCAGTGGTTGGAAGGGGATAAATCTGTCGCAGGCACTGGTTATTCACCGTCAGAACTGTAGACTATACTGATCTCGAGGGGGATTGGTGTTGGTCCTGGTCCCGGTATATTAGGAGTGAGCTGGCCATGTTAGAGGAGGTGGTCGAAGAGGGTTGCGTAGCCTGCGAAGGGAAGGTCGGGGTGTTTGACGGGTTCCACGAAGAAGTGAACCCCTTCTCGGACAAACTCCGGAGGTTTAGGAATAGAGAATGTAGTTGTTGGGCGTGCGCGTATATAGGTAAAGGCGCCTTTTGGGAGCACCTGCACGTAATGATTCGTGTATCAAAGAGGGCCGACGGGCTGGCCCTTCTCGCGGAGGCCAACCGGGTCGACGATCTTTTGAGGGGGAAGCCCGCCTGCATACACCAGGTTTTTACCTTTTTCAAGAAACGGACCGGGTTGCTTAAACAGGGAGGTGCCTACATTCATGCGTGCTGGCGATCTTTCTGTTACTGGGAGGTGGCGGCCGGGTATAGAGAATACGGGTCTGACGGTGCACGATGGTCCGCGTGCCCCTCCGCTTCCTCCTGGCTCGAACCCGCCTTCGGCCGGGGCGCCGCGCTCACACTCACCTGCACGGCCTGCGGTTGTTGTCCGCCTGCCCCAAGCGCTCCCGATGCTGCGGGCTCTCTCGGCCCACCCCACCTGCCAACCGACGACGTTCGCGCAGAGCCACCGTAATGACGCCCCCTCTGCATCCGACGTGTACAGCTGCTGGCCGAACTGTAGGAAGTTATCGTGCTCCATCGGCCTTAGTAGCTCATCTCTCAGCCCTTGGAAAAGCTTCCACTCCTCCAACCCCCTCCGTAATGAGGCAGCACTTTGCTGCAGTGCCTGCTGCCCCCAGTCCTCCCCCTGCGATGCATCGTCCATCACCACACGGCATATGCCCGTCGCCACTGCTATCTCTGCGTCGTTCGACCACACCCCCAGGCACAAGTGAGGGTGGGAGCGGGCCACGTCGCGAACCGTGAAGCACAGGTCCATGGAACTGACGGCGTCCGCGTGCCCGTACAGTAGCCGAGGGATTTCGATATTGCCCGCGTCTACATCAACGCCGCCCAACAACCTCGCCAGCCCGGGGGGCAAACCGAAAGTGTGCTTACGGGTCAACCCCTCTTCCGTCCACCCCACGCCTCCCCCGCCCCCCAGGCGGTTAACGCGCGCTGGCTCACACTCCACGCCTCCTTCTACCCTGAGTGGCACCTGCTGCCTCACCTCCAGTGGGGGTGCCCACCGTGCGGTCAAAAGCCCGGCTGTAACCATTATCTGCTGCCAGGGCAGGTCGCCCACGATCCTCTCTCTCACATACTCGGAGAAGATGCCCTTCAAACATTTGGTCTCCGAGATTATCAGGTCAGCGCAGGCACCGACCAGCCCGTTCATGCCCAGACTCCTCTCTATCAGGTATGTGTCGACACCCGCCCCCCCCCGCTGGGCTGCTATAGCGTCCGTGGGCCGTAGGTAGTACCCCGCCAGATCAACGCCGGTCCCCCTCTGGTCCGTCGGTACCAGTATTATCTTGCTGACACGTTCGTGTATGTCAACAAAAGAGGCAGTCCGCTCACCTACGGCAAGGTGTATGTCCGCACTCATTGCATCCACCGCCCCCCACCACTCGCTCGTCCGACAGAGCGGGTAGCTCAGGTGGCACACGATCCAAAGGGCCCATGCGACCTCGTCCATTCCCGTGGCACAGTCTAGGGCTATGATGCACACATCAGCGGCCCCTAGCTGCCAGCGTCCGTCCCCCACCACGAGATAGCCTGCTGAGATCGCCGTGGCTAACACGCGGGGTGTTATCACCACGCCCTCGTACTGCCAGTCATCCTCGCGCTCTCGATCCGCACTCGCCCGTCCCCACTCCCCCTTTATGGTACAAGCCCAATCCACGCCCAGCGGGTGTGTGAAGACCCGTTCCCTCTGCAGCTCGTAGAGCGCCGCCTTGAGCATGAGCCTGCGGAGGTCCACGACACCTTTCTCAGCGACTTCGGCCCCCAACGCCGTTATGGCAGGTACCCCGGCCAGCCATCGCCAGGTTAGCGTCCCTCTCCCCCGGTTCACGAGACCCGACCTCGCGTCCGGATCTGTCGTCGCCTCCAACGTCCTCATGCCCATATCGGTGAGCGTGAGCCGCTGGCCCTGATCGGCTGCAGCACCGACGGCCACCCACAGTTCTTCTCCCACGTGTCCCCTGGCACCCTGTCGGTCCCCATCGGCCGCCAGCCCCACCTACATCGCCTGTCGGTCATGGCTCTAACAAATAAGAAAAAAAATCCCATCCTCGTCGCCAATTGTTGTGGATTGAGTGGAGTGGCGAAATAAGTCAGACAGCGTTTAACTTAACTCAACTGTATTAACTAGATTTCACGATACATTCGCTCGTATGCCAGGGATGCGTCCGACATCCCGGAAGGCTTAATGCCAACTGCTCGGACTCGGGGTTCACAAGAATGACGCCCAACAACAAAGAGTGCTGAAAGTCGCACTAGACAGACAATGCGATAAGCATAATAACTACTAAAACAATACATGACAATAAGCATAATAACAATGAAACTAATACATGACAGTAGACAATTGTAATTTCACTGACACGTACAATATGGTATTCACTAAGACTCCCCCATGGCTAATACCTAAGCCGGAGTTTGTGACTCGTCTGGCTAATCGTCATAAATGGTGCACCACGGACACGGAATACCAGCTTCTTTTCAACGACATGCTTGACGAGCTCGGGGACTACGAGCCTATTTACACGGATGGTTTTAGGGAGAGTTCAGGCTGTGCCTTCGCGGTATATTTTTCCATTCAAGGAGTAATCAACGGAAAGCTTAGTCCACTGTGTAGCGCTTACACAGCGGAGCTCTTTCCAATTGAAACAGCCCTGTCTGAGATTCGGTGAAGTAAAAGTTCGTTCCTCATCTGTTCCGACACTCTACGCCTCCTCCAATGCGTATGAGTTGTCTACGTTCCTCCCATTCGATCAAAATATTCAGTCTATCCTTTCTCATAGTGCCAAAGGAACCAACATAGGCGGTGGAAAGGCGCATCGCTTGGTTGTGATATGCACGAGGGATCCGTAAGCGTGGGAGAGACCAGCGCGGTAGAGGCTGATGAAAGCGGTCGTGGGAATTTCATTTTAGACGTACGGCCGAATCCCTCTGCCACAATACCCCTAGGCAAAACAAATCCGGGGGAGGTTTGGGAGTAGAGAGTCGAGGAGGTGCCCACATGCCAATGAGGCCTTGATTAAATGAATGAAATAACACAAATTAATAAAAAATAGGATTATAAAATATTCCAGATGCCAACGCTGCCATGGTTAAATGTAAAAAACAATAAAATCAAATAGAAAATGAAAATAAAAACGTTCATTATTACAGAAAAGGAAGCATTTGAAATTAGAAGTAGGCTGGATTCAATACGTAGCACAAAGTTCACTCAGTTCACTAACTAACAGGCTGCCTACTAACGGAACGGAGTTTGAATGTAGCATCTTAACTTCCAAAGTAATGTTTTTGTCTCTTTTGGAAATTGCAAATCATGACTAAATCATCTAGAAACAAGTCTTTTACATCCGACTGCTCAAGGTCATTGACGTCACTTAGCGTCACAAAAGAAACATGTCTGGGCTTGCAACGTGACGCCGGCTGCGTATCTCCTTGTCCGACTGCACTGCTTATCAGTAGATGTTGAACTTTGCCCTGATGTTGAACTTTGACCTCGGGACTTAGTCTCTGAAACATGAGAAAATGCTGCTATCCCCTACGCGTATAGGTTATTCTAGTATACGCGTACGGGTGAAAAAAGTCCCTATTCGTCATCCGGAAATGTTACATCATCACCATTGAACACCATTCTAGAAATATAACGTCTGGATGGATACCAATTAACTCGTTTTCTATTTTTTTTCCATTTACCATTCCTCTTTTCCTTTAGTCATAATAAAACCAATGCTTCCGTTTTGGTAAATGAATAGCAATATATATGTATAATATAATGCATCATTCGAGTAATTGAAATATGATGTTTTCTATACCTTAGAAGATAGGCCATCATTAAGTTCATAGATATACCATTTCCTTTACGAAATAAAAAAACTTTTCAGCCCAAATGAAATTAATGAAAATTCCCGACAGCAAAAAGTTCATGGGTATACGATGGCCATAACCCAACTTCTACTCCACTTCTTGATATTAGTAGCCTCAGAAACGATTCATAAGGAATGTTCATAAGACGTGCAACAACCTAAGGCTTCAAGCCTAGCACCTTTTCAGCTAATGACAATACACTTTCTGACATTGATGCAAAGTCCAGAAATCCTCTCATACCAATTGGTCCAGGTTCAGCAGCCCCAGTTGGAACAGGAGTCAAATTGGATATTGACATGTCTTGAAATAAAAGAATAAATAATTTCAAAAATGTATTTCAACACTTCTTCCAGCAAATACAAGATCAAGTTTTACAGATATTTCATATTTAACAGAGGCTTTCAAGAAATTTGAAGCATTCAATGCATCAACATCATCAGGTGGTATACAAAATATATAAAACGCAGGAACACTTCGTTTTGATCCAGAATCAAATAACCACTTATAAACATTACTATAATTTTTGTATCACCAGATAGAAGATAATCTTAAGTTTTCAGGTATTGCTTACAAGTAGGGGTGTAAAGGGGGTTCCAGCACAGCCTCCATCTTGGATTTGTCCGCCATTTTGTTTTTTCGATATATTGAAACAAAGGCCGCACGAAATGCCCATGTATGGCGGGACAAGTGCCTGTCGCAGTTGATGACGTCACGACAAATGACGATCGCGCGCCCCAAAAGACGATCGCTATGTCCATATATGGCGGGACAAGTGACTGTCGCAGTTGATGACGTCACGACAAAAGGCGATCACGATGTCCATATATGGTCAGCGGCGGCGGACAAGTGACTGTCGATGACGTCACGGGAAGACAAGTGAAGAAAGCCGCCACGCAGGGTTGCCAACTGACGTCACGAGTGTCGCTACCACCTTGACAGTGTGTGTGTGTAACCAAATGAGAGTTGCTGCGCGCGCACGCGGTTGGGAAAACGAATGAATGTCGCTGTGCGCAAATAGATACAAGAAACAAATGAGAGTGCGGTGGTGCGCGCGCACGCGGTTGGGAACCCCTTCCCCCTCCACCCTGCGACCCACCGCGTAAGATCTGGTTCATATATGAAGGAGGTAAGCAATTACGTTCAGTTTGCGGTTGAATATATTCAAGTGAAGTTGTATATCCACACGCTAGCAGATCTTCAACCACACCGCAGGAGCTGCTATTCACCGCGGAAGAATCGTACCTGAGTGTCGCTTATTTCCCTTGAAAGAACTTGTTTAAACCGGAGAACTCATCCATCACAGCAGGAACTAGTGTGTGAACATGGCGACTATTCTAAATGCAACCGCCAAACTCGGTGGGAAGCATGTTCTCAAGGTTGTTCCGGTGGGATCGAAATGTTATGATATACAAGGTTATGAGAGTTACAAGTTCCCAAAATCTTACTCAAAAGTGATTGCGACAAAGACCTCACTCTGTATTTGAACTTTGATAAGAGTTACGTTGTTATTTTGAATGTTCGGAGCTTGTCACAGTTAATCTCTACGGACAGAATGTTATTTTCTCAGGTCTGCCTTGTCCTAAACTTAGGATATTTAACACTTTCAAGGTAGATGAGAGAGCGAGAGAACGAATGTCTATCAAAGTAAAAGTATACGAAGTAGGCTGGCGCGAAGAAGACTTAGATCCCTGTTACACACACTTAACTGATGGTGAAAAACCGTATATAGAACCTTCTCCTTGTTGCAAAGAGTTAGATCCATCACATATGTCAAGAATCGACTACAAATTAACGAAATACGGGAGGAAGAGAGGTTTTCCAATCGCTTACTTTTATTTTTGGGTGCGTACAAAATCTGATGATGAGAACGAAGATTCTGATCATTAGGAATTTAATAAGAGGGGATATCAGCGCAATTGTAATCAAACGGAGTGAATGAATACAGTTCACACACAGATACGGTACCTCTTATTTGCTGCTAGATGACCGCGGTCTTTCCAACATCTTCCTAGGGTTGGTATCGAACGGTTCAGTGAGGGTTGGATGAGGCAGAGGAATTAGCCAAAGAAAGTCAAAAACTATTTTTTTTAAATATTTTAATTTAAAATTGTTATGTCGCTATCATCATCCTCCTCCACCATTTTCGCCGCAGCCTCCATCGAATTTAATATCTCGATCATTTGATCGTCTAATATAACGACTTCTGGAGACGGCGGCTGCGAGTCCTCAATTGTGATGATCTCCGACGACTCCATCATCAACGGCTGTGGCGGCGGAGTAGTTTCACGCGGTGGAGACGGCATCGACCCTGGCACCATCATCAGCGGCGGGTCCTCAATTGTGATGATCTCCGACGACTCCATCATCAACGGCTGTGGCGGCGGAGTAGTTTCACGCGGTGGAAACGGCATCGACACCGGCACCATCATCAGCGGCGGGGGCGGTGGAGTTGAATCCCGCGGTGGAGACGGCATCGACCCCGACACCATCATCAGCGGCGGTGACGGAGTTGATTCCCAAAGCATCCGTCTCAGCTCCATCAAGCTCAGACAAGCAAATTGCAGTCATGAATAACACTCATTAGACCATGACTGTATCCAATCACATCAATGATGTGTTGCAAATCAGTGCCAGTGATATTAAAAGAAGCAAGGATTGTGGTTATCACAGTCCCTGCAGCGACAGACAAATATGCCGCATGGAGCATCCCTTTCCACATGCTACACATGCCCAGGCACATATAGTCACATAGGAAAACGGTGGACTCAGTCCTTTTAATCCCAAAGAGTCGATGCAAGAAGTTATAATCCACAGGAGGCGGTAGGCGGAAACCCACTCCTGTCTCCATGGCGCTAGACATGAATGGTGGTGGAGTTGATTCCCGCGGTGGAGGTGACATCGACCCCGGCACCGTCATCAGCGGCGGCGGTGGTGGAGTAGTTTCACGTGGTGGAGGCGACATCGACCCCGGCACCATCATCAGCGGCGGTGACAGCGGAGTTGAATCCCGCGACATCCATCCCGACTCCATCAGCGGTGGTGGTGGAGTTGATTCCCGCGATGGAGGCGGCATCGACCCCGTCACCATCATCAGCGGCGGCGGTGGTGGAGTAAGGTCTCGCAGTGGAGGCAGCATCGACCCCGACACCATCATCAGCGGTGGCGGTGGAGTTGAATCCCGCGACATCCATCCCGACTCAATCAGCGCTGGTGGCGGAGTTGATTCCGGCGGTGGAGGTGACATCGACCCCGGCACCATCATCAGCGGCGGCGGTGGTGTAGTTTCACGTGGTGGAGGCTACATCGACCCCGGAACCATCATCAGCGGCGGTGACAGCGGAGTTGAATCCCGCGACATCCATCCCGACTCCATCAGCGGTGGTGGTGGAGTTGATTCCCGCGATGGAGGCGGCATCGACCCCTTCACCATCATCAGCGGCGGCGGTGGTGGAGTAGGGTCTCGCAGTGGAAGCGGCGACGGAGACTGTAAAGATGAATTGCTAGATTCAGTCTGCCAGGACGTGGGACTGGACGGTGGCGGCGTCCTTCTCAATGGACGGAGAGGTCTATCGACAAACCATCCGGCCCTGATGGTGAATTGGCATTGGGAACATGTCTCAAAATCGGTGAACCGGATTGGTAGGCCATCGTGACATATCTCACAATAGTCTGGTACAAATGTCGTCTGCCTGCGCGTTTCCACGCAGCAGTGACGGACCTCCACGCCAGCCACCGTCAACACGTCTCTCCGTACACAGCTCCGACACGCCGCAATTGCCTGCCTCCAACAGCCTTACGGAATAACTACGAATACCTCCGTCTCCACACACTGATATGCCATTGTGTTATGCTTGTGGAAGAATCGCGAGGTCTTTTATATGCTGAGAAGCTTGGTCACGTGTACTAACAACTGCCCATTCACCCTCCTCGAAAGAAGCGTGAGAATCCGGCTGTTCATACACCCTGTAGGGTTTGCAGCTGCCCATACACCCTCGTTAAAAAGAACGTGGGAAAGAAGAAGCGGCAGCTGCTAATTCACCCTCCTTGAAAGAGGCGTGGGATAGTGCGGCAGCTACGAAGTGACTCGGTGGAAAAAATTTACATTCCTTAAAAGAAAAGGGGGGTGGGAGAGCCGGCTACGCTTCTCGTTAGATAAAGCGTGAGAGCGGAAACAGGATTTGCAGCTGCTCATACACCCTCGTTAAAAGGAACGTGGGAAAGAAGAAGCGGCAGCTGCTAATTCACCCTCCCCTAAAGAGGCGTGGGATAGTGCGGCAGCTGCGAAGTGACTCGGTGGAAAAAATTTTCATTCCTTAAAAGAAAAGGGGGGGTGGGAGAGCCAGCTACGCTTCTCGTTAGATGAAGCGTGAGAGCGGAAACAGGATTTGCAGTTAATGCGGGAGAGAAGAAGCGGCAGCCGCTCATTCACCCTCCTCGCGTGATATAGAGCGACAGCTACGAAGTGGTTCATTGAAAAAATTGACCCTTATCAATGATAAAAGGGGGGAGCAACAGCAACGAAGTGGCTCAGTGAAAATGACCCTTATCAATAATAAAAGGAGGAAGCGACAGCTGCAAAGTGACTCCGCGGAAAAAAAATGACCCTCATCAATAATAAAAGGTGGAGTGACAGCTGCAAAGTGGTTCAGTGAAAAAAAATGACTCTCATCAAAAAGAAAAGGTGGAGTGACAGCTGCAAAGTGGTTCAGTGAAAAAATGACCCTCATCAAAAAGAAAAGTGGGAGCGGTAGTTGGGATGTCTCCGGCGAGAAGGACTGTGTGTGTGTGCTGGACATGATATAAGAGAGTGTTGAATTCTCATGTGAAGCAGTTTGCTTATGCACAGAGCGTGAAACACTGTTGCTATGCATTCTGTTATGATGCAACTAAAGGGCTTGAGGTGGAGAATCAAAGAATAAAAGTAATATGTGAAATATTCAACGTTTTTAAAAATAAATGACCCAGACTTCCTTGAAATGCATAATATATGTGATCAATGCGAGGGATATTTCAAAGTAAAAGCTTTTTCATAAAATAACTAATAAGATTTTCGCGGACTCGCCCTCATGGAGGGCGGGAAGCGACCGAGACTCCTCTGTCCCATGGCCTCGGAGCTTCATTCTGATGGAGAGGGCGGCGAGGACTACCAAGTAAATATAAAAATAACAAATGCTCCAAAGGAACGGAGTTTATTTTTCCTTAGTGAAAAATGAGATACAGGGGAGAAAGGCGAGCCTTTCTCCCACAAAAAAATTAAGTGGCGGGATACGCCTTAGTTCTGCGCCCTCTTCTGCGGCGTCTCCGGGCCGAACAGCGACCGGCAGACTCGGGGGTCGCGCCTATTGACCGGCCCTGGTGAGAGGCGGCAGTAGGGGGTGACCGGAGAGTCCAGCGGCCTAAGCTGGTACTGCGGCGGCGTCCGGAGAGGGCTGAGCGGCGGTCCCACTGCAAGGCTTGCGAGCCACGCAGCGTCCGGGGACGATGCCGGGGAGGCTGGGGCACCCTTCTCCGGCGAAGGCAGCGGGCTGAGGAGCGGGATGGCCCAGGAAGCGGCCTCCTTGATCCACGCCTGGAGGCGCCGCCAATGTCGTCGCTCCTCTGCGACGATCTGGCGTTGGCGCTGGCCTCGGCGGCGGTTCCGGCGAGGTAACTGGTCCGAATCGGACCGCTTCCTCATGGATGCGAGAGTCCTCGAGGAGCAGTCGGGAAATAGGTACGCCGGCACTAGCTCAAAGGCGGAGCCCGAACTGTAGCGTGCGGCGTACCCTGGGTGGTGGAGGAGGGAGCTCGAAGGCAGAGCCTGAACTGTGTTCCTTCCACCCGGTGGACTCTGATTTTCCCTGGCCGGGACCCTGGCTTATATTCCGTCCGGAGATGGGGGTGTGGCCAGGGTCGGCCCAATCAGGGTGCGTTGGCGGAGCGCAGGGAGGGAGAGCGCGCGCGGGGGAGGGGAAAAAGTGAAAGGCGCCCTGGCGTACTTCGGAGGCGGGGGCGAGGCGACGGGAAAACCCGTGACGTCGCCTGGCGTGGGAGGGGAGCGTTTCTTCCACGTGGCTCGGTGTCCGGGCGCACTCCGGAGGCGGGGGCGAGGCGGTGGAAAAATCCGTGACGTCGCCTGGCGTGCGGAGGGGAGCGCTTCTTCTACGTGGCTCGGTTGCTAGACGGGAGGGTAGTTCCTGCGGGAGACGCGAGGGGCCGGCGGCCGCGCGGCGTCCGGAAACGGCGCGTATTTCGGACCACTGTCGCAGGCGCATCATTCCACCCCTCCCACTTTGGCCGAAAATGCGCGCCGTCGTGGGGCCGGCGGTCTCACTGCACTAGGCCGTATGGGGTCGGTCCATAGCACTGTTCTCATTTCACTAGGCCGTCTGGTGTCGGTCCATAGCACTGATCGCACTACACTTCACTGCCGCTCTCGTCGAGTGGTGGAGTTCCAGTACCGGGTTGGGTAGCGTCCTTTCCCGGGAGGCGCCTCGTTCCTCCCTTTGGTTTCCGCTTCCTGGGGGTGGCGGCGTGGATGGGGGCCTCGTTGTAGATCTTGGGCGTGTACCTTCCTGCGCTGACTATTTGACAAGCGCACCCAGTACACCGCAGAGCTGAGGGCTTCCTCGATCTTACCCGGTCCTTCCCACCTTGGCGCAAATCCAGCATGGAAATTACGTGCGGCGTCGGATAGTGGGTGCGTCCGCACAAGCACTGCGTCTCCCACCGCGAAGGCGGGGCTGCTGTTCCCGTCTTTTGTGTAGCGCTGCTGGTATTGCTCTTGGTTCCGGCGGATTTGGGCGATGCGCTCCTGCGCCATCGTCGAGGGTGCTCGAGGTTCCGCTTCATCCTGGGGTGGCAAAAAGCCCACTCGCCGGGTCCCCGGAGGTTTCTCCTGAGCAAGGCCTCTGCGGGGGAGAACTGAGTGGCGGCGTTGCGGCGACGTCTCATCGAGAACAAGATGGCCGGAACCTGCTTGTCCCACTCCCGGTGGTTCTCCTCGAGGCTCAGCCGGAGTTCCTGCTTCAGGTCTTGGTTTCGTCTCTCCGTTGGGTTGGCCTGGGGATGGTAGGTGGGTGTGGTCCAGTGGATCGCCTCCCAGCGGGTGCAGGCGTCCTTCCATCGCTGGCCAGTGAATTGTTTGCCATTGTCGGACAGTATGTGAGCTGGGTAACCCCAGCGAGCAAACACTTCGTTTTCCATGGTGCGGATAACGCCGGGTGCTTCCGCGTTCCCCAGCGGAAAAGCTTCCGTCCAGCTGGAGAATAGGTCGGTGACAACCTGGAGACTCACCTTTCCCCGAGCGGAGCGGGGGTATGGCCCCATAAGGTCTACGGCAATTGATTCCCATGGCTGTTGTGGTTTCTGGGCCCGGAGAGGGGCTGTGGTGCCTCTGCGTCCACCTTTCCGACAAGCGCACCTGAGACAACTTCGCACGTAACTCCGGACGTAGGCGGGTGCGGTGTCCCAGTCGTACCCTTGGTTGAGGGCGTTCAGGGTGGCTTTAGCTCCGGGGTGTCCTTCCAACGGCCCGTCGTGGTATCGCCGAATAATTTCCTCCCGGAGGACTGCAGGGACAAGCAGTCTCCAGGGCCGGGCGTTCGCGCGGCGGAACCACACGTAGCCGTCGTCTTCCTTGTGCCTCTGGAGGTAGCCTTCCTGTCTCCGGGTTCTCGAAGTGAGGGCGAGGAGTTCCTGGATCTTCTGCCGGGTACGGGTGACCCCGGGGTCCGTTAGCTGTTCCTGTTTGGTACGGTCATAGAGTTCCGGTGCAGGCAGGATCTGAGCGATCTGTGGTGGGACCATCCGGTCCAAGTCCGGGGTTAGTTTCTCCGCCGTCGCGGTGGGTGACCGCGAGAGGGCGTCCGGCAGTTCGTTGTCCCTACCGGGGCAGTGCTCCACCTCGAAAACGTACTCCTGCAGTAGGAGAGCCCACCGTGTCAGTTTGGCACGGCTGTCCTTCATCTTCTCGAGCCATGTTAACGCCCGGCTGTCGGTCCGTAGCAGAAAGGGTTGATCGGCAAGATACTGGTGGTAGCGTTTGACTGCCCAGACAACCGCAAGGCATTCTTGCTCATTCCCATGGTACTTCCTCTCCGTCGGACCCAACTTTGCGCTGGCGTACGCGATGATTCGGCGTTCTTGGTTCGGCCCCTGTTGGTAGAGTACCGCCCCCAATCCGACTCCGGACGCGTCTGTCTGTAGGACGAATGGTTTTGCTAGGTCCGGCCGGGAGAGGGGCCGAATCGTCTGGAATGCCTGCTTCATTCGGTCGAATGCCTGCTGCTGATCTGGGCCCCAAATCCAGCGGATCGTAGGGCTGAGGAGTGCGGTGATTGGGGCGAGGATTTCGGCTAAGCGAGGCACATAATCTCGGAGCCAATTGCACAGGCCCATTAGTTGTCGTGCCTGCTTTCGAGTCTTGGGCGGGACGGCGTCAAGGACGGCCTGGATGCTCTCTGGAGGGGGCTGATTCCCCTCCGGGGTGATGCGATGTCCAAGATAGTCCAGACTGGTTTTCCCAAAATGGCACTTTGCGGTAGCGCAGGTGAGATGATGAGTGCGCAGGCGTTCCAAAACCTGTTGGAGGTGGCCAAGGTGCTCATCGAAGGATCTGGAATATATTATGATGTCATCCAGATAGGCCAAGCAGAAAGTGCCGATATACCCCCGCAGGACTTCTGGCGTCATCAGACGTTGGAAAGATCTCGGTGCATTCTTCAGGCCGAACGGTTTGACTCGGAACTGATAAGTAGCACCGTCCGGGGTGCAGAGAGCGGTGAGGGGCCGAGACTCTGCTTCCATCGGGAGCTGCCAGTATCCCGACTTCAGATCCAAGGTGGTGAAGATTGTGGAAGGTCCTAGGTCCCGGAGTGCGTCGTGGATGTTGAGCATGGGTTGTACAACGTCTACGGTGACGCGGTTGAGGTGCCGGTAATCCACGCAGAATCTCGGGGTATTGTCCTTTTTGTTGACGACGACATCTTCTCGCTTGAGTACCTGAAGGCTGGAGGTCGGGTGGGTAGATCGGCTCGTAAACGGATAGCGTGCGTCACTGTGGTTGCTCTCCCGGGGGTCATATTGCTCGCGAACACTGCCTGGAGTTCGCGGAGAATCTCGTGAAAACGCGCTCGATATGGTTCCGGGAAGCCGTGTTGCTGCAGAGTTGGAGGGTTCCAGGGTTCGGAGGGTTGTGGGGGTTTCGCCCACGTGACCGTGATGCGCTGGTCCGTCCCCAAGGAGATAGTTCGCTGTTGGTAGTCGATGACGGCGTTTACGCTCCGGAGCCATGGATGCCCCAAGATCATGTCTTCGGAGATATCATCCGTGATGGCCAGGGTGATGGGTGCTCGCAGCTGCTGTATGGTGAGATTTGTACTCAGGGTCCCTTGGGCGTGGAACGTGTCCCCTCTCCGGACGGTGTGTAGGAGTGTGGGGTCAGGGGTAACCTTGGCTAAGAGAGCGTCTGGGATGCAGCGGCTGGCGAGGAGGTTTATTCCAGCTCCGGTATCAATAAGGGCGGTGACTTCCTCCCCTTCGCCCTCATGGAGGGCGGGAAGCGACCGAGACTCCTCTGTCCCATGGCCTCGGAGCTTCATTCTGATGGAGAGGGCGGCGAGGACTACCAAGTAAATAAAAAAATAACAAATGCTCCAAAGGAACGGAGTTTATTTTTCCTTAGTGAAAACTGGGATACAGGGGAGAAAGGCGAGCCTTTCTCCCACAAAAAAATTAAGTGGCGGGGTACGCCTTAGTTCTGCGCCCTCTTCTGCGGCGTCTCCGGGCCGAACAGCGACCGGCAGACTCGGGGGGCGCGCCTATTGACCGGCCCTGGTGAGGCGGCAGTAGGGGGTGACCGGAGAGTCCAGCGGCCGAAGCTAGTACTGCGGCGGCGTCCGGAGAGGGCTGAGCGGCGGTCCCACTGCAAGGCTTGCGAGCCACGCAGCGTCCGGGGACGATGCCGGGGAGGCTGGGGCACCCTTCTCCGGCGAAGGCAGCGGGCTGAGGAGCGGGATGGCCCAGGAAGCGGCCTCCTTGATCCACGCCTGGAGGCGCCGCCAATGTCGTCGCTCCTCTGCGACGATCTGGCGTTGGCGCTGGCCTCGGCGGCGGTTCCGGCGAGGTAACTGGTCCGAATCGGACCGCTTCCTCATGGATGCGAGAGTCCTCGAGGAGCAGTCGGGAAATAGGTACGCCGGCACTAGCTCAAAGGCGGAGCCCGAACTGTAGCGTGCGGCGTACCCTGGGTGGTGGAGGAGGGAGCTCGAAGGCAGAGCCTGAACTGTGTTCCTTCCACCCGGTGGACTCTGATTTTCCCTGGCCGGGACCCTGGCTTATATTCCGTCCGGAGATGGGGGTGTGGCCAGGGTCGGCCCAATCAGGGTGCGTTGGCGGAGCGCAGGGAGGGAGAGCGCGCGCGGGGGAGGGGAAAAAGTGAAAGGCGCCCTGGCGTACTTCGGAGGCGGGGGCGAGGCGACGGGAAAACCCGTGACGTCGCCTGGCGTGGGAGGGGAGCGTTTCTTCCACGTGGCTCGGTGTCCGGGCGCACTCCGGAGGCGGGGGCGAGGCGGTGGAAAAACCCGTGACGTCGCCTGGCGTGGGGAGGGGAGCGCTTCTTCTACGTGGCTAGGTTGCTTGGCGGGAGGGTAGTTCCTGCGGGAGACGCGAGGGGCCGGCGGCCGCGCGGCGTCCGGAAACGGCGCGTATTTCGGACTACTGTCGCAGGCGCATCAAGATCTCAAAACCATTAAAGGTTACACGATTGGAATATCTTAAAAGTGAAAATTTTAGATATTACTTGATGTTATACGAATATCGTGATTATTAAGAATGATATAAATAAAAAAGCAATATATACGAAGAAACAATCATTTAAAATTGTACAAAAATTTCCAAACTTACCCTTCCACCTTAAAAACATCCGTCGCAATTGCATTGTGCAGGTCCACTGTAATGACCACAATTCCTACACCTGATGTCGGAATAGATAAAAAATACATAAATCACCTATAATTTATAACCAAGACGAAAAATAACCAAAGAATACAATGATATATACATACCAGTGAACCCATGTCCCATCCTCTGACTCCGAGGATTGCTTGCAGTGTCCACAACTGACTCTCTCCATGTTTCACTGTGAAATGATATTTTCGGATGATGGAACGTACAAGCTCGCGAAGGGGATGAGAATACATGTGCGAGTCTAATCATTCATGCCTTTTTTACTTAGCGAGCCTACATTTTTGCTCAAGATCTTTCTTGCGATGTAGCATGCGACTCTAGATGCGCTCCCCCTCTCTCAAAAGCGAGCCTACATTTCTGCGCGATTATAAGAGCGTCCCCCCACCTCAGAATCTCATAACCTGCTTGAGATCTGACCGTTCGAGACCATCGTTTTATTTTTGAAAATGGAGCAGCTGACCCTTTGCAACACCTGCTTTGTATACTTTGACAGGCGATTTATCGCAGGTCATGAAATGTCCGACGTGCATCGTACACATACCATACGCCAGACAGGAGGAGGAAATTCCAAACCAACCGCTGTTGAGATGGAGTCGGCAGTGAGGAATCGTTTGAAAACATACTGGGTGAGTGGTGGGGGAGTGCATACAGACCTCATTAGTTTTTTGGACAGCGTTCTGAATTTAGTTACGACTAAAGTGCGCGAGCAGATAAGCATGACCGCACTGAAAATAAATGTTCTAGTGAATGTTACGTATGTGAAAGGTGATGAAACGAGTGATCGATGGTTCAAAACAAAAAATGAAAGGGTGTTCCAAGCGTCTGCTATCCATTGTCTAGTTAAAACTTTGTTCGCTAAGTTGCTAAAAGAGCAGTCCGAAAGCCAGGCAAAGGGTTCCGGATGGGCATTGAGTGAGGTCCTCGGTTTAGAGCTAAGAGTTAATCGCTACCAACCTTTGAGGGGCACATCGTTTGTTGAACTACCATATAATATAAAACGTACTGTGGCCGTCATTAATGTAGCAAATCGTGATATCTATTGTTTTAAGTACGCCATCTTGGCTAAAAATATTCAATGGAATGCTCAAAGAATACAGAAATATGATACGCCAGAATTCCACAGTGGATATGACTGGGGTTGTATTAGTTATCCCGTGGAACTTTCGCAAATATCAAAATTTGAAAGAATGAATAATATTTCCATCAACGTTTTCGGACTTGATGAAAAAAATAATGTGTACCCCCTCAAAGATGTGGATAGTGAACTTGAAGATCATCGAGACCTCTTATACGTAGTTGATGGGGGAAATTCCCATTATTGTTTCATAAAAAATTTTAATAGATTAGTTCATAAGCAAATGAGTAAACACCGTGCGGAAGTGCACGTCTACAGTATTTGAAAGACTTAGTTGATGGAAGAATCGATAAAATAATTTGGTGCTGTAGTCCAGCTAGTAAACCGAATGATTTGAGGGGTGTGCAGTTTAAGCATCAAGTTCCAAATTTCGAAAATCCTCATAAAATACCCACCCTTTATGTGATAGATGACTTAATGCATGATTGTTATAAGAAAGGCGTCAGCGAACTTTTCACGCGTGGTTCACACCATTCCAACATCTCCGTTATTCTCATTACGCAGAACGTGTTCTATCAGTCATCAGTCACGCAACATTTCCCTCAATGCTAAATATATTACAGTTTTTAGAAATCCACGTGATCGATCGCAGTTTCGCTACCTAGCCGCTCAGGTTTACCCCGAGAATTCTAGCGATCTCCAAAGAGTTTATAAGGAGGTCACATCGAGACCTTTCACTTATTTGAGTCTCGACCTTTCACAAGAGACGGATGATCGACTGAGATTTCGAACGGATATATTTCCGGGGGAATTAACCTCGATATTTGCCCCAGAGGATACTCCAGACTATGTGCAAATTGACACGGAACAAACACCTCATCGCCCTGTTAAAAACTGCCAAACCGAAATTGCGGAAAGCTCTCATAGAAAACGCAGATGTAAATGGTATAAAAGCGATTTGTGTCTAAATGTAAAAGACGGGACAGCTCCGATTAGCCGCACCGCATTAAAAAAATTGCTCCGATATAAGCATACGATACGAAAATTAAGCGATCGAAAAGTCTCCACGAGGACAAAACGACGTTTATTGAATCAGCAGGGTGGTTTTCTACCTGTACTCATTGGATCATTGTTGAGCGGTTTATTGCCTAATTTGATAAAATGAGTCTAAAGAAAATGCTACTTATCAACCCTCAGATGTTGAAGAGGGAGCGATTGATGCATGACGTCTCGAACTTGGATCATAGAATGCAAGACGTGATGAAAAATAAAATGCCCGATTCTAAAAAATGGCATCATTACCGTAGGGTATTGGATTCGTATTTAGGCGCTGTTAGCAAGTTAAATGACCCCATTTCCATATCATACGAGGAAGAAGATAGGAAGAGGAAAGGAAATTCTTTAACTGCAAAGGGAAAAAAGCTCTTAAATGTGCAACGTAAAATTGGCAAATCATGGGTAAAAGCTATAAAAAGTCGATCAGGAAACATGGAGAAAGTTCTGAACGATCTCGAGGAAGAAATAGTCGGACTAGGTAGCATCCGGAAGAACAGAGTCCCCAACACCACCATTAATTCCCAAAGAGCGTTCCACTCCATCAAGTCTCAAAAAGCGTACAACGCCACCTATCAAAGATCGTCTAAGAAAACTAAGGCGGAAGCCATACCTGAATTGGAAGAGGCTAGATTGAAGGCAGTATATTACGATCCAACCAATCCCCATAGCTTTTCGACTGTTGATACATTATGGAAAGGTGTTGGAAAGAAAATAAGCAAGAGACGAGTGAGAGAATGGTTAGAAGATCAGGAGACATACACGCTACACAAGCCTGCACGGAAGAAATTCCCAAGGAATAGATACACTCCTTCGTACATAGATGACACATGGCAAAGCGACCTTAACGACATGAGAAAGTTGAAAGTATACAATGAGGTATATGGATATCTTCTCACGATCATTGATGTGTTTTCAAAGTATGCGTGGGCTGTTCCACTCAAAAGCAAGACTGCTGAGGAAGTTATAAATGCTTTTCGAATGATATTATCTCGCGGTCGAAGACCTCTAAAAGTGCAGAGCGATAAGGGGACTGAATTCTCAAACGTTAAGTTTAAACGCTTCCTTACTAATAATGATATCAAATTTTATACTACAAACAATCCTGATATTAAAGCATCTATTGTGGAACGGTTCAACCGTACACTAAAGGGTCGCATGTATAAATATTTCACAAAATTTAACACCTTGAATTATATCAATGTGCTATCCAAACTCTTAAAAGGATATAACGATCGAACACATTCTAGCACAGGTGTTGCTCCATCTGAGGTTTGTGAGAAAAACGCGTTCAGGGTAGCAACGCGCTTGCATGGATTATCGAAAATTAAAAAACCTAGTTTGCGTGTCGGAGATTTTGTTCGCATTTCTAAAGAGAGGCTTCCTTTTACCAAGGGTTACACACAAAATTATTCCACTGAGGTTTTCAAATTTTGGAAAATTGATATAACACCGATCCCCACCTATCGAATAGAGGATCTGAACGGCGAACGCATCAAGGGTTCGTTTTACCGCGAGGAACTCTCCAAGACCTTAGAAATTAGTAAGAATACAGAATTTCAAATTGAAAATATTATAAGACGTAGGGGGAAGGGGAAAAATTTGGAGTATTTAGTTAAATGGAAGGGATATGGTGATGATTTCAACACTTGGATTCGCGCCTCCGAAGGTTGCAATGAACGATTTTTACCTGACTCTTTTGAGCGATAGCTCGGGAAGTTATTTCCCCGAAAACACGATCGCACAGTTTCGAACTAAATTACCCCAACGTATAACCGTGGGAGATGGTTGGATGGTAGGGCTCGCAGAAATTTATTTCCCCAAGATTGATATTCAAAAGCGATCTAAAACGCTACCAGAGACAGAGAATGTCGTTTGCCCCCTCGTTAGAATCGAGATAAGCTCACAGGATATAGTACTCTTACGCCAGGAACATAAGTATACCTTAACGGAATTGTTAGATCATCTTAGATCGTCGTTGGAGGAGACGAAAAGGTGGGACTTTACTTTACAATTACAAAACTATTTCGATGAGAAACTTACACAGACAAAGTATAAGAAGTCTTCCCAACCTCTCAAAAGTCCTAAATTTCCTCATACATTAGTGGAAACTATTGTTGGATTCGCTATGAATTTACAATCTGGTACATATACCTTGAAAGAATTATTGACTCTTCTCAAAGAGAGCACACCGAATGATCGGAGGAATGAGTTAGACTTGGTTATCGCAGATAAACTTAAGGACACCTCTAATGCTAAGGCAAAGCGGGAAAATTCTAGTATGGATAAAACCTCAAAGCTTGTTTTTTCATCACCGAAGCCTTCAACGAGTCAAGTATTTGTTTACCTGGACGTGGTAAAACCACAATTCCTCGGAGATGCGATGTCCAAATGTTTGAGAATAGTGATGGTTGATTAGGGCAATCATAAAATTTTCATCCATCCCTATTATATGATGCTCGAAAAAAGCGACTTTGATACTATGGAAATTAAGCTTATGGATAAAATGGGCGAGCCATATCCTTTTCCTGATAGTATAAACCCATCATCTATCGTCTTGCATTTTATTAAGAGATCGCAATAAACATACGGTTGAGATGAACATGTGTCATGTATCTACGGGATGTCGAAGGATGTAGATCGTTACCTGCGGTATTTTTCCCTGATTGGTGGCGAAATTGGTCCCGTGTACCGATCGAGTCATTATAGACAACGAGGTAGAGGATTGGGAAAATTTTTTCAGAAGACTTTGGAAATTCGTCAAACCATTGGCTTCAAAGGGGATAAAGGCAGTGGGTAGTGAGGTGCGGGATTCGGGTATACGAGCTCTATCAGATATAGGCACTGGTAAATCGGTCAAGGAAATTTTGCAAACGCGTTCATCAGAGGCAATTGATAATTTGAAAAGAAAAGCGGAAGATAAGATGGCCAAGATGTCTGGAGCAGGTTTACGAGCTCCAAAGCGAGCTAGGATAGGTCGCTTCCGTAGGAAAATAAAAACAAGAAAGAATAAGAATTCTGTGCAAGTAGGTGGTGGGCGAAAACGAAAGCAAACTCGACGTCTCAAAAAAAAACGTCTCCAAGAAAGCGTAGCGTACGTATAAGAGATTTATTTACATAAATAGTTCATCGTGGGTAGCGATGGGTTTATTGAAGCATTTGACACCAAAGTGAAAGCATCATGGAAATGGAGGAGTACGTACCTGATTCTCTAAACCTCTTTAATCGTCCAAGGCTACAATCGAGCGTGAACGGATGTACAATCGTTCCCTATAGACTGATCGCTTCCATCGATAATGCCACCGAATTGCGATTTACGATTAAGGATAACGGTGATCGATACAGGGATTGGAATGGGATAGTTTTGAACCTAAAGGTTAAATTATGCAAGTCGGGAGGTGAAGATTATAAATCATCTGACAATGATCTGCCTGGAGTGGTTAATAACCTGCTCCATTCAATGTTTGAACAGTGTCAGGTTTATTTCAATGGGACCCGAATGACTTCCTCCGATAATTACCATTATCGATCGTACTTGGAAAACTTGCTAAATTACGGCGCTGATGCTTCGCGCACCCACCTTGAGTGCGATGGATGGGCTTTGGATACCGGAAAGGATTTAGACAAACAAACGGAGGGAAACGCTGGATTTGAGAAGAGAAAAAAGTAGTTCGCGAATAGTAATGTGGTGGAATTGGAAGGAAAACTTCACGTTGATTTATTCAATCAATCACGGTATCTTATTAATGGTGTAGACGTAGACCTCGTTCTAACGTTGGCCAAACCTTTTTTTATCAAGGAGACAGTGGCTGGCGCATCCATTCTTAAAATTATGCAGGCTACACTCTTTGTTCCATATTATGAAATCAATCCTTCAGTATTACTATCACATGCTCAATTGTTAAGAAAGAGGGATGCTATATATCCGTATAAACGAACGGAAGTTAAAACCTTTACCGTTTCCACCAACATAACTATGATCAGTAATGACAACTTAATAGTCGGTCAGATTCCCACCAATTTATTGGTGGTTATGGTGGATGATGAAGCATTTCAGGGTAAGAATCTGAAAAACCCCTTTAGTATGAAGCACTATTCGATGCATTATTGTTGTATATACGTTAATGGCTCCCCCAATCCGGTGGGGGGTTTGGAAATGAATTTTGAGAGTGAAGGAAATAGTTTTGCATCGCGCGCCTACCGCCAGCTATATTCCGCATTAGGAGCACACCACAGTGATTGGGGTAATCAAGTCACGTTGGATATGTTTAAACATGGCTATACCGTGTTAGCATGGGATCTCACTCCAGATCAAAGCGGAGATGATAGTTACGTGTCCAAATCATCTGCAGGTAACGTGAGATTTGAGTCTAAATTTAAAAATCCCCCTCCAAATGCTGTGACAGTCATCACCTATACCGAATAAAATTCAGAATTTACGATTGATTTTAATAGAACTACAGCCTTGGATAGAGTTAAGTAGTAATTCAGCATGCAAACTGATGATATCGATAACGTTTTATCGCGGGATACCCGCACTAAACGTATGTTTAGAGGTGTATTTCCCTCTGACCAACTTCTCAAACGACCCAAACTAGGTATTACATAATTAATTTCCACCATTCACATAAGTCTGGAACTCATTGGGTTTCAGTATGGGTGATGTACTATAAGCCTGTAGAGTATTTCGACTCCTATGCTTTTTCACTGATGATAGAGGACATAATCACCTTTTTGAAACCCTTCGCTGTGAATGTAAATGCCGTTCGATTGCACAATTATCAATCTGATCTTTGTGGTGAATACTGTTGTCTGTATGCACTCTTCAAATCCATCACTCTTTCCTAATTCACGTCTCTGTTTCACCGACCCACATTCAACGACTGCATCGCTGCAAAACTCTTTCACCGAATGTTTGGTCGTGGTCCAGAGAATGCAACTGAGAAGGATGAAGGATAATAATAATACATTTTATTCATCTTGAAAATGATACAAATCATATTAGATGTCGTCACATATCAAATTTATATCAAATTTGCATCACACTCATAAAATTCCTCAATAGAATATAGAGGACACTGCATCAAATGAATGATCAGTCTTCTCCTGAATTGGGAAGTGTCTCAGCTCTCAGCTGGGCAGGCAACATATTATACAATCTCACTTTAATGCTGTGGAAGGACTTGTAATTCTTTGCCAATCTGCAGAATGCAACATTCAAGCCATCTCTACCTCTGGTGGAGTAGTTATGCACATTTGATCGACATGTGTACATTTGTAAATTTCTTTTACAGAGAGAAAGGCCCTAAACACATATAAACTATACACTGTCATCATATGGATGATGGATGGATGAAAGAAGGATGTCCTGGAATTTGAAAATCGTCGCGAATGTCACGCAGTCCATGAAAGGGTATCTGTTGCAATGGAGGATTTATTTCCTCCATTACACGCTCTAAAATACCAGTAAGTGTCGTCAGCCGTGATGATTCTACCGTGGTATGTAAACTTACCAGGGTTAGCGTCAACTTGCGTTCACACGGCCAATTTTTAACCGTGCTAAGACTACCTGGCTGAAGCCTTACCATTCGAAATAGCTAGAAGTGTAAACGGGGAATTCCAGAAGGGGAGGGGGACGGCTACAGGCGCCCGTCGAGCCGCGCCGCGTGGCGCCACCTTCGGCGCCAGGCCGTGAAACCTAAACGGTGCAAGATACGCAAAAACCGACAAAGTTAAGGCCCAAGAACCAGCACTTAGCGACTTCACCCCGAAAATCACAGCTTTCACGAATGTATACGAAAAAGTAAGGGTGTTGGTATTTAGGCCCCTCTCGCTCCTGACTTTTTAATATCTTTCAAAAATCTTTTTTTGCCTTTCCTTGTACACTCGAGAATCATCGGAAACCGAGTGACGTTTTTGAAATTTAAAAAATAAATATTTTTTGGAACAGCCTCCTGGCCAATGCTAAATAATTTTAAAAACCTAGACTTACACATTTTTAACCGGCGGACCAGGGGCCCTATGCTCGAAGTTTCACCCGTATGCGGCTGACGATTTCGTGCGGCTCAGTCGCACGGCTCGCAGATTTTGGTATGCTCGAACCGTAAAAGAGAAAGTCGCACGACAGAATCATGCGACCGGGGAGTCGCAGGGCTGAGGGCGGGTGAGTTCCTTAACCGTATGGGACTAGTC
Organism: Platycnemis pennipes; assembly: GCA_933228895.1. Classification (NCBI taxonomy): domain Eukaryota; kingdom Metazoa; phylum Arthropoda; class Insecta; order Odonata; family Platycnemididae; genus Platycnemis; species Platycnemis pennipes. The sequence goes on along the minus strand of OW121858.1, from coordinate 16,763,938 downwards.
TCGTTAAAATGGCGGCCGCGATGCGTCGATTGGAAGTTCTCCAAGCTTTGGAGGCAGAAGAAAGGCCAAGAAGGGCAATGCGGGTTCGAAAATCACCGTTTGATTTGGTGGAGAAGAAGTTTATCAGACTCAACCGCGTCACAAAGGATGTAGGTAGAGAAATAGTAGAAAACCTGACACCGTTTCTCGGCGAGGCAACCAGATCGTCTGCGCTGACTGCAGAAGCAAAGGTAATTTTAAAGAACTATAATATATGTAAGTAATTTATAATGCCAGAGATATAAGTGAAATTATGTAAAATGACTACTCATTTTTTGTTCGTAGCTATGTATCTTTTAGTGTACGAATGATGACAAACTTAGATAGTCACATTATAAAAAGCTTAGCATGAAGTTATTGCACTACACTTAATATTTTGGTACATTTATAGCCCTGAAACAGTTGAAATACTCTCCCCCATTTTTTCTGCCTGTGGTCCATTCCCTTTATCTTTATCTAAATTTCTCATGTACCAACATTGGCATATATGTAGACCGTGCATTATGGCCAATGAATATATGGAGAACATTTTGTGCTAATTTTCGTTCCGCTGGAGACCTGCATTATAAATGCTTAGCCTTCTATTCAAAAAATGTTATGCTCATTTACTTGTGCCCAAATGATGCATATGTCACAGGTTAAGTTGCTATCAGTGTATTAATCTTCCACAAGTTTCTGAGTACTGGATCTACTGATACTCTCAAATTAGATAATTCAGTCACAATAAATTCAATCCTTAAACATATACACCATAGTTTGAAGGAATGTAAGTTTCTACAAGGAAATTCTTTGACAGCAAAGAAGACCCAGAGTGAAGGGAATGTGTAGGATAACTTCAAGTAAATGGCAAAAGCCTCCAAAAATTCCTTCTTCAGTTCTTTTGCATTTTGCTGTGTGCCCTAACTATAGGCAAATATTCTCATGTATTTCCTAGTCATTCAAATTGTCTCAACCAAAACCATTTGGGCAGAACTCAGTGTACTCATAAACCAAAAGGTCTACACCACATCACAAAGGTTGGCATGGTGTAGCATAGCAACATGTTATTAACTAGGTGCCTACTAGCTTAAACAAAAGCCATTTTAAATAATCTTTCAAAGGAACTGTAAAAATTATTTTTTGAGGCTTTGTAGCTAACTTAAAATTATTTAAGAGTTAATTCTACTGTTCCTAGGTGTCATGTTTGTGCACTAAATGCATTAACAAAATCCATAGAAATAATGGAAAAAGATAGAATCATTAAAGCTCACAGTTTTATTTTCCAGGAGATTCTGGTTACCCTCTGGAACCTATTCTTATGACTCCTATATCGGGAGAAGTAGTGCCACATTCACCAGAGGAGCGCTACAACCGTGCCCTTTGCCGGGCACGGAGCATTGTTGAAAGATGCAATGGCCTTCTCAAGACAAGATAGAGATGCCTCTTGAAACATAGAGTGTTAAATTATATGCCGGAGAAGGCCAGTTCCATTATAAGAGCATGCTGCGTACTGCACAACATGTGTTTGGAAAGGAATGTTCCAATGATGGAGGACCCTGAAGTTAATGATGTAGACATGGGCAATGCCCATTGGGCATCCTACCACCTGTGCACCAGCAGGATAATCGTTTAGGTCGGACAGCAAGGCAGCAAATTATCAGGCGATATTTCACTGATTAATTATTTTAATAATATTTAAAACCACATTCAACATTTAGTAGCCTGTAGGTTTTGATTCAAATAAATGAACTAATTTATTTATTTTTTCTAAAATTTTTTTTAACACATTTAAAATCTCCTCCAGTCCTTCTAACTGCGTCTCCTCTAACTTCGTCTCCTCCAACGCCAGCCTCCTCTCCTCTATCTCCAGCTTCTTCCTTTTCAATCCAATCTCTTCTTCCTTCAATTTGCGCATTTTCTCCTTCTCCTCCAACTTCCTAAGTTCAATCTTGAGCAGCCTCTCCGAGGCTGGCTCAGCTTCTGTGACCCCTTAAAAAATGAGAAGTTTGTTAAATAAATCTTCTCTGATATTTAAAAGAATAACAATTTACAAAGTCATCACAATGACAGTAAAGACTTACGCCTTAATATCTTTATATTCTTCTTCCTCGTGGATGGTGGGGCTGGGGTGTGAAGTGGGGGTGGTGAAGAAGAGATAGGAGTCAATGAGGGGGCTGGGGTACAAAGAAGGGGTGGAGAGGAAGATGTAGGAGTAGATGGTGGGGCCAGGGTGGGAAGAGGGGGTGGTGAGGAAGAGATAGGATTAGATGGTGGGGTTGGTGTGGAAAAAGGAGGTGGTGAGGAAGATGTTGTAGGCCGGGTTGAGAAATCCTAAGAAAAGTGCATGGAAAAATTAATGACATAAATTGAATAGGCACGATAAGAATTTATTTGCACTCAAGTTCACATTAACTGCAATGATAAAGTTGTTTGAATATCAAAATATAAACACATTCCTTACCGGAAATATAACTATGGACTCTTCAGTCTCTGCATGGCCCAGAACAACATTCTGTCCTATAAGGGCATAAACCTTCTTTTGAAATGAATTTAATTCATCTTCCAGGGGTGCCCTTCCTCCTGTTTTCCTCCCCTCGCTGGCCAAGGCTGCAGCCTTACCCTTGGTGGAGGTTTTAATGTCGTGCCAAGACTATAATAAAAGTTTTATCAAAAGTAGCTGCATTGCATCTTGTAAGGGGGAAAATGTAAATCAGGTTATCATTAGTGTAATATAGATATTACCATAGAGTACTTATATTGCCTGCTCCATGGAATTACAAATTGCTAATGCTATTTATTATTATATTAAGAAATGAATTATCACGTTAGGATAGTAGGCACTTCAACTGAAATAAACTTAAAATAAATAAAGTTTAAGGTCATGGAGGAAGTGTGATAGACTTGATTCTTGACCTCATGAGGATATAGTTAGATATGTTGTTATTTACAAATTAGATATATTGTTATGTTCATATTTATTGTTGAGGTATTTGCATTGTGAGCTAAGTGTGACAATTGTCTTTAGAATGTTATCTTTAAACACACATATTTAAAAATTAATACAAATGAACAACAGGTTATGGGCCCAGAGATTTTCTACAGAGTGAAAAGTGAGAAAGAAATAAGCTAACCTGTGCTACATACACAACATGGGAACTAAAGAAGAGACTGAATTAAAACCAAAAGTAGCAGATAGTGGTCGATATTCAAATTGGAAATTGAAGTCCCGTTTACTGCAGAGAGAGTAATTGATATTGTGCATGGAACTGAAACCCTCTCAGTTCATTAGACTGATAAGAAGGAATGGCTCACCAAAGAAGCCAGTGCCAAATGCATTGTTCTTAGAACCATTGACATTGGAACAAAAGCACACATTTTGACCTGCTAGACAGCCAAAGAAATGTATGATACTATACGAAGCATCTACATAAGAGATACATAACATACTAAAAATCAACTGCTGGCAGACAAGTAATTCAATCCGGGATGATTCAGTTTGAAATTCTGTCCTTCAGAAGAAGAACTTGTGGATGTGTTTACAAAGCCACTTCAAACAATCAAGTAACAAGAAATCAGAGAGAATCTATTTCAAGAACTGTGAAGTAAGATATTAAAATATTCTCTATGTATTGATGACCTTGACCAGTTAAATATTTTGTGCACTAATACATATCTTTATTACAGCAAATAATTATGTTGATTGTGTTATCACTTTCAGAGAGTGCCTCACAAAGATGTCTTCATTTTGTTTGCTATTGTGGAAAAAAGAAAAAGAAGTTCTCAAATTTTCACCCTTATGGGAGTGTGCTCTTATTTACCAATTAGATATATTGTTATTTACAGATTAGATATGATGTTGTGTAGTTAAGTGTGAGCACTGTCTTGAGAAAGTTATCTGTAAACACATACTTTTCAAAGAATGCAAATGAACAACACTGAACAACTCTTTTCAGAAAATATACATTCAGCGATTAATAAGAGAGTATTTCTTTTAAAACATCAAGATAATTAATAACTGGAAGAAAGGAAACAACCATGAACATAATAAATGACAAGTAAGAATAACGAAGAATTGAGTTTTAAACAAAAGTAACGCAATCACTTTTTAATTAGGCGATGATGTTACAAATGACATTAATATGTGCTGCACCTCTTGTCCATAACTACTGCTATTTACCATATGGCAGTCACAATGGTTGAGAACCTTGGCTATCTTAAGTTCAGTGATGGGTAATAAATATTCAGATGCTAAGTAAATCGTCCATATTTCTTTTGTCAATTGCAGAAGTAAAACACTCTTGTGAGTTCACAAACAACAAAGAATATAGAAATCTGCCATTCAAAAGTAACATAAATATTTCAAATTCCAAACCACGGCATTTCGATATATTTGAAAGGTGGTATCAATGACAAACAACAAAGTATGGCAGATAACCAAACTAAAACCACTTTTTCAGGGTCATCAAATAGAATATATGTATTCAAAATTAAAAATAATTCTAAAATCAACGAAAGCAGCAAAACTAAAATTGGTTTAAAAAATCTGTAATGGCTCAAGGCACACACGGAACATGTTTAATAACGCCGTTAATTTTAAACAGATTAGAAAACATTTACTACAATAATTTACACATAAGGTTGGCCATCAATTTTCTCCCATAGATAATATGTAATCCGAGATAAACCTTATAAAGTATTTTTACTTACCTTCCTCCACTCCTTCCACGACTTCGACGCACCACCGCACGCATTTAGCCTAATGGCAGCGTCGTGCCACAGTGCGGCAGCGTCTTTCGCCCCAAATTTGGACGTAAATCTGCCTTTGGCAATATCTTCATTTGCTGTAAAACCAGTAATATCCCCCCCTGCGGGTAGGGGGATTGAGAATACTCCCGCAGTATCTCTGCTTGTCGTAAGAGGCGACTAAAGGGCGGGGAGACAACCCCGAAAACAAACCCAGAGCCAACAAGGGTTGAGCCCGGACAGTCTTGTGGGTCAACTGTCTGTGTGCGGCCATACCACCCGGCCTGCGATCCACCCGCATGTTTGCCGTGTGCGGAGACCCGTAAGGAGGAGAAGGGGATCCTGGAGGGTGAGGTCCGTGGTTCCCAGCCGGGAGTCGGATGCCCGGTATGGACTGGGGGCCAATACCCCTCTTTGGCCCCGGATTCGCTGTAAACGGGCGGCCGGGAGCTAGCCACTCCCGGTCAATCGGCTTCCGTGGCGTATTGCTTAACGGTGGCGAGTGCCAGGGAGGTGGGGGTCTGCGTAGGGCGGTCTGAGATGTACGGGTTTGGTGGGCCCGTGCATTAAAGACCCAACCCGAAACAGACAACCACCTCTAGGGTGCTATATCCCCTCGGGTAGCCCTGGCGACCGCGCCGGTTTGCGGTGCGGCCTCCCGAATGTGTGGCTCCATGGTGGGTGGGGAGCCCGGGGGATGAAGAACTACTTGGTATGGCGGAATCACTTCTTCCACCTTCCAAAAGATCCCGCCCGGACACGGGCGGGGGAGCTAAAAGTTTACCCGCTTGTATGCGGTTTGTAATTATGAAATGTGAGAAAGAAGGGGAGACGCTTAAACGGGTATCTCCCTTTCTCATCCGTAAGGTGCTGTCTTCCTCAATTCCCGGAGAGTTGAAATCGGCCAAAAAACTACGAGACGGGAGCTTCCTTATCGAAACATCGAGTAATATTCAAAGTGAAAAGCTGTTGGCCCTAAAGAAGCTCCATGACATTCCTGTAAAAACGGAGCTGCACCGCACTCTCAATACCTGTCGGGGAGTAATATCTCATTACGACTTACTATACGTGGAAGTCGACGAGATTAAGAATGAGATGGAATCGCAAGGAGTTACAGATGCTCGTCGACTTACCACTAAGCGAAACGGCGAAGTTGTAAACACGACATCTGTCGTCCTAACATTCACGCGAGACAGTCTCCCCGACAAGGTATTCGTCGGCTATGAATCGGTTCCAGTGAGGCCATTCATACCGGCGCCCATGCACTGCTTCCAGTGCCAGCGCTTCGGCCACATCGCAACGCGATGTGAGGGCAAGGCCACCTGCCCGCGCTGCGGCCTGGAAGGCCATGAGAGTGCGGAATGCAACAGGGAACAACACTGCGTCAACTGCGAGGGTACGCATCCAGCGTACTCTCGTAAATGTCCCAAGATGTTAGAGGAAAGAAAAGTGATGGAAATAAAAACAGTTGAAAAAATTCCGTACTTCGAGGCGAGGAAAAGGTATAGGGCCATGGCAGCACCTGTCTTTTCAAAATCTTTTGCCTTCGTTGCAAATAACTCCGTGCCAAAAGCGTCCCAAAGTACACAGACAGAGAGTTGGGCGAACACAAAACCCGCAGAGGTAAAAAATGTAGCCAAGCCGGCTAAGGCACCAAATCCGGCAATCAATAAAAATATAACCACCACTGGTTCTCCTAAGAAGAACCAGTCTAAACCCTCAGCCGGGGTAGCGCTGAAACAGCGCGAAAAAACGCCATCCCCCGGCTCCACCGGACTAGCCAAGCTAGAACTTCCGGGGGAATCAATGGAGGAGGACGACAGTCCCTCGGAAGCTGAAGTCCTCCTCGCGAAACAAAAGGGGAAGAAGCACCGCATTCGGCGCTGATCTTCGCCTTTTTAAATAATTTATTGTATATTCTTATTTATTTTATTTTATTTTTTAAAGAGATTTATGGCTTTTACTCTGCAGTGGAACTGCAATGGTTTTTATCGGCGTAAGGAGGAGCTGACCGTTTTAATTCGTGATTTTAACCCGTCTTGCATATGCCTGCAGGAAACACATTTTAAAACAACGGACAAGGGCATTTTAAAAGGTTTTAACGTTTTTAGACTGGACGACACCAGTGGCCAACGAGCCCAGGGTGGAGTGTTGATTGCTACTCGGGAGGCCCTTTACACCTCTCGAGTGCAACTACACACGCCGCTTCAGGCGGTAGCAGTGACCGTGCGTGCCCCCGAGGCGATTACGTTGTGTAACGTGTATCTCTCGGAGGGTGCGCCGGTCACCCGTTTTAACCTGGAAGCCCTTGTCCATCAGTTCCCTCAGCCTTTTATTTTATTGGGAGATTTTAACGCACACGATCCGCTATGGGGAAGCGCTAGAGCTCAGTGCAACCGTAGAGGACGGATTTTATCCCAATTTATATGTGACACTAACCTAGTGTTACTAAATAACGCGGAAAAAACACGTTTTAACAGTTTTACTGGTGACTCTTCGACTATCGACCTATGTATCGTGTCGAGCATTTTAGCTACAAAACTTGATATACTTGTGCATGACGACCTTTGTGGGAGCGATCACTATCCCATCCTTTTTACGAAGGAACACCATATTAATGCGGATTTTATTCGGCCGGGCAACTGGATTGTTCAGAAGGCAAACTGGGGGCTTTTTAAGGAGAATTTTAATTTTAAATATGACGAAACCCGTGACAGTGTGGAAAATATTGATAACCTGACAGCAACCATCATTGAAGCGGCAGACAGCAGCGTACCACGGTCTCGCCGTATAATTACAAGGCCTGCGGTGCCGTGGTGGAATGATGATTGCGCGAAAGCTATTCGCCAGCGTAAAAAAGCGTTGCGAATATTTAATAAATACCCAACCGAAAGAAATCTAGCCCCCTTCCGACGACTTAGAGCTAGAGCTCGACAGGTTGTGAAGGATGCGAAAAGAGCTTCTTGGGTGAAATTCGTCTCCGGTGTTAACTGTAGGACACCAATTGCACAGGTATGGCGCAAGGTAAGGAGTCTGTCGGGTAACCACCAGCAGCTAGGTGTCACTTTTCTTAAAATCAGAGATGAAGTTATAACGTCACCACATGACATCGGAAAGGCGTTCGGCCAGTTTATATCTCGAATGAGCAGCGATCACGCATGCGGTAGGAATTTTCTGTCCTTTAATAAAGACCGCTGCGAATTAATTCCGATAAACTTCAAAGAGACGCGACATGTGGCCGACTATAACCTTCCTTTCTCTTTGTGGGAATTGAAGTCCGCCAATGCCGACACAGGCAATACATCTCCGGGTCTTGACGAGGTCCACAATGCCTTTCTCCGTAATATTCCGGAGAAGGAATTTTTGGAGGTCCTCCACACTGTCAATCAGCTTTGGATTGAAGGTGCCTTTCCATCAACCTGGAGGGAGTCGGCGGTGGTTCCTATCCCAAAACAGGGCAAAGACAGAGGTGACCCAAACAACTATAGACCCATATCCCTCACCAGCTGCTTGTGCAAAATAATGGAAAGGATGGTGAACCGGCGGCTCGTTTGGTGGTTGGAGCGCCGAGACCTTCTTTCCACTATCCAGTGCGGTTTTCGTCGGGGCCGTTCCACTATCGACCACATAGTTAGAATTGACAATTTCATCCAGGAAGCATTTCTCCTCCGCCAGCACGCGATCGGAGTGTTCTTCGATTTGGAGAAGGCCTACGATCGTGTCTGGCGGCGGAAGATTTTAAGCACGCTGCATGAATGGGGTTTTAGAGGCAATCTGCCGACTTTTATCAGTAATTTTTTAGTGAACCGAGTATTTAGAGTAAAAATAGGCCAACATCTCTCAGAATTTTACAGACAGGACAACGGCATTCCTCAAGGCTCAGTACTTAGCGTAACACTTTTCGCCATCGCAATAAATGATATAGTTGACTGCATAAAAACCCCTGTAATTGGATCCTTGTTTGTCGATGACCTGGCGATTTTCTGCCGGTCATCCAAACTTCTCACTGCCTCCAGACAGATCCAACTGACATTAAACAGTTTACACAGGTGGACACTAAGAAATGGCTTTGTTTTTTCTCCGGTGAAAACTGTGTGTGTCCACTTTCACCGGCTAAGGGGGGTGCATATTCCGTTACCACTGCGCTTAGGTGGCAGAGATCTTAACTACGCTCAGTCGGTCAGATTTTTGGGAATGATCTTCGATTCCCGTCTAAACTGGCGGGAACATATTCAATTTTTAAGGAACAATTGTTCTAGGTCCTTAAATATTCTAAAGTTTTTAAGCAACGTATCGTGGGGAGCAGACCGCACCACACTCCTTTTACTATACCGGTCATTGGTGCGGTCCAAATTGGACTACGGATCCTTCGTGTACTCATCCACTCGGGAGTCCTACTTACGACCTCTGAACAGTGTACACAACGCAGGGCTCCGGCTTTGCACGGGTGCTTTCCGGACAAGTCCTGTCGTCAGTGTCTACGCGGATGCAGGAGAGCCGCCATTATGCCACCGAAGGTTGCTGCTCATGTGCAACTATGCCGCAAAAATTTTAACGATGAGGATGCACCCATGTTTTAACCTTGTTTTTAAACCTCGCTTTTTAGAACTTTTTCATCGCAGGACAAAAGCCACTCGGCCTGTAAGTGTACGTTTCCACAATTTTATCCGTGAACGAGGTATTCTATTACCAGAAATGTACCCCATCAGGCATTCTAGTCACCCGCCATGATTAACTCCCGCTCCCGACATAAAAATGTCCCTTTACAACCGACAAAAGGCTTTTACCACCGCTGAAGAGTACCAGCAACAATTCTTAATGTTTCTTAGCCAACATCCAGAATTAGTTCCCGTGTTTACAGACGGCTCGAAGACGGATACAGCTTGTGCCTGTGCGGTTGTATCATCTCACCATGGAGTCATCAAAGCGAAACTCAGCCCGCTGTGTAGTATTTACACAGCGGAACTGTTAGGCATTAAAACGGCTCTTGATGGGATAAATGTGAACGGTGGCTCCTTTGTGGTCTGCTCAGACTCCATGAGCGCCCTAAAATCCATTTCCTGCTTTTCTCCTTTGCATCCTATTGTCCAGGATATTCACTCCTCGCTGCTCTCCCTTCACAGGAAGGGAACCACTGTCTGGTTTCTTAAGATCCCTGGGCATGTGGGAATTGCCGGAAATGAGGCAGCCGATTCTGCCGCAAAACACGCTCTCAATCTTGACGATCTTAAGTCGACGCTGGTATCTTGTGAAGATCTAAGAGCCTCACTCAAGAGCTCAGTTCTTCAACAGTGGAGGGAGTCGTGGAGAAACATTACAAACAACAAACTGCGCACAGTTAAACCGGTGACGTCAGGAGGAGCCGCGGAGAGGAAGTCGTCATCACCCGGATGAGGATAGGGCACAGCCCAATGACCCACTCCTTTCTCTTCACAGAAGAGAAATTGCCACCTCGGTGTGATGACTGCGACTGTCCTCTTGGAATTCGGCATATCCTGACGGAGTGTGACAGATACCGGGACGTACGTAACCGACTGAATATTACGGGTGATTTAGGGTCCATTCTAGGTGACGAAACAGATGCTATCGACCGTGTAATTTTATTTTTAAAGGAAACTGGGCTTTTTAATAAATTATAAATACAGTCTAACAATATTAAATTATTTTATGTGCTGACAAATATTAGATAAGCTCAATACCTGATTTCAGGTAATGTAATGTCTACGGATTTAAATTAATGTTATATTTCTGAAAAGCAGTGGTGCAAAATGACCATGCTGTCGACGCACCCTAAATATTAACTCTACTACTACTACCAGTAATATCGTTAATGTAGGAAAATGAAGGTTCTGATACAAACATGAAGCATATTTCGTCAGCGAAAAATTTCCAATGCTTACTAACCTTCTACAAACTCCAGCAATAGCTGCTTCTGCTCCGTGCTTAGCTTCGCCATCGCCACAGCTCAAGCAAAAATGCATTACCTTCGCATTTAGGTGGCGATCCGGTGATTACTGCACTGCACTACATTGTAAATTTCGCGGAAAAGCTGGAATCACAGCTGAAGTAGGCTGTGATTGGCTGAGCGATCCTGCATAGCAACGTTGCCAAGTTGTGCCATGCGGAATCCCTTCCCGCCCGTATGCCGCCACTTCTTGCCTTTGTGATTTCGTATGGCCCAACTCAACGAACTTTGAAGTTCGTAGTTTGGCCAGGTGCTAAATGCCTACTCATGAATAATACCAACTGGCCGATAGCTAGCGAAGGTAGGGTCAAACCATTGTAGTACGCACGGTGCCCGGTCTCTATATTGTGTTTGTTTTACTCTGAAGCCTGCTCGTGCGCCGTTTTCATTCGGCGCTGGAGCTCGTATTCCTAAATCGGGTCTTCTGAATACGATACGGGCTGCGGGGCTAGCACTGTGTCCCAAGGCATACAAAGGTCTCTTCCGTGCATCAGGTAATCCGGAGAGCAGCCAGTTGTACGGTGTTTGCTATTGCGATAGGCAAATAATGCGAAAGGCAATTGGTCGTCCCAGTCAGCATGGTCTTGGGATATGTAATGAGAGATAACGGCTGCGAACGTTTGGTGCGCCCTCTCAAGGCACCCGTTAGTGGCCAGGTAATATGGGGAGGTGAATTTTGAAGTTATTTTCAGTGTTGTAAAGAGTCATCGCATTAGATCTGACTTAAAGTTGGCACCTCGGTCAGTCAAGAGATATTTTGTAGTGTCGTGACGGCAAATAATGTTTTCTACAAAGGCCTTAGCGACGGTCACTGCAGTTTGGTGCGGTATAGCGACAGCCTCCGGGTAGGAAGTGAAGTAGTCCTGACATGTCAGGATGTACCGGCTCCCCCTGAAAGATCTACTCATTGGCTCCACAATGTCCAGCGCCAGTTTTTCTAGCATTTACGAGGCCTCTTTCACCGGTTGTAACGGAATCTTGGGCCTTCCTCATTTATTTCTTTTACATTGAAGACTAATTTGTACGTATTCGCGTGTATCCGTGTAATAACCTTCCCAGTTGAAATAGCTCTCCACGAGGCCTGTTTTATCGAAACCCAGGTGGCCGGCTAGGGGATTATTGTGGCATCGTTCCAGAATATGTTGTATACCACATGTCCTTCGGTGCACGTATGGTGAATTTCAGGTATGGGGTCCCAGCGTGTACATTATATAGAACGTGATCTTCGTCTAGAAGGGGTAGGGATCGTGCTCGGATGCCAGATCATGTACTGGCTTTAGTTCTTCACAGTGCGACTGAGCTATCGTGATTCTTTTCTTATCCCGCACGAGTACGTATTTTACATTCTCGTCGTGTATCGGGTTAACTAAAGGGTCTAATCTAGATAGGGCGTCAACGTGTACTATTTCCTTTCCTGGTCGATGCCTAAAATCAAAGGAATACTGTCAATACCATTATCCATCTCGCCATTTTTGGCTTCGGCTCCCTCAAGGTCATAATACCTTTTAATGGCTTGTGATCTGTACACAAGACTAAATGGCGACCGAGGAGGTGAACTCTAAATTTCTTAACCATCTCGACAACTATTAAGCATTCTAGTTCAGTGGCAGGAAACGATTGTATGGCCTTTCGCAGCTGTCTGCTAGACAAGTTGGTTGCCATTTTGGTATTCCTAGGACAAAATGCCTCCAATAGAATGCTGGGAAACGTCAGTCGTGAGCAGAAAGAGTCTAGGGAAATCAGGAAATTTTAGAACTGGCTGGGTTATTAAACAAGTACGTTATTGCTCAAAAGCTTGCTCTTACTCTGGGCCACATAAGAGTTCAGATCCCTTTTTAAGCAACGGAGTGAGCGGGCAAGATAGTTTACCGAAGTCCGGTAAATATTCCTTAATATCGCACGAGCCCGAGGAAAGACTGAAGTGTTGGCACGTTCGAGGGCGGCGTGCACCTTGCTATCGCATGAACCATTCTTCGTCAGGGCGTATACCGTATGTTGAGATACATGGCCTAGAAAGTGTACTTGTCCCCTGAAGAATTTGCATTTCTACGGCCTCAGCCTTAAGGTGGCGCTCCTCAGCCTAAGGAATAATTCCCGAAGACCAGTTATATGTTCTTCCCAAGTAGAATCGTATCAAAGGTTGTCATCCATATAGCAGATGCAGCCGTGGTTAATTACGCCGCTCATTACCTTCGTCATGAGACGCACAATTGCCGATGGGACGTTCACCAGGCCGAAGCTCTGTCTGTTACACTGAAAATGTCCTCAGCTGTAAAGAATACGGGTTTTCCTGACTTTTTCGTCAATTTCGACTTGCCAAAACCCTCTACACAGATCTAGTGTAGAAAAAACCTAGGTCCACTCAACTGATCGAAAACCTCGTCCAATTTGGGCAGGGCAATTACTTTCTTCTTCGTCACACTATTCAATGCTTGGTAGTCAATTCAGAGTCTGCATTCTATGGGGGCTCTATCACCTGATTTCTTTCTCAACAAAATAATTGACGCAGACCAGGGGCTTCTCGAATGAGAGCTTATGCCCTATTTCAGTATCTCACTGATTACGTTGTTCAATATAGGTCTTAAGGAATGTGGTACTCGTAATGGCTACTTGTTTATTGGTCCAGCGTCGTTGGTAAATAACCATAATTAACAAGTCTAATACTTTTCTCTGGTATTACTTGACGTGGTCTTCCCTTTTTGCACTTATTTTCATTTGAGGTTCCAGCCATTGATGGTTGCCCTCTTAAATTTCCTACAGTTTTCCTTCTTTCATCAGTGCCAATGCCAGCCGAATTTTGAATTGTGCTAGTACAAGGATTTCAGATTTGGTAACTTCAGATTGCCCGCATCTCGACTATATAGCAGCCAGCAATTGACAATGACCATATCAATCATATGAAAGATTGTACGGTGATAATATTTTTTGATCTAATGTTTATGAGGTAAAGTGCTATTAGGCAATCAGCTAAGGCAACGCCTCCCATTTAGCTGTTTCAAATTTTTATAATACTTGGGCATTTAACTTCCACCTTGCACTTTTGTTTTTGGTCAAATCTTGGCACTAATGACAAAGGATTTGCATAATCAAGTGTTGATATAATATTTACTATTCTGTTGTCGTTCCATATTACATAAGTTATATCATGTTTGTCCACTACAGTATTTCTTTCTTCAGAGGAACCCCGGCCTTTTTTTATTAGTTCTTTTTCGGATATCTTGCCCATTGAAATGTCTCGTAAACGTGGTACACGCACTGTTCCACAACACCAAATTCCTCAATCAGAAAGATGAAGCGAAAGTGGCGAGGAGGTGAACTAGTTATCAAATTAGGTTAGATGATTCTGATGAGAGGGAATCGCTCGTGCTAAATGTAAAACATTATTTGAACTGGCTTTGAGATTAGGTACAGAAGGATCGTTCCCAGGTTCTATCTTTCCTGTGTATGGGATAAAGTCATATGTCATGCCCCTGCTGTCCGCCAGCACGAATAAATTATACCCCCACTTATGTGGCTTACTAGGTACATACTGCTTTATATCACTGTGGCCTTAGAACGGCAAAATCTGTTCATCTTTACGCAAATATTGTATCCTAGGAATTTGCTGAAACTTTTTCCTCAGATTCCTATTATTGGCCCAACTATGGAGAGTTTATCATTTTCATTGCTTTCAATGGTTTTATTGTCCACCAAATGCAGTTTAGATTTGATGTCCCCAAATCTATTGTCACTCATTACATCAGCTACAATGTCTCTGAGAGCACCCAATTGATTGGACCAATGCATGCGAGTATTGGGCAATTTACTAATTGCGAAATATATGCATAAGCCGGAACCATTGCTCTAATTCCTTCTTATCCACATTTAAAGGTTTATTTGGATTATTTTGCACCTCATAGAAATTACTATTGGTCAAAAAAACATCTAGAAATTCATCTGTAAAAACCTAGTCGCCATAAAACGCGAGAGATATATTTCGTGGAGTGTGCTGCTCTTGTGGCTGTTCATTTTGTACAGAATTCTCAGGAAAATTTCTACGGCAGTCCGGTCAATAATTTCCAATTGTCTGGGGACTGATTGAACTCCATGACACGCTTAATTGTTTTAAGCTTTAATCATGATGAAAGTGCCTGCTTCAAATTTATGTAATGAATAACATAATTTTCTTTAGTGTTGTTAGAAGTTTTTTATATTTAACACCTGGTGGAATTTTATTTTATGGGCATAGTGGTTGCTCTGAAAGTGAATCATGCAATATTTCAGGGTAATTGAAATCCATTTCCAAAATATAACCTTTAGGATTATCATCAGCTATGTTCCAATTAAAACCTTCTATTTCGGCTGTGGTCAGCCACTTAAATCCACCTTTTGGAAGCGGCTGAGATAATGCCCATCCATACAAATTATTTGCATGTAAATGCATTATATTGCTGGGTTTTGCCCTACTTTCTAATCAAAGACTCGTCGCAAAACCAAATGGTTGAAAGAACTATGGGAACGTCCGACGAAACGGACGCCGAGCGGGCATAGGGAGGTAGGATGGTCCGGGAAGGACGGTCGGCGGAGGCGATATACTGCCAGGTCTAATTTTTTTTCATAATTCACTAACCCGAAAGTCAGTGATCCGGCAATCATGACGACTGGAGCCCTGTATCCGAAGAGATAAGCAGCTCCAGCCACCATCGCGACACGTGTGATCCGCATTTTGAAGTCGTCAGTCCATGTGGTCGGGTCAGGGTTCAGGCTAGAAGTGTCAAATTTCCAAACTTTGGAAATGTCACTTCCATTTGCACTTATTTCCAGGGCTAAGATGTGCAGCCCCATTAAAAAAAAGCATTCACCTTGACCGGGACTCGAACCCGGACCCCCTGATTTCCGGCCTGGTGCTCTACCAGTTGAACTACCATGTCGTCTATCCACTAATCGTATCTATAACAATAATAGAATTGTGTTGGGAATAAATGATGAAAAATAAAATGCTGAAATTAACGAATGAAACTGTAAATAACACTTTTATGTTGATAAATCACATAATTACGTATCAATAGAACACTTTCCATAATAGAGCATTTTCTTTTCGTTGGTCATTTGTTTTTCCCCCTCCCCTATTCTTGGAATAGAACTATATTGGGTGAAATGAGAATAAAAGCCATGCATTTTTCAAATCACTTAATTCGCTTATGTCATTCTCGATTGACAATCGTATTTTAGTTCCTAGACTATTTTCAGTTTTCCATTTAAAATAATATTTATAATTAAAAGTTAATGTGATAGCTTGTAATACACCTTCGATCACATCGTAACAGATTTGTTTCACAGCTCGAATCACAATACTCCAATCGATTAACTGAGAATAATGACATCGTAAAGCATTTACAACACCAACTATTTTCACTTTTGATATTAATAATCGGATCAGTTGTATCCGTGCTGCGATATTGTTTCGTAAAATAATGATTTCGATGTTTCCTCGATTTCACTGTGAGTTTTACATTTTTCTGATATTTCTCCAAAACAAACGTTACACATGTTCTCTCGTTCCCCGTTTGGTTTTCGATGTTGCAATTATTTCAGTTTTAAATGGTACGGAAACTTTCCTCGAATACCTGCGATGACCGCCCAGTCTATGTGATCTTTTAGATCGAAATATTCACTGAAATTAAATCATTTTCGAAATAATACCCTCGAGTGTATTTTTCCACGCTGCATTAAATAAGCGAACTCTAACACAGCACTTTTATTACAACTCGAATGATAGTTTCTCATTTTCTTCAAACACTCGTATAAACGTGGGAAGTATTTTTTTAGAATGTCAGCTACACGGTATAATTCATCACGTCGTGGCGGATCACTGTTCCAATTTCGCAACGTTTGTAGGCACAACACTTGAAGAGTTTGCATTGCTCGTAAGGAGTAGGACGCTGTGGGGAAAATACCACTCGCGGTCGCGGCTCACGATGGTTGTTCCCGTGAATTCTCTCGGGGAACTTATTTCACCCGCACACAGTCGCCAGTCGCGTTACGGGCATCGGGAGTTATATACATGCCGGCATCGAACGTTTTGGAGACCCATTAACCAGCAGCAGCAACAGCGTTCTGCACACTCTTAGGCATGGTGAGCGACTGATATACGTACGAACGATAGTTCACCTATATAAGGAAATCGAACGTAGCAACTACCCAAAACAAACCAATTCAAATAACTTCCTTTGAAGACCATGGAACTGCTCAAAGCCTCATCGTTACGATAACCCTAGTTCATGACTATCCCATTGCGCATCCTGTGCAACATCTCTGATGCAATTCTTATCATAGCCCCCAGCAGTACCCGTCTCCAGCCGTGCCGTCCTCAGCCGGTCCGTAACAAATATATATAATATATTTTATTGACACAAACACTTATGTCCATATTCCTTTTCGTAGCACTCATTCCCTTAGACACAGTCAGATAGCGACGGGAGTAAGGGTGTCTCACTTAGAGTCACGGCAGTCGAGTTTTGATTAATCGCTTGGGGAGCGTTGAAAGTTTGGATTGGGTGCACTTCTGTGGGACTAGATGCAGGTTTGGCGGAATCTTCCGCTTCGTGTGTTCCAAAACACGAACAGGATATGAACATTATCACAACAAGGACATGAACATTATCACGAAGGGGGGACAAAACCCTAATATGACGAGCGACTTCTTGCAAGGAAATGGTCGGTACTATATGGGTGTTGATCTTCTTGATGGATAAAATCGTTTGAACGAGGTCATCCGCGAACTGAATAGTACTGGTATCATTAATCTCAGACGGTAAATCAAGTTCAGCAAGTGGATCTATTGATACTTCAATATCGATTGAGAAATTACAGAATAATCCGACGAAGGAGTTTTGTGGGAAATGTCTTCACTCTACGCACATATCGCAGTTTCGCAGTTCTACAGCCCAGAGAATGAATGTTCCTCAGGGTTCTGTTCTAGTGCAACGCTGTTCACAATAGCGATTAACGATATCGCTAATTGCATAATACCACCGGTAAAAGTGTCATTGTTTATGGATGACTTAGCGATTTTTGTAGGCCATCCCAACTTGCTACCGTGGACAGTCTTCTCGAAGTCACTCTGAACAAATTGTACAAGTGGGCTCAAGATAATGGGTTTAAGTTCTCCTCTGAGAAAAGCAAATGGGTTCATGTCCGCCGGTATAGGGGACATCGCATCACCCAGCGTTACGTTTGGGCGGTACAAACCTTCCATTTGTCGCCTCTATTCGTTTTGTAGGCCTGACGTTTGACTACCGCCTCAACTGGCGTTATCACATAGTGTTAAAAATTAAATGTCACAAGACATTACGCATTTTAAAGTACCGAAGTCACTCGAGATGGGGAGCTGATCGCTCTTCTCTAATGTTATTGTATCGTGCTTTAGTAAGGTCGATACTTGACCATGGTTCCTTCGTGTACTCTTCCGGTCGAGAGTCGTACGTTCGTCCACTGACCGTATTACACAATACCGGTTCACAGCTATGTACGGGGGCGTTTCGGACCGGCCCAATTCTGAGTATCTACTCTGATTCAAGGGAACCACCTTTGTGCTACCGAAGGAACCTGCTAATGTGGAATTACGCTTCCAAGGTTTTAGCTACGAAGACGCACCCATGTTTTACCTTGTTTTTAAAACCCGGTTTTTAGATGTTTTTAACCGAAAGACAAATGCCACACGACCTGGTAATTTGCGTTTTAACTATTTTTTATCTAAAAATAACTACATTTTCTACGTTTCAAATCACAACCAACTAATTTTTTAGACTGACATTCCTCAAAATAACTTTTTACAAACTTATAAATATTTTTATGTTTAACAACAAATGGATCCATAAAACTAAACTCACTAACACTATTTGCCCAATGATAAAGTCTATAATTAATATTTAACTTACTTGGCGAGATGTTTGTTAGTAGGAAATGGTCCTCCTTGCTTATATATTTAAGACAGCTACGTTCAGAACGACAAGCTTGTACGTCCAGATGGATTCCGGGGAAACAACTGTCAATTACTGAACGTAACTCAGCCAAACATATGTTCTCTCTAAACTTAAGGAAAGAGTGAATGTGAAATTCGACACGTTCAGACGTTCTACTGACTTCACTGGCAATACAGTAACTGACTAAATCATCTAGAAACAAGTCTTTTATATCCGACCGCTCAAGGTCACCATTGACGTCACTTAGCGTCACAAAAGTAACATGTCCGGGCTTGCAACGTGACGCCGGTTGCTTATCTCCTTGTCCGCCTGCACGGCGCCGACACTGCTTATCAGTTGAACTTTAACCTCGGGACTTAATCTCTGAAAGATGAGAAAATGCTGCTATCCCGTACGCGTATACTAGAATAACCTATACGCGTATAGGTTATTCTAGTATACGCCTACGGGTGAAAATTTTCCAAGTCCCTACTCGTCATCCGGACATGTTATATCATCACCATTGAACACCATTCTTGAAATATAACGTCTGGATGGATACCAATTCACTCGTTTTATATTTTTTCCATTTACCATTCCACTTTTCCTTAAGTCATAATAAAACCAATACTTCCGTTTTGGTAAATGAATATCAATATATATAATATAATGCATCATTGGAGTAATTGAAATATGATGTTTTCTATACCTTAGAAGATAGGCCATCATTAAGTTCATAGCTATACCAGTTCCTTTACAAAATAACAAATACTTTTCATCCCAAATTAATGAAAATTCCCGACAACAAAAACGTTAATGGGTATACGATGGCCATAACCCAACTTCTACTCCCCTTCTTGAACTGAGTAGTCTCAGAAACGATTCATGAGGAATGTTCATAAGACGTGCAACAACATAAGGCTTCAAACCTAGCACCTTTTCAGCTAATGACAATACACTTTCTGACATTGATGCAAAGTCCAGAAATCCTCTCATACCAATTGGTCCAGGTTCAGTCCATTGGTCCAGTTGGAACAGGAGTCAAATTGGATATTGACATTTCTTGAAATAAAAGAATAAATCCTTTCAAAAATGTATTTCAACACTTCTTCCAGCAAATACAAGATCAAGTTTTACAGATATTTTATATTTAACAGAAACTTTCAAGAAATTTGAAGCATTCAATGCATCAACATCATCAGGTGGTATACAAGATATAAAAAACGCAGGAACACTTCGTTTTGATCCAGAATCAAATAACCACCTATAAACATTACTATACTTTTTTGAATCACCAGATAGAAGATAATCTTAAGGTTTTCAGGTATTGCTGACATCCTGGGTAAATAACTAATTTATGACCAATGCTTTTAGAAGTACGAACATTATCAAGTCCAGAAGTATTTGCAACTGGTAATATAATTGGAACTTTATTATTAATATTATACTCACAAGTATTATCACGGCTAATATATTTTGTAAAAACTGGGCGCGCGTCTTTCTCCGTGAGTTGAATTGGGTTTTTGATACCAGGTACCGGAACGGCCGCACCAGAAGCAAGTTTCTCCACATAATTTCCACAAGTAATATCAGAACCTTCTTCATAAAAATCGAACTCTTCAACAGAACGGCTTAACTGTTTAATATAAACATGAATACGTTTCAGCATAAATTTTTAATAATTTTTGAAAAATAGCTTTCAACATATGAGAAGGATCGGGCAACATTCCACTCCAACCAATACGAGTCTGGTCGACTTGCCAAACTTTGCCATGAAGATAAAAGTAAAAATTTGTTTGAAAATAATCATGCATCATATGAGATACAACTGCAACCTTCTTAGGGCTCAAATAAGATATATTTCGTCGTAATTTAGAATTCCTCCTCATCCGAAGAAAGGCATATCGTCTCCGCTTCATGGCTCGAAGACGACTGACATGAAACCTCCTCCTTCGGAACAAGGCATTTCTCCTTGATCCAAAACGACGAGTCCGCCTCCACGAACGTAATCTGATTGCAAATCGCTTCATCATCTAAATCATTATAATCAGACACAAAAATAACAAGCCCATGTAAATATTATAGCACGATCAGATTCGCATTTGACGGGGGCAAGAAACTCTTTTCCTTCTAACAAACGCTTTAACATGCTCTTTATATGAAATTTTGAATCAAACTCTTCAAACAATACAATTTTATGAATATTCGGAAACAATCCTTGATATGCAAATTTTCCAACATCCGGATAGTATACAAAGGGCATGTTTTTCTCGCCAATCAATTGCTCAATATAACTAGATTTACCTTAATGTAGGTGAACTACCCCATAGATATAGCTTTTTTTGTGTAACATTATAATAGATTTATTCCACCACATACGAACTTCTAAAGGCCATCCAAAATAACTACATTCCCTACGTTTCAAATCACAACCAACTCATTTTTTTAGACTCAAAAATCACAACTAACTAATTTAGAGCGAGGAGTTGGTCTACCAGATTTATACCCTGTCGGGTCGTCTAACCACCCACCATGGCGAACTCCTACGCCTATAATCAAGATGCTCCTAAGTGAACGTCCAAAGGCTTCCACCACTGCTGCCGAGTGCCTTCTCTATGTTCCTGGGCTACCACCTCAATGTTGTCACCGTGTTCACAGACGGGTCGAAGTCTCCTACCGCCTGTGCCTGTGCTGTTGTTTCATCTTATCACGGTGCCATAAAGGCTAAACTCAGTCCACGGTGGAGCTGTTCGCTGTAAAGATTGCTCTGATTGCGATAGATAGTAGTGGAGAATCCTTCGCAGTCTGCACTGATTCCCTAAGTTCCCTAAACTCTATTTCCTCCTGTAAATCTACGAACCCAATATGTCAGCAGATTCATGAGTCGCTGCTCTCCCTTCAAAGGAAGGGGGTCACCATCGTCTTTATTTGGGTTCCGAGCCACATGGGATTTGTCGGGAATGAATGTGTCGATGAAACTGCGAAAGATGCCCTAAAAGAAGATAATTACACGTCGACTCTGGTACCTTTCGAAGACCTTCGGTCCCATCTGAGGGCTTCTGTTTTTGAGCAGTGGAAGGAACGATGGATCGATCTCCAAAATAATAAATTACGCAGCTTAAAACCGGTAACGTCAGCGTGGCCCATTCGTCAGGAGTAGACACAGAGGGGACCTTAGGACCGTAAGTATTAATGTGAATACACCCATATGAAATCGTTGTATACCATGACGGATAGCTAGTTGATCACTATGGAAACAAATTAGTGAGCGCACCCTAGGGTTGGTATTGTATGTCATGCTTCCACGTTGGGAATTAGATGTCAATATAATATGCCGAAGATAGCGGTTAAAATATGTTCCTTCGTCTGGTGAGACCTGCTGCAAAAGAAAATAATGGAATAAATGAAAATAAACGAAATAGAGACGAAAATAAATTTCGGTGACGGGGCCTACGACCCTCGACACTGGAGTCTAGGACCGTAACCACTGCACCAACGGTGGTTCATCTGCTTCATCTTCTTCCTCCTGGACCATTCTCTCGAAGATTCCCACCACTGCAACAACGGTGGAAATAAGCTTTATTCGGATAATGTACTTTACAGTTACAGGGCATTACACATACGTATCTTTCATTCAGGTATTTGAGAGGAGGAGGTATTGGTGAGGAGAGAGATTTCCCTATTGTGCTGCTACTTCTGCTTCATCTTCTTCCTTCTGGACCACTCTCTCGAAGATTCCCACCACTGCAACAACGGTGGAAATAAGCTTTATTCGGATAATGTACTTTAGAGTTACAGGGCATTACACATGCGTATCTTTCATTCAGGTATTTGAGAGGAGGAGGTGTTATTAAGGAGAGAGATTTCCCTATTGTTCTGCTACTGCTGCTTCATCTTCTTCCTCCTGGACCACTCTCTCGGAGATTCCCACCAGCCAAGGTGTCACCATCCCGGGCGCTACATGGAGACTAACAGTCCTCGCAAAGTTCACCATACCCTTGCTGACTTCGCGTTTTTTGTATTTATGCAGGAGTAAGAATTTAGAGATTAAAGCCTAGAGTGTTAGGTTTTTGAAATTTGGTAATAATCGGAACTTAAGTTTTTCAACAGCGATTCATCCTCAATAGAACCCCCACCAAAAGTATCCCAGGTTTTATAGATTTTTTCAGGGCCTCCCACGCTCGTACTTGTCCTCGCAGCCAAGAATGTGATGCACAACTGTGTCGACCTTTTTGCGCTGGGGGCAACGAGGAGAGGCAACGAGATTGAAGCGATATTTGGCCTCTTCTGTGGGGGTCAGATCTGCTATTATGGAGAACAGGAGACTCCATGTCTCCGCGTCTGTCTTACACGCCGCCCAATTGCGCCACTAAAACGACCCAGTACCATGGGTGCGGTGCGCGATGGTCTGTCTGCGAATGTTTTTTTTACCACAAATCGCTCGTTTGGGAGCAGAAGCTCTACTGTTTTAAGTATCTGAGGCGTTGCTCACCTGCAGATTACGTTATTATCGGCGTGGCACCAAGCATCCTTTTAGAAGGGCCTTCCGACGCACATCCTAGCCGCTTAATATCTTTACATATAGTTTTGTCAGTGTAACTTCGCATTAGGCGCCGTGTCTGTTAGATTTTTACCACCCCGTACGGGCGGTCGGTAGAGCTGTTCCCGGGGCACCTTCCTGGCATACCCATTCCAGATCATATATTGTTTGTGGTCTTTATTATCCCCGCATCCATATGGGGTGGGAGGGGCCGGATGTGGGCTACGTACCAAAGCTTGGGCAAGACGATCTGTTCAAGGAGGCGGACCCGGGCCGTGAGCGGCAGCGACGGGAGAGTGTATTTTCCCCCGCACCACTGAACGTGCCAGTCAACCTCTGCCCAGTTTCGATCCAGGGGCTTTTTGAGGGATGTGTCCCACCAGGGACCCAATATCTTCACGGGGGTAGCATCCACGACCCTGCCCGCAACATCAGTGGGCAGCTCACCTTTGAGGAGGAGGAGTTTTGACTTTCTCTCGTTCAGAGACACGCACCCGGGTCCGTACACCATGATGACGGCCGCTAGCTGCGATGGATGGCCCACGAAGAGAGTAATGCCATCCACATACAGCACTCCTGAACAGGGAGAACCATGACAGGGGAATCCCACGCCGGCCTTTTCTAATGATCTAAACATTGGGTCCATGGCAAAAGCAAATAGGAGAAACGATAGGGGGCAGCCTTGCGGACGGAATTTTTCACTTCGAATGATGTTGACAAAATACGACGATATTTTATGCACGCGGTTATATGTGTATAAAAATTTTTAATAATGTGGATAAAATCTTCGGGAAAAGCCATTCTACGGAAGATGAGTAGGATAATAATAATAAAAAATAAATAATAGACTCGGAGGTGGAAGATACTAAGTGTAACAATAATTATAATAATAATGAACTATTGCTCTGGGGTAGCTCTCCTTTTAAGCAGAAAAAAATGTATACAATACAATACAGATTAGATGACAAAGGAACTCAGGTATAACACGATTTGCAAAATAAACAGTAAATGCATCTAAAACTATATTTCTTAAAATAGATTGTAAGCAAGCGTAGAGTTCAGGGTGGTATTGACAAATATAACAATTTGCAATATACAGTGTACAAATATGCAATTTGCAATGAATATAATACAACAGTTACTTATAATATACTTATGCAATACAATATATTAAATACTTACACAATAATTACATAGGCAGCATATAGTTATGCAATATATACTTTTACTTTACTGCCGTAAAGAAACATGCTCCAGATGTACGTCCTGATGAATTGTTTTCTTATTTCTACGCTTGTATTTTCAGATGTAAGTAGGTTCTTCTTTTGAAAGAATGCCCTCTCTGCCTGAGCTATTTTACTGACTATTTCTTTCTTGCTTCGTCCATCGCTGGTTACTGGGCTCCCTAGGTAGCAAAACTCTTTCACCTCTTCCAGTTTTTGCTTCCCTAGTTTAATTCCACTGAAATTATTCACCGACCGGTTTCAGCCTTTTCAGGTAATCATCATGGGTTGAACAAGTAAGAAGTGGAGGATAAAGGAAGGGTAGCACTAACCTCCATTGGGGGTAGCCCTACCCTTCATTGAGGGTAACTCCACAGAGGGTAGCCCTACCCTTCGTCTACCCTCCACGGATGGAAGGGGCTACCCTCTGATAATCTAAAATACGCTCCGTCTACCCTTGCTGGAGGCTAGGCTTACCCACCACGGGGAGTATATTTTTATCATTTAATCATGGTTAACCATTCATGAGGACCTATAGGCGTCCAGATAACATGCTCTAATAGCATCAACTTGCATACACAATTAGAAGGGATGGAAGTGGAATATGTGAAGATATTGTTTGCACAATCTCCAGGACGTGGATAATAGTTTACATTTCTCAAATTTCTCTTTGGTGAATTTGACATAATAACGTTTCTGCACGTCCACAAATACATAATCACTTTCAGGCTGAATACATACAGAGTATTTAGATAAACCATGAATAATAATTGGTAATGGTATAATGTGATATACATTTAAGTTCATTGAAGTACTTAAGGGTAAGTAGATTACATATCCCAGTACATATTCACTGACGAACACATCTAATGACAACACTTTCAAAAGCACATTTGTGTAAGCCTCACTATGGGGAAAAGGTAGGGGGAACTCTTTACGTATATTTACTGATTCATTATTGAAGATACCTATTATTTCATCAGGAATTATGATTTACGATTGAAGCACGCCTTTCTGTGCATTTAGTATAGCATTGAAGGTTATTTCGTATTGGTGCGTAACCTCCGCTAGCGACTTCGTTAACTGGAAAACGTGCTCGTTTCCGGTGAGGGTTAATGGAATATGGTTATGTTGATTAAATCTCCCGTCGTATCGTTTACACAACCCTTTAATTTCTGTAATCCTTGTGCTAGCACCTGTTCATTTTGCTCATTGTCGCTAATAGCCCCGTTAACGGCAGTCAGCGTACACCACTGTACTACGGTAAGAAACGGACGTTGGTCCGTTTCCAATTGGCCCATCCGCCCAATGTAATACGATGCATATGCTTCAAGAATACATCACTAGTATCATGAGCATAACTGACGAGACAAAGGAATGGGAAATGGGAACTCCGTCGCTTACCCTTCGGCTGGAGGTTAAGGGAAGCTTATACCCTCCGTCAACCCACCATGGAGGAGTTTATTTTTACCTTCCCTTACCTTCTACGGAGTGTAGAGCGTGGGTAACTACCCACCATGGAGAGTTGTCATCATCATCATCATTAGTTTGGTTTGACGCAGATTGGTTTGACGCAGCTCTCCACTGAGTTCTTCTATCGGCGGTAATCTCTTCATATTTACGTATTTCTTCTCTTTCACATCCTTCATCACTTGTTCCATATATCTCACTCGAGGCTTTCCTTTGCCATTCTTCCCATCCACTTGCCCTTCAACGATTGTCTTCATCAGGCCATCGTGTCTTAAGATATGACCGATTAAGTTATCCCGTCTTCTACTCAGAGTTTTCAGCAGGCTTCTCTTTTCTCCCACTCTTCTTAGAGGACTTCTTCGTTTGTCACTCGGTCGATCCATTTAATCTTCATCATTCTTCTGTAGCACCTCATTTCGAATGCTTCCACCCTTTTCTTCTCCGCTGCTGTCATCGTCCATGCATTACTGCCGTAAAGAAACATACTCCAGATGTACGTCCTCATGAATTGTTTCCTTACTTCTACGCTTGTATTTTCAGATGTAAGTAGGTTCTTCTTTTGAAAGAATGACCTCTTTGCCTGAGCTATTCTACTGACTATTTCTTTCTTGCTTCGTCCATCGCTGGTACTCGGCTCACTAGGTAGCAGAACTCTTTCATTTCTTCCAGTTTTTGCTTTCCTAGTTAATTCCACTGAAATTTATTCACCCACCGGTTTCGACCTCCTCAGGTCATAATCAGATGTCAGGTCATCATCAGGGGTTAACAAGTAAAATACGGGCAAGGCGACATATATATACACATACAGTCTCACACCAGTGGAAGGAGAGGGGGAGGAGGGAGAATGAGGCGGTCATGAAAGGAAGGTGAGCAAACGACTGGTTGGCGAGGCGAAAAAAGGAACAGCTTATTTGGCTATGGGGGTGTTGGTGGTGGGACCGGCACTGAGTAGAATGGGGAGAGGTTGGATGGGAAAACGTTATTTAAAACATCATTCTTATGTACATCAAAATATAAAACAATTTCAAAGTTCTCCATAAAATCAAGTCTCCTCCCCTGCTCACGAACATGTAAAATCGTAGGGGAAAAAATCTGAAGAGTGGTCATTTTCAATTAAATGCGTGGCAAGCAC
Source organism: Platycnemis pennipes (assembly GCA_933228895.1). NCBI lineage: Eukaryota > Metazoa > Arthropoda > Insecta > Odonata > Platycnemididae > Platycnemis > Platycnemis pennipes. Next base: position 16,736,904 of record OW121858.1, on the reverse strand, counting down.
AGACTTGTTATTGCCATTTACAAAAGAATTAAAATGTTCGGCTTTACGTATGCTTTCTTTTCCATCAGTTTCTCCGACATGAAAACAATTGCAGCCAGGGGTATTACAATTAAACGTATACGCTCCAATTTTATTACAGTTAGGTTATCTCTCTTTCGAGTTGAACAACAATTTGTCGAGTGTCATAGGGTTATAAAAACACACTTGGTACATATTACTAGGGATTAAAGCGTAAAGGCGTAAAGAGCCGGTTTCCGTAGGGTTGTGGGTAATTCGTCTAAAACAATTGAAGTACTTGTGAAGAACAATTGTGTAACTTAACGTTCGAAGGTTTTTCGGCTCACGATCGAAGGAAAGACGTTGGCTGCTATGTACTTGACGTTACGGCCATTTTCAATCGTTATAAGGTTTGTTTTTGTTTGCATTTTAAATAATAATTAACAAACAATCGTTGTGAGGATCTTTGTCTGAACTTTTAGGGATTAAGAATGTAATTTAAAGTATCAAATTGCTTAAAAGGCTGTGTATAATGTGACAGAGTGAATTAATTAGAATAATTATAGCAACGTTGAGTGTGTCAATGTTTTCCATGGTATAGCAATGAATAGGGACGATATCAACGCGCCTTGTTATTCAATGAGTAGCGGTGTTGTACACCGAAACCGGTCGAGTAAAAACCTTATTCTTGTGGAAAATTGCCAGTCTTTTTCTTTTGCTCCACGTATAATATACCATGAAGGGTAGTGGGTGTTCAGGAGGGGAAAAACGGGGGTGGGGAGAGGTGTAAGGGGTGACCGACGGAGTATGAGTAGATGGAAACCCCTGAGTGGGGGAGTAGAGGGGGGTTAGGAGTTGACTTGGCGTGAGCCTTCTGTCTTGGGTTAGGGATTAAGGTGGTGGTGGGTTGTCAGTAGGTGGGTTGTCAGCAGGTGGGTTGTCAGCAGGTGGGTTGTCAGCAGGTGGGTTGTCAGCAGGTGGGTTGTCAGTAGGTGGGTTTCAGCAGGTGGGTTGTCAGCAGGTGGGTTGTCAGCAGGTGGGTTTCAGCAGGTGGGTTGTCAGCAGGTGGGTTTCAGCAGGTGGGTTGTCAGCAGGTGGGTGTCAGCAGGTGCGTGTCAGCAGGTGGGTGTCAGCAGGTGGGTGTCAGCAGATGGGTGTCAGCAGGTCCCCACTCACGGGTTTCCATCGACTCATACTCCAACCGTCACCCCTTACACCTCTCCCCACCCCCGTTTTCCCCCTCCTGAACACCCACTACCCTTTACGGTGCATACACGCGGAGAAAATTGTATTTAATTTCGTACCTGATGATGACACCGATGTGTCGAAACATGTCGTACCAGGAAATAAAGCTGTGGAAGGAAACAAAGTTTCCTTCCACAGCTTTCCTTCCACCTGTTTTTTAAAGAGAGTCGTCTTTTCACCTGCCTTTAATTAATCATCCCTCGAATTTTAGATATTTTATTTTATTTATTTATTGTTATTATTTTTTGGTCTTTTTAATGCTAGGTTTTAACTGGATTTATGTCTATAAATCTTAAATACGGCGCTATGTAGCCTAGAGAAAGGTGCAAAATGACCGTAGTCGTCGATGCACCTCAATAATACATACTACTACTACTAGGAAACAAAGTTAATATTTAATTTAGGAATTTCAACTTCCAAATTGACTTCGAACGCGGGCCTATAGTCGCCACGGCTTCTGCCTAATATCAAAGCGAATATCACCATTGTTATGGACAACGCTCCTTACCATAGCATTAGAATAAATAAGGGTCCCACCAGCAAATGGCTTAAGAAGGACATCGTCGACTGGCTACGAGGGAAGGATGAGAAGGAATTGGAGCCGGGGATGAATAAGATGGAACTACTGGCTCTTTCCAAATTTCACCAGCCTCGCTTTCCTATGTATGAAATCGACGAAATCGCCAAGGGAAATGGGCATCACATCCTGAGAATGCCGCCATATCACTGTCATTTCAATGCAATTGAAATAGTTTGGGCTCAAGTTGAAGGGTATGTAGCTGAGCGAAACAAGACCTTTAATCTAGAAGACGTGAAATTCTTTACGCAGGAAGCCATCCTTTACGTGAGTGCTCTAAATTGGAAGAATGTTGTCCGAAAAGTTTCGTCCATAATCGATTCATACTAATGGTATTGTGGAGTGCAGTGTGCTAACTTTGGTAATTAATCCAAACAGCAGCAGTGACAGTAGCTCCAACACTGGAACGACAGGTGACGAATCTGCTCTATCAGAGAACGGGGAAATAATCTCTCCCAGAAAACGGTACGTAATCATAAAAATATCTGTATGTTTAAAAACAAAGATAACTTTAGGCAAGAATTTTACTAATAATGGATTATTCTGCAATTCAGATCAGCGCGACGTTCTTCTTCACCATGGGAGCTTGAAGGAATATACCCTTTAGACTAATTACTGGCAAATCAAGAAAAATGTTGTGTTCAAAATGCATGAGTTAACATTATATTATTGTATTTACATGTAAACTAGCTTTAAAAAATACAAATTAAGTCAGAAGCACTTTTTTGTTTACATTTATTCCTTAACGATTGTATAGCTATATGTAGCGATAAATATGACTGCCCCCTCCCACTTACTTGGCCGCTCTTGCTGTCATCGGACTTCTTTCGCAGTGGCGACTGTAGATAGCGACACTAAGAGAATTCACCCTGAAGCCACAGCCTGACAGGTGCGAATTTCTTCGCCGCGAGGTCAACTACCTTGGACACGTTAATTCCGAAGGCGGACTGAGACCAAATCCAATAACAGTGGAGAAGGTGAAGGACTTTCCCCGTCCTGAGAAGGTGAAAACATTAAAAGAATTCCTAGGATTGGCCAGGTACCTACTACTGCAGACGCTTAATACCGAGGCTCGGGTCTATTGCTTAAACCTCTGCATGACCTGCTGAAGGAAAATGTTCCGTACGAATGAACGTGTGAGCAAGAGGGAACCTTTCATAACCCTAAAACAGGGGTTCCCAAATTGGGGGACGTGAAGACATGTCAGGGGGGGCGTGAGCGCGAGACCAGTTAAAAAGAAAAATCTCTAAGTAAATGAAATCCATACATTTAACTAATATTATGTTGTAGATTTTTAAAATCAACTTTCATGTTTAGAAAACTTAACAATCCACTTGTGTAAAACTCTTTTATAGCAAAAATATATAGCTTTTTGTCGATGTTTTTCTCACAACAGTATTTCTTTAAATTGAAACTTATAATGTAGCATTTTGTGATAGTATAAATACTTGTTTTGTTTTCAATGTAATACTTGTTTTTTTCACATGCCCACAAAATTTACTGTGAAAGGGGGGCGTGGAGGGTTTCCATTTTGACAGGTGGGGGAAGTAGTACAAGAAAGTTTGGGAACCCCTGCCATAAAAAGACCACCTGGCCTCCGAACCACTCCTGCAACACCCAGGCTTTTTCCCGTCCATTTGCACCAACCACAGATGCGAGTAATCACTCCTCGGGAGCGATCTTATCGCGAGGCAAGATCTCCCCGTGGCCTATGCAAGTCGCTCTCTGAATAAAGCGGAAGGTAATTACTCTGCAAATGAAAAGGAAATGCTGGTGTGATGCCGCATCCCTGCTTCTTCGACGGGATTCTGACGACAAGGAGTTCTGTGGTGCTCCGTAGAGAAAATCGAAGGCTCTTGCCCGGGTTCGATTCCAGGCAGTACCGGATTTTTTCAGAGGCAAACCGGTTTGAGTGTCTAGTGTAGGGCATTTTTGGTTCAGTACTCCGTCCGTCGGATAGGACGTTGAAATTTGTGACCCCTAGGCGCCTGTCGTTACATAGAATAGAATAAACATTTATCGACCTAGGAGCGATTGCTCCTATGGGGCAGTAGTTTACGTCATAACGTGATTTTCTTGCAAGGAAAAAAAATATAATACACAATATTTAAAATACATAAATAAAAAATACTTGTTTCAGTTTTATATGTTACAAATAAATATACGAGGTTCATGTAAGGAGATTTTTAATTGTGAGCTGATTTGCCTAATTTATAGACAAAACAAAACAGGATATAAGTACAACGGATCTTACGATACCTTAACATATTACAACAATCTTATTATCTCAACTTATTACATACCTTAGATTTTATTACAATCATACGTTAAACATAAACATTTCAAATCATAGCATAACACCCAGACTAATATACAAGTCATTAGCAATATTTTTTTTTAATTTTGGGTTATTAAAATCAATTTCCATTTTCAGTATTTAATTTATTATACAATGTATCATGCATTATGGTTATTTATGTCTGATTCCTATTATATGCTTTCATTTTCTTTTACATAGTTAAATAGTAGATTTTTGAATGCATTGATTGAGGTAGTGTTTCTTATATTTTCAGGTAATTTATTGCTTGCTGTGTTTAATTGATGTAGAAATTTAAAGAGTGACGTGGGAAAGATTATGGAGTTTACTTGATATTTAATTAGGTACTCTATAAAGAAGACCTTTTGCGATAAAAAATGGCTTTCTAGCTTTGTAAATGTAACTTTAAAATCTATTTTTGGGTTTTTTTATTCCGAGGGCAAAATATTTTTGAGGGGATCGGGTTGGTGAGGTGTTTAAAGTACTGTCCTCCCATCGCGAGGGCCCGGGTTCGGTTCCCGAAAGTGAATGATTCTTTTTTAATGGCAAACCGGCCCATATTTGAGTCTACAATAGTTTATTATAGGTTCAGTACTGTGCCCGTCGGATGGGACGTAGCCTTAAAGAAGTTAATGAGTATTTTTTTAAATAGCTATTCTGGGAAAACGCTCGAACGAACGAACGTAGGTAATTGAATTTTAGCTCTTAATTGATTGCTGCCAATAACTCTTCATAGAAAAGGGATTAAAAATAATGAAATCGAAAGTCCGTTCGGTGTTGTTAATTCGGAAAGAGAGATAAATAAACATTTTGTGATAGAAATAAGAAATATATAAAGAAGATGTCGTTCACCAACAAGGTCCGGTTCATCAAGTCATTCCTTTCTTATACGATGACCGGGTCTCGTGATCCGATCACCCACGAGCGGCTCATTTGTGATAAGTCGAGCTACACGTCACCTTCAGTGCATTGTGCATCGAGGCGGCCAATGCGACGGTGAGCCGTCTGATGAAGACACAGGACACCCATTGCGGGTCTTTCTGGCGATTGCACAGGCCTCTTCTTTGTTATTTCTACTTTACGGAAGCTTGTCGTCGTTTCCGAACTATCTAAATAAAAGGTAAGTCATTCATTTCTTCCGCCATTGTCGATTTCCACGTACGAGATTGCGAGTTATGCTTGTATAGTGTAGGTGAGGACAAGAAAGGCAGAGCATAGACATCATGCGTATAAGGTGCTTGAATTTACTCCATTTGAAACGAGAAGTATCGTAGAGGTGGTGCCGATTGATGAATGGAAAACAAAGTAGATTTTGGGCACACATTGAAACCTATGCAAACCGTAGGAAATGGAACAATTAATCCATATTAGCTAATTCTATCACTATCTATGATTGTAATTACTTCCTTGGATGATGATATTTAGCTTTTCATCGTATAGTAAAGTTTTTTATTTAGAATTCCTACTCTCCGTTGATTTTTCCTAAAGAGTACCTCAGAGCACATTAGCTCTCCAAAATACATTGATTTTCATGCATGTTCCTCGTTAATTTCATCTGGATTCTGTAGTTGCCCCTTATGCTTAGTGACATTAGAGCAAATGATCTGTTGATATCCAATGGACCAAAGTCCAGGATGTGATCCTTAGCTGCTTCTGGTGTAATGATCTGGTGGACCGATGTTCAGGATGTGATGCTTTCAATGCGACGCCATTTATTCAAATCACCGCGCGACCAGCGTCTAAGCTTGGTGAGAGTGTAGGAAATTTATTTCTTTTTTCTTTGGACAGAGAACATATGAGAGTAGTGACCTTAGTTGGAGGCATATCCAACAGCGTGTTGTGAGACGGAGGAGATTAGGAAATTTATTGGTTTTTTCTTTATACAGAGAACATAGGAGAGTGATCGCCTTAGTTGAAGCTATATTCAGCGACGTGTTGTGAGGCAGAGGAGATTATACAGCGTACGAACGCAGTGGGGGAGTGATATCGCTTGCGCGAAGGCAGAGGAAGCGGTCGGGTAGCGATTGGGCTGGAGGTGGGGGGTATATCCGGCGGTATACCCCCCACCTCCAGCCGGATATACCCCCGGCGACTCGTCGTGTCGACGCCGCGTGGGGAGAATATCCGGGCGGAGACTTGCTTTCGTAAGCGAGAACGCGTGATGATGTGTGTGCAGTTCGCAGACGGAGCGCTAGTTTTAACGTGTCTGTGAATCGAGGCGCGGCCGCGATCGCAGAAGAAAACGACTTGTTGCAGGTAAGATGTATTGTTATATATGAATTGTATTACAATTGTTTGGTTATCTCGGGTTCCATGTACGCCTATCGCTGGAGAATAATGGGGAACATGCACTATTTTTCAAAACTCTTTGAATGTGAAGTTTATTAGCTAAAATGTGCTTGGCGAAAATTTCACTGAAGAATTAAGTTGTTTTACTAAGACATTACTCTTTGAAAATAGTACTTTTTCTGCAGCTTAAAAACACGACGTCATCGCATGACGTCACGGCACGGTATCACTATGGGCGTTGTTTATCTGTTGCTATGCGTGGAGGTAAGTTGTTAAATAAATACTTGGCGATAACGTATGTATTTATGTCATTTGTTTAATGCAATAAACGATTGTATTTCGAATTTTTATTTACGTAGTATGGATTGTAACGAGCAAATCGTCCATTAATTATATAATGCCTGTTTAGTGCCCAAGAATTTCTACTACGCCTATTTAATCGCTGTTTTTTTAAGAAGAGCACCGCCATAAGGGAGTCAACCAAACGGAATTGTCGGAATGTGCTTTTTTAAGTATTTTTTCAGTCATCGTTTCGTTCGAGAAACGGCTAAAAACCTCAAAACAATATATTCACTTCGTTTTCTGTTAAAAATAAATGTCTATCTCCGTAGCAATATGAAACCTATACCGTGCAGTGACGTCAGAAGGCGTTTTAGGTCACGTGACTTTCGTCAATTTCCGGGAACATTTTAAATTCATTTAATAATCTTTGTGATGGGCGTAGAAAAATTTGGCTTATATATTAAATTGGTGAGAAAATTTTGCATCAAGTACATCATTAATCTTCGAGAAACAAATTTCATGCATATTCCCCATTATGTGAGGGTGAAAAATTGGATTTTAACGACAGTTGATAAATGGGTTGGGTTATTGCGTTAGGAATTGTTGTATCACTTCATTACCATTGTTAGGTTAGCTTGGGTTCCATGTACGCCTATCGCTTGAGAATAATTATGTGAGGGTGAAAAATTGGGTTTTATCGACAGGTGATAAATGGGTTGGGTAGGAGCGTTGGGATCGGGGTGGGGGGGTTCCATTGATAAGATAAGAGGTCATTTTTGGGGTAATGGCTGTCTTGAAACACTCATGCCGGTACTGCTGTGGTAGAGGTTTTAGGGTTGTTATTTAGTTTAAGAATAACACTTGAGTTAGGTATGAACCATGGAGGATGGACAAGGATCCCAGATGGATGTACAATAAAATTCCGCACTGTAATAAAATCATTAAAACTCCATGTGGCTTGAAAAGTGTCCAAAAATGACACACGATCAATGGGACACTCTTTATTAGCTATGTACAATTGTATTATTCGTACATCAGTCGATTTAGACAATTTGTTACCGTAATAATTTGTGTTTTTATAATATTACAATAAGAATTTTAAATAACTTTACATTGCACAGATAAGGTGCAAGCATAGGTTTCCAATGTAATAATTAAAATTATGAGCTCGTTTGGATTTTTTTAATAGGCACAGTCGGTCACAGATATTCCGGATAAAAAATATTATATGTCTTCAATACGTATTTTATCATGATATGACGTAATATGTGCTAAGGTGTATGTGGAATGTGAAAATAAGATGTTAGAAATTTAAATCGAGTAAAATTCCTGTAGAAATTTTGTATTTCATGAGCTGTATGTAGCTCAGTATTTTTTAAATCCAGACGTGAAAAACCACCAAGAGGCGTATTCACTCATGCAATGGGTATTAATTAAAACACAAGAGGAACGCAAATGAACAAACAGATATATTTGGCGAGGAATAAGGAAATAAGCCAGATTTCAACCGAAAAAAAATTCGTCTTTGCCGAGAATATTATACGGACGGACACTTTGCGGGCTCTGAACCTTTAAATCATTAATCCAAAGCATTATGTTTGTTTAAATCAGTAGGCTATATCGTGTCCATATGTTTTCCGAGTCATATAATCTGGAAGAGCTATTCGTTCGTACACGACTCAGTTCCACAGTCAACGTCTCTTTTACGAGAACTGGGTCTATATGATTCGATCACTCACAGCAGACTCCAGCGATGTGTCGTGGGCTAGTGCTTTCCTCACGAGAACAGATTCCTGTCAAAATAGCAGTGGTTGGCAAATATAAGTTCTCATTTCTTTGAACCAGTTTTGATAATCCAGAAAGAGGTCGTTCACTTATAAAATCCAGTTCATCAACTCATCCATTCATTTTACGATAACCGGGTCTCGTGATCCGATCACCCACGAGCGGCTCCTTTGTGATAAGTCGATGCACAGTACGCGTTCAGTGCATTGTGAATCGTGGCGGACATTACGACGGAGGTGTCTGAGTTGGTGTCAGGCCACGAAAAGGCAGTAGAACCATTGCCAGTCGTTCTGGCTAATGAGGCATTTTCTTTGTGATTTCCACTCATCGGAAGCTGGTATTAGTCGGCATCTAAAGAAAAGGTAAGTGATTTCTTCCGCCATGTCGAGCGCCACGTACAAGATTGCGAGACATGTCTGCCCACGACCGTTCAACAATATGGAACGGGATCATGTCATTTGCTTTCCAGTAGTAACAATGATATGTTAGGTATGAACTATTTCGATGGAGTGTTAGTGATAGATTCCGCACCGTGTATCAAGTTTATTCCGTACCTCAAGTTGTTCAATGGCCAATTGTATTTAAGTCATATCTCACATTCTGGTTTCCTGGCGTATTTGTTAATATTGTTCGCTTTAATGAGGAATGGTTAAAGTTTAATTCTTTAAACTCTCTTTCATTTTCTGCTAAAGCTGGGAATAGCAGCTGTTTGAACGACAAAGCATTTTATCGACCTAGGACGGAGGCTTATGTTCTGGTTTTATTTGTAAAAGCGAACATATTGCTAACGTGCTTCCGATTGCTTCTCCAGAATCTTAATTAAATTCGCGGCGTTAGTGGTTTGTCATAGTTTGTAGGTCTTGGAGGTCAGTTTCTGAGGGAGAAACTTGTAGAAAGTGATGACGCCAGCACAAATCGAAAGCCGCCATTTTGCAAGTCGCTTGAAAAAGAAACCGCAGTGACGATTTGCACATCGCTGCCTCCAGGTAGGAGGATTGTTTTTAGTAGCTATGTAGTTGATGTTGCCTTGATTGTGAAAATAATATGCACATCTTGTTGGCGATTAAATTAATCCTCTTAGAGGAACACTACTTAGCTACCTTGACAAGAATATCCAATAGAATTTTACAAGCTGGAACACTGCAGAAAATGCAATACTCTGGAACATGTCATCCACGTAAGCAGGGTAACAGTTTGTCTGATGCAATTTGCTTTATGGTGTTAAGCTCTTTTTCAAAATTAGACAGATAGATGCTGTGCTGAATAGATTCATATGCTGTGCGGAATAGAATCCATACTATGCTGAATAGATCTAGCCATCTATTCAACATAGCGTGGAACGCATAAAGATTTCAAAAGAAGCCAAAGTGGGTGTATATAGGCCCATGGTACTTGAAGGATGAATTGATCACATGTATAGCAGCATTAGATTAATCTTGGATGGTGCTGTTGCTTCTGATAGCTGTTCATTAAAATCATTCCTTATTGTTTTTCAGTTGTCTGAGCTTTGAAGGGTCAGTAGTTCAGATAGACAAGTGCAGTCCCGTTGGCAGGAGAGATGGCAGTCTTCATGACATATGTGGTTTTGCCAGCATGGTCGAGGCATCACCGAGTCTCCCAACGGCAGTCCATTGAGCCCCGACTCTGTGCTGTTGCTGGCATTGTCTCCAGAGGACATTGTCGCCCACCGCTGGGAGAGATAGAAGGTCCAGGGGTGGGGTAGGAAGGCAGCTTTGGTGTGGCAACGGGCTGACCATGAACTATGGAGATGTTGCTGTCCATGACGACGAAATGCTGCTCGCTGTACCATAATAGGATGCATGCTTCCATCTACAGGTGGTAGCGGGACATGCAGAACCTAATCTAATCGGTGAGTGACAATGCCTTCATACCGCTTCTCTTGCAGCATTCATCTACATCTACACGATGTACACGATACCCTGCAAGCCACCGCGAGGGTGCGTGGCAGGGGGTGAAGATCACCAAGTATGCACTATAAACATGCAATTATGCTACTATAGGGTCTTAGGCAACTAGTATTTAAGGGATTGGTTGTTAATACATGCATCTTGCATTACAGACTACTCTAAAATATTTCCCCTACCTATCCCTTTGCTATGCTACCTATTCTGTCCTCTTATAATACGGGGAAAAATGACAACCCGAATCTATCAGTACGACAATCTATCTCTCTAATCTTATTTCTCTGGTTGAATCTAGCATAATACACTGGTGTTTTTAATATATGCCTAACATCTTCAGTAAAGCTATCCCGTTGAAATTTCTGTAAGAGATTTAATCTGTACATTAACCTACGCTCTGATAATGATTTCCACCCTAATTCTTGTATTAATTCTGTTACACTACTAAACCTATCGTAACACCTTTTAACGAACCTAGCTGCTCTACGCTACACACTGTCTAGTTCTCTGATCAAACCTATTTCATTAGGATCCCATCTAAACTGGCTACATACTCAAGGTGGGGCCTAACTGGTGAAAAGTAGGATTGCACTTTTATTCGTTGATTGTTGCGCCTTTGTTCTCATCTCGCTGGTTTCCTTCAAAGATGTTTACGAAGAACAGTATACTGTAGATCAGTATCCTATAGGAGACATTGCACCTGATTTGAGATAAAGAGATCTTGGATGAAGGGACATAGGTATGGACTTGCTACAGGTGATATTCGTGTGGATGAAGTTGTTTGCTCGCGGTAAAGTTTGGAGTAGTTATATAAATAATGCAATTCATTTGTTAAAAATATAAAAATGTTGAAATGTGCACAGAAACATCAACAATTGTCAACTATGTAGTATAAACAAGAGCCCATATGTTCCACATATCTAATGCAGGAAAGGCCACATCATCATCATCAAGGGTCAACAATCCTAGGATTGGTTTGACACAGCCCTCCACTCGATTCTTCTCTCGGCCAACCTTTCATATTAATGTAGCTCCTCTCTTTCACGTCCTTCACGACCTGTTCCCCAATATCTCATACTGCTTTTTCCATTCTTCCCGTTCACTTTTCCCTCGACGATTGTCTTCATCAGGCCATCGTGTCTTAGGATGTGGCCGATTAAGTTGTCCCATCTTCTTTTTATATTTTGCAGTAGACTTCTCTTTTCTCCCACTCTTCTTAGGACTTCTTCATTTGTCACTCGGTCAATCTGTTTTATTTTCATCATTCTCTGATAGCACCATATTTCGAATGCTTCCACCCTTTTCTTCTCCACTGCTGTCATTGTCCATGCCTCACTGCCGTAAAGAAACATGCTCCAGATATACGTTTTGATGAATTGCTTCCTTACTTCCAAGCTTGTATTTCCAGCTGCAAGTAGATTCTTCTTTTGATAGAATGCCCTCTTTGCCTGGGCTATTCTACCTTCAACTATTTCTTTCTTGATTCGTCCATCATTGATTACTCTGCTTCCCAGGTATCAGAACTCTTTCACCTCTTCCAGTTTCTGTTTTCCTAGTATAACATTGGTTTTGGCCTCTTCTCTTTTGCTGCACACCAATATCTTAGTTTTCTTCTTATTGGTCTTCAGCTGATGTCTGGCCGTTGTCCTTTCCATGGTTGTTAGCATCTTATTCAGCTCCTTCTCTGAGTCTGCTATGAGAGCTATGTCATCAGCAAATCATAGCATACTGATTGTTTCTCCGTGGATGTTCACTCCAGAGCACTTCTCCTTGACTTCATTGATGGCTCTCTCGATGTAAACATTAAAAATTATGGGAGACAGTGCACAGCCTTGTCTCACTCCTTTCCCTATTCTTGCTTCTTCACAGCTAGGTCCAGATTTTATTACCGCTACTTGGTTTTTATACAAACTGTGGATGATCCTTCGGTCATTGTATGACACTCCAATTCCTTTCAGCGTTCCAAGGATTAAATTACAATTCACATTGTCAAAAGCCTTCTCTAAATCCACAAATGCAATGAAGGTAGGTTTGTTCTTCTCCATTCTATTCTGTATGAGCAGTCTAAGGGCCAGTATTGCTTCTCTGGTTCCCTTACTTTTCCTGAATCCAAATTGATCTTCATCCCGGAACTCCTCTCCTTATCGTTCTATTCTTCTGTAGATTATCCTCATCAATATCTTCGATGCATGTGTTGTCAGGCTTACAGTCCTAAAATTTTCACATTTCTCTGCTCTCTTCTTTTTGGGAATTATGATGTTTTTCTCCAAGTCCCTGGGTATGTCTCGCAGTATTTGAGTACATGTCGCAGATGGAAGGCCTCACGTGAGATGTATAAATAACAACTGATGAAGGCTGTGAAAGGGAAGAAACACGTAAATATGAAGAGATTAACCGATTGAAGAATTCAGTAGAGAGATGCACTAAACCAATCGCAGGATTGCTGACTAATGATGATGATAAAGTTACTTACACTACCAGTTCCCAATCAGGTTTCAATTCCATTTCGAGTTCCCGTTATTAGTTCGTATTATAGTTGGTGCCTATAGGCCGCTCTACACGATACAATTTTTTGTACAATTTCTTGTACAAACGCTTTTGTAAACTGAACGAAATTGTATGTTTGTCTGAATGGAATTAGAACAGGTTCTATTTCCCATTCAGTCATTCATACAATCACACAAGCGTTTGTGCAATTTGAAGCTTTACACTGTTCAATTTCCCCATACAAGAGTTTGTACAAGAAATTGTACAAAAAATTGTATCGTGTTAAGCGGTCTTGTTACATACCAACTATCGTTACTGTTATCGTTCCTGTTTCATATTCAGTTCCAGTTTTTTAACTGTTCCATTGACAGTTACTTTATTTTCCACTGTCCTTCAGTTCCAGTTCCGTTAACAGTTACTTTATGTTCCACCATCCTTTCAGTTCCAGTTCCACTATCAGTTCCATTAACAGTTACTTTATGTTCCACCGTCCTTTCAGTTCCAGTTCCATTAACAGTTACTTTATGTTCCACCTGTTCAGGTTTCACGAACAGTTACTTTATGTTCCACTGACCTTTCGGTTCCAGTTGTATTATTAGTTCCATCGACAGTTACTTTCTGTCCTTTCAGTTCCAGTTCCATTAACAGTTACTTTATGTTCCACCTGTTCAAGTTTCACGAACAGTTACTTTATGTTCCACTGACCTTTCGGTTCCAGTTGTATTATTAGTTCCATCGACAGTTACTTTCTGTCCTCTGTCCTTTCTGTTGCAGTTCCACTTGGCTGCTTGGTCTGCTCATCCATTATTCTGTTTTTGAATTTTGTTGGGAATATGTTACTTCCTGGAGAAAGTAAATTTTACTTCACAATATAGTACCTTTCTGCAGTTTTCCACCAAATGTCTATAGACGACTGCTTTGCTATTGATAAGAAATTTTAAAAATTGGGACTGGACATCAGGGAAAAGTCAGGGAAATTGAAAATGGAAAGTTTAATATGTACCCTGATTATGGCATTCAATTGATTATATTGATAAAATTCATGTCTGCAGCTGTGTACCTCCAAGAGAGGCCTGAAAGTGTTGACATTCATTGGTCATCGTGTACCTTCGTATTTAACGGCACCTGTACATTTAGATTTCTCAGAGAAATGTCACTGTTGTGTCCTGTTACATTGTTATTATATACATTGTAACCCTGCTGCCCGTTACCTTAGCAGGGTGGCGATTGTCAGGGATAACCTGGAATACTCAGGGAATTTTGGATATCTGGAATAGTCAGGGAATTCTCGTAACAGTCGGGGAGAAATTGGGATAGGAAATTCTCGTTACTTTTCTACCATTATGTTTACCGGGCAGTCTTTCCCGCCCTTTATTTCACCAACTAAAACTAATGTCCGTCACCGCAAAGAAGTGCATAGAGTAAGTCCCGTCAATTCGTTGAATATTCAGTTGTGAATCTTAGTTATGTAGTTGTGAATCAGTCGTACAATGTATCCCTTTTGTATATCCTTAATGCGATATTGGCCAAGTAGTGTTAAAATTCATGATCACCCTGTATTCTGCACATCACAAGGAATCCGAGGCTATGTTTTTCGAAAGATTTTGCCTCGCCTTTTTTTTTAATTCTGAGACTTGGGTTGAGAGGTAGTTGGAGCACACTAGCTTGTAGTAAATACGTGCTTGCAGTTCTAAAAATACGAGACAATGATTATTAAAACGGTAATACAAATACGATCACACGTGCAAACAAAATCTTACGTGAGATCATCTTCGATTTCCATACCCCCCTTCGCGAGACCATAAGAAAAGTTCTCCTCCCCTCCCCACCTTTCACGCTCGACGTAATTATTGAATGGCCCCCCTAGTTCAGTGTCCAAGCAATTTAGTCAGATCACAAACCACCTCAAATATGACATTCCTAAATATGACGCTTCCGTTGCTAATTGCCTCCTGTTTTCGATCGCAGTGGTGCGATTACGTTTTGTATGTTCATAAAAATGTTTTAATAATTTTGGTTCCCTCTTACAATCAAGGGTTTATGACCACGTTAATCAAGTTGATATTGGCTTTTAAAACTCATGCCATCCGATTTTGATCCAGTCCAAGTACTTGGCTTTGGTTTGTATTTTTCGCGTAGCTTAGTGATACCTGTGCCGGAGTCCACCAGTAAATTGGTCATTAACTTTCCCATTGATTCCTTTTCAGTAATCTACTACTCCTCAGAACTACCACGACACGCCACCTCTTTCTTGAAGAATTAGACATTGTTAATTTGTAATTTTAAGGAAACATACACAGCCACGGAAATACGATACACGGAAAATTGCTTATCATTAGCCACCCTGCTTAGTTATTCTTACCTTCAACAAAATCTTTCAACTACGCCAAATACACACAAATCATAGGCAAGAAATTTCAGTTTAAAAAAAATAAATGTTTTGAATGAATTGTTATTCATTCAAAATAAATGACTGGGCCCAATTTACAACATTTGCATAAAATATATATGTTAAGAAATTGAAATATTCTTGGATAATTTGAGAAGAGTGGGTGTGATTTAAGCCGATGGTTGGTTTGGATAGATGAGGGTAGAGCTCACCCTGATCTAAGCCATAGGCGTGTGAATTTCACACATTCAGGGTACAGGGGGGCCAGTTCCTTTCCCTGGGCCACCTCGCACTCCGAGGATTTTCTCCTTCAGGGTAGTCCAAAGGCTTCACCCGGATTTGAACCCAGGACCCCTCGATCAGTAGCCAAATGCTCTACCCACTAGGCCGCCATGCTCCCCCACAAGTGGATGTAAGTTCTTTTAAATTTGATGTAAAATTTCCCTGTTCCTTTTGCACTTGCATCATGATCTGGTATTATCGGTGTGGATGTTCTGGTCGGCCTCCTTGCGCGAAGCCGGGCTGGAGTTCGCGTTCACGTATCACAGATTTCCCTGTGCGCCTTCTCATCTGCACCTGTACTGTCTGCATGCCTGCACCCTACCATCTACACACCACCAACCTCTTTTCCTCATCTTCACCTTCGATTCCTGATCTACCGGATACGTCAGAACACTCTCATTCTCAGTCTGACTGTGTCATTTTTCGTAACCCACGTAATTAACCACACTCGGCTCGCCCATGTTCTTGTCTATTCTTTCAGTGGAGCCAAGGCCAACCGACTGCAGGTTTACAACATATTGATAAATGAATGATAATCTTGATTCAGTTCATATATTGATTTCGTGATGGCACACTGCATTTCAGGTATAATGTGACGACAATCCCTTGTGCTGATTCAGTGAATCTTTTCTTTTATTTCAGGAATATTCTGAATTCAACACTAAGATTGCAATGTCTGCAAACAACGGAGGAGAGGTATCTGCCCCAACTTTAAACCGCAATCCAATATCAGCATGGCGGTGGTATGGGGCATACCGAAACTCGTCAACATCTCAAGCGCTCCTGTGCCAAAACCAGAAGAGCAAAGATCCCCATTTTAAAAAGAAGTCTCTGAAGTTGTCTCCTTTCTCCAAATCTATTGCATGTGTCACTATTGGCTGTGCCTAGTTGTCAAGCATTGCTTCCAAGGGTGTAACAACTTACCATTACCTTGTTAGAGACTTGTGGCGTGCCTGAAGTTCTAATGTTTCTGAAATGGAAAAAAATGCCAGAATTGGCTTGGCAGTGATGAGTCACCACACCAAAATACTGTTGGTCGATTCATGTAAATGCATCATTGTAACTGAACTGCGATAAGATCCTTATTTGAGCATATTGTCTCTGTTTCAGAACCAGTTTTGGTGCATAACAGCCATCAATTCTGAGTGCTGTAGTCAAGTATAGTCATGAGGTGGTGATGTATGCAAATAGTTAGTGCCCGATAGCAAATTGTAATGATAATTGTGATGTGGTGGATTGAATTTCCTTTCTGTAAACACAGTTGCATCTTCTGAGAGAGGAATGTTTCTTACGTGGAAATTGTCCAAAGATCATATGTAACTTTAATCAAATGATTTTGCATTTTAAATGATTCCCATGCTATTCTACTTGGGGTCAACACAACAACATCAGTGTTGGCCCTTGCGTTAAGAACCTTTGAAAAAGAATTTGGCCATGTTGGCGTTAGGTAACAGCATGAGGTGAATGCAAGATATTCAATGGCATTAAAAGTGGTTGCTTTTAGGTGATTGAAGCTGAAAAACTTTGAAAAATATCTATTGAAGCCATATCTGTAATGTAGTGGAGTCTTCAGTACTTCAGATGGTTTCTAACGTCAATGGGCTATAATAATTCCCGATAGGGTATCTGATTCAGTATTTGAACTGATTCCCATGCTTTTCTACATAACACAATAACATGAGCATTGGACCATGTATTAAGAACCATGGAAAAGGAAGTTAAACATATGGGATACGGTAATCATATGATGAGGAAGCAGCAATGCCATACTTGAATATATCTAATGGATATTAAATGTAAAGTTGGGTTGAGCTGCTTGGCACAAAAAATGTGAAAAAATGTCCGTTGAAATTGTATCTGTAATGACGTTGAGCCATAAGTACTTCAGATTGTTTCTGATGTCATTGGGCCACCATTTTGCCATCGCCTTATTAGGGTGAAGAGTAACCCCTCTGAATACTGTTGCCTGATTCATTTGTAGGAATGGTGGTGATGTAGCTGCCAGAATATTTTGGCATGTCATCTCTTGATTCAGAAGTAGTTTTAGTCACATAGCAGCCATCATTTCTCAGCTCTCTGACCAGCACAGTTGTGATTCTGGTGTTTATATGCACAGACAAGTTTGGTGCCAGATTGTAAATTGTAATGATAATTCGAATGTGGTGGTTTCATGTGGTTTCTATATAATTTCTGATCTGATTAGGTATTTGAAATCGTTTCCATTCTATTTTACTCAGGGTCAAGGTTATAACATCAGCATTGGCCATTGTATTAAGAACCTCGGAAAAGGAAGTTGGACATTTGGAATAAGGTAGTGGTATGTAAAGAATGCTGTACTTGAAGATATCTTAGAGTATTAAACGTAAGGTTGGGTTGAGCTGCTTGGTACAGGAACTGGAAAATGTGTATTAATGCAGAATTTGTGATGGAGTGAAGTCATTAGTACATCAGATGAATCATGATGTCATTGGGCCATATTCATTTCAGATATGGTTTCATATTTATTCAGAGCCAATATTTCTGGTGATAGCCTCATTAAGAACCCTTGCACAGCTCGAAGTGGCAGGGAACTGATGCATCCAACTCTATCCCTTATCCCTGGTGATTGTCCCTTAGTGGGTCTCTGGGGCTTCCTTTGGAGAGGTGGGGGCAGGCCTTCCTGGGAGTGAACCGTTTGCCACCGAGACGCGGGCGGAGCTCTTGGGGGGCCATTGCACGCTCCCCCCTCTTTCTTGTGAGGGGCGTGGCTAACTCAGACCCACGTTCTCACCCTCTCGCTCTTTCCGTCTGTCTCGCCATTAGGTGGTAGTTGGTAGGATTTAACGAGGTCCCCATCAAAACTGGATGAATCAGTTCCCTGGTATTTTAAGCAAAATGGTTAAAAGAAGAAATAAAAGACATATCTCCATTTCCCCACTGTCTAAATTATTTATTATGTAGTTCTGCAGCTACTCTCTTACTATGATCACATAAAATGTTTTAGCCCTTGGTATTAAATTTTAGTGGCTCAATCACAGAAATGTTTAAAGATCCGATGGGGGTATGTTGTGTGCCTTCTACTCTGCTATTCACAGCCTGTAAGACTCTCCACTTGAACTAAGCATAACCGGATTACTCTAACCAGAATAATATTTTGTATACAAAGCCTGATGCACCAGTTGAAGCATCGTAAAGGGCTAGTGATGAATGGTCTTGACAGAAACAGAGTGATAACATACCGTTACCTTGTCAAGAATTTCATTTTCATCAGACTCTTTAAAATTAGAGAGTTATTTACTGTCCCATGGTCAATAATCCAAATTTAAATTAATTGTGGGTATGAGAACTATGCGAAATCATTAGGTACCTCTGATTGTGTGATATTTACATAACTGTGTCCGGAAGGACGTAGTGGGATGGTATCATAATGAAAAAACGCAAGAGATAGCACTTATTCCACAATAAAATGGTGGACATATACGTTTCAGGTGCTATGCCATCATCAGGTGCAAAGAATATTCGGTCAAGAGAGCGGTATACATACATACAAAGCTAAGAGGTGTTAGGTTGGTGGCACTTTTGGCGAGTCAATGCGTGGTTCAGGGAATGGAATGGCTTGGAGTGACATTTGAACTGCTGATCATTCAAGAGGGACTCCTCCCCTTGCTGAACGATTTCAAATTGTTCCAGAGCGTCCATTCTCCGGCCTTACCACGTTGAGTCCCTCCGGGTCAAACAGGCAGTCGTGTGCTGGTCCAAAAGGTGTTGGGACACGAGGGAAAATGAATCCCCTTTCTCCCAACATTTCCGGTGCTCAGTCATACGGATGGCAAAATTCCTAACCGTCTGCCCAATAGATATAGCACGCGCAATCAATGCCCCTTATCATACCTCACATTAGAGCAGTGGCCGAGTGAAGTTCATTGTAATTTTTACTGATGTATTTTCTACTAAAGGGAATAATATCTTCTGTATCAAGTGAAAAAGTATAGTTCAGAGATGTAATATGCTTGGATACTCAACACAAGAATAAAAAAAATTGTCTAGGACGAACTGTTTCTGCTATAGTTGGGCTGTACTCGAATGCCGTAATTGTGAATAATTGAAATTTGCCCCCTATTCTTTTCATGAGAAAATTTGAAATACAATATTTTGTGTAATATTTATCAGCCACTGTATGAGATATATGGATTACACTGAATTCGTATTCATATATGAACTCTGCCCAGCTGAAACTGCCGGGTTTGATAGCTGTAACCAATTCACCCCTCCGTATGGCTCTTCAGCGGAATAGGGAGCTGGTCTTAAGTCCTTGGGGTTCTCCGACGGGTGGCGGCTTAAACGGAAGAGTCGACAAATAAAAAAGAGAAACACGAATCTCAATAGTAGTTTCTTTTAATTGCTAAAGGTCACACACACACAGTCACAAATATGGTGTAACTGTTCGAAGGAACTTTAGGGTAAGCACCGAGCTCCCGTTCGGTCCCTCCCTCTTTCTGCCTGATAGCTTCCGCTTCTAAATCTTGAACTATTGCCTGCAACAAGTGAAGATTACGGGAGCATATTCACGAATTATTACAAGGGTGCTAGTATTCGCAGGTCCTATTCCAAAGAAACGCCTCGATTATCATAAGGGGGAAGAGGAGTAGACACTCCTTGCACCCCACTTTAATCACCTCCAAACAAATTTTGACGTTGCACAATGAATAACCACATTAAGAATAGTCGAAAACATGGGTACACTCTCAACACTAAACGACTCGCCTTTTCGCCTAGCACAACTCGTCATAACACACAATTAACGCGAGCCCTTTTTTTGTCCTACACATACTTTCCTAATATTATTTAAATTAACCACCAACCCTTATTTATGACTTCTTTCTGCAATCTCCGCCTCGGTTCAGGAACGGGACTTTTTTTGGTTATAAACAAAGAAAGGAAACACTCAATAACCTTTTCCATTTTATTTCTCTCTAAATTTATTAAAAATATTTCTTCCTTCCTTCCTGGGGGCGGCACGAGGCGGGCGGGACATGTGGAGCTTGAAAGAAAAAGGAATGTTGGAAATATGCATATATACAAATAAATAATTCAGAACTAAGTGTATGCAATTCAAGAAAAAGTAATTATAATTACCTTCATTTTCCAATCATCTCCAGCCTTTGCCCATCCCAGACCAGCTTGAACTGCTTCTCCGCAGGGGCCTTGTTGTTATTTATCACGTCATTTGTTTGGTTGAAAATAGCTGTGTATCTTTTCGGCAAGAACAACTTCCTCTCACCCTGGTGGTAGATGGTACCCACCAGGGTCTCACCAAATTTTGTATTTATTTTTTCCATCTTTCGAATCTTGTATGGGTGCCCCACCTCCAATTCCTCCTTTCGGAGGAATGGAGGGCTGCTCGCATTCACAGTCTGCAATCTCTTGTACAGACTCTCCATCTGAAAATGAAAATATCGTATCAATTCAAGAAAATAATGGTTCAATACGGAAATATTGTCACCCACGTACATAATAGTACTTACGTCTGCTTACGTGGAGCTTGAAATAAAGAAAAAAAGGAATATTGTAAATATGCATATATACGAATAAATAATTCAAAACTAAGTGTATTTAATTCAAGAATAATGTAATTAATAATTACCTTTATTTTCCAATCATCTCCAGCCTTTGCCCATCCCAGATCAGCTTGAACAGCTGCTCCACCGGGGCCTTGTTGTAGTTCATGAGGTCGACATTTTCAGTAAAAATAGCCGTATATCGCTTTGGGAGAAAAATCTTTCTCTCTCCCTGGTGGTAAATTGACCCCACCAGGGTCTCCCCGTATTTCGTGTTTATTTTCTCCAATTTAACAACTCTATACGAGTGTCCTACCTCCAATTCCTCCTTTCGGAGGAATGGAGGGCTGCTCGCGTTCACAGTCTGCAATCTCTTGTATAGACTCTCCATCTGAAAATGAAAATATCGTATCAATTCAAGAAAATAATGGTTCAATACGGAAATATTGTCACCCACGCACATAATAGTACTTACGTCTGCTTACGTGGAGCTTGAAATAAAGAAAAAAAGGAATATTGTAAATATGCATATATATACGAATAAATAATTCAAAACTAAGTGTATTTAAATCAAGAATAATGTAATTAATAATTACCTTTATTTTCCAATCATCTCCAGCCTTTGCCCATCCCAGAGCAGCTTGAACTGCTGCTCCGCAGGAGTCTTGTTATAATTTAACACGTCAGCTGTCTGGTTAAATATGCTGGTGTATCTTTTGGGTAAAAACAATTTCCTCTCACCCTGGTGGTATATAGTACCCACCAGGGTCTCACCATATTTCGTATTAATCCTTTCAATCTTCTGAATCCTATAATGGTGCCTCACCTCCAATTCCTCCTTTCGGAGGAATGGAGGGCTGCTCGCATTTACCGCACTCAACCTCTTGTACAGACTCTCCATCTGAAAATGAAAATATCGTATCAATTCAAGAAAATAATTGTTCAATACGGAAATATTGTCAGCCACGTACATAATAGCACTTACGTCGGCTTACGTCTCACCGGCTTCCGACTCGAAATGACCACTGAATTGTGGCTTGAGATATAAAGATGAATAATTTGCTAATTCACTAGGTTTTTCGCATACACTTATAGTATCGATATAAACTTCTTTGACGAAGTGGTGTTGAATGCAACAGGATTCGGTGTCTTTAACGATTTCTATCATTCCTTTTCTCAGCCATGTTTCGTTGATTTTAGTACGACTCTTCGTACCAGCAATTTCTCTCTCGCGAACGAACGACAACACGTTCGTTCTGTTCACGCGACTGGAATTAGGGCACGGAAAAAATTGTCGCCCTCCCACATCATACTTCCCCTCTTTCCTTCGATTCAATGTTTCGTCTTACCAATAAATCAAAAAAATTATATATCCCTCTAAAATGAGTTTATTTGAAAAATATGAAAAAAATTATTTTTAATAAAAGTTAACCGATAACCATAAGGTCCTACTATAAAAATAATAGTATATAACGGATGCTATGACTAGAAATAATCAATACCTATCAATGGTCGATACCTTCAGAAAATTAATAAAGTTTTTTTAACATACAATAAAAAAATAGTATATGGCACATGCCATGAATAGAAATGAACAGAACGTGTCAATCATCGATAATTTCAGAAAATAAATTATAATTTAGTGGAAATAGAGTTTTTTAATAGTATAAAAATGTTTTTCTTCCTGAGATGTAAAATTCGCAATAACTTCGTTACCTGTAGGGGTACGAAGATGGTTCAAATTCTAAAATACATAGCATTAATGTGCGCACTTATTGATTTGCTAGTTATGGCTATAAATGAAAAATAAAAATATTTTCCTTGTGGAGTTATGAATATGCTCCACAATAGGAAATTAAAGTCCACCTGAAGGTATGGGAGATGTGGAAATAATAAAAAGTAATACAAATAAATACATAATTCTGCCAATGTTTTGGTGTTTACTATACAGAATGTATCTTCGCGATTATAGTTATACATTAATATGCGGTAATTGGACAGTTTAAAATGGCGCAGTCAATATATGTTTCTGTTAACCCCTCAGTATTCAATGGAGGAGATAAAACCTCCTTGCTATCTCTATACACGGAAAATTTTGTATTAAAATAATTGTAATGCAACACTTCTTGAGGAGTTAGATTTAAATATTTTGGGAGTAATATTTTCCTCTTCCTCCCATTCACATCGAGATTTCCTGCCAAACATTCCCCATACGTTGTGAAGACTATCTCCAAAGTATTGATCACTTATCTCACTCCCTCCGCCAGTTGTTCTTTCTTGATTGAGGTGAATGGAGATCAATACCTCGATCTAAGCGATATTAAGCTCAAACTTAAATTGAGGTTAATTAAAAAGGTAGCTTGTTGTTAAATTGAGGTTAATTAAAAAGCTTGTTGAAATTCTTTATCCAACAATAGTGACTCTTTTCGGTTGTCGTCAGGAATAGTAAATCGCGATGATCTTCCTGCTCTCGTTCAACTACCTTCAAGGGATACACATTTGCCTTCTCGTCCAAGCCGAAAACATTTATCGAAATGTTATTAACTCTTTCGAATTTTGAAATTTTGGCAATTTCCACAGGATAATCAATGCAGTCCCAATCGTAACCATTTCGAAATTGGGCATTATTGTAACTTGTGACTCTCTTTGGATCATTTCTAATATTCTTTGCCCAAATCGCGTACTTGAAACAAAAAGAGTCTGTATTTTTGACATTAATTACGGCTTTTCTGTTCTTAATTTTCGGTGGAAGTTCAATAAATGTGGATCCCCTTAAAGGTCGGTACTTGTTAATTCGAAGTTCTAAGCCTTCAATCATCGCCAAAACCCATCCCGAACCTTTCGCTTGATGTTCCGATTTTTCTCTCAAAAGTTTTCCGAAAAACGTATCTAACATTTCGTCAACGTCATCGGCTTGCAACACACGCTCGTTTTTCGTCTTGAAACAACGTTCATCCGATTCCTCACCTTTCGCAAACCTACATTTCAAAATCAAATTAACTTTCAATGCCGTGTTTTCTAACTGTTCACTGATTTTTGCGGAGAGTAAAGGTTTTATGCTGCCTAAAAATAACACAACATCGCTCGATTCCTCGTAACCACTTACCCAAAAAGTACGTAATCTGTTTCGGATTGCAGACTCGAGTTCCACTATCGGTCGAATCACACCTCCCTGCTGATTTAGTAAATGTCGGCGGTGAACGTTGCTCGATTCGTGACTGATTCTATGTCGGTAGTAGGTGTGGCACACATCACACAATGTTTCCTCAGTATCACTCATCGCGGAAAATCAATGGTTGAATGGGTGGGAACCATTTTACACACACACGCGCACACCCAAGGTACCGCCCAATGTGAACACTCAATGGAAACTGAGGCGCGCGAAAGGAAACGAGGACTTATATACACTCACACTGTGCTTTTTCTCCCGCCAAAAAATTATCGTCTTTTCTATATATATTTTCCCTTGACACATATGCTTTTCCTGCCCAACTTTGATTGAGAACAGAAACACACTCCTATTTTTTCCCGACCTAAATACGCGCATTTAAGAATTGTGAAAAAACATACCATCACGTTCAACAGTGAAAAAGACCGCCACGCCGTTTTAAAACATAAACTGAACATAAGCACTGTTTTCCCGCGAGAGACAAACGATTTTCCCTAAATGACCGCATTAAGAAAACTAACCACACTAAACGACACGCCTTTTCGCCTAGCACAACTTGTCATAACACACACTTATTTTCCTAACGTTATTTAAATTAACCACCAACCTTTATTTTTTTGGACTTCTTTCTGCAAACTCCGCACTGCATCTCAGGAACGGGACTTTTTTGGGTATAAACATAGAAAGGAAACACACAATACCCTTTTCCGTGTTTTTATTTTCTTTCCGTCTACATATTGAGAAGGGCTGGGACGGGCTGGCTGGTTGGCACGGAGAGGGCTGGCTGGTTGGCACGGAGCGGGCTGGCTGGTTGGCACGGAGCGGGCTGGAGATGTGGAGCTTGAAAGAAAGAAAGAAAAAAAGGAATATTTTAAATATGCATATATACGAATAAATAATTCATAACTAAGTGTATTTAATTCAAGAATAATGTAATTAATAATTACCTTTATTTTCCAATCATCTCCAGCCTTTGCCCATCCCAGATCAGCTTGAACAGCTGCTCCGCCGGGGCCTTGTTGTAGTTCATGAGGTCTACATTTTCAGTAAAAATAGCCGTATATCGCTTTGGGAGAAAAATCTTTCTCTCTCCCTGGTGGTAAATTGACCCCACCAGGGTCTCCCCGTATTTCGTGTTTATTTTCTCCAATTTAACAACTCTATACGAGTGTCCTACCTCCAATTCCTCCTTTCGGAGGAATGGAGGGCTGCTCGCGTTCACAGTCTGCAATCTCTTGTATAGACTCTCCATCTGAAAATGAAAATATCGTATCAATTCAAGAAAATAATGGGTCAATACGGAAATATTGTCACCCACGTACATAATAGTACTTACGTCGTTAACTGCTGGCGAACGAATGACAGTTCACGACAACTCCCTTTATGTACCCTCGATTTGTTGCAACCGTACGATCATATCATACACGCACGCGCTACTTATTGCTCAACTTGGAAGCTCGCAGGATGACACCATCTTGCATGTGCGCTGCTTATGGCTCAACCACCAACCTTTATTTTTGGACTTCTTTCTGCAAACTCCGCGCTGCATCTCAGGAACGAGACTTTCTTGGGTATAAACACACAAAGGAAACACTCAATACCCTTTTCCGTGTTTTTTATTTTATTTCTGCTACATATTGAAAAGGGCTGGCTGGTTGGCACGGAGCGGGCTGGCTGGTTGGTACGGGGCGGGCTGGAGATGTGGAGCTTGAAAGAAAGAAAGAAAAAAAGGAATATTATAAATATGCATGTATATACAAATAAATAATTCAAAACTAAGTGTATTTAATTCAAGAATAATGTAATTAATAATTACCTTTATTTTGTAATCATCTCCAGCCTTTGCCCATTCCAGAGCAGCTTGAACTGCTGCTCCATGGGGGCCAAGTTGTAATTATCTATCTCTGCTGCCTGTTTGAATATGCTGGTGTATCTCTTTGGGAGGAATATCTTCCTCTCACCCGTGTTATATATTTTGCCCACCAGGGTCTCACCATATTTCGTATTTATTTTTTCCATCTTTCGAATCTTGTATGGGTGTCCCACCTCCAATTCCTCCTTTCGGAGGAATGGAGGGCTGCTCGCGTTCACAGTTTGTAATTTTTTGTACAGACTCTCCATCTGAAAATGAAAATATCGTATCAATTCAAGAAAATAATGGTTCAATACGGAAATATTGTCACCCACGTACATAATAGTACTTACGTCGTTAACTGCCGGCGAACGAATGACAGTTCACGACAACTCCCTTTATGTACCCTCGATTTGTTGCACACGCACGAGAATATCATACACGCGCGCGCAGCTTATCGCTCAACTGCGAAGCTCGCACGGTGGCACCATTTTGCATGTGCGCTGCTTATCGCTCAACTGGGAAGCTCGCAGAATGACACCATCTCGTATGTGCGCAGCTTATCGCTCGACAGGTGGAGCGCGTGTGCCAGCGATAAGTCGTCCGTGAGGCGAGCCGAGTTTCTCTAGAGCGACTCGTGTGCGATAAGACGCCAGTGAAGCGAAGCGAGTGCGCGTTTCTAGAGTGACTCGGAGTTATCTTTAACACATTACATATTTATTATTTTAGAAAACTTTCCATACTGCCTCGCTTTCCATTATTTCTTAATGGTTTGCTTATTTAGTCTTTAAATAAGACCGTGTGGGTTGATTAGGTTTTTCGGAAGGAATTTTTCGGCTGGTTTAATGTTTTTTTCGGTTATTTTCGATTGATTTAATGAGGGTTTTTTTAAATTCGATTCAATCTACGCAATAGTGTGCGTGATATCTTCACCTCTGGTATTGCATGATTGACCAAACCCGAAAATCGTTGGCGCAACATACATTATCCCCTGGCTACATTAAAACCTGTCACCTTCCACTGAATCGTCCAAGTTCGACCACCATCACCAATTAATTCGTAATTTTCCCATTTTGTTTCCGACGTAATTAATGCATTCAGTGTGTCAGTCATCTGTTGGGTTGATAATGGCGGTTCATTTGGTGGGACACGTAAATTTAATGACACCGTGTATTCCACGTCGTCATATTCGCTTTCCTCTTCCTCATATTCGCTTTCCTCTTCTTCATATTCGCTTTCCTCTTCTTCTTCGAAGTCATATTCATCGACAACTTTTCGGACAAGACTTGCAACGTCGAGAAAGTGTGCTCGTTGCTGTGGAGCTATTGCAAGCAATGGCAATCACTCGTGCCGCCAAATAATCAGCGGAATGCTTTCTGCTTGCTCGTAGGAGATAGAGAGAGACAAGCAGACTCCAATTGGTTATAAAAAAAAGGCCTTGGAAAAGGCCATACTTCGGTTATATTTCGGTGTTTATTTCGGTTTTTTTTAATTTTGGTTTTAGTCTCTTTATTACATAACTTTTTCTTCTTTCGTTTCATTCATGATCGATTTCTCGTATTCATCACAAAAGTACGTGAAGTTCTCTTTAGTAGTGATCATTTGGGCGTTCTGGCGCAAGGTCACCCTTGAAAATATACTAATCTATCACTGTAATTAATTACCTAATTAACGAACTGACACCTGTCCTTGACACAAATTTAACGTGAGAGCAAATCACTTAGCCGGAGATGAAAGGTAAACAAATCCTTACCATAAAAATCATCACCAGAGTTAGATGCGAGTGAAAGCTAACTAGCAAATAGTAATCAACTCCGCGCGCGTTTTGAAAGAACGTTCAGCGCGCGAGCTTACGTCGAGATGTGTTCGTCGAGTTGAAAGGGAAAGCGGTTTGGCAACCCGACCACCTCAGCCCCGCTCGCTCGTTGACTCTGAAGAAAAGAGGCCTCGCAACCTCCGCCTACCCCCACCATGTCTGGCGCTCGTTCGTTGACCCCGAAGAAAGCAGGTCACGCGTGACCTCCTCGCGCCGAGGCCCCCGCTCCAACCAGGAAACATCCAGGTGTATTGAACCCAGTTTGGAAAGGGAGAGTGTCAACATCCACCCGAACCGATGGTAGGAAGGTGTCTCGCTCGGTACATAAGGACATCGAATTTCTGTGAAATATGCATCACACAGCAGAAGCCGACTGAGCTGTAATAGACCTCGGAGGGAAATGCTGAATGCTGATGAAGTATACCCGTTGAGATCCGATTGACCTCTTCGTGGATTGTATTAGTAACAAATATTTTCTCAGAGCGTCTCTCTTGAAAGCAATCAATGTCTAATTAAAACCATAGTCGCTGAGATCCGATTCTGCCGTTCGGGGATATTGTTTTAATAAACACAAGCCATATCAGATTAATGAAGAGCCCTACAGCTGGCTCCCTGAAGCCGTCAGTTGATGAGTGGATAAACAGTGAATGAGCTATTCAAAGCCTATAACAGGAAATAACATAAGCTCACCAGCACGACTCTTCAAAAGGAAACACGACTCTTGGAATCAATCAATGTCTAATTAAAAGCATACCTGTTGAAATCTAATTGAACTCTTTGAAAATATTGTATCTAAACTTTACTCCTGGAATCAATCAGTGTCTAATTAAAAGCATAATCATTGAGATCCCATTGAGTTCCGGGAAGTAACTTACTAGGTAATATTGACTGAAGCCGACAGTTGATAAGTGGATAAACAGTGAATGATCTAATCAAAGCCTATATTCAGGAAATAACGCAGGTTCATCGTCAGAACCTCACTATAATGAGTCAATTAAAAAAACAATTATATTACCATATTTCTAATATAAAGTTCACTAATCAATAACCATAAGGTTATACTATAAGAAAATAATTGTATGAAACGTGAGCTGTGCCTAGAAATGTGTAAAACCTATCAATCATAGATAACATCGGAAATGGAATAATATAAAAAATAGGTTTTTTTTAAATATTAAAAAGTTTTTCTTTCCTTAAATTTTTTTCCCATGTGATATTGAAAATTCTCAATAACTTCGTTATTTGAAGAGATACGAAGCCCGTTGAAATTCTAAAATGATGATACAACCGTACGCAACTACTTAATAGGAGAAATTCAATACAGAACTGCTAGTTGATGCTGTAAAAATCATAGAATTTCTTATGATATGTGAAACCCTCAATAACTTCGTTATTTGAAAAGATACAAAGCTCGTTTAAATTTTAAAATGTACGGTATATAACTGTGAGCAACTGTGCAATAGCAGAAATCTAATGTAAACGTTCTTACTTAGAGGATGAGGGTAGGTATAGAAAAGGAAAACAGATATTTACATTAACTCCAGATAGTTTTTTAATTTTATCAACATACATTTTATATCCCCTCTGTTATATTCCTCTATCTCCCCAACAGAGAGTTTAAACACTCGGGGGAGATAGATATTTCTTATTTCCCCCCCGAATTTTACGGAGTCGACAATAACCTCCCCGTATCTAGTGTTTGTCAGCTCCATTTTTTCCACTTTGTATTTCACACCCTCCTCCAAGTCCTCCTTTTTCAAAAAGGAGGACTCCCTCTGCATTCGCATCAACTTCTCGCGAACGGAGGGGGAGGAGGTAGAGGGGGTGTTGATGGGGATGTCTCCAATGTTGTTCGTCGTTGAAGTCATCCTAAAAGAGAAAAAAGAACTTAATAAATACACACATAAGTAAGATGAATTAGATGTATGGGGGAAAAAGCAGTGTACTAACCAGGTCCAAATGATTGTTCCATCTCATACCAATTTACGAGAGGGGCCGAAGGGGGATTGGAACTACCAAACCCTTTTAGACCGCGGTTAGTAACGGGACCAGCCGCGTCAGTCACTAAAAATTTAACATTATAGCGATCTGCTAAAAAATTATTTGGCATATCCTTCATCACATGGAAATCATAATCGCTATGATTATAAAGGAGAACTCTAATTTCCCGTGCAAAATCGCTATCGATTACGCCCGCGCCCGTCACGATTCCGAACTTGAGGAAATGGCATGAACGAGAAGCAAGCCTCCCGTAATAACCATTTGGGATTTCCATAGAAATCCCGGTTCTTAGGAGACGACGTCCTCGCTTTGGCACCATATACCGTTCGAGAGCGTGCATATCGTACCCGGCTGAATGGTCATAACATCTTACGGGTACAATAGCGGAAGGGTGTAACTTCTTCATTGGAACAATCATTCTGCAGTAAGCAGTTTCATAAAATGAGAAAGAGAGAGGAGTCATAATCGATAACGATCGAGGAGTCATAACGATAGTCATAAAAAAAGATGAAAAATGGATGGAAAATGGATGGATTATTAGAACGAGTTGATACTTACGTAAAAGGTAGGCTGGTGTCTAAGAAGATACTGGAGTCGAAATTCACTGCGGTGCAGGAGTCGATGGTGCAGGAGTCGGAGACGGAGACGGCGATTTAGATAGTTCAGGTGTTGATGGTGCAGGAATCAGTGCAGTAATCGAAGTCGATGGTGAAGGAGTCGGAGACGGTGATGTAGATAGGTTCAGGAGTCGAAATTCATTGTGGTGCAGGAGTCGAAATTCACTGTGATGCAAGAGTCGCTGAAGTGAGTAACCACCTTAGCGCGAAACCCCCTTTATATACCCGCAGCGAGTCATACCTCCACAGCAAAGTGAAAACTCACCTCATGACCGAAAAGGAGGGAGGTAGGAAAAAAATAATCCTCCAAAGCTAGTGCCAAGAATCAGTCTGTGTATTGGAAACGTATGCTATCAAGCACTTGCGATAACACACGTTTACGAAGCTCCCTAGGTTGCAAGTTTTTTCTTCGGTGTGTATTAAAGGCGTGTGAAAAAGAGGTATAAGTAATATTTATTGTTCTGTAGTTAGGGGATGCACGTCTCGCGTTTTGAAATGAAGATAAAGGGTGGGCTGGGAGGTTGTTATCCATCTCGAAAAGTGGGGTGCGAATACAATTTGAGCACCAAAACTTTTTATTTCCTATTACCTCGATCATATTATCGAGATATAATTTACAGTTGCGATGTTCTAAATAAACATCCCACGACTTATATTGCCGGATATTAAATGCGCACTTATCGCAGAAAAACAGAGAATCGTTGTGATCGAAGGTAAACCTATATATTTTTAAAATGGAAATGTGCTATACAGTTTTCTAGATCGCGTACAAAATAGAGAGCTTCATCTAGAAACAAATGATATGCTATTGGTGGGAATCGCACACCGACATTGTTGGCAATAATGGAACGAACCACCAGCCTCCACTTTCTACTTTGCTCACTCGTTAAAGATTTCAAAAACGTCATCCATAGTATAGTTCTCGATTTCTCCATGAAGTGAACAATACTTGTGCTTATAGTAGTAGGTATAGATAACGTGTCGACATCAGTTTTTCTAACTAAACATGATGCTACAACGTTTAAACAGAGGTTATCGAGAGTGGGGAAGCCAGTTATAGACTGCTGAGTATTTCTATACTCCTGACCACGTATTTCGCCAAATTTCCTGCGATTCAAAATGATCGATATTATAATTGCTTCCTTGAGAAGGGATGAACATAGCTCATTTGTAGAGGTGTATATATACCCCTTCCGCTAAAACCTCTAAATGGAAAAGTGAACTGTTTTTACCTCAAACTTTTCACCACACCCAGAGATTAATATGCAATGGAGTGGAGTCATCAGTACTTCATATGATTTCTAATGTCAATGGGCTATAATAATTTCCAAGATGGTATCTGATTCAATATTTGAAAGGATTCCCATGCTATTCTACTTATCACAATAACATCAGCATTGTACCATGTATTAAGAACCTCGGAAAAGGAAGTTGAATATTTGGAATAAGGTAGTGGTATGTAAAGAATGCTGTACTTGAAGATATATTAGAATATTAAACGTAAGGTTGGGTTGAGCTGCTTGGTACAGGAACTGGAAAATGTGTATTTAGGCAGAATTTGTGATGGAGTGAAGTCATGAGTACAACAGAAGGTTTCTGTTGCTGTTTGGCCATCTTCATTTCAGATCTGGTTTCATATTTATTTAGAGCTAGTGTTTCTGGTGGTAGTCTCATTTAGAATCCTTACACAGCTCGAAGTGGCAGGGAACTGATGCATCACACACTATCCCGTATAATCCCCAGTGAACGTGTCCCCTTGTTGGGGCTCTGTGGCTGGGAGTGCTTTCTTTGGAGAGGTGGGGGCAGGCCTTCCTGGGAGTGAACCGGTTGCCGCCGAGACGCGGGCGGAGCTCTTGGGGGGCCATTGCACGCTCTCCCCTCTTTCTTGTGAGGGGCGTGGCTGACTCAGACCCACGTTCTCACCCTCTCGCTCTTTCCGTCTGTCTCGCCATTAGGTGGTAGTTGTAGGATTATAAGAGGTCCCCATCAAAACTGGATAAATCAGTTCCCTGCCACTTAAAGCGAAATGGTTAAAAGAAGAAATGAAAGATACCTCCATTTTCCCACTGTCTCAATTATTCATTATGTAGATCTCCATTTTCTCTCTTACTATGATCACATAAAATATGGTTTAGTCCGCACCAAATCCTCCATGGCCTCTTCTTGAACAATGTATGTTTTTCCGTATCATCTTTCCTGTAAAGAAGAGCTTGAAAGTCGAAAGAAGACTTCTTTTTCCCTTTTTTCGCCACATCGCTGGTGGTGCCTGAATGAGAGATGTTTTGCTCGGACTGCTGCTGCGATCGCAGTCTAGGAAAGAGAGCGTATAATAACAATAATAAAAGGTCTTCATTGGGGCGAGATTGAGACGAAACAGTCCCTTCTGCCATCTAACCCCGCAGTCAAAATATATATATTTAAATCATATAATGGTCAATACCTAAAACAATTAGTATCTGAGATTTAAGAAATCATTAAAGAACATACTTCTAGGAATTTAAAAATGATAAATGTATACGAAAGGTATATATACTAACACAATATATCAATTTTATAGAACGAATGGTGTGTGAAAGAATTTACACGAGTGATAATATATTGAGTCCACTACACAGTTAAGTGAAAGGTTGAGGACAACTCGGAGTGCAGGGAAGGAAATTGGATGAGGGGAATATCAATCGCTACCAGACTGGGATTCTGAGCATAAGGTGGAGTTGAGACGTCTTCGCCGTCGGGCTCGACTGTGCTCTCTAGTGGGGGTGAGGCGTCCTTTCCTCCGATGTGATTTATAAGAGAAATTGTACGAGTAGTATTCAACCTCCGAGGGTGTTTCATCTGTCGAATCACCACGCTCACGAAACCTATAAGAGCAGTCAAACTTGTACATTAGAGTAAACAGAGGTGTCCTAATGCAGTTGGAGCACCAATACTCCCTCCTCATGTGAATAAATGAAACCAATAATTTTTAAAAATTTTTAATTTCGTCGGGGTTGGCTTGGGACATCTTCGGTAGGAACATGCTCCCACGCCTACCCCCGAAGATGATCTCTGCCACCAAATACTTCCCTATTTGGTGTTAAATTCTGGTGGTGCCTGAGGTGAGAGATGTTTTGCTCGGACTGCTGCTGAGATCGCAGTCTAGCAAAGAGAGCGTATATATGATTATAACAATGAAAGGTCTGTATTGGATCATAAGTGTAGAAAATAATGACCATGTGAATCGTATCCCTAATAAAATCCCCCAACTCCGATATGAAATCCAAAGGTCTATCGAGGAAAAGTTGATATGCACAGCGAGAAAGACGTGTATGAAAATCAATACTAGTTACATTAACCTCAAATTCACATCGTGTAAGCGCGGAATTGGATAGAGCCCTTAGCCACAATCTCCACTGGACGCTCCTATTACATTCAATATAGTAAACTAAATCTGTGTAGATTGAGCGTGGTAAAGATAGCTTGTATACGATCGTTTTTTTATCCAAGAATGCTGAGACGATTGCAAGGCAAAGGTGGCACAGAGATGGAAAACTAACTCCAGGGAAATAAATAATTTTACGAATGATTCTTGAAGAAGTGTTTACCTCACCAAACTGCAATCGGTTTAAATACGCGAAACCCGACATATTGTGACGAGAAGATTGCAAGAGAACGCGTACTAATCCCTGTATGGACGAATGCGAATTTAGGAGAAGAGCGCTTCATTCATTGGCTTTAAAACCGTTCCATTTTACTTAGATGTGTACCACGTGATTAGACGTTGCTATATTATGTTTTCCTCCATCTAGCACACCTAAAATACGCAAATGGACCAAGCCACTGGTGAAAGTTGGAGTTGGCCAGGTATACGCGTCGACTTTTTGTTCCGTGTTCCTTGGAGTGATGGAGTCAGAAGTGGAAAGCAATCTGACTGCATTCCCACTGGGAACAATTCCAGAAGCGCCTGGTACACAGCACCTTGTTTTCCTAACGTTATTTAAATTAACCACCAACCTTTATTTTTGGACTTCTTTCTGCAAACTCCGCGCTGCATCTCAGGAACGAGACTTTTTTGGGTATAAACATAGAAAGGAAACACTCAATACCCTTTTCCGTGTTTTTATTTTATTTCTGCTACATATTGAGATGGGCTGGGACGGGCTGGCTGGTTGGCACGGAGCTGGCTGGCTGGTTGGTACGGGGCGGGCTGGTTGGTACGGGGCGGGCTGGAGATGTGGAGCTTGAAAGAAAGAAAAAAAAGGAATATTATAAATATGCATGTATATACGAATAAATAATTCAAAACTAAGTGTATTTAATTCAAGAATAATGTAATTAATAATTACCATTATTTTCCAATCATCTCCAGCCTTTGCCCATCCCAGAGCAGCCTGAACAGCTGCTCCGTTGGGGCCTTGATGTAGTTTATGAGGTCGACATTTTCAGTAAAAATAGCCGTATATCTCAAAATTTTATTTTGAGGAAAAAAAAAACTTTTTTTTTGAAAAAAAAACTTATTTTTTATATTTTTCTTTTGGGAAAATACTATTTTTATTTAAAAAAACTTATTTTTATATCTCTGTCGTTTATGGATGTAGAGGAATAAATGAAACAATAATTTTATTTTAACACAATCATGTTATTTTTCTTTAGAATACATAGTGTCTCCCCCCAACTGTTTTCGTTAAATTTTTGTATTTCTTCGGGGGTGGCCTGGAACTTTTTAGGCAAAAATATGCTCCTGCGCCTCCCCCCGAAGATAATTTCAGCCACCAAGTATTTTCCATACTTGGTGTTCTGCTCCCTCATACGCTCCACCATGTACTCAACTCCCTCATCCAGCTCGTCCTTCCTTAAATAGGTCGTCTCCTCCTGCACGTTAAGGAAACGCGACTTTAAAGCTGCCATCTGTAACAAAAGGTAACTTAGAATGCATACAATAGTGATAATATAAAAATATTACTTGATATCCATAGCTATAAGAGTATTCCATACCAATATGGAATATCTTTAATTTTGGTGGCTGAAGGTACCAAAAAAAACCGATTCACCTTGTCTGTGAACTGGCATTATCGGTAACAACAAAATTAATATCTGTGGCAATCTTTTTAAATATAATCTGCCATATTCGATCACCTCTGTATATATTAAAATCTGCATCGCTATGCAATGAGTACTTACTTTCAACTTTGGTGAGGTAGATCTGGATATTTAATAGGCACGAGCTGAGAGGTTGGAGAGGTTGAAGTGGTGGAGAGTGATGCGGTGACAACTGCGGTGACTTTGGCGAGGTAGAGCTGACAGCTAACAGAGTTCAAGATTTCAAGCACGCTGGAGCACTGGTTGTAGTGATGAGCACGTTGGAGCACTGGTTGTAGTGATGAGCACGTTGGAGCTAACACTGGTGAGAGAGTGAAGTGGTAACTCCTTCTTCGGTCTATTTATACTAAGATTTACCTCAAGAATTGAAGCAGGTTTGAACCTGTTTGAAGCAAACACAGTATAGGAACAAAAAATCCTCAATACACGAAGCAGCACGAAGCATATAAAATAAAAATCTCAGAATTCCAATCCACGGACCTCGACTCCCGACTCCAACGAACTCAAGGTTATCCAGATTGATAAGCAGAGTTCTGGCGCAGTTCATTGTTCCACGGACGTCGACTCCTGACTCCGTGACTTGACGTGAATTGACTTCGATAAACGGTTTCATCCACGGTGACTGATCAAATTCAATGACTCGATGAATCTTTTTCAATTTCCAGCCGGAGGATAATGCTTGTTCAAGAGCCCTGTAATGAATGACGTATTTTTCTTTATCGTCCAGCGTCGTCAGTAACTTTTTATGCTTTCCATTCGGAGGTGTTTTACTCTCGGCACAAAACGGCAAGTCGCTGTGTAAGTCGTGGAGTTCCTTGGGATATTCGAGGTCGACTTCTAAAACATAACCTTTGGGCGAGTCATCGGGAATCGTGCTTACATCTAGATCACAATCAGGCCATCGAAATCCTGACTTTGGAAGAGGCTGCGATAAGGCATAACCATAAAGATTATTTGCGTCCAAGTAAATTAAATATGTCGACTTTTGGGCTGGGTCAAACTGATCAGTGTATTTATTGTTGGCTTCGGCATATCGTTTGCAACACTGACTAATTCCGCTTCGTATCCCTTTTTCCATCATCAGTACCAAATCGTAATCGGTTAATAATTCAATCGTAACATCGGTATATTTCAACATGGCATCGAACGACAGCCCAGGCATAGTATAATACCATGCTGGGTCCAATCCATAAGTCGACATGCTAACGTTTCTGAAATTTTCGAAAACATCAGCCAATAGGAGAACATCGGTTATTAAATATAAATCGGAATATTCACCGAGAGACTTGCACTGAAATTCGTCCCACATTTTTTAGCAAAGTCATAATCTGCGTCACTTACATCGCCTTCTGTCAGTGAGCTATAAAATTCCGTTTTCGGTGGTAACGATTCATCATCTAGTTTATCCCAAGAGTCGACATATTCGTACGGAAATACCCCCTTTCGTTTGACAAGCTCGGTTTTTTCACCAAAGATGTGCGCTATACGATGAAACTTTTCGAGTGGTGTAGCGTCGACCAATTTTGAAAGTGAAGAACCAAGAAATCGGAAGCTATCGATAAATCGGTAGGAGAAATACGCATCCACGTATTTGGAAAACGAAATTTATTTCTCCTCCGTGTTCGGTATGCAAGTAATCCTGGCATCGTCGCACCCCAAATAAGGTACGATTAGGTGTGCGTCGTAATTGGAGAGGTTGTGGATGAAAACCGGAAGAAAAGTCGGTACTCTAAAATTTAAATTACAATGTGAATGAGCCGCACCGCGAAATTTACCCGTGATATGATTGTGATCACGCACCCGTTCTTCACCAAGTTCACGACCGTAATATGGCAAAGGGTTGCTGTTTCGAAAGCGGCAATCGCCTCCTTGCTCAATTCCTCCATCGGTATTATGTTTTTGTACACACCTCGGACGAAAAGCGCCATCTCCTTAAGTTTTTCTAAGAAAACTTGAACCGCGTCTTTTCCACGGTACAAGTTTGGCTCGAAATACTGGCCCGTCTCCGACACTAGCAACAAACAAAACGACATCACTTCGTGTTGCTGTCTCACTTTGGTGTACGAATGACCTCTCGCAGGTGTGCAACTCGAAACCTTGGTCAGTACACACTCAAAGTCGGCGAAGGCGACAAAGGGTATCCTAGCCGTGTGTGAAAAGTTTTTGAATTTTAAATAGGCTTCGTCATCGGTAGGAAGAATTATCTTTGACGGAGAATTTCGATTACAATCTATCTTATGGTTTTCGAAAGATTCCATCGAATAACAAGTTTTGAAACAACGTTTGCAAACCTTTGCACCATGATCTTTGGTCATCTGACTTCGTACTAGCTTGTTGAAATTCTTTATCCAACAATAGTGACTCTTTTCGGATGTCGTCAAGAATAGTAAATCGCGATGATCTTCCTGCTCTCGTTCAACTACCTTCAAGGGATACACATTTGCCTTCTCGTCCAAGCCGAAAACATCGAAATGTTATTAACTCTTTCGAATTTTGAAATTTTGGCAATAATCACTGGATAATCAATGCAGTCCCAATCGTAACCATTTCGAAATTGGGCATTATTGTAACTTGTGACTCTCTGTGGATCATTTCTAATATTCTTTGCCCAAATCGCGTACTTGAAACAAAAAGAGTCTGTATTTTTGACATTAATTACGGCTTTTCTGTTCTTAATTTTCGGTGGAAGTTCAATAAATGTGGATCCCCTTAAAGGTCGGTACTTGTTAATTCGGAGTTCTAAGCCTTCAATCATCGCCAAAACCCATCCCGAACCTTTCGCTTGATGTTCCGATTTTTCTCTCAAAAGTTTTCCGAAAAACGTATCTAAAATCTCGTCAACGTCATCGGCTTGCAACACACGCTCGTTTTTCGTCTTGAAACAACGTTCATCCGATTCCTCACCTTTCGCAAACCTACATTTCAAAATCAAATTAACTTTCAATGCCGTGTTTTCTAACTGTTCACTGATTTTTGCGGAGAGTACAGGTTTTATGCTGCCTAAAAATAACACAACATCGCTCGATTCCTCGTAACCACTTACCCAAAAAGTACGTAATCTGTTTCGGATTGCAGACTCGAGTTCCACTATCGGTCGAATCACACCTCCCTGCTGATTTAGTAAATGTCGGCGGTGAACGTTGCTCGATTCGTGACTGATTCTATGTCGGTAGTAGGTGTGGCACACATCACACAATGTTTCCTCGGTATCACTCATCGCGGAAAATCAATCAACTAAACGACACGCCTCTTCGCCTAGCACAACTTGTCATAACACACACTTATTTTCCTAAAGTTATTTAAATTAACCACCAACCTTTATTTTTGGACTTCTTTCTGCAAACTCCGCGCTGCATCTCAGGAACGGGACTTTTTTGGGTAAAAACATAGAAAGGAAACACTCAATACCCTTTTCCGTGTTTTTATTTTCTTTCCGTCTACATATTGAGAAGGGCTGGGACGGGTTGGCTGGTTGGCACGGAGCGGGCTGGCTGGTTGGCACGTGGTGGGCTGGAGATGTGGAGCTTGAAAGAAAGAAAGAAAAAAAAGTAATATTATAAATATGCATATATATACGAATAAATAATTCAAAACTAAGTGTATTTAATTCAAGAATAATGTAAT
This sequence comes from Platycnemis pennipes, assembly GCA_933228895.1. Taxonomy (NCBI): domain Eukaryota; kingdom Metazoa; phylum Arthropoda; class Insecta; order Odonata; family Platycnemididae; genus Platycnemis; species Platycnemis pennipes. The sequence continues at coordinate 16,697,637 of OW121858.1, read as the reverse complement.
TAATAATTACCTTTATTTTCCAATCGTCTCCAGCCTTTGCCCATCCCAGAGCAGCTTGAACTGCTGCTCCGCAGGGGCCTTATTATAGTTCATCAGGTCGGTATTTTGATTAAATATGCTGGTGTATCGTTTTGGGAGGAAGATCTTTCTCTCACCCTGGTGGTATATAGTATCCACCAGGGTCTCCCCGTATTTTGTGTTGATCTTTTCCAATTTTATAACTCTATATGCGTGCCCCACCTCCAATTCCTCCTTTCGGAGGAATGGAGGGCTGCTCGCATTCACCAATTCTAACTTCTTGTACAAAATCTCCATCTGAAAATGAAAATATCGTGTCAATTCAAGAAAATTATGGTTCAATACGGAAATATTGTCAGCCACGTACATAATAGTACTTGCGTCGTTAACTGCCTGCGAACGAATGACAGTTCACGACAACTCCCTTTATGTACCCTCGATTTGTTGCAACCGCACGAGCTTATTGCTCAACTTGGAAGCTCGCAGGATGACACCATCTTGCATGTGCGCTGCTTATTGCTCAAGAGGTGAGGCGCGTGTGCGTGCGATAGGTCGAGGGCGAGCCGAGTTTCTCTAGAGCGACTCGTGTGCGATAAGACGCCAGTTAAGCCGTTGAATAATCAGCGGAATGCTTTCTGCTTGCTCGCGGGAAAGAGAGAGACAAGCATACGCCAATTGGTTAGAAAAAAAGGCCTTGGAAAAGGCCATGCTTCGTTTATATTTCGGTTTTATTTCGATTTTATTTCGGTGTTTATTTCGTTTTTTAATTTTTGGTTTGTGTCTCTTTATTACATAAACTTCTTTCTTTCGTTTCATTCGTGATCGATTTCTCGTATTCGTCACACAAGTACATGAACTTCTCTTTCTCGTAACCGGAATAAACGCCGTTTTGAAAGAAATATTTCGGTTTATAATGATGTGGGTTAAAATCGTCGGATGTTTGAGTGAAGTTGTTCATCGTCTTGTAAATCGTGAATTCTAAGGAGTCGATCATTCTCCAGAAAATCGTATTGGGAGGATAACCGTAAAGAACTCGGAGCTGCAGTGGATGAAATGGTGAATTTGTCGTCTGGAAAAAGAAATTATGGGTGGCTAATCGGAATATATAAAGGTAGTTAATTAGACACCTCGGTATTAACGTGTCCAAATCCCTATATATGTCTTTTGGTCGTCGACATAGCCACCCCCCATCATTCGTTCTCACCATCTCCTTCCTTGCTTTTATCATCTTAAGATTTATGCATACCGCAGCCAATATCTTTAAGCTCAGTGGATGGTATCTCAACTCTTCCGTTTCCATCGTGAGAATGAATGTTTCCGCGAGCGCGAGTGGTGGGGGTTTCGAAATGAAAGAGGGGAAGGATGATGATAAGGGAGAGCGATAATTTTTTTTCCGTGCTCCCCACCCCGTGTTCACTCACAAACCAGAAGCATGAACAGAGCGAACGTGTTGTCGTTCGTTCGCGAGAGAGAAATTTCCGGCACGAAGAGTCGTACTAAAATCAACGAAACATGGCTGAGAAAACGAATGATAGAATACTATAAAGACACCAAAGACTGTTGCTGAGGGGAGGGGGAGCGAAAAAAATAAATTTCAAATTCCCGCCAAAACGACCGCATTTCGTTCGTCTTTTGTTTTAATTAAGCACGCGATTGCAGCGCCGCGTAGCGGATGGCATAGCTGGTACATATCCTTTCTACTCTAATAAGATCTCAAAACCATTAAAGGTTACTCGATTGGAATGTCATAAAAGAGAAATTTTGGATATTATTTGTAGCTATACGGACATCGTGATTATTACGAATGATATAAATCAAAAAAGCAAATATATACTAAGAAACAATCATTTAAGATTTTATAATAAATTCCACACTTACCCTTTCACCGTAAAACATTTATCGCAATTGCATTGCGCAGGTCCGCTGTAATGACCGCAATGTGTGCAGCTGATGTGTGAATAGATAAAAATATATAAATCATCGATAATTTATAACCAAGAAGAAAAGTAAGCAATGAATACAATGATATATTTACATACCAGTGAACCCACAGGTCATCCTCTGACTCGGATGATTGCTTACAGTGCACACAACTGGCCCTCTGCATGTTTCACTGTGCAATGCAATGTAAACTCTGCCGCGGCTAGGAACGGGACTTTTTTTGTTATAAGCAAAGAAAGGAAACACTCAATAACCTTTTTTTGCTTTTTATTTTCTCTTTCTCTACATTTTTTCTCCTTCGTTTTTTTATACATTTTTTTCTTCCTTCCTTCCGGGGGGGCGGCACGAGGCGGGCGGGACATGTGGAGCTTGAAGGAAAAAGGAATGTTGTAAATATGCATATATACAAAAAAATAATTCATACTAAGCGTAATTAATTCAAGGAAAAAGTAATTAATAATTACCTTCATTTTCCAATCATCTCCAGCCTTCGCCCATCCCAGAGCAACCTAAACTGCTGCTCCGCAAGGGCCGAGTTATAATTCTCCAATTCGGTTTGGTTGGTGAATAATGTCGTATATCTTTTCGGGAGGAATAATTTCCTCAGATTTTCACCCTGGTGGTGAAATGAGCCCACCAGGGTCTCCCCATATTTCGAGTTTATGAGTTCTATTTTTATCACCCTGTAAGGGTGGCCTACCTCCAATTCCTCTTTTCGGAGGTAAGGAGGGCTGCTCGCATTCACAAGGACAACTTTTAATAACCTATAAGGGTGCTGAACCTTTGTTCGCATTGGCTAGCGATAATTTTTTATACAGACTCTCCCTCCTGAAATGAAAATATCGTATCAATTATCGTTCCATCTGACGCACACACGGTGCCCGCAGAGGGATTTCCGTAGAAATCCAGGTTCTTTCGCGACGACGTCCTCGCTTCGGTACCATATACCGTTCGAGAACGCGCATATCGTACCCGGCTGAATGATCATAACATCTTTCGGGTAAAATATCGAAAGGTTGTAATTTCTTCATTGGAACAATCATTCTGCAGTAAGCAGTTTCATTTAAAAGAGAAAGAGAGGAGTCATAGTCATTAACTATAGTTACAACCAAAAAGGAAAATGAATGGCTTATCAGAAAGAGTTGATACTAGTAAAAGGGCGGCTGGTGTCGAAGAAGATACTGGAGACGGAGACGGACATTCGCTGCGGTGCAGGAGTGGACAGTGCAGGAATAAGTGATGGAGACAGTGCAGTAGTCGGTGATGAGGACGGCGTGGTACACAGATAGATAGATCGGAGTCGCTGAAGTGAGTGAACACCTTAGCGCGAAACCCCCTTTATAAACCCGTAGCGAGTCATACCTCCGCATCAAAGTGAAAGCTCACCTCATGAGAGAAAAGGAGGGAGGGAGGAAAAAAATAATCCTCCAAAGCTAATTCCGAGAGTCAGTCTGTGTATTGAAAACGTATGCTATCAAGCACTTGTGATAACACACGATTACGAAGCTCCCTAGGTTGTAAGTTTTTTCTTCCTTGTGTATAAAAGGCGTGTAAAGAAGAGGTATAAGTAATATTTATTGTTCTGTAGTTAGGGGATGCACGTCTCGCGTTTTGAAATGAAGATAATGGGTGGGCTGGGAGGTTGTTATCCATCTCGAAAAGTCGGGTGCAAATGCAATTGCAGCGCCAAAACTTTTTATTTCCTATTACCTCGATCATATTATCGAGATATAATTTACAGTTACGATGTTCTAAATAACCATCCACAATTTGTATGGTCGGATATTAAATGCGCACTTATCGCAGAAAAACAGAATCGTTGTGATCAAAGATAAACCTATATATATCGACATGAAAATGTCGTATGCAGTTTTCTAGATCGCGGACAAAATAGAGCTCCATCTAGAAGCAGCTGATATGCTATTGGTGGTAATCACACACCGAAATTTTTGGCAATAATGGAACGAACCACCAGCCTCCACTTTCTAGTTTGCTCGCTCGTTAAAGATTTCAAAAACGTCATCCATAGTATAGTTCTCGATTTCTCCATGAAGTTAACAATAGTTGTGCTTATACAAGACATCAGTTTTTCTAACTAAACGCGATGCTACAATGTTTAAACAAAGGCTATAGAGAGTGGGGAAGCCAGTAATAGACTGCTGAGTATTTCTATCCTCCCGACCACGTATTTCGCTAAATTGCTTGCGATTCAAAATGATCGACATTATGATTGCAATAGTAATAACTCTGCTTCCTTGAGAAAGGATGAACATAGCACATTCGGGTATGTGTATATATAACCCCCTCCCGCTAAAACCTCTAAAGGGAAAGGTGACTTGGTTTTTCTCTACCTCTTCACCACACCCAGATATTTTCTTACCGGTGACACCATTTAACATTTCGTTGCCCAGTTTCTCTAAAGAGCTAAATGCTGGCGAATCCGGCAAGGGCAGGTTCTTTTCGTGTCTCAAACACTGCCATAAAAGGGGAGTTTCGACAGAGGAGCCTCAAAAATTGGCCAGTTGAAAATGGACGTGTCAATATATTTTTCTGTTAACACCACAGTATTCATCGGAGGGGAAAATAACCTCCTTGATATCTTTTTAAAACGGAAAATTTGGTATTAAAATAATTGTAATGCAATACTTCTTAAGGAGTTAGATTTAAATATTTTGGGAGTAATATTTTCCTTTTCCTCCCATTCACATCGAAAATTCCAACCAAAATTCCCCATACCTTGTGATCACCATCTCCAGAGAATTAATCACGTATCTCTCTCCCTCCGCCAGTTGTTCTTTCTTGATGCAGGTGCATTCCCCTTGTTCTTCGAGATGTTATTTAATATACTGTTCAGCGTTAACCGTAGATGGTCCAGCATCGATAGATGGAATATTATCTGAGGGATTCATTCTATATGTAAAACAAAAGATTGAACACACTTTTCATACCCTTCGTCATTTTATTCTTCCTTTTCTCTTTTTTTGATCATGCTGTTCTAATATTACACAAAATACAGAAATGTCGTTTTTGTCAACACAAGAAAAACCTTCTCACTCCTGCTCCAGAAGCTTTATTTGTCATTTCAATTGGAACAAAAAAACAAAATAAAAAATAAGCAGTGAAAGTGATAGTTCAACAGCCCCGGTGTTCTAGTCTCTCCTGCGGTCCCATTGCCTGAGTCCCGCCTCACATCCTCCTATCGCGCCTGTCCTGTTACTGTAGTCTGGGCGTTTGCTCCTCCGGAATGGTCCCGAACAGAAAGGAGTCCCTCGCCTCTTTCGCCGTCGCGTACCACAAGGCATCCCCACAGGTCTCCCTCTCTGCCGGGGTACGAGAACACGTCCTGCAGGTCCCCGGCATATCCCATGTTGGAGACGCATCTTCCTATAGCCATCTCTCGTCGGAGGCACTCCAACCTTATCCATGGGACCATCTTCAGAGTCCACACCCATCCGTCGGCACAAGTGGTGCGATCGCAAAGGAGGGGATGGCGGGTTGAGGGAGGGGTACCCGAAAGAAGGGAGGGGTGGGTAGTCAAGGTGGGAAGGAGTGGAGCGAAGCACGATATCGACAGTAGGGAGGATAGGATCACAAGTGGAATGAAGGGCACGGAAAGACGAGAGGGAGAGAGTGAAGGGAGATGGAAGAGAGAAAAACTCTCTTAATATCAGCTTGTGCTTCCATGTCTATTTTATTAACTTCCTCCCCTCCCCCTTTAGTGCCCCTTCTTTTCGTCTACGCCGGGAGGTTCAGCATCTCCCCATCTCTTCTGGTACGAAGGGGGTGGGGTACAGGTTTCCCCTTGCAGATACCGCCTCCGGAAGAATATCCCGCCCCCTGCAGCGGCGGCTACCAGCACAAACGTCCCCGACAAGTAGGGCGTGCCTATGTGGTTACAAATTACACCATTCGAATCAGTTTATTTCTCTTTTCAACGTAGCATTTATCGTGATCTAGTCCTCTGTTACACATAATTATCTCTTCAATACACAGCGTTAAATACCGTGGAAGATAAAAGTTTCTACCATCGCCGCCGTATTCAATGGAGGCAACAATAACCTTCCCGTATCGGGTGTTGGTCAGCTCCATCGTAACGTCCCCATTTTTAAAAAGGAGCTCTTCTGCATTCGCAGCAACTTCTCGTGAACGCAGTTGGAGGTGGTAGAGGGGGTGACGGAGGTGTTGATGGAGGTATCGGGGATGTTGATGGTGTCAGTGATAGTGGTGCCCAAAGTCATACTGAAAGAGAAAAAAAACTCGAATAAATACTCCATTGGGTATAATGAATTAGGTGTACGAAAAAAACGTAACTTATGCATACTAACCAGATCGTAATGATTGCTTCAGCTCATACCAATTTACGTGAGGGGTCGAAGGGGGATAGGAACTACCAAACATTTTTTGATTGCGGTTAGTAAGAGGACCAACCGAGTCAGTCACTACGAACGATACATCCAAAGATATTTCTTCAAAATTACTTTCAATTTTATTTTATTTTTCATTTAGGAAGACGTTTTTACCGTCCCACATTACAATGAAAATTTCTTCATTGGCATTGTTCTAAAGAGTGATCTCATCTAATGTGAAAGTATTATAGGATTTAGGGAGGTAAACACTCCCTAAAGTCGTCCACTCGTCCCTTTTAATATCCGCCGTGACGCTGTCCCCGTATTTGGTGGCTAGTAGGTGCAGCCGTTAATGGCTTCAATTCCTCCCTCCGGCGATACGTAACTCTACAGTCATTCGCCTCCCGCTGAGCTTCCTTTAATGCTTCCGTCTGAAAATACGGATCAAAAAATTGATTCCGAACAGTTGCACTATTTCATCGATTAATTTTACTGCATAATTAGCAGCAAATTATGCTTTCCAAAATTGTCAGCAATAATGGAACGAACCACCAGCAACCAATATTTACTTTGATCATTCGTAAAGATTTCAACAACGTCATCCATAGTCTATTTCTCGGATTCTCCACGAAATACACAATACTTATGGCTTTAGTCCGGGGTCTGGGTAACTTGTAAGCATCGGTTTTTATAAATATACACGATGTTATGGGTAGGGGTGTAAAGGGGGTTCCAGCACAGCCGCCATCTTGTATTTGTTCGTCATTTTTTTTCGATATACCGACACAAAAGCCGCACGAAATGCCCATATATGGTGTGATAAATGACTGTCGTAGTTGATGACGTATGGACAAATGACGATCGCGCGACCCAAAAGACGATCACGATGCCCATATATGGCCGGACAAGTGACTGTCGCAGTTGCTGACGTCAGGACAAAAGGCGATCGCGATGCCCATTTATGGCGTGTGACAAGTGAGTGTCGCATTTGATAACGTCGGGAAGACAAGTGAATAACGCCACGCAGGGTTGCCAACTGTGACAGTGTAGTGACGTCACGAGTGTTGCTACTGTCTTGACAATGTCGCTGTGTTACGTGGGGTGGGAGGGTGAACAAATGAGAGTCGCTGTGCGGTGGAGAGTGACGTGGTGCGAGCGCGGTTGGGAAAACATATGAATGTTGCTGTACGCAATTAGAATCAAGATGGCGGCTGTGTTGGAGAATTAATGAGAGAGGTGATGTGCACGTAATTGTAATCAAACGGAGTAAATGAATAGGGACATGGCTACTGGTAGCTGGCGGGGAGACAAGTCTCTCACACACACTACCTCTTTTCGCTGGCGGATGACCGCGGTCTTTCCATCGCCGTCGTGAGGAGATGGCTCTTTCCTTCCGGTGTGACTATCTCCCCCTTGGATGTCTCCGCGGCGAGCATGCGTGGGTGGGGGGAGGAGAACAATGCGCGGAACGAATGCGCGTGGAGTTGGTATTTTTTCGCATTGGGATGGAGAGGATTCGTGAAAGAAAACACATCACCTTGGATGTGTATACATATTTTTATTTCTTTATATCCCATTGCAATTTATATATAGATGCTTACAATGCATTGGTAATATTGGCAATAGTTTGATTATTATAATTGCCATTGTTAATTACATTTTTTATTTTAATTCCCACATATGCCAAGGAAATAATACAAATGATGCCTTCTAAAAACTGTATGAACTCACAAAATAATGACACAATAGCTATTCCAACATCCGCTATTCGATCCATATTGTCACAAACACATTTATGACAGCAGCAGGGTTCCACAGTGGAGTTTCTCCAGGTGTAGTCTCTCTCCGCCTACCTCCGCATTGTAGGAGTCCGCTTGCTTAGCATTGATGGCTCGGTGATATCTCCGCGGCAGGAATAACCTTCCCAAGACTGTCCCAGTTTTATCAGCCACATTAGCCACCGGAGCACGTCCTATCTTGATGTTTATATACTCCAATTTCAAAAGTGCATATTTAGTATTCTCCTCCAATGCACTTTCATCCACCCAGCGGTGGCAGTTGAGTTCTTCCAAGTTAGCACGGATGGATTCCATGGCCACATTTCTCTCTCTCACTCACGTTGTGTCACGACTGAGCCGATGGTGTAGCGACTGGGGTTAAAATACATTTTTGAATTGGTCACGTGTACTAGCAGCTGCTCATATTCCCCCTCCGTTAAAAGAAGCGTGAGTGTGGCGACAGCTGCCGAGTGACTCGGTGGAAAAAAAATGGTCCTCCTTAAAGGAAGCGTTAGAGCGCCGCCAGCTGCAAAAATTGACCCTCCTTGAAGGAAGCGAAAATATTATACGATTTAGGGAGGTAAGCCCGCCCTAAAGTCGTCCACTCCTCCCTTTTAATATCCGCCGCGACGCTGTCCCCGTAATCGGTGGCTGGTTTGTGCAGCCGCACTACTGGATATGACGTTAATGGCTTCAATTCCTCCCTCCGGCGATACGGAACTCTGCAGTCGCCTCCCGAAGAGCTTTCTTTAATTCTTCAATCTGAAGATACGGACCAAAAAAATTGATTCCGAACAGCTGCACTATTTCATCGAGCAATTTGACTCCATAATTCGCAGCAAATTATGCTTTCCAAAATTGTCAGCAATAATGGAACGAACCACCAGCAGTCAATATTTACTTTGATCATTCGTAAAGATTTCAACAACGTCATCAATAGTTTATTTCTCGAATTATCCATGAAATACACAATACTTGTTGCTTTAGTCCGGGGTATGGGTATTATGTAAGCATCGGTTTTTCTCACTATATACGATGTTACAACGCTTAAACAAAGGCTTTATAGAGTAGGAAAACCTGTAAAATGATTTAACGTGACCTGCTGCCGTATTTCGCTAAATTGATTGTGATTTAAAATGATCGACATCATGATAACAATCTTACAATAGTAATAACTGTGCCACCTTGAGACAGGATGAAGATAGCACATTTGGTGAGGTGCATATACCCCCTTGCGCTAGAACCTCTAAAGGGAAAGGTGACCTGTTTCCCGTACAACCTTTAACACTTTGTGTGCCGGCCACTAATTAAGATACCTTTCCAGAAAAACCAGTCATTTTTGATAAATTCACATTTTTTTACTATAACATAGGGGAAATAAAATACGATACAAAATTTGTTTTTTAAATGTATAATCTTTACTCTTCAATTTCTCATATTTTGAAAAAAATGTTATCATTTAAATGTCTCATGACAATTAGTACCTCTTGTTTACACATAATAAAAAACTTGAAACAACTGCATGGCAATTACCATATGTATTATAAAATTTTCTGTTCTAATCCACGTGGATTATTTTATATAAAATGTCTACCGCAATTATTATTGGAGAAACCTATATTAGACAATAAGGTTCTGTAATTTTTCTCCGCATGTTATGCATAAAAAAACTTGGAACGCAAAATCCCACTTTACGCACAGTACACCGAAGTGAAGTGTCCTTCCAGATGGGTTTTCCTGTCTCCTTCTTTCCTCTATCAACTCACACTTTACACTTTTTTGAGCGTTCCTCTGTCCATGTGGAAATGAAATTCTTTCAAGAAAGTGCACAGCCGATAATCTTGACATTTGTCCTCCACTTGTACTGGGTAATTCATCCGGATCTTCCTCAAATACTGCCAAGTCACTGGACAGATCTTGTAGGAATTCTGTCATTGAGACTTTTTATCCTGTTAATTTGTTGTGCATGAGTCATGCCTTTCATACACAGATCAGGAGAATGTGAAACGCCAACTTGCGCCATCACGTTGTTCAAATATCCCGTAGGATATTCTCTGATCGGAGAAGTCAACACCAATTTTTTTCTTGTTGTAATTTGCAACAACTGCGGGTTTTGTGTTCTCTCCCTGCCTTTCCGGTCAGTGAATACGATCATCTCTGCTGTATGACGTGTGCTAAGCAAGTACACATCCCTCTTATATTTCCAGCAGAGAGCCAGAACCATTACCTTTGCGGCGAAATGTCATATTTCCTCGTTGCAGTTGAGGATTTCAAAGTGGCAATGGCATTTCTCGTCGGTTCCTTCGCACAGTTCTCACTAATCCTGTTTGTAATAACTCCAATTCTGTGGCAAGGAGAGGTATGGTAGAGTATCTGTCTTTAAACACTGCATGGCCCTTCTCAGATAAAATATCCTGATAACAATATCTTTGACGATGTTCTCTTTCCCAAAAAATATGAGAAAATCCATATGTAACCAGGATCAGATTCTGACAACATATACAGTTTTATACCATATCTGCTTGGTTTTTGTGGCATATACTCTTTGAAGGTAAGTCTTCCTCTAAATGCACACCTGACCTCTTCAATTGTGATATCTGTTGAGAGATAATATGCCAGTTTAAATCGTCGATAAATGGTTTCAAACATTGGCCGGACTTTGTGTTAGGGATCAAAACCAGATTCGCCTTTTCACTTCATGAGCCTTTACTTCATTGAGATGATAGTTGGCTAGTATTGACAAGTCTATTTCTACTCCTCAAGTTTGGACAAAAGTTGCAAGGAATCACTGTTTTTTGCTCCAATGATCGGTCTTTCACTACTATTCATGTGTAAAGTAATAGCCATAAATTTTCTAACATCACTGTGGTTACAGTTTTCCACTGAGCAAGTCCTCTATTTCGTGAGATCTCGTTCATTCTCATTTTAAGATTTACGTTTTGCCTAGCATTTGTTTTCTGTTTGGTATGGTTGAATACATCCTAATGGACAAAGTAATAGAACAAATCAACTGAACGACTGTTTTCATTGAGATCCGTTTCTTCAGTTATAGCAACGATTTCATGCGTATATTTGATGTCCACGTTTCGTAATTTGTGAGCCTGTCATTTTTTAAAATTCTTTATCCAGCAATAATGTGGTGAAAGCTCATTATTAATATAAAAGAGATCAGTATCATCGTTCAGATTGGTCGGGAGTACTAGAAAAACCTGCTGCCGTTGTCATTGCTTATGGGCTGATAATATCCTCACCGTCCTTGCACTATACCTCTTTTTCAAACGCGAAACATTGTTGGAACTACTCCAGGTATCAAAGTTGTGAAGTGAAGAAAGCTTATTGACTAATGCAATCCACACCACCCTTGCCCCATTACTGTGTCTCAAACATGTAAGCTTGTTGGAACTACTCCAGTAAGATGGTTGACGAAAAATAAACCTTGGAAATTTCAGTACCCCCCCTCAGTTGCAGTTTATAATTCCCGAGAGGGTTTACCATGTAGGGTATACCTACATGTCCTGTATACGTTTGAATCGCAAGCAGTTTGAAGAAATTCGTACTTCATCAACTCCTATTCAAACTTTGAACCGTTTTCCCAAAGTTGGGATTCCTTCCCTGTACCATCTTTGTCTAAGAATCCTGGTGTTATGTTTGATTCAAAAAACAGATGCGTTTAACTTAGCCTAACTCTTCAGATAGATCTTATATACTTTATCGAGTTGACGAGATTTACCTTATGGAGACCCTGGTCGAAAGCATTAACCCCGGACTGTGTTGTATATTGGGAGTAGTTGTCAGACCCGATAGATGGTTTGTATTTTGATACGTCACTTCTCCCAATGGTACATCAAGTGTTCAATGCACTCGATGTAATGCAGGGCCTGGAAAATAATGTAGGATCGCTTAATTTTTTAATCCTCGCATACTCCTACGATACAAGCATTCATTCCCCCTATTTTGGCCAAATTTGTGTGCTGAGTATGCGACCATACAGACAATGCAGCGTGTATCTTTATCGTGATCACATTGTTACGTGCAGTGAGGGTGCTGCAGAGTTGGCTCAGCAAAAAAAGTTTTGGTGCTCCAATTGTATTCGAACTCCTCTTTTCACCATAAAAGAGAAGAGGGACTGCTCTCACGAGTTTGGTGGTCACGGAAGCTCCTCATACGATACATCCTCCGATGATTATTCTTGTTATAATCCATTTACATCGTTTAATACTCGTCGAAGGAGAAGATACCTAAATCCTGGCAAGGAGTGTCTTCGCGCCCGCCGACGAAGGCTTATCAAGTCAATTAACTCATCCGATACATATTTAGAATCTGACAATGAGTAATTGAACTTCTGCCTCACTTGAGATGGGTATGGGACCTCATTCCTTACACTCGAGTTCAGTAAGAGGCTCCTTCTCCCATTTTTAGTGACCTTTCACTTTACTGGGGTGGAAGTATCGCCTTGGTCAGTACCTATAGTCGGTCTTGACAGCGGGCCAGTCTCTTACCACTGCCAGGGTAGTCGCAACCGTTCTCCATCGCTGTCACCGCCGTCGTCAGGTCTCTCCATCACCGTCGCCAGCTATCTCCATCGCCAGCTCTATCCACCGCCAGCTTTATCCACCGCCAGCTTTATCCACCGCCAGCTTTATCCACCGCCAGCTCTACCCATCGCCAGCTCTACCCATCGCCAGCTCTAGCCATCGCCAGCTCTACCCATCGCCAGCTCTACCCATCGCCAGCTCTACCCATCGCCAGCCCTACCCATCGCCAGCCCTATCCACCGCCAGCTTTATCCACCGCCAGCTTTATCCACCGCCAGCTTTATCCACCGCCAGCTTTATCCACCGCCAGCTTTATCCACCGCCAGCTTTATCCACCGCCAGCTTTATCCACCGCCAGCTTTATCCACCGCCAGCTTTATCCACCGCCAGCTTTATCCACCGCCAGCTTTATCCACCGCCAGCTCTACCCATCGCCAGCTCTAGCCACCGCCAGCACTACCCGTCGCCAGCTCTACCCGTCGCCAGCTCTACCCGTCGCCAGCTCTACCCGTCGCCAGCTCTACCCGTCGCCAGCTCTACCCGTCGCCAGCTCTACCCGTCGCCAGCTCTACCCGTCGCCAGCTCTACCCGTCGCCAGCTCTACCCGTCGCCAGCTCTACCCGTCGCCAGCTCTACCCGTCGCCAGCTCTACCCGTCGCCAGCTCTACCCGTCGCCAGCTCTACCCGTCGCCAGCTCTACCCGTCGCCAGCTCTACCCGTCGCCAGCTCTACCCGTCGCCAGCTCTACCCGTCGCCAGCTCTACCCGTCGCCAGCTCTACCCGTCGCCAGCTCAACCCGTCGCCAGCTCTACCCGTCGCCAGCTATACCCGTCGCCAGCTATACCCGTCGCCAGCTCTACCCGTCGCCAGCTCTACCCGTCGCGAGCTCTATCCACCGCCAGCTCTTTCCACTTTCGCCATCAGCTCTCTTTCCTCCATCAAGTGAGTATACTTTTCGGTTAACATTCATTGCTTATTGTATTGAATATTATCGTCAATATTATAACTAACATGGACTAAATTCTCATTTCTTCTGTTTTCCTTTGGCATTACTCCCGTAAAATTTTCATTGATATCAAGAAATTACACCCATCCGCTATCGTCCCCCATTTTAGTTATGACTGTCCGGCCGGATATGATATTACTGCTATCCAGCAGGATATAATCCCAAAGCGGGGACGATGTTAAGTAAGGACAGGGTTCTCTCTTGAGATTCGTGATGGTTTTTACGGTAGGCTTGCTTCTCGCTCTGGAATATCTGTTAAGTTTGGGATCGAGTTGGAGGGGCTGGGTTGATAGATCCAGATTTACGAGGAGAAATCAAAGTACTCCTCTATAATCATGGCAATGAAGATTTTATGGTAAACAGGGGTGATTGGATATGCCAAATTATATTTGAACATATTGCTACAAACGTCAACTTTGTAGCAGTCGATGATCACTGTTCACCAACTAGTTGAGGTTCAAGAGGCTTTGGCAGTTCCGATCTTTCTAACATTAATGGTATGATAAAATACCTTAGGACTCTAGTTAGCAGACCAAATATTCTATTTGATATTGATATATTTGTTTCTCTTTTCTTTTAGATGGCTCATATCAAGTGTTTGCTGATAAATCAGCAGAGGGAGCGAGAGTTCCTGAAGAAGGAGGAAATGGAGGAGGGGGTTAAGAATCTGTATCTGATCTGATAAGTATCTGATTGAGAATTTGGAGGAGGTGAAGACCAGATTTGGGGTCGCTCTGGTGGCGATCATCCTTTTCAACGGAGGGAGAAGGAAAATCTTCCTCCCTAATCATTTCATGTTAGGGAGGGATGATATTAAAGAATTTAATCAGGGTAGTTGGGGGGGGGGGGGAGAACTGTATTTGAAAAAAAAATAAATTCTTATTTTTATAATAAAGAACATATTAGCTTCTAATGTAAGTAGTTTTTAATTAATGTTAGTAATAGTAGAAATGGTTTCATTTCTACTATTACTAACCTTTGTTCTCAGACTACAAGGCAGTGATTACACAGGAATGAACTAAGCAAATTTTAATTTAAAACCATATTCCTATCTCTTCAAATTCCAGAAAATTCCCGGTTGTGTTCAGTTTATGTTTTTTGTTCGAGAAAATAATGTGTGGGATGGTTTACAAGCAATCGATGATTACCAAACCTGTAGTCGTTTTCACCCATTCTTGTATGTTTTTGGGCATATATGTACTTTGATGATACCTTATGACCTAATGTCAATGTTTTTACATTAAAAGATAATGGTTAAGTAATGGATCACTTTTAAATTCAAACCATATTCCTATCTCTTCAACTAAAGAAGTTATTGAAGAAAATGTCCGAAGAATATCGGGTGTTTGACGCATAGGACCTAAACCAGTTAACTTTTCGTCAATTTGATTGAATCTAATCGTGCATATTGATGAGATGACAAACTTTATAATTTAAACAATATTTTTATGTCTTCAAATTATGGAGTTATGGAAGAAAATTCCCGAAAATTTTGGAAAAATGGCCCATAGCGCCAAAACCGTTGGCCCAATCGTTTTGAAAATGTGGGAAATCACTCAGTAGTACTGAGTGACGTAGTACTGAGTGCCCCCTCCCCTTCTCAACCCCTCTAAGGGGTATGTAGGGAGTATCCAGACCATGAGACAAAAACAGCATTCACAGAACACAAATGAACACAGCCACTTCCTTGAAAAATTGCAAGTCGACTGCGCAGGCGCAATTAGGGAGGTACTGAACGTCACGCGGATGATTCACCTGCCGTCTGTTGACAATTCAAAGAAATACGTACACATGGGTCCCACAGACCCAATCTTGCACTGGCGGGAACGGTTCACATGCACTGCACGAGTGTCCCTGCTACACCACGTGTGTCGGATCCGAAAGTTAACGGGTCAGTCTGACTTTAATTTCGTACGGCTCTTCCCAATGTTTCTCTAATTTCTTCGAGTTCCCGAGGAGAACCCACCCGCGGTGTGATGACGGCGACTGTCCGACACGTCCTGACAGAGTGCGACAATCCTATATCCCTTGAATATAGTGCGACTTAGATGCCTTAGCCTTGGATATAGTGCGGCTATAAGTAGAAGTGAAAACGGACTTCTGGCACAATGATGACGTCACATTACGTCATTAACAGCCACGCCCAACCCAACCACGCCCAACATGAACTGGCACATTGATGACGTCATTAACTGCCCCACCCAACCCAAGGTGATCCAGATTGAGCAGCAGAGTTCTAGCACAGTTAATTTTTCGCCTCCACCCAACCCAAGGTGAAAACAAAATGTGTTTGCTTCAAACAGGTTCAAACCTGCTTCAATTCTTGAGGTAAATCTTAGTATAAATGGACCGAAGAAGGAGTTACCACTTCACTCTCTCACCAGTGTTAGCTCCAACGTGCTCATCACTCTACAACCAGTGCTCCAGCGTGCTTGTAATCTCAACCTCTCCAGTGATAGCTGTCAGCTCTACCTCACCAAAGTCACCGCAGTTGTCATTGCATCACTCTACCACCGCTTCAACCTCTCCAACCTCTCAGCTCGTGCCTATTAAATATCCAGATCTACCTCACCAAAGTTGAAAGTAAGTACTCATTGCATAGCGATGCAGATTTTAATATATACAGAGGTGATCGAATATGGCAGATTATATTTGAAAAGATTGCCACAGATATTAATTTTGGTGTTACCGATAATGCCAGTTCATAGACAAGGTGAATCGGTTTTTTTTGGTACCTTCAGCCACCAATATTAAAGATATTCCATATTGGTATGGAATATTCTTATAGCTATGGATATCAAGTAATATTTTTATATTATCACTATTGTATGCATTCTAAGTTACCTTTTGTTACAGATGGCAGCTTTAAAGTCACGTTTCCTTAACGTGCAGGAAGAGACGACTTATTTAAGGAAGGACGAGCTGGATGAGGGAGTTGAGTACATGGTGGAGCGTATGAGGGAGCAGAACACCAAGTAAGGAAAATACTTGGTGGCTGAAATTATCTTCGGGGGGAGGCGCAGGAACATATTTTTGCCTAAAAAGTTCCAGGCCACCCCCGAAGAACTACATAAATGTAATGAAAACAGTTGGGGGGAGACTTTATGTATTCTGAAGAAAAATAATATTATTGTTTTAAAATAAAATTATTGTTTCATTTATTCCTCTACATCCATAAACGACAGAGATATAAAAAAATAAGTTTTTTTTACTAAAAATAGTTTTTTCCCAAAAGAAAAATATAAAAAAAGTTTTTTTTTTCAAAAGAAAAATATAAAAAAATATTTTTTTCCCAAAAGAAAAATATAAAAAAGTTTTTTAAGGTTTTTTTTCCAAAAAAAATTTTTTTTATATTTTTGTTTTGGTGCAATAAAATTTTTGCTAATAGTTAACTTTGCTATTAGTCAAATAGGTAACGGTCTTTGTACGTGGTCTTAAGGTAATATCATCTATAATGCTATCGATAGATTTATAAGGTTCTCTTATAGAAATAGTATAATTTTAAAAACTTAAACACCTAAGCCTAAGAACCTATGTGTTTGCTTGAAGATACTAAGTTACTATTGAGAATTATAAAAACATCCGAATGCTCATAGGGAGAGCGAACGGTTAGTCACCTGGTTTCAGCATTCTCACGTTCGAAGATTGTAATATGAAAATTATAAAAAATCTGAATGCACATAGGGAGAGCGAACGGTTATAGTCACCTGGTTTCAGCATTCTCACGTTCGAAGATTGTAATATGAAAATAATAAAAAATCCGAATGCTCATAGGGAGAGCGAACGGTTATAGTCACCTGGTTTCAGCATTCTCACGTTCCAAGATCTCTTGAAGTATCCTACACGGTGTATTAGAGGGACCGTTGACTGAGAAATAGTTCCTCAGCCGCTGGTACCAAATGGCTGGAGGATCGGCCTTATATACCCATCGAGGGCCTTGTAAATCCGAGAAGTTGAATATAGAATCTTTAGTTGTTTGAGAATTATATAACAAAAGTTGTCAATTAAATATTCATTCATAAATCATTTATTTACCAGCTTAATATCAATCAAATAGCTAAAATGTCATTTAAATAGCTAAACCATGAAGGATTCTGCAACAGAGGTCTCAACGAGGATTTCAATCACTGCCAGATTTAAAATTAAAGTCGTGGCGGTTCGTGAATTGTACGATGGAGGTCGTAAGCAATCGTAAGTTGAGATAGGTAGAGGATTGAATAACAGAGGTCGTTGGATAACCACCGCCAGATTTAAAATTAAAGTCATAAGTCGTAATGGTACGAGAATTGAACGACAGAGGTCGGAAGCCATCGTAAGTCGTGATGGTTCGGTGATTGAACAACAGATGTCGTTGTATAATCACCGCCAGATTTGAAATTAAAGATACAATCATAAATCATTTATTTACACGCTTAATATCACTTATATTGCTAAAACGTTAAGAACTTAATTTACCTTAAATAAAATTGTCTTTCGAGTGCAATAATCAAATTTAATATTAATGAGTAATTAATAGAAATAATTGCACTCTAATTACTTTCGTTTTGGGTTGGGTTGGGTGGAGTCGAAAAATTAACTGTGCTAGAACCCTGCTGCTCAATTTGGATCACCTTGGGTGGTGTGGGGCAGTTAATGACGTCATCAATGTGCCAGTTCATGTGGGGCGTGGTTGGGTTGGGCGTGGCTGTTAATGACGTAATGTGACGTCATCATTGTGCCAGAAGTCCGTTTTCACTTCTACTACTATATCCCTTAAATACTATAGATGCTAGCAATCTAGTTGCATGAGACCCTATAGTTGAATGTTTACATGTCGGTAGTGCATGTTTGGTGATCTTCACCCCCTGCCACACACCCTCGCGGTGGCTTGCAGGGTATCGTGTAGATGTAGATGACAAGCCCCGGGATGCACGCGAGCGGCTAGGCATCAGAGGAGGCCTAGAGCAAATCCTAGGTAATGACTCCGAATGCCTATCCCGAGTCACATCTTTTATGAAAGCAACTGGCCTTTTTAATAAAATCTAAGTTACCACTGTCTATGTACAAATTTAGTGTTTTAATTCTTGTAAGTATAAAGGCCGCTTTACACGATACAATTTTTTGTACAATTTCTTGTACAAACTCTTGCATGAGGAAATTGTACCGTGTAAAGCGGCAAATTGTACGAAAACTTGTGCGATTGTCTGAATGACTGAACGGGAAATAGAACGTGTTCTAATTCCATTCAGACAAACATACAATTTCGTTCAGTCTATACAAGAGTTTGTACAAGAAATAGTGCAAAAAATTGTATCGTGTAAAGCGGCCTTAATGATATAGCATTGCACTCTTACTGACATTGAACGTAGGACAGTATAAATTAGATTGTGGGTGGTGCAAAATGACTACGGCCGTCGAAGCACCCAATAAACATCCGAAACTACTACTACTTCTTCTAGTTCCCTGGCCTGGTGACCTTTTTCCGCAAATACACTTTATCCCCCGTTCGAAACAACACTTCACACTGGCGCGTTTGTTGTATTTCCCTCACCGTAGCTTCCTGTCCCACACGCAACAGCTCAGTTACCATTTTGAAACGCGATTCTCTGTCGCGCTCGAAGCTCTACGACGTAGTTACAATCTGTATCGTAGAGTACCGATTGTGGCGAGGTAATATCATCAAACGGTAACTCAATATGGCGTCCGAGCGTGAGGAAGCAAGGAGTTTCTTTCGTAATGGAATGCGGCGAGATGTGTTATCTTCATCCTTTCTCAAGGAACAGTTTCAGTCAGTTGGGTTGTATTGGCACTATATCCAAAGCTAAGGCATCTAAGTCGCAGTATATTTAAGGGTATAGGATTGTCGCACTCTGTCAGGACGTGTCGGACGCTAAGAGAACAGTCGCAGTCATCACTCAAGTTCAGGCCAGTTGCTTTCATAAAAGATGTGACTCGGGATAGACCACCGGAATCATTGCCTAGGATTTGTTGTAGGCCTACTCTGATGCCCATTGCTATTCTTAAAGATTGTAATTATAATGTCGACTTATACCATTTTAAATCGTAAACAATTTAGTGAAATACGTAGTACTCAGAAGGCTATGTCCACTTTAAATCACTTTCTTAACGCTGGGTTTCTTCCTCTATGTAATTAGTGTCTGCTTAAGCGTTGTTCACGCACGCTCACACACGTACAGAGATTGGGAAAGTAATAGGGAAAACGGCGAAAACAAAATTAGACGAACGGTATTTCTCAAAGCACTTTCCTCTTTAAGGGGGAAGGAATGGTACACTGACTTGGCTTTAGCTGTGGATTTGGTGGGACTGGAGCACTTGATTACCAGTTCGAGCTTTGTTGCAGCATGTATGACGAGAAAATGCGATGTTTACATATTACCCATACCTCAGACATCAGAGTTTGCAAATTTCTGTTTCTGAATCTTTCGTTTCCATAACATTAATTGGAATGCAGTTTGCAAGTTAGAATTAAACTTTAAGAAATGTCTTGTAATGAATTTTTGGAAAAAGAATAGCTCTCCTCCTACCACTTACAAAATAAGTAATAATGAATTAAGAAACGTGGAATCCATTAAATATCTTGGAATAAGGCTGACAAATGATCTTTCCTGGGGTAAACACATTCGTGAAATAATGGGTCAAGCGAATCGCAAACTGGGTTTCATTAAAAGAGTATTGGGTAAATGTGACGATCATGTACGAGAAATCAGCTACATTTCCCTTGTTAGACCTCATTTGGAATATGCTGCCAGTGTATGGGATCCCTACGAAATCGGTCTAAGTAATGAACTTGAACGTGTGCAGCGAAGATCGGCAAGATTTGTAAAGGGACGATACGATAATTATATTAGCGTAACCAGTCTATTAAATGAATTGAAATGGGAATCATTGTCAGATCGCAGGTTGAAATTTAGACTTAATCTCTTAAACAAATTCCAAGGCAATATTTTCAGTGATGATGTTAAAAATATTTTACGAACCCCAACTTACTATGGCAGACTGGACCATGATCATAAAGTTAGAGAAATTGATTGCCGAACTGACCAATTCAAAATGTCCTTTTTCCCTCGCACAATAAGAGATACGAATAACGGTAAATATGTCCTATCGGAGAGTAGCAATGAATAGCATTGGTAGCTGCATGTTGGTATGAGTACTTAAAGCTAACCCTACTAACAGAATGTTTTTGCATGTTTGCTTTGCAATTTCTATCTTTTTTAGATAGTGTAGTTCTGACTACTATATTAATACTATTCCTTTTTTATGCATGATATGTAGTGCATGTTTGGTGAGCAATCACCCCCTGCCACACACCCTTGTGGTGGCTTGCAGGGTATTATGTAGATGTAGATGAATTGTTTTTACTCGAGTTTTCCCAATCCATGATATGCAGTCCCCCGATTAGGTAAAACTCGTGTAAAAAAACGTGGAAAGTATTGTAATGGGCGATTCAAAAATACCATATTTGTGTAACATTCTATGTGTTTGTACAGCGTGAGTTCTTGGTTACCCCTTCGAGATAATCCCGATGATTCCGTTCAAAACTCCCATGATGGGGACGTGTTTGAAACCGTCGGGATCATCTGGAATACGTAACCAAGGAGTCGCGTGGTACAAACGGATGGTTTTGCTGCTTTACCGCTTGGTACAATATCATTAAATGTTTTCACTTGAGTTTATCGCATCTGTCTCGGCTATAGAGCCCCTAGGTGAGATGAAACAGAAGTGCAAGCAATGAATGAGGTTTCAATGGATGCATTTTTTCAAAAATTATTTCATTTATATTCCCCATTCCCCCATTCATTTCAATTGGAACGCATACAAATGCTCAAGTATAATCAGAGTGGTAAACCTTAAGTTCATCATGCATTTGTCTAAAATTATATTTCTGGATATGGACGGGAATGGTGGAGGGAAACCCGGCGCCTGTTTTAGCCTGCACTTTAGGAAATGGCTTTATGTCCCATCTACGGACGGAGTACTGTGCCCAAATTCTCTGAACAAAACACTGACGTAGGGGACGACGGTTTACCAGTGAAAAATATCTTCCCCCGCCTGGAATCGAATCCGGGCTCCTCCGGTGAGAGGCCAGTACTCTAACCATTACATCAACCTGACCCCCCCACCTTTCATCTCTCCTACAGAACCACATCAGACGATCAACGTGAATCTCAGGTGAGTACACTTTGAATTTGTAAATATAGAGTATTAGATTACGAGAGTCAAATTCAGGACTATATTCCTACTCAGCATTTCTTAACAATTTCTCTTAAAGTGTTCATTGATACGAAATAATTACATACCCTTTCACTATCGTTCTCTATCCTACCTACGGTTTTCCTGATGTATACGAATTTTCTAGTCAGACGTCATACTTAAGTAATTGTCGCGTAATTAAATAAAAACACAGCACTTTGTAGAAGTCCATTTGTTTTTTTATTGGCCTCTGCCGGGTACGACTAAGAGATCATTTCCAAAGGATATAGCCGAGGAAAGGAGGTAACTGTAACTTCGTAAACGGTTGAAGCCGATAAAAAAAACAAGTGGAATTTTAGAAAGTGCTGTGTTTTCAGTTATCATGTCGCAGTTCCACAATCCGCCAACGATTCCAGACATTCGTGATGTGATATCGCGGAAGAACTGGATTCTCTCGTGAGATCTCTTATCATCAAGGTCCCTTCCCAGCCAGCACAAGGTTGTAAATAGAACCAACATATACAGAAACCTTCCATATAAAACGGAGAAATCATATACGGAAAGGGAAATGGTTTCTGTATATGGCAGTAGCAAGTTAGCGAAATGCTGGAGAAATCAAAGCGAAAGGTTTCCGAAATGCGATGGAAATCATTTCTCTAACAGTGAGAAGGGCGCTCCCTAGCGGACTTAGGAGGAACTAACAGCGATCTTTTAGGCACGCTACCGCCACCTGACGGCTATTATTTGTACCACGTTCGCTTCCTACACTCGCCCTTTATGAGGTCTACTCTTTGTAACGTCATACATTTATTAATGAATATATATTCCACTCTGCTACTAAAGATATGCTACAGAAAAGTTCATTCATTCGACCATTAAGTTGCCGAAATTAGGGAAATAAAAAGACTCACCTCGCAACAAACTTACAACCAAAGGATCTAGTGGTTAGATTAGTTAAAAATCCACAAACTGAACATCAACGATAATAATAACACGTCCATACAGTAATCAACATGCCTACAATTTGCTCTTGTTACTATTGCTAACTCTGAACAAAAAAAGGATTTCTCACAATGGGGCACTTGTACACAAAATAAATTCGAAAGTCTATAACAAATGATCTTTATTCAGGCATATCTGCTGCACCATCATTTACATTTAACTTGTTAACCCTCCTTGCTAGGCGAAACAATTCGCCCGTGTACCGTCCCACTGTAAGGAGCTCCATCTGGGGCCGTGTTCCCCTTTCTTTTCAGCACCTCTGCAAAAAACAGTGGGACATTAGCTAAATATAAAATAAGCGACCGAAAAATTTCTCGGTTAGTTACATTATTTGTAATAATTTATACAATAATTACTCGCGGAAGTGAAATTCATTGGTTCTATTTTGACGACAATTATGTATTTTGGTGTCCATATACTCTTATTACTACACTAATAAAAATGATTTTGACTTTACTCAGTATATTAGAGATGTTTTTACTGCTCTGCTATTGTTCAAGCAATTTTACAAATATTTATTTCAATGCATTCCAGTATTCAGCGCTTTACTTGTAAAGTAAAAACCCGCAACAATGCTTTCCATGTTAATAATAAAAGCCGACATGATTCACGTTACAATATTTTGTGGACAGCCATTCTAAGTAAAATAAGTGGTAATTATGTATGCCCGTTGGGGTAGTCAACCTTTCCCACTGGACTTTGTGTTCAGTTTTTTGTATGGCCAGAACATGTTGAATAAATTCCTATTCTATTAAGTTTTAGCTAAGAAAGTGAATCACGCCTCAATCATTTCGCAACAAATAGACTAAAATGTAATGGAAACACGTTAAACCGCCATATGACCGAAGAGTTGAACCACCATACGACTGAATGAGTGTACTGCAAACAAACAACTCCGCTCTAATAACGAAATAACGAGAAAGGAATGATACTCACGTCTCATGCTGAGGAATAGACACCAACACCAACAATATCGAGTTCCAGTCGCGTGATTCCCCTGGGACATATTTAAGAAATGCACATTTCATACGTTAATATAAACGAACATGTAAATAAATATGATTATAGAATACGTCATTCCAGTACATAATGTATTAGTAATCGACACGGCGTGGTCACAAAGTCCTCGATAACCACACTAATGTGCAGAGGATAATAACGAAAGAGAGATAAATGGTACTGACTTGAAATACAGATCCAATTGCTACACTACTCGTCCATGTAAAATTCAGGGCGTGAGATACGGTTCCGATGGTATAGCATACTTTGTCCACTTCAATCACTTCTACATATTTCGCTCATTGTCAGAGAGCACGAGAATATAACAGATTTGTGGTGTTTGTGGTTGCTAGCGGAAGGGCATTTCGATTGCAAGCATATCGATAATATCGATAGTCTTTTCGGTCTTCTCTTCCGGTTAGCAGACAGGGAACGTCTCAAAAAGGGTATAAGGGATATCTCGTCCTCTAAAACGTGCCAGATAAATGCAGCTGAGTTGTTATAAAGTTGCTTTTATATCAAAATTAAATGTAATTCCTCCATAGACCTAAGCGAACAATGTCCTTCTTCAAATTGAAGTTGTAGTACTCACACAATAACAACTTTTCGTGCACAGACGTCCACCTCAAGATTTCCAAATGCTTGAGAGTATCTTAAAATTGTTTCTCGCATGGTGGAGCAAGAAAAATCAATTATCTATCCAACCGCGTTAGTCCTCCGAATATAATTTAAAAGTAAATTCACAGCATTATTAGCATTAGACTCAAAGGATCTTACGGGCTCTCTACGAACCGAAAAGGAAGGGAAATTCTTACCCTGTAATTTCTCTAGCGATATATTCGCCCCATTTTTTCGCTTTCATTTCTGTAAGGAATATCTGCTGTGCTGGCTGGGTTATGATTATGGTCCCTTATAATGATGGTCCTCGAGGCATCGCTTCTGGTTAGGGATCGTCGGTTAGGTATGGGGTTGTAATTTTTCCCTTTATGCATTATAAATCACACACGTTTATTAGATAAAACATGCCCTCACGAAATGCGCTTTAAAATTAACCAAACACCAGCAAACAACATACACTTCTCTTCAGGCTCGCACTTAACAGGCCATACACTTGTACACTTTATTTTCTTTCGAGCCACTTCTTAAATCAAATCAGTTACAACACAGCAACACCAATAATCTCACTCTTTCCTCGCGAATGCTTATTCACCCACACAGACACCAACTAGCTCACAAATAATTTCCCTTTCTTAAGCACGCGTCACTTTTGCGTCTCCACACCACCGCGTCCAACACACAACTCCCCGATTCTCCCTCTCCCCTACTGGTCCTTAATTAGGAAACAACTCTTGTTTACTTCCATTATTACACTTTGAATTGTTGATCTCGGCGGCTCAATTGTTATGTTACAGGGTCAAGTAGTAGGCAGCATTAATAGGTCCGCATCAAGGAGGGGAAATCAGGAACTAATTTTTAAACCATAGCGATGAAGATTGAAATATATCCAGGGGCATGATGGGATATGTCAAATTACACTTGGAAATAATGTAACGGATGTCAATTTCAACGGTGACTAAAAATGTCATTTTGGCGACTAACTTAAGTGAATTCGGTCTCGATAGAGACAGTATGCCTGCAAAAATGGTTTTTACGAAATCTTCCAGCTGTCTGAAGCTGCAATAATTTCTAACTTCAAGTTTTTCATTTCAATTACTCCTCAACCTATACGCAATTCTTGTAACCAGATTAATGCACTTTATAGCACCTTCATATCTCTCACGTTCGTCCATTAATTGATCAAATTTCTTTATAAAATTGATGAGTTTCGGTGAACCTTTGAGAAAAAGAATGAAAAACGCCTTGTAAGATACCGCAGTAATTTAATAAAATCTGTTCGCTTTCGACGACTATAGAATCGTTGCCAAGGGTAGGACAAAGATAACTTATCTTTGACAATGGTGACATAGTCGTTGAAATCTACTGAATTTTTATATTTTTTAAAATTTATAATGTGTTGGTGGTTTAAGGCTGCCGAGAACATTTTGAATTGAAGATGAAGAAAACCTCAGTAGCGTTATTGTTATGCAGTGCTACACGCTTAGAACCAAATGAAGTTTCCGACTTAATTGAACAGGTAACTTTGACTGACGACAATTTTCATGTTCCACGCTTGTTCCGGTTTTCGGTATATAAACATGTCAGTGGACTGATGAAATTTAATTAAGCGCTAGTTTTATAGACGAAGCCGGAAAAAATGTCGGCGAAAGCTGCCCATGCGAGAAAGTTATCTATCCAAGCATTTGTATGAATAAAGTATATTCTATTAGGTACGTAGGTACCTTACACATTTTATTTGAACGAGTTCGAGATGGAAAAATAGTCTGCAAAATTTAGGTGAATCAAAACCAATTTTAATGGTCTCCTTAAGTAAATTATTAGTTTCGTAATTGTCGTAAAATAAAATTATTCACTCTATTGGGTGCTTTTAAAATATTAAAAGGTGAGTAAAAAGTATTCTTACTAATATCAGATGAGGAGGAAAGCTGTGTGCCGTATGTGTTTGTGTCAGAGCGGTTTGTATTTGAGTGTCACTTGCAATGCTGATGATCAATATAAATTTGGGAAATTAGCAACATTATTTTGAATAATTATTGTAAATATAAAAGTGATGCAACAAAACGGCAATATATTACAACACGCAGCAAAAGTTGTATTCCGAAAACACCTAAATTATAATCAACTTTAGGTTGTTTTATTCAAATTGAGAATGAGGGTGGTAAGTGTATAGCTGGTAAGCGATGGAATATTATTAGTAGAATTAACACCAGATCGATTTACCACGTTAAATGAATCAACATATTCAAAATACAACTCGCATTTCTCCGCGCTACGAATTCTCGTCGGATCATTCTTGTGACGTCATAGGAGTGAGTGTCAGTTGTAAACAATATGGAAATTCGTTCTATAGATTCAAGTTTACCGTCCATTCAAGCAGACTGACATGAAGAGAATTAAGGTGTGATTAGCTTTTCTGGAGATGAAGCTGTTAATTTGTTGTTCGTATTCAAAACAGAGTGCACATAATTCCTGCGCCGACAGTCGTTCCCCACATAGCAATGAATGTCTCGGAGACGTCTCACTGTAGTCTCGAATGTCTCGAACATCGCGAATGTCTCAGAGACGTCTCAGAGAGGTAATCGTGAGACGTTCGAAAATAATTCTTCACATAATTTAAACGCCGCGTACCCCTTTCTTACCTATTTTTCGGAGCAATTCTGAAGATAATAATGGTAAAAGTTAACGCTGCTGTCATGCTAGTTTTATCAAACGATAACCGTTCAAGACTTGGGGATTTTTCACCAAGTGAATAGGAGCATTGTGACAAGTAGATCAAAAAGAAAATATAGAGTACAATTTTTTTCCAAATATTTCCAAATTGTGTGAACGCTTGTGCACATGTCTGAATGGAAAATATAACCTGTTCTAATTCCATTCAGACAAACACAATTTCCTTCAGTTTATACAAGCATTTGTACAAGAAATTTTATCTTGTAAAGCGACCTTAAGAAATATTTACTCCACCATGATAATTATTCTCCCCTTCCTGGTATTAAAAACATTGCTGTAAAGTATACTAATGCCACGTTAAAGATTTTCCGATAAATGCAACCCTTTTCTGCTTTTGAAATTCGAAGCACGTACTTTAGAGTTGAATGCTGGGAAACAACGGAACATCAATTGACGCATTATTTCACATTGAACGGCGTGTGACGGTCATGTGGTTGGTGATAATTGTATTATTAATTATAATAGTATTATTAGTATTTACTCTGATGGAAGTCATCGGTTGAATCGTCAATCAGTGATATATACACCGCACCGCTATTATCGGAGCATCAATTGGTAAGTTTCATTCATTCTCTTATTAATAAATTTGCTTAATGAACTCCTTTTACGCTTAAAATGTTTTTCAAGCATTCGTGACGTGCTGCATTTGGTAGCCAAACTTGTAAAATAGTGCACGATATTACGTTACTTTATAATCGTGAATATGTGCAAGCTAATCGGTAAGAAGAAAAAGTTGATGTTTTCCCGGTGCATAGAATTAAGAGGCTTTGGGTTTCCATTCGGATCAATTGCAAAAGAGCCTTTTGAGGCAAGCAAACCTTTGAATCGGTTTAATTTCATTAATGGTATTTTGATCTACTTGTTAACATAACTTTTATGCTTTTCAGCGCGAAAGAAAACAACATGGTGCAGTGAACTGAGAGACACCACAGAAATAAACTATTGTAATTGCACTAATGTGGATATTTATGGACGAACCTGAACATAGCACATTCTTGTTGAGTGGATATCATTAATGTGGGTAAGAAGTTATTGCGGAAATCTAAGTAGTTTTGGACTTGTTGGCCTAATTTTGTGATTCATAAATATGGCAATAATAAGGAAACTCTTGGGATTACTCATGAAATGCAATGTTTGTAGATCCTTGGACCTTTGTAACTTATAGTATCTACTTACGTAATACACATTACTATTAAAGTAATATTACCCAGGCAAAAGAATTACAGTCTATAATTGCCATAAATACTTATACCCCAAGATATAAAGATTTCATAGGTTTTACATAAGTGCTTTCTATACTATAAATATCAGATACTTTTTTTTTTCTACAGGTGTTCTTGGGCATTATTTGTGGGAATGCGTGCCTTTTAAAGACTTGGAAAATACAAAATGGAGCAGCGGTGCATATCTGAGCAAGAAAATGGCTATCATTGGAATATGCGAGTGTAAATTGATGTATATTATATTTTCCTAATTGCTCTTAATTTCAAATATTTTATTGGCAAATAAAATATTATTTTTAACATCAAAGAGGTAGTATTCATTTCACAATCAGTATAACATTTTAAAAGTATTTATTGGCCTAATTGACCTAAAATTGACATGAGTGATTCAGTTGAAATGGTCAAATTTTGAGTGTTTCAATTTCAAGTTCATATTTATATTCATCCTCCCTTGAATAATTTCCCCTTTATTCCAGTTTGTCGATTTTTTAATACGCACCACTCAAGACCCACATAGCACACTGCATCCAAAAGGCGCCTAAAAGGTGCCTTTTTAAGGCAAAGGCACTGCATTCATAAGGCATTCATCAGACGCCTATAAGGCGCCTTTACCGTCTAGCTTATATATGCCTTTTAGGCGCCTATTCAATGTGCCTTAAAAAGCCACCATACAGGCAACTTCTAGGCACACGGAAAAATTACTTTGCTTACAGTTTAAAATCCAGGAGTGAATTTCTCAGCGCATCTCCAGCTATACAAAATGCAAAACTAAGTTTGAATATTTTTCTGGGGCTAACTTCTACAAAGTATACATCTCAATACTGCAATTGAAAATAATTTTCCGGAATTTCAGGCCTGAAACGAATTAAATCCTCAAGTTACCTCACTGATCCAGGTCTCAATTTACCCCTCTTGAGGTCTTACCATGAGTCTAATCTCTGGGCAATGTTACTAAACAGTGAATTGACCATTAGATCAAACTATTACAACACCAGGGCAGCAAAATATGATAAATATGCTAATGAAAGGCAAGATTCATATAAGAAACATTTTAAATTTATTTCATAACAGGTTTTTTTGGACACTGATTCCTTAACCATTTCCCAATGGCAGATACTGTTTCCTTTTCCACTGCATTGTAGGGTATATCAGAAAAATATCTCCGGCATGCACCTGGTGGAAAAACATGAAATTGCCATAATGAATGCACAGTTTATCTTATAGCAATCAAACAGCATGTTAGAAAACTAATTCATCAGCCTAAATAGTACAATGAATTGCTTACTTTGAATGATCTTTAAAGTAGCTGTAGACTAAAGGCCACACTTTTTCTCACTTCCTTGAATATTTAATTTTGTTGACAGCCCAACCGTGAACAGCTTTCTCATTATTCGCCGACACATGTCACTGCAATTTCCCCCCCCCCCCCAAGTTTGATGAAATAATCTACCTGAAATACATCCCAAAATTGAAGATTAATTAACAGTTTATGAATAGGGCATGTCACATTTAATTTTGAAAACAATCTGTTATTCACAAAAATATCATGAAAGCTGAGGACGGTGCCATCAAAAACAAATCCAACTTCTTTCACAGACAGAGGAAAGGCTTCCGCAATGAATCTTAATCACGCTGGAACTTCTTCAGGGACAGCTGCATAGGTCACGATTTGTTACAAATGTCACATCATGCACTGTGATCATCGCAGCTGTACTGGAAGAGGTTCCAGCACAATAAATATATAATTTAGTTAAAGATATTCCCTGCTGTTTAAGCAGTCTATACTGTCTATACTCCCCATGCTCTGCAAGTGTGGCCATAATAATTTTTTGATTTTTTAGTATTTCTCCCAGCATTTTGCTTGTACCTAAATATAAAATAAACCATCAACAAGTTGGTAATGAAATCCGAGAATATAACCTAAAAGTCATTAATTGAAGATAAGTATTTTGTGCCTAACCGTGGGAGTGAGATGCAGGTGGGGTCCTCGAATCCAATTTTTTAACCTTTTTCTTTCCCAGGAGACTCAGTGGGGACACGTGACTGGTCAAGCTGCCTGAAAACATAGCAATAATATTAGTATCTTAGAAGATGGAACAATTCCATAATATTAAAGTGGTAATAAATCATTACTTACTGCAACAAGATGGGCTCGTGCCTGGCAATTCGTCATCATTCACCAAGGCCTTTTCTTTAGTAGAGTAACTACTATGCTCTAGCATTACTCTTTGCCTCTCGGGAAGCAAAGTTTTGTAAGTTTTCGTAGTTGAAGTAATCTTTCTCTCCAATGCTCCATTCTGCAGCTCCATATCTTCACTAGACTCACTCGACCAGTGTTTCTTTGCCTTCTTCCTTCCCATCATGCTCGTTTTCTGTGTCTAAGTTGGAGTGCATAGTCGACTACTCCAAATAAGAGCGTGCTTTCTCTTTTGAATCTGTAAAGATATGCATTGACTGAAGAAAATACAATCACACCTAAGGTAGTGGATGGAGATGACACAGCATTAGTATATCAGATAAACTCACCAAATGTCCGTAAAACACGTGCTTCTAGTTTGGACCAACTTCTATCACTGCCCTCTGAAGGATCAGTGTTGCCATTGATAATTTTCGTAGCACATCCTTTAGAAGGCCAAAAACAGGTCTCACCCCGCACCCACTTGGTGGGAACAGCCTCAACAGAATTCTCTGCTATAAAGTGTACAATACTGTACTGAAAAGCATGTGAAATGAGAAAATTGATTAGCCAACTCTCGACTTCCCCTCACAAAATATTATCACTTGATCATTCGCTCTCACCTAACAGGCATGCAGAAGAGGAAATGCAATAAATGAGCCCCTATCAGTGGGTAGCATTGTACACTTGCAAATAATATAATTCAGCTGAAGCATAGTGAGTGACTGTGAAAGATCACTCACCTCACAGATATTGAGCTCTTTAGATTGTATTGGGTAGCTATACCAATTCTTGTTTTGAGAAAAAAACTTGACCACCACAAAAATGTCAGCAGAGCAATCCAAGAAGTTCACTATAATAGCGAATTTTCCACTTTCTAAAAGCACACCATTATTGGGGGCATTTATACTCAAAGTCTGTTTTTCAGACTCAACTTCTTATACTGTACAGGATTAGCAATGCACTCCAGAGGAATTGGACCGTTTGCATGTTCATAGAGTAACCTCCTCCCACTATCAACTTTTGTCACTCCCTTTAAATTGTCCTTTTCAGCTATTCTTCGGCAGATTTGCTCCAGAGGATTCTTTGAACACCTTACGGCCGCCTATATTGCACGAAGGTGGTTTTCAAAAGGATAAGCACTAAACTCACTCACGGGCCCAAACTGCTCCACATCCCTGGACAAATGAAGCAGTCTATGAACATTATAAGAAATAAAGTTCTCTCCAAAGACCTTCCGGCTATACATAACAAAATTCTCTATCAAATGCTGTGCATTTCCTAAATGCCTTTCAATGAGTTTCTCATTTGAAAGCATTGTAATGGCACAGTGTAACAGGAAAAATAAATCATACACTTGAGAAGGTAGACGATCCTTCAGTACTACAGGTCCTACATATAACAGTAACTGAAGCCATTCAGTAGCCTTCCAGAGTCTTACTGAGTCAAAAGATCGCATTCTTCTGCTGAACTCACATGGAACCCATTTTGAGGTCTCAACTAAAGCATGGGATAAGAGATCAATTGCCCTAGCATTAAGGCGTGCTGGAGGAGGACTTCTTTCAAGAATAAAGGTGAAGAATCTCTTAGTCACACCTTCACACAAGATGCATGAAATCTAACACGAACTCTGTAACAGGCCTCTTACAAATACTTTCCAGAGGACTGTCCCCTCTGTGATGGTCTGGATCACCACGTGAATTGAATGAGTCATCAGTGCGAAGATTGCCCACTTTCTCACTGAAAACCACCATTATGCTTCCCTTCTTGGTCACACTTTTTACACCCACGCACTGAAGTGTGACCTTTGACACACTTTAGATATGCTCTCGCAGGTGCATCACAAATATAATACAGTACACTAAACTGATAATGGATATCATTGATAACCATTCCATTTGCTGACAATGCCTCCACTTCAGCGATAAAATCATGCAAGTAATCTCCCAAAGGTGAGGGTTTTCCTTTACCATAAAAAACTCCAACAGCAAAGGGAGAAGCATCAACAGCATTTTTTACTTTACACAAGAGGGGCCAGCACTCTTCATGACAGCTCTTGTACACTTTGAGGCCATCAATATTGATGTACACTTCAATGGTAACCCAGGTATCTTGAGCCCACTTTTCATCTTCTGTTGCAAACCCTTTGTGAGGCCAAGATGTGAGTACTGACCATTGTTCAGAACTTTCATATTAGTTGTGCGGGGTGTACTTAGAAGGGTTCTCGAATCTAAAGGAAGGCTGTTATCAAGAGGTTGCAAAAGGAGCAGGAGACTGGTCATAGCACAATGACTGATGTTGTACCTTAAACTCCATTCCCTTAGCTTTTCCAATAATCTCTGCATCTCCATCACTATCACAGGAAGGATTATGCAGATCATTTGAGAAAGCATCACTAAGAAAAGCACGGGCTGCCCTTGAAGCCTTGCGCCGTCCACGCGAAGGCAAGGGAACGATTCTTCGTGGTAAAGAAACTTTATTCTGAAACAACGTTGAGAGAGTTTGGTGTTACATTTTGCAGTGTAATGGTCAAATACCTTTTATATTTTACAATTTATATGTGTCAAACAGCCATATATTGGTGTGTGCTTGACTCATAACCAAAGTCCAGCTGATAACCCATCCAAGTCATTGCAATGATTCAGAAAGTTTCTGCCAAAAATATGTATGTTCCGACACCACTATTTAGAACAAAATTAGTCGCGAATAACTAGCAGTTAAACGTTAAAAATTACTTTCAATTTGCATGTATACTCCTTCAAAAGTAACTATGAGGTGAGGGTTTATATACCCTTAATACAACAATGAAGTTAAATTATGTAACGCGACTTTAATTAAAGCACAATTTATGTTGCTTACAATATGTTCACAAACATTTGCGCTTTCCGATTACGAGACCTTTCCCTGGACTCAGTCCTAACTCAAGCAATCAATAAGCCTAGCCTGCAAATATGCGATTACTTGTTGACTTAGAATAATCTAAGGGCAGTTTCAGGAACATTATGTGAAAGGTTATTCAGAGGAATCAAGGTTGCAAAGGAAAGAACACAAGCACATTTCTGCGGGAAAAGATTTACGCACGCAAGAAATAATCCCATCCTACGTAAAAATGTAACTCCGTGCAAGGATTCACAATGCCAGTAAGTGATCAGATTACTTTACTTACTTCTCTTGTAGGCTCCATTTTGAGTTCGTTTGAGCACAAGGCAGGTATCTCGAACCACTCGAACACATACAAGACGAGGTTGCACAAGGTGAGGCAACGGCGTGGGTTCCGAGAATTATGGGTAAATATTCGGTGTTCTTTTCGGAGACAATTGACTGGATAGCGGCGGGTAGAAATGCCATTGCTGCCAAGTTTAAGAGTGATTACGTAGGACAAAGGTAATAACGAATTTTAACCAGACATTACTCACAGCTTATAATGATACGTACCTGGGTTTAATAATGTCGTCTGCAATGATAGATGAGTAAGACGACATTTACAGCGAGGAAAGACGTAACGCAGAATCCTTAATTACATTCAATTACTCAATTTGCAGTTAGTTGTCTCGAAATTAATGCAGTTTCATTCTTGGAGAACTTCCAAATACACACTATTTCACCTTAAAGTTTCAGCGCCTCTTCCAGCTGCGTAATTTGTTGCTTTCAACAAAAAATATGATACATGCCTCGTGAAGACCTTTTGCAGGCGCCTTTCAGGCGCCTGCAAAAGGCTTAAGGCACTAATGCCTAATAATGGCACCTCAAAGGCGCCGGTTAGGCACCTTTTGGAGGCAGTGTGCTACGTGGGGAGAAGTGAGGTGGTTTGTGAGGTATTAAATAACTACAATGTAAACATTTGAATATGCTGTTAAGTGTCCATAAACTTCAATAATGTTACAGTAGTATCTGTGAATATCTTGTGAAGTATGTATGATATATGTGATATTTATACATCTCCAAAGGTTGGCGAATGTCTCTGGGTCATTACACGAGATATTCGAGACATCTCAGAGACGTACCTGAGAGCAAAATCTCATACATGGAGCATGTCTCTGGGACATCTCAGAGGTGTCTCAGATACATCTCGAATGTCTCATGAGACATCTCAGAGACTTTCCTGAGATGTCTCATGAGACATCTCAGAGACCATTTTTTTGGACATAGTGACATCTCGGAGATGTCTCCGTAGGTCTCAAGAACATCTCTGAGACATCACATGTGATATTCGAGATGTCTCAGAGATGTATCCGAGACGTATTCCTGCTATGTGGGTCGTAGTTCCGCTGGGAACTAGTTGATTCGGTTCGGTCCTTCCGTTCATCTCGTTGTTCCTTTCGTGGGTCCTCCCATACATCTTAAATAGGCCCATATTTCATATTTAAAATCTATGGGTCCTCCTGGTCTTTTCATTACATTTGCTGTTCCTGACGTTATTTAGTTCCTCGACTTGAGTCATCTGGAGGAATGAAAATTTGGCTCGCAGTCTCTACGACCCTTGGCTCCGACGCATTCTTCAAGCGGACCCGTTCTTTTGGATCGAATCGTTCCGGAACATTCTAGCACGATTCATTCTGGAACGACCCTTCTCGGGCATTTTGCATGATGGTGCATCGAGGCACTCATTTCTATATACGTTGGTGCAGGATCACGTGAGCGATCTTATTTGGTGTTACACCACGAAGGTAAGCAGTAGGTATACCTTCATCGCCGATGGATGGCTAACGAACTATTGTCATTTTCGTGGGTTGGAACCGTTGGAACTTTCGTAAAACTCACTTCGTTGGAAAGTGCTGAATTTCTGAAATGCCTGGGGAAAAGGTAAAGTTGATCAT
This sequence comes from Platycnemis pennipes, assembly GCA_933228895.1. Classification (NCBI taxonomy): domain Eukaryota; kingdom Metazoa; phylum Arthropoda; class Insecta; order Odonata; family Platycnemididae; genus Platycnemis; species Platycnemis pennipes. The sequence continues at coordinate 16,662,255 of OW121858.1, read as the reverse complement.
TTCTTACGGCGTTCTCTTAGTGTTATGCCAAATAAAGTGGTTCGTGTGGGGTTTTTCCAATAATCGAGATGATTTAAAATTAAACATGTTTAATGAAAATCTTGGGTGCCATTTGGTGAGGGATTGGAATACAGAAATCATTGTTTCAAATACATATAATTGTCATTTCCGCATAAGTATATTGCGTTTTTGGGTCTGGAAGAGTCATGCGCCGTCTCTTCGGAGAGAACAAGGTTATGATTCGATCACTCATGACCGACTGATGATTTAAGACCGACTCCTTTTCGTCAGTGGCATTACGTTTTTCATTTGTCTTCCAGTGGAACGGCAGCCGGCTGTGATAAGATTGCGGGATGGTGCTGTCTGATTTGGACGTTAGCCTCTAAAACGCAAGAAACTTGTATGATCTACATTGTATTGACCGTACAAGTTCTACGTGATTTCGACTTTCCGGAGGCATACACGCCGAGTGGCCTGCAGTGTGCATCTTGTATAAAGGTACTCATTCCTATCTTGCATTCAAGTGACGCCTATGGCAGACGCCATTGCCGTTAGGGTCTATGCGATGAAAGATTACGGGTTAGTTTGTTTATGGTGCTGAAATATCGAAAATAGGACAATAGTTTTATTTCCTATGTTAGCGATGAGCTGTTAGGTACGAATTATTTCTGTTTTAGAGTCGGTAGGGTATACTCCTTTTGGCGTGGTCATGTATATTTTGCTTATATTACTCGACGTTTTTAATTTTGGTAACTGAAAATGCTTTTGCCCGGTGTGATATTTCGACAAATTTATACATTTCTGCATTCGGGTTTCCAAAGAGGGAAATGGAAGCTGTAATTAGAGGTTTTGGTGATGCGCAATGGATTGCGATTGACAATGACAGCCGCATCTTCCGAAATTCACCGCGTCGTCGTTGGTGGGGGCAACAGTCGTACCAACTTATAATCGTTAAATTCATTAAACATGTTTTCCGTTTGCTGTCATCGCTGTTTTATAATTTTGGATCCAATTCCTTTAATAGTTCAACCAGTTTCATTATTTAACATTATAATATTCGTTACGTAGATGTGGAATCCATGTAATAAGATCTGGTGTCGGTGGCGTTGTTGTGGGTGTGAAACAAGTAGGGCACATTACTCTCATTTTAATGAGTTTATTCGTGCCTGACGAACAATTAACGTTCGTGCTCTGTTGCGCGATTAATTTAATGGCCATAAACTGCAATTTGGGCGTGTGAAAGTAATTAAATAATGTTGAACTTTACTTCTTTTCGTATTGAAACCGGTTCTTAGCGGCTGAAGTTCTAAATATTTCTATAGACGCTTATATATTTCATTCTGTTATTGATTGAAAGATAGTGGCATAAGTGTATTTATTGTTTGCTTAATAGTGAATTATTTATACATGAAAATGGTCATGAATTTTAATGGTTGAGACAATTTTATTTTTGCGGAGTAGTGCAGGAAGAAAGCCTGTGTAAATTCTTGCAATCAAAGTTGGCGTAACAGAGTACCTGAAGTAATTGAAGACCTGAGTGCAAGAACAAGGTAATAAACAAAAGTGAAGTTTCGAGAAAACTCCGGCTATTATCTGGTTCTTGCACTCATAGAGCAGAATGTAAAATTCCAACAATGTCTGCTGAACTTATTTAGAACTTACCATCAAAAATGACTATGTCTACTGGTAAAGGTCAGGAAGGGCTTCATGTGTATGTGGAAATCTCATTTTCGCAAAACGTGGTCATTATCTGATTCTTGCACTAAGGTCTTCAATTAATATCAGTATTAAATATCTTAGGTGAACAATGTGAGAGAATACATTCATGTATGGGATAAGAGAAAGAAATTTCTCATCGTTATTTCGTTTTTCTGGGACGTCATTTGTCCAATCTCCCAATCTCTTTAGCTCTTATTCATTAATTACTTCCCATACCCAATGTATCTCAGTAATTATTATGCACTACACCAAATGTGGCCAAGCAGTGGATGTGGATGCCTTAGTACTCCTTGAACTGAATTCCTTTCCTGCCCTTGCTCTTTCTCCATCCATGTCTCAACGCAAAATTGCGTATTGCACCAACATATTGAACCCTGCTTCACTTCATTCCATCTATCTCCGCCAGTAGCCATCGGTGGTCTGTAGTTGATATCGCCGTGATTGTTAAATTCATCTGCCCATCTTGAAGGTGATTAAACTATCCCTCTCAGAGTAGCCAATTTAGATTCTTGGGCAAGAATATTCACTAGAATTCTAGCCATATTGAATGCGGCAAAATATATAATACTCAGGAAAATGTTATTAGTATATATCAGATTCAATTTCCTGTTATCTTCCACAATTATGTATTTATTGGCAAGGAAATACTTGTTTTTGAATGCAAAGAAAATCATATATCAATATTAGTTATGAATATTTCATTTTTGAGTATACTAAATAGCTGGAATCACAGCCTGTGGCCCTTGTCGTCCACGGAGCATAAGTGGATGTATTTCGGCCCATGATACTAGAAGGGTTGATTGATCACATATGATCTCTAATGGCAAGGTTAGATAAATCTCGGGTGATGCTGCTGCTTCTGATTTGCTGTTCACCTAAATCATTCCTAATTGTTTTCAGTTTGCCTGTGAAGGGTGAGGGGTTGTGACGATTGCACTCCCGTTGGCAGGAGAGATGGCTGTCTGTTTGAGAGGTGTGTTTTTGCCAGTGTGGTATCGCTGAGTCTTCCGATGGCAGCCAACGGAGTCTTGTCTCTGTGCTGTTGCTGGCTTTGTCTCGAGAGGACATTATTGCCCTCCGCTGGGAGATTTGGAAGGTCCAGGGGTGGAGTAGGCAGGCAGCTGTGGTGTGGTTGCCGTGGCAATAGGCTGACCGTGAACTGTGCAGATGTTGCTGTCCACGACGACGGGATGCTGCTCGCTGTACCCTAAGAGGATGCTTGCTGCCATCTGCAGGTGGTGGTGGGACATGCATAACCTTCGTTTCTAATCGGTAAGAGACAATGCCTTCATAACACTTCTCTTGCAGCATTGATTGTTGTGCCCTGGTTCTCATCTCGCTGGTTTCATCCAAAGAAGGTTAGGATTTATTTTAGGAAGCATCCGAACTGATTTAATAAGTAAGAGTAGCCGTGTTGGCATGAATAATTAATGTTAAATAGGATAAATTTGAACCAGATAGGTTCCTTTTTTTCTTTGCTTCTTATTTATATTGTTGCTGTATGGTATATCAAGAATGAATTATGGTCTGATAAGAAACAGAATTTTTGTCGATTTTGTTCATAGGTATTTTGAGGAGCCAATCTGGAGACATTCAAATTCCCGTTCCAACATCAGTTCCCAGGTCCCGAATTGAGTATCCAGTTCCCTTATCAGTTCTAGCGTAACAGTTCCCTTAAAAGTTCCAGTACCGATATCAGTTCCAGTCCAGATATCAGTTCCAGTCCAAATATCAGTTCCAGTTCCAATATCAGTTCCAGTTCCAATATCAGTTCCAGTTACAATGTCAGTTCCAGTTCCAATATCAGTTACTATGTCCCCAAATGAGTTTCCAGTTCCCTTATCAGTTCCAGTTCCATTATCATTTTCCATGTTCGTAATTTTGTGTCCCGGAACGCTATTCTGTGGGCACGGAAAGATTCGTAGTTCTGACACACTAATTTACTTTTACAACTGACTTTACAGTATTATTATTGGTAAAAGGGTCTCAGACACCGAATAGTTTATGAAGGGAGTTATTATTGAGGCACTGATTTAAAGAAAAGGAACTGAGATATAAGCCAATTTTGGTCACAAAAGAGTTGTTCCAGGATGTGTACTGTCTGCCAAAGCGGATTGTTAGGGACCTTATAAATTCATTGGAGTGAAAAGTGCACTAAAGCCACTTGAATCTGTTGTGTTCAGTTATTTTTTTGGTAAGGACCAGGACACGAAAAGTGTGTCTATGTGCGTTGCACTTCTCGGTGAAGGAGGTTACCCAGAAGTCAGCTGAAAGTGACAGCCACTGTGGGCCAAGTTAAACCTGTGCCTAGTGTGCTATCCAAGTCTGAATAAACCAGCCAAGTGGATGCATTCCCCTTGAAAGGAGATAACTAACGTATAAGTTCACCTTCTACTATTGTGGTCACGTAGATACATTAGTTAAAATGAATACAGTTGGTCAGTGGATATTTATCTCAAAAACACCCCATCAATCTAAATATATTAAAGTTATCGTTGACACTACTCTATGAACAGAGTTTCACATGAATAATAGTAGGGATGGGTCGGTTCGGTTCTTCGGTTCTCGGTTCCACCGGTTCTTGAGCTTAGAACCGGAACCGAGGCCAAAAATAATCGGTACCGAAATAATTGGCACGAAAACCAGTTTGAAACCTACTCACACTCCGAAATTGGAGGCTTCACATTAAAACCTGGTGAAAGTGTACTTAGATGCTACAATGTCGCAAATGATTGTAATTCAGTCGTTAAAATGACTATACACAGACATATAATGAAGTATTCTTTTTTCTGAAAATGATTATTGATTACCTTATCTTACCATTGAGCAATGCAAAGTAAGTGGTAAATTAAGAACCGGAACCGAGAATCGGAACCGAGAACCGAAGTTAAGTACCGAACCGGAACCGAAAAAAAGTGGAACCGACCCATCCCTAAATAATAGCATTCAGAACAGTGGTTAACATGCATAAGAGTATTCAACATATTCATTATTACCTATTTTCTGCTTCAAATGTAATGAAATTGTTTTAAAAGAACAATAATAGAACCAAGTTGTGGACCAACTTTCAACTGAGTGAACTTGATCACAAAAGGCCATTTGAATTGAATAAACCGAGAGAAAAAAGACTAAAGCAAGAAACAAAAGAAACCCTGGAATACAGAAAGCAAGTTTACACATCATATTACCGTGTAAGCCGCGCCCTCGTGTATCCCGTGCACCCCTATTTTCGGGCAGGTTCGTGAGGAAAAAATTATTTCTATCGAAAAAAAAAATGTTTCTCTTGAGTCTGCATCATTTTGTCATAACATGAATGCACGTTCTTTAATAGAAATACTGTGCCTAAATTACGTGTACGTCTTTCTCATTAATTGATTGAATTACGTGTTATTATCGTCACGATCGTCATCAATGCACGGCCTCTTTTACTGTGCATCTGTTTCTCGTAGCATCTCACAGTAATCACAGTTTCATACGATCACATCATCCAGCTATAAAAACTGCATTTGTTCAAAATAACATCCAACTGAAATAATTGCAAAAATATATACAATTTCAACCCGTGATTACTTTATTATTACAGAAATAGTTGGCGGTGATCTCGTCTGCTCTCTGCGTAGTAGCTGTGGACTGGGACGATTTAACAACACCGATAAGTCTTGGGAACACACGGAAACAACTAAGCTCAATCTAATAACAATTATAATTCTTATAAAACTAAAGAAAAACACATTCCCGGAAATATAATCATAAATCACTAATGAATATTCATATCATAACAGTTCTCATTCTTAGTTTTCGTCACTGCTAGATTCAGATGCACCATATTTCCTTCATGGAGCTCGATTTCCTATTTTTTCGGCATCATTTACAATATGTAGCTTTATACTCACAGGAAACTATCGAAATTTCACATCAGAATTCATTTTAGGGTGATAATAGCAAATTATTTTAAAATGCTAAATGATCGATTCGAATCCGTTTACTACTCTCACGCTTGGAGCGTATAGCACGGATAGCAAGAAGGTATATTTCTCTGAGCATACGACTATTGCCACCACGTAACAAATTTTTTGTTGTGTCTTTGCAATGTAGCTTTAATGTGTACGCAAAAGGAGCTATCTATTAGTATGTAAAAAATGTTGCTACAGATACGTGATACCGAAACAAACTCCGCTTACGATTTTGAAAAAACAAAACTCCTTGCGGCAGCTTACAGTATATTTAAATATATATCAGTGCTGCAATGTGTTGTCCTACTTACGATCTATACACGATAAATCTATTGCTTTGACAAATGGTGTTTCTGATCTTGCGTTTCTTCCAGTACCGTTTTACGCTCAGACTTTGTTAAACGCGGATTTTTATTTTTCATTACATACTTCAAAATTTCAGAATACTTTACAATGTACGATTTACTACTAAACCATGCTGCGAAGACTAGTATACCACTACTACTAGACAGAATGCGAAACTTAGGAGAGAAAACAACAGGAATCTGAGGAAAAATGGTTCGCGGCTAACACGAAATCTGGAGGATTCGTATAAGCCGCGCACCCCCATTTTTTCTCCAGCGTTTCGGGAAAAAAGGTGTGCGGCTTACACGCATAAATATGGTAACATCTTTAAACATTTAGTGTGATATTTGTAATGTATGTAACAATTTTTAACGTTAATAACAAGTAAGGTATTATGAAGGCACCACAAGAATGTAATCCTCCTCATCATTAGTCCGCAATCCTGAGATTGGTTTGATGCAGCGCCATGCTATTAAGTGAGGGTGTACCTATCTACAACCTCAGGTGGGAATCGTGGGTTTGTCGAGTGAACTTCAACTTCCCACTTCCCTAATGTCCACACCCTCTTGGGGAGTTGAGAAAGACTTCAGGGAATACCCTCCACACGTATCTTGGGTACGAGCCTTAATATTCCCTGCCTTCCATTTACATTATCTGTGCCAATTTTGCCAAAATTATGAGGAATTGGAATATAAATGAGTATCATAATTACTCATCACATATGAAAAGACATGTCATTCAGTTTCTTACCTTATCTCACCTCTCAGGTTTTTTATTTCCTTCTCTTGCGCATGCCGTGATTGCGTATTAGCTAACTCAGTCCACAGCTTTGTAGTTTTATTTCCTATAATTTGATCGGTTGCCAAACCATGTTCCCAACTTAAAATTGGTCATCTCTTCCTTTTACTTTTTGTGGCACTCCGGGATGATAAATATCTGATATTGATCTGAAATGAACATAAAATATTAACAACTATTCATATTCATCCTATCCACAAGCATTAATCTGATCACAATATCCACGCGATCCAAGAGCAATTGCGACTGATTAAAAACGTAGACATGTAATTTACCGTAAAGTTCCACTTCGGCGCCATCTTTGAACCATGCTTTCCACTTAAGGTAACCGGCATTACTCGCGTCAGTTTTGTTGATATCCTCGCCCGTATCCAATTCCCACCCAACACTACGCAAATGCATTCTGCTGGCGTCCACTCCATAGTTAACCGAGTTTTCCAAATAACTTCGGAAATGGTAATTATCTTTCGAGGGTGTGACTAATATCCCGTTGAAATATACGTCAAACTGCTCGAATAAAGAGTGGAGAATATTGTTCACGACTCCGGGTTGATTGCTATCACTAGCAGCATAATCTGTTAAATTTTAGGTAAATCATGTTCACGTCCTTGTAGGCATCCCCAGAAAAATCTTTATTAGAAAATGAGGTTAAATGTTTGTGTACTGTTGTGTAAAAATAATAATCTTTTATATTTATCAATGGTTTATTTCTTTTAAGTTGATATTATTTCTCGATTTATTGGTCAAAATTGAGAAATGAAATAATTCAAATCTGTAAATTCCAAATTAAACTATAACAATTGCGTGCCATTGAGAAAATCAGCCGATTTATTTTCATATTATTTTGGAAAAAAGTATTCACTTTCAAATGCAGAAGAAATCATGTAAAAATAGCAACAAATAAACAAATAATGATTTTTAGAATAAAGGCCTACAAAATTAGCAAAATACCCATGGCACTTCTGGGAATACCCACCTAAAAATCGGTGGCACTCAAAGGGTTAAATTGAACTAACTAAATATTTTTACAGTGACTGAAAAATAAATGTTATTAATTTATTGTCTTAAAGTTGAACAATATGGTTGTTGGTTTATGTTTGGTTTACACTGTTTGATATGCAAACAGTTCACTTGCTGAGTTTCTTTCCTGAGAAGAAAATAATTTTGTTCGTGCAGCCATTTGAAATTTCAATTTGAATTTGGTGTCCAAAACTCATTTCTCATCCATCGCACTGTTGATGTCATGGAAAGTGTATCGCCGTTGCTTGCTAATGAGATTGCATTTGTAGTGTTGGTTTCAACACGTTGAAGTGTTTAGATTGAATGTGTGACCATATGTGTTAAAATAAGGTTAAATGTTTGTGTACTGTTGTGTGCCTATTTGATATACATTGTTTAGTACACCTGATAAATATTTTTGTAGAGACAGCTAGTATATTCCTTGAATCATCCCAAAAATCACTGTGAAACAAAAACAATGTACAGTGTTTCATGATTTGTTTACTTCTGCTGAGCAGCCTTCTCTAGAAAGTTTGTTCTGCCTCCTGTGATCGTCATGCTCTTCCCACATCACAAACGAATAGCAATATGTTTCACAGACATTTGTAATAATGGATAAAAAACTGATATTTGTACTGCTTCGTGCATTCCACATGCCAATTGTTAAATGCATTTCAGACTGGTCACAAGTTAACTGGTGTTTTGCATGCAATCTGTTAAGTACGGGTCTCGGGTATACTCGTGTATACCTATATGCTTTGCAATTGTATTGCAGTTGTAGTTTGGAAAAATAATTTTTGAATGCCTTGGAAATTATTAATTAACCATGAAGCTCATGCTTTATTTCACAGATTCTGAATCTTCAAGCCTAATGTCTTATACAGTTGATGAGGTAGAAATTATTTAATAGCTGGGTGAAAAAAGTTAGAAAAATGCATGGCCGCTGGGGAAAGAGATGAAAAAAATGTCTGTTCTCCAATGTGTTAAAAAGTGGTGAGCTCTACCCTTACCTATCAAAAACCAACCTTGAGCAAAAATGTTTTAACAATCTTTTCAATGGGTTGAAACCGATTCATAATTTTGAGTTATGCGTCCCAATATCGGCGAGCAATCTATTTTTGGATTCTTCTCCTGAATTGTCTTCAAGAGCGAAAGGAGTTTCAATTTCAAGTTCCCCTTCCTATTTCAGTTCTTAGGTCCGCAGTTGAGGTTCCCGTTCCCTCGTCAGTTTTCCCGACCCTTATCTGTTCCAGTTTCAATATCAGTTCCATCACCAGTTCCAAGATCAATACAAGTTCCTCATCTAATTTCAAATCCAGCTTCATTTTGGTCTATTCACTCCCAGGTCCATTGCCTTACTAGCAGTTTCTGTTTGCTGCCCCGGGCATTGGTTTGTGGAAAAATGTCTCTGATTTAAGCCCAAATTTTAGCATAATATTGAAATGGTACAATGTTTGTTCAGTTGTTAAATAAATTCATCAACCTTACTCAATTTTTGTTTGTTGAGACACTTTGAATTTTGTAATTCCCTAGCTCATTGTTCATTTGCAATCAGTGTTCAACCTGGTGGTTGGTTTTTGTAGGCAAGGGCAGAGCTCGCCCTGTACAAAGCCGTAGGCATGTGAAATTCACACATTCATGGTATGGAGGCCAGTTCCTTTCCCTGGACCACCTGAAATTTTCTACGAAGTTTTGACACCAATATAGAATCGTGGGGATATTTAGGCAGGACTGTTCAGAAACCGTTGTCATAGGATTTTCATTATTATTGTCATTGTCAACAATATTGGGCAATGTATATATGTACCTTTACAATGAATTGATGAATTGCTATGAAGTATTTCCAGTTATGCCATCTAACCCTCTAACCTTGGTACTTCTGCATTGCCAAATTGTAGTTATTAACCCTGCCATTTATCTGTATGATATTTAATAATATATTGTATCCTAGTTAACTGGAAGTTCCTTTACTAATCCATGATAAATATGTCAGTGAATCATCAATGTATTAGGTATCAATAAGGCTCAAGTCTAAAGCTGAATATCTCTTAGAGAGGCCTGAAATATTTTATTTTTGTCTGATATTGCTGACTTTACGCCAAGCAACCAAAACACATTTGCCGTACGTGTAAACTGTTCTGAGAAATGTCCATTAGTCTGGCAAATTATACAATGTGATGATCAAATAAGAATCTCTATTCTTGAGGTTCATGACTTGATTCGATGAAGGCATCCTACGTGGCAGATATCTTGTGATGGCAATATTGTGTTCTCATTCACTGAATCATTCTTCTTATTTCAGGAGCAGTCTGAATTCTACACCACGACTGAAATGACAGCAACCCACAGAGGAGAGATCTCTGCCCCAAGCTTAGAACCACAACTGGAGCGCAGTGGTATGGCAGCTCCTCCTGTATGCAAACCAATTGGGTGGAGATCCACATTTCAAGATGTCTATGACACATGCCATGGTGGTCTAGTAAAAATGCCGTGATACTGTCGGTGTGTTATTAGGGTTATAAGTAACCCCAAAGAATAATGTTGACTGATTCATTTGTATGAATCGTGGTATCACAGCTGCCATAAGATTTGGTTAATATTCTCTTGATGCAGAAGTAGTTTGTCACAGCAGCCACCATTTCTGAGCTCTTTTACCAGCACAGTTGTGATTCAGGTGTTTATGCGTGCACATACATTTTGGTGTCAGATTTTAAATTGTAATAATTATTTAAATGTGGTTGGAATTTCTTTTTGCAACACAATTGTAACCTCTGAGAGAGGAATAGTTATTGCCTGAAAATCAGTGTAAAATGATTGTAATTGTGGGTAGTCAGATACTATTCGATTTGAAATGATTTACATGTTGTTCTACTCAGTATGAATACAATAAAATCATCACTGGCCCTTGTGTGTACAACCTGGGAAAAGGTTGATCATGTGGGATCGGGCTATAGTATTAGGAGAATGCAGCAATTCAATGCCTGAATACTAAATAATAATTGTTCAATTGGTCCTGAAGATCTCCAAAGGCATTAGGAAATGGTTGTTTGAGGTCATTGATGCTAAAATTGTGAAACATATCTATTGAAGCTGTAGTAGTAATGGAGTGGAGTAATAAGCACTTGAAATGGTTTCTTATGTCATTGGGCTATCATAGTTTCTCATCCGCTATAGTATCCTCTCTCTTTATGTATCTGGATCTGGTATCATATTTTCTGTCTTTAGTCGGAGTCACTTTTTCTAGTGGTAGTCTCATTTAGAACCCTTGCACAGCTCGAAGTGGCAGGGAACTGATGCATCCAACTCTATCCCGTATCCGACCCCCAGGTGAACGTGTCCCCTCGTGGGGCTCTGGGTCTTCCTTTGGAGAGGTGGGGGCAGGCCTTCCTGGGAGTGAACCGCTTGCCACCGAGACGCGGGCGGAGCTCTTGGGGGGCCATTGCACGCTCTCCCCTCTTTCTTGTGAGGGGCGTGGCTAACTCAGACCCACGTTCTCACCCTCTCGCTCTTTCCGTCTGTCTCGCCATTAGGTGGTAGTTGGTAGGCTTCTATGAGGTCCCCATCAAAACTGGATAATTCAGTTCCCTGCCACTTTATGCTACCTGGTCAAGAGAAGAAATAAAAGACATCTCCATTTCTCTACTCTATGAATAACCCATTTTTGTCTGCAACTCTCCTTATTTGTACCATATTCAATAAATTGAGTTCTGAGTCCTTGGCATCAATTATCCATTGCCCAATTGGCATAGGAGTCTTTGCACAACGTGGAGAAATCTATCTCCTGTATCATGCAGTGGAAAGAATGCAAATCAAAATAAACACTCCTGTTCACATTAGTCCCTAACTATGTTGGTTCTAACGGTACCCATATGGAGCATCATTCAAAAAACGTACATGCTCCTAAGAGTCTGGTAATAAGATAAGAAACCAAAGTCGATTCCTGATTATGGGTGCCACACTTTTCCTATTGCTTCAAAGTTGACGTTTTCTCTCATTAAATCATTCATATAGTGGATTACTTTGTAGTAATTCAGAAAAGTTGAAATGAATGTTGAGATGGAGGGACGACTATTATTCGCAGGCCATTCTAATTTAAAATGTTAACACTGTTATTAAAAAACCCACCACATATGAAATACGATATATACTCGCGAAAATCTACAGGTCCATATTCAACTTCCAAATTGAAAAGAGCAGCAAACTGTGCCTTTCAATGGTATAATTGGTGCCTATCTCTCAAATTTCAAGTCTAAAACATCACTCATTTGCACTTTCAAATGCATTGGCATCAGCGTTACCAATGACTTACGTTGACGACTTCATTCTCGAGATGGTGGTATGACTGTTTTTCGCAAGCGATTCCAATTTAAAATGTTACCAGCCTTGCCCTCTTTTGTAAATTAATAAACACACCACGTATGACATACGTAATATACTCGTGAAAATCTACAGGTCCATATTCAACTTCCAAATTGAAAAGAGCAGCAAAATGTGCCTTTCAAGGGTATAATTGGAGCCCATCTCTCAAATTTGAAGTCTAAAACATCACTCATTTGCACTTTCAAATGCATTGGCATCAGCGTTACCAATGACTTACGTTGACGACTTCATCCTCGAGATGGCGGTATGACTTTTTCGCAAGCGATTCCAATTTAGAATGTTACCACTGTCGCTCTTCTTTAAATTAATATACACACCACATATGAAATACGTAATATACTCGTGAAAATCTACAGGTCCATGTTCAACTTCCAAATTGAAAAGAGCAGCAAACTGTGTCCTTCAAGGGTATAATTGGAGCCTATCTCTCAAATTTGAAGTCTAAAACGTCACTCATTTGCACTTTCAAATGCATTTGCATCAACGTTACCAATGACTTACGTTGACGACTTCATTCTCGAGATGGCGGTATGACTTTTTCGCAAGCGATTCCAATTTAAAATGTTACCAGCCTTGCCCTCTTTTGTAAATTAATAAACACACCACATATGAAATACGTAATATACTCGTGAAAATCTACAGGTCCATGTTCAACTTCCAAATTGAAAAGAGCAGCAAACTGTGTCCTTCAAGGGTATAATTGGAGCCTATCTCTCAAATTTGAAGTCTAAAACATCACTCATTTGCACTTTCAAATGCATTTGCATCAGCGTTACCAATGACTTACGTTGACGACCCCATTCTCGAGATGGAGGGCGACTATTATTCGCAAGCGATTCCAATTTATAATGTTATTCTAGGGCGCGTCCGGATGCCCCACCACCACTTCCCCGCCAACGTTGGTCATCTACGTACATCAGTCGTCGAAACCCGCGATAAAGCAGAGAGACATGCTCGTGGGTTTGCATGTACAAATCCAGATAAACGTTGCGGGTCAAACAGTCTAATCCTGTATATTTGTTCCTTAACACCTTGAGGTAATGGGTTGAATTGGAGTAGACGACGTTTACCTTTTCCACGTCTTTGCTCCTCGGCGTTTTGATCCATCTCATGATTTGCCGAAAAGACTGGATGGAATGCGCTCTTCTTAATATTAAAAAACCCACCAATGTGAAATACGTAATATACTCGCGAAAATCTACAGGTCTATATCCAACTTCCTAAATTGGAAATAGCAGCAAACTGTGTGCTTCAAGGGTATAATTGGAGCCTATCTCTCAAATTTGAAGTCTATCTCTCAAATTTGAAGTCTATCTCTCATATTTGAAGTCTAAAACATCACTTAATTGCACTTTCAAATGCATTGGCATCAGCGTTACCAATGACTTACGTTGACGACTCCATTCTCGACCAGCGACATCATTCCTGGCTGACGTTCTAAAATTTGAAAAACAATTCAATAGCTATTCCATTGCTCATTTGCTTTTATTCCACTGTTCTAATTTTATATAATCACGTCGTCTATAATTCATCTTCGTTAACATGGCTGAAATATTATTAGTTGTACTTAAGGGAGGAGACTTCTCAGCACGCATACGAAGATGTGGCATTGCAACTTGCTCTGCTTAGAATCCAACATATTATTCATTGACGTCAATGGGTCCTTTCTAGACGTCGAGAAAAGTACCTTAGCGTTGTTTTTGTAGGGGTTAATTTCTGATATTTCACACGCACAGAATCACCATAATCGATGTTTTCGTGTCCTTTGGTCCAGTATCCAACTGTGGCCATCTATGGACTATCCAAAACTTCGCGGTGGAACTCTATGTATCAAATATTCGATGGCCGTCTTCCTCTTGGCCGACAGAGCCGGGAAGGGAGGAGGTCGGGCCCAGCTAGCGCAGGGGTGCGGGAAAGGCTTGTCTAGCACTTCGCCGACAGTGCCGAGGTATAGGACAAGGACGAACTTCCCCTCTCCCATTCTTTCATGCGAGGGTGCTTACCTCTTTGACCGGCCGACGGAACACGCCCAAACAACCAACTTTGACAAATAACAGAAATCCAAGGCATATTTTCCGACATATTTAGATCCTAATACCTTTATAGTTTATTCCTTTGCTATCAAAAATATCTGAAAGGAAAATAGCAAGCAGTAGTGTAGAAAAAGTAAATGAGTTAGGAAAACAATTTACAAATTATTCGTAACATATTTACACACATTTATGTACTCTTATATACATGGTATATCATAACGATGTATATTACATACAATGTTTACAATATGCAGTATTTATAATGTTTACAACATTAAAAATATTTACAGTAAATATATATTCAATATTTATAATATATATACGATTTACAATAAAAATATTAACATTTTCGGCAATATAGAGTGGATTACCGACGGAAGTCTTGGAAGCATTTATCCAAGCAGTGGCCACGTTCTTCAGGGCACTAGGCAGTCACCGCAGACTTCTTACCCAGCTGGGAGCACTGCCTGCACCGTTTCTGGGCTCTTCTGTCATTAGTTATTAAATTCACGTCTTCCTTAGAACAATACTTCAGACAAGGTCGTTCTGAAAGGCACTTTTGCACATAAACACTCACTATTAAAAACAACAGTAAAATAGTTCACAAGATCACTCAAAAACCAACTGTCAATAGTTCTAATATATACGTGCACATGAGACAAAACACCAGTCCTTCCTTCCGGCTCTGCTGCCACCAGCCAACTGTCCGACGGAGGCAGGGATTCAAAAACATCCTCACGGAAGTCGGGATAGGAGTGATGCCAATCATAAATGAGTTCGAAGCACGTCTGCGGGAGGGACGCCGACCGTCTTCCGTCGTGGGAGGTGGCACGGCACGCGCGGCGTCAGCAGACATGTTGAAACGCGTCGGAGTTTTATAGATTTTCCAGGACTTAGACTCCGCGCATCGCAAAGGGATGTTCGCCTAACCCGTACGCGCTAGGAATGTGTTCTAGTTCCTTAGCGCGCGTACGGCTTTAGGCCGGGAGCCTTGGCTGCAGTCCACCGATGAGAGCACGATTCATCACATTGCAATAAAAATGCAAGTGGTCACCAAATTCATCGACAATGTGTGAAGTGCTTTCCATCGTTTGAAAATACCGCCTTATTTCCATTGTGTCCTCTAAAAGGACGAGAAAACTTTTCGAGGCCAGAAAAATAATAACTTTCCCAAAATTACATCAAATTAATAATACTTATTGCGTTGTAAATTATTAATATCACTAAGCCATCTATATAAATCAATAATTTTAGCAATGTCAAACTGATGACCAGCTAAACGTAATAACAAAACCAGCATCACAGGTAATGAAGAACCATTACCAACAAAAAAGGCTACAACCCACATTCTTTCATGATAACTCATTCTTCTACAATATATTATGTTCTTAATATATTGTGGCCACTTATTTAATGGAAAAAAATCTTCAAGCTGACGTTCTGCAACAAACTTACTGGTGAGGGTCCTCAACAAATCCATGACACGTATAACTTCATCTCTTGTCAATTTGTGCATAGGTAATCGATTTGGATAATTAAACATTAATGCATTGTTTGACATCTTTATTTGCCTGTATGGATAACATGAGCTGGATTAGCTTGCATTCTACTACACAACGTATATCTTGTATACAAAGTTTTACGATACCTTAATTGGACAATAACAGCTGAATATGGACTATCGTAGTCAGAAGAATCCCCTCGCAACACACCAAAGTATTGTTCGGGAATAATCCTGGTACTACCTTGATCACACATATTGTTTTAAATTATTTATCTTATCAATAACATGAGTAGCCCTTTTACATCCTGGATAAATACGTAATAACACTTTACGAGGTAACCTATTATACACTTTCACATTATCTATTTCTTTATGAGTAGCAGGAAGATGTCCATCGGGACTACCACCACAATCAAATTTCCTATTCTGAAAATCTAATTTCGCAGTACTTCGGAAAATGGGAATCTATGAATGTCATGCAAGGGCACCGTGAAACGGGCATACTCTCTCGTTTGGCCTTTGGCAAGGGCATCTATGATGGACAACCTGTATGAGTACAGGCTCAGTTTTTGCGAGCTGAACTTGTGGTACAGGAGATAGGAATTCAGAAGCATTATATGGATCACGTAAATCCCTAATCTCCTGTACCATTTTAAAGTTTTGTGATCACAGGGATGGTATGCCATGAGTTGGTCGACACGGTCAACGCCCCCCGTGCACCTGTTGTATTCGGCAACTTTCGTGGGCTTTTGGACAATGTTACCTCTGGATGTGGTAACATTGACCAAGTCGAAGGCGAATTCAGTGCTAAGAGGACATTTTGCCCTCCCATCTCGTTTGTCTTTCGTTCCATTTCACGATGAGACAATTTGTATGAGTACTCAAACAAATTGTCTCACCTAGTTTCAATTTAGCCCGGATCACCTGCGGTGGGTTCCCTTTACGGTCTGTACGCAGCGTTCCAGTGCAATAACACTCATTGCTGAGTAGTTCACGGGATAAATTGACGTCACTGTAATAGTTGTCCATAAAAAAGGAATACCCCGTTCGCTGTCTTCCTTCCATAAGTTTATGGACAACCTGGGCATCCTTTTAGCCCGTATACACTATGAAATTCAGGACATACCCATTGGGTTCGGTAAGCATGTATAGTTTGACTCAGAACTTATGCCTCTTCCCTTTGATGAATGTCCTGAACCCCAAGCGACCCCTCCACAATACCATAGATTCATCAATACAAAATACCCTGTCCGGAGTATGTTTTTCCGATATACCATGAAAAAGGTCAAGAAGGGGCCTAATTTTGTACAAGGGATCTTTTGGAGCTGGGTCACCGCATCGTCATCAATATCTAAATGGATACTAATAAATATTACTGGCTTTTGCCATTTAATTACTTTCCCATTTGTAAATTTTTCTGGCGCTCGAAACGGTAATCCTTCCAACAATCTTTTTAACATGGAAACACAATGATGCTTTATCTCAAACTCTTCAAACACAATTATCTGATGAAAATTCTCATCCAAACCATCAAATGCAAACTTGCCAACATCAGGATAAAACATGAACTTAAGATTCTCTTTAACAATTAACCTGTTTACATAAGTACTTTTACCACAGTTATTTTCCCCATACAAGTAAAGGTTACTTTGTTTATGGTACCAACCTTTCACTTTCTCGTTCCACCAATGAGTGCACTGATCGGCCCAAATGCAATGAGAGAAGCGTAAGATCTGGTTCATATATGAAGGAGGCAAGCAATTACGTCCAGTTTGCGGTTGAATATCTTCAAGTGAAGTTGTATATCCACACGCTAGCAGATCTTCAACCACACCGCAGGAGCTCTTATTCACCGCGGAAGAAACGTACCTGAGTGTCTCTTATTTCCCTTGAAAGAACTTGTTTAAAACGGAGAGCTCATTCATCGCAGTAGGAGCTAGTGTGTGTGTGAACATGGCAACTATTCTAAATGCAACCACTAAACTTGGTGAGGAGCATGTTCTCAAGACTTCCCGTGGGATCGGAAAGTTATGATATAATAGTTCCCAGAAAATTACCTAAAAGTGATTGCGACAAAGACCTCATTCTGTATTTGAACTTTGATAAGAGTTACGTTGTTCAATTTGAATACGAGGGTCACAAAGTTAATCTCTACGGACAGAATGTTATTTTCTCAGGTCTGCATTATCCTAAACTTGGGATATTCTTCAGTTTCGACGTAGAAGAGTGTGCGAAAAAAAGGATGTATATCAAAGTAAAAGTGTACGAAGTAGGTGGGTTCGAAGGAGGCTACTCGTTTGATACATCAAATGGATGGATACGAAAGAATCTCTGTTTCACACACTTAGGTGATGGTGAAAAACGGTCTATAGAACCTACTCGTAAAGGCAAATGGGTAGATCCGTCATTAGTATCAAGAATCAAATACAAATATACAGAATACGGGAGAGGTAGTCCCATTTCTAATTTTAATTATTGCGTGCGCGGAAAATCTGATGATGAGGACGAAGATTCTGATTATTAGGACTTTAATATGAGGGGATGTGAGCGCAATTGTAATCATACGGAGTAAATGAATACGGTTCACACACACACACATAGTACCTCTTTTTGCTGGTAGATGACCGCGGTCTTTCCATCGTCTTCGTGGGGTTGGTATCGAACGGTTGAGAGAGAGAGAGAGGAGTTGGATGAGACAGAGGAATTAGTTAAAGAAATTCAAAAAACTATTTTTTAAAAATATTTTAATTTAAAATTTCAATATCACTATCATCCTCCGCCACCATTTTCGCCGCAGCCTCCATATAATTCAAAATCTCTAGCATTGCGTCATCTAATATAACGACTTCTGCAGACGGCGGCGGCGAGTCCTCTATTGTGACGATCTCTGGAGGCGGCATCGGTGGCAGAGTAGGCTCCATCATCAACGGCGGTGGCGGTGGAGTAGTTTCCCGCGGAGGCGATATCCTACCCGACACCATCAGTGGTGGCGGCGGAGTAGATTCCCGCGGCATCCATCCCGACTCCATCAACGGCGGTGGCAGTGGATCTGATTCCCGCGGTGGAGGCGGCATCCACCCCGGCACCACCATCAGCGGCGGCGGTGGTGGAGTAGGGTATCGCAGTGGAGACGATTGCGGCGGCGTTGGCGGAGTAGCATCTCGATGTGGAGGCGATTGCGGCGGCGTCGATGGAGTAAGGTCTCGCAGTGGAGGCGGCAACGGAGACTGCAAAGATGAATTGCTAGTTGTAAACCAGGACGATGGACTGTAGTGTCATCGGCACTAACACGGAGGAAACCTAGCCTCACGCACGCGAGAGCACCAGACACCATGATTCTACGGACAGTGTTGTGGTTCGGGGACAGTTCGTGAGCAATGCCAGCGGCAGAACGGAGGATGGATTCGAGCCTAGCTACGTCTGTCGTGCCAACATCTGGGCCCACCTGGAGCTTGAGACTGTCTGTCAATGCTATGTCCGAGGTCGCTACCAAGCCTACTTCGAAGGCACCATTAACAGCAGGCAAGTTCCACTGAGCAGCCATTATAGAGCAAGACTATAAAAACCGATGGTTACCTCCTCTGCCGTCGACGCACCCTTAACATCAAATCCTATCCTATCCTACGATGGACTGTACGGTGGCGGCGTCGTTCTCAATGGACGGAGAGGTCCATTGACAAACCATCCGGACCTGATGGTGAATTGACACTGAGAACATGTCTCAAAATCCGTGAACCGGATTGTGAGGTTATCGTGACATATGTCACAATAGCCTGACACAAATGTTGACTGTCTCCGTGTTTCCACGCAGCAGTGACGGACCTCCACGCCAGCCACCGTCAATAGGTCTCTTCGTACACAGCTCCGGCACGCCGCAATTGCCTCCCTCCAGAAGCCTTCAAGAATCACCACGAATACCTCTGTCTCTACGCACTGATATGCCATGGTGTTATGCTTGTGGAAGAATCGCGAGGTCTTTTATATGACGAAGAAGATTGGTCACGTGTACTAACATCTGCTCATTCACCCTCCTTGAAAGAAGCGGGAGAATCTCCGATTTTGCGGCTGTCCATACACCCTGTGAGAATGGCAGAATTTGCAGCTGGACATACACCCTCATTAAAGGAAACGTGAGAGAGAGCGGCAGCTGCTCATTCACCCTCCTTGAAAGAAGCGTGAGAGAGAGCGGCAGCTGCAAAGTGACTCAGTGGAAAAAATTGGCACTCCTTAAAACAAAAGTGGGAGCGACAGCTGTATCGTTTCTCATCGGAAAAAATGATCCTCCCTAAAGGAAGATTGAGAGCCAGAGCTGCAAAGTGTTCCAATTGAAATGGAGCCAAGCGTCACAGGGGGCATTGAGCAGCTGCTTGAGTATGAGAAGGGATGTCTCAGGCGAGAAGGACTGTGTGCTGGACTTGATATAAAAGTGATGAATTCTCATGTAAAGCAGTTTTATTATGCAGAGAGCGAGAAACACTGTTGCTATGGATGATGTTATATCGCAACGAAAGGGCTTGAAGAGGAGAATCGAAGAATAAAAGTAATATGTGAAATATTAAACATTTTTGAAAATAAATTACTGAGAGCTCTGGTTCGCCGGAGATCCACTGAGGGAACGCTAGGGAAGGTTTTAGGCAAGTAAAAGGTCACAATTCATATCAGATGCCCATTTATTGCCACAATGCCCGTTACATCATCGCTCGCCAAGATCTCAACAACTTCTGCCTCCTTTCCCCATGCTGTGTATTCCGCCGACTTGCAGTTCCCAGCTAGCTATGCCGGATGCAGGGGAGGAGTGGGGGGAAATGGGTGGGTAAGGGATCTAAGGTTCTCTTACTTCTCTCCGATTCCTTCAAGTCGATTAGTTTTTCTTGAAAATCAACGCCTTCCGTGGACGAATCAGTTACCCTAATGTGTAAATCCTCGTAAACTTTACCTTTTATGGGATGGCATTAGGCTTGTCATCGTTGAATAAAGGTATCTACTGAATTTTGTTACGATAATCGTTTAAATATTTTTCATTTGTAAATTATTCATTATACAATGACAATTACCTTTTTTTATTTTCAGACTTTCCCGCTTTCCCTTTCTGGATTTTTTTGTGACTGAGATTTATATAAGATGAGTAAAAAAAATTGGATTGACATGCTGACTTATATTTTTTAGAAACTCATTACATATCCCGTGGATTCATTTTCCTTTCGAATACTATGTTAAAATTTTACCCGCCAAATGCACACCAGGAAAAATCCAACCGTGAATTTGAGTCACTGGGGTTGATAGCGGAGCACAGCATTCTGCGGAGAAGGAAAAGAGTTGGGTTTTTAATTAGAAACACCGTAATTTCTCGTAATGAAAATTTTGCCATTTTTCACTCATCATCAAATCCGATAAATGCAGAATAATGCTTTAAGGAATTTAATCTGAATTATTTTTCTTAATGCAAATTTGACATCATGCAGAACGGTACTATTGCGAAACCAATTTTTTTATCCAATACTTCAGTATAATTTTATTCAAGTGAGAAATTTTGAACACAATTTTAATCTCTCTAATAGACTTCGCAGGCTGTGGAATACATATCCTCCTAATGTGCAGGATTTATATATTCTTACTCTAATACATTTAAGGCAGACATCCAAGTAATGTTCAAAAATGTGCAATGAGTGCACTAACACTTATTGACTCTTTGTATATTATTATAAATGTTGAAAAAGTATTAGAAATTTTTCATGCAATGTTTCCTTTTGCAGAATGCATAAACTGCACTATAATTATAAATTATGTGTTTTGATTACCCCCTTAATTTTTGTACACAATATATTTACGCTTATAACTTGTGCCACAAACCCCGTTGAACTTTTATAAAATAAATAGCTTATATTTTTATTCATTGATTGTCTGCGCCATTCCATGCCCACCCAAGAGGTCGCGCACGGGCTCATTATCCCTTTCTTTATAGAAAGGAGGAGCTGGAAGAGGGGGAGAGACACCATATAGAAAAGATGGAATGCACCCAGAAGCCTCAGCCCCCCCCTGGTTATTTGCCTGACACTGGGTCATAGCGCCCATCGTAATGGGGAACGTCTTCTGGACTGAAAGCTGTATGTTGGTGGCACCAATTACTCTCACGTTTGAACTGGTCAATAAAATATGGAATAACAGACACAAGTCGTCACCTTAGGTTGGCCGAAGGAAAAACGCAGCCGAGCCAAGGAGTTGGTGAACCTCTCTTTTTTGAGTTGTGCTGGATGGAAATATTATAGAAGATATAGATTGACGTTAAATCTTCAAATAAATGTTTAACCGAAAAGGTATAAAATATGATTAAAAGGGATTATTTTTAATGGAATATTTTCAAGCGAAAATAACAAATATAGTACGCAGAATGACTTTTACAAAAACGAAACTTTGTAATTCAACATACTTTGGGCACATTGTATGCGTTTCTTCAAAGGAGCCCGAAACTCAGCTAGATGCAAAGGATTTCGTGAAAGAGGCGATTAATTTTCAAACGAATTGTTTCCGCATGTATTTGGCATGTGTGAGAATTACATGAGATCATAAATCAAAGAAAGCAAAAAAAAAAAACTTGAATCAAGGCGGCACAAGTTCACAAGCCTGATGGTGAAGATTGAACCTCCGTAGAAAGAAATGGCATGTTTCATAATTCTGTTATATCTTTCATGCCCGCGAAGAAAGGATAAGTAAATCGCTATTCGGTCCGTCAAAAGAGCCAGCGAGCTCGTGGAGATGAGCACGTCGACAGCAATCGGCTGGGTGATGCGGGGAACATGGCTGGCGGTCACCGTATGAAAGCGGCTTCGCAATGAAAACTCTCTTCCGCTAAAAGTATTTGCAGTAAGTGAATGAAACTTCACCAAAAACTTATTTATATATTAGTGATCATTTCATTCGCTGACATTACCCATGTTTTTCCCATAGGACGGGACTTGCCAACACACTGAAAATTCAGTCTCCCAAACCCAAAATTTACGGACGCGCTTCTCTTAAAATGAGCCTAGCAAACTTTCATGAATGTTAATATGATTTTAAATAATATATTATTCATGGCGAGGCCTTATAGAATACTTGCTCCTTATTTTGTTTATCTGGGATAAAAATTGAAGGAGAAATGGCAGTTTTAATTTACAAGTTTTCACTCCGTCAAAAACACCCATTTTTCTGTTTTTCGGAATTTGCTGGAAAATCAGAAATACTGATGGATAAGCATTTGATCCAGTGTATTTGGCAACTTTTGGTCTATCCAAACATGTGTTTGTTGTAATGTTTAGACCATCTTCATATTTTGCATATTCGGACACGTGTCGTGGCATGGCATGTCTTTCGGTGTGTGATTTTGCATAGCGTTGCGTAGTGTGGCATAGCGTGGCGTGTCTTTCGGTGTGTGGTGGGCTTTACGCGAGTGTTCTGAGCGAACGCTATGCGAGAACTGGAATCTTAAGGCGCGAACTCGGAGAGCGATTATCTCGCCGGCGACGGCCTGGCGGCGAATTATCTCGCCGCGGCGACCTGGCGAGAAAGTCCCTCTCAGGCGAAGATCTGGCGGGGAATTAGCCTCTGCTTCCTGCGACAGCGTGGCGCGCCGGCCGCCGGTGACGGAGGCGCCACAGAAGTCTGACGGCAAACCGCCGCTCGGATAAAGCAGATTAAATGGATTCGGATCATCTGGGATACAATAAATGAAATTCTTTATCCGTTGTATTTTATATTTATTTTTAAACAATATTCATATATTATAAAAATAATAGTTTCTAATTGAAGACAATAAAAGAAAAAAACCAAACACTTTTGTGTTGTAACAACAACTAATAAAAATGATGTAAATAGCACCAAAATAAAAAAAAACCACAAACACAATATAATAAATAAGAGAAAAAAATATTCACAAATGAAAGGCAATAAATAAAATCCAATGCAAAAAAAACACACAAATTAAATTAAAAAATCCCCGTCTGCGTCACTAATGACCCCCACCCCAAAACCGAATAATGCAGCCATCATGGCAATCACCTCCCTCGCTCTTTCGACACTGTCTACCCCCCACAAAATTTGCCACTCCCTGTCTCTCCCAAACACCTCGACACTTTCACTCTCGGTGACACACTCATTCAGGTGGAAGTCAATTTCTTCCCGTGTCATTGCGGGCATATCCCACGGCACGCTCAAGAAAAACATTGCACTAGCATTGAAGCTATCTTCAGTAGCAATGGCAAACATGTCCTCCAACTCGAACACTTCATTTAGTTCTGGTGTTCATCCAGGACCCGTAGAGGTCCATCACCTTCATCCTCCTAGTCTGGAATCGTCAGTCTTTGCTTCCAAGTGCGACACAGCATTACCTTGGTAGCCTCATGCGGCCTGATTTCTCATATTTCTGATATGGGTAAAAATGAGGTCAGAAGTGACTTAGCAGTTACAAATCACTGCCTCGTAAATACTGTTCCTTGATTTATGCAATGGCATTATTGTGATTCCACTGCAATTAGATCCTAATTTGAGCATTTTGTCTCTGTAGCAGAAACAGTTTTCGTGGCATAACAGCCATCAATTGTCTGTGCTATAGTCCAGTGTACACGTGATTATGGTGCTAATGTATGCAAATAATAAATATTGCACATTGTAATTCCAATTTAAATGTGTTTGATTGCATTTTTTTATGATCATATTCATTTATGATTCATCAAATGTTTTGTCATTTCAAATGATTCCTATGCTATTCTACTTAGTGTCAACACAATAAAATCAGAAATGGCCCTTGTTTTAACAACATTGGGAAAATAAGATTTTAATATGGGATAAGCCGAGATTCAGCCTAAGACTCACGTGAAGATATGCCAAAGCATTATGTAAATGTCCCGAAATAATTGAATTAAAATTTATGAAAAATACCTGTTGCAAAAGCTCTATTTGTAATGGAGTGCAGTCTTGATCACTTCAGATTGGTCCTATTGTTAGGCTTACATGATTTCTGATCATGTATAATATTTTCTGTCTTTTATCAGCCAGTATTTCTAGTGGATAGAGCCATTAAGAAACCTTACACAGCTGGAAGTGGTGGGTAACTGATGTATCCAACTCTATCCCGTATCCGACCCCCAGGTGAACGTGTCCCTTAGTGGGGCTCTGGGGCTTCCTTTGGAGAGGTGGGGGCAGGCCTTCCTGGGAGTGAACCGCTTGCCACCGAGACGCGGGCGGAGCTCTTGGGGGGCCATTGCACGCTCTCCCCTCTTTCTTGTGAGGGGCGTGGCTAACTCAGACCCACGTTCTCACCCTCTCGCTCTTTCCGTCTGTCTCGCCATTAGGTGGTAGTTGGTAGGCTTCTACGAGGTCCCCAATAAAACTGGATAAATCAGTTCCCTGCCACTTCATTCTACCTGGTTAAGAGAAGAAATAAAAAACCTCTCTATTTATTTAACGGAATAAATTATTCATTGTGCAGCATTTGAGCTACATTCCTAGTAATACCACCATAAGATAAAATGTTATAGTACTTGGCATTCAATTTTGGTGGCAATATGGACATTATTGGTGGCTCCTGATGTTGTTTCCCTGGCTGCTTGTAGGATGTCACCTTGTTCTATTGCAGAAACAATGTTCCGTGCCGTGCTGTTGACGTTGACCTTGCCTCCACCTACGGCAAGCATCAACGTTGTGCCGAATTGCATGTTCCCATGAACTGGTTGTCTATAGGAGTACTACAAGAAGGTTGATATGATTTTTCTCAATATACTTTCAAATCTTCCCGTGATTCCTCAAATATAGCATTTAATATTCGTTCTAAAAGCGTCGCCAAATCATGGTTTTCAGTGTATTTAGTCAGGTCTTCTTCTAGTTGTTTGATTAAATACTCGCCCCCTTCAGATAATCCATGCACAACCGATGCCATAACCCATTTAACAAATGTTCCCGTACCTTGGTCTATCAGAAACTTGACTGCTTTGTTAAAAAGTTTAAGTCGATCCTGTACTTTTGTCTTTGACAAAACCCTTTGCAATTCCTTGATTTTTCTTACGTCTTCGTACTTTTCAACTATTCCCCATCCTGGCCGTGGGACTATCATTCCAAAATAGAGCGAATGGAGGGTCTCATCAAGCAGCCAGCGCCACATCACTTTTAGATAGTGAGGATGATGAGGGAATGATAATGAGACAGTCTTGGAATTAGGGGAGATCGCTGAAAGTGGAGATATGCCTTGAGGAATATTTCCGATGGGGAAATCCGCCACTATAAAGAAAGGGATAATGAGCCCGTGCGCGACCTCTTGGGTGGGCATGGAATGGCGCAGACAATCAATGAATAAAAATAATAGTTCGTTTAGTTTTTAAACTTTCAACGCGTATAAACCCTCTACAAAATAATTCATATTTGTGGCACAAGTTATAAGCATAAATTTATTGTGCACAAAATATTTTAGGCAAATCAAAACACATAACCAAAAATTATAGTGCAGTTCATGCATTGTGCAAAAGGAAACATTGCACGAAAATTTTCTTATTCTCTTTCAACATTATAATACAATTTCAAAGAATCTATAAGTACTAGTGCACTCATTGCACATTTTTGAACATTACTTGGATTTCTGCTTTGATGATATTAGAGAAAGAATATATAAATCATACACATTAGAATGATATATATTCCACAGCCTGCGAAGTCTATTAGAGGGATTAAAATTGTGTTCAAAATTTCTCACTGGAATAAAATTATACAGAAGTATTGGATAAAAAAATTGGTTTCTCTTATTTTATTTTAATCTCCAAGTTCTAAATTTATCAACATTGGGTAGCAATGCGTCGAACAATCACTGTTCATTTAGACACGTAACACACATTTGCCAAAGTCCCTATTGCGTCAAATATTGATAACATATCAAGTGTTGACGGCATGTTGCCGATGGGCATTATCTGCCGGAGGAACCGTAAAGGAAAGAGAGAGAGACTGCGGCAGCTTTCTTGACACATGAACTTTATTCCCGATCACAATACACGATTTCACACTAATAAAACTTCATCTCCCACACACGGAAATATCGTACCAAATTACCCACTTGAGGGGGTGATACGACCCACCTCATTGCCGCTGGCAGACAGACAGGCCTTATGCCTTGTGACTCCGCTCTGTGCGGCCGGGCTACACACCGCCCTCTTGTGGGGAAAAGAAACACCAAAAACAAAGGAATAGCGGGGACGCAAACCTAACTGGCAATCTGCGTTCAAAATCAAGCAATCTCAGAGCTGGATGAAAAAGTGATTGAGTTTCACTACTTCTCGTTACGAATAACCTCCTATAATAAATAATAATAAATCCTCTCCTCTCCTATAATAATAAATCTCCTATAAAACCCTGTCAGTCCCAAATATCCCTTTAACGCCTTCGTCTTCTTCGGTTACGGGAAGTCTTGCACCTTCTCAAATTTCTTCGGATCATGCTTCACACCATATTCCGTGATTATGTGCCCAATGTAGGTCACTTCTCGTCTGAGGAATTCACACTTATCAGGATGCAATTTCAAATTGTACTCCTTCAGTCTCTGTAGTATCTCTTTCAGCTTACCATTATGAATCGAGAGCGATTCGCCGTGGACGACTATGTCATACAGGTACACAAAGCATTAAATACTTTGTAATCCTGATAGTACAGTATTCACAGCTCTCTGAAAAGTAGACGGTGCTCATTGAGTCCAAAAGCCTTTCTTTTATAGTGGAAATGTCCAAGATGATTGCTAAAGGCCGTCTTCTCCTTATCTTCTTCACTCAATGGAATCTGCTGGAAGCCGCTCGCCATGTCGAGCGTCGAAAAGTACCGCGCCTTTCCCCGTTGGTCTAAAATCTCTGTTATGTTGGTTAAGGGGAAGGCATCTCCTAACGTCACATCGTTTAATTTTCTGAAGTTAACCACAATTCGCCATTTTTTCTGGCATCAGCCTTTTTTGGAATCACGAGAATCGGCGAATTCCATCCGCTCCTACTTGGCGATTTTATTCCTTCCGCAAGCATCTTCTCTGTTTGAACCTCTTCCTTATGCGCTTCAGGTCATCGGTACGGCTTTACTCTAATTGACTGCGTAGGATCCAACCTAGGCGTCGGAATGCAGTGCTCTGCTGCGGAGGTGCAAGAGAGAGTGTATCCTGGTAGATAGAACAAGTCTCTGTACTCATCTTATATAGCTCGAATTTCCCTACTCTCCTCTCTATTTAGTGACTCAATCTTAACAAGGAATAAAGCAATTCCTTCCTGCGGAACTCTTGCTCTACATTACGTTCGGTACCTTCCCTTTTAATTTCCTCGTTTGCTACTTTCATTAATTGTATAAATAGGGATTCAATAATCTTTTCCTCGTCGTTGGTGTTGACAATACCCTTCACACACTTTTTTCTCTACGACTCCGCCTAAAATATCCCAGTACTTATTTCCCTCTTTTTATTAATACCTTCACCATAGACTACCGCCGGACACCTTACAATCGTTTCGCTTCTGGCGGGCAGTTTCAGAAGCCATACCTCGTTTTTTTTCTTTGGTATCTGTCTTCAAATCAAATGGAACCACCACGTTCTCCATTGCAATTTCTCCATGCTCATAATTGATTTTAGCTCTAGTTGACTTCCAAAAGTCCTTCCCGATGATGCCGTCGCAACCAAAGGAGAAACGTTCGACCACCAAATGGAACTTGTGCGCTCTTTCCTTGCCTTTCGTTTCTAGAGTCAACTCGATCGTGCCGAGCGCTTTTACGATTTCCTCCGTCACACCTTGAAGTGCAATCTTCCTCTGGCGAATATTTCGTCCCTCTTTTTAGGGCGTAGGACTTAATCAAGCTCACATCCGCGCCTGTATCCACTTAAAACCTTATATTTCTCTTCATACTATTCCCTACACCTACGGTTTGGATGTCGGTACCTTCGCTCCGGACGTTGTTTACCCTTTTAACTTCGGCGAAGTGGGGGAGGGGGTTATTACCCTTCCTCTCCCACTTCCTGTCTCCTGGTCGTATCTTCGGAGACCCTCGTCCTTGACCGATATTCGATCCCCTTGCAGACGGGCAGTCTCGGGCCATATGGCCCTTGCTCCCACAGTGAAAACACTTCACCCCATTTAATGTCCTTACTCCCTTCGGTTCCTCTAACCCTTTTTTAATAGCATTTGCCAGCTCAATGACCCAGTTTCCCGCAGTTGTCACATTTTAGTGGGGTTCTATCGTTTCGCGTCTTTCCCATCTCAATCGCGGACAGCGCTACTACCACTGCTGTTGGCAACAACAGGAATTCTCCATTGCTCCGTACAATTGTTTGGATTCGGTCATTCTCCAATCCTTGCACAAAACACGTCTTTGCCAAGTGATTGACTAAGGCTTAGGCCCCTATTTCTTCGACTTCGCTTGAAATTCTGAGGAAACAATTTAATGATATGTGGCCCGATTTCCCACAGTTTTCACACGTGAGGGGATTTTTGAGCATCCCCCTCTCCTTGAGTGACAAAAAAGCACTCCTTTTCCAGCGCTATCTCAACGGCTGTTGGCAACATAATTGACTCCCCCTTGCTTCTCACAATAGTCTGTATTCGTTCGTTTGCCAACCCTTGGATGAAACGCCTTGGCCAAGTGACCAAATTTACAGCCCCCCTAATTTCCTCATGCGTTGACACCATGATAGCGGCCTCGCGGATGTCGGATTGCATGGAATCCATTCGGCTCCCCCAACTAGCAACACTCTCTTTAGGGCCCTGCCTTGAGCTGAACATGGTGCAAGCGTAAAAATCCATGGTACGCCTCGTGGTGTAATTTTCCTCCAATATTGCCTTAACTAATGGCTACAAGTGTGTGTTATCCCTTACTGATATCTTTAAGCGCGCTTCGCCCGTAATCCTTGCCTTCACGAACTTCAGCAACCTATCGTGTACAGCAGGGTCAACAAGGTCAAAAACGACGTCGACATTCTCTATAAATTCGCGTAGCTTACTCTTATTGCCACGAAAAGGTTCACTAATTATTTTCATTGCTTCGGCGATGCCGCATTATTTACCGTGGTTACTTGATTCTTCGTCCTCTGTCATTCTTACAAGGTTGTCACCCACAACTGCCCAAATAGTTTCATTAGGAGAGGAAAGGAAAAGGAATCAAGTGTGGTTCACTTAAAATGTCAGCGACTCTTTCAATTCCCTTTCGTCGGCTGCACACTTCGGGTGGGTATCCCTCGGCGTTCCCTCGGTCCTTGGCTACACTCTGCTGGTGGCCGGGTCCGTCAGCTTTTCCTCCTTTCTCAGGGACAGTCAATCACGATATATCCCACCCAATCAACCGAAATGATTCACGACTAACCCCACACCTGACACCAGAAATTTATGTCGTATTCCAGTTAAATAAAATGAACCCAATGAGTCGACCGGTTGCCTCACGGATTAATGCTTGGATACGCGAGAATTGAATGGGAAAGGAATGGGAAATATACCAATGAGACGAGCGGCTCCCAAATAACAAACAAAGTTTTAATTAAAGGAATACACGAATGGTAACCGTGCGCCCGGCGAACATACAAGAAGAGAGGGCCAATCGTCTCTCTTGATCCCGAGTCCCAGACTGATGATAACCCTGCTCTTTGATTCGCCCGTTGATCAGCCGGTGCGTCCCCCAATCACACTTCACACTTCACTTAGTCATCTCCGGCCATTCACCGCTTTAGTCACTGATATAGATGAGTGATTCGTGTGGGAGGAGGTTTCCCTTACTTATCGGTTACTCATCGGCATGCCTGACACAGTAAGGGTAATCATCAAATTTCCGTCAATCCCTATTATATGACACTCGAAAAAAGCGACTTTGATACTATGAAAATTTAGCTTATGAATGAAATGGGTGAGCCATGTCCATTTCCTGATATTTTAAGAGGATTTTTCAGAGGACTTTAAAATTCGTCAAACCACTGGCTTCAAAGGGAATAAAGTTTGTGGGTAGAGCGGTGAGAGACACGGGTATACGAGCTCTATCAGATATGGGCATTGGTAAATCGGTCAAGGAAATTTTACAAACGCGTTCATCGGAGGAAATTAATAATTTGAAAAGAAAAGCGGAAGATAAGATGGCTAGGATGTCCGGAGTAGGTTTACGAGCTGCAAAGCGAGCTAGAATAGGTCGCTTCCGTAGGAAAATAAAACCAAATAAGAATAAGAATTGTATGCAGGTGGGAGAAAACGAAAGCGAACTCGACGAAAACAATCTCCAAGAAAGCGTAAAATGAAAAGAGATATATTTACAGAAATAGTTCATCGTCAGTGGCGGTGGGTTTATTGAAGCATTTGACACCAAAGTGAAAGCATCATGGAGGTGGAAGAGTACGTACGAGATTCTTTAAACCTGTTCAATCGTCCCAGGCTACAATCGAGCGTGATCGGATGTATAATCGTTCCCTGTAGACCGATCGCTTCCGTCGATAATTCCACTGAATTGCGATTTACTATCAAGGATAACGGTTATCGATACAGGGATTTGAATGGTGTAGTTTTGAACCATTGGGTTAAATTGTGCAAGTCTGGAGGTGCCGAGTATTCATCATCCGATTCGACTCAGCCTGGGGTGGCTAATAACCCGCTGCATTCAATGTTTGAACATTGTCAGGTTTATTTCTTTGGGACCCGAATGGCTTCCTCCGATAATTACCATTATCGATCGTACTTGGAAAACTTGCTAAATTACGGCGTTGGTGCTTCGCGCACCCACCTCGAGTGCGATGGATGGGTGTTGGATGCCGGTCGGGATAAGTCAAACAAACGGAGGACAACGCTGTATTTGATAAGAGAAAAGAGAGGTTCGCGGACAGTAATCTGGTGGAATTGGAAGGAAAACTTCACGTTGATTTATTCAATAAATCACGTTATCTTATAAATGGCGTGGAAGTAGACCTCGTTTTAACGTTCGCCAAACCTTTTTTGTCAAGGAGAACGTGGCTGGCGCATCCTTGCTTAAACTTATATAGGCTACACTCTTCGTTCCATATTATGAAATCAATCCTTCAGTTTTACTATCACATGCTCAACTGTTAAGGAAGAGAGATGCTATATATCCGTATAAACGGACGGAAGTTAAAACCTTTACCGTTTCCCCCAACATAACTATGATCAGTAATGAGAACAGTCTGTCAGATTCCCACCAATTTATTGGTTGTTATGGTGGATGCTGATGTATTTCAGATTAAGAACCTGAAAAATCCCTTAAGTATAAAGCACTTTTCGATGTGTTATTGCCATATATACGTTAATGGCTCCCTTAATCCGGTGGGAGTATTGGAAATGAATTTTGAGAGTGAAAGAAATAGTTTTGCATCGCGTGTCTGCCGCCAGCTCTATTCCGCATTGGGAGCACACCACAGCGATTGGGGAATTCAAATAACGTGGGATTGTTTCAAACATGGCTATACTGTGTTAGCGTGGGATCTCAATTCAGATCAAAGCGTAGATTATAGTTACGTGTCCAATCCATCTGTAGGTAACGTAAGATTTGAGGCTAAATTTAAAAATCCCCCTCTAAATGCTGTGACAGTCATCACCTATGCCGTATATAATTCAGAATTTACGATTGATTTTAATAGACTGCAGCTTTGGATAGTTAAGTAGTAATTCAGCATGCAAACTATGATATCGATAAAGTTCTATCGCGGGATACCCGCACTAAACGTATGTTTAGAGGTGTATTTCCTTCTGACCAACTTCCCAAATGACTAAAAACTAGGTATTACATAATTAATTTCTGCCCTTCACATAAGTCTGGAACTCGTTGGGTTTCAGTATGGGTGATGTACTATCAGCCTGTAGAGTATTTCGACTCATATGCTTTTCCACTGATGGTAGAGGACATTATCACCTTTCTGAAACCCTTCGCTGTGAATGTAAATGCCGTTCGATTGCACAATTTTCAATCTGATCTTTGTGGGGAATACTGTTGTCTGTATGCACTCTTCAAATCCATCACTCTTTCCTAATTCACGTCTCTATTTCACCGACCCACATTCAACGACTGCATCGCTGCAAAACTCTTTCGCCGAGTGTTTGGTCGTGGTCTAGAGAATGCAACTGAGAAGGATGAAGGATAATAATAATACATTTTATTCATCTTGAAAATGATACAAATCATATTAGATGTCGTCACATATCAAATTTATGTCAAATTTGCATCACACTCATAAAATTCCTCAGTAGAATATAGAGGACACTGCATCAAATAAGTGATCAGTCTTCTCCTGAATTGGGAAGTGTCTCAGCTCTCAGCTGGGCAGGCAACATATTATACGATCTCACTTTAATGCTGTGGATGGACTTGTAATTCCTTGCCAATCTGCAGAATGCAACATTCAAGTCATCTCTACCTCTGGTGGAGTAGTTATGCACATTTGATCGACATGTGTACATTTGTAAATTTCTTTTACAGAGAGAAGGGCCCTAAATACATATAAACTATACACTGTCATCATATGGATGATGGATGGATGAAAGAAGTATGTCCTGGAATTTGAAAATCGTCGCGAATGTCACGCAGTCCATGAAAGGGTATCTGTTGCAATGGAGGATTTATTTCCTCCATAACACGCTCTAAAATACCAGTAACTGTCGTCAGCCGTGATGATTCTACCGTGGTATTTAAACTTACCAGGGTTAGCTTCAACTTGCGTTCACATGGCCAATTTTTAACCGTGGTAAGACTACCTGGCTGAAGCCTTACCATTCGAAATAGCTAGTAGTGTAAACGGGGAATTCCAGAAGGGGAGGCGGACGGCTACAGGCGCCCGTCGAGCCGCGCCGCGTGGCGCCACCTTCGGCGCCAGGCCGTGAAACCTAAACGGTGCAAGATACGCAAAAACCGACAAAGTTAAGGCCCAAGAACCAGCACTTAGCGTCTTCACCCCGAAAATCACAGCTTTCACGAATATATACGAAAAAGTGAGGGTGTTGGTATTTAGGCCCCTCTTGCTCCTGACTTTTTAATATTTTTCAAAGATCTTTTTTTGCCTTTCCTTGTACACTCGAGAATCATCGGAAGCCGAGTGACGTTTTTGAAATTTAAAAAATAAATATTTTTGGAACAGCCTCCTGGCCAATGCTAAATAATTTTAAAAACCTAGACTTACACATTTTTAACCGGCGGACCAGAGCGACTAAGCCTCTCAGCGTGCGTTTTAATGATTATATGGTAGATGTTGTGGATTGAGTGGCCTGGCCGATCGGAAAGGGTTTTACCCGGCTTAAAAATACCCAGAAGGGGTTTATGGTCAGTAATGATTTCAAAATGACGACCAGCCAGAAAATTCCTAAACTTTAACATAGCGAAAATAATACTTAAGGCCTCTTTATCAATCTGAGAATAGTTTCTCTCACTGCCCTTCAAGGTTCTTGAGGCATATGCAATTGGCCTTTCACAACCATCAGGAAGTACATGGGAAATTACCGCTCCCACTCCATATGGTGACGCATCACAAGACACAGTAATTGGGAGTTTTGGGGAATAATGTATTAGCACAGCCCCCGAGGCCATTACCTCCTTCGCCAACTTAATGCAGGCTTCTTCCTTCTTTGTCCACTTCCATGGGGCTCCCTCCTTCAACAAGTCATACAAAGGGGCAAAAGAAGTTGCTTTTCGAGGGAAGAAACGGTCATAATAATTAATATAACCCAAATATGCCTGGAGTTCCGTCAAACTTTTAGGTGAAGGGGCACTTAACAGGGATTGAACCTTATTACCCGCGGGCCTAATTCCCTCTCCCGAAATAGAAAATCCCAAAAAGTCAAGTCTTTGCACTGCAAAATTGCACTTGTCTAACCTGAGATGTAGGCCGGCCTTTCTGAACTTTTGTAGGACATTACTCACGCGCTCCCAAAGCTCTTCTTCATTGGAGGCTTGGCAAAGGACATCGTCCATGTAGACCACCACTCCTTCCAATCCTGCCAGGATCGTATCCATCGTACACTGGAAGATGGCTGGTGAGGAAGAGAGTCCTGGGGGCATCCTTAACACACGGTATAGACCCTTATGCGTGTTCAAGGTTAAGATCCTGGAGGTGACTTCATCCACTGCAATCTGTAGAAAAGCCTCTGACAAATCAAATTTAGCAAAATGTTTTCCACCAGCTAGCTTTGATAGCAGTTCATCAGTGGTTGGAAGGGGATAAATCTGTCGCAGGCACTGGTTATTCACCGTCAGAACTGTAGACTATACTGATCTCGAGGGGGATTGGTGTTGGTCCTGGTCCCGGTATATTAGGAGTGAGCTGGCCATGTTAGAGGAGGTGGTCGAGGAGGGTTGCGTAGCCTGCGAAGGGAAGGTCGGGGTGTTTGACGGGTTCCACGAAGAAGTGAACCCCTTCTCGGACAAACTCCGGAGGTTTAGGAATAGAGAATGTAGTTGTTGGGCGTGCGCGTATATAGGTAAAGGCGCCTTTTGGGAGCACCTGCACGTAATGATTCGTGTATCAAAGAGGGCCGACGGGCTGGCCCTTCTCGCGGAGGCCAACCGGGTCGACGATCTTTTGAGGGGGAAGCCCGCCTGCATACACCAGGTTTTTACCTTTTTCAAGAAACGGACCGGGTTGCTTAAACAGGGAGGTGCCTACATTCATGCGTGCTGGCGATCTTTCTGTTACTGGGAGGTGGCGGCCGGGTATAGAGAATACGGGTCTGACGGTGCACGATGGTCCGCGTGCCCCTCCGCTTCCTCCTGGCTCGAACCCGCCTTCGGCCGGGGCGCCGCGCTCACACTCACCTGCACGGCCTGCGGTTGTTGTCCGCCTGCCCCAAGCGCTCCCGATGCTGCGGGCTCTCTCGGCCCACCCCACCTGCCAACCGACGACGTTCGCGCAGAGCCACCGTAATGACGCCCCCTCTGCATCCGACGTGTACAGCTGCTGGCCGAACTGTAGGAAGTTATCGTGCTCCATCGGCCTTAGTAGCTCATCTCTCAGCCCTTGGAAAAGCTTCCACTCCTCCAACGCCCTCCGTAATGAGGCAGCACTTTGCTGCAGTGCCTGCTGCCCCCAGTCCTCCCCCTGCGATGCATCGTCCATCACCACACGGCATATGCCCGTCGCCACTGCTATCTCTGCGTCGTTCGACCACACCCCCAGGCACAAGTGAGGGTGGGAGCGGGCCACGTCGCGAACCGTGAAGCACAGGTCCATGGAACTGACGGCGTCCGCGTGCCCGTACAGTAGCCGAGGGATTTCGATATTGCCCGCGTCTACATCAACGCCGCCCAACAACCTCGCCAGCCCGGGGGGCAAACCGAAAGTGTGCTTACGGGTCAACCCCTCTTCCGTCCACCCCACGCCTCCCCCGCCCCCCAGGCGGTTAACGCGCGCTGGCTCACACTCCACGCCTCCTTCTACCCTGAGTGGCACCTGCTGCCTCACCTCCAGTGGGGGTGCCCACCGTGCGGTCAAAAGCCCGGCTGTAACCATTATCTGCTGCCAGGGCAGGTCGCCCACGATCCTCTCTCTCACATACTCGGAGAAGATGCCCTTCAAACATTTGGTCTCCGAGATTATCAGGTCAGCGCAGGCACCGACCAGCCCGTTCATGCCCAGACTCCTCTCTATCAGGTATGTGTCGACACCCGCCCCCCCCCGCTGGGCTGCTATAGCGTCCGTGGGCCGTAGGTAGTACCCCGCCAGATCAACGCCGGTCCCCCTCTGGTCCGTCGGTACCAGTATTATCTTGCTGACACGTTCGTGTATGTCAACAAAAGAGGCAGTCCGCTCACCTACGGCAAGGTGTATGTCCGCACTCATTGCATCCACCGCCCCCCACCACTCGCTCGTCCGACAGAGCGGGTAGCTCAGGTGGCACACGATCCAAAGGGCCCATGCGACCTCGTCCATTCCCGTGGCACAGTCTAGGGCTATGATGCACACATCAGCGGCCCCTAGCTGCCAGCGTCCGTCCCCCACCACGAGATAGCCTGCTGAGATCGCCGTGGCTAACACGCGGGGTGTTATCACCACGCCCTCGTACTGCCAGTCATCCTCGCGCTCTCGATCCGCACTCGCCCGTCCCCACTCCCCCTTTATGGTACAAGCCCAATCCACGCCCAGCGGGTGTGTGAAGACCCGTTCCCTCTGCAGCTCGTAGAGTGCCGCCTTGAGCATGAGCCTGCGGAGGTCCACGACACCTTTCTCAGCGACTTCGGCCCCCAACGCCGTTATGGCAGGTACCCCGGCCAGCCATCGCCAGGTTAGCGTCCCTCTCCCCCGGTTCACGAGACCCGACCTCGCGTCCGGATCTGTCGTCGCCTCCAACGTCCTCATGCCCATATCGGTGAGCGTGAGCCGCTGGCCCTGATCGGCTGCAGCACCGACGGCCACCCACAGTTCTTCTCCCACGTGTCCCCTGGCACCCTGTCGGTCCCCATCGGCCGCCAGCCCCACCTACATCGCCTGTCGGTCATGGCTCTAACAAATAAGAAAAAAAATCCCATCCTCGTCGCCAATTGTTGTGGATTGAGTGGAGTGGCGAAATAAGTCAGACAGCGTTTAACTTAACTCAACTGTATTAACTAGATTTCACGATACATTCGCTCGTATGCCAGGGATGCGTCCGACATCCCGGAAGGCTTAATGCCAACTGCTCGGACTCGGGGTTCACAAGAATGACGCCCAACAACAAAGAGTGCTGAAAGTCGCACTAGACAGACAATGCGATAAGCATAATAACTACTAAAACAATACAT
Organism: Platycnemis pennipes; assembly: GCA_933228895.1. Taxonomy (NCBI): domain Eukaryota; kingdom Metazoa; phylum Arthropoda; class Insecta; order Odonata; family Platycnemididae; genus Platycnemis; species Platycnemis pennipes. The sequence continues at coordinate 16,624,804 of OW121858.1, read as the reverse complement.
GACAATAAGCATAATAACAATGAAACTAATACATGACAGTAGACAATTGTAATTTCACTGACACGTACAATATGGTATTCACTAAGACTCCCCCATGGCTAATACCTAAGCCGGAGTTTGTGACTCGTCTGGCTAATCGTCATAAATGGTGCACCACGGACACGGAATACCAGCTTCTTTTCAACGACATGCTTGACGAGCTCGGGGACTACGAGCCTATTTACACGGATGGTTTTAGGGAGAGTTCAGGCTGTGCCTTCGCGGTATATTTTTCCATTCAAGGAGTAATCAACGGAAAGCTTAGTCCACTGTGTAGCGCTTACACAGCGGAGCTCTTTCCAATTGAAACAGCCCTGTCTGAGATTCGGTGAAGTAAAAGTTAGTTCCTCATCTGTTCCGACACTCTACGCCTCCTCCAATGCGTATGAGTTGTCTACGTTCCTCCCATTCGATCAAAATATTCAGTCTATCCTTTCTCATAGTGCCAAAGGAACCAACATAGGCGGTGGAAAGGCGCATCGCTTGGTTGTGATATGCACGAGGGATCCGTAAGCGTGGGAGAGACCAGCGCGGTAGAGGCTGATGAAAGCGGTCGTGGGAATTTCATTTTAGACGTACGGCCGAATCCCTCTGCCACAATACCCCTAGGCAAAACAAATCCGGGGGAGGTTTGGGAGTAGAGAGTCGAGGAGGTGCCCACATGCCAATGAGGCCTTGATTAAATGAATGAAATAACACAAATTAATAAAAAATAGGATTATAAAATATTCCAGATGCCAACGCTGCCATGGTTAAATGTAAAAAACAATAAAATCAAATAGAAAATGAAAATAAAAACGTTCATTATTACAGAAAAGGAAGCATTTGAAATTAGAAGTAGGCTGGATTCAATACGTAGCACAAAGTTCACTCAGTTCACTAACTAACAGGTTGCCTACTAACGGAACGGAGTTTGAATGTAGCATCTTAACTTCCAAAGTAATGTTTTTGTCTCTTTTGGAAATTGCAAATCATGACTAAATCATCTAGAAACAAGTCTTTTACATCCGACTGCTCAAGGTCATTGACGTCACTTAGCGTCACAAAAGAAACATGTCTGGGCTTGCAACGTGACGCCGGCTGCGTATCTCCTTGTCCGACTGCACTGCTTATCAGTAGATGTTGAACTTTGCCCTGATGTTGAACTTTGACCTCGGGACTTAGTCTCTGAAACATGAGAAAATGCTGCTATCCCCTACGCGTATAGGTTATTCTAGTATACGCGTACGGGTGAAAAAAGTCCCTATTCGTCATCCGGAAATGTTACATCATCACCATTGAACACCATTCTAGAAATATAACGTCTGGATGGATACCAATTAACTCGTTTTCTATTTTTTTTCCATTTACCATTCCTCTTTTCCTTTAGTCATAATAAAACCAATGCTTCCGTTTTGGTAAATGAATAGCAATATATATGTATAATATAATGCATCATTCGAGTAATTGAAATATGATGTTTTCTATACCTTAGAAGATAGGCCATCATTAAGTTCATAGATATACCATTTCCTTTACGAAATAAAAAAACTTTTCAGCCCAAATGAAATTAATGAAAATTCCCGACAGCAAAAAGTTCATGGGTATACGATGGCCATAACCCAACTTCTACTCCACTTCTTGATATTAGTAGCCTCAGAAACGATTCATAAGGAATGTTCATAAGACGTGCAACAACCTAAGGCTTCAAGCCTAGCACCTTTTCAGCTAATGACAATACACTTTCTGACATTGATGCAAAGTCCAGAAATCCTCTCATACCAATTGGTCCAGGTTCAGCAGCCCCAGTTGGAACAGGAGTCAAATTGGATATTGACATGTCTTGAAATAAAAGAATAAATAATTTCAAAAATGTATTTCAACACTTCTTCCAGCAAATACAAGATCAAGTTTTACAGATATTTCATATTTAACAGAGGCTTTCAAGAAATTTGAAGCATTCAATGCATCAACATCATCAGGTGGTATACAAAATATATAAAACGCAGGAACACTTCGTTTTGATCCAGAATCAAATAACCACTTATAAACATTACTATAATTTTTGTATCACCAGATAGAAGATAATCTTAAGTTTTCAGGTATTGCTTACAAGTAGGGGTGTAAAGGGGGTTTCCGCACAGCCTCCATCTTGGATTTGTCCGCCATTTTGTTTTTTCGATATATTGAAACAAAGGCCGCACGAAATGCCCATGTATGGCGGGACAAGTGCCTGTCGCAGTTGATGACGTCACGACAAATGACGATCGCGCGCCCCAAAAGACGATCGCTATGTCCATATATGGCGGGACAAGTGACTGTCGCAGTTGATGACGTCACGACAAAAGGCGATCACGATGTCCATATATGGTCAGCGGCGGCGGACAAGTGACTGTCGATGACGTCACGGGAAGACAAGTGAAGAAAGCCGCCACGCAGGGTTGCCAACTGACGTCACGAGTGTCGCTACCACCTTGACAGTGTGTGTGTGTGAACAAATGAGAGTTGCTGCGCGCGCACGCGGTTGGGAAAACGAATGAATGTCGCTGTGCGCAAATAGATACAAGAAACAAATGAGAGTGCGGTGGTGCGCGCGCACGCGGTTGGGAACCCCTTCCCCCTCCACCCTGCGACCCACCGCGTAAGATCTGGTTCATATATGAAGGAGGTAAGCAATTACGTTCAGTTTGCGGTTGAATATATTCAAGTGAAGTTGTATATCCACACGCTAGCAGATCTTCAACCACACCGCAGGAGCTGCTATTCACCGCGGAAGAATCGTACCTGAGTGTCGCTTATTTCCCTTGAAAGAACTTGTTTAAACCGGAGAACTCATCCATCACAGCAGGAACTAGTGTGTGAACATGGCGACTATTCTAAATGCAACCGCCAAACTCGGTGGGAAGCATGTTCTCAAGGTTGTTCCGGTGGGATCGAAATGTTATGATATACAAGGTTATGAGAGTTACAAGTTCCCAAAATCTTACTCAAAAGTGATTGCGACAAAGACCTCACTCTGTATTTGAACTTTGATAAGAGTTACGTTGTTATTTTGAATGTTCGGAGCTTGTCACAGTTAATCTCTACGGACAGAATGTTATTTTCTCAGGTCTGCCTTGTCCTAAACTTAGGATATTTAACACTTTCAAGGTAGATGAGAGAGCGAGAGAACGAATGTCTATCAAAGTAAAAGTATACGAAGTAGGCTGGCGCGAAGAAGACTTAGATCCCTGTTACACACACTTAACTGATGGTGAAAAACCGTATATAGAACCTTCTCCTTGTTGCAAAGAGTTAGATCCATCACATATGTCAAGAATCGACTACAAATTAACGAAATACGGGAGGAAGAGAGGTTTTCCAATCGCTTACTTTTATTTTTGGGTGCGTACAAAATCTGATGATGAGAACGAAGATTCTGATCATTAGGAATTTAATAAGAGGGGATATCAGCGCAATTGTAATCAAACGGAGTGAATGAATACAGTTCACACACAGATACGGTACCTCTTATTTGCTGCTAGATGACCGCGGTCTTTCCAACATCTTCCTAGGGTTGGTATCGAACGGTTCAGTGAGGGTTGGATGAGGCAGAGGAATTAGCCAAAGAAAGTCAAAAACTATTTTTTTTAAATATTTTAATTTAAAATTGTTGTCGCTATCATCATCCTCCTCCACCATTTTCGCCGCAGCCTCCATCGAATTTAATATCTCGATCATTTGATCGTCTAATATAACGACTTCTGGAGACGGCGGCTGCGAGTCCTCAATTGTGATGATCTCCGACGACTCCATCATCAACGGCTGTGGCGGCGGAGTAGTTTCACGCGGTGGAGACGGCATCGACCCTGGCACCATCATCAGCGGCGGGTCCTCAATTGTGATGATCTCCGACGACTCCATCATCAACGGCTGTGGCGGCGGAGTAGTTTCACGCGGTGGAAACGGCATCGACACCGGCACCATCATCAGCGGCGGGGGCGGTGGAGTTGAATCCCGCGGTGGAGACGGCATCGACCCCGACACCATCATCAGCGGCGGTGACGGAGTTGATTCCCAAAGCATCCGTCTCAGCTCCATCAAGCTCAGACAAGCAAATTGCAGTCATGAATAACACTCATTAGACCATGACTGTATCCAATCACATCAATGATGTGTTGCAAATCAGTGCCAGTGATATTAAAAGAAGCAAGGATTGTGGTTATCACAGTCCCTGCAGCGACAGGCAAATATGCCGCATGGAGCATCCCTTTCCACATGCTACACATGCCCAGGCACATATAGTCACATAGGAAAACGGTGGACTCAGTCCTTTTAATCCCAAAGAGTCGATGCAAGAAGTTATAATCCACAGGAGGCGGTAGGCGGAAACCCACTCCTGTCTCCATGGCGCTAGACATGAATGGTGGTGGAGTTGATTCCCGCGGTGGAGGTGACATCGACCCCGGCACCATCATCAGCGGCGGCGGTGGTGGAGTAGTTTCACGTGGTGGAGGCGACATCGACCCCGGCACCATCATCAGCGGCGGTGACAGCGGAGTTGAATCCCGCGACATCCATCCCGACTCCATCAGCGGTGGTGGTGGAGTTGATTCCCGCGATGGAGGCGGCATCGACCCCGTCACCATCATCAGCGGCGGCGGTGGTGGAGTAGGGTCTCGCAGTGGAGGCGGCATCGACCCCGACACCATCATCAGCGGTGGCGGTGGAGTTGAATCCCGCGACATCCATCCCGACTCAATCAGCGCTGGTGGCGGAGTTGATTCCCGCGGTGGAGGTGACATCGACCCCGGCACCATCATAAGCGGCGGCGGTGGTGGAGTAGTTTCAGGTGGTGGAGGCGACATCGACCCCGGCACCATCATCAGCGGCGGTGACAGCGGAGTTGAATCCCGCGACATCCATCCCGACTCCATCAGCGGTGGTGGTGGAGTTGATTCCCGCGATGGAGGCGGCATCGACCCCGTCACCATCATCAGCGGCGGCGGTGGTGGAGTAAGGTCTCGCAGTGGAGGCAGCATCGACCCCGACACCATCATCAGCGGTGGCGGTGGAGTTGAATCCCGCGACATCCATCCCGACTCAATCAGCGCTGGTGGCGGAGTTGATTCCGGCGGTGGAGGTGACATCGACCCCGGCACCATCATCAGCGGCGGCGGTGGTGTAGTTTCACGTGGTGGAGGCTACATCGACCCCGGAACCATCATCAGCGGCGGTGACAGCGGAGTTGAATCCCGCGACATCCATCCCGACTCCATCAGCGGTGGTGGTGGAGTTGATTCCCGCGATGGAGGCGGCATCGACCCCTTCACCATCATCAGCGGCGGCGGTGGTGGAGTAGGGTCTCGCAGTGGAAGCGGCGACGGAGACTGTAAAGATGAATTGCTAGATTCAGTCTGCCAGGACGTGGGACTGGACGGTGGCGGCGTCCTTCTCAATGGACGGAGAGGTCTATCGACAAACCATCCGGCCCTGATGGTGAATTGGCATTGGGAACATGTCTCAAAATCGGTGAACCGGATTGGTAGGCCATCGTGACATATCTCACAATAGTCTGGTACAAATGTCGTCTGCCTGCGCGTTTCCACGCAGCAGTGACGGACCTCCACGCCAGCCACCGTCAACACGTCTCTCCGTACACAGCTCCGACACGCCGCAATTGCCTGCCTCCAACAGCCTTACGGAATAACTACGAATACCTCCGTCTCCACACACTGATATGCCATTGTGTTATGCTTGTGGAAGAATCGCGAGGTCTTTTATATGCTGAGAAGCTTGGTCACGTGTACTAACAACTGCCCATTCACCCTCCTCGAAAGAAGCGTGAGAATCCGGCTGTTCATACACCCTGTAGGATTTGCAGCTGCCCATACACCCTCGTTAAAAAGAACGTGGGAAAGAAGAAGCGGCAGCTGCTAATTCACCCTCCTTGAAAGAGGCGTGGGATAGTGCGGCAGCTACGAAGTGACTCGGTGGAAAAAATTTACATTCCTTAAAAGAAAAGGGGGGTGGGAGAGCCGGCTACGCTTCTCGTTAGATAAGGCGTGAGAGCGGAAACAGGATTTGCAGCTGCTCATACACCCTCGTTAAAAGGAACGTGGGAAAGAAGAAGCGGCAGCTGCTAATTCACCCTCCCCTAAAGAGGCGTGGGATAGTGCGGCAGCTGCGAAGTGACTCGGTGGAAAAAATTTTCATTCCTTAAAAGAAAAGGGGGGGTGGGAGAGCCAGCTACGCTTCTCGTTAGATGAAGCGTGAGAGCGGAAACAGGATTTGCAGTTAATGCGGGAGAGAAGAAGCGGCAGCCGCTCATTCACCCTCCTCGCGTGATATAGAGCGACAGCTACGAAGTGGTTCATTGAAAAAATTGACCCTTATCAATGATAAAAGGGGGGAGCAACAGCAACGAAGTGGCTCAGTGAAAATGACCCTTATCAATAATAAAAGGAGGAAGCGACAGCTGCAAAGTGACTCCGCGGAAAAAAAATGACCCTCATCAATAATAAAAGGTGGAGTGACAGCTGCAAAGTGGTTCAGTGAAAAAAATGACTCTCATCAAAAAGAAAAGGTGGAGTGACAGCTGCAAAGTGGTTCAGTGAAAAAATGACCCTCATCAAAAAGAAAAGTGGGAGCGGTAGTTGGGATGTCTCCGGCGAGAAGGACTGTGTGTGTGTGCTGGACATGATATAAGAGAGTGTTGAATTCTCATGTGAAGCAGTTTGCTTATGCACAGAGCGTGAAACACTGTTGCTATGCATTCTGTTATGATGCAACTAAAGGGCTTGAGGTGGAGAATCAAAGAATAAAAGTAATATGTGAAATATTCAACGTTTTTAAAAATAAATGACCCAGACTTCCTTGAAATGCATAATATATGTGATCAATGCGAGGGATATTTCAAAGTAAAAGCTTTTTCATAAAATAACTAATAAGATTTTCGCGGACTCGCCCTCATGGAGGGCGGGAAGCGACCGAGACTCCTCTGTCCCATGGCCTCGGAGCTTCATTCTGATGGAGAGGGCGGCGAGGACTACCAAGTAAATAAAAAAATAACAAATGCTCCAAAGGAACGGAGTTTATTTTTCCTTAGTGAAAAATGAGATACAGGGGAGAAAGGCGAGCCTTTCTCCCACAAAAAAATTAAGTGGCGGGGTACGCCTTAGTTCTGCGCCCTCTTCTGCGGCGTCTCCGGGCCGAACAGCGACCGGCAGACTCGGGGGTCGCGCCTATTGACCGGCCCTGGTGAGAGGCGGCAGTAGGGGGTGACCGGAGAGTCCAGCGGCCGAAGCTGGTACTGCGGCGGCGTCCGGAGAGGGCTGAGCGGCGGTCCCACTGCAAGGCTTGCGAGCCACGCAGCGTCCGGGGACGATGCCGGGGAGGCTGGGGCACCCTTCTCCGGCGAAGGCAGCGGGCTGAGGAGCGGGATGGCCCAGGAAGCGGCCTCCTTGATCCACGCCTGGAGGCGCCGCCAATGTCGTCGCTCCTCTGCGACGATCTGGCGTTGGCGCTGGCCTCGGCGGCGGTTCCGGCGAGGTAACTGGTCCGAATCGGACCGCTTCCTCATGGATGCGAGAGTCCTCGAGGAGCAGTCGGGAAATAGGTACGCCGGCACTAGCTCAAAGGCGGAGCCCGAACTGTAGCGTGCGGCGTACCCTGGGTGGTGGAGGAGGGAGCTCGAAGGCAGAGCCTGAACTGTGTTCCTTCCACCCGGTGGACTCTGATTTTCCCTGGCCGGGACCCTGGCTTATATTCCGTCCGGAGATGGGGGTGTGGCCAGGGTCGGCCCAATCAGGGTGCGTTGGCGGAGCGCAGGGAGGGAGAGCGCGCGCGGGGGAGGGGAAAAAGTGAAAGGCGCCCTGGCGTACTTCGGAGGCGGGGGCGAGGCGACGGGAAAACCCGTGACGTCGCCTGGCGTGGGAGGGGAGCGTTTCTTCCACGTGGCTCGGTGTCCGGGCGCACTCCGGAGGCGGGGGCGAGGCGGTGGAAAAATCCGTGACGTCGCCTGGCGTGGGGAGGGGAGCGCTTCTTCTACGTGGCTAGGTTGCTTGGCGGGAGGGTAGTTCCTGCGGGAGACGCGAGGGGCCGGCGGCCGCGCGGCGTCCGGAAACGGCGCGTATTTCGGACCACTGTCGCAGGCGCATCATTCCACCCCTCCCACTTTGGCCGAAAATGCGCGCCGTCGTGGGGCCGGCGGTCTCACTGCACTAGGCCGTATGGGGTCGGTCCATAGCACTGTTCTCATTTCACTAGGCCGTCTGGTGTCGGTCCATAGCACTGATCGCACTACACTTCACTGCCGCTCTCGTCGAGTGGTGGAGTTCCAGTACCGGGTTGGGTAGCGTCCTTTCCCGGGAGGCGCCTCGTTCCTCCCTTTGGTTTCCGCTTCCTGGGGGTGGCGGCGTGGATGGGGGCCTCGTTGTAGATCTTGGGCGTGTACCTTCCTGCGCTGACTATTTGACAAGCGCACCCAGTACACCGCAGAGCTGAGGGCTTCCTCGATCTTACCCGGTCCTTCCCACCTTGGCGCAAATCCAGCATGGAAATTACGTGCGGCGTCGGATAGTGGGTGCGTCCGCACAAGCACTGCGTCTCCCACCGCGAAGGCGGGGCTGCTGTTCCCGTCTTTTGTGTAGCGCTGCTGGTATTGCTCTTGGTTCCGGCGGATTTGGGCGATGCGCTCCTGCGCCATCGTCGAGGGTGCTCGAGGTTCCGCTTCATCCTGGGGTGGCAAAATCCCACTCGCCGGGTCCCCGGAGGTTTCTCCTGAGCAAGGCCTCTGCGGGGGAGAACTGAGTGGCGGCGTTGCGGCGACGTCTCATCGAGAACAAGATGGCCGGAACCTGCTTGTCCCACTCCCGGTGGTTCTCCTCGAGGCTCAGCCGGAGTTCCTGCTTCAGGTCTTGGTTTCGTCTCTCCGTTGGGTTGGCCTGGGGATGGTAGGTGGGTGTGGTCCAGTGGATCGCCTCCCAGCGGGTGCAGGCGTCCTTCCATCGCTGGCCAGTGAATTGTTTGCCATTGTCGGACAGTATGTGAGCTGGGTAACCCCAGCGAGCAAACACTTCGTTTTCCATGGTGCGGATAACGCCGGGTGCTTCCGCGTTCCCCAGCGGAAAAGCTTCCGTCCAGCTGGAGAATAGGTCGGTGACAACCTGGAGACTCACCTTTCCCCGAGCGGAGCGGGGGTATGGCCCCATAAGGTCTACGGCAATTGATTCCCATGGCTGTTGTGGTTTCTGGGCCCGGAGAGGGGCTGTGGTGCCTCTGCGTCCACCTTTCCGACAAGCGCACCTGAGACAACTTCGCACGTAACTCCGGACGTCGGCGGGTGCGGTGTCCCAGTCGTACCCTTGGTTGAGGGCGTTCAGGGTGGCTTTAGCTCCGGGGTGTCCTTCCAACGGCCCGTCGTGGTATCGCCGAATAATTTCCTCCCGGAGGACTGCAGGGACAAGCAGTCTCCAGGGCCGGGCGTTCGCGCGGCGGAACCACACGTAGCCGTCGTCTTCCTTGTGCCTCTGGAGGTAGCCTTCCTGTCTCCGGGTTCTCGAAGTGAGGGCGAGGAGTTCCTGGATCTTCTGCCGGGTACGGGTGACCCCGGGGTCCGTTAGCTGTTCCTGTTTGGTACGGTCATAGAGTTCCGGTGCAGGCAGGATCTGAGCGATCTGTGGTGGGACCATCCGGTCCAAGTCCGGGGTTAGTTTCTCCGCCGTCGCGGTGGGTGACCGCGAGAGGGCGTCCGGCAGTTCGTTGTCCCTACCGGGGCAGTGCTCCACCTCGAAAACGTACTCCTGCAGTAGGAGAGCCCACCGTGTCAGTTTGGCACGGCTGTCCTTCATCTTCTCGAGCCATGTTAACGCCCGGCTGTCGGTCCGTAGCAGAAAGGGTTGATCGGCAAGATACTGGTGGTAGCGTTTGACTGCCCAGACAACCGCAAGGCATTCTTGCTCATTCCCATGGTACTTCCTCTCCGTCGGACCCAACTTTGCGCTGGCGTACGCGATGATTCGGCGTTCTTGGTTCGGCCCCTGTTGGTAGAGTACCGCCCCCAATCCGACTCCGGACGCGTCTGTCTGTAGGACGAATGGTTTTGCTAGGTCCGGCCGGGAGAGGGGCCGAATCGTCTGGAATGCCTGCTTCATTCGGTCGAATGCCTGCTGCTGATCTGGGCCCCAAATCCAGCGGATCGTAGGGCTGAGGAGTGCGGTGATTGGGGCGAGGATTTCGGCTAAGCGAGGCACATAATCTCGGAGCCAATTGCACAGGCCCATTAGTTGTCGTGCCTGCTTTCGAGTCTTGGGCGGGACGGCGTCAAGGACGGCCTGGATGCTCTCTGGAGGGGGCTGATTCCCCTCCGGGGTGATGCGATGTCCAAGATAGTCCAGACTGGTTTTCCCAAAATGGCACTTTGCGGTAGCGCAGGTGAGATGATGAGTGCGCAGGCGTTCCAAAACCTGTTGGAGGTGGCCAAGGTGCTCATCGAAGGATCTGGAATATATTATGATGTCATCCAGATAGGCCAAGTAGAAAGTGCCGATATACCCCCGCAGGACTTCTGGCGTCATCAGACGTTGGAAAGATCTCGGTGCATTCTTCAGGCCGAACGGTTTGACTCGGAACTGATAAGTAGCACCGTCCGGGGTGCAGAGAGCGGTGAGGGGCCGAGACTCTGCTTCCATCGGGAGCTGCCAGTATCCCGACTTCAGATCCAAGGTGGTGAAGATTGTGGAAGGTCCTAGGTCCCGGAGTGCGTCGTGGATGTTGAGCATGGGTTGTACAACGTCTACGGTGACGCGGTTGAGGTGCCGGTAATCCACGCAGAATCTCGGGGTATTGTCCTTTTTGTTGACGACGACATCTTCTCGCTTGAGTACCTGAAGGCTGGAGGTCGGGTGGGTAGATCGGCTCGTAAACGGATAGCGTGCGTCACTGTGGTTGCTCTCCCGGGGGTCATATTGCTCGCGAACACTGCCTGGAGTTCGCGGAGAATCTCGTGAAAACGCGCTCGATATGGTTCCGGGAAGCCGTGTTGCTGCAGAGTTGGAGGGTTCCAGGGTTCGGAGGGTTGTGGGGGTTTCGCCCACGTGACCGTGATGCACTGGTCCGTCCCCAAGGAGATAGTTCGCTGTTGGTAGTC